>CM069147.1:28516486-29976486 GCA_035221665.1 Okamejei kenojei | reverse complement strand
AACCATGCTTTGTCATTGCGATTGCCTAATATTTCGCATTTCTGTACTTTCCCACTTAGTACACGATAAATGATGCTGTTTTTCATTGACTGTTTTTATTAATATTTTAATTACATTTTATGAGCTGCAATGCAATTTAAAGAGATAAAAAAAATTACCGTGGGACTTTTTAATTCTTTTTACACGCTTAATCTGCAAAGTGTTGAAGTTTAAATTCTCAATTTTGAAGCTGATGCCACATCATCTTCCACTTTTAAAAGCCTTGAGAATATATGGTATTGAACAATCAACAAAATTGTATGACAAGTATAGAATAAATCATGGACATAGTTCTTGCAGGAACACCAGAATATGGCTTACATTTGACAACTGTTCCTTCTGTTCTTTTGTTTTGGTTTAATGGTGTCCCCAAGTGTGGTGCAGTTATTTTTAAAGGTTGTCTTTGCTCCTGCTTTTCTTGTAGATTATATTAGTGTGAAAGACAGCATCACATAAGATTGAGACACAAGGAACTGCAAAAAAAAGACACAGTGCTGGAGTAAGTCTGTGAGTCAGGCAGCAACCTGGAGAACATGGACAGGTGACGTTTCGGATCAGGATCATTCTTCAGACTAAATGGTTTAGATAACTCCAACTTTTGTCTCTTCCTTGCCTTTGGTTTTCAAATAACAGATTACAGCTTAACTTCAGCCTTAAAGTTGAGGGGTGACTTGATCGAAGTATATGAAATTATGAAAGGCTAGATAGGTTAGACAGTCAAAACCTTTTTCACAGGGTGGGAATGTCGAACAGCAGAGGGCTTAACTATAAGATGAGAGGGGGAAAGTACATTGGAGATATATTTTCATTTTTAGTTTTGGTTTTAAAGATACAGTGCGGAAACAGGCCCTTTGACACACCGAGTCCACACCGACCAGAGATCCCAATACATTAACACTATCCTACAAACTAGCGGCAACTACATTTTTTTTACCAAAGTCAATTAACCTGCAAACCAGTACGTCTTTGGAGTGAGGTAGTAAAGTGGAACATCCAGAGAAAACACACGCGGTCACGGGGAGAATGTACAAACTCCATACAGACAGCACTCATAGCCAGGATTGAACCCAGATCTTTGGCACTGTAAGGCAGCAATTCTACTACTACGCCACTGTGCGGGGCAAGGTTTTTACACAGAGGGGTGGTGAGTGCCTGGAATGCGTTGCTAGGAATTGTGGCAGAAGCAGATGCAATCATTTTTAAGAGTTTTTCAGAAGAAAACATGGAAGTGCACGAAATAGAGCAACATGGATCATGTACAGGCAGATGAGACCAGTTTAACTTGGCATCATGTTCAGCAAACACACACAGATACAAATGCAGGAGAAGACAGACAGACTCTCACAAGCTGCAACAAAACGTGGTCTTACACCCAATACCGCAAAGACACACGTGATGAGGATCGACTCCAAAACCAGCAACCCTATCCTTATGCACAGCACTGCTCTAGAGGAGGTTGAAACATTCACACACCTAGGCAGTGTTGTGGACTTCACTGGAGGTGCAGAGGCAGACATAAAAAGTAGAATCAATAAGGCTAGGGTGGTGTTTAACATGTTCAGGAAGATCTGGAGCTCATAACACATTTCAAACAACACCAAAGTATGCAACTATAACTCAAATGTGAAACAGATGATGCTGTATGGATCAGAGACATGGAAAACAACAAAACACACTACAACAGGTTGCAAACATTCATTAGCACCTGCCTTCGGAGAATATTTAACATCTGTCGGAGAGACAAAGTAAGCAATGTGGACCTGTGGAAAACAACAAGCAAGGAGTCCATTGATTTACAAATTCTAAGGAGAAAATGGAGTTCGATTGGACACACCCTCAGGAAACCTGCCACAAACGTCACCCGGCAAGCCCTGAAATGGAACCCCCAAAGAAAAAGGAAAATAGGTCGCCCCAGGAACAGCTGGAGAAGAGGTGTCCAGACAGAAATGTCTGAGAATGGGATCAACTGGGGAGATCTCGAACTAACTGCCAACAACCAAGTGAGGTGGAGGACATTTGTCAATGGCCTATGCTCCCTATTGGAGCAAAGGGCTTAAAAAGAAGAAGACGAATGTTCAGCAAAAACATTGTAGGCTGAAGGGCCCGTTCTTGTGCTGTACTGTTCTATGTTCTACGTTGGATTTTACTAGTCAAACACCTCCCGTTGAATGTCTCCATGATTTACTCCTCTTTGCCTACTTCTGGGCAGATGTGGAGGGTCAGTCTCAGTTTAGAGATACAACCCGGAAACGGGCCCTTCGACCCACTGCGTCTGCGCTGACCAACGATCATCTGCAGACAACTAATTCTATGTTATCCCTGTTTTGTATCCTCCACACCAGGGACAATTTACAGAAGCCACTCAACCTACAAACCCACACGTCTTTGAGACATGGGAGGAATCCGGAGCACCCGGAGAAAACCCATGGGGAGATCGTGCAAACTCCGTACAGACATATCTCATTGAAACATATAAGATTGTTAAGGGCTTGGACATGCTAGAGGCAGGAAACATGTTCCCGATGTTGGGGGCGTCCAGAACCAGGGGCCACAGTTTAAGAATAAGGAGTAAGCCATTTAGAACGGAGAAGAGGAAACACTTTTTCTCACAGAGAGTGGTGAATCTGTGGAATTCTCTGCCTCAGAGGGTGGTGGAGGCAGGTTCTCTGGGTGCTTTCAAGAGAGAGCTAGATAGGGCTCTTAAAAATAGCGGACTCAGGGGATATTGGGAGAAGGCAGGAACGGGGTACTGATTGGGGATGATCAGCCATGATCACATTGAATGACGGTGCTGGCTCGAAGGGCTGAATGGCCTACTCCTGCACCTATTGTCTATTGTCTATTGTCTATTGACAGCACCCCTAGTCAGGATCAGACCCGGGTCCCTAGCGCTGTGATGTAGCAATTCTACTGCTGCACCACTGTGCCACCCATTATGTCTTGTTGGCTTTCTACAGGTTCTATATCAGTGAATCTGGTCATCTGGTGACAGTGATTGAACTTCAGGAAATCAGTGACATGCCCTCCCCCCACCACAGATCACACCTGAAAGGCTGTGATGTTTGGCTAGACTGTGGTGGGCTGGAGATTGGGTTTGTAAACTTGCCACCTACAAAAGCTGCCATTAAACTTTTCCAATCTGTAAAAGCCTCTCACTTTCAAATACTTTCAGACCATTAAAATCAAAGTAAATAATTAAAACTTTAAAATTATTAAGTTTTTTGAAGGTATGAATTGCAGTTAACTAAAACCTCATGAAACACCTATAAATAATTTAATAGCGTTAAACTAAAGCAATATAAATTTCAACAGTTTTTATCTTGCATTTCCCTCATGGTTCCCAGTGAGATCAGTGATTTCTCAGACCCTGGGATGGATTGATTCTTACACATGAACTTAGAGGTGAGACTTAGAGGTCAGAACAAATGGGTCTCACCAGAAGAATGAACTTGCTGGTTTGCCTTTCTGCATCTTTCAGAAACACACACAAAAGAGGTTTTTTGATGGATCAATAGCAAAGGTCATATAGTGATGCGTCTAGTTTAGTTTAGTTTAGTTTAGTTTTGGTTTATAAGTTTAACGATACGGAGAGAATAAAGTTGGATTAGATCAGTGTAAGATTAGTGTAAATGGGTGCCTGATGGTCAGTCTGGACTCAATGGTCCGAAGGACCTCATTCAATGGTGTGTACTGAGGTAAGGTGAAAAGCATTTTATTGCATGCTATCCAGTCAGCGGAAAGATACATGATTACAATTGACTCATTCACAATGTACAGATTTAGGATAATGGAAATTTTTTGAAAATAAAATTTGCTGGAATTCTTTGAAGATGTAAATAGCAGGACAGACAAAGGAGAGTCGGTAGATATTGTTTATTTAGATTTTCAGAAAGCCTTTGATAAGGTGCCACACATTAGGCTGCTAAGGAAGATGAGAGCCCACGGTATCAAAGGGCAGATATTAGCATGGATAGCAGGTTGGCTGGATGGCAGAAGACAAAGAGTGTCAATAAAGGGGGCTTTTTCTGGTTGGCTGCCAGTGACTAGTGGAGTTCTGCAAAAGTCGGTGCTCGGGCCACTATTCTTCATGTTGTGTATTAATGATTTGGACGAGGTGATTGGGGGCTTTGTGGCAAAGTTTGCAGATGATACGAAAATAGGTGGAAGAGCAGGTAGTATAGAGAAAGCAGGGACCCTGGAGAAGGACTTGGACAGGTTGGGAGAGTGGACAGAGAAGTGACAGATGGAATAAAGTGTGGAATCATGCATTTTGGTAGTAGGAATAAAGGCGTAGACTATTTTCTAAATGGGATGAGAATCCAGAAATCGGAGATGCAGAGGGACCTGGGAGTGCTGGTGCAGAATTCCCAAAAAGTTAATCTGCAAGTCGAATCTGTTGTAAAGAAAACAAACTCAATGCTAGCATTTATTTCAAGTGGGCTTGTATACAAAAACAGGGATGTAATGTTGAGGCACGTTAAGGCCACATATGGAAGATTGCGAGCAACTTTGGGCACCATATCTGAGGAAGGATGTGCTGGCTCTGGAGAGGGTCCAGAGGAATTTTACAAGAATAATCCCAGGAATGAGTAGGTTAGCCTATGATGACCATTTGCCAGCACTGGGCCTGTATGCTGGAGTTTAGAAGAATGAGGTGGAACCTAATTGAAACATACAGAATAGTGAAAAGCTTGGATAGAATGGATGTGGAGAGGATGTTTCCACTAGTGGAAACGTCTTGGACGGGAGGTCATAGCCTCAGAATTAAAGGATGTTCTTTTAGGAAGGAAATGAGGTGAAATATCTTTAGTCAGAGGGTGGCGAATATGTGGAATTCTTTGCCACAGAAGGCTTTGGAGGCCAAGTCAGTGGATATTTTTAAGGCAGAGATAGATAGATTTGTGATTGGTACAGGTGCCAGACGTTATGGGGAGAAGGCAGGAGGATGGGATTAGGGGGGAGATTTAGATCAGCCATGATTGAATGGCAGGGTAGACATGATGGGCCAAATGGCCTAATTCTACTCCTATTCCTTATGACCTTGTGACCTTATGAATAACATATAGTGCAAGATAAAGTCCAGAAAAGTCTGATTTAAGACAGTCCGAGGGTCGTTCAGTTGTCTGATGACAGCTGGGATTAAAATGTTCCTTAATCTGGAAGTATACATTTTCACACACAACATTGAAAGAGGCCCTTTTGGACCATCGAGTCCATACTGGCCATCAAGCACAACATTTACACTAATCATACACTGATCAAATCGAACTTTATTCTCTCCATATTGCCATCAATTGCCCCCATATTCTACCACTCACCTACTTACAAGGAACAATTTGCAGAGGCCACTTAACCCTACCAACCCACATATCTTTGGGACGTGGGATGAAACTGGAGCACCCAGTGGAAACCCACATGGTCACAGGGAGAATGAGTAAGTTCTTCACAGACAGCACCTGAGGTCAGATTCACACACGAGTCTCTGGCCAGCTGCACCACCATGTCGCCTCAAAGTCATCATGGTTAAGGCCACAATATTGTACAGATGGCACACCCTCAGTACTCCACTGGAATGTTAGTTCAATCTTCCAGTGTACAGGTAATCAATGGATGGTGTGGACTTAGTGGGCCAAAGGGCCTGTTTCCATGCTGTATTTGTAAACCAAACACGCACACGTATATACACAAAGAACAATAGCATTTCCTTTATTTGCCACCATTTGCAACTTATTTCCCATAAGTCTAGCCCAAAGAGTAACAGTCTATCAGATATTCCCATTAATATTTCCTTCCTGGAATATTTCCTTTGCAATTCTGTACAGATTGACTTGTGCTCTTGGGATTACACAGGAGACACGGTGGGCAGCACAGTGGCACATTGGTAAAGTTGCTGCCTCACAGCGCCAGAGACCTGGGTACAATCCTGACTACAGGTGCTGTCTGTACCGAGTTTGTACATTCTCCCTGTGACCACGTAAGTTTTCTCCGCATTTTCCCATTTCCCCCAACACTCCAAAGATGTGTAGGGTTGGAGGTTAATTGGCTTCGTTAAAGATTGTAAATTGTCCCTAGTGTGTAGGATAGTGTTTACAGCCTGTCCCACTTGGGCGATTTTTTAGACAACTGCCGGCGACTGTCATATTCATAGCAGGTCATCGAAAAACCAGCGACTGGGCCCCCCCTTTGACAATGTCTATGACAACCTACAACAATCTACCACCTAGTCAATGTCAAGCTTCGGCAAGCTACCGACAACTGGCGACCCATTAGGACGTCCACCTACGACCGGCGACCCATTAGGACGTCCACCTATGACCACACCTACAACAACCTACGACCACACCGGTGACAATCTACGATGACCGGTCAACCTACGTCCACCCGCGACTAGCTACGACTCTGTCGGCAACAACTGAAGACAACTGAAGACAATTCAGTCGCTGGTACCTGTCGCCAGTTGATGTAGGTTGACGTGGGTAGTCGCCAATGGAATTCTCTGAAGTCAGCTCCGGCGACAACCCACGTCACCTGGCGACAACCTACGACAGCACCTACGTCAAGAGAGGTCAAGCTACGCTCATTGATATCAAGGTCACTGTCGCCAAAAATGTTTGAACATTTCAAAATCCAGCGGCGACCGAAAAACGCTACGACTCTTTGGGCGACTGAGGAGACTACTCATGACCATACAGGCATCACCCTGGCAACCATGTGGCGACAGCCTAGTCACCTGTAGTTGCCCAACAAATCGCCTAAGTGGGACAGGCCCATTAGTGTATGTGGATTGCTGGATGGCATGAATTCGGTAGGTCGAAGGGCCTGATTCTGTGCTGTGTCTCTAAACTAATAGCTAAAATTTGACAATAGACAATAGACAATAAGTGCAGGAGTAGGCCATTCGGCCCTTCGAGCCAGCACCGCCATTCAATGTGATCATGGCTGATCATCCTCAATCAGTACCCCATTCCTGCCTTCACCCCATATCCCCTGACCGCCATTTTTAAGAGCCGTATCAAGCTCAATATGGCAGATATTCAACAGTTGAAGTACTCATTGTTATCTTGTATCTTGTTGGAACATAATTTACTTAATTGCAGCCACAAAATATACAGCCCACTTTATCTTTAAAATGACTGTCACCCCACAATTTATTGAATACCTCTCACAACTTTACAACCTTGCTGTATATTATGTCCAACACTATTATATGGTTTCTGAAAGCATTATTAATATCTGTGTATTGACAATAAATCATCGTGCAATCAGAAATCTGGAGATGTAGATTTATTTTTGTTGTTAGTGATTGTCATTGACAATCTCTGAAACTACAAATATTACAAAGTGTTTTTCCTTTTTAACTATCTCTCAATTTTAATTTTGCGAGGCTGGTCATAATGAGTTTGAAATTGTTTAGGTTTTAATGTTTGAGATTTACAGCATGGAAACAGGCCCTTTGGCCCACCATCTCTAATCCTTCCACTTCTCACCTTAAGGCACTGTTCTCTAATCTTTAACATTATTGGAAAATGTTTTATTATGAAAATAGTTCTGTATACTGCATCATTAATTATAAACTGAACGCTACAATGTTGTACGTTTCATTGTATTGTTGTATGTTTCGTTGTTAGATTTATGTTTTATTTGTGTATACATAAAAGCAATAAAAACTAAAGTGGAAAAAACAAAGAGATACAGCATGGAAACAGGCCTTTCGGTCCACCAAGACTGCGTCGACGAGCGATCACGCCATACACTGCCACTATCCGCCAATTTACTTTAATTTTACTGAGGCCAATTAACCTACAAATCTACGTCTTTGGAATGTGGGAGCAAACTGGAGCACCCAGAGAAAACTCACAGGGAAAACGTACAAACTGTACAGCCAGCACCCGTATTCAGGATCGAATCCGGGACTCTGGTGCTGTAAGCATCAACTCTACCGCTGCGCCAATGTGCCTGCCACTGTGCCTGCTTACCTGGGATGAGCTGCCAGAGAAGGTGGTGGAATCAACACAATTGATACATATGGGAGGCATTTTGACAGACTCTAAATTAGGCAGGGCATAGCAAGACATAGTAGGCACCTTGTACTCCACCTGCCATGTCCTTTGTCCATTCACATATCCTGTCTATATCCCCCATCCCCAACACCCCTCGAGGTCTCTCTGCACCCATCTCACATCCCATACTACTGACAAAAAAATCCACGAGGTTTCAGTCTTTCGAAAGAGTTGGGAAGTAGAGTCTCAATTTTTTTTTAGCAATGTGCTTAAAGGTAGAATCTGATGTTGAACAATTGGGTCAGGATGTTGGCATGGAAATGCAGCACTAACTATATTCAAAGATTTAATTGGAAGTGCTGTGCTGCCAAAAGTAATTGGATAACAATTTCAATCATTTTTTTCCCTTACATTTTATCAGATTAAGAATCTAGTGAGGTTTTAACATTGTTTGATTCCCTCCTTCATTTACTTTTAGCTTAGTGTAATTATAGTTACAGCAAGGAAACAGGACCTTCGGCCCACCGAGTTCGCGCCAACCAACAATCTCCTTCTCACAATCCTCAGATCTATGTTATCCCACTTTGGAATCCACACACTACACACTAGGGACAATTCGCAGAAGCCAAATAACCTACAAACCTGTACACCTTTGGAATATGGAAGGAAACCGGTGCACCCGGAGAAAACCCACCTGGTCACGGAGAGCGTATAAACTCAGTACAGACTGCGCCCATAGTCAGGATCAAACACAGGTATCTGGCACCTGCTAGACCGTTGCACCACTGTCTCGCCCATACTTTTATCAGAGGGCTTGTTCCTAGTGTGATCAGGTGAGTGTAGCAATTCTGTGGACTGCCAAAGCTAGACACAAAATTCTCAACTTAGCAGGTCAGGCAGCATCTCCAAAGAAAATCGATATATGACGTTTTAAGTCAGGATACCTTCTTCAGACGGAAAAAAATTGTAAAGTTTGAAGAACTTTACTCAGAAGACCCGAAACGCCACCTATTTATGGTCTCTAGATATGCTGACCCGCTGAGTTATTCCAGCATCTTGTGCATATCTTAGTTATAAACCAGCATTTGCAGTTCATTGATATTACATTTGTGGATTGTAACTTGCTCAGATCCTTTGCAAGTTTAATTAATCTGGAATTGATGCTAAAATTCCATTTGATATTCCTCCCATTACATTATCAACAGGAACCCCAATAAACTCTGCACAGCACATCTCACCGACCAACCTCCTGGGTGAATATCACAGAACATCAAGCCTTTCATTTAACACAACACATTGTCTGCCCTATGGATACAGGCAAAGACAGAAAAGGAGAAAAATTCCATGGAATGAAACACATTACTTATGAAGAAAGTCATATATGGCTATTCACGTCTCCGAGAAAGGTTAAAAAATATTTCACACAAATTATTATTTTTTTTCCCAAAGTGTGGTCGATGTCAGTAACCATGGCAGATACTGATAAATTATGTATTGGGCAAAGGATAACTTACAAATGTGGATATGTGATGTTGACAAAGGGACGAAGGGTGAAACAAAGATGTAAAAAGATCTCGTAAAATTATACAATGTCCAACAAGGAAGGAAATGCAGATGCTGGTTTACACTGGTGAAAGACACAAGGTGCTAGAGTAACTCATTGGGTCAGGCAGCATTGCTGGAGAAAAAGGATGTGTGACATTTTGGGTCAGAACCCGTCTCCAGTCTGAAGAAGTGTTCCGACCAAAATGATACCTATCTTTTTTCTCAAGAGATGCTGCCTGACCCATTGAGTTACTCCAGCACTTTATGTCTATCCAAGGCATTGAGATGCGCAGGGTAAGTTTTTTACAAGGAGGGTGGTAAGTGCCTGGAATGTGATGCCAGGGGAGGTGGTTGAGATAGATTCGATAGTGATATTTAAGATAATTTTGGATAGACCCATGTATATGCAGGGAATGGGGGATATGGATTATTGCAGGCAGATAAAAGTTAGTCTTGGCATTATGTGGGCTGCAAGGTCTGCTTGTGCTGTAACAGAGTCATATAGCTTGGAAACATGCCTTTTGCCCCAACTTACCCACACCGACCAACATGTCCCATCTACCTAGGTTCTACATTCCATTTTCTAGGTTCTACGGTCTTTCAACCCATTTTTTAAATATATGCCATCTTCCAGAAAACTACGCAATTTGTTTCCCTCCACCACTATTTTCCTCAGCGTCCTGCATTAATGCTCCATAATTTTCAGAATTGATCTGATTCATTTTTGTAAGTTACTATAAAATCTGCTTACTTCATACTCACAGTCGTTCCTTATTTTTCGTCTTTCCTTCGACAATTATGAATATTTCGGGAAAGGCCAGTCATTATTGTCTTTCCACAAATGTCCCTGAGAATATATAGATGAGATCCTCTTTTAAATCACAACAGCCTAAGGGGTGAAAGCAATCCTTCAGTGTTGTTAGCCATAGAACTGGGGTACGTTAGTACAAAAAAGGTCTTATTCTAGAGAGTAGTTAAAAAATAATCAACCATATTGCTTGAATTTACCATTGCAATAGCTGTCTGCAAGATCTGAAGGGACAGATACTTGAAGGAGGGAAATTGCAGGGTTATATGGAAAGAGTTGGGGTGGCACAGCAGTAGAGTTGCTGCCTTACAGCCCCAGAGACTTTGGTTTGATCTGCCAGCACACACGTGCGACATTCTTCAAAGCAGCGGTGTGGAATCTCAGATTAAACAACAATGATTAAATATAGTAAGATTGAAGAGACTCTATTTACCAGTTGACCTTATAGTAGAGGGTTGGGAGTGGAGGGCACGAAATTCCTCATCGCAACTCCTCATAAAATAAAGATCAAACTTCAAACTGGTAAGCTCGTTTAATCTTACTATTTCATTTCGGATTCACGTGAGTGACTTCGTGAAGATTTCAAAGCTCTGTGATTACATGCCCTGGATCACGTCCATGCTCACACACTGCCGCAATTCTGATGGAAGGAGTATGTTAACGTATCTCAGACTTGACAAGCTGAAAAATAATATAGTATTTATTAATACAAATCCAAAAACCCTCACTCGGGGATAAACGTTTCTTGGGGACCAGTACTTAACACTGTGTCCGCAAAGATAGTGGGAGCGGCCACAAGTTTATTATAAAACCGCTGGAACGTTGCTTCGCTGGCCCAGCCCGCTGTTGCGTGGATATGGTCTATGGGAACTTCCATGGTCCTCGCCGCTGATGTGGATGCAGCCCTGGTAGAATGGGATTTAAAGATATTAATATTAATACCTGCTGCATCCAATACCACCCTGAGCCACCTGGAGATCATCTGCACCGTCACCCTGTGATGAGGTTTCTTATGGCTGATCAGCAGGCCTTTCTCCATTTAATATAGTGACGTATGTAGGTGACTATGCAGAGCCTCACATCAATGGGGTATGCTGGAAATATTAATTGCAGCCCTGTCGTCCCAGGTCTGTGCTGCTTGAGTAACACATCAATGAAGAAAGTTACTCTCTCAGGGGTTGAGACCATGTTATCCAATTTGATCTTTTGCAAGGTCTGAACCCGTTGAGCCGAGGTTAGCGCCATTAACATCACCATCTTCCACCTACACTCCAGACTTACAGGTTGGTAGGTTAATTGGATTTAATAAAACATGTTCATTGTGCAGGAGAGTGTTATGGGCCTGTCCCACTTAGGCGATTTATCAGAAGACTGCCGGCGCATGACAAGTTGCCGGCAGTCACCTGAAATATCGGGAACTGGAACGGTGACTGTCAGAGTGGAGCACACACAAACACATCGCAAAGGCGGGGGCCAGGGCAAGCGGGAGGAGCGCTGTCTGAAATTCACATGGTGCAAAGTCAAGATGATACATACACACACACACACCGTGCTGAACAGGAAGGTTAGCGCTGTAATTAAGATGGCTAGCACAGTGTACGGTAAGTCCGTTAAAAGATGGGGGGGGAGGGGAGGGAGGGGGGGAGAATGGGGGAGAAGGGGGGGTGAAGGGGGGAGGAGGGGGGAGAAGGGGGGAGAAGGAGTGGAGACAACTTTTAAGAAGCCAGACAACTTTTAAGAAGCCAGAGATATGCAGCTGTGAAGTTTGGCGGACATTTAACATTACCGTCGGTTATCTTTGGTTCTGAAAACTCTTGCTTGCGTTTTTTTTCCCCAATGTGCCAATGAAAATGACCAGTCAGCAAAGGCGATTAACCAAAGCTACCTATGACTACCTGAACTACATGGCGACCCCACTACAACTGCACCTACAACTACAGGATTATCGATTATCTCCATGGCGACCAATGTTTGGTCACAGAAAAATTTTCAACATGCTGAAAAATTTGCGGCAACCATACTGAGGCCGCAACTAGTTCCCAGAATGTGGGAACTCCTTGCGACCAAGTAGGAGACTCACCAGAGACCACCAGCGAACATGTGGCGACCATGTGGCAACCATGTATGTGGTTTATACTCTCTGGAATTTAGGAGATTGAGAAGGGGATCTTATAGACCATGTTGTGGCAACCATGTGGCAGAGGGTGTTGAAGTTCATTGGCTATATTAATGAGTGAGTTGGATGTGGCCCCTAAGGGGATCAGAGGGTATGGAGAGAAGGCAGGTACGGGCTGAGTTGGATGATCAGCCATGTGAAATGGCGGTGCAGGCTCGAAGGGCTGAAATTGGGTGGTTTCCATGTGGCGAGCGCAGAGTCTCCTGCACTCGCCTAAAAAGTTGCCTAAGTGGGACAGGCCCATTAGTGTTCGGGGATCACTGGTCGGTGTGGACTCGGTGAGCCGAAGGGGTCGTTTCTATGCCGTATCTCTAAACTGAGCTAAACTAACCAAATAAGTATTGGTATTGATATTGGTATTGATATTGTGTGTAGGATAGAACTAGCGTATGAGGATCATTGGTCAGCATGGAGCCAGTGGTCCAAAGGGCCTGTTTCCACTGTATCTCTAAACTAAACTGAAGTTGGAGACTAAACCTACTTTTTGATAGAAGCAGTGCCATGAGACTCACACATAAGTCAGGTTGGGAGGAGATATCCGTCTTTGTAAGGCTTTAGTGACCCCAATCAGATAGCTTCATGGCCACCATTACTGAAACCGTATTTTTAAAAGCCCAGTTTACATATTTTAGGTGATCTAAAACATGCAAACTGAAATGGTGGTGGAAACAGATACATTAGTAATTTTCAAAGGGGAAATTCGATATGTTAACATGGAAAATTACAAAGAAATGTGAAGCCATTGCTGAACACCATTCACCATTTAGCAGAGTGATAATCATTTGCTGTTGATATGAAGGAACATGGATACTAATTGACCATCAACTTCTCATTCCACTTACTTCATTACAACTGTGAATATCCTTCACAGGAAATTAATTGGTTGTTAAGTGCTTTGGTTGTCACGAGATCATGAAAGACTACAAGTCTACAATTACGCGTCTTTCTCTTTTAGCGTAGTTTAGAGATACAGTGCGTAAACAGGCCCTTTGGCCCATCGAGTCCACGCTGACCAACGATCATCTGTACACTAGTCCCTATTGTGCAGGATAGTGCTCGTGTACGGGGTGATCACTGGTTGACACAGACTCGGTGGGAAGAAGGGCCTGCTTCCACGCTTTATCTCTAAACTAAACAAAACAAAACAAATCTTGTTCTGACTTCCTTTCTTCTTTAATGGTCTCCTGTGCCTTGGATCTTGACCTTGTCTATCATTTCTACAGTTCGATGAAGCTAAATGTCGTAACAGTCCAGCACTAATGGCAGCATTCTCCCTCATAATAAAATAAGGAATAAAGATCCATTTGCAAGGAGAGATTTTTGTGCATTAAGATTAATTGATTTAAATCTGAAAACCTTTTCTATGTACTTTTACCTCATGTCGAGAAATTGTAGATAAGAAAGTATGATCGTTGTTCTCCAAGCTGCTATTTAGAATGGTCACGTGAACTGATTAGAGCAATTGCCTACCAATATTTTTAAACAAACCTATTACTTTATTTCAAATGACTAGATAATTAAAATACTTAAAGACTCAAAGCTAAACATAGCCTATTACTGAACAATACAGCATGGCATTATCTTAGCAGGCATTTTATCCTGAGTCCGTGATTTGCCTCTGAGATTTCCTTGCCCTTCCTTTATGTTCTGCTAGAGTAGAATTCAAGCAGTTTTAGAGGGATATGGGCCATTTGCAGGCAGGTGCGGCTAATGTAGATGGGGCATGTTGGTCAGTATGGGCAAGTTGGGCTGAAGGGCCTGCTTCCATGCTCTATGACTCTATGAGGAAGAGATGATCACAGCACAAGTATTAATGCCATGCTCCTATCTTAGTTTAGTTTAGCTTTGTTTATTATTGAACACCAAGAAGCTTTTTGTTGCGTGCTAACCAGTCAGCGAGAAGACTATACATGATTACAATCTTCAGACTGAAGAAGAAGGGTCCTGACCCGAAACAACCCCTATTCATTTTCTCTAGAGATGCTGCCTGACCTGCTGAGTTACTCCAGCATTTGGTGTCTATCTTCGGTGTAAACCAGCATCTGCAGTTATATTTTACACATGATTACAATCAAGTTGTCCATAGTGTACAGATATAGCATAATGTTAATTTCAAGATAAAATCCAGTTTGATCCTAACTACCGGTGCTGTCTGTACTGAGTTAGTACATTCTCCCTGTGACCACATGGGATTCTCCGGGTACTCCGATTTCTTCTCACACTCCAAACACATATAGGTTGGTAGGTTAATTGGCTTTGGTAAAATTGTAAATTGTCCCTAGTGTGTAGGATAGCACTCATGTACGGGGTGATCGCTGGCTGACATGGACTCAGTGGGCCGATGGGCCTGTTTCCGTGCTTAATGTCTAAAGTTTAAAGTCTAAAGTCTAAACTCTGTATGCATTTTTCATCAACTTGTCAGTCGGTGCAGCCACGTCAGAGACCTTTCCTCTTTCCTCCATACTCCCTCGGGCTGTACTATTCATCGTGTGTGTTCTACCCTTGTTAGTCAAACATAAGTGCTTCTCCAGACCCCTTGAGCCCTCTCCGACTTTTAATAAGATCATGACTTATCTGTCGGTATTCTTATCTATGCATTCCCACCTTGCCCTGATTTTTCAAACATTTCTTCCTGCAGCTTTGGGAATTGTACAAAACAATAAGGAAGGTGCAATATGGTAAAACAATACTAAGAGAACTATGGCTTGCTGTCTATTCAATGCAAAGCATACTGTTCCTAATCACTTCATGACATATTGTATGTCCAAGGGACTGACAGCAAACAGCAAAGAGAATAATGCAACAATTATGCTCTGCTTTCAATGTTTACTTTACTTTATAGAACAGCTTGCAAATTGGTCCTTTGGCCCACAGAGTCCATGCTGACCATCGATCATCCATTCACACTAGTTCTATGTTATCCCACCTTTGCATCTACTCTCTACACACTAGGGGCAATGTTACAGAGACCAATTAACCTACGAATCCGCATGTCTTTGAGATATGGGAGGGAACCAGAGCATCCGGAGGTAACCCATGCAGTCAGCAGTCAAAGGAAGAACTTACAAGCTCCACAGAGACAACACCCGAGTTCAGGATCAAACTTGGGTCTCTGGTATGGTGATGCAGCTGCTCTACCAGTTGCACCACTGTGCCGCCATTTTAAGTCATTCCAACATTACAGGTGAAACCTAATATTGGACTGATGCTGATCATCTCTTAGTCGCCTTCTAATTAAGAATATTTATGTTATTTTACCTATACCTCAAGTGTGTTATGGAGGGTCCTTTATGGATGGTCTTTTATGGAAGGTCTTGGAAATATGCTTAAATCATTTCAGTTCCCATTAGCAGACAAAGTAGACAGGCAATGATGATGGATCAATGTGCTGTGATGAAGTAAGATGAGTTAAGATCAGCTATTAATTCTTATCTAATTTTCAGTTTTCTTTATCTTTCCATGTTGTATTCTTTCCAATGTCTGCCTTCTATACTTGAGTTCATCCCAAATGTGCGGTAGTTATCCAGAATGCACAAAGAATGTAGTTTTGGTTTAGTTTATTTTTGTCACGTGTACCAAGGTACAGTGAAAAGCTTTTAGTTGCCTGCAATCCAGTCAGTGAAAAGACTGTACATGATTACAATCAAGCCACCCACAGTGTACAGATACAGGATAAAGGGCATACTGTCAAGTGCAAGATAAAATCCAATGAAATTAATGATAATGATTCAATTATCCATTGATTCAATGACACTTTATTATCATATGTACCTAGGTACAGTAACATGTTTTATTTTGTATACAACTCGGTAAAATCTTATAGCAGGCCTCACCTAGGCAGTACACTAGTGTTACCATCTTTCTGGTGCTGACAAAGTTATAAAGATTCACTGAACAGTCCCAACTTCTGCCTGCTGCTGCACGTGGATAGTTCAAAGATGTCCAATGAGGCAGATAGTAGGTCAGGACCACTCTCAAGTTGTTGGTAGGATGGTTCATGTTCTTTTAACAACTGGGAAGAAACTGTCCGTGAATCTAAAAGAACAACACAGTACAGGAAAAGGTTCTTCAGCCCACGATGACAATATCAATCACGATGCCAATTTAATCCCTGCACATAGTTTCTATCACTTCTTCATCTGCCTGCTGATGTGTCTGTCTGAATGCCTCTTAAATATTGTTATTGTATCTCATTGCACCACTTCCCCTGACAGCTGTTCCAGGCACCTATTGCTCTCGTTGTAAAAAAAAAACCTGGACTTGCAAATCTCCTTTGAGGTTTTCCCTGCTTACTTCATAACTATGCCCTCTAGGTTTTGACATAATATCATAAGACATAGTAGCAGAATTAGGCCATTCGGCCCATTGAGTCGCCTGGTATCGGATGATGGCAGATCTATTTATCCCTCTCAATCCAATTCTCCTGCCTTTTCCCCTTGCCTTTGACCTGAAATATTATTCCTGTTTCTCTTTCAACAGATGCTTTTAGAGGGGTAACAATTCAGAAATATGATCAAGATCTTAAAGATAGGAGGGCAGAGATTTTGAAAGGCTGTAAACTGGAGGAAGCAACAGAAGTGAGGAGTTTTTGGCCCCATATCTGAGGAGGGATGTGCTGGCATTGGAGAGGGTCCAGAGGACATGTACAAAAATGATCCTGGGATGACTGGGCCTGTACTCGCTTGAGTTTAGAAGGTCAAGGGGGGACGTCATTGAAACCTACTTGCATAGTGAAAGGCCTGGATAGAGTGGATGTGGAGACGATGTTTCCACTGGTGGGAGAGTTGGGGACCAGATGCCATAGCCTCAGAATAAAAGGACGTACCTTTAGAATGGAGACGAGGAGGAATTTCTTTAATCTGAGGATGATGAATCTGTGGAATTTTTTGCCACAGGCGACCGTGGAGACCAAGTCAATGGATATTTCTAAGACGGAGATTGATAGATTCTTGATTAGCTCAGGTGTCAGGGGTTACAGGGAGAAGGCAGGAGAATGGGGTTGAGAGGGAAAGCTACATCAGCCAAGACTGAATGGTGCAGTAGACTCGATGGGCTGAATGGCCAAATTCTGCTCCGATAATTTAGGAACATGAACTTCTGAAGTGGGGAGAAGACAATGCAAGGATCAGAACAGACGTTTTGAAACTGAGGCATTGACTGGGAGCTAATTACATCTGCTAGCACATTGTAGATAAGTGGCAACATCTCTCTTCCTCTTGCTTAATACTCATGTTAGATGTTAAAAAATTCTCGCTATTTTTGAAAACCAAGGTCACACTCAGAGCAGATTTGCCAGCAAACAGCAATATAATGTATTTCCACAGCAATTGGATGGAATAATCTGTATAAATTGGTATCAGCTTTTACTTTGGATTATCATGTTTTTTTTTAAAGAAAAGAAAATCTTCTTAATAATTCATATTGGAGAGTTTTACCTGCAGGAGAATAACTATTGATCTCACACCAGTTAAAATTATCCTGGCATTTTAAAAGCCCCATTACCTTTTGTTGTATGTGGTTTCATTATCAAACAGCACTTTCCCAGTTAAACGTTGACAGACATCAACACTTGGAAGCAATTCGAGTGGTTCTGCTGTCTACCTGACCCGCGGAGAATGTCAATCAATACTTTCATTCACTTGTAAGTAGGATAGAAATTTATTTTTAAAACCCATCTCTGCTTCTTATTATTAAGGGATGAACAACTTTAATAAAACATTTACAACCTATTTGTAATCAAGGACTTCAAAAGTGAAAAGAGATCAATTTCTCTCGACATTTTAACTAATAATATAAAAACACTTACATTGTTTGATGGTGCATCTTAATGCTCATGTTTTATTTAGACTCTTGATAGGAATAGATTTGGTTTTTTTTTAAGTTGACTTTAATAGCCTTTTGATTGATGATTTCTTTTGCTCGAGGATTATGGAATTCTATGATCCTAATGGCACCTCTGCTCCTAGAATGATTGGTGGAAGAGAGCAGATTGCAAGGAAGAAAACACACAATGAGAGTGCTCAGATATCATCAGAATCCTTGGCAACAAACAAAATGGTTTCAGAATGCTGCCATAGAAACATCAGTGAAGTGCATCTCTGTCAAAATAGCCAAATCTTTGCACACAGCTCATCACCACCATGGTCTGCTTGAAGCCATACACCATCCTCACGTGTATCATGCATTCTTCCATCATTCTGGGAAAAAATCCAGGAGATCTTTCTCGCAGCAGTACTGAAGAAACATCAACACCACATATACTGCAGGGATCAAACGGAGTAATCAAGTCCCACAGTCATACAGCACAGAAACAGGCCCTTCAGCTCAACGTCCATGCGGTCAAGGTGCCAAATCTAAGCTAGTCGCATTTGCCTGCATTTTGTCCACATCCTTCTAAACCTTTCATATCCTTGTACCTGTCCAAGTGCCTTTTAAATAGTTACTAGATTAAGTGGGACCCGTTGGGTCCCATGTTCACACGGAAGGGCTGACCCCCCCAACATAATATTCCATCCCTCCACTAATTCAAATATTGGTGGCCAGTACGGGGGTGGGCGGGGAGGGATTCTGGAGCGCTAGTATGGGTGTTGTGGGCTGAAGGAACTGGTTTCCAGAGGGCTAGTATGTACATTGTGGGCTGAATATATTATTGGGCTGGTAGCTCAGGTACTCAGGCTTGGTGGGCTGGTAGCTCAATCACCCAGGCCTGGTGGGCTGGCAGCTCAGTCACTCAGTCCTGGTGGGCTGGCAGTTCAGTCACTCAAGCCTGGTGGGCAGGCTGCTCAGAAACTGCCAGAAATTCTGCCCAAAACAGGTGAGAGACTGTGAGAAAGGTGGGGGAGAGGGTGGAGAATCAATTTTATACATTTTTCATCTATTTCTGCAAATCACAGCAATGAAAAAGAAAGTCTATCATGCCCTGGATCTCACAGGGAGCCAATGAAGGGAGGGAGAAAAAGACTGGAGTGAGGTTTAATACTAGCAGAGGGAATACTTACAGATGGGCCAAAGGGACTCCTCCTGGGCTTGTAGAGGCCTGATGGGCTGAAGGGGCTCTTTAAAAAACAACCACAGTGAAATCACAGTGAAAGGCACTTTTCTGGACTTTTCCTGGCCTGGCACGGGTCTTTTGGGCCAAAATGTTCTTCCTGGGCTAATATGGGCATTTTGAGCAAAGGGGACTGGTTTCTTGGCTAATAGAGGCCTGTGGGCCGAAATTAGTGGTTTCAGGCAGGCCAAACATTTCTTTTCATTTCATTTCCATTTCATTTTAAGCACAGGGCAGGCCGAACAACAGATTGCATTTTCATCTCACTTCCAATGTCATTGCAGTTTCAAGCACAGGGCATGCCGAGCAGCTGATTGCATTTTCATTTCACTTCCATTGCCATTGCAATTTCAAGCACTGGGCAGGCCAAGCCAAACTGCTCATTGTATTTTCACTTCACCTCCATTGCCATTGCAGTTTCAAGCACAGGGCAAGCCAAGCCAAACAGCTGATTGCATTTTCACTTAATTTTCATTGCCATTGCAAGTTCATGCGCAGGGCAGCCAAGCCAAACAGCTCATTGAATGTTCACTTCATTTCCATTGCCATTGCAGTTTCAAGTACAGGGCAGGCCTAACATCTCATTGCATTTTCATTTATTTCCATTGCAGTTTCAATCACAGGGCAGGCCAAGCCAAACAGCTCATTTCATTTTCATTAAGGGCTAACAAATCATTTATTGCAAGTACATTGCAGACTCACAGTTCAGTTGATTCACAGCCTAGAATGAGAGTCGTGGCCTCTCCCTCACGTTCTTGTAGAGTGACTGAGTCATGTGCAGGCATCGGGGTTTTATCGTCCTGCCGCTCCGGAAGGGGCTTTACCTTCAACGTGGCGATTGACAGGGAGATCTCAAGTTTTTTTAAACACTCATAACTTTTTTTTATTTTCCATCGATGGGAAAAATCCTTTCGGCCTGCTCATTGGAGGAGGACTGTAAGTAAGATGGCCAAAAATCGTAGCGATATATGGTAGCATTTTTTTCTAAAATCCATATACAGCACATACAGGAAGTGGTCAAGATGAGACTTTTAATTATATGGATTGTACCTGCCCTAACTACCTCCTCTGGCAACTCGTTCCATACCCACCACCCTCTGAGTGAAAATATTTCCCCTCAGGTTTCTATTTAATCTCTCTGTACTCATCTTAAACCTATGTCATCTGCTTCTTGATTTCCTTGCTCTGGCAAAAGACTCTGCACATTTCCCCTCATGATTTTATGCACCATTAGAATTTCACACATCAGCCTCCTGCACTCAAAGGAATGAAGTCCTTGCCTGCCCAACCTCTCCCTATAACTCAGGCCCTGGCACATCTAGTTTAGACCTCTGATGAAAAGGAGGGATTTCACTTTCCCACCCGTTCTGGATTATCTCATAAGGAGAGATTCTCCACATCCATTCTGTCAAAACCAACACTTTAGGTCTTACATGTTACAATTAGAAACTTTTCTCTCTCTTCTAAGCACCATCAGCCACAAGACTAATCTGTCCAATCTTCCCTCACACGTTAACCCACACATTCCTGATAAGCAATTCACTTTTCCTGGTAAGATCTTGGACTCTTTGAAGGCCTATTTTGGATTGCAATTCAAAATAGGCAGCATTGATTTAATCCATCCCTTTGTATCTAACATCCATCAACATGTCAATCAGGAGAGATGAATAAGTCGAAGCTCAATAACTATTGCTCTAAAATCTAAAATTAATCCCGATTTATGGAGCAATTTATAG
Source organism: Okamejei kenojei (assembly GCA_035221665.1). Lineage (NCBI taxonomy): Eukaryota > Metazoa > Chordata > Chondrichthyes > Rajiformes > Rajidae > Okamejei > Okamejei kenojei. The sequence goes on along the minus strand of CM069147.1, from coordinate 29,955,134 downwards.
TTTGCACATGTCGAATTTGTGTCAAGTCATGTTGCATTTATTGTTATATAAGAATGACAATAAATATACTTATATGATAAATAAATTTTAATATGAATTTATTGTCATAGAGTACAGCATATAATTAATCATAATGTCATGTACACTATGGCAGTATATGTTACATTATATATGAAAAACTATTATTGTATTGTCATATATATAACAAGATATGGTATTTTACTTCGGAGTCACGTGAGTGACTATGTGAGGAACCCCGTACAGCCGTTGGTGCGTCATGACATCAGACGCATTGGTGCAGTCGGCCGGTTGGAGCAGCAGCACTCCTCCAAGCGGTAAGTTTAAAAATGAGAAGTAAGTTTTTAAAATGTTTCCAATGGTCATTTTCTGCGACGGTTGGAGGTCTGTTGGAGAAATGTTGCAGAAAATGAAGAAGGTGTCGGCGAGGCGCTCCGGAGGTAGGAAGAAGAGTGACCAGGAGAGTGTTGTTGATGGAGGCCCGTCTAGTACACCTGGTCCGGTGCTGGCTACACAGCCAGTGGTTGCGGACCCACTGCCTGTGAGCAGTGGAGGCTTGCCAGTAGGGCGGAAGGCCATTGGCAAGTCTGATAGGCCCGTGGACCCTGAGTCGGGCCTGGAGGTTATACCCTCCATGGGAGAGTCCGTTTGCTCACGGATTCTCTCCCAGGTCGAGGGGAGTGGTGCCCAGCAGACTGTGGGAGGCTGTGCTAGCAGCATTACGGACAGGACAGGATTGTTCCTCAGTGCAGTTTGGCTGACACTGATTCTATGGTGAGGAGCTCATTCCCTGATTTCCTGTGCTGAGATAGGCGGAAAGAGGCTGAAACAATTCAGTATATGCAGTATCTCCTCAGGGATCTAGCTATGGTTGAAGCTCCTGTTAATTGTGATCTCCTGATGGTACCGGTGGTTAATCACCAAATTTGGTCACAGTTGGGTATGCCAGCTAGTGCCCAGGAGATGAAATTTCAAAAAGTGCTTAAATTGTTGTCGGCAGGTGTCACGGCTGTTATTGATATAGCGAATATGCTTGAAGCACACCAGGATGCACTTGGATTTTTGTGTAGTGCATTTTGAAATTAACAATATCACGAGGCTTGCTATAAGGCCAGTGACTAACCCTAACTTGGCGAGTCAGTGCAAACCGACTAGTGTACCGCCACGAAATCTGCTGTTTGGAGGTAACCTTGCAAAAAGGGTAAAACACTGTCATGAAGATGTTAAAACCATGGCCCTCATTAAGCCGGCTGGCAAACAAGGCAAAGTTTGTTCCTTATTGGAAAGGCACTAGTGTGGATGCAGGAGAAGGAACGAGCCGTTCAGGTCTTCAATATCGGAACTGGCAGGCTGCCACCGGTATGAAGGGTAAGGTGCCTTTCTCTACAAGAGGTCACGGACAACAAGGTCAGCAGGTAAGGAATATACCATTGACAGACAATGAATTAACTGATGTTGCTATTGAAATTGGGGAAGGTTAAAATTGTTTCTCAAACAATGGCAGGAGTTGACATCAGATTTGTTTATACTTAGCAGTATTGAAGGGGTGAAAATTGAATTTTACTCTAATGACAATCTACCTAATCAACATGTTCCTAGTCGGAAACTTATATTTACAGATGAGGAAAATGTGCTTATTCACGCAGAGATTCAGTCGTTATATAAGAAAGGGGTAATTGAGACTTCAGTCTATCAAAGTCGACAATTTGTCAAGTATATTTCCCAGATCTAAAAAGACTGGGGGATGTAGAATTATTCTGAATTTAACGAGTTTGAATAAATTTGTTTGTTATAGGCATTTCAAAATGGAAACCTTTACCACGGCCAAACATCTAGTGTCCAAAGGGCGTTATATGGCAAGCATTGATTTAAAGGATGCGTATTACTCAGTGTCTATTCATGGTGATGATAGAAGATATTTGAAATTTATTTGGATGACTCAGTTGTGGCAATTCAAGGCATTGCCTAATGGATTAACTTCAGCTCCTAGACTATTTACTAAATTGGTAAAACCTGAGTTAGCATTACTCAGAGCTCAGGGGCATGTGGCAATGGCCTATTTAGATGATATTCTGATTGTTGGAAAGACTCATGCTGAAGCTCAATCATCCGTTTCAGTTGTTAAATTCACTTTTGAACAATTGGGATTTGCCGTTCACCCAGATAAATCTAAATTATCACCAGTCCAAATTATTGATTATCTGGGATTTACCATTAATTCAAATCACATGTTGGTAACTTTGCCCAGGGATAAATTGGATCAGATAATTGAGGACTGTGTTAATCTCGTTGGAGAACAATGGCCTTCAATTAGACAAGTAGCCAGGTTAATTGGGAAGTTTGTTGCAGCATTTCCAGCTGTGCAGTATGGTCCTCTACATTGTCAACAATTACAACGATCAAAGGAACAGGCACTGAGAATACAAAGGGGCCATTTTGATAGGCCTATGCAGTTGTCAGCTGGAGCAATGTCAAGACATACAATGGTGGATAGTACATGTTTCAAAAGGTTTTAGGAAGGTTTTGGGGGAACCACCTTCAATAATATTACAGACTGATATAAGTGCACTGGGTTGGGGTGCAACAGATATGTCTTCTAGTTGTGGAGGCAGATGGAATGTTGATGAGACATCCCTTCTTCAATTAAGAGGGATTAATTATTTAGAGTTGTTGGGAACCTGGTATGGGCTTAAAGCTTATTGTCCTACCAGGAGGGACTTCCATGTGCAGGTTCAGATTGACAACACCACAGCAGTGGAATATGTAAACCACATGGGTGGAGTCAAGTCACAGACTGGCTAACCAGATTTGGAGCTGGTGTATTGACCAAAATATCTGGCTTTCAGCTATTTATTTGCCAGGAAGATTCAACAGTGTAGCTGACACTAGGTCACGTCAGTTTAATGACAACATAGAATGGATGTTAAATCAGGATGTATTTAACCAAGTGATTGTTCAGTATGGATTGCCAGATATTGACTTGTTTGCATCTAGATTCAAACATCAGTTGCCCAGATATGTTTCGTGGGAACCAGATCCTGGTGTAGTAGCGGTGGATGCGTTCTCGCTGCATTCGGGAGGAGTGTTTGTGTATGTATTTCCTCCATTCTGTCTCATCAGCAGATGTTTGCAAAAGATCAAGCAGGACTCCGCTTCAGGGGTATTGGTAGTGCCAGATTGGCCTACACAAGCCTGTTGTATTACAAATGGCTAGGGAACCTCACATGAGTATTCCCAAGAATAAAAATCTATTGATGAATCCAGTAACTGGGGATCAACATCCTTTACACTGGTGTTCTCATTTACATGATCGTATTGATCTTTTGAGATGCAGATTTTAAGGAGGCCATACCTGGGGAGAGGACAGTCTGATCGCACTGTTCTCACGTCAGCCTGCAGGTATAGTACATAGAAGCAATATCTCACCTCGATAAGGAAATGGGAGCAATTCTGGCCCCATGGATACAACACAAACACTTGTTTTACATAAACCATAAATAAATAATACCTAAAATTCTGCACGATATTAAAAAAAACTTTTATCAGTAACAAAATCTGAACCCTATATTTAGCCTATATATCGTCAACTTAAATGGGGAGCAAAATCCTATATGGAACATACCATGGCATAAAGGACTGGTGTAGTACCTGCCTAGGCACTGCGGTAGAGTTGCTGCCTTGCAGCACAAGAGACTTGGGTTTGACCCTGATCTCGGGTGCTGTCTGTCTTGCATGTTCTCTCTGTGACCACGTGGGTTTTCTCCTAGTGCTCCAGTTTCCTCCTACATTCAAAAGATGTGTGGATTAGTAGGTTATAAATGGCCTATGTAAATTGTCCCTAGTGTGTTGGGAGTGGATGCAAAAGAGGGAAAACAAGGATGAACGAGTGATCGATGGTTGGTGCGGACCTGGTGGGCCGAAGGACTTGTTTCTACTCTGCATATCAAAACTAAAACTAAACTACAGATAATGTGTTTTCCCCGTGGCATATTTCACTCACGTCTCACATATTAAGTTTCTGCTCTTGGAAGATGTGTTGGACAAACTGTAGTGTTCAAGATGTGCGTAAGGAGAGACTGTAACAAGAAAAATATATCCACTGTTATTGATTTGGCTCACTACAGTACTTCTGTCTTAAAACCCTTTTCAATCAAGGCTTTCAACCAGTGCTCTCAATAAAGGCAAAGTTCGCTCAAGCAATAATTCGATGTGCTCCTTCAGACACTGCACAATATTGGCTCCGTGGGATGTGGTGAAATTAATCTCTGGAGATGGCATCAAAGAGAGAGATAATTGAATGCAATATTCCAAAAAGTCTGGCTGGGCTGTTGATCACCTTGGCCGTCTGCTTTCACCAGTTCCGTGGCCCATCCCCTGATTTTGTTCAAAGAGGCCTAAGCGAATATCTAGCAACGTTTGCAAACTTCACCCCCTTTTAGAGTGGGTTCTAATGGCAAAGTTTCAAATAAATGACTTGCAAATGTGACCTTTTTCTGACCTGTTGAATCTAATCTAGCCAGCATTCTGGAAAGTTATTTTGTACTCTCCCCCATGCCTCCATTTTCTCCACATGGCTTAACTTTGTTTTGTTTGGTAGCCAATTGCAACTAAATAAGGAGACAGTATGCAGAAACAACACAACTAAACTAAGCTTAACTAAATTATTGAACTGCAAGAAGGAACTGCAGATGCTGGAAAATCAAAGGTAGACAAAAATGCTGCAGAAACTCAGTGGGTGCGGCAGCATCTATGGAGCGATGGAAATAGGCAACGTTTCGGGTCGAGACCCTTCTTCAGGCTGATGCAGGGCAGGGCAGGAAGAAGAAAGGAGGAGTAGGAGCCAGAGAGCTGAAGGGGAGGAGACAGCATAGACTACTGGAAATTGGAGGTCAATGTCCAGGCCACTGAGATGCAGACTGCCCAAGTGGAATATGAGATGCTGCTCCTCCAGTTTCCGGCGGAGATCACTCTGGCAATGGAGAAGGCCCAGGACAGAATGGTTGGATTTGTAATGGGAGGGGGAATTGAAGTGCTGAGTTACAGGGACATCAGGTTGGTTAATGCGGACCGAGCGGAGGTGTTCGGCAAAATGATCGCCAAGTCTACGCTTGGTCTCACTGATGTAGATCAGCTGACATCTAGAGCAGCGGATGCAATATGTGAGGTTGGAGGAGGTGCAGGTGAACCTCTGTCGCACCTGGAACGACTGCTTGGGTCCTTGAATGGAGTTCGGGGGGAGGTAAAGCGACACGTGTAGCATCTCTTGCAGTTGCAAGGGAAAGTGCCCATGGAGGGGGTGATGCGGGAGGGAAACGTGTTGTTCCAAGTGAGACCAAGCTTAGGCTTGCCGATCGTTTCGCCGAACACCACTGCTCAGTCCGCATTAACCAACCTGATCTCCCTGTAGCTCAGCACTTCAACTCCCATTCTGAATCCAACCTTTTTGTCCTGGGCCTCCTGCATTGCCAGAGTGATCACCACCGGAAACTGGAGGAGCAGCACCTCATATTCCGCTTGGGCAGTCTGCACCCCAGTGGCCTGAACATTGACTTCTCCAATTTCCGGTAGCCCTTGCTGTCTCCTCCCCTTCTCAGCTCTCCCTCAGCCCCCTGGCTCCTCTTCCTTTCTTCTTCCCGCCCCCCCGCAACAGTCTGAAGAAGGGTTTCGGCCCAAAACGTTGCCTATTTCCTTCGCTCCATAGATGCTGCCACACCCGCTGATTCTCCAGCATTTTTGTCTAAACTACTGAACTAAACTACTGAACTAAACTAATCAACTGAACTAACTAAACTTAACTAGGCTAAACTAAATTAAACTAAACGACCTAATTGGATTCAATGATTAATTTGACAGATGCGTAGATAGGACAGGTTTAGCGGGGTATTGGCCAAATGCAGGCAGGTGGGACTAGTGTAGATGGAGCATGTTGGTCTATGCGGGCAAGTTGAGCTGAAGGGCCTGTTTCCATGCTGTATGACTCTTTAATTCTAACTAAACCGAACTAAACTAAAAAAACTAAATGAAAACTAAACTGAACTAAACACTACTAAGCTAAAGTAAACTAAACTAAACTAATCACTACTAAACTAAACTGTATTAATCGTATCGGTGTTTGTTAAGTCACTCCATAGCGAAAGTTGGAAGCTGAGGTATTATAAACCACTCAGATCTGCGCAAAAATCACAGCTCACAAACCTTCTGATGTCAATGTTGACAACATCACTGAAATGTTTATCGCATTTCTGATTAATTTCATGGCCTTTTGGACACATGAAAACAGGGATCCATTTAGTTCTCCATGAGTGAGCGATGCATTCCAGCACTTCGCAGTATTTTAATTGAACTGATTCTATCAGCTCAGTAAGCCCCTGCAAAGGCTCTGTGCCAGTAATTGCCTGCCTTTATGAAGCTACACAAGAGCTGGACCTGTCCTTTCAGAGTTAAGGCAGGAATATTTCAATACCGCAGAGCTGAACATTGGCTTTCCCCTCTTTCGTCAAAGGTCAGTAAAGGGAAATCCTGACATTTTCTCTTAACCTTCGTTCTAAAGCTTGATATCAACTACACTATTGGCATTGGTATTCTTTATTGTTGTATTGTGCACAGGGTGCAATGATAATCTTTAGTTTGCATGCTAGCTAGGCAGATAAAATCATGTGAGTACAATCAAGCCAGAGTCAGCCCACAGAGTCCACGCAGACTAGTGATCATCCCGTACACTGGTCTGTAATCTTTAGTCTTCAGAGAAACAGTGTAGAAACTGGCCCAATTGCCCACCAAGTCCACAGCAATCATCGATCACCGGTACACTATTATTTAGTTTCCAGTCTTTGGAGATACAGAACAGAAACAGGCCCTTCAGCCCGACAAGTCCATGCCAACCAACAATCTCCCATGCACTAGTCTTTATTCTTTAGCCTTTAGACATAGAGTGTGAAAACAGGCCCTTCTGCGCTTCAAGTCACTAGCACAATCCTACACACTAGGGACCATTTACAATTTTACCAAAGCCAATTAACCCTACAAACCTGTATGTCTTTGGAGTGTGGGAGGAAACCGGAGCATCTGGAGGAAACCCATGCAGTCACAGGGAGAACGTGCAAGCTGAATAGAGACAGCACCTGTAGTCAGGTTCAAACCCAGGTCTCTGGTGCTGTGAGGCAGCAGCTCTACCCGCTGCGCCATTGTGCTGCCATTTGGTTTATGTAGACAATAAAGTCTTCCAAAGTTAAAGGAATCCACAAGAAGGTTCAGCATATGCACAAAGAAACTTTGGATTGAGAGCTTTAATTTGAAAGAAAGAAAATGTACCCTAAAACAGTGCTCTTGGCAAAATCAGTATGTTCCAAAGTGTTTCTCGAATAAGTAAATGCTTTGAAGAGCAATCACTAATGTAGCAAAGGAACCATGTTAACTCATTTATGCATATATATCAGCAGTGTGATATGGATGGGTTAGAAATGTTCAGAGGGAGAATGTAGGCACAAGGAACTGCAGATGCAGGTTAATACATAAAAGGACACAAAGTGCTGGAGTCAAAGTAGCGGGTCAAGCAGCATCTTTGGAGAACATGGATAGGTGACGTTTCGGGTCAAGACCCTTCTTCAAGCTGATTGTGGGGTGGGACATTGGAGAGCCATGCAGGTAATAGGTGGAAGCAGGTGAGGGGGGGCGTTTGATAAGCTGATGGTTGGAACAGAGGCCAGAGATAAAACCAGAAGGTGAATAGTTTGTGAATAGGTGAAACAGAATTGAATAGTTTCGAACAGTGAAGCTAGAGGGAGGAAAGGTGGGGGGGAGGGGAAATAGGTGGAAGTCCAGGTCAGGCCCCAGGGAGGGGAGATACTCCTGGTGTCCCAGGCCCCCACCACCATCCGTGTAAAAAACCTGCCCGCACATCTCCATTAAACTTTCCCTCTCTCACTTTATTGCTATGCCCTCTAGTGTTCGGCATTTCTACCCAGGGAAGAAAGGTTCTGACTGTCTACCCTATTTATGCCCTATATTAAAACTATTTAGTTTAGTTTTAGTTATTAGTTTCAGAGATACTATGTGGAAACAAGCCCATTGGCCCTCAAGTCCCCACCGATCAGTGATCATCCCATAGCCGAGCACAATCCTACACACTAGGGACAAATTAAGGAAGCAAATTAAGCCAACCTGCACATTTTTGGAAAGTAGTAGGAAACCGGAGCACCCAGAGAAAAACCACGCAGTCCCAGGCAGCACCCGTAATCAGGATCAAACCTGGGTCTCTGGCGCTGTGAGGCAGTGACTCTACCACTGTGCCATGGTGCCACCCATTATGCCTCCTCATAATTTTATATATGTTTTTAACATACTAGGTCAGCGATAGGTTACCTCCAGATTCAGGGTCAGTTTCTTCCCTGCTGTTATCAGGCAACTGAACCATCCTACCAACAACTAGAGTGCCGTCCTGAGCTACCATCTACCTCATTGGAGACCCTCAGATTATTTTTAATCAGACTTTACTGGACTTTATCTTGACTAAACGTTATTCCATTTATCCTACATCTGTACACTGTGGATGGCTCAATTGTAATCATGTATATTCTTCCCGCTGACTGGATAACATGCAACAGGTGACAATAAACTAAGCTAAGCAATGCAACCACATTTTCGGGATTTTGTGGTGGGATTTGTTTAGGCCCTATGAATGAAAGGCTTTGCATCAAATTAAGCAGAGAGGGCGGCACGGTGGATGGCTGAGTTGCTGCTTTACAGTGCTAGAGACCAGGGTTCAATCTTGCCTATGGAATTTGTACGTTCTCCCCATGACCTGTGTGGGTTTTCTTCGGGAGGTCTGGTTTCCTCCCACACTCCAAAGACGTACAGGTTTGTATGTTAATTGACTTGGTAAAATTGCAAATTGTCCCTATTGTGTTGACGTAGTATAGTGTTAGTGTGCAGGGATCGCTGGTCGGCGCGGACTCGGAGCTGTTTCTCGAAACTAAACTTTAGAAGGAGCAAAGTAAAATAAACGCTGTTAAATGAGAGCAAACCCTAATCAGGCACATAATCACACAGAGGAAAGGGTTGTCAGAGAAAGGTAACCTGTTGGTAATATAACAGGGATTAGAAAATTAATAGCTCATTTGTGGAATTTGACCTAACTGTGAGTTCACTTAAATTAAAATCAACAGCAGTGAGGGTGCTGTGTGATTAATTGGAAAGGATGAGCCACACTTAATCACATTAGTAAAAAAAAGAAACCATTTGCAAACAGCACATTGCTTTTAGAGTGTTTGACTATTCAAAAACCGGGCAATTACCAGTGCAATACCTTAACTCCATAACTTTTCTTTAATAGCATTACAATGACAGCATGTAAAAAAAAGCACATGATGAATAAGGCAATGGCAATTAGATGAATAAAGTCACCCATATCGCGGAGAATAGGTATCCCTCCTCCTAGTCTTGTGTTTTGAAATTGCTGAGTATGCAGTCCTGAATGACTTGACTGTAAGTGATGAAACAGTCTTTGGCCCACTATAATCTGTTTCACCTAGGCTTTCTCTTCCCTCTCCCATTGACAGGTTTTGAAGAGCCAATACCACCTCTTCAAAACTTGGTGCTTAGTGCAAGCAATTAGCTAATGCCTTCACCTTTTAAAACCCTCATCCAACCATTCATAGACATTAGAGCTACAGTGTAGAAACAGGCCCTTCGGCCACCGAACCTTATGTTATACTAAAAGATGTTCTTTGTATTATCCTGTATCTGTATGCTGTGTGCGGTTCGTTGTAATCATGTATAGTCTTTCTGTTGACTGGATAGCATGCAACAAAAAGCTGTTCAAGTGATAATAAACTAAACTAAACCAAATAGGTGGCGACCTTTGAACTAGAACACTAGAAGTATCCTACACACTAGGGGCAATTTACAAAATCTTAATAACCTACAAACCTGATAATGTGGGAGGAAACCAGAGCACCCAGAGAAGATTCATAAGGTCACAGGGAGAATGTGCAAACAGCACAGAGAGCACCTTTAGGTGGAATCGAAGCCGGGTCACTCGCATTGTAAGGCAGCAGCTCCACTGCTGCGCCACTGTGCCGCCCTATTCTTACTCTATCTCAATCGGCAATACAAGACTCTCATCATCGGTAAAACATCTTATTTCTTCTGCCGTTTTAATATATTGAGAGATAAATAGGAGTGAAAGCCAACCAATATCCAGGACTTTATGTTTAAGGTTTTCGAAGAGATGGCTTCAGAGTGCCTACCTTAGTTGTCATCTTCCACAATTTCAGATTGTAAAATGGTTCCCACACAGATGGGATGGTAGCAAATGGGATCTTCAAAGGGAAAAGATGCAGGAGTTGGGTAACAGGAAAAAATGGCCATGTTAACCAGATAAACTAAAGTCACAACGTGCTGGAGTAACTCAGCGTGTCAGGCAGCATCTCTGGAGAACATGGACAGGTGGCGTTTCAGGTTTAATTGATGTTTCCAAATAATTAAGCAAATTTAAATTGTGCAGTTGTCATGGTAGCACAGTAGCACAGCAGGTAGAGCTACTGCCTCACAGTGTCTGAGATCCTGGCTCAACCCTGGCTCAACTTGGGTGTTGTCTCTGTGGAGTTTGCACATTCACCCTGTGACCACATAGGGTTCCACAGTTATGCCCAGGTTTCCTCCCACATCCAAATCTAAGCTTGCCCTAGTGATTAGGGATGTGCAGGGAGCTGCCATGGTAGAATTTTAAAATGTGCCTCTGGACATGAATAGTTACATTTGTTAATGGTTAAACATGAGAGGAATAGATCCAGTAGATGCACAGTGTCTCTTGCCCAGAGTCGGGGAATCAAGAACCAGAGGGCATAAGTTTAAGGTGAGGGGGAAAGATTTAATAGGAATCTGAGGGGTAACTTTTTCAACACAAAAGGTGGTGGATAGATGGATGGAACAGGCTGCCAGAGGAAGTAGTTGAGGCAGGGACTATTACAATGTTTAAGAAACAATTAGACAAGTACATGGATAGGATAGGTTTAGAGGGATATGTGCCACATTGCAAGCAAGTGGGACCAGTGTAGTTGGCACATGTTGGCCGGTGTGGGCAAGTGGGCTGAAGGGCCTGTTTCCACACTCTATGACTCTATGACTCTAAATAATTTAATGGCTGCTCCATTCCCAGTTAACATTTAAGGATTAAAAGAAGTAGGGATGAGCAACGGATGATTTCAAGGTTCCAAACTTTAATTCCTTATAGCATTTGGATAGTGTGATGTGTTGGGAATCTGTGACCAATATGTAGCAATGTACAAAAATTTTGAGATTTAAAAAATCAAGTCTGCAATTTATCCCATCAGATAAAGCATAAAAATAAGTTTAATTTGACACCTAATTCTCTTTCATATGTTCAGTATAAAAATAATTATGGCCATTGTTATACTCAGAAATTAGCATCTTGTTCCCTATTGCTTTTCCATTGACTTAACACAAAAGCTGTGATCAAGGACAGTCAAAAGCCCATAACTTTCTTAAAAATTAAGAGAACTCAATGAAATTTTCAGTTATTATAGATTAAAGCATTCTGAAATAAATATGAAACAATCTTACTTGGTTGACCTGAAATTAAAGCATATAATTAGTTAGTTACCTAATTGTAGCTAATTACAAGAATTCAATTACTAGATCTAAACCTCTATCCATTTCTTAAGAAAAGGTTAACATTAAAAAAAAACCTAAGTGTCCAAATAACATTCACACAATAATTCACAATATAACATGATTTTTAAATCTCATTGTCATGAATTTATAGGCCAAACTGAAGGAATTTAGTGTTTAATTCCCGTAAATTAATGACCATTTAAATCAATTCGAGTGGGTTTTTGTTGAACGCGATGGATTGGAACGATGTGGTTTGCGGTAAAAATAAACTGTGTACTTTCTTTTGTCCCCTACGTAAGAACCATCCCGTTGTCGGTGTTGACGGCATTAAAAGATGATTTTTCATTTACTCATGCTTTTAATTTTTCCAGCGCTAATTTTAATAAACTTAATAAAACGGCAGTCAAAGCGATTTTTCTTCAGCAACTAAAAAGCCTGTTCAAAATTGATTTGAATAGTCTGAAGAAAAATCGCATTTTATACCCACCCCCCTCTCAAAGGCGCCAAAATCGCACACACGGGCAGTGGCAGAATTGCAGCGCCGATAAAGGTAAGTTCTGTAACATACCTACAATATGATGCTGCAGAGATCAGCGCTCGGACCACGGAAGGGTCCCGACCTGAAACATCATCTGTCCATCTCTATCCACAGATGCTGCCTGATCCGTTGAGTTACTCCAACACTTTGTTGTCCTTTGCTTCTGTTGGAAGATAAATAAATGGGCAAGAGAACATTAATGTCAACTGGGAATTGGGCAACCATTACATTATTTAGAGTCATAGTCATACTGTGTGGAAACGGGGCCTTCGGCCCACTTGCTCACACCAACCAACATGTCTCATTTACACTAGCCCTACCTACTTGTGTTGGCTCATATCCCTCCAATCCTGTCCAATCCATGTACCTGTCTAATTATTTCTTAAACGTTGCGATAGTTCCTGCCTCAACTACCACTTCTGGCTGCTCGTCCCATACTCTCACCTCACTTTGTATGAAAAAGATACCGCTCAAATTCTAGTTAAATCTTTCCCCTTTCCACTTAAACTTATGTCCTCGGATTCTCGAATCCCCAACTCTGGGCAAGAAACTCTATGTGTCAACCCGATCTATTTCTATCATTTTTGTGGTTTGTGTCTACCTGTGGTATAAACCAGTATCTGCAGTTCTTTGTGTTTACATGGACTGGGCAGTGTTCACCATCAATTTGAAAACTAATTAAGTGAGCACTACTACAATCTTGGTGGTGGAAGCATACTGTGCAAAAATTTGTTGCCACATTTTCTAAAATTACAACATTGACAAAACTTCAAAAGGACCTTGCAGGTTTTAAAATGCTTCAGGGCACTCGAAAAGAGACGCAGAAGGCACAATGCAATGTTTACCTGATGCAGGCCCAAATACACTTGATGGCTTTAATACTCTTTCTGTAATGGGCTGGTAAACATGGTGTTCTAACAAATGCCTTCTATGAATCCATCATTGTTTTCTCATTCCTCTATTCTAAGCAATGACTATAATTTAGAAAATACTGGAAGTCTCTTTCTTAATGGCTTTATTTTCTTGTTATTACACTGCAGGAAATTATAGTTTGGACCCTCAATATCATCTGTTTGCTCTGTCCGTTCATTGTTTGTGGTTCAACTTGCTCTCTGCCCACACGCAGCTCACAGACTCAGCCCCGCCTGCAAGACTTTATTCTCCGCGATGCCGGAAGGGGCATTACATTCATGGTGACTGACAGACGAGAAGACCAATCTGCTGATCTCACGATTTTTTAAACATTCATAACTTTTTTACTGTTTCACCGATCGTAAAAAACCTTGGGGCGGTTGGAGTAAGATGTAAGATGGCGGAAAAATCACAGCGATATAGGGTAGCGATATTTATAAAATATTTACAATGTAGACAGAAAGTGGTCAAGATGAGACTTTTAGTAATAGTATAGAAGATTGTCACGTATACTGAGGAATAGTGAAAACCTTTGTTTTGCATGTTGTCCAATCAAATCAGATAATACCATACATAAATATAGTCAAGCCAAACTCAAGTGCAATAGCAAGGGTACAGAACAGTACACTGTACAAAATTTAATTCCCAGAATTGTAGTGCACCAGTTCCAAAGACAGAGTCCAATGCCTGCAAAAAGGGAGGGGCAAGCGGGACAGTACCCTAGTTAATGGAAGGACAATTCAGAAGCTTGATAACAGAGGGGAAAAAAACTGTTCCTGAGTGGTGATGTACACTTTGAAGTTTCTGTATCTTTTTCCTTACAGGAGCATGGAGAAGAAGGAATTAAATGAAGTTACCTGAAGTTGTGAAATTCAATATTAAGTTTAAAAGGCCTCAATGTGCCCAGACAGAAGAGGTTTAATTTAGTTTAGATTAGAGACACAGCGTGGCAAAAGGCCCTTCGGCCCACCAAGTCCACACTGACCAGCGATCCCTGCACATTAACACTATCCTACACACAGTTCACGCATACACCGAGCCAATTAACCTACAAACCTGTTTGTCTTTGGATTGTGGGAAGAAACTGAAGATCTCAGAGAAAACCCAAGCGGTCACGGTGAAAAGGTTCAAACTCTGTTCAAACAGTCGGGATCGAACCCGGGTCTCTCGCGCTGCAAAAGCTGTAAGGTAGCAACTTTACCGCTGCGCCACCAGAGTTCCTCAAGATTGTGTTGGGCTTCATTGCAACAGCACAAGAGGCCACAGACTGGTAGGTCAGAGGGATGTAAGTTAAAGTGACGGTAACAGGTCACCCAGGGTTGTCCCTGCCAACTTTGTTTAGCTCTTTCTCCAACAGTGCCAAAATAGATTTTGTACATGTGTCTCAGGAGTTCTGCTTGAGGTGACTCAGAGGCAAGACTCAAGGTCACCCTCTAAACCAGAACAAAAATGAAGAGTGCCAAGCATAATACATGCCAAACAAAAAAAAACATGTTCAAGAAGTATATATGTATTTATTTGATTGCCATTAATTAATTTATTTATTTGATTTTAATAATATTTTAGTTATTTGATTTTCCATATCAAGTATTATGCTTTATCTTCTTTTTATCTGTTTAATCCTAGTGTTGGAAAATGGAAAGTAAATGAGTTCACACATTCATTAATTTCACATTTAAGTCAGAGTCATACAGCACAGAAACAGGCCCTTCGGTGACTTCTCCATGCTGACTAACAACTACACCAGTCCCACCCGCCCACATTTGGCCCATATTCCACTAATGTGCCTGTCTCACTTAGGCGACTTTTTAGGCGACTGCAGGAGACTGCGGTCGCCACATGTTTGCGGGTGGTTGTCGGGTAGTCGCCTTCATGGTCGTGAGGAGTTCCCACATTCTGGGAACTAGTCACGGCCTCATTATGGACAGCGCAAATTTTTTAACATGTTGAAAAATTAGCGGCGTCCAGAATGAAGCTGCCACGGAGAGTAGCGAGAATTCTCGTGCCGTAGGTGGGTCGCCAGGAGGTTCTAGTGGGTTGCCAGGAGGTCGAAGGTTCTTGTAGGGTCTCATAGGTTGTAGCCGGTGCTGACCAGTGCGTTTCATTGGCTCATTGGGGGAAAAAAAATAACAGTAATTTTCAGAACCAAGTGTAACCGACCGGTAATGTTAATGTCCGCCGAGCTTCACAGCCATGTATCTCTGGCTCCTTCTCCCTACATCTCCCCCCCTCTCCCTCCTCTCCCCTGCTCTCTCCCCCGCCCTCTCTCCTCCTCTTTTAAAGGACTTGCTGTACATTGTGCTTTAGCCATCTTAATTGCAGCACCAACCTTCCTGTTCATCGTGGTGTTTGTTTGTATCACCTTGGCTTTGCACCTTGTGAATTTCACTCAGACAGAGCTACCCCCACTTGCGCCGTCCCCCGCCTGCATAACGGCCTAGTGAAGGAAGCGATGTGTGTGTGTGTGTGTGTGTGTGTGTGTGTGTGTGTTCCACTCGGACAGTCGCCGTTCCGGTTGCTGTTTTTTCAGGCAGACTGCTGGAACTTGACAGTCGCCGGCAGTTGCCTGAAGTCACCTAAGTGGGACAGGCCCATAAATCTTTCTGATCCATATGTGTGCCCAAATATCTTTTACAATGTGCTATTGTGTCTGCCTCAACTACTTCCTCCAAATACCCACCTCCCTTTGTGTGAAAAAGGTTGCCCTCATGTTCCTATTAGATCATTTCCCTCTCACCTTAAACCTCTGGTTCTCGATTCCCCCACTTTTAGTATAAGATTGTGCATTCACCCTTTCTGTTACCTTCTAGATTTCACAGGTTTTAGAGGGGTAAACCTTGACAGAATTGAACTAAACTAAACTAAACTAAAAAGGTCTGCATTTTCAAATGTGTTTAATTGTAAGGTCCTAATTAGAGATGGCCTAAGGTAGTGAGAGACTATGTAATTATATGTGTATCTTTGAAAATTACATTGCAAATAAATCCAACTGGGTGCACCCGGCCAATAACTTTGCCGTTACTGCTGGTATTTATTGAAAAACAAAGTCAATCTAGGGCTTTCTTTCTGGTTTTATTGAAGATGCACCATTAATTTCTTGGTACATCATCTCTTTCACATTGAGACGAATGCAGCTGATGTCAGTCTGCCTCCACAGTTTGATTCTGGTGTATGAAAACAAGCAAAGGATTGAAACGCAGTGCAGAACTAAAGAAAATTCCTGCATAAATGTTCAGAGCTGAGCGCCTGGCTTCACTTGGCAAAGCCCCCTTCAGCTTTATGCCAAGGATAGCTAGATCATGAAGTGCAACTCCACAGCATTGCGTAGGGGTAGAGCTGCGGCCTTTCAGCGCCAGAGATCCCGGGTTGATCTTGATTATGGCTGCTGTCTGTATGGAGTTTGTACCTTCTTCTCGTGACCACATGGGATTTCACATGGTGCTCCGGTTTCCTCCCACACTCCAAAGACGTACAGGTTTGTAGATTAATTGTCTTCTGTAAAGTGCCCCTAGTGTGTAGGATATTAATAGTGCATGGGGTGATCGCTTTTAGACGTGAACGCGGTGGGCTGAAAGGTCAATTACTATGCTGTGTCTTTCTAAACTCTAAACTCCATTCAAATGAAAGGGTTATTGAATGTTATTTAAATTTAATCCACATTTTTTGCAGGACTTTTTAATGTAGACAAAAAGATTCGTAGGTTTATTAATAAAAAAATAGGCTACATTTATCAACATTTATGTTTCTATCATGACCATAAAACATAGAAGCAGAATTAGGCCATTGCATAGAGCTCTGGCATCCAACCATGGCTTATCTACTTTTCCTTCTCAACCCCATACCTTCTGCCTTCTCCTGGTAACCTTTGACACCCTTACTAATGAATCAATTAATCAATCAATCAATTAATTAATTAATTAATGTGTTTATTGGCCAAGAATGCACACACAAGGAATTTGACGGTGCTCCGCCTGCTTGAAGTGGAATGAAATTGCACTTGAATTTAGTGGCCTTAACCCTGCTTGAAGTTGCATGAAACTGCACTTGAATTTGGTGGCCTTGCACCCTGCTTGAAGTGGCATGACACTGCACTTGAATTTGGTGGCCTTGCACCCTGCTTGAAGTGGCATGACACTGCACTTGAATTTGGTGGCATTTCACCCTGCTTGAAGTGGTGTGAAACTGTACTTGAATTTGGTGGCCTTGCACCCTGCTTGAAATGGAATTTCAAGGAATAGCCGTGAGTCAACTGCCAGCCCACCAGCCGTGAGTCAGTGAGCTGCCAGCACAACAAGCTTGAGTGACTGAACCGTGAGAACAATAATCCATTCGGCCACAATGTCCATACTAGCACTCAGGAAACCTGTCCCTTGAGCCCACAACACCCATACTAGCACTCTTGAACCCCCCCCCCCCCCCCCCCCCACTGGCCAGCAATATTGGAATTGGTGGAGAGGTGGAATATTGTGTTGAGGGACCAGGGCTCCCGTGTGAACATGAGACCCAACGGGTGCCACTTAGTCAAGTAATTAATAAATCTATATAACTTCTCATCTTGACCACTTCCTGTCTGCACTCTATATTGATTTTAGAAAAGGTGCTATGATATATCGCTATGATTTTTAGCCATTTTACTCACAGTCCTCCTCGAGGCAGCCCCGATGCTTTTTCCGATTGATTAAAAATAAAAAAGTTATGAGTGTTTAAAATATCTTGAGATCAGCAGATTAGTCCTCTCGCCTGTCAATCACCACGATGAAGATAATGCCCCTTCTGGGCGAGGCAGGACTATAAAACACCGGATGCCTGGACGTGAGTCAGTCACTCTGGAAGATCGCGAGGGAGAGTCCACAACTGTGATTCTAAGCCGTGATTCAACTGAACTGTGAGTCTGCAATGTATTTGCAATAAGTAAGTAAGTAAGTAAGTGTACACAAAAGGCTGGAGAAACTCAGCGGGTGCAGCAGCATCTAAGGAGCGAAGGAGATAGGCGACGTTTCGGGTCGAGACCCTTCTTCAGACCAAGTAAGTAAGTAAGTTTAGTCATAGACATATAAAATAGGTGCAGGAGGAAGCCATTCGGCCCTTCGAGCTAGCACCGCCAATCAATGTGATCATGGTTGTTCGTCCCCTATCAATAACCCGTGCCTGCCTTCTCCCCATATCCCTTGACTCCACTTGCCCTCCACCAGCCTCCACGAGAATATTGGCCAAGTATTCACATACAAGGAATTTGCCTTGGTGCTCCACCCACAAGTAACAACATGACATACAGTGACAGTTACGAATGACTCAGAAACCACTGAATATAAATAATAATAAAACATTAATGATAAAACACCATTGATCAAGCATGTGAACCAACAAAATACCAGATCAAAGGGAGGCTACAGATTTTTGGCTGTTGAGTAGAGCAACTACTCGTGGATAAAACTGTTTTTATGTCTGGCTGTGGCAGCTTTGACAATCTGGTGTCGCCTTCCATAGGGAAGTGATTCAAAGAATTTGTGGCCATGGTGAGAGGGGTCAGAGGTGATCTTGCCTGCTCGCTTTAAGGCCCTTGCCGTTTACAGTTCATCAATGGAGGGAAGTTGCAGCCAATAACGTTCTCTGCTGATCGGACGATTTGCTGCAGCCTTCAGGTGTCGTGCTTGTTGGCTGCGCCAAACCAGACCATGATGGTGAAGGTGAGAACAGACTCTACGATGGCCGTGTAGAATTGGACCACCATTGCCTGTGGCAGATTGTGCTTCCTCAGCTGCCGTAGGAAGTACATCCTCTGTTGTGTGGAGTCGATGGTAGCCCCCCACTTAAGGTCCTTGGGGATGACGGTTCCCAGGAACTTAAAATACTCCACAGATGTGACTGGTGTTGTTGCTGGTGAGTGGGGTGAGTGGGGTATGGACTAAAAAATCAATAAATTATTTGTTAGCCCTTAGTAAAAATGCAATGAGTTGTTTGGCAATTTGGTGGCCTGCACTCTGCTTGAAATGCTATGAAATTGAATTTGATGGCCTGCACTCTGCTTGAAATGCTATGAAATTGAATTTGGTGGCCTGCACTCTGCTTGAAATGCTATGAAATTGAATTTGGTGACCTGCACTATGCTTGAAATGCTATGAAATTAAATTCGGTGGCCTGCAGTCTGCTTGAAATGCTATAAAATTGAATTTGGTGGTCTGCACTCTGCTTGAAATGGAATTTCAAGGAATAGCCGTGAGTAAACTGCCAGCCCACCAGTCCTGAGTGACTGAGCTGCCAGCCCACCAGCCATAAGTGACTGAGCTGCCAGCCCACCAGCCCTGAGTGACTGAGCTGCCAACCCAACAGCCCTGAGTGACTGAGCTGCCAGCCCACCAAGCCTGAGTGACTGAGCTGCCAGCCCAAGATTCCATTTGGCCCACAATGTCCATACTAGCCCTCTGGAAAACCTGTCCATTCAACCTTCGACACCCATACTAGCGCTCCAGAAACCCCCCACTGGCCACCAATATTGGAATTTGTGAGGTGGAATATTGCATTGGGTGATCAGCCCGCTCGTGTGAACATGTGACCCAACTGGCCCCACTTAGTCTAGTGTTTTATGTAATGTTTTATAATTTTCTTTAAATAATGTTTCATAACTACAGATGTTAATTTACAACCCTTTTTTCCAGGGTTATGGGTCAATTATGGGCAAGGTATGAATAGTGAAGATTTCCATGTTGCATGACTATGATTCTATAAATGATGCCTCCCACATGTAGCTGCTTTATTTGTCACATATGCAACTGCAACAAGAGAAATTCATTTTGCATATTACACATGTGGGTGCCATCAATTTTGGAGTCATTATTTAAAGTTCATTATTTAAAGTTCAAAGTCTAGTCGGCTTGCCCGCTCCATGCACTGGAGCAGTTCCCGCGAACCAATGTCTCTCTCCTCTCCTTGCCCAGTCATTTTTATGTCCCAGGAGTCACTGGAGGCATTACCCCGGTTCCCTCTCCTGCCAGTCCTTGCTCCTTATCTTGCTCCTTGTGTCCAACTTCTCCAGGTCTCCCCTGGTTACACTTGCTGTCGAAGCTTCGGGTGGGTTCCTAGTCGTGCTGGGAGTCAGTGTCCATAGTGTCCGACGGCATGGAAACAGGCCATTCAGCCCAAATTACCCCTGCTGATCAAGATGCCCCCATTAAGATGCCCATTAGTCTTATATGCCCATGTTTGGCCCATATCCCTCTAAACGTTTCCTATCCATGAACCTGTACAAATGTCTTTTAAACGTTGTTATAGTACCTAACTCAACTACCTCTTCTGGCAGATTGTTCCATATACCCACCACCTTCTGTGTGAATGAGAACCACCATAACTAAGTGTCACCATAACTCTAGATTCTGCCCCCTTGACATAAATGGCAAGAAAATCCATTTTGAATTGATTGAGAGATTGAAAGATACAACATGGAAACTGGTCCCTCTTCCCACCGAGTCCACACCGGCCACCGGTCACCCGTTTGCATTTGTTCAATGTTATTCCATGTTCCCATCCACTCCTTACACATTAAGGGCAATTTTACAGAGGCCAGTTAACTTACAAACCTGCACGTCTTTGGGATGGGCGAGGAAACTAGAGAACGCGGAGGAAACCCACATGGTCACTGGGAGTGCTTGGAATCTCCACACATTCAGCACCCAAGGTCAGGATCGAACCAGGGTCTATAGCGCCATAAAGCAGCAACTCTACCCCCGTGCCGCCGCTGTTCCACCGTTCTTGCACTGCAAAGCTTCTCACCATGTGCATTAGAAATAGGCAATTAAATTAGAAAAGTAGAGATACAGGTGAAAAATTATTATACGTCTCCACCAGATGTCCATGAACTGAGTTCAACATTAAAAATCAAACATGTTCTTTTTTTTTTTAAATTGACACCTGCTCATTATAATGATCAATTCCAATGTGTTACCCTTGGGTAGTCTGTTGAATCACTAATGACACAGTCAAAATGCAAAACAACACAAAATGGCATTTCGTCTGGTTCTGAAAATCTTTTGATCGTTCATCAATCAAGGATAACGATAAATGTTTTCACTAGTTGGTAACCTTCCTGTGACAAAATTTCAAGGACACGAGGCTGGTTCCAGTGCAACTAACTTACGAAAGGAGATAATGAAATTCGTCAGTGTATCTGACAAAATTTAATGGCCCTTATGGAGATATGGGGTTTCTGAACATATATTCTGTGCCATTTTCCTTTTGCTAAAAGGGGATGAAATTCCCTGAAGGGCGCACTGAGACAAAGTTTGTTACAACTGTGTTCTATGTCACAATAACAGGAAACATAATAAAAATCTTGCTGAGTGAAGAACGATAGAGGTTCTGCGGGAAGAAACACAAAGTTGGCTTCAGATTCCACTCATTTTCTCCTCATTAGTGGGTGCTGAAGCTTTGCTCCAAACAAGATCAGCTTGTACCTTGTAGTAATCAGTCCTGTCTGTCTGCCATTCCAGGTATCAAGCTCATGTTGTCCTTCAAGCTTGGTTATCAAGCTGAACTCCAAAGAAGGGACACAAAATGTTGGAGTAACTCAGCGGGTCAGGCAGCATATCTCGAGTGAAGGAATAGGTTATGTTTGGGGTCGAGTTGTGGCATGGCAGCGCTGTGGTAGATTTGTTGCCCTTTCGTGCCAGAGTACCCGGGTTCAATCCTGACTACAGGTGCTGTCTGTATGGAGTTTGAGCGTTTTCCCTGTGGCCGCGTGGGTTTTCTCTGGGTGCTCCAGTTTCCAGCGACACTCCAAAAACGTACAGGTTTGTCGTTAATTGGCTTCGGCAAAATTGTAAATTGTCCCCAGTGTGAAGGATAGTGTCAGAATATGGGGTGATTGCTGGTCTGTGCAGACCCGGTGGGCTGAAGGGCCTGTTCCCATGCTGTATCTAAAGTCTGTAGTCTAAAGTCTAAATCCTTGTAGAAAAACCTTAATGAACAGCGATATGATTGTCAGTTTTTCTTACAGAACTAATGACTAGCAGAAGGCTAAGGAAGTTTGGCACGTCTCCAATGAATCTCACCAATGTCTACAGATGCGTTATAGAAAGCTTGCATTTAGGATGCATAATAGCTTGGCTTGGTCCAAGACTGCAAGAAATTACAAAGGGTTGTGGATGTAGCCCAGTCCTTCACACAGACCAGACTCCCCAGAATTGACTCCACCTACACGACGTTGCCTTGGAAAAATCAGCCAACGTAACCTCGGACCATTTTCATGCCAATCATTCCCACTTCTCTCTCCTGTTTGACAAAAAGACATAACAAGTTTGAAAGGGCATATCATCAGATTCAGAAACAGCCTATTCCTGGCTGTTATTAGTCTACTAAATGGTCCTCCAATAAACTAGGGTGTAGTCCTAATTTAACAATCTACCTCAATGTGGATCTTGCACTTTTTCTCTTTGTGTCTAATGCTAAAGTGCCGCTACACTATATTCAGCACTCTGATATGTTTCTCAAGGCCATCTTAAATGGGCCATGGCCATTCCAAAACTATACCCCTGATTACAGATCCCTTCATTTCAGGAAACACCCTCTTGCTAAACCTAGCCTGCTTCAGTAAGACTACTTTCATGAGAAGATAATATATACTTAATTAATTAAATCTTTCCTCAAAAGGTAAAGCCTTCATTTCAGGAATTGGCTGCATCCATAGCAAATATACGTCTTCAAAGTTCATAACTTCATGTTCACAAGTTTTATAAGCAGAATTAGGCCATCAAGTCTATTACACCATTGAATCATGGCTGATCAATCTTTCCCTTTCAACCCCATTCTTCTGCCTTTTCCCCATAACCTCATAAGTAAAACGTTCACGGTTCTAGAAAGTACAGCTTGCCACCAAAAATATTTCCCATTGTTCTTATACAATTAGCATTTTTATTGATCTCACCAGTGTGACGAACCCCTGTTAGCTAAACCCCCTTGCACAGTCTGGACATAAGCAATGTTTCCTGGGGCAATGTAAAGGCTGCAATAAGCAACCAGACAGTGTGCTAAATTCCCTTAGACTGCCCTAATCCGCTAGGCTGAGGATTTGTAAAAGGGCCTGTCCCACTTAGGCGATTTATTCGGCGGCTGCCGGCGACTGTCATAATCGTAGCAGGGCAGCGATAAACGGCGACTGGACCTCCCATAAGACAATGTCTATGACAATGTCTACAACAAGTTACAACAACCTATCAGCTAGTCGACGTCAAGCTACGGCAAGTTACCGACAATCGGCGAACCATTAGGACGTCCACCTGCGATTACACCTCCGGCAACCTACGTCCACGACAAGCTACGACCCAGTCACCGGTTCCTGTCACCGGTTGACGAAGGTAGTTGCCAATGGAATTCACCAGTCAGCACCGGCGACAATCTATGTCACCTGGCGACAACCTATGTCATCCTGGCGATAACCTACGACAGCACCTACATCAGGAGAAGTCAAGCTTCGCTCATTGGCGTCAAGCCCACTGTCGCGGACTGTCGCCGAAATATTTTTAACATTTCAAAATCCAGTGGCGACAAGAGAAATGCTACGACTCTTTGGGCGACTGAGGAGACTACTCATGAACATACAGGCGACACCTCGGTGATCATGTGGCAACAGCCTAGTCGCCTGTAGTCACCTAAAAAATCGCCTAAGTGGGACAGGCCCATAAGAGTGGTTTTGGGCCCAATATCTTAGGATGGATATGCTGGCATTGGAGATGGTTTACAAGATCCCAGGAATTATTGGGATAGCTTATGATGAGTGTTTGATGGCACTGGGCCTGTACTTGCTGGAGTTTAGAAGAATGAGAGGGGACCTCATTGAAACTTACCAAATAGTGAAAGGCCTGGATAGCGTGGATGTGGAAAGGATATTTCCAATAGTGGGAGTGTCTAGGTCCATAGTCCATAGCCTCAGAATAAAAGGATGTACCTTTAGAAAAAATATGAGGGTGAATGGTGGAATTTGGATAGTGAATTTATGGATTTCATTGCCACAGATGGCCGTGGAGGCCGTCAATGGATATTTTTAAGGCAGAGATTGACAAATTCTTAATTAGCATGGTTGTCAGGGGTTATGGGGAGAAGGCAGGAAAATGGGGTTGAGAGGGAAAAATAGATCAGGTTGAATGGCAGAGTAGAGTTGAGGGGCCAAATGATCCATTTCTGCTCCCATAACTTATCAACTAATGGTTCTGTCTTTCCCCATCTACCTTGACATAGGGGAATTTCTTTATCATTTTTTTGTAAACACTGAAATAATCAATTTACAATTTATCTTTCCTGAAGTGTTATTAAATCTGCACTGGAGAACTTATGGACAATCAGTGGATTGTAAATAATTTGACTTCAGGCATCTTGATTGAAGAAATCAAGTTACTCATTCAACCTTCCGACCTCACTACCATCACAATCTACCATTGCCTGCCCATCCGTTATTAATTACAGCAAACGCCAACAAAAGCTTCTCTTCTCTATCAGCAGGGGCAATATCAATAACAGGATGGTAATGATTGAATCACGCTTCATTTTAACCTCCCGTGGATGGTTCTTGCACATATTGCTGAGGATCTTAGTTCTGATGCATTACTCATCAGACTAGTTTCTCATACGCATTTGACAATGTGCATTCCATTATTTATCAGAGTGTAGTTTTGCATCCTACTATACAAAACATTATCCATTATGCATACAAATGGTGTACACATTTTCTGGCATTGATGCATATGATAGATACCAATACACCACTGAATCCATACTGGTGTGTATGATGGATGGCACAATATGTTAGTGAAACCTATGTGTTTTCTTGGAGTAAGTAAGAATTTATTTTACTCTCGTCGGTTACATACATCCTTGGCAAAGCCAGCATTTGTGGCATTTATTTACTCCTATTACAGTATATGGTATGTTTACCTTTATTGGTTAGGGTATAGAGTATAAGAGTCAGGAAGTCAAGATGCATATTTATAGGACTTTGGTTTTGGCCGCATTTGGAATATTATCAGAGGGTACTTGTGGCAGGTACTATCATAACATTTAAGAAACACTTAGACAGGTACATGGGTAGGACAGGTTTAGAGGGATAGAGGTAGGTGGGGTCAGTGCAGATGGGACATTTTGGCCGGTGTGTAAAGTTGGGCTGAAGGGCCTTTTTCCATGATGTAAGACTCTAAGATTCTGTGACCCTATGACCTACAATACAAAATGTGCCTTATTGAGTGTCCATTCCCTCAAAACTCCAACAGAATTTCTTCAGCTTCTAAAATGTTCCTTTATTTGTTACACTCACTGCAGTACTTGTGGAAAGTGGTTGTGCTTTGGAAAATATCAGCACTAATGCTATGTCTTCATCAAGGCTGCTCAGTAAGTACAAACAAAACTCAACATAAAAGTAATTGGGTCTTGAGTGTGTGTTTAAGTATTATGTCCTCCTGAGGTTTGTGTGACTGCAGAGAACTCTATAACTCATAACAATGTATAAATCCCGAGGGTGATTCATACATTGTTTTGAGCTATAGAATTAGAAAAAGAGCAGTACAGCAAAGGAACAGATCTTTCAGCCCACTGTGAATCCTGAAGAACACAGTATTAAAGCACCAATATCCAAGAGATTGAAGATTCAAAAGAGTCTATTGTCATGTGTCCCAGATAGAACAATTAAATTCTTGCTTTGCTTCAGCACAACAGAATATAGTAGGCATAAATAAATACAGAGCAGAACAGTTCAGTGTGACCATATACCAATGATATACCAATGATATACCAATGAAACATATACACACATAAATAACACATAAAAAGTGCAATGGGCTATTTAACGATCAGAGTTTTGTTTGTGTTTAATAGCCTGATGGCTGTGGGGTAGGAGCTATTCCTGAACCTGGATGTTGCAGATTTCAGGCTCCTGTGCGTTCTACTTGAAGGCAGCGGGGAGATGAGTGAGTGGCCAGTATGGTATTGGTCTTTGATGATGCTGGCAGCATTTTTGAGGCAACGACTGCGTTAGATCCCCTCGATGGTGGGGAGGTCAGAGCTGATGATGGTCTGGCAGTGTTTACAACTTTTTGCAGTCTTTTACGCTCCTGGGCGCTCAATTTGCCGAACCAAGCCACAATGCAACCGATCAGCATGCTCTCTACTGTGCACCTGTAGATGTTCGAGAGAATCCTCCTTGACATACCGACTCTCCGTAATCTCAGGAAGTAGAGGCGCTGATGTGCTTTCTTCATAATTGCATCCGTGTTCTCCTTAAGTATTTGTGGATAACAGAACATTAAAATTAAAGTTTTGCATCCAGCTCCCCTTTTGTTATGTGATATACAGGCTATACGAAATGCACAATATTGTTTGAGTGAAGACACCATAGAGTTGCTGCCTCATAGTGCCAGAGACCCGGGTTCAATCTTGTCTATGGGAGCTGTCTCTGTGGAGTTTGTACTTTCCTCCTGTGACCATGTTGGTTTTCGCCGGGAGCTCCAATTTCCTCCCACATTCCAAAGACGTGCAGGTTTGTAGGTTAATTGGCCTCTGTAAATTGCCCCTAGTGTGTAGAAAAGTGTTGGTGCACGGGTGATCGCTGATTGGCATGGACTCGGTGGGCTGAAGGGCCTGTTTCCACGCTGTATCACTAAACGCAGGGTACTAGCGTAACTCAGTGGGTCAGGCAGCCTCTCAGGAGAACATGGATATGTAACGTTTCGGGTCGGTGCTCTTCTTAGACCCGACCCAAAATGTCACCTATCCATGTTCTCCTGAGTTGCTGCCTGACTTGCTGCGTTACTCCAGCTCTCTGTGCCTACTTTTGCTGACAAGCATCTGCAGTTCTTTGTTTCTACACTGTTTCAGACACCACCTTGAAGGAGGGGACTGTGAAAGTTTAGAGAAGAGTTTAGGAGAAAAAATGTGTACCATGAGCTATGGAAGTGCCCAGGCTAGCCTCACATTTAAGGGCCTGTCCCACTTGGGCGACATTTCCGGCGACAGCCTGAAACGAGGCTGTCGCGTAGTCTTCGCGTGGTGACGCATGCAGTGACGCACAGTGACACGAGGTGTCTCCCAGCCGCCCCAGGAATTTGGAATGTTCAAAATCCAGGGGTGACATTTGGGTGTCTTGCCCCCCCCCCTCCTTCGCCCCCTCGCCTGGCTGCAAAATGGGTGGTGGTTATTTAGACTCAGTGGCCAGAGCAGGTAGGTGGCACTGGTACAATGATAACATTGTCTGTACCCAGTTGAACATCCCGCTGCCTCTGCGGGTTTGGAGAGACCATTGGAAGAGAGATCTGCCTCTGGGACAACTCGTGGCCAACAGTTTAGTTCCCATGAGGAGCGGGCAGAACATTGGGGGTTCGAGTCCAACCCCTGGGGCCCCTGTGTCACATTTAGTTCAGAGATATAGTGCCCTGCGGCCCACTGAGTCCGCACCGAACAGCGATCCTCCGCACACTATCCCACACATGCTAGGGACAATTTAGACTTATACCAAGCCAATCAACCTAGAGTTAGGGTTACGGTTACCTCCCCCACTCCAAAGGCACACAGGTTTGTTTAAATTGTCCCTAGCGTGAGATAGTGTGTGGGGGATCGTTGGTCACAGGCTGGGTCCACAAATGGGGGGGCGGGGGGTTGGAGAAAGGAGGGAGAGGGGGAGAAGGGGATGTGAGGGGAGTGGGTTGGAGTGGAGAAGGGGAAGAAGAGTGGAGCAGGGCGAAGGGAGGAAGAGGGGGGAAGGGAAGAAGGGGGAGGGAAAAGGGTGGGGGGGGGTTGGAGAAGGACGGATGGGGGCAGGAGGGGGGTGGAGAGGGGTGTAGGGGAGAGGGGAGTTCAGTCTACACTCGCTGAATCAATCCCTGTGAAAAGTTAGAGACGGTGATTGGTTCTGGAAGCGGACCGATACATCTGTAAAACTGAACGACTCAGACATCTTTTCATTTGCACAATTGATTTTATTGTATTAATTTTAATATATTAATGTTTAAAATCCATGCCTTGAAGGAAGAATATTTTGCAGCCCATCTGTGGTCCCTGACCCTGACCCTAGCCCTAACCCTAACCCGAACCCTAGCCTAACAAACCCCTAACCGGACGTCACCCGCAGGAGAGCATGCATCAGCATGTATGTCGTGCAACTTGACGGTTTTAAAGGGTGTCAGCCACTGACACTCCGCAGTCGTAGAAAAAAATTGCAAAGTGAGACGGGCCCTTAAGTTTGAGTGCATGTGCACCATTACTACTGTGATTAATCTCATCGTAATGTATTTGAAAAGTATTATGCCCACATCCATAGCTTGAAGTCAATTTCAAAACTGAACCAGTGCAGCTACCCGATCCGATAACGCATTTAACGCATGGATTTATACAAGATCATGGTGCTCTTGCGATTGCATGACTGCTTCTGCATGTATTTTACACAGGATATTTTTTAAAGTTCCTAATGACACAACTCTCGTCTTTTGTCTGTGATCTTGATGGGCCTTCTCACTCTTTTGAAAAAAGGAGTTGAAGGTGATTCTCTGGATTCAAAAGAGATGCTGATTGCAAAAATGTTCTCAAAAAAAAAATCTGATGTACACAATGGTAAATATCAGCCTTTAAAAACGCTTTAAAATCATGCTTTTTTTGATGTCTGAATGCATAAGAGTGGTGAGCAGAGAATATCGAAGACACTTCTATCAAGCAGCTGAGAAATGAACAAAGCACTTTGGGATGGATATCCTTTCAAAAGGCTCTTGCTCGTAACACCAATTACTTGTCAATGGAGCCTTTGAGGAACAGATCTTATCATCTTAAGTAAACGGCATCATTTATGCGTACGAACTTGCGCCTCCGATACAAAAAAAATGTTTCCTTAGATCAAGGCGAACTCTGTTAATTCTGGATTGCTATATTAATCTAATTCCTGCTGATAAGCGCTGATGGGAAGAGTGGATTTCAGTGTCTTTTGCTGCATTCCATTTACACTTGACAGATTAGTGTGCAAACTTGACATTGATACTCTCAGATAGACACAAAATGCTGGAGTAACTCAGTGGGACAGGCAGCATCACTGGGTGATGTTTCGGGACATGACCCTTCTTTAGACTGGTTAGGGATAAGGGAAATGAGAGATATTGGCGATGATGCGGAGAGATAACGAACGATTGATGAAATATATGCAAAAAAATAACAATAATAAAGAAAACAAGCCATTGTTAGCTGTACGTTAGGTGAAAATGAGAAGCTAGTGTGACTTGGGTGGGGGAGCAATAGAGAGAGAGGGTTTGCCGGGGCTACCTGAAGTTAGAGAAATCAATATTCATACCACAGGGCCATAAGGTGCCCAAGCAAAATATGAGATGCTGTTCCTCCAGTTTGCATTTAGCCTCACTCTGACTTTGGAGGAGGCCTTGGACAGAAAGGTCCATGTGGGAATAGGAAGGTGTTTAGCAACCAGGGGATCAGGTAGGTTCAGGTGAACTGATACTCTCAGCATAGCCGACAGGTGTAAAAGCTCACAATACTCATTAAAAGCTCGGAATAATTTCATGTTGCTAATTTTAAATAATGTCCCCAAAGATGACTTCAAATAAACCAAGAACATATGAATGGATCATGGAGTAGGGGCATTTCTGTTACATGATGAGCGTTATTGAATTGGAGACATGAACAAGAGTCAAGAGTGTTCAGTTGCCAGATGGTATTCAGATACCAACAATGGAACAAGGCGATTCTTGCTTGTAGCATCTTAATTGGCCCATAATTGTTAAGTTTAGACTTTAGAGATAAAATGTGAAACAGGCCCTTCAACCCAATGAGTCTGTGCCGTGCAGTGATCACACCATACACAAACATTATCTTACACATGAGAGACAATTTACAATTTTAGCGAAGCTCATTATCCTCCAAACCTGTGCGTCATTGTAATGTGGAAGAAAACCGGAGCACCTGGAGAAACCGGAAGCCCGGATAGAGTGGATGTGGAAAGGATGTTTCCACTGGTGGGAGAGTCTAGGGGTCAAAGCCTCAGAATTAAAGGAGCTCTTTTAGAAAGGAGGTAAGGAGGAACTTCTTTAGTCAGAGGGTAGTTAGTCTGTGGAACTCATTGCCACAGAGGGCTGTGCAGGTTAAGTCAGTGGATATTTTTAAGGCAGATATATAGACAAATTCTTGATCAGAACGGGTGTCAAGGGTTATCGGGAGAAGGCAGGAAAATGGGATTAGGAGGCAGAGATCAGCCATGATTGAATGGCGGAGTAGACTCAATGGGCCGAATGGCCTATTTCAACTCCTATAACTTGTGAACTTGTGAAAGCCTATGCAGTCACAGCGAAAATGTACAAACTCTATACAGACAGCCCATATGGTCAGGATCGAACCCTGGTCTCTGGCACTGTAAGGCAGCAGCTCTACGGTTAAGCCATTGTACCACCCAGAGTGTATGGAATGAACTGCAAAAGGAAGCGGTAAAGGCGTGTACAATTACAATGTTTAAAAGACACAGGTTAGAAAAGGTTTAGAGGGATATGTGCCAAACGTGTGCAGGTGGGACTAATGTAGATGGGGCATCTTGGTCAACTTAGGCAAGTTGGGCCAAAGGGCCTGTTTCTGTGCTGTATGACTCTAAGTCTCTGCTGGTGAAAGAGATCTTGGTTTTGGTTAATCCTGTGCATTTGCTCTGAACTCATAGCCTTGTTGCTAAGTACTTGTTTTCAAGTACTCATACAGCTTGCTATCAAATGAGTTTCTATTGATGTTGGATTCAAGATCACCACTGCTTTTAGATAATGCAGCAATTCACCACCACCTTCTTTAACAATTGGGCAAATGAGGCTAGCTATGGTCGGCAATTTTATATGTATGGACAAGTTGGGCCAAAAGGCCTGTTTTCATGCTGTCTAGCTCTATGCTCTATGATAACATATCATAGAATTTTTACTTTCAAATGTATACATTGATTGCCATGATGCTTGTGTAAAACTGCCCAACCTCCTTGATGCCATTCAAATCGAGCACAGCTATGTCTGTAGGAAGATGAATTGTGCTAGTTTAGTTTATTATTGTCACGTGTACTGAGGTAAGTGAAAGGCTTGAGTTTTGCATGGTATCTGAGCAGATAAAAGGCAACTTTCAATTTTGATTGTGTTGTCTTTCTCTCTCTCTCTTTCTTTCTCCCTCTCTCTTTCTCCCCCCCTCCCTCTCCCTCTCCCTCTCCCTCCCCCCTCCCCCCCACCCCCTCCCTCTTCCTCTCCCCCTCTCCCTCTCCCTCTCCCTCTCCCTCTCCCTCTCTCTCTTCCTTTCTCTCTGTCTATGTTGGGCTGTGTGTTTCTGACTCTCGCTTTCCCTCTCTTTCTCTTCCTTTCTGTCTGCCTGCCTCTGTCTCTCTCTCTTCTCTCTTTTTCTATTTCTCTCTGGCTGTCTGTCTATCTCTGAGTCTCTATCTCTTTGTGTGTGCGTCTCTCTCTCTTTGTGTGTCTCTCTCTTCATGGATGCTGCCTGACCTGTTGAGAATTTCTAGATTTTCCTATTTTCATTGCAGGTTTCTGACATCTGCAGTTTTGCTTTATTATTATTTCTGCACAGAGTCAGGGACTTAATGAGGACAGTGAGCTTATGACCTGAATTTTAGACATGAATTCACCCCAAGTCGATGAACCAGTGCTCAGAGGCACGTTAACGGTTTTAAGTAATTGTCCCAAAGCCTTGACTTCAATAATAATTTCAAATTAAAATTGATTACAAAGTCAGCTTTAATGAACACACAGCACTAAACATAACAGCAATAAATCAAAACCTGCAAAGTGTTCTACATTCATTGGGGCAACAGCAATGCTTTCGATTCAGTTTTGGAGTTTGCTTTTGACCTTTAGGCTTACATGCAGCAAGTAGAATGAAAATTTCAGTCAGGGGGAAAACAAGGGTGGTCAGATTAAACTCTAAATCAAAACACTGAGAAACTTTTTCCATTAACATGCTTTTACCAAGATTAGTTTACTTTATAAGTTCATATTTTCTTAAGTCAATGGAGCAGCAGTAGACCATTCGGCCTATGGAGTCCATTCAATCATGGATGATCTATCTTACCCTCTCAACATAATTCTCCTGCCTTCTCACCATAACCTAAACTAAACTAAACTAAACTAAACTAAATCCTTACAAAATAAAGTATCTGCCAATTTCTGCCTTACAAATACCCAATGATCGCCTCCACAGCTGTCCGTGGCAATGAATTCCACTCTATGACAATGAGTTTAGCTTAGAGGGTACACAAAAGGCTGGAGAAACTCAGCGGGTGCAGCAGCATCTAAGGAGCGAAGGAGATAGGCGACGTTTCGGGTCGAGACCCTTCTTCAGACTGGTCAGGGATCAGGGAAACGAGAGATATAGACGGTGATGTGGAGAGATAAAGAACAATGAATGAAAGATATGCAAAAAAGTATCAATGATAAAGGGAACAAGCCATTGTAAGCTGTTTATAGTGTGAAAATGAGAAGCTAGTGCGACTAGGGTGGGAGAGAGATAGAGAGAGAGGGAATGCCAGGGCCCGAGGGCTGAGGGAGAGGTGGGAAGGGGAGGAGACAGCAAGGGTTAACAGAATTGAGAAAATTCAATGTTCAAGCCCAAAGGATGCAGACTCCCCAAGCGGAATATGAGGTGCTGTTCCTCCAACTTGCGGTGTTGCTCACTCTGGCCGTGGAGGAGGCCCAGGACCGAGAGGTCGGATACGGAATGGGAGGGGGAGTTGAAGTGCTGAGCCACCGGGAGGTCGGGTTGGTTAATGCGGAACGAGCGGAGATGTTTGGCGAAATGATCGCCAAGCCTTCGCTTGATCTCACCGATATAGATCATCTGGCATCTGGAGCAGCGGATGCAGTAGATGAGGTTGGAGGAGGTGCAGGTGAACCTCTGTCAGACCTGGAAGGACTGCTTGGGTCCCTGAAAGGAGTGGAGGGGGGAGGTGAAGGGACAAGTGTAGCATTTCTTGTGGTTGCAAGGGAAAGTGCCCGGGGAAGGGGTAGAGCGGGAGGGAAGGGAAGAATTGACAAGGGAGTTGCGGAGGGAGCGGTCTTTGCGGAAGGCAGACAGGGGGGGAGATGGGAAGATGTGGCGAGTAGAGGGGTCACGTTGGAGGTGGCGAAACTGGTGGAGGACTATGTGTTGTACTTGCCGGCTGGTGGGGTGAAAGGTGAGGACCAGGGGGACTCTGCCCTTGTTGCGAGTGGGGGAATGGGGAGAGAGGGCAGTGTTGCGGGGTATGGAGGAGACCCTGGTGCGAGCCTCATCTATAGTGGGGGAGGGGAATCGCCGTTCTCTGAAGAATGAGGACATTTGTGATGACCTGGTGTGGAACATCTCATCCTGGGAGCAGTTGCGGTGTAGATGGAGGAATTGGGAATAGGGGATGGAGTCCTTACAGGATGCAGGGTGGGAGGAAGAG
Organism: Okamejei kenojei; assembly: GCA_035221665.1. Taxonomy (NCBI): domain Eukaryota; kingdom Metazoa; phylum Chordata; class Chondrichthyes; order Rajiformes; family Rajidae; genus Okamejei; species Okamejei kenojei. The sequence goes on along the minus strand of CM069147.1, from coordinate 29,921,616 downwards.
TAGTCCAGGTAGCTGTGGGAGTCAGTTGGTTTGTAGTGGATGTCGGTCAGGAGTATATCACCTGCAATAGAGATGGTGAGGTCAAGGAATGGTAGGGAATGTCGGAAATGATCCAAGTGTATTTGAGTGCCGGATGGAAGTTGGTGGTGAAATGGATGCAGTCAGTCAGTTGTGTGTGGGTGCAGGAGGTGACACCAAAGCAGTTGTCGATGTAACGGAGGTAGAGGTCGGGTATTCACCTCATCCTGGGAGCACTGCACCTGCTGAGTTTCTCCAGCCTTTTGTGTACCTTCGATTCTCCAGCATCTGCAGTTCCTTCTTTAACAGTTTAGCTTAGAGATTCAGAATGAAAACAGTTCCTTCAGCCCACTCTCTTGACAGACCAGGGGCCTGCTGACCTTCTCCTGCTCTTGTTTCTTGCTTTGTTGTGAGTTCCTTTCCAGTTTCTTGCCTGCTTTCCTCCACAAGTTTCATTTGGACGCGTTGAAGTTCTGAGAATATGCCTACTTTTTTATGAAAATGAGCAGACTTTAAAATCAAGCAAAACCACGGCATAAAGAGATTAGATGCGTGAGGACATTTATACCGGGAGAATGGTGTAATCAAAGTGCCGCTTGAGCAACAACCCTTGCATAATAACAGTGAGTGATCCTTTGTAGCTGGAGTGAATGGTTGGCCTAATGGAAGGATACGATTTTCATATGTAGGAAGGAACTGCAGATGCTGGTTTATATCGAAGATAGACACAAAATGCTGGAGTAACTCGGCGGGTCAGGCAGCATCACAGAAGAAAAGGAATAGGTGATGTTTTGGGTCAGAACCCTTCCTCAGACGCAGAGGTTTGAGTCAAGTCAAACCCCTCAATCAATTACTCCAGTGATTTAATAAATTACCAAATTAATTCAGCATTTTGTATCTATCTTTGATGCAATTTTCACTTTAGTTTAGTTTAGTTTAATTTAGAAATGCAGCATGGAAACAGGCCCATCGACCCACCAAGTCGACACCAACTAATGATCACCATACACAGGGGACAATTTACAGAAGCCAATTGAAGCCAGAAGTCAAAACCTGCACGTCTTTAGAGAGTGGGAGGAAACTGGAGCATCTAGAGAAACCGGGGCATCCATGTGGTCACAGGGAGAATGTACAAACTCTGTACAGACAGCACCTGTGGTCAGATTCTAACCCGGGTCTCTGGTGCTGAAAGGCAGCAACTCTACTGCTGAGCCCATGTGCCTCCTTTGACGAAGTCAAGTGTAGGGTAATCTCAGTGGGAAAGCTGTAAGGTAAAAATGGCTTAATCCTTGCCACTAACCCTGTCAATCTGCAGAGCTACGGTGGACTTACAAACACACATGAGGGGATATGAATCACAGTGAATAGAATTAAATGTCCAACAGGAGGCAATCAATGCTGAAAGTATTAGTATCACCTGCATTAATGCAACCTTTATCTGACATTTCTTTCTGTGTCAAATAGGAATGCAGAACATTAAAACAAACGCCAGTGTATTAACGTCAAGCATAAAAACATAGAAACATAGAAAATAGGTGCAGGAGTAGGCCATTCGGACCTTCGAGCCTGCACCGCCATTCAATATGATCGTGGCTGATCATCCAACTCAGTATCCTGTAGCTGCCTTCTCTCCATACCCCCTGATCCCTTTAGCCACAAGGGCCACATCTAACTCCCTCTTAAATATAGCCAATGAACTGGCCTCAACTACCTTCTGTGGCAGAGAATTCCACAGATTCACCACTCTCTGTGTGAAAAATGATTTTCTCATCTCGGTCCTAAAAGACTTCCCCCTTATCCTTAAACTGTGACCCCTTGTTCTGGACTTCCCCAACATTGGGAACAATCTTCCTGCATCTAGCCTGTCCAACCCTTTAAGAATTTTGTAAGTCTCTATAAGATCCCCCCTCAATCTTATAAATTCTAGCGAGTACAAACCGAATCTATCCAGTCTCTCTTCATATGAAAGTCCTGCCATCCCAGGAATCAGTCTGGTGAACCTTCTCTGTACTCCCTCTATGGCAAGAATGTCTTTCCTCAGGTTAGGAGACCAAAACTGTACGCAATACTCCAGGTGTGGCCTCACCAAGACCCTGTACAACTGCAGTAGAACCTTCCTGCTCTTATACTCAAATCCTTTTGCTATGAATGCTAACATACCATTCACTTTCTTCACTGCCTGCTGCACCTGCATGCGTACTTTCAATGACTGGTGTACCATGACACCCAGGTCTCGTTGCATCTCCCCTTTTCCTAATTGGCCACCATTCAGATATAAGTCTACTTTCCTATTTTTGCCACCAAAGTGGATAATCTCACATTTATCCACATTATACTGCATCTGCCATGCATTTTCCCACTCACCCAACCTATCCAAGTCACCTTGCAGCCTCCTAGCATCCTCCTCCCCAGCTTCGTGTCATCCACAAACTTGGAGATGTTGCATTCAATTCCCTCATCCAGATCATTAATATATATTGTAAATAGCTGGGGTCCCAGCACTGAGCCTTGCGGTACTAGTCACTGCCTGCCATTCTGAAAAAGACCCGTTTACTCCTACTCTTTGCTTCCTGTCTGTCAGCCTGTTCTCTATCCACATCAATACTGAACCCCCAATACCGTGTGCTTTAAGTTTGTATACTAATCTCTTATGTGGGACCTTGTCGAAAGCCTTCTGAAAATCCAGATATAACACATCCACTGGATCTCCCTTATCCACTCTACTAGTTACTAGTGCAGGCACAAGGAACTGCAGAGGCTGAAATCGTGCTTAGACATAAAATGCGGGAGTAACACAGTGGGTCAGGCAGCATCTCTGGAGAACATGGACAGATGCCTTTTCAGATCGGGACCCCTCTTGAATGAATGTAGTAGGTGGGAGAAAGTTGGGAGAGAGGTGGATGCAGAACAAAGCATGGAAATTGCTAGAGTTACACCCTTGGATGGGTGACATTTCTGGTCAGGACCATTCTTCAGACTGAAAGTAGGGGGTGGGGAGGAGAGGTGGGGTGGAGGGGAAGGTGAAGAGATGGGGGCAAGAAAAGACCAGGACCAATTAGGGCCAGCCACAAATGAACCTGGGAGGACGTTGCCAGATAGGTCCATTGTTGGTTATGGAAGGTGTGATCTCGACAATGTGGAAAACTGTGGCATTGGTAAAATTGGTTGGAGGGCAAGGAGGGAGGTGGGAGGGGCGTATCAGATGATGTTACTTAAAAAGTGTATTCAATGTTCATACCGCTGGGTTGTATGCTACCCGAGCATAATGTGAGGTACTATTCCTCCAAATTGCTTGTGGCCGCATTCTGGCTATGGAGGAGTTCCAGGACAGAAGGTCAATATGGGAATGGGAAGGCGAGTTGAAATGGTTGGCAGTGGTAAGGTTGGTATCGGTTTGCATTCAAGAACCTAATGGTTGCCGGAAAGAAGTTGTTCTTGAACCTGGAGATCATGGTTTCATAACATCTGTACCTTCTTTCTGAAGGTAGGAGTGATGTCAGAGCGTGGCCAGGGCGATGTGGATCTTTGATGATTTTGGCTGCCTTTTTGTGGCAGAACACTTAACGACCAGACTGAAAAAGGTTCATGACCCGAAACTTATCCATGTTCTCCACAGATGCTCCCTGCCCCATTGAGTTATTCCAACACTTTGCTTTTTGCACACGATTCCAACATCTACAGTTCCTCGTGTCTCCATTGAACTTTCTCTCCAACATTCCTTTGGATTATCTGAGGACATGCCATGCTGGAGAGGGAAGGCAGGAGGTGCTATCTTTGATAATGCCTAGAGGCTGAATAAACGGGGACAGACATGATAAGGCTATTATAATGAAAGCAGAAGATTATCGGTGAGAATGCCTATTAGATAACCACCTGCAGTGCTAAGCGAGATTACCTTGTCACTGTGTCGACAACCAACAGGACACTTTGTATTTTTTTGTCAAATCTGAATATTGCATGATATAGCTGTAAATGTACAATTTTAAAATGGTTAATCCACACTGTGACAAATCCTAGGCTGACAGGAAGAGTGCACAGTGTCCTCAGAATGACAGGAGACGTGCCTTTTCAAGTTCTGCTAGTTTGTCTTGGTAGGAATTAAAATGTGCCTTTTGCTGTAAAAATAATTCTAAAAGAGCACATACACCCCATTGTTTGAAACCCACCTCCTGTGCCAGACACTAACTTCTTTAGACTTTAGAGATGCAGCGCGGAAACAGGCACTTAGGCCCATTGAGTCCGCGCCAATGAGCTAAAGTAGCACTATCCTACACATGAGAGGCAATTTACAATTTTACTGAAGCTAATTAACCGACAAGCCTGTATGTCTCTGGAGTGTGGGAGTAGAGAGCCCACGCAGTCACAGGAAGAATGTACAAACTCCATACGGACAGCAGCCAGAGTCAGGATGGAACCCGGGTCCCTGGTGCTATGGGGCAGCAACTCCACCACTGCACCATTGTGCTGTCATTAGCACCAATGCCTCACCAAGAGAGAAAATATTGTGCTGTAACCGATAGAGCTTCTGCCTAACAGCGTATGAAACCCATGTTCAATCCTCACCTTGGGTACTGAGTTTGTTTGTGGTGTTTGCAAACTCTCCCTTTTATAACTTTGGTTCCTTCTGGGTGCTCACGTCCCAAATACATGCAGGGAATGTGATTTGGCCCTCAGGTTCCTATTAAATCTTTCCCCACTCACTTGAACCTATACTCTCTGCTTCTTGATTTCCCAACTGCTTGGCATCGAGTCCTACAGCAAGGAAATAGGGCCTTTGGCCCAACCTGCCCATGCAGAGCAATATACCCATCTATACTTGTCCCACTGAATGCATTTGAACCGTATCCCTCTAAACCTATCCTATCCATGTCCCTGTTCACATATATTTTAAATGTTGTGATAGTACCTGCCTCAACTACATCCTCTGGCAGCTCATTCCATTGACCCACCAACCTTTCTGTGAAAAGGTTGCCCCCCAGGTTCATATTGAATATTTCCCCTCACATCTTAAACCTATGTCCCCTAGTTCTTGATTGCCCTATTCTGGGTAAAAAAGTTCTGTACATTCACCCTATTAATTCTCCCATTCCATCAGGCTTGTCACAGAGTTATACAGCATGGAAACGGGCCCTTCAGCCCAACTTGCCCATGCAGACCAAGATGTCTTAGTTCTTGAATTTCCCTACACTGGGTAGAAAGATTGTGCATTTACCCTGTCTATTCCCCTCATGATGTTATACACCTATGTAAGATCACCCCTCATCTTCCTGCACTCCAAGGAATAAAGTCCTGGCCTGCACAACCTCCCCTTACAGCTCAGACCCTCAAGTCCTGGCAGCGTCTTCATAAATCTTCTCAGCACTCTTTCTAGTTCAACAGCATCTTTCCTCCAGCAGGGTGAACAGAAATGAACACAATACTCCAGATGTGGCATCACCAGCATCTTGTGCAAATAGCAGAACGACATGCACCCTTCCTTGGTACATTCTAATATAATATTCTAATCTTGCCAAAGTTAAAATCTTCTTCGCTCTTTTTATGAATTTTGGCTGATACCGAACAACAATTAAATAAAAGGAGCAAAATGTTTTTAAAAAATGAATTATTTTGTGGTCATTGGCACAGCGTCAAGGTCATCTGCGGGGGGCACCCCCGGGGCACGAGGGCTGAAAGAGCGGAGAGGGGAGGGACGGCTCACTGGTGGACCATGTGAGAGGGAGAGGTGGTCGCACCGAGGACGGGCCGTGGAGAGATGACTTAGACTTAGTTCAACGAGTGTATTGGGCAGCAAGCAATCGGCAATCTGTTCGGTTATGTGCGATGTCTTCCACCCTCGATAGGTTTCCCGGAGGCTTAGGTCTGAGCCCGTCAGACTTGTAGGGTGAGCTCCATCTCTCATGCTGGTTTCCAGTATAGTTTATGCTTGCTGTTTCCGTAGCGGGTTTTGGGTTTTACAGGGTAGGGGTGCTAGCTCTATTTTCCCAACCCTCCTCCTGTGTCCTGGGCTTGGGACCGGCACTTGCTTGGGGTGTCCATAACCTGAGGCAGAGTTAATCAGACGGGGAGAGATGGCAGACCACTATAAACAAAGAGGGACCCAGCATGTGGGGGTAGGGGGGAGGAAGTTGATGAAAAGAAAGAGGAACCGTTGGGAATCTAATAAGTACTTTGTATCTATGTCAGTGCCAGAAATGTGGCGTTTATCTGCATTGCATGCAGAAACAATGAATACCGCTGTACTTAGGTATCAGTGACAATAAAGTGTCATTGAATCATTGAATCATTGAGCTCAAAATGCTATTGCATTAATCCAGTAAAAGCTGCAATGTATCACCAAAACATAACGATATTAATGGAGTGTGAATTACATTGATTTTCTAAAGTGAAGTTCTGACCTTCCATCTAGCTCATTGGAGATCTTGGGACTATCCATAATTGGACGTTACTGGACTTTATCGTGGATTGAACACTATTCCCTCCATCCTGTTTCTGTATTCTGTGGACGGTTTGATTGTAATCATGTATAGTCCTTCCGGTGACTGGATGGCACACAACAAAATTGATTTTCACTGTACCTCGGTACATGAGACAATAACAGTCTAAACTAAAACTACTTTCTTTGTATAATCTGGTTAACTAAATTTTGGATGAACTCAAGTACGGAGGGTAGACATTGGAAAAAAATACAACTCAGAAATGTATAGTCTTTCCGCTAACTGTACAGGTTGCAACAAAATAGCTTTGGCAGCATAATTGGAAAACATAGATAGGCGATGTCTGCAGAAGAGTTCCGACCCTAAACATCACCAATCCATGTTCTCCAGGGATGTTGCTTGGCCTGCTGTGTTACTCCAGCATTTTGTGTTTTACTCAAGATACCAGCATCTGCATTTCCTTCTGTCTATGCTCTAAGCTTGGCATAGCTGAAGAATGAGTTCAACATTCTTCACCTTTAGGTGTAATGGCCAACACTCCATTCAAGCTAGTTGATTAATTCCATTAACAATACATGACATTATAAAATTCTGTCTTCAGAGACACTAAATCTTTATGAAGAACTACTTCATGCTTTACAACATTAAGAAAACGCTCCACTCTGCTGTTTTAGATTACCTCAAATCTGACTATACTTAAAATATATTTTTCACTATTTTATCCATTTACTTACTCCATGACTGCGGTTTAAAAATGTAATAACTCCATCTACACTGCTGTCAATGCCAATAACCCTGAGTTGCAGGATATTTGGCTTCCAATTCCAGTGTTTCAGTCATTTGCAGATACAGTGTTCCTTGGCAGGCCCAACATCTGTCCTCATGGATCTTCTTCTAGATCTCCCAGTTGCTAATCATTTTAACTCCCCTTCCCATTCCCATTCTGATCTTCCTGTCCTGGGCCTCCTCCATTGTCAGAGTGAGGCCACATGCAAACCGGTGGAACAGCACCTCATGTTCCGCTACAGCAGCACAAACCAATGGTATGAATATTGAACTCGACAATTTTAGGTAACCGCTAGCAATTCTCACCTCCCCTTTCTCTTTCTCTACCCGCTCCCCTCGCTTTCTTTCCATCCCTCCCCCTTGCACCCCAGCTAAACTCATACCTATTTCTCCCCTCCCCTCCACTTAAATTCCTTCATCCAGCTTCAGAATTCACAATCTTCAATCCTTTTGTGTCACTCCTTTTTTTTCATTTCTAACCTTTGTGCTACCATCTGCCTATCTAAACCCCCCCCCCCCCCCCCCTCGCCAGTGTTCACCTGTTACCTGCCGCATTTTGTCCTGTCCCCCCTTTCTTCCAGGTTTCTTTGTCACCTCCCCTCTCCGTACAATCAGTTGGCCTGCTGAGTTACTCCTTCACAATATGTCTCTTTTCTGTAAACCAGCTTCTGCAGTTCCTTGCTTCTATGTCCATATAGGATCTCAAAGTGCGAGCAGAATTCTGTGGCCAAAGCAGCATTAGTGAAGGGAATAGACAGACGATGCTTTGGATCAGGACCCTTGTTCAGGTTCAAGTTTATGTGTATTTATTTCATTCTTGTCAAGTGTATCAAGGTACAGTGAAAAGTTTAGTTTTGTATGCTATTCAAACAGATCAGTAAATATGTGTAGGAAGAAACTACGTACAGATGCTGGTCTACATGGAGGATGGTCCCAAAATGCTGGAGTAACTCAGCGGGTCATCTCTGGAGAAAAGGAATAGGTGACATTTTGGGTTGAGATTCTAATTCAGACTGTGAGTCAGGGGAGAGGGAAACTAAAGGTTTGAAAATGTCCAGAACAAATCAGAGCCAGCACCGATGACCAAGGAAAGGTAGAGTCCACAATGGTCCATTTTGCAGTGGGAGAGGTGAGAATGAAGGGATACGAACAGTAGCAGGATGTCTAGGGTGGAGGTGGGACGGAAATAGAGGGAATGCATGAATTAGAGAAATCAATATTCATACCAAAGATCCTAGAGCGGAGCAAGATAGACCACTCCTGCAAACTCCTGGACTGACGTGTAGTACGCAACGGAGCGTAACATCCGCCATTTCAGTAACCCAACCCTATCTATGACCCAACCTGACTTCAGTTATGGTTCAGTTAAAATGGCACATACTTTGTACAGGGAGGAACTGCAGATGCTGGTTTAAACCGAAGACAGACACAAAAGGCTGGGGTAACTCAGCGGATCAGGCAGCATCTCTGGAGAGAAGGAAAGGTGATATTTCGGGTCAACTTTTTCGTTACCTGCCATGACCTGTTACAGCTATCGAAAAAGTCGACCCGAAATATCACCTATCCCTCCTCTCCAGAGATGCTGCCTGATCCACTGAGTTACTGAGCGATTTCACCCTCCTTTATTAAAAAAATAAAATAAACACTTTCATTTCCCCGGACGGGTGGAGGGGGGGACCTGAATGCTGCAAAAAAAAACCTTTGTGTTCATCAACAACCATCTTAGCATGACATGAAGTGTAAAAGTAGACAACAAGCTGCCTGACTGTGTCTTAGCTCGCTGTAAACATTTTTTGTTGCCTGTTTTTTATAATTTCTCTCTCTCTCCGCCCCCTCCCTAACTGGAAAGTTGCAAACCTAGCAAAGGTTGAGTGTCACTCCTGTTAACACGGTATTTTCTCTTGTTTAAAAAAAACCCATCCCACTGGTTTACAATAAGAATTTTTTCTTGAAGTGTGGGTGTAAATATCACGCTGCATATATCTGCCCCCAACCAAACGTAATCTTTTTTTGTGTGTGTTTTAAAACATTGCGGGACCAGCTTTGTTTTTAGAAAGAAGGTAGACACAAAATGCTGGAGTAACTCAGCGGGACAGGCAGCATCTCTGGAGAGAAGGAATGGGTGGTGTTTTGGGCCAAGACCCTTTTTCAGACACTTAGAAAACTGTGTTTGACCTTCAAAGTAAATGCAACATTCCTGTGAAGGGGAATAAACGGAGATGTGCAAGTGTCGGGATCTCTCCCTCTCTCTCTCTCGCAAACACATCCTGTGCGTGAATTTGCAGCTTTAATCCGAGGGCGAGCGAACGCACGGACAGACGGATGAAAGCAATGATCATAGAGCGGAATAGGTGACATTTTGGGTCGAGAGCCTTCTCAGACTGAGCCGGGGAAAGAGGAACAAGAGATATAGACGGTACTAAGAACAAATGAATGGAATATATGCATATATCTCCTGTTTCCCTTTCCCTTGATTGTCAGTCTGAAGAAGGGTGTCGACCAGAAATGTCACCGATTCCGCTCTATGATCGTTGCTTTCGTCTGTCGGTCTGCGCGTTCGCTCGCTCCTGGTGCCGGCACTTTTCCACTCAGACTCCGCCAAACACACACAGACACACACAGAAACACACACACTCACACACACAGCATGTCCGGGCCGAGACCAGGAGCAGGGCGAAGGATGACATCAAACGGGTCCTGGCAGCTATCGAAAAAGTATGGAAATGGTAAGGGGGATATTTTTTTAAAAACACCCGAAGAAAATAGATGTTTAACAAAAAAAAGGGGTGCGGTGATTGTTCCGTGTCCGTGTCGGAGGGAATGGGGGGGGGGGGGGGGGGGGGGGTGGGGGGGGGGGCTGGGGGGGGGGGGGGGGAGGATGGCTTGAGTGGGTGCAGGATTTGCTGTAGCTCCTTCCTAACGGCAATATTTTGTATGTTCAAAGTTAATCAGGAAGACTAGGCAGGAATATCAAAATGATCACCTGCAGCTGAGAAAAAAAAGACGATTTGTGTATGAAGACGCCATGACCAAAGCAATGATACTAGAGCGGAGACGGAAGCCGGTTTCGGAAATGGCGCTAAAGATTACCCATGACCCTACTACGGCTTTTTCGTCGAGTGGACTATCTTGCTCCGCTAGAGGATCTTTGATTCATACTATTGGGTTGTGAGCTGCCCAAGCCACTTTTTCAAACTTTTTCCAGTCACTTACCTTGATGGAGATGCAATTTTTCTCTGTGTCGCATCTCCCTGCGGCCTAACAATGGAGTGGTGCGGACCTTCCTGAAGACCAGCCCAGAGCTTCAAGCCTCAGGCACAGCGCGGACTTTAACATCGGGAACTACAATCCTTTGCCGAGAATTGTGGAGAGATCTGACCGCGGGACTTGTGGACTTGAACGCCGTGAAGCCCATGGTCTCCAGTAAGAAGAGTCCGACTCGGGAGCTCCATGTTCCAATCCGTCTCGACGCCGGAGATTCCATCATCCCGACACGAGGGCTTGGACATCGGACCGTCGCAGCTGGTGAACTGCAGAGGGTTCAAGGCCTCGACCACGGGGGAACAAGGAGGAAGATGGCTGAACTTTATTACATTCCATCACAGTGAGGAGTGTGGATTCCGCTGTGGTGGTTGTTTTTGTTAAATTTTATTTTATGTGGCTGTGTGTATTGTTTTTCACTTTGTATGGCTGTATGGTAACTCAAATATCACTGTATCTTAATCGGTACATGTGACAATTATTTTGAATCTTGAATCCTGCATCTAGAAAGGGGAGGTGATATGGAGAAGGCATATTCAGGTGAGAAAATAGGAGAAACTAAAATTCATGCTAAAACAATGATGAATATTTCCCAGGATAGATCATGGCAGAAATTCACCACACTTTGTGACGTTAAATTCTTGCTTACATCAGTTTTAAATGATTGCCCCCTTATCTTGTAACTAGGTCACTTTGTTCAAGACTCTCCCACAGGTGGACAGATGTAAATGTCTATCTTGTCAATCTCCCTTCCAATATTCCACAGCAGCTCCCAAAGCTACAAACTCAATCAACGAGAAAGGCAAGAGCAGAAAGCAGGTGAGGAATTCATGTTAAGGAAGGAACTGCAGATGCTGGTTTATACCGACGATAGACATAACATGCTGGATGAACTCAGCGGGTCAGGAAGTATCTCTGGAGAAAGGAAATAGGCGACGCCTCGGATCGGAATCATTCTTCAGGCTGAAGATAGAGAAGGTCATAACAAAACAGGGCTGGCATTTCGGTGGAGCTCATAATGGCCCATTGTTTGAGGAGTAATGAGGAGATTTTATTAAACGAACGACAAGGTGCAAAGCTTGGCGTCGCTTGTCCTTTACTTTTGGTCGTGAGATTTAGTGGATCCTACAAGGTGCTAACAACAGGGACACACAGTAATGACTAGACACACAGTACATTTGGTCCACAATGTGTGCGTTCTGCCTGCATGTGATCCATATCCCTCCATTCCCCACACATCCATGTGCCGATCTAAATGGTTCTTAAACTCTATGATCACATCAGCTTCATTCACCTTTGTTCCATTAAACCTTTCCTCTCCATTCTTGCTATCTTCCCTCACTTTATAATCTGTTCTACATTCTGTCTCTCTTTGTCATTTATTTCCTTCTGGGGGCTCCTTGTTCATCAGAGAATGAAAGTAAGCATGCAGGTACAGTAGGCAGTGAATGGCATGTTGGCCTTCATAACAAGAAGAGTTGAGTATAAGAGAAAAGAGATCCTTCTGCAGTTGTACAGGGCCCTAGTGAGGCCATACCTGGATTATTGTGTGCAGTTTTTGTCTCCAAATTTGAGGAAGGGCATTCTTGCTGTTGAGGGAGTGCAGCGTAGGTTCACAAGGTTAATTCCCGGGATGGCAGGACTGTCATATGCTGAGAGAATGGAGCGGCTGGGCTTGAATACTCTGGAATTTAGAAGGATGAGAGGGGATCTTATTGAAACATATAAGGTTATTAAGGGTTTGGACACACTAGAGGCAGGAAACATGTTCACGGTGTTGGAGGGAGTCCAGAACCAGGGGCCACAGTTTAAGAATAAGGAGTAAGCCATTTAGAACAGAGATGGGGAAACACTTTTGCACACAGTGTGAGTCTGTGGAATTCTCTGCCTCAGAGGGCGGTGGAGGCCAGTTCTCTGGATACTTTCAAGAGAGAGCCAGATAGAGCTCTTAAAGATAGCGGAGTCAGGGGATATGTGCAGAAGGCAGGAACAGGGTGCTTATTGTGGATGATCAGCCATGATCACATTGAATGGTGGTGCTGGCTCGAAGGGCTGAAGGGCCTAATCATGCACCTATTGTCTATTATCTATTGTCTAATCCTGACTATAGGTACTGTCTGTATGGAGTTTATACATTCTCCCTGTGACCGTGTAAATGTCCTCTGGGGGCTCCGGTTTCCTCCAATATTTCAAAGACATGTGGGTTTGTAGGTTAATTGACCTCTGTAAATTGTCACTATTGTATAGGATGCAAATGTGGGATAACATAGAACTTATGTATGGGTGATTAATGGTCGGCATAGACTCAGTGGGCCAAGCTGCATCTTTAAATTAAAGTTTGAAGATGATCCTAAAGGAGTTCTTCCAATTGCTCCGGCAAAAAAGTTGTTCAATCACTAATGAAACTGAATTATTTAGAAACAAGGAACTGCAGATGCTGGTTTGTGAAAGAAGACACAAAGTGTTGGAGTAGCTCAGCAGTTCAGAAAGCATCTCCGAAGAAAAGGAACGAGTGATGATTAGAATAGGAATCCTTCTTCAGACTGTTTTTGTAGTTGTTGAGGTTAAATGGCAAGGGGCATCAAAAAAGTTAATATGGTTGATGTCCTGCTGGAAGTTAGAAATGAAAAGCTCCAGAGAGGGTAGAAGGCCGGGAGTATCTCAGAAAAACATGGATAGGCAACGCTTTTTCAGACTGTTTGAGTTCTTCAAACAGAATTATTTCACATTGTTGCCAGGTGTGTACCAAATACATTCCAATGACAGAGCAGCAGTCCTCCCTCTGGTTATAAAACCCTGCAGAACACCATTAGATTGTGGAATGCACTTTTACAAACATGATTCTCAACTATTTCCCATTCTGATGATAACTGATATTGAGCCATTAAGCTATCTGCCCGAGCTGGAAACCAGAATTAATTTACTGTTATCCTTTGCTTTCTTTAGTTTAGGCTTTATAGTTTATAAATACTGTGCGGAACAAGGCTCTTCTGTCTACTGAGTCCTCACTTCTCCACCGATTACCCTGTACACTAGCACTATCCTAGAGGATTGGAGACAGTTTTTTACATTTTTTACCTGTCAATTAATCTACAAACCAACAATTCTTTTGCATGTGGGAGGAAACCAGAACACCTGGAGAAAACCCATGCGGTCACAGGGAGAACGTACAAACACCATACAGACAGCTCCCGTTGTCAGGATAAACCCTGGCGTTGTAAAGTAGCAGCTCCACGCCTGCACCACTGTGCCACCCTCAAGTAAAAGACAGTATAGTTGACCGTGGAGCAAGTTTGCTTTGGTAAATTGATGTTCCATGCTGTAATAGAGCAATACATTTGTGTAATCTTCACTCTGTGGCTTTGCAAGTAAGTAGGTGTGTTGTGTTGGCCAGTCACACTTCAATACAATTCCCAAGGTTGATATGTGGCCGAGATTTAATTGGCAACTCCCCAGTGTGATTTCTATACCACCACTATGCAATGGGATCATTTACTCTCAAGTCTGGAGCCGTCTCCTCTTTGGCTCATGATAAATTGTCTTTGCTACCTTCAGAGTCTTTTAGATGTGACATTAAATCAAGGCACATCTTGTTCTCTCTGGCACTGGCAATTAAAAGTCCCATGGTAATTTCTTGACAAAGAACAGGTAATTTATTCTCTGCTTTAGTCTTTATAGCAAGCAATGTTAACATAACGTACAAGGATGTTGCCACTACCAGAGGCTCTGAGCCATGGAGAGCAGTTGGGCAGGCTAGCATTTTAATCCTTGGAGTGTAGACGGATGAGGGGTGATCTTAGAGGTGTATGAGATCATGGAAGGAATAGATCGGGTAAATGCATAGCCTTTTACCCAGATTAGGAGAATCAGGAATCAGAGGACATAGTTTTAAAGTGAGAGGGGATGATTTAATAAGAACCTTTTCATACAGAGGGTGGTAGGGATATGGAATGAGCTGCTGGAGGATGTCGTTGAGGTAGGTACAATAACAATAAACAGGTTTGTGGATAGGCCAGGTTTAGATGGGATTTGGGGCAGACACGGCAGGAAGTACCGGTTTAGATGGGGCATCTTGGTCGGCATGGACAGGTTAAGACCAAAGGACCTGTTTCTGTGCTGTATGACTCTGATTCTAGAATCCACTCATTACTAACAGTTACTGTGTTTAAGTTGGAAGGCTACATCAATGACTGTACTTCGAAAATACCCCAGTGGCTGTCAATTGTTTACTTTACTTTAGACTTTAGAGATACAACCCTTCGTCCCAACGAGCCCGCACCGACCAACAATCACCCCATACACTAGCACTATCCCACACACAAGAGCCAATTTACAATTTTAACCAAAACCAAGTCACCAACAAACTTATATATCTCTGGATTGATGGAGGATACCGGAGCACCCGTAGGAAACCCATGTGGCCACAGGGAGAATGTCCAAAGTCTGAAAAGACAGCACTCAGGATCAACCCCAGGGTCCTGGCATTGTTCAGCAGCAATCCACTTTCCCGTCCATTTTCTGGGGTCACCCTGAAAGGAAACATGAATTGTACATATCTACACCCACCTCTCAATGAGTTTTTGGCTCACCATGATGTAGAGCTCATCTTCCGTCATCTCCATTTCTGGGCCTATTTCTATGGTAAGGAGTCCTTGCCTCTTAGTGACAACCCCTTCACCAATATTCCCCTTCTCTCTTGGACCCACATCCCCCCTCCTTCCCCCCTCATCCCTCTCTCCCACCAGAAACTGCAGCTATCCGAGTTATCTAGAGACGCTGCCTGACCCGTTGAGTTACTCAAACATTTTGAGGCCTTTTATGAATTCATAAGTTTATGTTATAAGAACAAAATTAGGCCTTTTGGCCCATCGAGTCGACTCCATCATTCAATCATGGCTGATTTATCTTTCCCTTTCAATCCTATTCTCCTGCATTCTCCCCATAACCCTGGACATCCGTACTAACCAAGAATCTGCCAATCTCTTTAGAAATACCCAATGATTTGGCCTCGACACCTGTCTGTGGCAAGAATTCTACAGATTCACTCCTCTCTGATGGAACTAATTCTTCTTCATCTCCTTTCTAAAGGTACGTCCTTTTATTCTGAGGCTGTGCCTTCTGGTCCTAGACTCTCCTACTAGGGCCAAACGCAGGCAGGTGGGACCAGCGTAGATGGGGCATGCTGGCATGGGCACATTGGGCTGAAGGGCCCATTTCCATGTTGTACGACTCTATGACTCTGGTGCAAACATCCTCTCCGCATCCACTCAATCCAAGTCTTTCACTATTCGGTAAGTTTCAATATTCTTCTAAACTCCAGCAAGAAAAACTGTGTAAGTCTTCCTTTCTGTTTGATATTCTACATGATAATATCAATGACACATCACGTAGTTCTATCATCTTGTTTTTAAAATATATCTATCATGCTGAACCTCTAATGGCAGGCAACACATCTTGTTGGTGAGTATAAAGCAATTTCCCAGTTGTACTGTAAGAGCAGAGGATTGCTTCAAATGTTTCAGCTCACGAGGACTTCTGCTGCTTCTGCTCCACTTAAGATGCCTCCTCTCAACATTGCTTTACAACATTCTGTTCTTCATTATATATTTATTTAGATTCTCATTAAAAGTCAGTGTAGTTCAACTGAGGTATCTGCTTGCTTACCCTAGACAAGGAGAACATTTTCATTCTGCTTTACATGCTGCTCATAATTAACTTATATTTTAATGGAGATTAGTCTTCACTGCAAGATCTACTCACATTTGTCCAGTGCTAACCTGGGGCCCAGAGGAGTAAGGTATACTTCCCCAGGTCATAGAGTGATAGCTGTAGAGTCAATACAGCACGGAAACAGGCTCTATAACCCAACCTGACCATTCCAACCAAGACGTCCTATCAAAGCTAGTCCCATTAGCGTGTATTTGGATCATGTCCTTCTAAACATTTCCTATCCATGTATCTGTCTAAATAACTTTTAAACCTTGTTATAGTACCTGCCTCAATTATCTCCTCTGGCAGCTCTTCCCATTTGCCCACCACCTTCTGTGCAAAAGGTTACCCCTCAGGTTCCTATTAAATCTTGCCCCTCTCTCATTAAACCTAGAGTCATAGAGTCATACAGCATTGGCCCACACCGACCAACATGTCCTGTTTTCACTATACCTACATGACTGTGTTTTGCCCATACCCCTCCAAACCTGTCCGATTCATGTACCAGTCTAATTGTTTCTTAAACTTTGCAATCGTCCATGCCTCAACTACCTCCTATGGCAACTCGTCCCATACAGCCACCACCCTTTGTGTGAAAAGGTTACCCCTCAGATTCCTAGTAAATTATCCGCTTTCATCTTAAAACCATGTCCTCTGGATTTTTGATTCCACTACCCTGGATAAAAGATGGAATGTACTTGAAGAGGAGAGTAGGTGGGTGGCAATTGAAAGTATTCACTTTCAGATGTGAGGAAAATAAAGTCTTCCTACCCTTTCAGGTGGAGGTAAATGATTTCAAAACGTTATTTATCTGTTGTTCTGTTTGTTTTCTGCTTAATATCTTACATAGGCACTATCTAAATGAGGAGGTAGGATTATTTAAGTTGCTTCTTCATATTAATTGCAGTGGGGAAGAAAATTGGAAAACAGAGATGGGACTGGCCAAAGCCTGACGGATACAATGGAGGGGTAGACACAAAGTGCTGGAGTAACTCAGCGGGTCAGGCAGCATCTCTGGAGAAAAGGAGTCTTCTTCTGACTGATTTTGTGTCCCAACCCAAAACATCACCTAACCTTTTTATTCCTGAGATGCTGCCTGACCCGTGAGTTATTCCAGTGCATTGTGTCTATCTTTAGTATAAACCAGCATCTGTAGTTCTTTGATTCCACATGTGAGGGGCATTGTTTGATTCGTAGATGATTGAGCAAAGGTTGAATGCTAAATGGGCAATAATTAACTGGATTGAATTTGTTCTTTTTTATTGTGAATAGGACATAGCTGGGCAATATCTCACATTATTACCTATACGAGGTAGTTTTTACCGGGCAATATTAGTTGGTATTTTGACAGGTCCAAAAACGCGGTTTCCGGCGGGCAATATTACTTGATATTTTTTCTTCTTCCGGGTTTCGCCATTGAAAAACTCACAGTTTCCGGCGGGCAATATTACTTGATATTTTTCTTCTTCCGGTTTTCGCCATTGACTTTTGCTAAAGGGGAGCGGCGGCCAATCAGAGGATTTATCCAGCTTCACGGGGAGGCCAATCAGCGCCTGTTGCTAAGCGAGCGGCGGCCAATCAGAGGAATCTCACACGATGAGGCCAATCAGCGCCTGTTGCTAAAGGGGAGCGGCGGCCAATCAGAGGATTTATCCAGCTTCACGGGGAGGCCAATCAGCGCCTGTTGCTAAGCGAGCGGCGGCCAATCAGAGGAATCTCACACGGTGAGGCCAATCAGCGCCTGTTGCTAAAGGGAGCGGCGGCCAATCGCGAAGAATCAGGTCACAGCATCTAAACAAATATGGCACCTCCAGCAGTGCGAGATTCGCGTCTCTTGACGACGACGGAATTATTTTAATTTACGTGGGGATAGGTAATAATTATAATATTGACTGGCTTCTTTCGGGAGACACCAGGAATATTGCCCGCACTGAAATCATATTGCCCTCGTCTTCGACGGGCAATATGATTTCAGTGTGGGCAATATTCCTGGTGTCTCCCTCAAGGCCAGGCAATATCTCACATTGTACGACAGCTAGCATTGTTGTACTGGAGCGGCATGGATCTAGAACACCACAAACATGCACGTAGACCCAGTAACACCATACATATGGAGATTTCTTTGTACGCAAAGATAAGCAGACACTCATGCACTCTCATTGTCATCATTGTGTAGAAGTTTTATTTTAGGAGATACGGCATTGAAACACAGAGTCTATGCCGACCATCGATCACCCTTCACACTAATTCTATGTTATCCCACATTCTCATTGACTCCCCATACACTAGGGACAATAACATACAAACTTGCACGCCTTTGGGATCGGGAGGAAAAATAAATCTCATGCAGTCACAGGGAGAACATGCAAACTCCAAGCAGACAGCACCCGAGGTCAGGATCAAACCTGAGGTCTATGGCGCTGCGAGGCAGCAGCTCTACCCGCTGTGCCACTGTGCTGCTGACTCCGATCACTGTAACCTGATCGCTGATCACGATTATCTTCTCCAGCTAAAGTATAAATATTATGTTGTGCTGTTGCAAGTGAGAATTTCATTGTTCGGTTTGGGACACACGACAATTAAAAAAAAATCTTGACTCTCTTGACTCTTGACTCCTGGACTATTAACAACCAGCCCCCACCTCCAGAACTCCATTAGGAAAAGGTTATATATTTTTAGATTTCACATACAATTGTGCCATTTCATAGCCAGCCTGTCAGATCTGTAGTCTCTTCAAGAACACATGGAACAATCTCGAGTGGATCCATGTTTATTATGCAATTTTCTATTTTACACTGGCTTCCTGTCATTTGGCTGTCAAAATCTTCCACTGCAAATCATCTCCCTACAATATGGAGCATTGTTATTTTAATATGGTCTTAAAAGATGTGATGCTATCCTATTCCTCTGTTTGCATGGTCAAAATAATAATGTTTTGGATAAGAATTGCAGAAGAATTGAATCAAAATTATTTTCTTCGAGTTTGTGCATTTCAGACTGAAGTCTTTGTTTATGATTTGCCTGTCCTTGGCCATTGATCAGATTTAAAAAGAGATTTTGAGCTCATTTAGCACTTTCTGTGTAATTCAAAGACATCCTTAAACACATGGCAGTGGTTTAAATATACGTGAGCTGCTGTTACTGGGGGAAATGCCTCAGGCAATTTGAACACAGCAAGTTCCACAAGTAGGAAGATTGCAGATGACAATAAAGTGGGTGGGATCGTGGGTAGTGAAGATGGTTATCAAAGTTCTCAGTGGCATATGGATCACGTGTTGGCAGAGGAGATTAATTTAACATGGCATAGACATTGTGGGCCGAAGGGCCTGTTCCTGTGCTGTACTGTTTTATGTTCTATATTCTATGTCAATTTGTACGTTCATAAGTTACAAGGATGGAATTAGGCCATTTGGGCCATCAAATCTACTCCGCCATTCAATCATGGCTGTTTGATCTTTCCCTCTCAACCACATTCACCTGCCTTCTCCCCATAACCCCTGACATCCTTACTTATGAAGAACCTGTCCATTTCTGCCTTAAAAATATCCATTGACTTGGCCTCCACAACCATCTATGGCAATGAATTCCACAGATTCACCACCCTCTGAATAAAGAGATCCCTCCTCATCCCCTTTCTAAAGCTGCATCTTTTTATTCTGAGGCTGTACTCTCTGGTCCTGGACTCGCTCACTAGTGCAAACATCATCTCCACATCCACTCTATCCAGGTCTAGAGAGATGCTTGGGTGGAGAGTCATAATAGACATGATGGGCCAGATGTTTCAATGAGGTCCCCTCCCATCTATCTAAACTCCAGCAGGTACAAGCCCAGTGTCAACATACGCTCATCATATGTTAGTCTAATCAATCCTGGGATGATCCCATAAAACAAAATCTCCTATCATTACTTGTTTTTGCGTATATGCACTCGAGACCTAGACTAATATGGTTAATTTGTAAGGCCCTATGATAGAAGCTAGCAAATCAATCAGTTCAGTTGGCAATTAAGAATGGGCAATAATGAGAGTGACCACAATTACTTGCTCATTTCCATTTTGTCTTTTGTCTCCCCTTTGTCTCATTTTCATCTCTAGGGTTTCTCCAACTATCTACCAATCAAGCCCACCCCCCCTCACCTGTATCCACCAATCACTCATAGACACAAAATGCTGGAGTAACTCAGTGTGTCAGGCAGCATCTCTGGAGAAAACTAATGGGTGATGTTTAGTGTCAGAATCCTTGTTCCACCTATCACTCATCTGGCTTTGTCTTATCCCCAACTTTCTTCCAGCTTTCTTCCGGAGATGCTGCCTGATTCGCTAAGTTACTCCAACACTTTGTTTTCTACACAAGAAAGGGTAATAATTGTAAATAAAAAATACATGCTAAAAAAGGTGTGCCTATTATGTTGAATTATCCCCTCTGGCAGCAAAAACCCACGGCAACAGCCTGTAGCATTATAAACTCATCTGATCTCCAGCTGTCTTGAAAAAATAGCTTTAAAACTAGCTTTTCTTCTCTGCATGGCTTGGGGCAGTTCATCCAACTATTAACTTGAGATATAAACTTTATTGTAAAACCTTGAAGCTCTCCATAAAATAAATGCATGGCAAATCACATTGTACTTTAATCAACTTAATTGCTGTATAAATAATTCTCGAGGACCAAAGAAAGCTACAAAAGAATATTCTAAAGACTTCTCTAATTTCAGGTAAGTCCTGCTTTCTCCTCCCCTTCTCAGCTCTCCCTCAGTTCACTGTCTCCACCTCTTCCTTTCTTCTTCCCCCCCCCCCCCCCCCCCCCCCACCTCTCCCCCCCCCCCCCCCCCCCCCCCCCCCCCCCCACTCCCCACCCTCACATCAGTCTGAAAAATGGCCTTGACCCGAAACGTTGCATAGTCCCTTCACTCCATAGATACTGCCTCACCCTCCAGAGTTTCTCCAGCATTTTTGGCTACCTTCGATTTTCCAGCATCTGCAGTTCCTTCTTAAACAAAAGAATATTGATCACTTGGCAAAAAGAACAGGAGGGTGATGTTTGGAATTGAAAATCAGGGACTGCAAGGCAAGAACACTTTGGATAAAAAATAATTTAAAGTAATTATTATATTTTGAACGGAGGAAGGTTGCTTGAAGTTGCTGAGTACAATGACATGGGGATTTCAGGGTCAGAAGATATTACAAGCAGAGTCCCAGGTGGATAAAGTCATAAAAATGCTAATGGATTATGAGACTTTGTCAAAAGACGCAGAGAATGTGAAGGTGAAGGTGTAATGGTAAAGCTGTATGAACCTGTTTAGTCACAGTTGGAGTCCTGCATGTAGTGCTAGACTTGAAACAGGGGGGATCTTAAGGTGGCACAGTGGCGCAGCAGTAGAATTGCTGCCTTACAGCACCACAGACCCAGGTTCGATCCTGACTATGGGTGCTGTCTGTATGAAGTGTGTTCATTCTCCCTGTGACCACATGGGTTTTCTCTGGGTGCTCCGGTTTCCACCCACATTGCAAAGGCATGCGGATTTGTAGATTAATTGGCTTCTGGAAATTGTCCCTAGTGTGTGGAATAGAAGTAGCGTAAACGGGTGGAATCGCAGCTCGGCGTGGAATTGGCGGGCTGAAAGGCCTGTTTCCATGTTGTTTTTCTCAAAATTTAATCTATATTGAGCCAGTGTAGAGGATGCAGCACAGATTCATTCAGATGTCGGCAGATTTGAGCCATTAGAATCAGGAATGTTTTATTGTCATTTTCCCGAAACAGAACAATGACACTCTTTCTTGCAAGCAGTATATTGAGAATATAGTAACAATAAACTGAGCTGAAAGTTGTTGAACCCTCAACCATCTCCTGTCCAACAATCTTCTCCCACCACTACACTCTCTTTAGACTTTAGAGATCCTACATGGAAAGAGGCTCATCGCCCACCGAGTCTGAGCCGACCAGCATACACTCGCACTATCCCACAAACTAGGGACAATTTACAATTTTATTAATTTTTAATGCCAATTATCCTGCATGGAATGCACATTTACAAACATAATTCTCACCTTCTTTCCCATTCTGATGATAACTGATGGTGTTGAACCATTAATCTATCTGCCTGAGCTGGAAACCGGAATTAATTTACTGCTATCCTTTCTTTCTTTAGAGTATGGACATTAGAGTTACAGTGTGGAAGTACAGTACGGACAGATACAGAGATACAGTGTGGAACAAGGCTCTTTGGCCCACTGAGACTGCACTTACCATGTACACTAGCACTATCCTACAGGATCGGGGACAATTTTACCTGCAGTAAACCTGCAAGTGTTTGTAGTGTGGGAGGAAACCGGAGCACCAGGAAAAATCCCAAGCACTCACAGGGAGAACGTACAAACTCCATACGGACAGCACCCGTAGTTGGGATCGAACCGGGGTCTTTGGCACTGTAAGGCAGAAACTCTACCGCTGCACCACCATGCCACCCAGTGGATGTAGCATAGATTCATTCAGATGTCACCAGATTTGAGGCATGAGAGTCGGGTGTTTTAGTGCCACATGTCCCTAAATGGAACAATGAAATTCCTACTTGCAGCAGTATATTGAGAATTGAGGTAAATTGAGCTGAAAGTTGTTGAAACCTCAATCACCTCCTGCCCGACATTCCTCTCCCGCCACTACCCTCCCCTACGATCTTGGAATTACATCCGATATTCCTGGTGCCTTCTCACCAGGGCCTATACAATCTCAGGATGACACCTTTATCATACTCAAATCCATTTACCATGAAAGCCCATGTACTATCTTCCTTCTTAATTGCTTAAAAGTAAGGACATTTACGACTGAAATCATGATGTTTAGTTGTGTGCCAAATACAGAGTATAATTGTATCTGCTACAGTTATTAATTAGAGATAATAGATGCTTATGTTAACGCAGTGATACAATGTATTCAGAGTTATGGAGATAATTATACTAACACAACAATTATACAACTGGATGCCTGACCAAAGCTGTGTGAGACCTACATAAAGAGGTGATTCGTCAGAATTGCTAATGCTTGAAGTAGTCTCTTCAAAAATGTTAATAGCAGGTCATAACTGAAGGGTTTTGTGATCAAGAAGATTAAGGGACAGTGAATTTATAATTAATCACGTTTGTAACTGTGTATAGTTTCATCTCTGTAAAATGTTGTGAGTAATATAACTTTAATTTATAAGTCATGAAATGATGGTAATGCTTGAATATATACAGTTGATGGTCTGGATGAGTTTATTATTTTTTAGAGTCAGTCATACAGCCTGGAAACAGGCCCTTTTGTCCAACTTGTCTGTGCTGACCAAGATGCCCCATTTAAGAAAGTCCCATTTGTCCGCATTTGGCTCATAACCTTATTAACCTTTCTTTTCCATGTACAGTACCTGTCCAAGGGTCTTTTAAATACTGGTATAGTAACTGCCTCCACTGCTTCCTCTGGTAGCTCATTCTGTACACACAAACGTTTCCTCTCAGGTTCCTACTAAATTTTGATCCTCTCACCTTAAACCTATGTCCTCTGGTTCTTCATTCCCCTACCCCTGATAAAACACCCTATCTATTCTATTACTTACAACAACACACCAAAAAACCCAGCATAAACTCATGAAAACCACACAAAACGTACTGTCAAGCTCCATCACAGCTTGATTTGGAAACAGCTCTGCAAGTGTTACAATGCTAAGAACTATATTCTGCACTCTGCATCTTTCCATTTTCTCTATCTATTGTATTTGAGTTTGAAGTGATTGTACCTACAGTATATATGGTATATCTGATTAGTTTGTATTTCATGTAAAACAAGGCTTTTCATTGTACCTTGCTACATGTGACAACAATAAACCTAAACCTAAAGTTAAACCTAAACCAAAACCTAAACCAAAGACGTACAGGTCTGTAGGTTAGTTGACTTGGTACAATTGTAAATTCTCCCTAGTGTGTGTAGGATAGAAACATAGAAACATAGAAAAATAGGTGCAGGAGTAGGCCATTCGGCCCTTCGAGCCAGCACCGCCATTCAATATGATCATGGCTGATCATCTAAATCACAATCCCATTCCTGCATTTTCCCCATATCCCTTGATTCCTTTAGCCCTAAGCGCTAAATCTAACTGTCTTCAACATCTCCATAAACTGTCTCTGGTTCCCCAATCTTCATATCTTTCTCCACAATAAATACAGAGAAGATAGTTTAGTGTGCGTGGATCGTTGGTCAGTCCGGACTCAGTGGGCAGGAGAACCTGTTTCCACACTATATCTCTCAACTAAGCTAAACGAAACAAAACTAAACTAAACTAAACTAATGTACTCAGAAGAGCTTTGGAGAAAGAGAGATGGCCTTGTTGGGGCAACCAAAATTCTGAAAAGGATTGACGGGCTGGATAACAAGAGTCAAGAGAATCAAGAGTCTTTAATTGTCATATGCACGAGAAGCGGAACAATGAAATGCTCACCTGCTGCAGTTTTACAGGTACATGAATGCAATAACATCACAAATATTTACAAAATAAACAATAATCAATAACTCATCAGTAATACTAGGTCTCAATTAGAAACATAGAAAATAGGTGCAGGAGGAGGTCATTTGGCCCTTTGAGCCAGCACTGCCATTCATTGTGAGCATGGCTGATCATCCACAATCAGTAACCCGTGCCTGCCTTCTCCCCCTATCCCATTATTTTGCTAGCCCCGAGAGCTCTATCTAACTCTCTTTTAAATTCATCCAGTGAATTGGCCTCTACTGCCTTCTGTGGCAGAGAATTCCACAAATTCACAACTCTCTAAGTGAAAAAGTATTTTCTCTTCTCAGTTTTAAATGGCCTTGCCTTTTTTTTTTGACTTTGACCCCTGGTTCTGGACTCCCCCATCATTGGGAACATTTTGCCTGCATCTAGCTTGTCCAGTCCTTTTATAATTTTATACGTTTCTATAAGATCCCCTCTCATCCTTCTAAATTCCAGTGAATACAGTCCCGCCATCCCGGGGATTAACCTCGCGAACTTACGCTGCATTGCCTCAATAGCAAGGATTCCTCAAATTAGGAGACCAAAAGCGCACACAATACTCCAGATGTTTTTCCTAATCTGACACCATTGAGATAATATGCCTCCTTGTTCTTGCCTCCAAAGAGGATAACCTCACATTTATTAACATTATACTGCATCTGCCATGCATATGCCCACTCACTCAACCAGTCCAAGTTACCCTTCAACCTCCTAACATCGTCTTTGCAGTTCGCACTGCCACCCAGCTTTGTGTCATCTGCAAATTTGCTAGAGTTACTTTTAATCCCATCATCTAAATCATTAATATATGATTGTAATCATAGCATTCCACTGACGGGTCAGCGAGCAACATAAGCTTTTCAGTGTACCTCGGTACATGTGACAATAAACTAAACTAAACTAAAGGTAACCAGACCATAATCATCAAAATCAAATTACGTAGTGCAACCTAAACATAGTCCAGAGGAGATCATTGCTAAGGTTGGAGCTTTTAGAACTGAAGGGCAAAGACAAAAGGCTCTACAATTTATAATCAAGAAGAATTTATTTGTACAAAAGACTGTAAATCATTGACATTCTATTTCAGAGCGCCATGGACATTCAGTCAATGAGTATATTAATATTGACCAAATTAAATACACCATAAAATGGAGGATCCCTGCATTTGTCAGAATTGTTTAACCTTTGTCAGTGGAAAATTACAGGGTGTGGATGATGCCAACCAGTCTAGGCATCAGATTGATATATAAGGATAAAAGATCCAGATGTTCTCCTCATTTCCCGTTAAATGATAAAATGTATAAAAACTCTGCAAACAAACTTTAATGCATTGATCTGATTGGATTACTGCAAACTAATTGTAGATATTGTAAATAATGTTGCAAGACAGTTACCCTGTTGTTTGTTGATTGGCTAAAGTGTTAAGCCCTGGCAGGTTTGTTTGAATTCCAGGGTCAATGTTGTATTAATCATCTTAAGTTAGCTTCTTCCAGAAGCTTCTCCTGAAACAATGTATGGGAGACTCTGTTATTGGTCTGGGGAACTGCCTATAATGTACTGATGTAATTCGACTCCGGGGCTTCGGCTCCGGCTCCGGCTCCAGCTCCAGCCCGACTCCGGGGCTTCGGCTCCGGCTCGACTCCGGCTCCGGCCCGACTCCGGGGCTCCGGCTCCGGCCCGACTCCGGGGCTCCAGCTCCGGCTCCGGCTCCAGCTCCGGCCTGACTCCGAGGCTCCGGCTCCGGCTCCAGCTGCAGATTGCTGACGGTGGACTGTCGGGATGTCGGGAGCTCGCGGGTCCGGGTGGGGGGCCGCTCTCCAGAGCACAACTTCTCCAGCCCGTGTCGCGGGGTTGGAACGACCCGGAGCGGGGCCGAGTATCGCCCGGCGCGGCTTTAATGGCTGCGGGACATTCCAGCGCCTGCCGGGGGCTCCAACTTTGTGACTTTGGGCCTGGAGCGGGGCCGTACATCGCCCAGCGTGGCTTCAATGGACATGGGACTTAACACTGCCCTGCCATAGAGGGCAGTGGAGGCCAATTCACTGGATGGATTTAAGAGAGTTAGATAGAGCTCCAGGGGTTAGTGGATTCAAGGGATATGGGGAATAGGCAGGCACGGGTTATTGATTGGGGACGATCAGCCATGTCACAATGAATGGTGGTGCTGGCTCGAAGGGCCGAATGGCCTCCTCCTGCACCTATTTTCTATGATTCTATGTTTCTAATGTTAATAATGTTTGATAGGATTGTAAAGAGACCATCCCTATGTAGTTCGGCCCCTCAAGGTTGACCTATAAAAGGCAGCCCCCTCGAGGTCCTTTGTCGATCTTCTGGAAGAGCGCTTGGGACTGCGTGACATTTTGGAGCGTTTCTGCTTGCACGAGGCTGAAGGGCTTGGCCAGGCAGATACAAGGATCGAACCCGCGGTGGTTTAGGTATCGTATAGAGGAGTTTGTTGTAGATTTGTTGTTCCAGTGCTTGACAGTGGTTTTTCACTGAACTAGACTGGGGGGTAAACGTGAGAAGAGCGTATTAACAAGTACATTCAAAGCCAGAATTGATAGACTTTTGGACAAAAATGCAAGTGGATGATATACAAATTGGGAAGAAACATTGATCACAGCAGCGGTATCAAACGTTGGAAATGCTAAACAGAGAAAACCTTTATTGTGCTCTTATATAAAGAATGAAACACCCATTGATATTTACATTATGTGTTGATATTTGCATTATCAGGCCATAGTCCCTCTGATACAGAATAAACCCTTCTTCGCAACCTGATATTATCCCTGAACCTTAATAATTGCAGAGCAATATCCAATTTACATAAGAATTATTAATCAACATTCTTTACTTTAAATTCACTGACTCTTTTTGGCAGTAAGTAATTGGTCAATTAAAGAACTAGATCTACATCACATCAGACAAAATAATTACAGATATCTGCATGAGAAGTCTTCCTACTTATCAGCCAAATTTGCATCACAAAGTCAAGGAGAATCATGCCTCTTGTCCCATCATGACCATACCAACCATTAACTATCTATAGTAATCACATTTGCCAGCACTCGATCTCTAGAGTTTAGTTTAATTTAGTTTAGTTTAATTTAGTTTAGATCCAAAATGTCACCCATCCCTTCCATCCAGAGATGCTGCCTGTCCCGTTGAGTTACACCAGCATTTTGGGTCTATCTTCAATTTAAACCAGTATCTGCAGTTCCTCCCAACAACAATAGTTTAGTTTAGTTTAGTTTAGAGATACATTGTGGAAACAGGCCGTTCGGCCCACTGCTCCATGCCGACCAGTGATCACCCCGTACACCAGCATTCTCGCACACACTGGAGACAATTTACAATTTTTACCCAAGCCAGATTAACCTACAAACCTGACCGTCTTTGGAGTGTGTAAGGAAACCAGAGCACCCAGAGAAAACCCACACAGTCATGTGGAGAACGTATAAACTCCACACAGACAGCATCCGTAGTCAGGATCGAACCCCGGTCTCTGACGCTGTAAGGTAGCAACTCTACTTCTGCGCCATTGTGCAGCCACCGTGGTGGACTTCTGGTTGTACATACCTATAGCCAGGAAATTTTGCCAGAGAGATGAATGCCCCTGGAGGTGGATTGTCTACCCGCTGGGACATCTCCCAACGTGAGTGGTTCTTCCGGCAAGAACTGATGTGCGGCACGGTGGCATAGCAGTAGAGTTGCTGCCTTACAGCGCCAAAGACCCAGGTTTGATCCTGAATATGGAGGCTGTCTGTACGGAGATTGTATGTTCTCATCACGACCATGCGGATTTTGTCATGATGCTCCGGTTTCCTCAAACACTCTAAAGATGACAGGTTTGTAGGGTTTTTTTAACTTTGGTAAAAATTGTAAATTGTCCCTAGTGTATAGGACAGTGCTGGTGTACGGGATGATTGCTGGTCGGCACAAACTCGATGGGCCAATGGGCCTGTTTCAGCGCTGTACCTCTAAACTAAACTAAAGTAGACTTCCTGGGGAATACTGGCTTTGGCCTTCATAGTGATCTCTGCGCTTGGTCATGATTTTGGTCATACATTTTTATGAAGCAGTCTGTAAGCTGAACTTGCTATCAAAACTATCAATGAATTTATTGGTCTCTATAATCTTCCTTACATTAGCAAAGATGTACAATTTGTCAGACTAACATTGAAAACATTAAAAGCAGTTGAAACGACATAAGACATTTGAAGAAGCAAGAAACTGCAGATGTTTAGTTTAGCTTAGTTTAGTTTAGATTAGGAGCAGCAATGTGGTGCAGCAGTAGAGTTGCAGTAAAAATTACAACTAGGCCCTAGTGTGTAGGATAGTGTTAGTGTACTTATGTTTTACTTGGATAGGGGGTACAATAGTACTTCCAGCATATGACCAGATTTTGGACTATGGATTTTGGACATTTTTCTTTGTAAACAGCATCAAAATTTGGTGACTGTGCAAAATAATTTCACTGTGCTGTGCATACGTGACAATAAAGAACCATTGTTCTATTGAACCATTGTGCAGGAGTCATGAACTTCTGAATAGATACAGAGGGAAGTGCAAACAGTTATTTATAGAACGTCAGACATTTAATGGAGGTTTTGGTCCAAACCGCAATATGGTTGTAATTGGGTTGCCAAACCGGAGCCTTGGAGGCATTTAGTCATCGCAGAGGCAACCTCACATATCTAATCAAAGGTCTCACAATTTTAGCTCTTCACAACATCGTGCTCATCAACCATATGTTCTAACTCATCACCTCTCCAAACACACGCCTCTGTCTGAGATCCAGCTGGCTTGATCTACCCAAAAAATATGAAGCCAAACTTACTGAATCAAATCAAAATCAAGGGGAAAACATGGAATGGATTCTGCCTAACCACTCCCGAGATGGAGGACAAAGAAAATTGGACTGACGTTCCTTAATACTGGAGAACATATGCTGCAGTGTGAGAGACACCACTTTTGAATGATCCAAACTCAAATGTTCCTGCCTTAATATTTAGCCATCAATCAAGATCAGAAAAACAGATTAACTGTGTGTTATTTCAATGCTCCTTCTGGAAGCTTGGAATGCACAAATTGGCTGCTATGTTTTCTCAATACAACATCAACCACATATTAATACATCGTTAATTGGCCATATACTACTGCGAGACACTTTGAGGTCATGAAAAGTGCAGGGAGAAATTGCAAGATTTTATGTAAGTGCAAAGGTTCTCTGTCCTATTAATCTGATTTCATCACATTTCCTTTGAAGATACCAATGTGGGTAGTTTCAAATGTTTGGCATGGAATTATTAAAAACAAATATTCTTACAATGGATGCAGGCAAACATTATTGCCCAATCCTAATTATTTTTAGAAGGTAAGTACCTTCCAAACTGCATTATAAAGGTGTATAAGAGAGGATTAGATAGGATAAATGCACACTTTTACCCATCGAAGGGGAATCAAGAACCAGACATAGGTTTAAGGTGAGAGGGGGAAGATTTAATTGGATATGTTATTGTGTGCCGTTGTGTCGGGGAAGGAGGAAAGTTGCAGTTGAATAATTTGCAAATTCCATTTCATTCTTTGCCACTCTGTGTGATTTGGGCTGATCGATACCGCGTCGATCGGCTATCTTTCACTCGTGCTCATGAGATTGATTTCAAGACGCGCAGATGATCTTCTAATGTGCCTCGGGCCATCTGTCTCCGCGGCTGGGGGGGGGGGTGAGGGGGGTGAATCACCCGCTGTGGGTGTCAGGGGGTGAATCACCCCGTGTGTGGGTCGGGGGGGTGAATCACTCTGGTGCGGGGTTCGGGGTCCGGTGGCGGTGCATCACGGTCAGTGACTCTGGGTGGGTGGAGGGACCGGACTGTCCCCAACTCTGCTCCACCCGGCCCCGTGTGTGTGCGCTGCCGACCCACAGCCTGTCACAGTGCGGCCGCACGGGGGAGACGAGGCAGAGGGCGTCCGTGACCGGACAGCGCTGACCCCGGGGGGGGAAGAGTGGGTGCTGTCCCGAGGGATGTGCTCCTTCGGCCGCTTACACGTTGGTGCTTGGGTTCAGAGCGCCCAATCACCCTCCAGCCCCGAGCGGTCTTATGTGGGAAAATGATCCCCACCCTCCCGTCTCCCCTAGCCAGTGATGTGATGGACGCGGGAATGGACCAATCGCTGACAAGTCATCGTCCCCCCCCCGGCATTCCACCCTTTTGGTTATTTGGCTTTTCGGCGTTGCGATCGTTCGGTTATTTGGCTTTTCGACGTTGCGATCGTTCGGTTATTTGGCTTGCACTTCTTCGCTTTGGCATCTCGTCCTTCGATGCCACGTCCGCACATGTAATAATCTATTTCCATGTCATGAATGGTGGGTGACTTTAGACTTCAGAGAAATGGTGCGGAAGAATGTTGAAGAATGTTTAATTTTGAATAGTTTTACAATGCCGTTGTCTAATAAAGACATTTAAAATAGCTGAAACATTTGGCAGCAGAAAGCTGTCAAATCTTCATCAAGGCATTCGGCCTGCAGACTTTGTCTCTGATGCTTGAAGTCCACGTTGCATTTTGCTTCACAGGAGGATCTCATGTAGAAGACCATTTCCATCTCAATACCACCTCCCCCACCTCAAACTGGACACCTGCTCAAAGGGTTAGTTGCTTAGAGGGTTAAATTCCTCAGGTGCATCTGTTTAAAAGCACCACGCATTTTCCTGCAATAATGTCAGAATAATTTTAAAATTACCTCCGATAATTTCCTTTGATACACACCAGCCCCATATTCTGCTGTCAATCACCTTGAGTTGCTGTCGAGATTTAAATCCAACATTTAAATGTAAAAACTTTGGAAGAATCACATTTGATGGCAGTGAACATTTTATTCAGCCTTTTTCATAAAAATGTATAATTATTTACACTTTACTTTCCATGTCTTTATTCTGCATATCTACCGATTTCTTATTCTGACCAAGTCATTGCCCCTGATTTTTATTCGCTTGAGTAAGAGGTATTTTAAATGGGACCTATTCGTGGGCACCTTCATCTGCAAGAGAGCTTTTATCGCAGTGCATTTATTGAATTGGATGGGAAGGCAGTTAAGTTATTGGTTTAATATCTGGACCTGGCTATTGATCCAGAGACAGTAGATCAAATCCTACCACAGCAGTTGGAGAATGTATATTCTGATAATTAAATTCAAATCTGGAATAAATATTTTCTGTCACACAAACAGACCAGACTCACCACCATTGACACCATCTACCCTTCACGCTGCCGCCAGAAAACAGCCAACATAATCAAAGAGCATTCCCACCCCGGTCATCCCGTCTTCTTCCTGCTCCTGTCTGGCAGAAGATACAGAAGCTTGAAAGCGCTCACCACCAGACTCAGCAAAATGTCTTCCCTTTTGTTATCAGGCTTCTGAATGGTCCTTCCATAAGTTAGGGTACTGTCCCATTCATCTCTTTGTGGACATTGGACTTTGTCTATAGAACTGTTGCGCTGCAAGGCTGAGAACTATTTTCAGCAATCTGTATCTTCCCATTTGCTTCACCTATTTCACTTGTTTGGCTTGATTGTATTTATATATTTGCGTATAGTATTTATGTATTATTTATGTATGATTTGATTGGATAGCATGCAAAATAAAACCTTTCACTGTAGAAACAAGGGGCTGCAGATACTTGCTTATAAAAAAACAGATAAAGTGGTGGAATAACTCAGCGGGTCAGTCAGCATCCCTGGAGAACATGGATCGGTAACATTTTGGTTCGGGACCCTTCTTCAGTCTGACGTTTCAGGCCAGGACCCTTCTACAGACTCGAGTCTGAAGAAGGGTCCCAATCCAAAACATCACCTAGCCTTGTTCACCTGAGATGCTGCCTGGCTCATTGAGTTAATCCAGCACTTTGTTGCTTTTCACTGTGCTTCGGTACACGTGACAATAATAAACCTAAACCTAAATCTATCACCAACAGTGACTATGAAACTACTGGATCTTTATAAAACTTTACCTGATTCCTTTCCCAGTTTCAGTCACCCCAGACCTACCAATGTGGTTGGTCTTATGAACTATCAAGCCATTTAGGAGGCAATCAGAGATGGACAATGAATGCTAGCCTTGCAAGTAATACTAACACCCTGCACCCAAATGAAGGGAAGTCTCAGAGGAAGGCATAGTGTTTGAACTGTGCTTCAGATTGTTCCATTGAGAACTGGATGGCACAGTGGGATAATAGAAAAGCTGCTGCCTTCCAGCGGCAGAGACCCGGCTTCGATCCTAACCATGAGTGCTGTCTATACGGAGTGTGTACGTTCTCCCTGTGACTGCGTGGGCTTTATCCTGGTGCTCCAGTT
The DNA here is from genome assembly GCA_035221665.1 of Okamejei kenojei. NCBI lineage: Eukaryota > Metazoa > Chordata > Chondrichthyes > Rajiformes > Rajidae > Okamejei > Okamejei kenojei. The sequence goes on along the minus strand of CM069147.1, from coordinate 29,888,542 downwards.
TCCTGCCACATTAAAAAGACGTACAGGTTTGTAGGTTAATCAGCTTGGAAAATTATAAGAAATTGTTCCTAATGTGCGTAGCCAACCGTTAATGTGCAGAGATTGCTGATTTGCACTCGATGTGCCAAAGTGCTTGTTTCCGTGCTATATCTCTAACCTAAACTGAACTAAACTAAATTATTTGAGTCCAAAATTAGAGGAAAGCTGATATGTTAGAAAAAAGTACAATTGGAGGAAATTATGAAGGTAGAAAGACTTTTGGACTGTGCTTTCCTAAGTTAGCAAGTGGGGGAGTGATGGGCGAAACAGAGCTTTAAGCTAAGATACATGCATCGTAATGTAGGATGTCTTCAGGCTTACAGCGGGTGAGCAATGGTAGGGCAGACAGAATTAATTAAGTATTAATTAAGATTATGATTAATTATTCAGTTTTGGTAGCTTTTTTATCTGCAGCACAAAATGACCTGGATTTGATTCAGCAGCAAGCTGCAAATCTAATCGCCAGGGTCTGTGTTGAAACTCATTGGGAATAATGAGACACTCTGTAACCGGGCACATTGCAATGCCAGGAACAATATCTTCTTTGCATTTGTCCATAATTCTTAATTTTAGTTTTTATAAAGTTGTGCGCATCTATGGATGGCACACTGGCACCAGCGGTAGACTTGTTGCCTAACAGCACCAGAGATCTAAGTTCGATCCTGACATAGAACTTGTGTAGGGGTGATTGATGGTCATGTGAACCTATTAAGCCGAAAGGCTGCTTCAATGCTGTATCTCTTAACTAAACATAGAAATTAGGTGCAGGAGTAGGCCATTCAGCCCTTCGAGCCTGCATCGCCATTCAATATGATCATGGCTGATCATCCAACTCAGTATCCCGTACCTGCCTTCTCTCCATACCCTCTGATCCCCTTAGCCACAAGGGCCACATCCAACTCACTCTTAAATATAGCCAATGAACTGGCCTCAACTACCCTCTGTGGCAGAGAGTTCCAGAGACTCACCACTCTCAGTGTGAAAAAAGTCTTTCTCATCTCGGTCTTAAAGGATTTCCCCCTTATCCTTAAGCTGTGACCCCTTGTCCTGGACTTCCCCAACATCGGGAACAATCTTCCTGCATCTAGCCTGTCCAACCCCTTAAGAATTTTGTAAGTTTCTATAAGATCCCCTCTCAATCTCCTAAATTCCAGAGAGTATAAACCGAGTCTATCCAGTCTTTCTTCATAAGACAGTCCTGACATCCCAGGAATCAGTCTGGTGAACCTTCTCTGCACTCCCTCTATGGCAATAATGTCCTTCCTCAGATTTGGAGACCAAAACTGTACGCAATACTCCAGGTGTGGTCTCACCAAGACCCTGTACAACTGAAGTAGAACCTCCCTGCTCCTGTACTCAAATCCTTTTGCTATGAAAGCTAACATACCATTCGCTTTTTTCACTGCCTGCTGCACCTGCATGCCTACTTTCAATGACTGGTGTACCATGACACCCAGGTCTCGCTGCATCTCCCCTTTTCCTAATCGGCCACCATTTAAATAATAGTCTGCTTTCCTGTTTTTGCCACCAAAGTGGATAACCTCTTTGTTAAAGTGGATTAACTAGACTAAATTATTAATGATCCCAGCAATGATCCACATGAGCCCACCACCACTTCTTGCGTGATGAACAACCCACATTTTACTCTCACTCTTTGTTTTCTGACTTGAAACCAACAATAAGACCATGACATAGGAACTAAATTAGGCCATTCGGCCAATCAACTCTACTCCACCATTCAAAAATCATGGCAGATCTATATTCCCTCTCAACCCCATTCTCCTGCCTTCTCCCCGTAACCTTTGACACCCTTTCTAATCATTAACCTATCAATTTTGTCTTTAAAAATACCCAATGCCTTGGTCTCCCCCACCATCTGTGGCAATGAATTCCATTGATTCATCACCTTCACCACCTTCTGGCTAAAGCAATTCAACCTCATCCCCATTCTAAATCAGGGATCCATCTTGGTATTAAATTCCCTGGCATTCATTCGTGTTTGGAAATGTTTGATTAATTATATCGACTACATTACTATTGTTTAATCTCCCTACTATTTTTTCTAAGAATTCAGTAATATTGATCAAGATTTTCTCTTCTGAAACCCATGCAGCTTAATCCTTGTTACCATTTCCAGTTCTAGACGCTCTTACTGTATATTTTGTGAGTGTATTGCTTCTGAGCATGTGTGCGTATCTTTGTTGTATTTGTTCGTGTGTGCACAAATATCTACAGCGTGTGTTTGTGTGTGTATGTAAGCACATGTACTTGAGTGAACATACACTGAAGTTAGATGTTGCATTATTTATCCCTGTGAATACCCTCACAAGATCAGAAACATCTTGTATTTATGTAGCACCTATAAAAGTCGTCAAACGACCTAAAGGGCATTTTCAAATTAAAATTGGCGCAAAACTACATAAAGAGATAATGTAACAGATGGCCAGAAGTTTGGTTAAGTAAATAGTTCAGGGCCTGTCCCACTTTCACGACCATTTTTACTCGTGAACATTTTTCATCAGGCTAGAAAAAACTCCCTGACCTACTTGATGCCACGAGTACCTACGACTAGCATCACGGCCTGCTACGACCTGCCTACAACCTCCTACGACTTTGTGATGACCATGCTGCGAGTATGAGTCAAGGGCAAACTCGGCAGAGGTCGTGAATTAGGTCGTGGAAGTGTGACAGACCCTTTTCTAAGGAATACTGTAAAAAAAAAAAAAAACATTTTGAGATGAAGAGAGTTATGGAGTGAATTTCAGAGTTTAGGAGCCAGCTATCTGAAACTTTGCTGCTCTCACCTTATAGCTGTGCTATTCCACCTTGGGATAAAGGTTCTGAATGTCCATCCTAACCATGCCTCTCTTAATTGTATAAACGTCTATCAGGTCTCTCCTCGGTCTCCAATGATCCAGAGAATATTTTTTGCACAGAGGGTAATGAGTGCCTGGAATGCGCTGCCCTGGGTGGTGATTGAGGCAGATATGATATGAGCAGTGGAGGCTTTTAGATAGGTGCATGAATATGCAGGCAAAATGAATGATATGGATAATTTGCAGGCAGAGCAGATTAGTTAATCTTAGCACCATGTTCGGCATGGACATTGTGGGTGTACGGAATTATTCCTGTGCTGTAACTGTCTATGTTCTATGTTTTAAGGCAACTCACCAGTATCTTTCACAGGGAAGTCATAGGATTGGAAATAACTGTTATTCACATCCCTCAAGACTGAATAACATAAGACATTTGTTTTTTTCCCCCAACTGCTTACAACTGTAGAGTGACTCCGTAAATGATTGAATCAGGACTTTTCTGTTGAATACTTACAGATTTTTGTTCCTACTTGGCTTATTCCTTTGATGCACACAAGATATAATGGGTGGCATTTTGCTGCAACTGAGAAACATTGCTTTATTACACACTGAAGCGGCTGCGGAGATTTTCAATTCCCATTTAATGAAGGGAAAGTGTATTTCCGTGTTCTAGTTGCATATTTTTTCTTTAGCTTTAATATTTGGCTTTTTTTTATTTTGTCAGTTGTAAATGTAAATTGAAAAAGCTCATATTGAGATATGGCTATTATGTATATTTAATGAGTATTACCCATTTTATATTTATGAATATGGCACAGTATTGAAATATGAACTACCAGGATGTAACGCTTATGCATTTTAACTATGAAACAATTGATTTTCCTCCTGTTTCTTGTCAAACAATTGGTTTGAGCCTATATCATGTTCTCACTGTATCAGTGATGCCAAGTAAGCTGGGAACATTATGAACTTGGCACAAGTTAATTCAAATAATATTACAATTTGAATGGTTTATATAACAATAAAGAACTATGTGGATACTGAAAGCTTGATTTACTAATGTTCTAGAGCAATGAGTGTTCACTTGCAGTGGGCTACAACAACATATGGAATGGCTGATTTTATCCTGGCTTCAACACCAATTTCCTGCCAGTATCCTAAGAGCTTTAGATAGACACAAAATGCTGGAGTAATACAGGTAAATGCAGGTAACTCAACAGGTCAGACAGCCTCTATGCAGAAAAGGAAAATGTTTTGGGTCGAGACCCCTCTTCAGACTGAGAGTCAGGGGAAAGAGAAACTAGAGGTATAAAAAGCTTCAGAACAAATCACAGCCAGCACCAGTGACTCAAGAACGGTGGAGCCCACAATGGTCCATTGTTGGCTGTGGAAGAGGTGGTAATGACGGGATACGAACAGCAAAACTCGCATAGCGACTAGGGTAGGGGTGGGATGGAGAGAGAGGGAATGTAAGAATTAGTTGAAATTAGAGAAATCAATATTCATACCGCTCGTTTGTTTCCCCAACAATGGAAAAAACGCTATGTGCATTCATCTTATCAATTGTCCTCATGGGTTTATACACCCCTACAAGATCACTCCTCAGTCTCCTATGCTCCAAGGAAAAATGTCCCATGCTACCCAATCTCTCCTTTCCACTCAGCCCTTTGAATGCTGTCAATGTCATTGTAAACCTTTTTTTCTGGACTCTTTCTAGCTTAATGGCATCTAGTCTGATGCAAAACACAAAATGCTGGAGGAACTCAACCAGTCACGCATCATCTGTGGAGGGAATGGATAGATGATGTTTAGGAGAGGGATCTTTCTTCAGTTTGATTGTACTTAACACAATGCACAGAGGGAGAACTGTTATGAGAAGCAGTAGAGGTACTTTAGATCCACGTTGGGGACCCCACTGCTTGAGGGTCTTCCTATAAGCAAGGTGACCAAAACTGAACACTAGAAAAGTCAAGAGTGAAGAGTGCTTAATTGTCACATGTGCTGAAAATGGAACAATAAAATTCATACATGCAGCAACAAGCAGGCAAATGAACCCACTACACGCAGATAACATATAATAAACAAAAAAAATGTAAATTGATAATCATAATACTAGTGCAAAAATACCATAGTATTTATTTTAGACTTTACAGATACAGAGTGGAAACAGCCCCTTCGGCCCACTAAGTCTACGCTAACCAGCGATCACCCTGTACACTAACACTATCCTACATATGAGGGACAATTTACATTTGTACCGAACCAATTAGCCTACAAACCTCAACGTCTTTGGAGTATGGGTGGAAACTGGAGCACCTGGAGAAAACCCACACAGTTATAGAGAGAACGTACTAGCTCCATCCGGACAACACCCGTAATCAGGATCGAACCCGGCTCTCTGACGCTGTAAAAGCAGCCACTATCGCTGTGCCACAGTGCAGAAGAACTTACAACATAGAAACATAGAAACATAGAAAATAAGTGCAGGAGGAGGCCATTCGGCCCTTCGAGCCAGTACCGCCATTCAATATGATAATGGCTGATCGTCCGCTATCAATACCCCGTGCCTGCCTTCTCCCCATATCCCTTGACTCCACTAGCCACTAGAGCTCTAACCAACTCTCTCTTAAATCCATCCAGTGATATGGCCTCCACTACTGCCTGTGGCAGGGAATTCCATTAATTCACAACTCTCTGGGTAAAAAAGTTTTTTCTCAGCTCAGTCTTAAATGACCTCCCCTTTATTCTAAGACTGTGGCACCTGGTTCTGGACTCACCCAACATTGGGAACATTTTTCCTGCATCTAGCTTGTCCAGTCCTTTTATAATTTTATATGTTTCTATAAGATCCCCCCTCATCCTTCTAAACTCCAGTGAATACAAGCCTAGTCTTTTCAATCTTTCCTCATATGACAGTCCCGCCATCCCAGGGATCAATCTCGCGAACTTACGCTGCACTGCCTCAATCCCAAGGATGTCCTTCCTCAAATTAGGAGACCAAAACTGTACACAATACTCCAGATGTGGTCTCACCGGAGCCCTATACAACTGCAGAAGAACCTCTCTACTCCTGTACTGAAATCCTCTTGTTATGAAGGCCAACATTCCATTAGCTTTCTTCACTGCCTGTTGTACCTGCACGCCAACTTTCAGTGACTGGTGTACAAGGACACCCAGGTCTCGCTGTACCTCCCCCTTACCTAACATAACCCCATTGAGATAATAATCTGCCCCCTTGTTTTTGCCGCCAAAGTGGATAACCTCACATTTATCTATATTATACTGCATCTGCCACGCATCTGCCCACTCACTCAACCTGTCCAGGTCCCCCTGCAACCTCCTAACATCCTCTTCACAGTTCACACTGCCACCCAGCTTTGTGTCATCCGCAAACCTGCTAGTGTTGCTCCTAATTCCCTCTTCCAAATCATTTATATATATGGTAAACAATTGCGGCCCCAACACCGAGCCTTGCAGCACTCCACTTGCCACTGCCTGCCATTCTGAAAAGGACCCGTTCACTCCTACTCCTACAACGATGTCTATCATTCGGAAAATAATATCAGGCAACCTAATGGGGCCAAATAATAAAATGCTCCCTTCAATTCAAGAGTCGTGAAGGAAATGTCTGCCGAAATAATGGATGTATTGATGTCAATCCACTGAATACCACGGATTATAGCAAGGGATTGGAAAACTGCAAAGATGCAGTTGTGAGTGCATCAAAGCTGTAGGTTTGATCTCACCCTAACTTGGAGCATTTGTAGGATGGTTTCCCGACTCTTGTCCTGCCTCCCCCTCATGTTAAAGTATATCTCAGATGTGTTGCAAAAGTATTCATACCCCTTGAACTTTTCCACATTTTGTCACGTTACAACCACAAACGTAAATGTATTTTATTGGGATTTTATGTGATAGACCAACACAAAGTGGCGCATAATTGTGAAGTGGAAGGAAAATGATACATTGTTTTAAAAATTTTTTACAAATAAAAAACTGAAAAGTGTGGCGTGCAAAAGTATTCAGACCCCTTTACTCTGATACCCCTAAATAAAATCCAGTGCAACCAATTGCCTTCAGAAGTCACCTAATTAGTAAATAGAGTCCACTTGTGTGTAATTTAATCTCAGTATAAATACAGCTGTTCTGTGAAGGCCTCAGAGGTTTGTTAGAGAACATTAGTGAACAAACAATGTTCCTTGGGCATCATGAAGCCCAAGGAACACACCAGACAGGTCAGGGATAAAGTCGTGGAGAAGTTTAAAGCAGGGTTAGGTTATAAAAAAAATATCCCAAGCTTTGAACATCTCACGGAGCACTGTTCAATCCATCATCCGAAAATGGAAAGAGCATGGCATAACTGCAAACCTACCAAGACATGGCCGTCCACCTAAACTGACAGGCCGGGCAAGGAGAGCATTGATCAGAGAAGCAGCCAAGAAGCCCATGGTAACTCTGGGGAAGCTGCAGATATCCACAACTCAGGTGGGAGAATCTGTCCACAGGACAACTATTAGTCGTGCACTCCACAAATCGGACCTTTATGGAAGAGTGGCAAGAACAAAGCCATTGTTGAAACAAAGCCTTAAGAAGTCTCATTTGCAGTTTGCCACAAGCCATGTGGGGGACACAGCAAACATGTGGAGGAAGGTGCTCTGGTCTGATGAGACTAAAATTGAAGTTTTTGACCTAAATGCAAAACGCTATGTGTGGCAGAAAACTAACACTGCACATCACCCTGAACACACCATCCCCACTGTGTAACATGGTGGTGGCAGCATCATGCTGTGGGGATGCTTTTCTTCAGCAGGGACAGGGAAGCTGGTCAGAGTTCTTGGGAAGATGGATGGAGCCAAATACTGGACAATCTTGGAAGAAAACCTGTTAGAGTCTGCAAAAGACCTGAGACTGGAGCAGAGGTTCACCTTCCAGCAGGACAACGACCCTAAACATACAGCCAGAGCTACAATGGAATGGTTTAGATCAAAGCATATTCATGTGTTAGAATGGCCCAGTCAAAGTCCAGACCTAAATCCAATTGAGAATCTCTGGCAAGACTTGAAAATTGCTGTTCACAGACGCTCTCCATCCAATCTGACTGAGCTTGAGCTATTTTGCAAAGAAGAATGGGCAAAAATGTCAGTCTCTAGATGTGCAAAGCTGGTAGAGACATACCCCAAAAGACTTGCAGCTGTAATTGCAGCAAAAGGTGGTTCTACAAAGTATTGACTCGGGGGGCTGAATACTTTTGCACGCCACATTTTTCAGTTTTTTATTTGTAATAAAATTTGGAAACCATGTATAATTTTCCTTCCACTTCACAATAATGCACCACTTTGTGTTGGTATATCACATAAAATTCCAATAAAATACATTTACGTTTGTGGTTGTAACGTGACAAAATGTGGAAAAGTTCAAGGGGTTTGAATACTTTTGCAAGCCACTGTATATCTCAGATGTGTTGCATTTTAAATGTGCTCTCTTTTGGATGCTGTATTCAGTCATTCAAAAGATGTGGGTGGTGCTTGCTGGACTGAACTCATTGCTCCTCCCAAAGTACTGCAGAGTTGTTGGTGCTGAGTCACCTCCTGGAACCTCTGTAATCTGTCAGGTGAAGGGAAGCCTTGCAGTACTGTTGTATTTGAAACAGCATTTATGAGGAGTCAGAGCCCCATTGGGTGGTTTGCCAAAAATGTCCAGTTCCCCTGGGTACCTGTTATCCTTGTAGACACAAGAGACTACATATGCTGAAATCTTGCATGGAATGCAAAGTGGTGCAGCTGATAGAACTGCTGCCTCACAGCGCCAGATACCCGGGTTCGTTTCTGACAACGGACGTTGATTGCACGGAGATTGTACATTCTCCCTGTGACTGCATGAGTTGCCTCCAGGTGCTCCGGTCTGCTCCGACATCCCAAAGGCATGTGGGTTTGTAGGTTAATCGCCTCTGTGATAGAGCAAAGGGGAAAATAGGGAGTGCAAAATATAATTCTCAGCCTTGTAGTGCATCAGCTCCATTGACACAGTTGATTGTCCGTAATGGGGTAGAGGTGAATTGGACAGTACCCTAGCTTAGTAAAGAACCATTCAGAAGCCTGATGACAGAAGGGAAGAAGCTGTTCCTGAATGCTGGCTGAGTGTTCCTGAGTTCCTGATGGTGTGCACTTTCAAGCTTCTGTACCTTCTGCCTGACAGGAGAGGGGAGAAGAAGAAATGACCAGAGTCATGTAACATAGAATGGGCATAGAGTCATATAACATAGAAACAGATCCTTCAGCCCATCATGGCAATGACAACCATCAAGCAACTATCATTGCTAATCCCATTTACTAGGTCTTGGGCATGATGAAGCTTACTAATCAGCACTGTGGCACACCCGGTAGAGCCACTGCCTCACAGAGCCTGAGACCAGGTTCAATCCTGACCTCAGATGCTATTTGTGTGGAATCTGCAGGTTCTCCCAGTGCCCACATGGGTTTTCTCTGGGGGCTCCGGTTTCCTCCCACATCCCAAAGATGCCTTGGTTTGTAGGTTAATTGTTCTCTGTAAATTGTCCCTGGTAGGTGTGGGGAGTGGATGAGTAAGTGGGATAACATAGAACTAGTGTGAACGGATAAATAATTCAATGATACTTTATGTCACCTGTGCCTTGGTGCAGTACAATGCTTTGTTTTGCTTACAACCCGGTAAAATCATACAGCGGATCTCACCTAGGTAGTACACATGTGTCGCCATGTTTCATGCACCAACAAAGTTACAAACGTTCATCGAACGGGCCTACCTTCTGACTGCAGCAGGCGTCCCGTCTCCCTGTCACCCCCTCACCCAAACCCCTCTCGAGTTCCCTTTCCTTCTCGGCAGCCCACAACCAGGTTGCCCTTAGTTCTCAACAGTCCCCTGCTGAGATTAATGATTGGTGTGGACCCGGTGGGCCAAAGGATCTGTTTCCATGCTGTAACTCTAAAAAATATATATTAAAAAAACTGCAGACATGACTCTTTCTGAAGTGTTCCCAATATTTAATGCTCACTTGAGATGGGCAGTCCTGCTTGGAGATGATGTTTTCTTCCCTTACCCAATCTCATTGCAGATGGCACTGCCAACTGTCTAGCCAGCTTCCAGATTGCAGCCTGGCAGAGATTTACTACTTCACTCCGTCACTCCGAGTCTTCTGCCAAATAATGTTCTCAACCACAAAATAAAGACAAAATCTCATCAGCCTCCTTCTTAAACAGCCAAATGAAAATAGCACACTTTAAGTAATGAATTTCCTACGCACATTCCAGCTCGGCATATGTAACCTGCTTCCCACAATGGCTCTTCACGTCTTGCAGTGACAACCATCCATTTGCCTGTCATGGAAAGAAGCAGAAAAAAATGGAAAGCTTTGACAGATAAGACCCGACAGTTTCTATCTGACACGGCATCGTGGGCAAAGCAAATCACCATCCAAAGTTTGGGAGTGCAGGCAAAGAGACTGTGGTGCTGAAAAATCCAAGTAGAATGCAAACATCTACTTTACAGCAGGGGGGGGGGGGGGGGGTACAGTGACGCAGTTGCTGCTTTACAACACCAGAGTCCCGGGTTCAATTCTGACTATGAGTAGTGTCTGAAAGGAGTTTGTAGATTTACCCCATGACCACATGGGTTTTCCCTGGGTGCTCTGGTTTCCTCCCGCACTCCAAAGACATGCGGATTTGTAGGTTAATTGGCTTTGGTAAAGATTGTAAATTGTCCCTGGCGTGTAGGATAGTGTAGTGTGCAGGGATCGCTGGTTAGTGTGGACTCAGTCAGCCAAAGTGCCTGTTTCCGCACTGTTTCTCTAGGTCTAAACTAATTACAGCCGTCAGACACAGTCCGCTCTCCCTGTGAGCATGTGGGATCTCTCCAGATGCTCCGCTTTCCTCCCACATTCCAAAGATATGCGGGTTTGTAGGTTGTGGCTTCTGCAAAGTGGCCCTATTGCGGTGGGATAGAACTAGTGTACAGTCTGAAGAAGGGTCCCGACCCAAAACGTCACCCACCCTTTTTCTCCAGAGATGCTGCTTGACCGGCTAAGTTACTCCAGCACTTAGTGTACGGGAGTGCTGTACACTTTAGTGTACGGTGAACGCTGGTCGACATTGTGGGCCGATGAACCTGTTTCCTTGCCGTATCTCTAAAAACTAGTACGTATTACAGCACTGAGCGAAAACACCAAGTCGTACATCAGAAGACTCGACTACTATGGGCAATAGGTTGTTATCTTGGTGTTGGGGAAAACTGTTTGTTTCTGAATTAAGGAAATATTAATTTTATGTAACCTAAGGATCGCCTTTTTATTTTTGGTTTGTCAAATATATATGTTTAATATGCTGAAATATTTTTAGAAGAAAATTAACATAAAGATAGCTGCACAAAACAGGCACAAGGACATAAAAAGCAGAACAATACTGTACCGGGAGTTATGGGGAGAAGGCAGGAGAATGGGGTTAGGAGGGAGAGATTGATCAGCTATGATTGAATGGAGGAGTAGACTTGATGGGCCAAATGGCCTAATTCTCCTCCTATCACTTATGACCTAATGACCTTATGACAGTACAGCACCTCCGCCCACAATGTCTGTGCTGAATATGATGCCAAAATCAACCCTTATCTGCCCGCATGAGTTCAATATACCTCCATTCCTTGCATATCCATGTGTGATTCCAAAAGTCTCTGAAATGCCACTATCATATGTGCCTCCACCACCACTCCTGGCAGCACATTACAGGCACTCACCATCCTCTGTTTAAAAAACTTGCCCTGTACATCTCCCTTCAACTTTACCCCTCTCACCTCAGTATTTGATTTTTTTCCATCCTGAGATAAAGGTTCTGACTGTCTACCCTATCTATGCCTCTCATAATTTTATATGTTTCTATCAGGTCTCCACTCAACCTCTGGCGTTCCACAGAAAACAATCCAAGTCTGTCCAACCTCTCCCTGTAGCAAAACCCCTTAATCCAGGCATCATTCTGGTGGACCTCCTTAGCACCCATTCCAAAAACCTCACATATTCCTCATTTGGGGCGACCAGAACTCCACATAATACTCAAAATTTTCCGTAGAACATAGAAACGTACAGCACAGTGTCTGTGCCAAATATAATGTCAAGATAAATTAATCTCATCTGCCTAGACGTGATCCATACCTCTCCATGCCCAACATGTACCCATGAAAAGTATCTTAAATGTTATGATCCTATCTCCCTCCACCACCACCCCTGGCAGCCTGTTCCGGGCACCCACCCCAGTCTCTGTTTAAACATTTGGCCCACAAATCTCCTTTAAACTATGCCCTTCTCACCTTAAACCTATATATTTGACATATTCACCCTTTGGAAAAAGGTTCTGGTTATCTACCCTATCTGCTACTCATAATTGTATATACCTGTTTCTGTCTGGTTTTGCCTCACAGGAAATGTTAACAGTGACCAGAATACTTGCTGCAGAAAGAGGATTGTGTGTATCATAGAGTCATACATCATGGAAACGATTTATCCAGAGATGCTGCCTGACCTGCTGAGTTACTCCAGCATTTAGTGTCCATCATTAAAGCCACTCTGGAAGGTTAGATCGTGGGGTGCAGGGAGAGCTAGCTAATTGGACATAGAATTATCTTCATAGTAGGAAGCAGAAGGTGATGATGGAAGGTATTTTTTCAAACTGGAAGCTTGCGTCTAGTGCTGTGCCTCAGGAATTGGTGCTAGGCCCATTTCTGTTTGTCATTTAAGTTAGCTTGGACAAATTGGTTTGAAAGGCCTGTTTCTGTGCTGATTGACTCAATGACACTAGTCATAGTGGCATAGAGTAATTGAGTCATATAGCATGGAAACAGGCCCTTCAGCTCAATTTGCTCACGACAACCAAATGTCTCTTAAATATTATGATACTACCTGCCTCAACCACCACCTCTGGCAGCTTGTTCCAAATTACCCCTCAGGTAATCTACCCCCCCCCCCCCCCCCCCCCCCCCCCCCCCCCCACCCTCAGCTAAAAGCTATGTCCTCAGGTTCACAATTTGCCTAGACTGGGCAAAAGACTCTGTGCATAATCATGATCTATTCTTCTCATGATTTTGTTCACCTCTATAAGATCATTCCTCATCCTCTTGCATGTATGTGTTTGTGTGAGTGTGTGGTGTGTGGTGTGTGGTGCGTGTGTGTGTGTGTTTGTGTGTTTGTGAGTGTGTGTGCACTTTCAGAGACTCCAACCCCAAGCACCTTCTGATCTGGAGATTCTCCCGCCTGGATCCCCTAGGAAACTGGAGACCCCAAGCACATCACGAGCGCGATCCATTGCGGCCGGGGTCCAGGGCCCGCTTAAGGGCCCTGGAAGCTCTAGGGTTCTAGATGCTCTCTGGTGCTATTTTAGGCTTATTTTTGAGACACAAAGCCAGGGCGGGAGAAATTAAATCCCAAGCGGGAGAGCGGGAGATTTTGCGAAAATGGCCTTTCGGCGGGAGATCTCCCGCCGAAAGCGGGAGAGTTGGAGTCACTGCACTTTTGTGTGTGCATGTGTGTGGGTTTGTGTGAGTGTGCTGCGTGTATGCGTGAGTGTGTATATATGTGAGTGCGTGTGTGGGGGTTTGTATGTGTGCGCGTGTGTATGTGCGAGTGAATGCTAGATTGGCTTCTGAAAGAAAGGATGGACTGTTCCCAAGTGTACATTAGTATAAAGAGCTGATGTGATTGAGGAAGTTATTGAATATGAAGCTATCTGTCATTTATTTTGATCAGTAAACATATTTCTACTAGCGGAACTAAAATCCAAAAACATTGCAAAGGAACCAAAAAAACACACACAAGCCAATATCAACGCCAGCACATTGAATAGAATACACAAGAATTCGAGAAGGGACATACTGCACAAGGGTAATACAGCAGCATTAGATTAAGTTATTTGTTGAATCCGATATCATGGGCAACACAATGTAAATCTGTGCCCTTCATATCAGCTCAGCAATCAGTAATTTGCTTAGATGCAGTCATGGGAATGACAACATGATTTATTATTAACCAAAAGATTCAAACTGTTTAATATTGCCAGGTGCTTTAATGAAAAAAAAAAGCTCCTGAATCAGATCTTTGTCTGAGTGTGTGCTGCCTTTATCTGAGGCTGCACAGAAAGGAATTGTGATCTGTAAAACTTTCTGGTCAATAACCTTGAACATGTAATGTCTAGGTTCTCCTTCAGTCGAGATATCACTGTGACGTACAGCACAACAATCTGTGTACGCAAGAAGAGTTTCATAGTTATAGTCATACTACACAGATACAGGCCCTTCAGGCCACCATGTTGATATTGACCTTTGTTCTCATAGAGTCATAGAGTTATAGAGTGATACAGTGTGGAAACAGGCCCTTTGGCCCAACTTGCACACACCAACCAACATATCCCAGCTCCCAGCCTCAACTACCTCCTCTGGTAACTTGTTCCATACACCTACCACCCTTTGCGTGAAAACGCTACTCCTCAGATTTTTATTAAATCTTTTACCTAGGGACAAGGACATGGCAGACCAATTGAATAACTACTTTGGTTCTGTCTTCACAAAGGAAGGCATAAATAATCTGCCGGAAATAGCAGGGGACCGGGGGTCAAATGAGATGGCGGAACTGAGTGAAATCCAGGTTAGCCGGGAAGTGGTGTTAGGTAAATTGAATGGATTAAAGGCCGAAACATCCCCAGGGTCAGTTAGGCTGCATCCCAGAGTACTTAAGGAAGTAGCCCCAGATATATTGGATGCATTAGTGATAGTTTTTCAAAACTTTAGATTCTGGAGTAGTTCCTTAGGATTGGAGGGTAGCTAATGTAACCCCACTTTTTAAAAAGGGAAGGAGAGAGAAAACAGAGAATTACAGACCAGTTAGTCTAACATCGGTAGTGGGGAAAATGCTAAAGAGTCAGTTATTAAAGATGGGATAGCAGCACATATGGAAAGTGGTGAAATCATTGGACAAAGTCAGCATGCATTTATGAAAGGTAAATCGTGTCTGACGAATCTTAGAGAATTTTTCGAGGATGTAACTAGTAGAGTGGATAAGGGAGAACCTGTGGATGTGTTATATCTGGACTTTCAGAAGGCTTTCGACAAGGTCCCACATAAGAGATTAGTATACAAACTTAAAGCACACGGTATTGGGGTTTCAGTATTGATGTGGATAGAGAACTGGCTGGCAGACAGGAAGCAAAGAGTAGGAGTAAACGGGTCATTTTCAGAATGGCAAGTAGTGACTAGTGGGGTACCGTAAGGCTCAGTGCTGGGACCCCAGCTATTTACAATATATATTAATGATCTGGGTGAGGGAATTGAATGCAACATCTCCAAGTTTGCGGATGACACAAAACTGGGGGGCAGTGTTAGTTGTGAGGAGGATGCTAGGAGGCTGCAAGGTGACTTGGATAGGCTGGGTGAGTGGGAAAATGCATGGCAGATGCAGTATAATGTGGATAAATGTGAGATTATCCACTTGGCGGCAAAAACAGGAGGGTAGATTATTATCAGAATGGTGGCCGATTCGGAAAAGGGGAAATGCAACGAGACCTGGGTGTCATGGTACACCAGTCATTGAAAGCAGGCATGCAGGTGCAGCAGGCTGTGAAGAAAGCGAATGGTATGTTGGCATTCATAGCAAAAGGATTTGAGTACAAGAGCAGGGAGGTTCTACTGTAGTTGTACAGGGTCTTGGTGAGGAACACCTGGAGTATTACGTACAGTTTTGGTCTCCTAATCTGAGGAAAGACATTCTTGCCATAGAGGGAGTACAGAGAAGGTTCACCAGACTGATTCCTGGGATGGCAGGACTTCCATATGAAGAAAGACTGGATAGACTTTGCTTGTACTCGCTGGAATTTAGGAGATTGAACAAATGTGAATTTTCACACAGAAAGTGCTGAGTCTGTGGAATTCTCTGCCACAGAAGGTAGTTGAGGCCAGTTCATTGGCTATATTTAAGAGGGAGTTAGATTTGGCCCTTGTGGCTAAAATGATTCTAGGGATTCTACTCGTAGGTCTGTTTGTCCCATTAGGAGTAACCTGTTATGGTAAGTATCTGTCTAATGCTGATATGAGATGCCCTGCATGAAAAATCAAGCCATGATAGAAACAAGGATATTCTGGTTTGAATGGGCATTGGTGCAGGCTTGAAGATGCTCGGGACCCATCTTCTGACTAATTGTGGTGTGGGGGGTGCCAGAGATGATGCCTGACCTTGTTCCTCAATTCCCAGTTACTCCAACACTTGCTTTAACAAAAAATGTTGCTGTATTGTGGTACAAGGGGCAAATAAATTATTGAACAAACCATAGAATCATAGTCCTGCAGTTATACAGCATGGAAACGGGCTCTACATCCCCAACTTGTCAGGCCGACCGAGATGCCCCATCTACACTAGTCCCACAAACCAGTTTCACATGCTCTCCTACACAACAGGGGCAATTTATTGTCCACAGAAGCCAATTAAGCTACAAACCGACACGTCTTTGGGATATGGGAGGGCATATTGATAATTAATGGAGCAGATTCGAAGGGTGGAACAGTGGAGTGCATAGTGGTGCAGCAGTGGAGATGCTGCTTCACAGCACCAGAGACCTGGGTTCGATTCTGGCTACGGGTGCTGTCTATATGGAGTTTGTATGTTTTCCCCATGATTTTCTCCAGGTGCTCCGTTTTCCTCCCACACTCCAAAGATGTACAGGTTTGTAGGTAAACTGGCTTTGGTACGATTGTAAATAATCCCTAGTCCCTAGTAGGATAGTGCTATTGTATGGGGTGCTCACTGGTCAGAGCAGACTCGGTGGTCCGAAGGGCCAGTTTCCACGCTGTACATCTAAATACTAAACATTGAATTGCCTACTCTTGCTTCATTTACCAACTTGATATAATGTTAAATGTTACAAGTATTTTGTTAATAATTAGAGCAGACCGGCGCTTCCATTCTATACAAAGTCACAAGTGATTAATTCATGTCGCAGTGAGGCCAGATGTATGCAGAATCAGAGAGTATGACAAAGCCATTCGGAAGCCATTCCACTGGCGATAAAAAAGTAAATAAGCCTTGATATGCATCCAGCAATGAGCATGATATTCACACTGCTACGATCAATACCGACCTGCCCTTAGATGTGAATAAAGCAGCCTTCGGAAGGAAGAACACACACTCATTTAGTGATCTGTTGACTAGGAAACATGACAAAAATAGGCACAAATAAAGTAAGATGAGAGGCAATGATACAGGACAGTAGCCAGATCCTCTTGACAGCTGGTTGTTAATAATGCAGCAGTTTGGATGACAGCTTTCACTCCCAGTCATATACCAAGGCAATTTATGAAACAATAGTGGCAATATTTACAAGTCTCAACAACTGGATTCCTCGATTAAATTGGAGAGATGAAAAGGGGTCTTCAGCTTTGCATGTTGTATTTTGTTTTGATCCATTTTCCCTTCAAGTTTTTTCTCCTCTCAGTTGTGTGAACTTCCAAAACCCTTGTCTCCATACAGCCTGTCTTCATAGAATCATGCAGCAAGGAAACAGGCCCTCCGGCCCAACGTCCATGCCATCCAACATGCCCCATCTATGCTTGTCCCATTTGACCGCATTTGGTCCATATCTCTCTAAACCTTTCCTGCCCATGTACCTATCCAAATGTCTTTTAAATGTTAGTACCTAAATAGTACTTGTCTCAACTACTTCCTCTGGCAACTCGTTCCATATACCCATCATCCTTTGTGTGTAAAGGTTGCCTCGCAGGTTCTTATTAAATCTTTCCCCTTCACTTCAAACCTATGTCTTCTAGTTATTGATTGCTCCACTCTGGTTAAAAGACTTTGTGCATTCACCCTATCTATTCCCCTCATGAATTGATATGCCTCTATAAGATCATCCTTCAGCCTCCTGCAGCTCCAAATATTATTCCTAGTCTGCCCAACCTCTCCCAAGATCCTCGAGTCCTGGCAACATCCTTGTAAATTGTCACTGCATTCTTTCCAGCTTAACAACATCTCAAATGGTGAATGCTCGCTGATTGTTGATTGCTACAGCACCAAATCCTAGTTCTAGCCAAACTCATCATTTATATTCCTTTAGCTCTGGTATTTATGTGGATAAATCCCAATGTGTATGGGTTTATGATTCAAGAGTCAAGAGCGTTTGATTGTCATAAGTACTGATTGCCATAAGTAAATGGGAAAATCTAATGCTTACTTGCAGAAGCATAACAGGACTGCAAACACAGTACTCATATATAACACAATAAACAAGAGAAAATTCAATAAATTAAAAATATATATTAGTGCAAACAAAAGCCCAAAGTCCTAGTGCAATGAAGACAGTTTGTACTTCATAGTTTAGTTAGTGTTTGTAGTGTTCAACAGCCTGATGATAGCTGGGAACAAGTTGTTCCTGAGTGTAGAAACAAAGAACCTCAGATGCTGGATTATATGCAAAACATAAAGTGCTGGAGTAACTCAGCAGGTCAGGCAGCATCCCTGGAGAACATGGTTAGGTGATGTGTCGGAGCGAGACCCTCCTTCAATCTCGACACGAAACGTCATCTATCCATGTTCTCCAAGGATGCTGCCTGACCTGCTGAGTTACTCCAGCAATTTGTGTCTTCAATCTATTGCTGAACTTCGAGGTCACAGTATTCAGACTCCTATACCTTCTTTCCAATGACAGGAATGAAACGAGAGCATGGACAGTGTTCTTGATGATGCTTCACTGTGACTAGTTGTTAGCACATGCTCAATGGGGCACCTGGGTTAATGGGACTGGGTGGTGAGAGAGTCTATGGCCAGAGGCCACAGCCACAGATTAAAAGGATGTACCTTTAGAAAGGAGATGAGGGGAAGCTTCTTTAGTAAAAGGGTGGTGAATCTGTATAATTGATTGCCATAGACGGCCAAGTCAATGTATGTTTTTAAGGTGGAGATTGACAAATTATTGATTAATAAGGGTGTCAAGGGTTCTGGGGAGAAGGCAGGAGAACGGGGTTGAGAGGGAGGGATAGATCAGCCATGATTGAATGGCAGAGTCGACTTAATGGGTCGAATGGCCTAATTCTACTTGGATATCTTATGGACTTATGGACTCATATCAGGCACGTGCCGTGAGTAATTACTCAGGGTAGGCAGTCAGCCTAAAAATAAAAATCTTAAACCGCGCATGCGCAGATTGTTCTCTTCGTAAAAATAAAAAATAAGTAACAATTCAATTTTCCCAAGGCTTCTCAATCTCCTTCAGTTTTTAATAACTGAATGGGTGGGGGACGGAGGATGAAGGCAGGTGGATAGATGGTGGGAAAAATGGGAGCACACCGGGACGTTGAACCAGTTGTCATCTTATTGAATGACTATACGAATTCAAGGGTCCAATTGGAGGAAGAGTTCCTTTCACAGCATGTGGAGAGTCTGCGCCAGGGGTTGAAGATGTGAGAAGGCAGAAGTGTTGAGAAGGAGAGGGTCGAAGATCATATCAGTAACTCACACACCGCTGCCTCAGCGCTCCGGGCACAGACAGCAGAACTGGCCGCCACTTCTGGGGATAGAAGCAGCTCGGGTGACTGCGAGCAGCCGCCGGGACCCGACAGCAGAACCGGCTGCCCTTCAGCGCGTTCTGATCACCTCTGGCAGTGCTCTTCGTCTGAACATCTCTCACCTGCCGCTTGCCGGCTTCGCTCATGTCAACCGCGTCCCGCAAATCCTTAAATTCCCACAGCCAAGTAACCTCAACTGGTCCCGTGAATGCGCTGTCAGAATTTAAAGATTTGCGGGAAGCCGGCGAGGGGCAGGTGAGAGATGTTCAGACGGAGAGCACTGCCAGAAGTGAGTGGGGACCAGCAGAAGGGGCTGAAGTGGCTGAAGTGGCAGGGTCCCGGCGGCCACTCGCAGTCACCCGAGCTGCTTTCTTCCTCGAAAGTGGCGGCCAGTTCAGCTGTCCGTGCCCGGAGTGCTGTGGCAGCCACCCAAGCTAATTCACTCCCCGGCAACAATAAAACCATATAGCAATTACAGCACGGAAACAGGCCATCTCGGCCCTTTTACTCCGTGCCGGACACTTACTCTCACCTAGTCCCATCTACCTGCACTCAGACCGTAGCGTGGCAAGTGGGTTACTGACACAAATCCCCTCCTTCACAACGTTAAACTCTGCAAACACTGTGAACGGAGCACTCCCCACACCCCGGGAAATACAGTATTTAAAAACATAAAGCACCACGAAATGCACTTACCACGTTATTGGTACATTAAGTCCATTCTTCACATGTTTCCTGAGATACTATTAAAATAATTGCAATCCATATTTGAAAATCCCGCCAAGAAACTGGCGCAGCGCATGTGCATGCGTATCAGGCTGCTGCGCATGCGCAGTACTGCAAAGGCAGAATTTCTGCTGCCTTCAGCTCCCCTCGAAACTGACGGCTCAGGCAGCGCTGACAGCACGTGGGTTGCACAGAACTTCCCGTGTTACAAGCGCTGCGGATGAAAGGCACGGAGAATTATGCCTACCTAAGAGATCGATCTCTTAGATAGGCATAATTCTCCCATGCCTTTACTATTTATATTTAATAATTGCCATTTCATAATTTTAGTCAGGGTAGGCAGTGTCTACCTTGCCTACCCTGACGGCACGTGCCTGACTCATGTGTATCAGTATATGCTCATTGGGGTATAGTGTGTCCAACATACTGGGCCTAGCTGGTGTTGATCAATATTCTATTTGGTGCAAATGGTCTAGATCTTCCATGAACTGAGATTAATTGATATCATGAACTTACAGGGATATAGTGCTTCTGGGTCAAGGGATAACTAGGACCGGCTGGTGCTTGTATCTGCTCACTGGGATGCAGTGTGCCAGCATCTATAGTTTAGTGGAACAGTTTTATGTTATTATTGGTTCCATTGTTCATAAGACATAGGAGCAGAATTAATCTATTCGACCCATTGAGTCTGCTCTGCCATTCCATCATGGCTGATCTATCTTTCCCTCTTAACCCTACTCTCCTGCCTTCCCCCAGCAAGTCCAGGTACACTACATCCACAGGCTCTCCCTTGTCCATTTTCCTAGTTACATCCTAAATAAATTCCAGAAGATTAGTCAAGCATGATTCCGCCTTCATAAATCCATGCTGACTCGGACCAATCCTGTTGCTGCTATCCAAATTTGCCGCTATTTCATCTATTATTATTGACTCTAGCATCTTCCCCACCACCGATGTTAGGCTAACTGGTCTATAATTCCCTGCTTTCACTCTCCCGCCTTTCTTAACAGTGGAAGGTAGACAAAAAGCTGGAGAAACTCAGCGGGTAAGGCAGAATCTATGGAGCGAAGGAATGGGTGACATTTCGGGTCGAGACATTCTTCAGACCCTGCTTAAACAGTGGGATAACATTAGCAACCCTCCAATCCACAGGAACTGATCCTGAATCTGTAGAACATTGGAAAATGATCACCAATGCACCCACGATTTCTAGAGCCACTTCCTTAAGCACCCTGGGATGCAGACCATTAGGCCCTCGGGATTTATCTGCCTTCAGTCCCATCAGTCCACCCAACACCATTTTCTGCCTAATGTGAATTTCCTTCAGTTCCTCCGTCACCCTAGATCCTTTGGCCACTAGTACATTAGAGAGATTGTTTGTGTCTTCCTTAACGAAGACGGATCCAAAGTAGCTGTTCAACTCGTCCGCCATTTCCTTGTTCCCCATAATAAATTCACCTGTTTCAGTCTTCAAGGGTCCAACTTT
Organism: Okamejei kenojei; assembly: GCA_035221665.1. Lineage (NCBI taxonomy): Eukaryota > Metazoa > Chordata > Chondrichthyes > Rajiformes > Rajidae > Okamejei > Okamejei kenojei. Next base: position 29,866,918 of record CM069147.1, on the reverse strand, counting down.
GGTCTTAACTAAGTTTTTCCTCTTCACATACCTAAAGAAGCTTATACTATCCTCCTTTATATTCTTGGATAGCTTACCTTCGTAGCTCATCTTCTCTCCCTGTATTGCCTTTTTAGTTATCTTCTGTTGCTCTTTAAAAAATTCCCAATCCTCTGGCTTCCCGTTCATCTTTGCTATGTTATACTTTTTTTTTAAATTTTAATACTGTCCCTGACTACCCTTATCAGCCACGGTTGCCCCTTACTCCCATTGGAATCTTTCTTCCTCTTTGGAATGATCTGATCCTGCACCTTCTGTATTATTCCCAAAAATATCTGCCATTGTTGTTCCACTGTCATCCCTGCTGGGGGTCAACTTTGGCCAGCTCCTCCCTCATGAATCCATAGTCCCCTTTGTTCAATTGTAATACCAATACTTCAGATTTTCACATCTCGCTCTCAAATTGTATATTAAAACTTATCATATTATGGTCACTACCTCCTAATGGCTCCTTTACCTCGAGTTCCCTTTTCAAATCCGGTTCATTACACAACACTAAATCCAGAATTGCTTTCTCCCTGGTCGGCCACAGTACAAGCTGCTCTAAGAATCCATCATGGAATCCACAAACTCCCTTTTTTGGGGTCCAGTATCAACCTAATTTTCCCAGTCTACCTGCATATTGAAATCTCCGATAACAACTGTCCAGGCTACTGTTTGTGGCCTCTAGATAACTGCCATTAGGGTATTGTTACCCTTACAATTCTTCAGTTCTATCCATACTGACTCCACATCTCCTGATTCTATGTCGCCCCTCGCAAGGGACTCTATTTCATTCCTCACCAACGGATTTACCCCACCCCCTCTGCCCACCTGTCTGTCTTTTTGATAGGCTGTATACGCCTGAATATTCCATTCCCAGCCCTGGTCCTGTTGCAGCCATGTCTCTGTAATTCCCACAACATCATACTTGCCAATTTCTAACTGAGCCTCAAGCTCATCCACTTTATGTCTTATATTTGCGCATTCATATACAACACTTTAACTTTGGTATTCACCTCCCCTCTCTCCCCAGTCACTATTGGCCCTGACCTTACTCTCTTATCCCTTATCAAACTTTCCTTCTCATTAATTCAGGAGTCTTTTGTAACTTTTCCTGTACTCACTTCCCCTTTAACTCCATCGTTATACTCCCAATTTGTCAATCCCTTCCCCCCACTATTAAGTTTAAACCCACACGTGTAGCATTAGCAAACCTGCCTGCCAGAACGTTGTTCCCCCTCCAGTTAAGGTGTAACCCGTTTTGTACAGGTCACCCTTACCCCAGAAGAGATCCCAGTGGTCTATAAAGCTAAATCCTTGCCCCCTGCACCAGCCCCCCAGCCACACATTCAGATCCCTTATCTCCCTGTCCCTGCCCTCACTAGCACGAGATACTGGAAGCAATCCAAGGATAACCACCCTGGAAGTCCTGCTTTTCAGTCTTCTTCCTAATTCTCTAAACTTGTGTTGCAGAACCTCTTTCCTCTTCCTCCCGACGTCGTTTGTGCCTACGTGCACAACTACTGCCGGCTGTTCACCTTCCCTCTTGAGGATGTCCTGGACGGTTCGTGATATCTTGATCCCTGGCACCATTGAGGCAACTGACCATCCTTGAATCTCGCTTGCCGTCACAGAATCTCCTGTCCGCACCTCGGACAATGGAGTCACCCACCACTATAGCTCTGCCTGATGTCGGCCTCGCCAGTCGAGTCTCATTGCTAGGATTGGAGCCATTGAACTGTCCGCCACTTGGACTGGAAGTGTCATCTGCCCCGACAGCTCCCAAAAGGGTGTACCTGTTTTAATAGAAACATAGAAACATAGAAAATAGGTGCAGGAGGAGGCCATTCGTTTGGCACAGCCACTGGGGTCTCCTGCACTCCACGATTACTCCCCTTTCTCCCAGTCACCCACCTTCGCTCTTCCTGTATCCTTGGCATGACAACCTCACCATAGGTCCTGTCCACAAAACTCTTGTTTCCACGGATGGCCCTGAGGTCATCCAGCTGCTTCTCCAGTTCCCTAACACGTTCGTTCAGGAGCTGCACCTGGACACAATTTCTGCAGGTGTAGTTTCCAGAAGCACCAGCAGTGTCCCTGACATCCCACATCTTGCAGGAAACACACTGCACCATCATGCCTGCCATTTCTTCGGAAGACAAAAATCACAAATTTCAAACAAGTGTAGCCTCCTTGCCTCAGTCTCCTTGCCGAAGACTCTTGAGCCATAGGTTTCATATTCCTATAACTATATACCATATACATATAATGGATAGGAAAGGTTTAGAAAGATGTAGGCCAAATGTAGTAGATGGGACGAGTGTAGAAGAGGCATCTTTGTTGGCATGGGCAAGTTGGGCCGTAAAGGGCTGTTTCCCTGATTTATGACTTTATGACTCAATAACACTTGTTTTCTGTACTAATTACAGCCCTATCTCATCTTTGAAATATTCATGTAATCAATCTCCACAGTTTTCTGGGAAGAATTTCCAGAGATTCCCAGAGAATAAATATTTTCTTTTCTTGGTATTGATGGAAGTCTTCCCTTCAAAAATGTTTAGTTATTTATAAAGCACACTGAGATCATGAAGAATGCTATTGCAATTTTACCGTTTCGAAAATGTACAATTTTACACAGGCCATTTAACCTACAAAAACGTACACAAAGTGCTGGAGTAACTGTGGCGAAATGGTGGTGCAGCAGTAGAGTTGCTATCTTGCAGAGCCAGAGACCCAGGTCTATCTGTACCCAGTTTGTATGTTCTCCCTCTGACTGTGTGGGTTTTCTCCGGGTGTTCTGGTTTCCTCCATAGACATATAGGTTTGTAGGTTAATTGACTTTGGTAAGAATTGTAAATTGTCCCTAGAAAGTAGGATAGTGCTTGTGTTTAGGGGTAACTGGTCAACTCGGACATGGTGGGCCGGTTTCTGCACTATATCCTTAAACTAAACTAAACTAAACACATTGAGACCACAAAAAGTGCTACAGAAATTTTAGTTACAAAATTTAGCAATTTTACAGAGGCCAACTAACCTACATAAATTGACTCAAAGTGCTGGAGGAAAACAGCGGGTCAGGCAGTATCCCTGGAGAACATGGATAGGTGATGAATCAGGTCAGAACCCTTCTTCAGCCTTACAAACCTGCTGTGAGAGGAAGATTATAATATCATAAGTGATAAGAATGGAATTAGGCCATTTGGCCCATCAAGTCTACTCCATCATTCAATCATGGCTGATCTAACTCTCCCTCCTAACCCCATCTCCTGCCTTCTCCCATTAACCTCTGACACCCCTACTAGCCGGTAGCCGGAGCACCCGGGTGAAAGACATGGTCATATGGAGAACATTCAAGCTACACATAGCGAATGTGCAAACTTCACACTTAAGGGTGAATTGCTGTGTTAAATGCAACGTGAATATTTATTGTTGTACTGCAGTTGACTACCTGACGCATGTGTAAATTCAATGGGCAATGCCTGTCCTTAATAGTTTGATTTGTTTCAGTTCCCCAGATGAAAAAATAAATTAAATCAAAAAGCTACTGGATTGTTTCAAAGACATATGTCAAATGTTAACTTATGCAGCTTGACAGACAATAGAATAGATGCTTATGATCTCTGATTGTTCTGGCATTGAGGGAAATCAAAAGAGAAGGATATACGCACTGAAACATTAACATCTCACTTCACACAGTGTGAGGCCTGTCATACTCTCAGCCTGTAAGTTTATATTAAAGATATGCTTATATTAGGGGAAATATCATTTAGACTTCACTTTTCTTTAGAGCGTGGAAACAGGCTCTTCGGCCCCCCCGAGTCTGCGCCGACAGCGATTAGAGGTTATGGGGAGAAGGCAGGAGAATGACATTGAGAGGGAAAGATAGATCAGCCATGATTGAATGGCGGAGTAGACTTGATGGGCCAAATGGCCTAATTCTACTCCTGGAACCTATGAACCTATGAACTTATGATCACCCCATACAGTAGTACTATCCTCCATTGGTGTGAATATCCTCTCAACTTGCTGAGCATCCATTCTGACAAAAGGCCTGCCAAGAGGATCTTTTCTAGATTTTAGCAGAGAGAGTGGTGATCTCATTGAAATGTATGAGATTCAAAAAGAGACACAAGGAACTACAAATTCTTGAAACTTGAGAAAAACACAAAGTCTTGGAGGAACTCAGTGAGTCAGGCCGCAATCTGTGGAGGGTATGGACATGCCTCTGAACTGGTGGTTTGTCAGTTTATTCACTGCACCACCATGTTAATGACCACTTGTTGAAGACCTTAAAGTGCTGGAGGAACTCAACGGGTCAGGCAGCATTTGCGGAGGGAATGGAAAGACAAAGTTTTGGGTTAAGATGCTTTTTCAGAATAAAGACATTGAAGAAAGGTCCTGACCTGAAGCTTCGCCTGTCCATTCCCTCCCCACATCATACATCCATGCTGTTCCATGTTCTAAAGCAACAGCTAAAAAATGACGCACAGATCATTACCCCAGAGTCGACAGAGGCCATTCACCATTTACTTATCACCTTACATCTAAGTAAAGGGGCTGTCCCACTTGGGCAACCTAATCCACGAGTAAAAGAGTTTCTTCAACCTTCAAGCTCGAGGGCACTCGCCTAGAAAGCCTCGAGCTGGATCGACCGTCCCCGATGCAACCGCACACTGGAAGGGGAGAGAAGGGGGTGAGAAGGGAGGAGGGGGAGAGAGTAGGGGAGAGAAGGGGGGAGAAGGGGGGGAGAAGGAGTGGAGAACTGTTAAGAAGTATAATAAAGTTTAGCGGCCATTTTACCTACCGGTAGGTTTACCTTGGTCCTGAAAACTCCAATGAGCCAATCAAAATGCCCGGTCAGCGAAGGAGATTTCCTACGGCTGCCCTCGACTGCCTGTAACTAAATAGCGACCCCACTCCACTGCACTACGAGTCAAAAAGAACCATGCTGACCAAATTTTAGCTGACCTAGCTGAGGCCACGAGTATTCGGGAACTTCCCTCGAGCATGAAGGAGAGTTCCAGCGACCTCATAGGACCTCCTAGGACCACGTGTTGACCATGCTGAGAGTTTGTAGGTCGAAGACACTTTTCTAAACTCGCAGATTAGTCGCCCAAGTGGGACAGCCCTTTAAGGAAGAAAATTGAGGGCGATATAAAAAGACACAGCAATAAGTAACCTGACTGATTTCTGATTATATATATCATTGTCACAATTTCAACAAATGATTGTCTTAAACCTCACACACGACCTACTGTTCATTTGATGCCTCATTACCTTATTGTGATGATCTTACGAGCACTTTGAAAAATAATGAGAGAGATGGCAAGGTTTTTTTTGTAATAATTAATTAGCATATCAGGATGAAAATCAGCATTATTAGCCTGCTAATTCTGACAATGTGCGTGGAACTGTCGACTTAAAATGAGGACAGTCTTTTTTTTAGCCAGATAAATAAAGTGGTGTAATTATTATAATACATTTGCTCTGTAATCACCATTGTAGAAAAGAAAGGGGAGAGAATTGTTAAAATTCAGTGCCACCTGAGAAGAATTTTGATTAAATTATGGAAGCATGTGAGCTGCAGAGACCACAACAGCCTGCATCCTTGGCAGTAATTAATATCTGGCTTAAAAGATCTTGCCTCGGCAAGGCCACCAGCATAATCAAGGATAAGTCTCACCCCGGTCACTCCCTCTTCACCCCTCTTACATCATGCAAGAATTACAGATGTGTGAAAACGCACATCTCCAGATTCAGGGACAGTTTCTTCCCATTTACAGCTTGCGCTGCCTCGGCAATGCCTCCAGCATAATTAAGGACGAGTCTCACCCCTCACATTTCCCTCACCTCCCCTCTCCCAACCAACAAAAGGCACATCAGTGTGAAATGCACACCTCCGGATTCAGGGACAGTTTCTTCCCTGCTGTTATCAGGCAACTGAGCCATCCTACCAACTAGAGAGCAGTTCTGAGCTACCATCTATATTATTGGAGACCCTTGTACTATCTTTGATCGGACTTTACTGGACTTTATCTTGCAGTAAATATTATTCACGTTATTCTCTTCATCATGTATCTGTACAACGTGAATGACTCGATAGTAATCATGTATTGTCTTTCTCCTGACTGGTTAGTGCGCAACAAAAGCTTCTTACTGTACCTCGCTACACGTGACAATAAACAAAACTTAAACTCAAACTCAAAGATTGATAGTTATTGAGTCCACTGTCCTCAATACATCACTTTACTTCAATCTGTCCTGTTAATTAGTGAAAAGTAGTTGCCCAATTGTGCAACGAACCTCTAGAAGTTACAGACTGTACTTCCCATTAGAACCAATCAGTACCCCATTCCTGCTTTTCCCCCATATCCATTGATTCCTTTAGCCATAAGAGCTACATCTAATGGGCCTGTCCCACTTACGCGACTTTTTGGGTGACTGCCGGCACCCATCATCGATCATTACAGGTCGCCGGAAATTTTCAACATGTTGAAAATTCAGCGACAACCAGAAAGACGCTACGACTCTTTGGGCGACTGAGGAGACTACTCACGACCATACAGGTGACACCCTAGCGACATGTCGCGGGGTGAAGCCTGTATGGTCATGAGTAGTCACCCAAAGAGTCGTACCTTGTTCTGGTCGCCACTGGAATTTGAACATGTTGAAAATTTTCAACGACTTGCTGCGACTATGAGGGGTGCCGGCATGTCGCCGAAAAAAATCGCGTAAGTGGGATAGGCCCATTACTCTCTCTTGAAAACATCCGGTGAATTGGCCTCCACTGCCTTCTGGGGCAGAGAATTCCATTGATTCACAACTCTCTGGTTGAAAATGTTTTTTCTCATCTCAGTCCTACATGGCCTACCCCTTATTCTTAAACTGTGACTCCTGGTTCTGGACTCCCCCAACATTGGGAACATCTAGCCTGTCCAATCCCTTAAGAATTTCATATGTTTCTATACGATCCCCTCTCATCCTTCTGGATTCCAGTGAACTCAAGCCCAATCAACCCACTCTTTCATCATATGTCAGTCCCGCCATCCCGGGAATTAACTTGATGAACCAACACTGCACTGCCTCATTAGCAATAAGGTCCTTCCTCAAATTAGGAGACCAATACTGCATACAATACTCCAGGTGCAATCTTACCAGGGTCCAGTACAAATGCAGTGGGACCTCCTTACCCCAATACGCAAAACTTCTCGCAGTATTGAAGGCATCAGATACAATTACTATATATTTGAGACATTTAGAAAGACACTTGAATAATTAGACATCAAAGATGCAGACCTAAAGCATGAAAATCGGATTAGTGTAGAGGAGCAAATAGATAGGTATGAAAAGGCCCATTTCTATACCACACAATTCTACAACTCAATTAAATACCCAGTTTTTGGAAACGAATTATAAACTGTTCATAATAACAGGACACTCTGAACTCTCAACATCACCCTTCCATTCAATGAAGTGCTGTAACACATAGCAATTAATTCCCTCGTCTAATACCATATTTTCTTTTAATCAAACCAAGTAATTGTATCAAAGGTTTGCAGCAACTCAGCGTCTGCAGATCTGGAGTAGAACCATGATTTCCCTGATGAGCTTAATCTCATTCCCGGAGCTTATGAAACGATTGAAACAGCCGCGAGAGTCCATTCTACCCATCATTGCTGTGCTCTCCCTGAAGGAGCTAAACAATTCCTCCTACTTCCTGCTCATTGCAGAATGCTACAAAATTCTTCAAACACATGTCAGATTCTTACTTAAATAGTTGTTGTTAAATTTTCCGCCATCGATGAGCTGTTGGCTTATTATATTGTGATAATTAAAACAATCTATTTGGCTGAGTTTTTATCTTAATTAACCATTCCTTTGGTTATTAAGTCTGGTTTGAATTGAGTAATGTGTAAGAAGGAACTGTAGATGCTGGTTTAAACTGAAGATAGACAGAAAAAGCTGGAGTAACTCAGTGGGACTGACAGCATCTCCGGAGAGAAGGAATGGGAGACATTTTGGGTCGAGGCCCTTTTTCGGACTAATGACTGTTTCCAAGAGAGAGACAAAGTCACAACATAATCTTGAATTCTAAATTAATTTTTGCAGGACATTCTATTACAAACCGATTGACTTACACAACTATCTTGACTACACTTCTTCCCATCCTGCTTCCTGCAAAGACTTTATCCCCTGCTCTCACTTCCTTTGTTTACGCCAAATATGCACCAAAGATGAGGTATTCCATACAAGGACATCTGAGATGTCCTCATTCTTTAGGGAATGGGGGTTCCCCTCTCGCATCATAGATGAGGCCCTCACTCATGTCACTTTGGTACCCTGCAGTTCCACCCTTGCTCCCACTACCCCTAGTCACAACAGAGACAGAGTCCCCCTAGTCCTCACCTTTCACCCCATCAGCCATCACATACAACACATAATCCTCCGACATTTTCGCCACCTTCAATGGGATCCCACCACTAGTCACATCTTCCCATCTCCACCCCTTTCTGCCTTCTGCAGAGACCATTCCCTCCGCAATTCCATGGTTAACTCATACCTTCTCACCCAAACAACCCACCACCCCCACCCACCCCCCCCCCCCCAGGTTTCTTGCCCTGCAACTGTAGGAGATGCAACACCTGTCCTATATCTCCTACCTCGACTCTGTCCAGGGATCCTGACAGTCTTTTCAGTTTGGGCAAAGATTCACTTGTAACTCCTCTAACCTCATCTACTGTAGCCATTGTTCAAGATGTGCACTCTTATACAGCGGCGAGAACAAACGTAGCCTGGGCAATCGTTTCGCTGAACACCTTCACTCAGTCCGCCTGGACATACCAGACTAATTCCTGGTATGTCAGGACTTTCATATGAGGAATGACTAGATAGACTCGGCTTGTACTCGCTAGAATTTAGAAGATTGAGGGGGGATCTTATAGAAACTTATAAAATTCTTAAGGGGTTGGACAGGCTAGATGAAGGAAGATTGTTCCCGATGTTGGGAGGTCGAGAACAAGGGGTCACAGTCCAAGGATAAGGGGGAATTCCTTTAGGATCGAGATGAGGAAAACATTTTTCACACAGTGAGTGGTGAGTCTCTGGAATTCTCTGCCACAGAAGGTAGTTGAGGCCAGTTCATTGGCTATATTTAAGAGGGAGTTAGATGTGGCCCTTGTGGCTAAAGAGATCAGGGGGCATGGAGAGAAGGCAGGTACAGGATACTGAGTTGAATGATCAGCCATGATCATATTGAATGGCGGTGGAGGCTCGAAGGGCCGAATGGCCTACGCCTGCACCTATTTTCTATGTTTCTATGTCTATTCTCCTTAACATTCCCACACTGACCATTCTGTCCCAAGTCTCCTCCATTGTCAGAGTGAGGCTAAATGCAATTTGGAAGAACAGCATCTCATATTTTGCTTGGGAAACTTACAACCCAGTAGTATGAATTTGATTTATCTAACTTCAAGTACAACCGGCATTCACTCTCTCTCCATCCCTCCCCCACCCAAGTCGCACTAGCTTCTTGTTTTCACCATTAACAATTGCCTGTTTCCTTTAACATTATTACTTTTTTTGAATGTCTTTCATTCATTGTTCTTTATCTCTCTACATCAATATAACTAAAAGTCTCATCTTGACCACTTCCTGTCTGCGCTGTATATTGATTTTAGAAAAAACGCGACCATATATCACTATGATTTTTGGCCATATTACTCACTGTCCTCCTCCGCTGAAGCAGCCCTGAGGGTTTTCTCGATCGATGAAAATATGAGTGTTTAAAAATCTTGAGATCATCTGATTGGTCCTCTCACCTGTCAATCACCACGATGAAGGTAACGCCCCTTCCGGGGGGGCAAGATTATAAAACTCTGCATGCCTGGACGTGAGTCAGTCACTCTGGAAGGTCGCGAGGGAGAGTCCACAACTGTGATTCTAAGCTGTGAATCAACTGAAATGTGAGTCTGCAATGTACTTACAATAAATGATTTGTTAGCCCTTAATAACAATGCAATGAGTTGTTTGGTAATTTGGTGGCCTGCACTCTGCTTGAAATGCTGTGAAATTGAATTTGGTGGCCTGCACTCTGCTTGAAATGCTATGAAATTGAATTTGGTGGCCTGCACTCTGCTTGAAATGCTAGGAAATTGAATTTGGTGGCCTGCACTCTGCTTGAAATGCTATGAAATTGAATTTGGTTGCCTGCACTCTGCTGGAAATGCTATGAAATTGAATTTGGTGGCCTGCACTCTGCTTGAAATGCTATGAAATTGAAATTGATGGCCTTGCGCTCTGCTTGAAAGGCTATGAAATTGAATTTGGTGGCCTGCACTCTGCTTGAAAGGCTATGAAATTGAATTTGGTGGCCTGCACTCTGCTTGAAAAGGTATGATATTGAATTTGGTTGCCTGCACTCTGCTGGAAATGCTATGAAATTGAATTTGGTGGCCTGCACTCTGCTTGAAATGCTATGAAATTGATGGCCTTGCGCTCTGCTTGAAAGGCTATGCAATTGAATTTGGTGGCATGCGCTCTGCTTGAAATGCTACGAAATTGAATTTGGTAGCCTGCACTTGAAAGGCTATGATATTGAATTTGGTGGCCCACACTCTGCTTGAAAGGCTATGAAATTGAATTTGGTGGCCTGCACTCTGCTTGAAAGGCTATGAAATTGAATTTGGTGGCCTGCACTCTGCTTGAAAGGCTATGAAATTGAATTTGGTGGCCTGCACTCTGCTTGAAAGGCTATGAAATTGAATTTGGTGGCCTGCACTCTGCTTGAAAGGCTGACTGAGCTGCCAGCCCACCAGGCCTGAGTGACTGAGCTGCCAGCCCAAGAAACCATTCGGCACAAAATGTCCATACTAGCCTTATGGAAACCAATCCCTTCAGCCCACAACACCCATACTAGCCCTCCAGAAAGCCCCCCCCCCCCCACCCCCACTGGCCACCAATAGTGGAATTGGTGGAGAGGTGGAATATTGTGTTGGAGGACCAGTCCTCCTGTGTGAACATGGGACCCGATGGGTCCCACTTAGTCTAAGCATCATCTTTATCTCTCGTTTTCCTTTCCCCTGACTAGTCTGAAGGAGGGTTTTGGCCCAAAATATCATCCATTCCTTCTCTCTAGTGATGCTGCCTGTCCTGCTGAGTTATCATTCCTCCTTGTGATCTTCGATAATTGTCAGGGAAGGAATTCTGATTGAGGCCTAGCAGTTTAGGCTTCCAATGCTTAGAGACAGTCCAGAACTCGATGCTGTTGTTGGATACATAAACCATACATTCTACTGCTCAGTGAGTTGTGAATGAGTTATCTGCCCAAGGTCTGATCAATCAACACAGAGGCAACAGCTCCTTCCTGCCAGGGTTGAAAATTGACTCCAAAATTGAAAACAAATTATCTTGTCCATCAAGCAGAAAGATAGAGAGGAGCAGGCGCAGAGAAAACCCGACATTTAGTTTAATTTAGTTTAGAGATGCAGAATGCAAACAGACCCTTTGGCCCACTGAGTATATGTTGAACAGTGATCTCCCCGTTTACTAGCGCTATCCTACTCACGAGCGACAATTTACAATTTTTACTGAGGCCAATTAACCTACAGATCTGTACGCCCTTGGAGGGTGAATGGAAACCGGAAAAACCTACGCAGGTCACAGAGAGAACATACAAACTCGGTACAGACAGTACCCATAGTCAGGATTGAATCTAGGTCTCCGGCGCTGTAAGGCAGCAACTACACCATTGGACCATCATGCTGCGCACAATGTCTTTTCATAATCTCTGGCCATCTTGAGTTTCTTTGCAGCTAATGAATTCTATTTAAAGAGCATCATTACCGCAATGTGGAAACCATAATGTACAATTGTATACAGCAAGCTCACACAGGCAAGGCAGTCAGAATGTCTAGGTAATATGCTTCAGGTAACGGGCACAGTGGGATAGTGATTTTATTTTTGTACGATCAGTCAAAAGGTGAGGGCCATTGATGCAGAGATCTGAGCATGCATCCTACCCTAGCTGGGGGAGAATTTGACCAATCAGATTAACAAAAATCTGCAATACAAATATTTATGTGACTTTCTACCACCAGATGGGAAAGAACAAACCCATTCATTCCATTCATTCTTCTTCTTGCGTATGATCAGTTACACAATTCAGGCGTCGCAGCCATCACTGTGTCAGGATTGGGTTGGTCAGGTCGATGGTAGTGGTATCTGGTGGGCTGAGGGTGGGACAGTCGTGGATTATGGTGTGCGGTCTGGTCGGGGTGTCCACAAGTACAGGCTGCTGATGGGCGCAGTCCCCAACGTTTCATGTTATGATTGAAACGCCCAACACCAGTTCGCAGACGATTCAGTGTAACCCACTCTCTGCGGACCAGTTCTGCACCAGGTGGCAACAGTGTGTTTGGGTTCATCCCATTCATTCCATTCATTATTCAAGAGTCAAGTTTCAGTTCACAGATATTTAATTGTATTTAATCTACCTTCCCCCCCGCACCCCGAAAAAAATGTTTCTCCCCATCTTTTCTCTGCCCCCCCTGGATATGCACCCATTTCTCCCACCATCCTGCCCCCCCCCCCCCCCCCCCCCCCCCTTTTCTCCTTCTGCTCCATCCCCTTCCACCTATAATCCTTCCTCAGGCCTCATAATTCATGGATCTTCGCTCATTTACTCGCAACCTTTTGTCTCTGGCTTTTGTCCACCCATCTATTAATCAATCCCACTCACCTGTATCTATCTACCTCTCACTTGCTGGGCTTTGTCCCGCCCCACCACCTCCTTCCCAGCTTACTCCCCCTCGACTGCAATCACTCTGAAGAAGTGCCCCTACCCAAAATGTAACCTAGCTATGATCTCCAGCGATGGACATCTCTGGATGTAAGGATGGGTGGCATTTCAGGTCGGGACCCTTCTTCCAGAGATGCTGCCTGACCCATTGAGTTAATCCAGCATTTGTGTTTTTTGGTCAAGGTGCCAGCATCTGCAGTTCCTTGCATCTCATATGTGAAATGTCATATGTACTGACAATGGAACAATGGAATTCTTGATACAGCTTAACAAGCCCGTAAATGCAGCAACACAGAGATAATATATAATAATCCAAAATACAATAAATTAATAATTGTAATGCTAGTTAATTATTATCATCCAAATACTGAAATCTGTTGTGCAGCAAAGCCACAATTAATAGAAGATCATAGTTGTGAGGTTGGTGTTGTGTAGCGTTCAAAAGCCTGATGGTGTGCTAGGAAGATGCTGTTCTTGAACCTGGTGGTCATTGCTTCCTGACTCCTGTGCCTTCATCCCGATGCAGGAACGAAATGATAGTGCGGCCAGGGTAGTGTAGGTCTTTGGTGAAATTAACTGCCTTTTTGATGCAGTTCTTCCACAGATCCCTTTGATTTTGAGGAGGTCAGTAGCTATGATGGACCAGGCAGTGTCCACCACTCTCTGTAGTTTCCCTCATCAGACAAGGACATTTTATTCGGTCTGTTGCTGAAAGCCCATATCACCAGCTCCTCACTTCAAGAGCAATTAAGAATGTGCAATGCAGCAAAGAATGAATAAATTTAAAGATAGACATCGCTGTTGGCCTTGTCACTCTTCTGTGCAGCTGGAAGGATAAACAGATCTTTGGTTTGATATCTCAGCCCAAAGAAATCACCTCTGACACAGCAGCACACCGCTGGGAATTTGTCAAAGGGAAGGTGCAACATGAGGGAGCTTGAGGGAGACATTATATCAGCTCTCTGGAGCCAACCTTTGAGAGCTCGCTTTTGCCTCTCTGCCAGCGTGCGAAGCTCTAGAGAATCCAACAAAGGCTGCCCTTCCCACCAACAAACCGCACTGATCCATTCCCTAGCACACAACTCTACCCCTAGGGTAGGCACGCACGTACACATATACAAGCTAATACAGACACAATTAGACACACACACATGCACAGCCATAAATGACATACAGACACAAATAGACACACACAGAACTAAACATAAGTTGCACACATACAGACAAATGCATACACCCTGCACTCACACACTCACACTCACACACAAACACAAGTTAATATGGACACAAAGAGACACACACACACACACACACACACAAACATAAGCACCATTCAGACACAAATAGACACACACAGAGCCAAACACTAGACCCATACACACACCCCGCACTCACACATACACTCATGCACTCACATACATTCACTCACACACTCACCCACACACTCACACGCCTACAAACATACCCATAAATACGCTCTCTCGCTCACACACTAACACGCTCTCACATGCTAAAACACTAACACACACATGCACATGTGTGCACACGCTTACACACACCCATGCACACATCCACTCACACACACATTCTCTCACACACACACACACACACATTCTCTCACACACACACACACACACATTCTCTCACACACACACACATTCTCACACGCACACATGCACACACGCACAGATACACACCAACTTAAAACAGGAACTGGAAAGTACAATCCTGGATGAAATAGCACAACCAAATCCATTGCTTCAAGACCACAGCAAATGCTAAACCTCTTTTTATTGCATCAGAAATCCTGCATTATACTGAAATTATTTTTTTTTGTAAACATTTCCAATCTTTTCTCCTCCTCTCTCAACTATTTTCCACCTTTGTCACCATTACACATTCATAATTAAAATGTATTAGACAAAATGTTGAATACCATCACCTAATACTTTCATTTCTCTAATCCCACTAGACAGCAAATACATTACTTAGTAATTAACAATTTGGTGAGTGTTAAACAATTTAACATATCTTTCACTATAGAATGCGAGGAAAATATATGAAACATGAAACCAATAAACCTAAACACTTTTATACGTAGCTTATAAATTAATGTTATATAATGTTATTGCATTTTTATATACAGTAAATGACAGATTTCATATTTTTTTAATGCAAATCTCTGCTGATTTCTTCTCGGTTATGAAGCTCTGAAATGTAGTAAGTTGGTTCTCTATAATCTAAGGCTGTGGATTTAATGTGGTAGGGCTCTTTTTTTTTAATAGGACAGTTCATCCCAAGACTATGTAAACTAGAGAGGGAACACGCGGTGTCCACGGGGACTGTGGAGGCTTTCCGTGAACGCTGGTCACCACAGGAGGTTGAATGTATTATTGATAAAAATGTTAATATTTTAATTTGAGAACTTTCTTTGTAAGATGCCAATATAGGCATTTTCTGATCGTGTTACTGCTTTGTATTTGTTTGTTCTGAATAAAAGCATTTTGTTAAAAAAAAAATTAAAAAAAAAGACTATGTAAACCAGGTTGCCATTAAGGGTGTAGGAAGTAACAGCAGATGCTGGTTTGCACCTCCTCACCTGTATCCACCAATCACTCATAGACACAAAATGCTGGAGTAACTCAGCGGGTCAGACAGCATCTCTGGGTAAAATGAATAGGTGAAGCTTCAGGTCGAGTCCCTTCTTCTGACTGAGATTCAAGGGAGAGGGAAACAAGCGGTTTGATACTTCTCGTTTCTCTCCCCCTCTCCACTGACCCTCAGCCTGAAGAAGGGTCGTGACCCACTGAGTTACATTAGGTCATAAGTGATCGGAGTAGAATTAGTCCATTCGGCCCATCAAGGCTGCTCGCCATTCATTAATGGCTGATCTATCTCTCCCTCCCAACCCCATTTTCCTGCCTTCTCCCTATAACCTCTGACGCCTGTATTCATCAAAATTCTATCTATCTTCTCCTTAAAAAATATCCACTGACTTGGCCTCTACAGCCTACTGTTGCAAAGAATTCCACAGATTCACCAGCGTCTGACTGAAGAAAAGTGTCCTCATCTAAAAGAATGTCCTTTAATTCTAAGGCTATGAACTCCAGTCCTAAACTTTCACACTAGTGAAGACATCTTCACCACAGTTTGGAAGAGCTTGCAAGAAATCACCAGCTACAAGAGGAAATCGCCATCTACGGACATTTTCAATCGGTCCCTGCATTTTAGCTGCATTCAACACCATTGTGCCAGAGCTTCTACATTCCAAACTCTCCCAGTTGACTCTGCTTTGCAGCCCTCTGTCAGTGGGTCATCAACTACCTGGCAGACAGAAAGCAGCATGTGAGGCTGGGTAATCACATCTCAGACCCACAGACTCTCAGCATAGGAGCACTGCAAGGCTGCGTACTCTCCCCTTTCCTTTACCCTCTTCACCTCCTCTGTCAAGCTTCTCAAGTTTGCGAATGACAAAACCCTGATAGGACTGAACCCTGATAACCGCTCCCTCCGCAACTCCCTTGTCCATTCTTCCCTCCCCTCCCACTCTACCCCTTCCACGGGCACTTTCCCTTGCAACCGCAAGAAATGCAACACTTGTCCCTTCACCTCCCCCCTCCACTCCTTTCAGGGACCCAAGCAGTCCTTCCAGGTCCGACAGAGGTTCACCTGCACCTCCTCCAACCTCATCTACTGCATCCGCTGCTCCAGATGCCAGATGATCTATATCGGTGAGACCAAGCGGAGGCTTGGCGATCGCTTCGCCGAACACCTCCGCTCGGTCCGCAATAACCAACCCGACCTCCCGGTGGCTCAGCACTTCAAACTCCCCCTCCCATTCCACATCCGACCTCTCGGTCCTGGGCCTCCTCCACGGCCAGAGTGAGCAACACCGCAAGCTGGAGGAACAGCACCTCATATTCCGCTTGGGGAGTCTGCATCCTTTGGGCTTGAATATTGAATTTTCTCAATTTCTGTTAACCTTGCTGTCTCCTCCCCTTCCCACCTCTCCCTCAGCCCTGGGGCCCTGGCATTCCCTCTATCTCTATCTCTCCCCACCCCAGTCGCACCAGCTTCTCATTTTCACACCACAAAACAGCTTACAATGGCTTGTTCCCTTTATCACCGATACTTTTTTGCATATCTTTCACTCATTGTTCCTTATCTCTCCACATCACCGTCTATATCTCTCGTTTCCCTGATCCCTGACCAGTCTGAAGAAGGGTCTCGGCCCGAAACGTCGCCTATCTCCTTCGCTCCTTAGATGCTGCTGCACCCGCTGAGTTTCTCCAGCTTTTTGTGTACCCTGATAGGACTGATCCAGGATTGGGAGGAATCTGCCTACAGGCAGGAAATGACACAATGGCATCCTAGTGCCATAGCAACAACCTGGAGCTCAATTCTTAAGACGGTGCAATTGATTGTAAACATTGGGAAAGCTCCCCCTACCCTCCCCCCACTCACCATTAACAACACCACAGTCACATTTGTGGAGTCATTTAAGTTCCTTGGAACAATCATCTTCAGGGACCTTAAATGGGAGGCCACCATTGCCTCCACAGTCAAAAGACTCAACAGAGGATGCACTGTACTTCCTGCAGCAGCTGAGAAAACACAATCTACCACAGGCAATGATGGTCCAGTTTTATACTGCCGTCATAGAGTTTGTCCTCACCATCTCCATCATGGTCTGCTTTGGCTCAGCCACCAAGCATGACATCCGGAGGCTGCAGCGCATCATTCGATCAGCCGAGAAGGTTGTTGACTGCAACCTTGCCCCCATCGATGAACCGTACACTGCAAGGGCCAGGAAGAGGGCGGGTAAGATCATCTCTGACACCTCTCACCCTGGCCACAAACTCTTTGAAGCATTTCCCTCTGGACGGCGACTCCGGGCTGTCAAAGCCGTCACAGCCAGGCATAAAAACAACTTTTTTCCACGAGGAGTAGCTCTACTCAACAGCCAAAAGTCTGTAGCCTCCTTGTGCTCTGGTATTTTATATCCTTCTTCGCATGTTTAAATTATAATGTTTTTTTTAATTGCCTATTGTACTGTATATCGTGATGTTACTTGCGAGCAAAGCACCAAGGCAAATTCCTTGTATGTATACATACTTGGCCAATAAAATGTATTAAATTAAATTAAATTCATCCACTCTATCCAAGCCTTTCACTATTCTGTGTGTTTCAGTGAGGTCTCCCCTCATTCTTCTAAACTCCAGCAAGTCCAGGCCCAGTTCTGACAAACACTCATCATAGGTTAACCTATTAATTCCTGGGATCATTCTTGTAAACTTCCTCCGGATCCTCTCCAGAGACAGCACGTCTGCCCACAATTGCTCACAATATTCCAAATGTGGCCTTACCGGCGCCTTATAGGTTCTCCAGCACTTTATGTCTATCTTCTGACACAAAGGGCACTGACTTTGAACTGATGACCCAACTGAATACCTAAGTTCTGCACAGATGCACAGCAGTAGATTTGCTGCCTCACAGTTGATGAGACCCAGGTTTGATCTTGATTACGGGTGCTATCTGTACATAATGTGCACCTTCTCTGTGACCGCTTGAGTTTTCTCCAAGTGCTCTGATTTCCTCTCACATTCCAAAGATGTACAGGTTTGTAGCATAATTGGCTTTGGTAAAATTGTAAAATTGTAAAATTGTTCTTAGTGTGTAAAATAGTGATAGTGTATGGGGTGATCACTGGTCAGCGCAGGCTCGGTGGGCTGAAAAGCCTGTTAGCGTGCTGCATCTCTAAAGTTTAAAGTCTCAAGGAAAGAAATGGAAACAGGAATACACAATTCTATATCTGAACAAGGGTTCTGACCCAAAACATCACCTATCCATTTCCTCCACAGATGCTGCCTGACACATGAGTTACTCCAGCACATTGCGTTTTGCTCAAGATTCCAACATCTGTAGTTCATAGTGATTCACCTCTTATGCATGGTTTTAACCAGAACACTTGACATCAATGGCATGTGAGGTGCCAAGACCCTGAGCATTATCATCTTGTGGGTGACCACTGACCAGATACTCAAATGAGTAGACAGGACTGATCTATTTTTACTCTCAACCCCATTCTCCTGCCTTCTTCTCATAACCTTTGAGACCCTAATGCCCCTGTCCCACTTAGGAAACCTGAACGGAAACCATTAGGGAGACTTTGTGCCCCACCCGAGGTTTCCGTGCGGTTCCCGGAGGTTTTTGTCAGTCTCCCTAATGGTCGAAAGTGGTTTCCACTTCTTCTATGTTCCGCCAATTATTTCAAAAAATTGAAAAAACCTCTGGGAACCTGACAAACACCTCCGGGAACCACACGGAAACCTTGGGCGGGGCGCAAAGTCTCCAGAGGTTTCCGTTCAAGTTTCCTAAGTGGGACAGGGGCATTACTAATCAAGAACCTACTAGTTTCCGTTTTAAAAAATACCCTATGACTTGGTCTCCACTGCTGTCTATGGCAATGAATTCCACAGATTCAACATTCTCTGGCTAAAGAAATGTCTCCTCATCTCCAGTCCAAAGGTACGTCCTTTTATTCTGCAGCAGTGCCTCCTGGTCCTGGACTTACCCACGACTGGTAAGATCCTCTTCTCATGCATTCTATCCAGGCCTTTCATTATTTGGTGGGTTTCAATGAGATCCCCCTCACTCATGTTCCTTCAATAGTCACCTCACTCACCTGTAAAGTCGATCATCAAAACAACAGGTTACCCACCAAATAAGAAAGATCATGGCTGATATTTTACACCAACCCGATATTCCTTGATACCCTTAATATTAGATAATCTATCAATCTCGATATTGAATGTACTCAGGCAGTGATTTTCCCAGCTACATTTTAGGTTTAGGTGTATTGTTGTCATGTGTACCAAGATACATTGTGAAGCTCTGTTTTACATGCTATACGATCATATCAGATAATACACACATGAATACAATCAAGTCAAACTCAAGCTCAGCAGATGGAGTGAAGGGAAATATACAGTTGCTAAATATAGTTTCTCAACGTTTCTATTGTAACAGTTTCAGAGACATTTTTTAGAATTTTTCTTTATGCCTTTCCTGAAAAGTAGGACGTGTATTTTGTCCTTGTTTTTTTTTTTACAAATATTTCCTCATTAAGGAAAAATTAAGATCCGTGCACAATTATCCATGTACAGTCTCACCAGGGCTCTGGAATTGTACCAAAGCAACTTTGTTGTTTTACTCAAATCCCCTTGCAATAGATTTCTAAATATTGTTTACCTTCCTAATAGCTTGCTCTACTTGTAACTTAACTTCTCTCACAAGAACATCAACAGGACAGTGGCACAACTGGTAGAGTTCTTGCCTCACAGCGCCAGAGACCCGGGTTTGATCCTGACCTCGGGTGCTGTCCGTATGGAGTAGGCACGTTCTCCCTGTGACCACGTGGGTTTCCTCTGGGTGGTCCGTTTTTTTCCCAAATCCCACAGACATGTGGGTTTTGTAGATTGAATGGGCTCTGTAAATTCCACGTAATATAGTCGGAGGTGAATGAGAAATTGGGATAATATTAAACTGATGTGAATGGGTAATTGATGTTCAGCATGGACTCGGTGGGTCAAATGTCCAGTTTACATGCTGTAACTCTAAACTAAGGGAAACCCCAACACTTTTCAATCGTTCACCATTGAAATTATATTTTATTTTGATAATATGTTTTTCAAACTTGTGGAAACCTCACTTTTGTGCATGTTATGTTCAATGTCCATAGCCATTTGTTTAGCTGTCTGTATCCTCTGGGGTTAGTCTGAATTCTCCTCACAGTTCACGTTGCTACCTTGCTTTGATTAAACATATATATTACACTTGATCTCATCTTCCAAATCATTGATATAGATCGAAAACAGCTAAGACCCCATTTCCACTGCTTGGCACCTCATTAGTCATCCCCTCTCAACCCAAAAATGATCCATTCCGTACAACTATCTGTTTTCTGTCCATCAATCCATGCCAGTATATTAACCATAATCCCAGGAGCTTTCACTTAATTAAAACAAAATATGAGGGGAAATGATAGAGTGGATGCAGGGTAGGAAATCAGGAACCAGAGGACATAGGTTTGAGGTGAGGAGGGAAAGATTTAATAGAAAGCTGAGGGACAACGTTTTCACTCAGAGGAGAGTGGGTATTTGTAATAAGCTGCCAGAGGAGGTAATTGTGGCAGGTGTAATAACAGGATTTAAAACACACACGGACAGGTAGGAAAGGTTTAGAGGGATATGGCCCCAATGTGACTAGTTTAGTTTAGTTTAGTTTAGTTTAGTTGAGTTTTGTCTTGTTTATTGTTACGTGTACCAAGGTATAGTGAGAATATTTTTGTCACATTCAATCCAGTCAGCAGAAAAACTTTACATGATTACTCAAGAGCTGTCCACAGTGTACACAGAAGAGTGGGGCGATTCTACTGAGTGATTGTAGATCTGTTTCTGGGACCAGCATGGAATTGCCTGATTTGGGCACCATCTTGCATAGATGGGGCATCTTGGGCGCCATGGGCAAGTTCGGCCAATGAGCCTGTTTCTGTGCTGTATGACTCGAGTAACATTCAGTATTGAAGGCCCTCTGAAAATCCAAATACACCACATATACTGGCTTACCCCTAACTATTCTGTGACAACCTCAAAAACAAAAACTCCAACAGCTTTGAAATCAACTTTATTTTTATGAAGTTAAGTTGACTATGTTCAATTCCGTCTTTAAGCGACCTGTTATCATTTCCTCAATTGTAGGTATGATCATTTCTCATGTCACTGACTGTTTTTCCCCACTTTCACTCACTCTGAAATCTTAAATAGAAAGATTATGTTTGCAACCCTCCAAGCAGTGGGAAGTTTTTCAGAGGCTAAGGAGGTGACAAGTGGTGCATTCAGTATCTCAATAGCCACCTTTTACAGAAACATTGGAAATGAATCATCAGATTTAGGCATTTATCAGCTTTTGGATCCATCATTTTGTCCACCAACCTTTTAACCAATGCTGACTTTGATGGATTGCAAAATACAGTGCGGAAACAGGCTCTTCAGCCCACCGGGTCCACACCATCCATTCACGACCCATTCACACTCGTTCAATGTTATCACACTTTCTCATCCTCCCCCAACACACAAGGGCCAATTTCTAGAGGCCAATTAATCTACAAACCCGCACGTCTTTGGGATGTGGGAGGAAACCGGAGCACCTGGAGCGAACCCATGCAGTCACAGGGTGAACATGCAAACTCAGACAGTCTAGTTTAGTTTAATTTAGTTTAAATTGGTTTATTATTATCACGTGTACTGAGGTACAGTGAAAAGCTTTATGTTGTGTGCTATCCCGTCAGCAAAAAGACAATACATGAATTGCAATTAAGCTGTCCACAGTGTATAGATACAGAAAAACGTGTATAATATTTAGTCGAAGAAGTCCAGTAAAGCCTGATTAAAGATAGTTTGACTGCCTCCAATGAGGAAGATGGGAGGTCAGGACCTCTCGCTAGCTGGTGAGAGGATGGTTCAGTTGTCTGATACCAGCTGGGATAACAGTACCCAAGACCAGGATCAAAGTGGGTCTCTGGAGCTGTGAGGCAGCAATTCTACCAGCTGCGCCACTGTGCCGTCCGCTGACTTCTTTCAGATGCTCATTTATTCCATAACCATTCTCCTCCAGTATTTTCCAGAGATGTTTAATGTTTTCTTCCACAAGATACTTGTTTCATTTCTCTAACATTTCTTTGCTCCCCAATGTGATGGATCTTGTCTCAGTGGGGAAGGGACCATCACTAACTCTGTCCAATTCTCTCCCCATTCACTCCATGGATTAGTCTTATATCTTACTTTCCTTCTCCATATCAATAGCTCAGTTCTTCTTTTGCAGAATTCTATTATAAAAATCATGAGAGGTATAAATAGGGAAGACAATCAGAATCTTTTTCCCAGGGTGAAAATGTCAAAGACTAGATTGCATAGCTTTAAGGCAAGCGGGGCAAAGTTTAAAGAAAATGTGCGGGACCAGTTTTTTTACACAGAGGCTGGTGGGTGCCTGGAATGTGCTGCCAGAAGTGGTGGCGGAGACAGATATGATAGCGATGTTTAAGAGGCTTTTAGACATGCAGGGAATATAAGAATATGGATCATGTGCAGTGAAAGAGGGTTAGTTAAATTTGGCATGGACATTATGAGCCGAACACAGCCTGTTCCTGTGCTGTACTGTTCTATGTTTACTGTTTCTCAGATATACTGCTCTATGTGGTAACATTATGAACAATTTCCTTAGATCAAATACTGCCATGCCAGTTAATGCTGTTTCTCAATCTACTCTTGTCTTTGTTTAGATTCAAGATCCTGGTTGAAATAAATCAATTCCAATCTTGATGAAACACTATCGCATCATGATCTATAGCTTGTAGACACAAAAATCTGCAGACACAGGTTTACAAAAAAATTGACTAGAGTAACTCAGCAGGTCAGGCAGCATCTGTGGAGAACATGGATAGGTGACGTTTCAGGTTGGGATTCTACTTCAGACTGATCAGACTGGAATCAAGACCAGAAATGTCACCTGCTCTCCAGAGAAGCTGCCTGGCCTGCTGAGTTACTCCAGCACTTGGTGTCCTTTATTATGATCAATTTGGGGTGACACAGTGGCGCAGCAGTCGGGTTGCTGTCTTACAACGTCACAGACCCAAGTTCTATCCTGCCTACGGGTGCTGTCTGTACAGAGTTTGTACGTTTTCCCTGTGGCCACTTGGATTTTCTCCGGGTGATCTGGTTTCCTCCCACAATCCAAAGGCATATAGGTTTGTCGGTGAATAGGCTTCGGTAAATTGTCCCTAGTGTGTAGGATGGTGCTAGTGATCGCTTGTCGGCGAGTACTCAGTGGGCCGTAGGGCCTGTTTCCACGCTATATCTCGAAACTAAACTTAACTAAATTGATCCCTTGGTTGTACGTCAAAACTCAACGGTAAATATTTCGCTGAGATTCTGGTCTTGAGAATGTTAGGGATTAAAATGAAGGACCAATTTCCAACCTACTGTGCAAGATTCCAGGCCGGGTGTTTAGCCTGAGTAAATTTATGAAATATAATTTGATCAAAGTCTATTCTTCATAGTCATAAGGCACTTTATACAACAGCTAGTCACTTGCCCATCATATCTGCATGAAAGCTGGATGGCCTTGTGGAATTATCCACGCTAATTCCATTTCCCAGCTCACTCCCCATACCCTTTAATATGTTACTCCCTCAAGTGCTCCACTTATATGTTATGACTGACTTAACTTCAATAGTCATTCCT
Organism: Okamejei kenojei; assembly: GCA_035221665.1. NCBI lineage: Eukaryota > Metazoa > Chordata > Chondrichthyes > Rajiformes > Rajidae > Okamejei > Okamejei kenojei. The sequence continues at coordinate 29,842,801 of CM069147.1, read as the reverse complement.
GTAAAGCTTTGCAAATCCTAATAACCCACACAGATGAAAACATCCTGTCCAACCTCTCCCGTCTGGTACTAATCCTAAATTTATGTCCCTTGTCACTGATTCACCGGCTGGTGGAAATAACCTTTCACAGTTTATTCGTATAACGTTCAACACTTATGTTTGGTTCCTTTAACCTAATGTGCTCCAGTGAGCAGAATCTTTATCTCTTTTAAGTCCCTGTTCTTTTTCTCACTGGCATCAACTTAGCAAATATGTATTACATCTTCTGTACAATGCGAACATCCTTTACAGCAAAGAGTATGTGCAAACTACTCTGCTGCAGCCCAGAATACATCTTTCCGTCCAATGAGGCCACACTAACCAGCAATCACCCCGTACACCAGCACTATCCTACAAACAAGGACCATTATAATTTTTAACAAAGCCAATTAATCTATAAACCTGTACGTCTTTGGAGTGTGGGAGGAAACCGGAGCACCCAGAGAAAATCTGCTTGGCGAGAACTCAGCGGGCAGAAGGGCCTGCTTCAACACTGTTTCGCTAAACTAAGCTAAACTAAACTTTATGTCAAGGCTATAGAAATGGGTATATTGGGCATGAGAAAAGTATGGCAAATAATTAATTTAGTGGTTATGTAGAGTATTGATATTTAATTCACATTTATAGAGAGAATCGTGGCAATGTGTGACACAAGACTAAGGTCAATTGGGCCAATCATGTCTATGTCAGACACTGTTCAAGAACTTGGCTTATGAATTCATGGAATACTGTTTCTCTGGCAATGCAGTAGTCACTATGGGAGGTGCATCAGGTTGGGCTTGAAGCCACAAGCTCGTCATGCTCAGAATTATACTTTTTAGTGAACCAGAGCAGGACACAAATGCAATCGTCGCAGTGAGAATACTCAACCAAAGTTTTACGCACATTAAGAAACAGGCGAAGTTTAGTTTAGTTTAATTTAGTTTGGAAATACGGTGTGGCAACAGATCGTTCAGCCCATCGAGTTTGCATTGACCAGCGGTCAACACACTCTAACACTATCCTACACACATTAGAGACAATTTACATTAATACTAAACCAATTAGCCTACAAACCTGTATGTCTTTGGAGTGTGAGAGGAAACTGGAGTACCTGGAAAAAACCCACACAGGTCACGGGGGGAACGTACAACTCTGTACAGACGGCACCCGTTGTCAGGGTCAAACCCAGGTATCTGATGCTGTAAGGCAGCAACTCTACTGCTGCACCACTGTGCCGCCCTGAGAAGTAGGATTAGACGGAGGAAAGATAATGACAAGAAACTGCAGATGCTGGTTTATACGAAAGATATGGATTAGGCAAAATGCTGGATTAGGCAGAATCTTTGGAGAAAATGGATGGGTGATGTTTTGGGCTGGAACCCTTCATCAGACTGATCCCATTTTCTCCAGAGATGCTGCCATCTCCATGTCACATCCAGAGATGTGTTACTCCAGCATTTTGTATCTATCTTTAGATGGAGGGAATTTGGCCGCTCAAATTTGATGCACTATTCTGTCCGATCAGGGTTAATTTGATAGAACTAGGATTATCACAGGCATCATGAAGTTAAGGGCCCGTTCTTTAGACTTGAGACTTTAGAGATACAACGCAGAAACAGGCCCTTCGGCCCATCGAGTCTACACTGACCAGTGATCACCCCGTACACTAGCACTATCCTACACACTAATTTTACCGGAGCCAATTAACTTATAAAAGTATACGTTTTTGGAATGTGGGAGGAAACCGAAGCACTCAGGGAAAGCCCATGTGATCACGGGGAGAACGTACAAACTCCGTACAGACAAGACCCGTAGTCATGATCGAGCCTGGCTCTCCAGTGCTGTAAGGCAGCAACTCAGCAGCTGTGCCACCATGCCGCCCTTGTGTTCCTGTGTTATATCCTTCTAAATTCTACGATCATTGTCCCCCACCTACAGTATCTAATCCGCATTACTGCACTTCAAGTGCCCACCATTGAAGGGATCTACAGGAGGCACTGTCTCAAAAAGCCATCTAAAGTCATCAAAGGCCCACACAACCCTGGCCACCTTCTCATCTCACTGCTGCCATCGGGAGGAAGGTACTTGAGCATGAGAACCACGTCCTCCAGGTTCAAGAACAGCTTCTTCCCATCAACCACCAGCCTCATGAACCACCCAGCACAACCCTACCTCAGCACCAAATCATAACAGACTTTATATCACTCTTTTACAGATCCAATTTTTTCTTGTCGTACTTGGAAGATTACTGATTTCAATACAAATGGATATTGATGTTAACATTTACTCTGAATAAACAATCTAAATTATCGAAAAGGCCACCTTGTGCACATGCCACTCTCTTATCATTTGTTGACCCCACTGCTTTAAGGAAAGTATTGAGTGTAGAAGTTGGGAGGTCCTGTTGCAGTTATATAAGGTGTTGGTGATGCTACATTTAGAGTATTGTGGGCACCATGTTATAGGAAATAAGTTGTCAAGTTGGAAAAGTTGCAGAGGAGATTTACAGGGGGTGCTGCCAGGACTCAAGGGCCAGAGCGATAGGGATAGTTTCACCAAATTAGGATTCCTTGGAGTGCAGGAGGTTGAGGGGGTACAGAGGTGTACAAAATCATGAGAAGAATAGATCGGGTACACTCACAGAGTCTCTTGCCCAAAGTGGGGAAATTGAGAACCAGAGGACATAAGTTTAATGTGAGGCAGGAAAGATTTAATAGAAACCTGAGGTGTAACTTTTTTACACAAAGGATGATGGATGGATTTCAGAGGCGATAGTTGAGACAGTGACTGTGGTGACGTTTATGAAACATTCAGACAAGTATACACACACACACATAGCCATAAACATTTACACAGTCTCCTTTTCACTGTGCATGCTCAGGGTTACATTGCTGAGTTAGGTTCAGACAAGAGACTTGCTTTATTTACGTCAGGCATATCTCCATCGCAGACAGCACCCTCAGTCAGGATCGACCCAGGGTCTCTGGCTCTGTGAGGCAGCAACTCTACATCTGCGTCACTGGACTGCCCAAACCCCTCCAAGAGATGAAATCTCTCACAAAACCTCTTATTTTCAAATTATACTCCTAGTTCTCGGTTACCCTGAGGCAGAAACATTCTGTCAGCCTGCACCCTCTGGCCTCCCCATCATAACCATGCATGTCTCAAAGAAATCAGATATCATCTCCCATATTTCTATTCTCCAATGAGTATAGGCCTATCCTGCACAAACTTCCATCATACAACACCCTCTTACACCCAATAATTAACCGCATGATTTTTTTTTTTAACTGCATCTGGTGAAAGTAAGCCCTTCCTTAATTAAAGGCAACAAAACTGTATGCAGTATTCCAAATGGGGCATTAGTTGTCAAAAAGGCTTTCAGCACATTGGCATTCATCAGTCAGAACACTGAGTATAGAAGTTAGGAGGTCATGTTGGGTAGAGAGGGAGGGGGAGGGGGTAGAGAGGGAAGAAGGAGGTGAGGGGGTAGAGAGGGAGAGGGGCAGGAGAGGGAGGGGATAGAGAGGGAGAGGAGGGGAGTAGAAAAGGGAGAGTAGAGGGAGGGGAGGAGGCTAGAGTTGGAGGGGGTAGAGAGGGACAGAGAGGGAGGGGAGGGGTAGAGTAGGAGGGGAGGGGGTACAGAGGGAGAGGAAGGGGGTAGAGAGGGAGAGGGATGGTAGAGGGAGGGGGGATAGAGAGGGAGGGGGATTGAGTAGGAGGGGGTAGTGAGGGAGGGTGGTAATAGTGTAGATAGGTTGGTCGGTGTGGGCAAGTTGGGCGAAGAGCCTGTTTCCATGCTGTATGACTCAATTACTCGATTTAAAGCTGTAACAAGATTACGTTTGTACTCCATTCACTTTGCAATTAAAGACAATACGCCATTTGCTTCCTTAGTGCTCTGAGTATCAACAGATTATTTCTGAGTCGATACCCCCACATCACTCCGTACTGTGATAACTTGGTGACTCTTTGACTCAATCACAGTCATTGATTCAAACTGCATAGAAACAGGCCTTTTGGCCCAACATATCCATGCCAACCAGGTGACCCTCTAACCTGCCCACATTTGGCCCATATCCTTCAAAACCTTTCCTATCCATGCACCTGTCCAAAAGATTTTAACTGTTGTTCTTCTACTTGCCTCAACTGCTTCCTCTGGCAACTTGGTCCATATACCAACCACCCATGGTATGAAAAAGTTGTCCATCAGATTCCTATTGAACCTTAACCTTCTCACCTTATAATTCCTAATTTCCCCAATGCTTGGAAAAGAAAATATGTGCATTCACACTATCTATGCCCCTCATGATTTTATGCACCTATCTATACGCCTTCTGCAGGCAGAATTTAAAGATTGTGTAAAATAAAGTCTTCTTTTCCCCTTACCTCCATTTCTGAGCGTTCATATAATTGCTGTCCTGAGGCTCAGAGACCATTTGGAATAAATTGCATATCTGATCATTTTGTTTTATAAGCAGAATTGAAAGGTGGAATTTTTTCTAGATAGGATCACTAATTTCCAGGGAATCCATATGACAGAAAGATAGACAGTCAGGCCCATTATTACAGCGTATTCTGAAGAGGCAGAATAATTAAATGCGAATCAGTATTGATCTGACTAAGGATTAAGCTTCGAAAGGAACAAAAAAAAAAGAATTGTATGATTTCTATTTAGGGAATTTACCCAGTGGTGTTAATAGATGCTTATGTGTCCTTCAAATCTTAATGTGATATTGGAAATGAGGAATTATTATGTCAATTCTCAAGGAGTAAAAGACAATCTGGATTTGCAGTGTGGTGCAGTGGCACAGCTGGTAGAGCTGCTATCTCACTGTGCCAGAGGCCTGGGTTAGATCCATTCGCCCTGTGATTTCATGGGTTTCATCTGGGTGCTCCAGTTTTTACCCACATCCTAAAGACATGTGTTTTTATTGTAAAACTGCCCCTAGCATGTAGGGAGTGGATGCGAAAGTGGGATAACATAGAACCAGTGTTCTCAGTGGGAGGAAGGTGTAGGAAGGAACTGCAGATGCTGGTTTACACCATAGATAGATCAAAAATGCTGGAGTAACCCGCTCAGTTACTCCAGCATTTTGTGTACATCTTCAGTGGGAGGAAGGGCCTGTTTCCATGCAAACAAAAAAAATACTAAAACTAAAACTATATTCCAGCTCCTGATACAGTATACTGCATTTTCTTTTGGCCCAGAATTTGCACTTAATGCAACTGAATGAAGAAAGCAGTCCACAAAGGTGGATGTGGCATGGATATCCCCTTCCATCATCACCGGCTGTACTTGTGTACTCAGCAAGTGCAATATCATCAGGACAGCCCTGTAACAAAATACATTAAAAGAATTAGGGCTGCACAATAGTTTGGGATCCTTTTTCAGATTGAGCTGTATGTCTGACTAGGACATTTTATAACATAGTTGAAAGTTAATGACACCAGAATCACATATTTGCCTGCACATTTCGATACTCAACGGGATGTTCGTGGATTCGATGAGATTTTATGAATATCTGTTAATTTCATAGTCACCACTATTATATTAACTTTTCATTTTATCATTTAAGCTTGAATTAAAATTCCTCAGCTGGCAATGTGGGATTTCAAAAAAACATTTGACTCATATCAATTGGCAAGGCCTCCACATTGAGACACCGGTGGGAATTGGGGAGGATATTTCCACCAGTGGGAGAGTCTAGCACAAGAGGTCACAGCCTCAGAATAAAAAGGATGAACCTTTAGAAAGGAGATGAGGAGGAATTTATTTTGCCACAGGGTGGTGAATCTGTGGAATTCATTGCCACAATGGTTGTGGAGGCCGTCATTGGGTATTTTAAAAGTGAAGCTGGACAGATTCTTGATTGGTAAGGGTGTCAAAGGTTATGGGGAGAAGGCAGGAGAATGGGATTGAGAGGGAATGATTGAATGGCATATAGACTCAATGAGCTGGATTGCCTTATTCTGCTAAGTTTAGAGAGATACAGCACGGAAACAGGCCTGTAGGCCCACCAAAACCATGCTGACCAGCGATCCCAGCACACTAACACTAGACTACACAAACTAGGGACAATTTACAATGATACCAACCAATTAACCTACAAATCTGTACGTCTTGGAGTGTGGAAGGAAACTGGATGCCCCGGAGAAAACCCACGCGGGTCACGGAGAGAGCGTGCAAACTCTGCACAGACTAGCACCTGTAATCAGGATGGAACCCGGTCTCTGGCACTATAAAGCACTACCGCTGCTCCTATGACATGAATTTATGAAGTTATAATATTGTCAGAAGGAACCATACACCTTTAATGTAAATAAAAGGAATTGCAGTTGCTGTTTATACCAAAGATAGACACAATATGCTGGAATAACTCAGTGGGTCAGGCAGCATTGCGAAAATGGATAGATGATGTTTCAGGTCCGAGCCATTCTTAGACTCGACACATCTTAGTCCATTGTAAGAACTGCTGCATAGACTTAAAGGGCTTTGTTTTGATTTTTCATCTGTGGGGCTACATCCATAACAAAGCAATAATTCCTTGCTTAAACTAAATAAAATGATTTTGGATATTAGAAATCCGAAATATAAAACAGATAATGGAGGTTGAATTGAAGGGGGGGGTATAGAGTTAATGGCATGACCCTTAACAACATTGATGTACAGATGGATCTTGGGGACCAAGTTCATATCTCACTTAAAACACAACTAAATAGAGTGGTAAAGAAAGCATAGACTATGCTTGACTTGATCGGTCAAAGCATTGAATATAAGAATCAGGAAGGCATGGTGCTGTTTTATAAACCTTTGGTCAGACTGCATTTGGAATATTGCATGTAGTCCCAGTCGCCCATTACAGGAAGAATGAGGAGGCTTTGGAGAGAGTGCCGAAGAGGTTTACCTGAATGCTGCCTGGATTAGAGGGTACCTGCTGTGAAGGAGGTTGGACAAACATAGCATTTCTTTTTAGAGCTTCGGATGCTGAAGTGGGGCCGAATAGAAGTATATAACATTATAAAAGGGACAAGCAGGATAGACGGTCAATACCTTTTCACCAGGATGGAAATATCAGATTAGAGGGCAGAGCATTGAGGTGGGAGGGGAAAGTTTAAAGGAGATGTGCGGGGCAAGTTTTTTTTAAGGAGAGTGGTGGGTGCCTGGAAAGTGCCACTAGGGGTGGTGGTGAAGGCAGACATGATTTTGGCATTTAAGAGGCTTGTGGATTGGCACAGGGAAATGCTGAGAATGGAAGAAATGGATCAACTGTAGCTTGAATGATAAATATGAATGAATAAATGAATAAATGAATGAATAAATGAATTAATACTTTTTGTCACATGTGACAAGTCACAGTGAAATTCTTTGCTTGCATACCCAAGGTATGCAAATAGTCGCCATATAGAGGGCGCTTACAAAGTTACAAAGTACCCCCACGCCAGGTCCCCTTTTGTTCTCCCCTCTCCCCTCCCCCTCACCCTCCTTCATGGTGGTCCTCCCCATGCTGGGTCCTCCATTGTTCATTGTTCTTCAGTAGAACACGTAGAGGGGATTACTTTAACTTGACATCATGTTCAGCATGGGCATTGTTGGCCGGAGAGCCTGTTCCTGTGCTGCACTGTTCTGCGTTCTATTTTCTCAAACAGAAAATGGTGGAGCTACTCAGCGGGTCAAGCAGCAGCTGTGGAGAAAGAAACAGAGTTGAGGTCATATCATTCTGTCCAAACTGGCAGTGACAACAACAATCACGTGTCTTAATCAGATAGAGAAGGAGGGGAGTATGGAAGAGTAGACAAGATTTGTGACAGGGTAGAAGGCAAGAGGGAATAAATGACAATAAGAATGCTGAAGTAAGGTAAAACGAGGACAATAATGGTGAAGAAACAAAAGACAGCTCTTGCATCTTTCTGATGATAGTGTTTCCCACTGAGTAAAGTTTGTTACACTGCCATGCTTTGCGATTATAAAACAAAATTTTGCAACCATTGCTCCAGTCATTAATAAAACTAATGAATTCAAGAGTACTGTGAGTGTGGATCTCATTATCTAGAGGGATGGTTGATATGAACTGCAGAGTAAGCTGGATAAACTCAAAGGTAAGTAAGTTATGTGAATGGGGTGAAGTGCAGAGTAGACGGATGAGACATGTATAGTAGAAAAGCTGTGAAATCGACTGTTTAACATGAATGCCCTGTTTCAATCAGGTTATTACTGGAGTCCACCTATTTTGCAAGGTATGGGTTCATGTTCATAATGTTCTAGGAGCAGAGTTCGGCCATTCAGCCCATCAAGTCTACTCCACCATGCAATCATGGCTCATCTTATTTTCCCTCTCAACCTCATTCTCCTGCCTTCTCCCCATAGCCCCTGACACCCTCACTCATCAAGAATCTGTCATTCTCCGTCTTAAAAATATCCATTGACTTGGCCTCCACACACGCCACCCTCTAACTAAAGAAATTCTTCCTCATCTCCTTTGCATCTTAGTACATTGAACATAGTACTCGGACCCGATACATCACCTGTTCCTTTTCTACAGAGATGTTGGCTGACCCGCTGAGTTATTTAGCATTTCGTGTCTATCTTCGGCAGAAACCAGCACCTGCTTCCTCCTGTACATGATCCATATCCCTCCATGGACACAAAAGGCTGGAGTAACTCAGCGGGACAGGCAGCATCTCTGGAGAGAAAGAATGGGGTGAAGTTTCGGGTTGATCATGTCCCTCTATTCCCTTCACTTCCATGTGCCTATCTAAAAACCTCTTAAACGCCACTATTGTATCTGACAATGTGTGTTCCAAAGTCCGACCACTATCTCCGAGTAAAAACAACCTTGCCCTGCCCTTCTTTATTCAACTTTCCCCCTCTCACCTTATAAGCTATTGCCTCTCTAGTGCCAAGGGCATTTTCCCACCCTGGGAAAAAGCATTCTAAAACATGAGATGTGATCCGCTTAGCGCTTCTCTTAGCATTGCAAGCCAATTGATTTACATTTGATACACAGCAAATTTTTGTTGTTAATTTTAGTTTCTTATAGTAGAATTACAGCTAGACTACAGCACATCTGCCTGGTCGACCCACCCAAGTCCAATGAATGACCAGTCGATCACCCATACACAACAAGCTTCTATTTTATATCCCAACACTTAACAACCCCCCTAAACATTTGGGGATAAATGATCATGGGCGAACTAACCTAAAAACCCACACGAGGTTTGAAACGTGGGAGGAAACCTAAAACCCAGAGAAAACTGATGTGGTCACTTGGGTGAATGTAGAACTCCATACAGACAACACCCGTGTCAGGACACAAACCCGGGTCTCTGGCACTGTAAAAGCAAGAAAACTCTTATCCATTATCCCACTGTGCTGCCCCTTGATACAATAACAAACGAAACTAATCAATAACACTATAAACTAAAACTATAAGCACGATAATTAATCCCTGACTGGTCCCTGTGATGTACCAGCCATTTTAAAACACCAGTGGGAACAATAACTCTGTAATTAATAGTTAGATCCTAATAACAGACTAGACTACCACAAGAGCTGACGGCAGTAATTGAATCACTAACTTCTGCTGACAAACAGAATCTACGGAGCTTTTGCTCTTGTGGTTTGAAACGTCACCACATCTCATTGATTGAATTACGGCCTTGTAACTCATTGCCTGCCATTTATTACTTTATGCAACGTGACGTATAGAGGTCATGTCTTGCCAACCACTGCAATGGTACGGCCACTGCTATCCATCTGTCGAGCTGCGGGATGACAATACGTTTATCATAAAAAGCACTGTACCTTCTCAAAATCGCATTGATATTAATATAACCTTTTTTTAAAAATGTGTTTAAAATCACCTTGCCTTCCCTTCATATAACTTGTTCTGATTGAGAGAATCACAAAGGGTGCAAATGGATCAATATTTATGGCGTCTCTTTCAAGACTGCATCTTGTCACAAGAACCTTCTTAATCGCTGTTGCACTTGTTCATGAAAAAGCATTCAAGGAAAATCATCAAGGTTTACATTCCCTCCTCTCTCCAGACGGGCTATTACGTCTCTCTCTTCTCTCTGTCTCTCTCTTCTTCTCCCTTTGTGATTCCCTCCCCTAACTACCTGCCACTGTGATTCTCACTCTCACCCACACCCCCTCTGGTGATTTCCTCTATGAAAGGTAGTTCCTGTGACTTCATCTCTCTCTCTCCTCATTTCTCATCTCTCTCCTCTCTCCATCTCTCCATCTCTCACTGTCTTTCTCTCTCCCTAACTCACTGTTCCCCGCTCTGTAGATCTCCCTCACCCCATTCTGCCAAAAGTCTATGAGTCTTTCTCCTACTGCTTCATGCCGCTGTGATCTTTTCTAGACAGGACTTCTATGAGGTTCTTTCACTCTCCCCCTTGTGTTTTTTTTCCTCTCCCAGAATTCATGAGGACCCTCTCTCTGCACTCTACACTGTGATCTCCTCTATGAAAAGGCTGCCCCCCCCCCCCCCCCCCCCCCCCCGTTCTTGATGAGACCTCTCGTACCCCCACCCCAACTTCTGTGATCCCCCTCCCCTAGCTGACCGGAAGCTGTGTGGCCCTTTCTGTTCCACCCCTCTGTGATTCTGTCAACATCTGAATCATTGAGATTTTTTTTTTCTCTCTCCTCTGTTCCTCTATGTTTTCTCCACTCTGTGCCAGTAGTTCGTGATCTCTCTATTTCTCTCTCTCTCCCCGTCTGCGTGATTCCCCTCCCCACTCTGCAGGAGATCTATGTGACACCTGCCCCCATCTATGATCTCTCTACGACATGCTCTCTCTCTTTCTATTATTTACCTCTCCCTGATTTTTTCCTCCTTTTTACTGGGAGTTCTGTGGATCTCTCTCCTCAATGCTCCATCACGTGTCCACCATTTCCAGCAGCTTATAATATTCCAGTGTAATTTAGAGTTTAGACTTTTGGAGATACAGCACACGGACAAGGCCCTTTCGGCCATCAAGTCCTATGCTGACCAGTCGAATCACCCTGTACCACTAACACTACACCTACACATTGGGAACAAATTTACACTTTTTAAACAAAACCTATTTAATTACAAACCTGTATGTCCTTGGAGTGTGAGGGATGAATATTAGTAGAACTTCAGAGAACGCAGGCTTACCCACTATCTTCCCCATGCCTGGGTGAATGTACAAACTCCGAACAGACATGGCCGTGGTTCAGGAGCGACCCCGGGTCTTCTCAGGGCGCGGTAAGGCAGGTCAATCTCACCTAAACCGCTCGCACCATCATGCCCCCATGGGCACTCATTCTGTGCATCCCACTCAGACAATGATTGTCCTCTTCATCTAGTTAAGAGCCCCCCAAGCTTGTGTTTTGTCTACTAAATATTCACTCTACTCTACCCATGACTGTGCTGCCAACACAACACACCCATATAAATCAAAATTCGCCAGATGACATCTACAGTGATGGGGCTCGCAGAGACAACAATGAGACTTGAGCCCACACGAGAAGAAGTGGCACCAGCTTGTTGAACTGATGGTGAAGACAACAATCAGTCTCTGAATGTCACCATGACAAAAGAAGATTGTAGACTTCAGGAGAACCGAAGGCTACCCACTCTCCCCATGCCACATCAATGGCTCCACACGGAAGAGTGGGTAGCAAAATCACAAAGAGTGCACCTTGCTGATGACCTCATCCTGGTCCCTCAAAATACACACCTGCGGGGTGGGTCAGTACAGAGGCAGTCCCTCTCATCAGGAGGCTGTAACGTGCGAGCCTCTTCCCCCCCCAACCCACCCATCTTCTCTCAATGTTCTACAGAATACCTCTCTTGAAATACCCATAGAGAAGCGTCAATGGACCCAGTGCATCATCACCGTCTGTAAGATGGAATGGCACCCAGCAATCAGGCAGAGAAGGACCCTGCAGCACATTAGCCAAGACAACGGAGAACATCATAATCCGTCCCATTCACTCTGGACATTTTCACAACAAAGTGTCGCCATCTGAAAAATTCTTCCAACATTATAAACGGAAATCCCCACCCCCAGCCCATGGACTCTTGCCCCTCTGCTGACCGGCACATGAGTACGGGAGCATCAAGGCAAGCACACCAGATGTGGCAACAGCTACTTCCCCTGGTGTTAGAATGATGAACGCCTGCGGCCCCCAACCACGCAAATAGGAATTAGACCACTCCCAACCTACAAAACACGCACACCCAACTGCACTGGACCTTCACATCAAACATCAACCACTATGCACCTTGCATTATAGCACCGTGAGGGATGGCATTTTGTTCAATGTATGAATCATAGGTTCCGATACACATATTTATTTGTGAATGAAACAAATTAAATTTAAAATAAAAAATTATTATTATTGTCTAAATCCATATAGATTGTGGACAATTATTTTTGCCTATTTATATTTATATTTCTTTGGAATATTACTACTAACTATTTTTGTGTTTGTTATGGTTTTACTGAGTTCTATTGTTCATATAATCTCTGTGTGTACTGCAGCAAGTGGGAAACATGTGTTGTACCGTTTTATAACATATGACAAATAAAACACTCCTGAATCTTGCTTCTTCTCAGACACTATTGTGTCCTGCGCATCTTGGCTGTCACAGCACATTCTGGGATTTGAACCTATCCACCTACAATTACCGTATTTTACTCTTTTAAGGCAACTCAGTTAAAATAAGTGCTCCCCTCGAAAAACTGAACCTCCTGTCCCCCAAATCTTCGGTGTCATGATTTTAGTATATTAATTCTGTGACGCAGTGGCACAGCTATAGAGCTTGTTGTCGTCCCAGAGTTTAGTTAGCATAAGTATCATAAGAGGAGAGGGAAGCAGAATTAGCCATTTCCATGCCCTTCAAGTCTACTCTGCCATTCAAATTCAATGGCAGATCTATCTCTCTCCCTCATAACCTCCATCACCTCCCTTCTACCATAACCTTGACACCGTACTAATCAAGAGATACTATCTATCTCTGCCTTTAATAAATATCCACTGACTTGGACCTTACGCCGCCATTCATTGGCGAATGAACTTCACAGATTCACCACCATGGTGGCCAGATTCAAGTTCACCCTGGCTTTCATCCTACACACTGCTTCACACATTCATGCTATGATCACAGGGGTGCTCCAGTTTTCCTCCCCACGTTCAAATGGTTCCAACGGTTCATTGGCTCTTTATTATTTATCACTCGAAGTAAGTGCTGTGCACGGCGCAATGCTTTTGTTGCAACACAGGAAACAGTACCTCGAATCCTAAATAGGTGGATAGCCTTGGCCGACTGCATGCAGAAAAAATGTATTTTCTCTGCTCTCATTGGTACACATGACAATACAGAAACCATTGAAGATGTGTATGTTAGTGATGTGAATTGGCAATTTATAAATTGTCTTTTAGCATTGAGAACCAGGGACGTAGTTTTAAAGTAAGGTGGGGAAATTAATAGAAACCCGTGGGCGTAACTTTTTTACCACAAAGGAAAGGTGGTGGGGTATATGGAAAAAAAAATGTGCTCGGTGGAAGTAGTGTGAGGCCAGTTATTTTAATAAATTTTAAGAGACATTTGGGACAGGTAAAACATGGGATACGAGGGATAATGGGCCAAGCATGGCAGCATGGGGCCTCGTGTAGATGGAAGTGGACCAGGATGGGTAAGTTGGGCCCAAGGACAGTTACAATGCGTGTAACTACTGACTCTATGCAGTGAAGTGGCAAACTCTCGAAGATGAAGGGATATTGGAGGGGGGTCAATTGGTGCGAAATATGGAGGATTAGTGCAGAATTGGTTTGCGTAAATGAATGAATATGAACGTTTGTCCTCGCTTCATGTTTTGCTTTTAATTTCCACTTCCTTTCTCTTCTTATCTGACAACCCGTTTCGTATCCTTTCATCGCTAACCTTTGTTCATTTCAATCTCAATTCAATCAAATCTCTCAGCGGATCCAGCAGCCTTCAAGGTGACACATGCCCTTACTCTAACATCATCTACTGCATTTTTGTGCGTAAATCCAGTCAGCAGAAAGACTGTACATGATTACAATCAAGTTGTTCACAGTGTACATACATCAAGGGAATGAGTTTAGTGCAAGATAAAGTCAGTTAAAGTTCAATTACGATAGTCCGGAGGGTCCATGTGAGTCGATGTTACTCAGGACATGACTCTCCAGTGGTGATAGAGATGGTTCAGTTTGGAATGATAACAGATGGGAAAGAAACTGTTCCTGATCTGGAGGTGTGCGTTTTCCACAATCCTGTACTCTCTCGTCTGATGGGAAGAGGGAGTAGAGTGGACTAGGATGCAATGCAAATGGTCCTTGGTTATGTGGGGTGGACTTGCCTGAGGCAGCGGAAGTATAGATGAAGTCAATTGAAGAAGTGGTTTGTAGAGTGTCTGGTATGTCAACAATTATTCTTGCAATTTTTGTGGTCTTGAATGGTGTTGTTCCCAATCTACTGCTCTTTCTAAAACAGTATTAACCAAAATGCTTATTGAAGAAACCATTCCCATCCCAAGGGGCCGAATATAGTAACTGATTATTCTGACTGATTTAAACTCAAAGCCGAACAACAAGGCCATAAGCATGTTGCACTGTTGCTTATGCTCCATGTCAAGTTACAGAACTAATGCATAAATATTTTCCAAGCTTATTTTTTTAATATTAAATCAGTGTACTTTTAAGCATTTGATTGTGCTGAGAACTGAAGATGACAATTCTACAAGGATTCCGTGCCATAGATTGAAAAACAAAATCATTACTAATCTTAAGACTCATACGATTTGAAAATGTGGTTCAATTCTCTCAGGAATATTTGAAAAATGTTCAAAGGAAAACAAAATCAATGCATATATTTGCAGGAGAATATTATTTCATGCAGACCACTAAATTAAAATGGTTTCCCTTGGAGAACAGAAGAGATGGCAGTGCCAAATATTCCAATCAGTGAAAGCATCATATCTCATTTTATCGTTTTTGTAAAATATGTTAAAAATGGTGGCGACTGGGATCTTTTCACATGCTGCATTTGTCATTTTTAATGCCAAATTTTATCTGCATACCCCTTTATTCATAATTCTAATGTAGTTTAAATCTGTTTATTACCTCTGATTTCCTCCCGTAACTTAGAAGATTTAAAAACCATTAGTATATTTTCGTTAGTCACGTGCATCTGAGGTACAGTGAAAGCTTTGGTTGCATGTTAACTTTTTTTAATTAAAATATAACATTATTCAATATGATATATATAATACCAATAAAATTAACCTTGCGGAAAATCCATCCGAAAATTTTCGGGGGGCCTGCTACAAATGATGAATACGTTATTTGACATTTCTTTTCACCCCACCAATTTCCTCACCCTCAGACCCACTCACTCTTCCACCCATGTGGCACAATGGCGTTGAGTTACCTCCTCCTTATATGAGGGGGCGTCTCCACCCTACCGTGCCCCACTGTTACAGCGGCGGAAGGGACTTAGACTGTGGCCTCCCCACCGAGCCTTGCGTTGGCTGCACCGTGCTTCAGTGCGTCCTCAGCAGTACTCCTGCAGTCGGCAGCGGGCAGTCGGCAACATTCCCTGACGGACGCACTCGCTATGATGTGCGGTGAACAAATGGCTCGGGGGGCCCCCCCAGACCAAAGGTGCGTCACCTTTTCCGAGTTGATGGACCTCCAGCAGCACTCGATTCAGCTCTGAATGTGTCCATGGGAACAGTCGTAAATCACGAGTCTCTGTGACGGAAGCTGTTCGGGATAAAGCGTAACCATGGACCTTGAATTTTTCTCACAGACTCTTTTAGCAAACCCACACTATGTAAAACGAAGGTGTGGGCTAACGTCTCCTCTACATTAGCGCCGTCCCGAAGGCAGCAGGTGTGCTGGCAGTGAGGTTCGACGGTGTGGAAGGATCTGACTGGGAGGGGCCTCTCCTCGCCGCCAGCCAAGCCAGGGTCTTGACTTGACTGCTTGTTGGTTTTGAGTTCTGGCGTATGAGGCTTTTGCCAGACAAGCTGGCAGTTATAAGCGGACCCACGCCACGGGTCCATAGAGTCCTTTCCCTGCAGTGCCTGCAGGACATTCTGTGCTGACCACTTGCCCGATAGACATTGTCAAAGGTGTTGGTTGCATGTTAACAGTCAGCAGGAAATGCCTCTAATGATTACAATAAGCACAGATAATGATAAAGGACTAATGTTTTGCAAGATACTGTAGTACAAGGATGTTTAAAGATAGTCAGGTCTTCGATGGGGTATTCATAGATCAGTGCTTGCTCTCTAGTTGTTGGTAGGATGGTTCAGTTGCCTATAAGAGTGGTAGAAACTGCCCCCCCACCATGCTTGAATGTTGAGCTGTGCGTTTTCACACTCTCTGTACCTTTCTTGCTGTGGGAGGAGGGGAGTTGAGGAGTGACTAGGGGTGAGACTTGTCCTTGATATGTGGTGACTTGGCCTGAGGCAGTGTGAAAGTGAAGAAGATTTACCATCTGAATCTTGACAATTCTTTTACATGGGTGTTACTGCACTGTCTTAGATGAGGGTCCTCGCTATTCAAAAGAACACCAAGAAAGTGATAGAGGAACAAAATTCCTTTCCATTAATCTTGGACAATGAGGTGTACTCTGCGGGATGGGAGGACATTAAAGTTTAAGAACGTATCTATTTTACTAAATGATGGTTGATACACTGGTATTGGCCTGTTAGAAAAAAATATAACCTATTTGGCAAGAACATTGCAACTTTGGAACAAAAGGAAATTAATGTACCCAATGGAAAAAATGCACACCGAGGTTCTGCACGAACGATGAGGGTGGGAATCTATAAAAGTCAGGAGGAGCACAACAAAGCAGTTTAAGAGAATACAAGCAGCAGGGGGAAACGAGAGCGAGACTTCAACAAAGCAGTTAAAGAATTACAAAGCAGCAGGGGTGATAATGTCAAACACAGGGAAGAATAAGGAAACACAATTGTAAAGCTTCTCAAAGTTTGGGATCACATTTGTTTTCCCACATTCAAGTCATAAAGTAACTTGGAGGGGCTAAGAGTGATTGAAATATATAGGTTTGCAAGAGACAACTCAGTCGCTCAATTATTACGAATCTCAAGTTGGTGACATGTTTGAGATTCTATAATGAAAGGGAGTGTGGATTAATGATATTTAGACAATTTGAAGGAAGATGTTCATCCAATCGAACGTGCACTGGATATAAGGGTGAGAGGGTGTGAGAGATTGAATGAAATCCAGTCGGACTCCTAAAGGGCAGCTTTTTTCACTTAGAGGGTTAGTTCCTATTGGAACAAAGATGCTAGAGGAAGTTATAGAAGGTATAATTTATTGTGTTTTAAAAGACAGTTTGGACATCTTTTAAATGACGTCCAAAAAGAACTGCCACCTTGACCCAAACTCAACCTATTAGTAGCCTCTCTCGTCTTAGGCAAATGCTGTCTGACCCATCCTGCTAAGTATATTCCACTTAGAATCCTTTTTAAGAAACGAACGTAATAGGTGACTATGTCAGTGTGGGCTCTCCCTGGTGTGCTGAAGGCCCCCAATGGTTCCATGTACCTTGTCTCTTTACAATCAATCAAGTACAGTGTGCACATTTGTGTAGGAATATTTACTCCCTCCACAATCAGTTTCTCATATATCCCTTATAATCATTTAAACTTTCAAGTATTTGTCCAATTCATCTTCTTGTTATGACTGTTATGATCCTGCTCCCACTCCGCTCTCAGAAAGACCTTCGAACCATCCACTGCATTAAGAAATCAACTGAAGATATTCATTTGGTATGTCATCACAACATTGTAAACTGTTTACTGCGTCGGTGAAACATCCAATCAGAGATCCAAGTGTTCTTGGTCTGTGTGCCTGGACAGTTTATGTAGAAAAGTGACATATAATGACAATGATTTTCATCAATAAAAGGACCAGATGAGGATTTTATGTCCCCCGATTTTGAGGTCGATAATGTCATTGTCGTAAAATTGTACGAGTTAGTAGATAGAAGTCATAAAATTAATTTCAACAGTATCATCTTCTCGTTATTCATGAATAACAATGGCTAAGTAATTGGCCACATGATTTGGAAGTTGAAGCAACTGTTCTATTTTTATGTCCACAGTCAAGAAAAATCTCAAGATAAAAAATTATGAGGAAGGATGAGTGGCACATGAAGACTTATTGACATGAGAGTGCAAATTAAATAGAACTTCCAAAAATGATGGAGGAAAACTGAAAAATTAACAGATGTTAGAATGAATGTGTCATTGTAATAGACTCATTTCAACGCTTCTTCAAACCTGTGCAACACAGTGGTGCAGGCTGGGTGGAAGTCTCTGCCTCAAGTCCGAGGACCTGGGTTCGATCCATCATCCTCGGCTGCTGTCGGTGTGGAGTTTGCAGTGCTCCCCGTGAACCGAATGGAGTTTTCCTCTCCAGTTGCTTGGTTTTCCTCCCACTTCCCACAGCGCGCTGGTAGTAGGTTATTGCCTCGTAAAATTTCCTGAATGTGTTATGGGACTAGATCAAATTTGGGATCGCATAGAACTAATGTTGTTGAATAGAAAGGGGTCTATAAGTAATTCTATGGTCTGCGTGTGTACCTCCATGGACCGAATGAGCTGGGAGTTTCCATGCAGAAAGAACTAAACTAAACTAACTAAACCTAACTTAACAAACACTTAGATGTACTCTATTGCGAACTAGGAATTGGTTTCCTTTTTGATTGAAATCTGCATACACAATGAACCTAGATGATTTGTTGTACTGAGAGAACATGGAACCGGAAAATTAATGTTTGTTAACTGTACTGTGGGTTAAAATGTATCCACTGCAAGCCCTCTCATCGGGTTTAATTGCTGTGCTGATAGCTTGTTATTTAGCAAATTCTCTTTACTTTGCTCCTAAACCATAAGCCAGGCATTATCGTGAACAAGAAACTGTTGATTCTGTGATAATTACGTTAAATCGTGGGCATGTGAGCGCATGGCTAAAGAACACCAGGCATTAAAAATGTAAAACACAAAATATAGAACATAGAACAGCTGCAGCAAACAATTGTGTCCAACAGAATGCTTGTGTGTGCCCCTTAACATGATGCCAAGCCGAGAGCTAGGTTAGGCAGGTTGAAGATATTCCTTGGAGGGGCAGGAGGCTGCGGGTGACTCTTTTAGAGGTGTATAAATCATGGTGTGAATAGAATAAGGGTGCATGCACAGGGTCTGTTTCCCCACAATCAAAAACCACCAACATAGGTTTAATGTGAGAGGTAAAGATTTATATTGTCAAGGCCAGCGGAGGTAGTTGAGGCAGTATACAACAATTAGAAATATTTGACATGTACATGTCAGCATGAATAGCATGTGGGACTAGTGGTAGCTGGGAGATTTGTCAGAGTGGTGTGGGGCGAGTTGTCCACAACCAAAAGCCCATAAGGGCCCTCCTATTCCCACACAGTGTCACGCTATCACTCTATGATCCGCTAGTGTTATAGAGGGAATGCCCAAAACACGGGGCAGAGTGGGAATTAGTTTTTAGAATGGGAAATATGGTTGCAGTGGCAAGGTGCCTGTTTTTCTGTGCTGTAGACTCAATGGACTCTAATGTCCACTTTTCGATAGAAATCAATTCCACTGATTCAGGTGGCACGGTGGCGCGCAGAGGTAAGTGTTGCTATCTCTTGCAAGCTTGCAGCGCTGGAGACCCGGGGGGGGGGTTCAAACCCGCTACGTGCTGTCTCTAATGGAGTTTGTACATTGCACCCTGTCGTCTCCAATGGGGTCCGAGATCTTCAGTTTCCTCCCACACTCCAAAGAAGTGCAGGTTTGTGGGTCAATTGGCTTGGTATAAGTGTAAATTGTCCCTAGTGTGTAGGATAGTGTTAATGTGCATGCAGAGGAAAATTCTGTTCAGCACAGGACCCCGATGGGGCCAATGGGCCTGTTTCCGCACTGTATCTCTAAACTAAACTAAATCCTGCTTGCCCTCTCACTTAAATGTAAAAGATTTCATGAGATCATACCAAAACTCAGAGGGCAGTAATTTGGACCCAGAATAATTTTTTGACCAACATCATGGAGAATATGCAGCTCGTGAGATCTTTCTTTAGGCACCCCTTGGTCATGGCTGACCATGGGTTTCTCCAGGGTTGGAGGACGCCTGTGCGTGACTTTGTTTAACGTGGGGAGACTGGTGCATAGACAGCCAACACATGGTCCTTGACAGATCTGGGTCAAGATCCAGTGGCATGGAGTCCAAGACGATCGGAGACCCTTTTTGCTGCAGCCTTCATCCACCTTCCCAGCCGTTGTGATGCTCCACTAAGGTCAGCCATCATCCTCCGCCTGTTTCACCGTTGAGGTCTTGGTTGGATTGCTCTTCGTCAGATTCCTCCCCCTCGACCTCACCACCATGGGTGACCCTACTAGGAGCATAGGTCTAGATGGCATCGCTCTCAGGATCTCAGGACCACACAAGTTTCTCCACCACAACAAGGTGACAATCCATGGAGAATCTAACAGTGCACAAATTGCCCATTGCACTTCCTCTGCTACCCTGACTAATACAATTTTAAATAAATCATTGGTTCTTTCCACTGTACTGACCAATAAACAATGTTAAATGAAGGGACAAAGAGACACAATATGTTAGACACAGCAGGTCAGGCAGCATCTCTGGAGAACATGGATTGGTGACCCTTTGGCCTGAGATCCCTCTTCAACTGGAGGAGGAAAAAGCTACAAAAGGGGAGAGGCAGGACAAATCATGGCAGGTAATAGGTGGATGCAGGATTTTTTTTTTTAAATTAAGGGAAACACAATGAATTGTAGATGCTGGAATCCTGAGAAAAACACAAAGTGTTGGCAGAACCCAATGGGTCAAGCAGCATCTGTGGAGGGGAATGGACAGGTGTCAGGCTCCCTGAATAGTGATCTTGACCTGAAATGCTTTTCATCCATTTCCTTCCACAAATGATGCCTGACCCACTGAGTTCCTCCAGAACACGCTGCCGGGGTTGTGGTTCAGGGAGATCCAGTAGTGGCATTGAAGAGACTGTTGGATAGGCACATGGATATGCAGGGAATGGAGGGACATGGATGATGTGCAGGTAGGTAAGAGGTGGCCATAGAGTCGTAGTTATACAAAGTAGAAAAAGGCCCCTCAGACCAACTTCTCCACCACACTGACCAATATGTTCCATCTACATTAGTCCCACATGCCTGCATTTGGCCCATATCCCTCTAAACTTATCCTATCCATGAATTGTGTAAATGTTTCTGAAACGCAGTGATAATACCTAAACTACCTCCTCCGACAGCTCATTCTCTACACCAACCTACCTTTGTCTAAAAAGGGTACCCCTCGGGTTTCTATTAAATCTTTCTCCCCTCACTTTAAACTTATGTCCTCTGATTCTCGACCCCCCTACACTGGGCAAGAGATTTTGTGTGTTTAAACACTGAGACACTTACTCTGTTTCTCTTTCCACAGATACTACTCAACCAGTTGTGTGTGTCCAGCATTTTTTGGAGTAACTCAACGGGCCAGGCAGCATCTCTGGAGAAAAAATATGCAACGTATTCAGACTAAGAAGGGTTCCGACCCGAAATGTCACCTATTATTTTTCTCCAGAGATATTGCCTGACATGTGAGTTATTTCAGCATGTTGTGTCTATCTTTGGTATAAACCAGCATCTGCTGTTCCTTCCCACATACCAGCATTTTATGGGTTTATTTCAAGTTGCAGCATCTGCAAGGATTTTTCTTTCAATAATCAAGACTACTTTTAATACTGCAGTGGGGGTGTATGCATGGATCTAGCATTCAGATCTCTGATCTGTAACACAGGAATATAGCACAGGAAGGGAGAGAGGGAGAGGGGGAGGGGGAGGGAGGGGAAGAGGGAGAGGGAGAGAGAGAGAAAGAACAAGATATAGAGAGATTCCAGCCCTTTAACGTGTCCCAGGCTATGGGGAAACGTTGCTACCAAATGACTTTCAATGATATACTTCTAGACAAATGCAAGAAAGTAGCTATGACATATAATACACAATAAACTGTATTATAAATACACAATAAACAAGTTATGCTTTTTTGTACTTTTACATGCGTATGAACGCACAAAAAATAAAAAAAAATCAGCAAAATGGCACCGCGTAAAAATATTGATTTCCTCAGCGAAATACTGATTTACAGGTACTAGAATACTGAAATGCTCTGACAAAACTGAATATATCACAATATTGGCAAACTACTAAAAAAAACCCTTAAAATCCAGGAGCTAAGGCGGGCACCTGGCCCCACCCTTCAGCGCTCGCACTCTGTCAACCCGCTCACTCAGAGTAAGATGTTTCATTTTCAAATGTTGGCAGGTATGTTTTGCGTGTGCCCTCGCTCTGACAGTGGAGGAGGCCCAGGACGGAATAGGGCAGTATGAGAATGGGAAGAGGAATTCAAATGTTTGGAAAACTGGAAGATCACGTAGGCCAAGGCAGACTGGGCGTAAGTAGTCAATGAAACGATCGCCAAGTCTATGCTTAGATCTGAAACCAAATGAATCCTCCTCTGTTTGGAAGGAACTGCAGATGCTGGTTTACACAGAAGATTGGCACAAAATACTGGAGTAACTCTGCGGGCTAGGCAGTATCTATAGAGAAAAGGAATAGGTGACGTTTTGGGTTGAGACCGTTTTTCAGAATCATTTTATGCCTTCTTCTAATTCCAGTCTATCTGACATAACCTTTGGCTGCTTATATCTCCTTAGGAGACTTGACGTGAAACATTTATGGATAATGTTTTTCAGTAATGGCTCTGTTTTATCAGTGTAAGGTCAGTTGTTCAGGATGGTGACAGTTCACAACGCAGCAAACCCTTAATATTCATAGAGTCACACAGTGACATTCCACATTCTGGAAACTGGACCTTCGGCTCAGCCCGCCCATGCCAACCAAGATGCTCCATCTAAACTAGTCCCATTTGCCCGTGTGTTCAGTGCTGTTATATTAACTGCCTTAACCACCTCCTCTGGCATCATATTCCATATATTCACCACCGTCTGGGTGAAAAAGCAATCCTATTAAATCTTTCCAATCTCACCTTAATCCTCAGGTTCTTGATTCCCATACCCTGGATAAAATACTCTGTTCATTCACCCTATCTATTCCCCAGGATCATTCCAAAAATACCCGCAAATCCCCAAAAAACACAAAGACCATTTATTCCCATAAGTCCAGAGTTTACTCTGTGGCTAGGGTTTGCAGAGATGTATGAAACTTTTATTTTTTGGGAGATTTCCCCTGAATCCTCTCATGGTGGTAAATCATTGGGCAGCACAATGCTGCAGAAGTAGAGTTGCTGCCTTACAATGCCAGAGACCCATATTTGATCCAGAGTACGATTGCTATCGGTACAGAGTTCGTACATTCTCCCTGTGAATGCATTGGTTTCCACCTGGTGCTCTGGTTTCCTCCAACTTTCCAAAGACGTGCTGGTTTGCAGGTAGTAGGAAGGAACTGCAGATTCTAGTTTGCACCGACGACATACACAAAATGCGTAACTCAGTGGGACAGGCAGCATCTCTGGAGAGAAGGAATGGGTGACGTTTTGGTCGAGACCCTTTGTCAGTTTAGTGCTACCCTGCACTCTAGTGACAATTTACAGAAGCCAATTAAACTTCAAACCTGTACGTCTATCGGATGTGCGAGGAAACCAGAGCACCCAGTGGTCTCAGGGGGAATGCACAAAGTCTGTACTGACAGCTCCCATAGTCAGGATCAAATGCAGGTCTATGGTGCTGTAAGGCAGCAACCCTACCGCTGTGTCACTGTGCTGCCTGAATAATTTCCTCTCTAGCAGAAGAGCTGCTGTTTTAAAAATCATCAGTGTATTTGATCAACACCTCAATACTTTACTTCAGAGAAATTGCATAAAAATATGCTAGAAGCACCATTGCAAGAATTTGAAAACATCTTTGAGAGTAGGTATACCCAATTTCTTTTACCCTGATCTAATTCCAATCTGGTTAAGTATCTGTAACCTATGAGTCATCTCATGCAATGTGTTCCATTCCAAAGAAGCGGAGACTGTTTCGGCAACACAAATGGAGACATAACCTGCAATATTTATAAAAATATATTTCACAAAGTAGGAAACAATACAGGGGTTCCTCTGATGTACAATACATGGCGTAAAATAATTGAAACGTACAAGTAAATAGCAATAAAGCAACGTATAAAAATAATAAGGGCTCCTTTTTTTGTGTGTGTGCGTAAGACTATTGTAATATACAATATCTACTTGGAATTGTTGTATTCCCCATTAAAGATTGGCAATGCACATAAGCTTTCAGTGCTGTTATCATTGAAGGTGTCTCTGCCTGAGCTCCTGTGCATAGCCAAAGGTCATCTCCCGAAAATTAAAAGCCACAAGGTTAGCAGTAAGTCTATATATATATACATGACATAAAAACATTTTTTAGACCATTTTCATTTTTTTCTAGGCTCAAATTACACAGTGAAGCACAAGAAGCATATGTTTAACACTGGTACTGTACTGTGTAATGAGTGTGTATCTAAAGGTTTGGAAGTCAAATATTCACATGATCTCAGTTCCATTCCAGTTCTTGTTAAAAAATAAGACACAAAGCACTGGAATAACTCAGCGGGTCAGGCAGCATCTTTGGAGAACATGGATAGGTGACCTTTTGGGTCGGGACATTTCTTCAGACTTTCAGAAGCTGCAAACTCGTAACATCACCTGTCCACGTTCTCTGGAGATGCTGCCTGACCCGCTGAGTGACTC
Organism: Okamejei kenojei; assembly: GCA_035221665.1. Lineage (NCBI taxonomy): Eukaryota > Metazoa > Chordata > Chondrichthyes > Rajiformes > Rajidae > Okamejei > Okamejei kenojei. The sequence goes on along the minus strand of CM069147.1, from coordinate 29,817,957 downwards.
TGGCACTTTGTTTCTTTTTGTTTGTAAACTAGCATCTGCAGTTCCTTGTTTCCTCAGTTTTTGAACTTTCTTTCTGGGAATAGACAACATGTTGTTTAATCTAGAATAGTTATTAATTTCAGCTCCTGATGTTTAAACTTGGTGCATTTTATTTTCATCAAATGTCCCAAAAATGATTTTATTTTATATAATTGTGTGCTCGTTGCATCCCCCATTGCCACTGCATCTACTTTCAGATCTTCTCTCTCAACTGGAATGGACTCAAATCACTGAGGATATTATGAAGCCTAAGGGCACTCTGAGGGAGTACACCGTGTCTACTTGTGTGATCATCACTTACAGAGAAACATTCGATTACACCTCAGCTAATATTACTGCAGGAGGAAGGAGCTGGAATTGTTTTCAATGCTTCATCGTGTCTGCTCCCTGCTTTCCCCTTCACATCCTTTGGTTACGTTCACCAGTTCCACAACAAAGACATTGGTATTGCTTCACTTTGGCTTGGCAAGATCTCGGTCTGTGGTTGGAGAAAAGCCATGGTCTCAGGAACCATGTAGGAAGCACTGTAAGATCCCAAAGTCTCCTCCAGTTGAACAATAGTCTGTACAATAACTAGAAAACCAACACCTGCCCAAACAATCGACATAGTCCACACCCCACGAGAGTAAAACACTCATACAATCTGCTTTTTTTTTTTGGTTCAATTTTACAATGAGCTGGACTTAAAAGATGATAAGAACTAACGTTGACTGCATCTAAAAGACTAGCCAGCTGATCCATTGTTAATAATTGGCAACCCTATAATTATACACCAGTGTCCATTAAAATATTGGGTAATTGTTCTCTCCAAGTTGGAGTCAGGTTTCTCTGTCGTTCTCTCCGACTGCATACATATCCCCGAGTTTTTTAAACCGTGGCCCCCACTCCTTGAGGTAGTCAAAGTTCTGCTCTGAATCTGTCGACGTTGTTTCTAACGAGCTCAGAGAACCAGCAGCCGACCCTCTCCCTTCATAGCCGTAGATCTGGATGGAATCATAGGGGGGGGCAGTAGGGTCGACGTCAGCGTCGTGAAGCCTCACGTTAATAAACTCATCCACGTCTACTCCGTTGGGGACGGGTGGGAGACCTTGCCTGGGGACGAACTGCAGGTCTGGTTTGATGTCCTTCCGGGGCAAGAACCCATTGAAACCATCGGGGTTCTGCAAGGTGGCGATGTCAAAGGCCTCCGTGTCTTCCTCGCCACCACCTTCATCGTCGTAACGGATGATGTTCTCCCGCACATCTTCATCGTCTTTGATGATAAGAGGTTCGTTCTTGTGTCTTCTTAATGTTACAAAGAGAACCACAATAACTGTGAAGAGAACACATTATACACTAAATAAGAATCACAGAGTCATACAGCAAGGGAAAAGGCCCTTCGGCCCAACTTGCTCATGCTGACCAACATCAGCAAAAGATAGACACAAAGTGCTGGAGTAATTCAAGTGGGTCTGGCAGCATCTCTGATGAAAAAGGATCTAACCCAGCTCTCTGGTGCTGTGAGGCGGCAACTCGACCACTGTACCACTGTGCCACCCATCTGGAGAACACTACAGGCCCTTCGGCCCACCAGGTCTGCGTTGATCCGTGATCACCCATACACTAGCACGATCCGACACACCCGGGACAAGTTACAATTTACAGAAGCCAATCATCCTACAAACCCGCACATCTTAGGAATGTGGGAGGAAACTGGAGCACCTGGAGAAAACCCACACGGTCACAGGGAGAATGTGCAAACTCCCTACAGACAACACCCGGAGTCAGGATCGAACCCGGGTCTGTGGTGCTGTGAGGCAGCAGCTCTACCACTGTACCACTGTACCACATGGCCCACTGAGTCCGTGCCAACCAACGATCACCTGTACATTAGTTCTATTCTATACCCTGGGGACATTTTGCAGAAGCCAATTAGCCTACAAACTCGCATGTCTTTGGAGTGTGGGAGGAAATGGGAGCACCCAGAGAAAACCCACGCGTTCACGGGGAGAACATACAAACTCCGCGCAGAGAACGCCAGTAGTTAGGATCAAACCCGGGTCTCTGGCACTCTAACCGCTGCGCCACTATGCCGCCCTGTGTGAACCTACCTAGGAGGAGGATGATGCAGGCCAAGATGGCGATGAGTGCCCCCATGCTCAGCCCGATGGGAAGAACAAAGGCTTCCACGTTGCAGGACTGCACACTCCCGTCCGCACTGCAGCCACAGACCCGGATGGTCAGTGTGTTGGTGCTGCTCATGGGTGGAGTCCCGCTGTCCGAGACTATGAGGGGCAGAAAGTACACATCCTGTTTCTGTCGGCTGAATCCACTGTGTCTTGCCAGTATGCTCACTGAGTTATCTGGAGAAACAAACACAAAGAGACAGTCAGTGCAAAGATTAAGGACAAGGAGCATAGAACAGGGGCGCAGTGGCAGTGCTGCTGCCTCACAGCGCCGGAGGCTGGGTTCCATCCTCACCCTTGGGTGCTGTCCGGCGTTGAGTTTGCATGTTTGCCCTGTGACCGTGCGGGTTTCATCTGGGTGCTCTGGTTTCCTCCCACGTCCAAAAGACATGCGGGTTTGTCAGTCAATTGGCCTTTGTAAATTGCCCCGTGTGTGTAGGATGCAAAAGTGGGTTTATGTAGGACTAGTGCACGGGTGACTGATGATCGGCTTGGACTCAGTAGGTCAAATGGCCTGTTTCCACGATGTATCACAAAACTAAAAACAAATGCATGTGTACAGGCCCTTTGGCCCTCGTTGGCTACACCGATGATGCCAATCTGCCTGCACATGCTCCATATCTCTCCAATCCCTGCCCATTCCTATGTTTATCTAAACGCATCTCCAACATTGTTAAAGAAAGAACTGCAGATGCTGGAAAAATCAAAGGTAAACAAAGATGAAACTCAGCGGGTGAGACAGCATCTATGGATTTAAGAAAGAACTGCAGATGCTGGAAAGAAGAAGGGCCTCAACCTGAAACGTCGCCTATTCCTTCTCTCCCAAGATGCTGCCTCACCCGCTGAGTTTCTCTAGTATTTTTGTCTACCTTCTAACATTATTAATGTATCTGCCTCCACCGCTAACTCTGGCAGTGCTTTCCAGGCACCCACCACTTTCTGAATAAAAATCTTGCCTGGCATATGTCTTTTAAACGTTCTCCCTCTCACCTTAAAGCTATTCTATCTGGTCTTTGAGATTTCTACCCTGGGAAAAAGTTCTGTCTGTATCTGTGCATCTCATAATTCATGTCACCCCTCACCCTCCAAAACCGGAGAGAACGAATTGCCCAACCTCTTCTCGTAGCTAATACACTCTAATCCAGGGAGCATCCTGGTGAACCTCTTCTATACCCTCTCAAAAACATCCATGCTATCTTGTGCTTGCTTCCCATCACCATTATATCAATGGTACTTTTCCCCCCCAATTATCTTAATGGTCTATCCAAGCCTTAGATTGATGTACAACCTTTGATAAGCCAAAACCATTGCAAGGCATGTTTGCAGGAAAACTATGGACTGGGCATAGTGAACAACACCAATGTTTTTAGGCTGTAACCTAGAGGAGCAGAGATGGAAGAGGTGTCTGAGACCTGAGGACATACGTTTGAGTTGAAAAATATGAAGTTTATGAAGAGGCAATCTGTGATAAACTTTTTATTATCAAGAGGGCAGTTAAAAATCTGGATCACACCCTCTGAGAAGGTGGTGGAAAAAGGAATCTCAAAACGTTTAATAAACAATAAAATAATTGCCTGGAGAGAAGGAAAGGGTGACGTTTCGGATCTGAGACGTCTTCAGATTCTGAAGAAGGGTCTTGGCCCAAAACGTTACCCATTCCTTCCCCTCCAGAGATGCTGCCTGTCCCACTGAGTTACTCCAGCAATTTATGTCCATCTTTGGTTTAAACCAGCATCTGCAGTTCCTTCATAAATAAATACTTGAATCTGTCAGGCAACATCTCTGGAGAACATGAATAGGTGTTGTTTCAGGTCCAGACTCTACTTCAAACTTATTGTGGGGTGGGGGGAGCCAAAAGAGTGGGACAAAGTCTGGCAAGTAATACATTGATAGAGGCAAGGGGGGGAAGGGGGTGTTGATAGGCAGATGGTTGGACAAAGACCAGCGAAGTAGAGACAGAAGTTTGAGACAAAAGGATTGAAGAATTGTTGAAATGTGAAGCTAGAGAAAGGTATGTAGATGGAATGGGAGGGGAGGGGAGAAGTAGGAGGGTGAAGAACAGTTGAATCACCAAGGAATTGGAAGATATGGATAAAAAATTGCTAAGTAGGAATAGTATTGGTAGGTACTTGATAGTTGGCATAAACATGCTATAACATTCTCTGACTTCACGCCTCCATGACTCTATGAAATGAAATTCAAGGACCTAGGCAGCTCATTATAACCTTCAGACAGTGAGGTATAAATAAAGGAAAATCAATTTATCAGCCAAGATCTTCCTTTTGTTTACTGGATTCAATTTTGTTGGCACCCCAAGCTCCGATGAAAATCCATAACACATATTTTACTGTCAAACATCAGCTTTTTCTTGGTTTTAATGCCCAAGTGTGATTAGTAGTTTACCAGATTAATAGTGAAGTCACCCAATAAAACAATTATTTCGTCTGGTTTTGAAAAGAAAACTAATTTTGTTGTTGTCAGGCTACTAAGAAGCAGCACACAATTGAGTTTTATGGAAGGGTTTTGAGATTTTTCTCTTCTACCGGATAGTATCTCCCCGGGTAAATTTTAAGCATTTAAACACATCCTTGAAGCAGAATCCACTCACACCCAATAAATGAGTTTCAAAAAGCTTTACTTTAGTTTACTTTGGAGATACAGCATGGAAACAGGCCCTTTGGCCACCGAGTCTATGCCGACCATCAAATGTTCAAAGGATTCAATTCAAGTCAAGCTTGCTAAATAACTTACCATCGAAATGAGGCCATCATTTTACACCAATTTCAGACAAGGTCAATGGAAAACAAACTCTGGAGACTTGGGGCTCCGATACAGTGCAGAGGTCAGGGCAAATAACAAATGGTGGCACGGTGGCACAGAGGTGGAGTTGCTGCCTTTCTGCACCAGAGACCCAGGTTTGATCCTGACTACCGGTGCAGTATGTGCGGAGTTAGTATGTTCTCCCCGTGACAGCACGGGTGCTCCTGTTTCTGGAGGCGGTACTAGCTTGAAGGGCCGAATAGCCTACTCCTGCACCTACTTTCTATGTTTTTTTATGTTTCCTCCCACACTCCAAAGACGTACAGGTTTTTAGGTTAATTGGCTTTGGTAAGAATTGGAAATTGTCCCTAGTTGGTGGGATAGCGCTAGTGTATGGGGGTGATCACTGGTCGGCATGGACTCGGTCGGTCGAAGGGCCTGTTTCCATGCTGTATCTCTAAAGTCTAAAGTATAGTTTGCTCGAGGGTCATTCAGAATAGATGAATGGAAATAATGAGTCTGTTTGCAAATGAAAATCAAGTTGTTTGTGAAACCAAAACTATGGTAATTTACTGGATGTGGAGGCTTTGGTGAGGATGCAGAAGAGCTTTACTAGAATACCTCCTGCATGAAAAGGTAGTAACTTTAAGGAGAGGATGGACAGACTTGGAATGAATTCTGGTGGTTGAGGGTAGACCTGATAGAAGTATTGATAGGTAAAAATCTTTTTTTTCACAGGATAGAAATGTCAAAGACTAGAGGGCATATCTTTAAAGTATTTGAGGTAGAAATGATTGCAATGGTTAAGAAATATTTAGACAGGTACATGGATAGGACTGGTTTAGAGAGATATCTACCAAATGCAGCCAGGTGGAACTAGTGTAGATGGGACATGTTGGTCAGTGTGGGTAAATTATGCTGAACTCTCCGTTACCATGGTGGTAGGATGAGAAAAGTTTTTTTTTTTTACACAGAGTGGGGTGTGGTGGAAAGCAGATATCATAGAGCCGTTTAAAAATCTTTTAAATATGGACATGGCATATGCAGGGAATGGAGGAATATGAATCACATGCAGGCAGAGACAGTTAGTTGGCATAATGCTTTGCAGACATTGTGTTCAGTTTAGTTTAGTTTGTTATTGTTACGTGTACTGAGGTACTGTTAAGGATTTTTATTGTGTGCTATCCAGGCAATGGAAAGACAATACATGATTACAAACAAGCCATCGACAGTGTACAGATACAGGATGAAGGGTATATTATTCAGTGCAAGATAACGTCTGATAATGTCTGATTAAAGATAGTTTAAAAGTCTCCAACGAGGTAGATGCAAGGTTCGGACCGCTCTCTAGTTGGTGAGAGGACGACTCAGTTGCCTGATAACAGCTGGGAAAGAAACTGTCCCTGAATCAGGGTGTTCGTGCTGCATTGTTCTATGTTCTATAACTAGTTTTTTTGCAGTGAACAACCACGTATTTTATGCTAATATTCTTCTCAAAATTTTCCAGTCTATTAAACTGTCCACTTTCCTGGAGTTTATTAAAAGAGGAAATGGATCATTTGAAAGATCGGGGCGAATAAGACACTGGCACAGAGGAGGAGTTGAGGACTAAACATAGAAAATAGGTGCAGGAGGAGGCCATTCGGCCCTTCGAGCCAGCACCGCCAACTGGGGAAGATCAGCCATGAGTGCAGGGGTCAGAGGTTATGGGGAGAAGGCAGGAGAATGGGGTCAGGAGGGAGAGATAGATCAGCCATGATTAAAAGCCAGAATAGGCTTGATGGGCCGAATGGCCTAATTCTACTCCTATCACTTATGACATGACATATTCTTAAACATGCTTGAAGGGCCCAATGGCTTACTTCTGTTCCTGTATCCTTAAGTGCCTAATTCAGTTCCATGGCATAAACATACTGTAAAAGGGCGACACAGTGACGCAGCATTAGAGCTGCTGTCTCACAGCGCCAGAGACCCAGATTCGATCACCATAGGTGCTGTATGTACAGAGTTTGCATGATCATCCTACAACTGGGTTACTGCACATCCCTCTGCAATTGGATCCTTGACTTCCTCATCCACAGACCACAGTCTGTTTGAATTGGCAAAAATACTTCTTCCTCATTAACAATCAGTACCTCAAGGCTGCGTGCTCAGCCCTCTGCTCTACTTATTCTATACTCATGGCTGTGTAACATAGAAACATCGAAATTAGGTTCAGGAGCAAGCCATTCAGCCCTTCGAGCCTGCACCGCCATTCAATATGATCATGGCTGATCATCCAACTCAGTATCCTGTACCTGCCTTCCCTCCATACCCCCTGATCCCTTCAGCCACAAGGGCCACATCTAACTCCCTCTTAAATATGGCCAACGAACTGGCCTCAACTACCTTCTGTGGCAGAGAATTCCACAGATTCACCACGCTCTGTGTGAAAAACGATTTTCTCATCTCGGTCCTAAAAGACTTCCCCCTTATCCTTAAACTGTGACCCCTTGTCCTGGACCGTGTAGCTGGACATAGTGCAAACTCCATCTTCAAGTTCGCTGACGACACCCCTGTTGTTGGACGAATTACAGATGGTGATGAGTCAGAGTATAGAAGTGAGATCAACCGATTAACCAAATGGTGCCAGCACAACAACCTGGTTCTCAATATCAGTAAAACCAATGAACTGATTGTGGACTTTGGAAGAGGAATGATGAGGGCCCACAATCCTGTTTATATCATGGGGAAGAGATGGTGGTGACAATGGTGGAGAGAGCACACTGATGCAATTATACTGTAAATTTAGCAACGCCTCAACTTCCTGAGAAGATTAATGAGAATTGGTATGTCAAAGAGGATTCTTTTGAACTTCTACAGGTGTACAGTAGAGAACACATTGACTGGTGGCATCATGGCCTGGTTCGGCAACTTGAACATCCAGGAGTGGAAAAGACTGCAAAAAGTTGTGAACACTGCCCAGTCCATCACCGGCTCTGACCTCCCCACGATCGAAGGGATTTATTGGAGTCCCTGCCTCAAAAAGGCAGCCAGCATCTTCAGAGACCCACACTATCCTGGCCACACACTCATTTCACCACTGCCATCAGGAAGAAGGTACAGGGGCCTGAAAGCTCTAATGTCCAGATTCAGCAACAGTTTCTTCCCTACATCAGGCTATTAAACACTACAGCCTCAAATAAGTTCTGAACTGCAATAGACTATTATTATTATTATAGGGAAAAATGCTGGAAAACTCAGCAGGTGAGGCAGCATCTATGGAGCGAAGGAATAGGTGAAGTTTTGGGTCGAGACCCTTCCATCAGTCTGAAGAAGGGTCTCGAACCGAAACGTCACCTATTCCTTCGCTCCATAGATACTGCCTCACCCGCTGAGTTTCTCCAGCTTTTTGTCTACCTTTGATTTTTCCAGCATCTGCAGTTCTTTCTTAAACATTATTATATTATTATTATTATTCTATTGTTTGTTTTTTGAGTAAGTGTGTATGTGTATGTATATATATATATTTAGTATATATAAATATATGTGTATATTTGTGAGTATGTGTATAAGTACACACTGAACTTTATTTTTCTCCCTTGTTTATCACATTGTTTACAGTGCACTATGTTTACATATTCTGTTGTGCTGCAGCAAGTAAGAATTTCATTGTTCTATCTAGGACACATGACAATAAAACACTCTTGACTCTTCACGTGGATTTTCTCTGGTTTATCCGGTCATCTCGCACAACCCAAAGATGTGCACGTTTGTAGGTTAATTGGCTTCTGTAAAATTGCCCCAAGTGTGTTCGATGTGAAAGTGGGATAACATAGAACTAGTGATCAATAGTCAGCGCAGACTCGGTGGGCCGATGGGCCTGTTTCCACGCTGTAAATCTAAACTAAAATTATCCTTGCTTGTTGTACAGAAATCAAGTCACTGCCTTCACTGCCTTGTCAATCATTTTCCCTCAACTCACAATCTAATTCGTTACTCTTTCCATCACCGTTAAAGGATGTGGGTCGACAATTTACAATCACCAGCTTGATTCAAAATTCAACATTTATTTAATTAACTGAACTGAAATTTCCCCAGCCACTGTGGAAGGATTTGAACTCGTGTCTGGGAATTTTGATCCTACTAATTTAACTACCACACCGTCAACTCTGAAAGAGGCATCAAACGATAGGTCTGCAAACCAAGATGACAGGGACTTCAACACAGTATCTGAAAAGCAATTTAGTTTAGCATTGAGATACAGCGTGGAAACTGGCCATTCGGCCGAACGTACAAACTCTGTACAGACAGTTAGGATCAAACCCAGGTCACTGGCAATGTAAGGCAACAACTCTATTACTGCGCCACCCTGTTCCTACAAGGAGAACAGTCTCCTATATTCTCATAATCTCTCTCAATCTCTTCTCGTTATATCTAATTATCTCTTGACCCATTTATCCCGTCCGCTCCACTGGCTTTCCAAGGAGGAAGAAAATCACTACAACTTCTGCTGTCCTCATGAAGGACTTTATTTTGTACATGTCTCATTCTCAGGGGCTCGAATGATTTAACAACAATGAGAAATCTCCCTGAGTCAAGCCTCATCGATATGTTTAGTAGCTTTTAATCTGCAACCTTGAAGTCTCCTTTGTGCTCAGAAAGCATCCTTAACTCTTGCTCATATCCTTAAATGCTTGATATCTAGTCATCTATGTTGCTCACCTTTGTTTGCTCTCAAGGGTAATCAGTAAGGATATACAGACAAGTCTTTCACCCTATTGATTTGTGTTGGGTACAAGCATTTCTCTCCGAAAATTCAGGGATCATAATTTTATAAGCTGGTTGGAAGGTGGAATTCACAAATGGAAGGACCAGTTGGTTTGAATAACTGAGATTAAAGAACATAGAGCATAGAACAGTACAGGCCAGGAACAGGCCCTTCGGCCCACGTGTCTGTACTGAACACAGAACATAGAATAAGGTGCAGTACAGCACAGGAACCTGCTCTTCATCCTACAATGTTTGTGCCGAACATGATACCAAGACCAACTTTGATCTGTCTGCACATAATCCAGATCAGACTGAAAAAAGGTTCTCACCTGAAGCGTCACCCATCCTTTTTCTCCAGAGATGCTGCTTGACCTGCTAAGTTTCTCCAGTATATTGTGCCTATCTTCGGTAAAACCATTGCAAAATTACCACTGCCTTCCACATTATTCTTTTTTTTCTTGTATCAAGAACTTGGGTGGCACCATGACATATCTATTGGCTCACAACGCCTTCGTTCTAGGTTTTATTTTGAACCCGGGTCCTCTCTGTGTGGAGCTTACATGCTCTACCTTTGACTATATGAAGGTTTTGTCCCACATCCCAAAGACGTGCAAGTTGGTAAGGTAATTGGCGGCTGTAAATCATGGCATTGTGGTGCAGCAGTAACGTAGCTGCTTCACAGAGTCAGAGATCAGGGCTCGATCCTGACAATGGGTGATGTCTGCACAGAATTTGTACATTCTCTCTGTGAGCAGGTGGGTTTTCTCTGGAAGCTCCGGTTTCCTCACACATTCCAAAGACAGACAGGTTTGTAGGTTAATTGGCTTCTGTAAATTGTCCCCTAGTGTGTAGGATAGAAGTAGTGTTTGGATGATCATTGTTTGGCAAGGCACTCGGTGGGCCAAATGGCCCATGTCCACACTGTACCTCTAAACTAGACTAAACTAAACTAAACTAAATAGAGATTTGTGAATTTGTGGAATTCTCTGCCTCAGAAGGGAGTGGAGGCCGATTCACTGGATGCATTCAAAAGAGAGTTGGATAGAGCTCTTAGGGCTAGCGAAATCAAGGGGAATGGGTAGGTATGTTACAATACCTACCTTTAGCGGCGCTGAAGTTCTTCCGCTCCCTGTGTGCGCGACTTTGGCGCTTTTCAGAGGGGGACGGATTTAAAATGCCGTTTTTCCCCAGACAGTCCAAATCGATCCATGTCGGGCGATTTCGTCGCTAAAGAGAAATCGCTCCTACATTTCATTCATGAAGCTATTTTTAAACTACGCTAGATTATTTATTAACTAGAGTAGTTTAAAATTCATCTTCTAAAGCTCTGAACGCCGACAGCAGAACGGACCTAACGTAGGCGATAAAAGAAGGTACAGACTTTATTTTTACATAAAAGCGTGGTTCTTAGGAAGCATTTAATCAAATTTTCATGTTGCGAAAAGGGGGCAAAAAAAATGTATGAACCGGTTGTATTTTTCATACCGACTGTGGGTTAAATTCACTGCAAATCGCAACGTTCCAATCCACCGGGTTCCACTAAAACCCACTCGCTAGTTGATTTAAATGGCCATTAATTGACAGGCATTAAACACTAAATTCCTTCCATTCGGCCTATAATTCACAAAAATGAGATTTAAAAATCATTTTATATTGTAGATTTTTGTGTGAATGTTATTTGGACACTTAGGCAATTTAAAAAAGTTTATCTTTTCTTAAGAAATGGATAGATGTTTAGATCTAGTAATTGAATTTTGTAATTAGCTACAATTAGATAACTAACTAACTATATGCTTTAATTTCAGGTCATCCAAGTAAGATTGTTTCATATTTGTTTTAGAATGCTTCAATCTATAATAACTGAACATTTCATTGAGTTCTCTTAAGTTTTAAGAAAGTTATGGGCTTTTGACTGTTCTAGATCACAGCTTTTGAGTTAAGTCAATGGAAAGGCAATGGGGAACAAGATGCTAATTTCCGAGTATGAAAATGGCCATAACGTTTTTAATACTGAAGATATGAAAGTGAATTAGGTGTCAAATTAAACTTATTTTTATGCTTTATCTGATGGGATAAATTGCAGACTTTATTTTTAAAATCTCAAAAATTTGTAACATTGCTAGTATGGGGAGAAGGCAGGAACAATCCACTGATTGTGGATGATCAGCCATGATCACATTGAATGGCGCTGCTGGCTTAAAGGGCCGAATGGCCTACTCCCGCACCTATTGTCTATTGTCTATGTATCTATGTAAACTAAACTAAACTAAACAAAACTAAGGTACTCATCACCCAGTAGATGAAAAATTTCCCCTACAGACCCCTTCTAAATCTCTACCGTCTTATCCCAAATCTATGTCCTCTAGTGGTGCTCTAACTGTGGTCAATTCAAAGGGTTGTCCAGTTGGAACATCATTTTCATTCCCGTGTAGTTTTGTCTACTAGATTTAAAGAGCAACGTTCTGTTATAAACAGAGCAAATACTCAGCAGGCCAGGCAGCAACTGTAGAGAGAGAGGAACAGTTAACATTTCAGGTCAAATACCCTTCATTAGAGTGTGTAGGAAGGAACTGCAGATGCTGGTTTACATCGAAGATAGAAGTAAAATGGGAGTAACTCAGCGAGTCAGGCAGCATCTCTGGAAAAAAGGAATAGGTAACATTTCGGGTCGAGACACTTCTTCAGACTGAGAGTCCAGAGATGCTGCCTGACCTGTTGTGTTACTCCAGCATTTTGTGTTTATCTCCCTTCACTAGAGTGTCTGGCATTATGATGGATCTTTAGCTGAAGCTTTAACCATGTTTCTCTCTTCAAAAATGCTGCCTGACCTGCCGAGTGTTTCTTACATTTTTTGTTTTAATTTCACTCTCTCAGTATCTACAGCTTCTGATGTCCAACATTCCATTCGCCCGTTTGATGCTTAATGTGAGTGTAATATCTTCTTCTTCTTGCATATGGCGTGCACAGCCAAAAGCTGTAGGACAACTTGTTCTATTTGATCTTATTTGATTGTGCACGCCAAGTTGATTGCATTAATCGAAACGGGGCCAACCACGTGAAGGTTGCAATCTCCCACCCGAGTGTAATATGATTAAATAGGTATCATAAAAGTGTTTCTAAATAGTATTAATCTCTCCAGTTTCTCACGGAGTTCTTGAATAGAATACATGACAGATAATCTACATCCAAATTATAGTGTTGACAGCTGAATTTATTTGAAAGATTATCCGCAGGCTGATATAAAACTTAACAAGTAACAAAACCAGTCTTTGGTGATGGCAAAGGTGATAATAAACCAATAGCTCACTTGACATCACATCTTTTTGTTTAATTACTTTGACTTTCAATGAACCTTCTACTCATTAATCCTTCCCAAACATAAGTCGGCAGATCTCTAACCTCCACCTCATTCCATTTCTCTCAAATGTCGATCCTTTCTGCTCAATGCGCTGGATCGTGTTGGACTTCATCCTGCTTGGATTGCACATTGTTCCCAATTTCTTTCCGGGATTAAAGCTGTAGGTCGTGACCAAGTGGCAAATCTTGAACATTCACCACTGAATTATCCTAAAGGTCGTTTATTGGTTCATAAGTTCATAAGTTCTAGGGGAAGAATTATGCCATTCGGCCCATCAAGTCTATTCTGCCATTCAATCATGTCTGATCTGTCTTTCCCACTCAACCCCATTCTACTGCCTTCTCGCCATAACCCCTTATTAATCAAGAAATTATCAATCTTCATCTTAAAAATATTCATTGACGGATCCACAGGCATCTGTGGCAATGGATTCCACAGATGCACCACATAATGAAATTCCTCCTCCTCTCCTTTCAAAAAGTACGCCCTTTTATTCTGAGGTTACGACTTCTGGTCCTAGACTCTCCCCTTGTGGAAACATCCTTTCCACAGCCACCCTATCTAGGCCTTTCACTATTTGATAAGTTTCAATTAGGTCCAACCCCCCCCCCCCCCCCCCCCCATCCTTCTAAACTGAAGCAAGTACAGGCCTAGTGCCATCAAACGTTCATCATATGTTAATCCAGGGTAAGATAGGTTGTAGAAACAAGGGACTGCTGAAACAAGTAACGCTGGTTTACCAAGGAAAGTCTGAAGAATAGTCCCGACCTGAAATGTCACCTATCAATGTTCTCCAGGGATGCAGCATGGCCTGCTGAATTAGTTAATTCCACGGAGCTAGAGACGCTGGTTTACAAAAGATAGACTTAAAGTGCTGGAGTAACTCAGTGGGTCAGGCAGCATCTCTGGAGAGGTGACGTTTCAATCTGAAGAAGGTTCCCGACCCAAAACATTGCCTGTCCATGCTCTCCAGGAATGCTGCCTTCCCGCTGAGTTACTCCAGTACTTTGTGTCACTTTGATAGGTTGCTACTCTCAAAGACCATTTCCACTCTTTGATCTTATGAGGCATTTAAAAACAATTTAGGCATGTTTTAATAATTCAAAAGCATTAACAATTAAAAAGTAATTCATTTGTTTAGAAATGGAAACACTGTTGCCTTTTGCAAATTAATGAAAACATTAATAATTTATGTTACTTTTGCAGTTTTTAATGAGTGGTTGATGGCCGGCATGGACTCAATGGGGCAAAGGGCAAAAGGCTGACATTAACTGGAAGGGTTGGATGTCACGTATGTCCAGCGCAGGTCTGAGTGGAGATAGGATTCTCCACTGATCTCAAGTGAGCAGTTGTTCCTTCCTTTGGTCTCCAACATGTTTCATGCGCAGATTTAGTTTAGTTTAGTATAGAGATACAGCTTGAAAACAGGCCCTTCGGCCCACCAAGTCCACGCCAACCAGCAATCATCCGTACAGTTACACTTTAGGGACAATTTATAAAAGCCAATTAACCTACAAACCCACATGTCTTTCGAATGTGGGAGGAAACCGGAGCACCTGGCAAGAACCCACACGGTCATAGGGAGAATGTGCAAACTCTCTACCGACAGCTGGTGTAGGCATGATCGAACCTGGGTCTCTGGCGCTGTGAGGCAGCAACTCTACCTCTGCACCACCGTGGCACCCCTTGTGGAAGTCCGGAAGTCCAGAACACAATCTAACTTCAAGTGTTCCCTTGGGAGCCACCGGCTAAATATCACTGTCACCCAATCCAATCTACACCTGTCCACCATCACTATATGAGCCTGGGAGTCATATTGCAGCTTTGAAAAACATTGGTTTGGCCGCATTTAGAGTATTGAATACAGATCTGACCTCCCGAATACAGAAAGGATGAGGAGGCTTCGGAGAGGGTGCAGAGAGTTTTTACCGGATGGAATACAACCTGGATTAGAGGATATTAATTATAAGGAGAGGTGAGAAAAAACTTGGACTATTTTCTCTGGAGTGTTTCCACAGAATCAAATCATCTTCGAATGTCCTTTGCTGTATTAATTAGTCCACCTGACACAGTTTGAATGGTTTTCAGCTGGTCAATTATATAGTGAATTCTGATTATTTATAATGGATCAATTTTTTGTTGTTGATTTTGAGGAGAAATCAATGTTTACCGAGTCAGCAATCCCGTGGATCAATGTTTGCAGATACACCGTCGAAAGCATCCTATCGGGTTGCATCACAGCTTGGTTTGGCAACATCTCTGCCCAACACTACGAGAAATTGCAGAATTGTGGATGTAGCCTAGTCCATTACACAGACTAGACTACCCACTCCATCGACACCACACTGCCTCAGGCAAACAGCCAACATCAAGGACATTTTTACCCCATTCATCTACCTTCTCCAATTGAGCAAAAGGTACAAATGCTTGGAAGCATAATGCAAGATACAGCTTTTTCCCCAATCTTATCAGACTACTGAATTGTCCTCCCATTCGTTAGGGTGTGGCCCTGATCTTCCAAACTATCTCACAGTGAACATGCACTTGCTCAGTAACTGTAATACAATATCACTGCAACACAACATTCTCCACCCTGGCATTTGTCTCTTTGCGCTACATGTTAAGGGCCTGTCTCACAAGCATGTGACTCCATGCGGTGAGCGCGACCAAACTGGAAGCGGGGGCCGCGCGGAGGTCGGGTGATCCCTGTACAGGGCCGGTCCCACCAGCATGCGCCTGCATGCAGCGAGCGCGACCAAACCGGCAGCGGGGGCCGCGCGGAGGTCGGGTGAGTGGTGCGATGCGGCGCAAACTGGCACGAAGTTGGAGCGAAATCCGCAAGGTAAGTTCGCAAGGACAGAGAGGGACACACAGAGAGGGGCACGGAGGCACACAGAGAGGGGCACGGAGGCACACAGAGAGAGAGCCACGGAGGCACATATAGAGAGGGTCACAGAGGTACGACGTCGAGACGGTGCGTAATGCGTCGAGGCGACTGCAGGCCGACAGGCCGTTGCCGCGCGGATTTTTTGAACGCGGTCTCTTTTTCTGAGCCCCGCGCGATGTCGGGACCAGCTCCGCACAACTCCGCACGGCTCCGGCAATCGAAGTGGGACCGGCCCCGCGAGGCCAGACGGCTCAAGCGACCACGTTAGGTCGCGCTCACCGCATGGAGTCGCATGCTGGTGGGACAGGCCCTTTATACTTGCCAGTGGCTTGATTGTACTCATGTATAGTATGATTTGACTGGATAGCTTGTCACTGTACCTCAGCACACACGACAATATCAAACCAATACCAATACCATCATTGTCTTGAGGACATTTAGGGAAGAATAATAAATTAGTCCTTGTCAACAACCCCACATCAGGGCTGGATCAACCATTAAGCAAAATAAGCACGTGCTTAGGGCATCAAGGGAAGGGGGGCACCACAGAAACGGTAAATGGTTTACGCCACAAAATAAATCACTTTAAACTTGCTAAAATAATATTCGAAGTGGTTTATATGATCGAAAATATAATTGCAAAGTGTTCATGGGTCATAGTGACGTCATATTATTGTTTATATTTTTAATTACTTATATACGGGGGGCACCAAAATCTTTTAAGTGCTTAGGGCCTCGATTGGTCTTAATCCGGCCCTGTCCCACATCCAATACCAATACAAATACCAATATCAATCAAGTAAAGGAGGACAAGTATTGGGGGAGATGTTAAAGCCATTGATGTGGACTAATGCTTCAACCTGGAAAGATTGGCGGAAAGATCCAAAACTTGCATTACAATAGCAAATATCACAACTTTGAGATATTCTGAACTGCTTTACAACCAGTGATGTCCAGCTTCTGCTGATATGTGGGAAACCCAGTTGGTGTTTTAAGCTCAACAAGCTACCTGTGACTTAATGTTATGATCTTAAGTGCTATTCCAGAGCCTTGGAACATAACCCTGACACTGTTAACACTGCCCAGGCCATCACCGGCTCTGACCTCCCCCCCATCGAAGGGATCTATCGCAGTCGCTGCCTCAAGAAGGCTGCCAACATCATCAAGGACCCACATCATCCTGGCCACACAGTCATCTCCCTGCTGCCATCAGGTAGAAGGTACAGGAGCCTGAAATCTGGTACATCCAGGTTCAGGAAGAGCTGCTTCCCCACAGCCAACAGGTTATTAAACACAACATCAAACAAACTGAACTATAACAGCCTATTGAACTTTATCTATTTATTTATGTGCATATATGTGGTCTATGGTATATAGACACACTGATCTGTTCTGTATGATGCCTACAATATTCTGTTGTGCTGCAGCAAGCAAGAATTTCATTGTCCTATCTGGGACACATGACAATAAAACTCTCTTGATTCTTGACTCTCTCTTGACTGATATTCCAGGAAGAACTGAGGGAAAGCCCAATTGTCCAAGGTGCTGTGTTTCAGATGAGAGTTTGAACCCAAAAACTGCCTGATCTATTGGGTACAAAAGACCCTATGTCATCACCATCTGGTGCAGAAGACAACTTGTTCCTGTGTCCTCAGCGATATTTATTCATCAGTCAATCAAAACCAAGCTGTAAAAGAGACCCCACTTCACTAATTGTAAAGCATTTTGGAATATCCCAAGGCTGTGACAGTCACTACCTGAGATCTCCCAAATGCCAAAAATGTTAACTCCCCTTCCCATTCTGACCTTTCTGTTCTTGGCCTCCTCCACTGTCAGTGTGAGGCCATGCTTAAATTGGAGGAACAAGATGTCATATTTAGCTTGGGCATTCCACCTTTCTCCACCTCACCCCCCCCCCCCCCCCCCCCCCCCCCCCCCCCCCCCCCCCCCCCCCCCCCCCCCCCACCCCACCCTAGTCATCCTGTTAATTTCACTTTTCGTATCCCCTCGTTATTACCTCCTCTACAGCCAACAATGGACCAATGTGGGTTTCTCAGCTATTGGTGCCAGCTCTGATTTGTTCTGTACCTTTTCAAACCTCTAGTTTTCCTCTTCCCTAACTCTCAGTCTGCAGAAGGGTTTCATCCTGAAACGTCACCTATTCCTTTTCTCCAGAGATCTGCAGTTCCTTCCTACAGACTAAAGAATGCAAGTCATTTGGTTCTCAGTATCAGAGAATCATAGAATTGTACGGCACAGCAATGAGGCCCTTCAAACATATCAACCATGCAGGCTGCCTTTCTACACTAATCCCACTTTCCTGCAGCAGGCCCATATATCTTTACGTCTTTCCTATCCAAATATTAGTACCCGTGCCATTTTAAATACTGTAATTGGTTTGCGTCTCCCACCTACTCTGGCAGATCCTTTTAGATTTATACATCACCATCATGTGGAACCTGCCTCCTTTAAATTTCTCCTTTCACATCTTAACCCTGTACCCTCTAGTTCTTGACTCTCCTGACCTGGGCAAAAAGACTGACTATCTATCCTATCCATAATTTTGAAAACCTCCACAAGGTCATTCCTCAACCTTCAACATTTCAATGGGAATTATCCCAACCAGTCCAATCTCTCCTAATAACTACAGCCCCCTTATTCCAGGCAAGAAATCCTGGCAAAAATCTTCTGCACTCCGTACAAATTCTACCACTTCCTTGCTGTAGTGTGGTGACCAGAATTGTACACAAAATCTTTCTCCTCGTCCTTCTTGCTTTACAGGTATCATTTAATATCAATATCCTTGGCATCTTTCCCTGTTCTTGTCCAGACTTACTGGAGCAGAAACTCTCCCAGTTGAAAAAAATTAAAAAATTCAATATGTTTTTTTTATCAGCAAGCATCAACAAGAGTTGATTTCACCTTGCATCAGCGAGAACATTTTTAATTACAATAATCGAAGTTCACTAATAAAATAACTGCCTGATAAATATGGAGGGGAGGTCTGAGAAGTGCATATTTATTTTTCGATGGTTATTTTTTCAAATATCATAAAACTGTCAAATGAATGCTGATTTAAAAGCAGTAAGATTTATATTATTGATTTATGCAGATTTACTTTTGTTATATTTTGACAGGTGATTATACAAAGCTTTTAATAGTATCATGTTATTGATAAATTGTCCATCCTCAAATGTATAGCCTTGTGCAATGTTAAAAATACAAATCAATAAAATCAAAGTAAATGTCTAAAAGTTAATGCCAATTTTATCCGGTGAATTGCACAAAAATAAATAAAATGAATTCTGTCACATCTAAATACAAGTTGCATCTGCACACTAATCTGCAATTCCAAAATTAGCAATGATAGTTACGATTCTATTTAAAAGACATTTAGACAAGTACAAAATTAGGCAAGTTATTGGAGAACATTCTGAAGGATCAGCTACATATGTATTTGGATAGGCAGTGGCTGATTCGAGATTGTCAGTGTGGTTTTGTCCATGTTGACTATCCTTAAAACCATCCTTAAACCTCCTCCCCCCCACCACCTTCACTACAATCTGTCTGAAGGGTCCCGGCCCGAAACGTCACATATTCAATTTCTCCACAGATGCTGTCTGACCTGCTGAGTTACACCAGCATTTAGTGTCTATCCTTAAAAGCCCTTTCCCACAGTACAAGTTCATTCCAAGCGCTCTCCCGAGTTTGCCCTGATTCGAACTTGGAGATTTACAGTAATGGCCACTCGTCGGTACTCGGGGCTCTCGTGGACATTTTTCAACATGTTGAAAAATCTTCACGAGTTTTCCCATGCTTACCTGCCATTAGCGAGTCTTCCCGAGTACCTGCCGTTAGCGTTACGAGCTGCTAAGAGACGTCCCCGAGCTCTGACGTACCCGCTATGTTCATTCTCCGTGCTTACCACGAGTTTGATTTTTTTTTAACTCGGGAGAGCTCTTGGAATGAACTCATACCGTGGGACAGGGCTATTAAACTACTTTGGAAGGTTTAGATTGCAAGGGGTGCAAGGAGAGCTAGCCAGCTGGACACGGAATTATCTTCATAGTAGGAAGCAGAAGGTGATGATGGAAGGAGTGGAGACCCATGACTAGTGATGTGCCTCAGGGATCGGTGCTTGGCCCATTTCTGTTTGTCATTCAGGATGGAAAGGGCAAATTGGTTCAAAATGCCTGTACTTTGCAGTATGACAATTACTCCAGTCATCAAGGCATAGAATCATAGTCAGTGAGCATGGAAACAGGCCCTTCAGCCCAACCTGCTCTTGCCAACCAAGATGATTCATCTACACTCGTCCCAGCTGCCCGTGTTTGCCCTTTATCCCTCTAAACCGATCCTATGCATAAACCAGTCCTAATGTATTTTAAATGTACTTATAGCACTGGCCTCAGCTATCTCCTCTGGCAACTTGTTCCATAAATCCACCACCCTTTTGTCAAAACGCTGCCCCTCAGTTTCCTAATATATCACCTTAAACCGATGTTTAAGGTGATATATCCCCTCACCTTAAACATATGTTCTCTGGTTCAAAATTCCCCAACTCTGGGTAAAAGATGGTGCAGATTTACCCTACCTATTCCTCTCATGGGCTTATGCACCTCCATCATATCATCCATCATACTGTTGTGCTCCAAAAAATAAAGTGCTGGTGTGCTCAACTTCTCCTTATAGCTCAGGCCCTGAAGTCCTGACAACACATCCTTGCAAATCTTCCCTGCACTCTTTCCAGCTCACCAACAGCTTTCCTATAACAGTGTGACCAACACTCTCAATGTGGTCACACCAACATCCTATCTAACTGCAATATGACCTCCCAACTTCTACACTGAAGATAGATACAAAATGCTGGAGTAACTCAATGGATCATGCAGCATTTCTGGAGAAAAATAGGTGACCCTTATTCAGACTGAAAGTAGAGGTGGGAAGCTGTGGGAAATAAAATGTGGGCAAGAAAAGGTCAGAACAAATCAGGGCAGGCAACAGATGACCTCAAGAAGGTTGGAACCCATAATTTGTTTATTTTAGTTTAATTTAGTCACCTGTGCCGAGGTACAGTGAAAAGCTTTTGTTGCGTGCTAACCAATCAGCGGAAAGACAATACATGATTACAATCGTGCCATTATACAATAATGTATAGGAAGGAACTGCAGATGCTGGTTTAAACTGAAAACAGACACAAAAAGCTAGAGTAACTCAGCGGGACAGGCAGCATCACTGGAGAGAAGGAATGGGTGAGGTTTTGGGTCAAGACCCTTCTTCAGTCTGTAGCTACATTATACAATAATGTATAATGAACAATAATGACCCATTGTGCAGAAAGCAACTGCAGATGCTGATTTATCCTGAAGATAGACACAAAGTACTGGAGGAACTCAGCAGGCCAGTCAGAATCTCTGGAGAAAAAGGATGAGTGATGTTTCAGGTTAGAACCCTTCTTCAGTATGAAGAAGGTTTCCAACTCAAAATGTCACCCATCCTAGTAATGGGCCATTGTTGGGTGGGAAAGGTGGGATACTCAAGACCTGGGTTCACATGCTTGGACCAACTAAAGAAAAGTGCTGTAAACTGTAGACTGTGACTACAGCATCCCCTTCATTAGTAACTCTGCAACTGACGGCATTCTGGAGTTACAGACAGAAGAGAGAAAAACCACTGGAAGATAAAAGCCCAAAGCCATTCATCCCTAATGAGCTCAAATGCAGGTAAAGTGGCCATGATGAGTTCTTCCTGTTTACTTGACAACCTAATCACATCTGTATGGTTAGCTCCCACCTTTCTGTTGAGATCAACCTTAGTTTGGCATTCTCATTTCCTTCTCCTATTGTTATAACAAAAAGCTGAATGCCTTTTACAAAAAAAAACTAAATTGCATTTCTCACAGCAAAGTAGGTTTGCTTTTTTCTGAACAAGAAGTAATTTGTGATGACAATTCACTGGCATGTGACTACTTGAATAATGCTAGAGCATATACACACACAGTCAAAGCTATCTGATGGTTATTTAATATGTAGAGATGAGAATGTCACAAACAGCACCTGTGTCTTTAATGTAAGGACAGATGGGTTGATGGGGAATACATGGTACAAAACACAATTGATGGTTGGGGAGAACATATAGGAAACATTTAGCTTCTGCTCTAGCAGGTTAGAACGTCTGATTCCTGTCTTTTTTAGAACAGCATCTTGTCGTTTCTTCCTGCCCATCTGTCAGACTGTCGAACACAGAAACGCTGTAGGCTCCTAATCTCTTCACTGATTTCATTAATAGGAGCTTGCATTTCTGCAGTGACTTTCACTAACTCATCTCTCTGCAGCAAATGTTTTAGAAAGATGAGGGGAGAATCTCATTAAAAGCTTAGTGTGTAGGATAGTGCTAGTGTACAGGTGATCGCTGGTCGGCGCAGACTCGGAGGGCTGAAGGGCCAGGTTCCACACTGTATCTTGATAGTGTATTGTCTGAAGTTTAAAGGAACCAACCGAGTAGTGAAGGGACTGGATAGAGTGGATGTAGTGAGGATGTTTCCACTAGTGGGAGAGTCTAGGACCAGAGGGCACAGCCACAGAATAAAAGGACGTAACTTTAGAAATTAGATGTGGAGCAATTTATTTAGTCAAAGGGTGATGAAACTGTGGAATTCATTACCACAGATGGCTGTGGAGGCCAACTCATTGTGTAGTTATAATGTGGAGACAGATAGGTTCTTGATGTGTCAAAGGTAATGGGGAGATGGCAGGAGAATAACGTTGAGAGGGAAGATAGATCAGCCATGATCAAATGGTGGAATAGACTTGATGAGCCGGATGGTCTAATTCTTCACCTTTGTCTTATGGCCTTATGTAACTGTAATGCATCCCCACACCAGAGGGGGAGGGAATTAATGTTTATGGTGGATGGGTGCAGTTCAAGTGGATTGTGTCGTTTTAAAGCAGGCGTTGATAGGTTTATGATTACTAAGGATATCAAAGGTTGCTGTTAGATGACTTGTCTCAGATATGACTGTCAAAGCTGAGTCTAGAGTTAATGGAGGTCTCCACCCTGAACTGAATCTGCACAGAAATTTGGCTACTCAGGTTCTGAGACTTCTATAGAAAAAAAATAGCAATCAGCAACGGTGGCGCAGAGGTAGAGTTGCTGTTTCACAGCGCCAGAGAACGCGGTTTGATCCTGATCACTGGTGCTGTCTGTACGAAGTTTGTGCATTATCCCTGTGACCACGTGGGCTTTCTCCGGGTGCTCCAGTTTCCTCCCACACTCCAAAGACATGCAGGTTTGTAGGTTAATTGGCTTCGATAAATATTGTAATTTGTCCCTAGTGTGTGTAGAACAGTGTTAGAGGTACACGGTGGATCAGGTAACATTTAGTTTAATTTAGTTTAGTTTAGAAATACAGCACAGAAACAGGGCCTTCGGTCCACCTAGTCTATCCCTGCCCACCAACACAATCATACACACAATAGGGACAATTTACCTTTAATACCAAACCAATTAACCTACAAACCTGTATGACATTGGAGCATGGGAGGGAACTGGAGCACCCAGAGAAAATCCGGGCAGGTCACAGGAAGAATATACATACAGACAGCACCCATAGTCAAGATCGAACCCAGGTCTCTGCTGCTGTAAAGCAGGAACTCTACCCCTGCGCCACCGTGCCAGTAAAAATGGATAGGCTAAGTCTGAAGAAGGTTCCTGACCTGAAAGATTGGACTCGCTGGGCTGAAGGACCTGTTTCTATGCTGTATCTAAACTCAGAGGTCTAAAAGCAAGGAATAAATGGCTCTGTTGGAAACTTTGCTCTCAAGCAACGGCCTCGCACGCATTCCTGCAAATCGATAACTCATTCCCTGCGTTGTTAAAGAAACGATGAATTAGGTCTTTCTCCTGTGTGAACATTAGGAGAGAGGGACTCTAATTAATGGAAACAAAGACGCTAAGCTTTTCTCTTTCAAGTCACTCTGTAGGTACAAATGTTAGCTTCGGATGGTAATCACTCATTGACATTAATTATAAATGTAACATTTGTAATTGGTTCATTTTGTGAAATAATTCATCTATTTTGTTCCTCAACTCAAAACCTCTTGTAATAAAGGCTAGCACACCATCTTAACAACCTTTATCACATCCATTTTGATTGTCCTTTCCTTTGGTTTAGTTTAGTTTTAGTTTAGAGATACAGCGCGGAAACAGGTACTTCAGCCAGCTGAGTCCACGCCAACCAGCGACCCCCATTTATACAAGCACACACTACACACTAGGGACAATTTACAATTTTTTTAACTGAAGCCAATTAACCTACAAACCTGTACATCTTTGGAGTATGGGAGGGAACCAGAACACCTGGAGAAAACCTAGGTAGGTCACGGAGAGAACGCAAAACCCCCGTGCAGATAGCACTTGTAGTCAGGATCGAACCCATGTCTCTGGCACTGAAAGGCAGTAGCTCTACTGCTGCGCCACTGTGCAGTCCTGGTTTGCATTGTTACCAGTAACATGTAAGCCAGAGATAGGCACATAAAGCTGGAGTAACTCAGCCGGACAGGCAGCATCTCTGGAGAGAAGGAAAGAGTGACGTTTCGGGTCGAGACCTTTCTTCAGCTGAGCTACGCCAGCTTTTTGTGCCTATCTTCATTTTAAACCAACATCTCCAGTTCCTTCTTACACAACATGTAAGCCAGGGTAGATCGTATCGACTAATCCTTATACAATGAAATTCATTCCGGAATCATGTTGGGTCAAGGCTGCCATACCAACTGACCTTCAAGCCAGTACAGGATTTATGAAACTGGCCCAAACATACTGTGAGATATGTTACCTGCCTGAATTGCTTTTCACCCCAATCCCAGATTTACACTTCCCTGTCAAACCCGATTTCCTTCATCTCCTAAATCCTTCATTCAGCAATTGTTAATTTACTCAGTGTTACGCTTTGCTTCACTTTTTATTTCTTGTGCCGAGTTTGCAGTCACCATCCGGCTTCCTGGATCTCCCCACTGCCCTTTTGTGTGCTTTCTCTCTTCTTTGTCTTTCAATTCAAAATCTCTTTCCATCCTTCTTAATTTATTCCTTGACTTTCAGCATGGAAGGCACTACATTGAATACATAATTTTTTGGGTTAATGTTTAATAATTAGTCATCTTCACAGGCCTATTTATAGTGTTTGGTGAAAATCTGTCTTTTGGGAGTGCTACAAAAATGAGGTGGAGAATGAGAATCATGCTAGCTGTAGTTTCAGTTTCAATTTTACTTTATTTTGCAAAACACATTTGTATAACTTGCAGCACAGAACCTAACGTATATTGGGTTAACTTAACAGGTTGGGTTAACATATGAGGAGCTTTTGATATATGGGCCTGTACTCACTGGAGTTCAGAATGATGAGGCGGGATCTCACTTTTGCCACTAGTCTTAATTTTATTTTTCATTTTTTAAATGACAGTGTGCAGTACCGGTGCGTTCCATCACAAAAAAAGCACTGCATATTACCAACACCTTTTCTCTGCTCTTGCTCAATGATCAGAATTTCATCCTCAGCGGGCACAGTGACACAGCGGTAGAGTCGCTGCCTTACAAAGCAAGAGACCTGGGTTCGATCCTGACCTTGGGTGCTGACTGTGTGCTATTTGCACTTCCTCCCTGTGATGGCGTGGATTTTCTCCGGGTGCTCCGGTTTTCTCCCACATCCCAAAGATGTGCGGGTTTGTAGGTTAATTGGCCCTTTGTAACTTAATCCAAGTGTGCAGGGAGTGGATGAGAAAATGGGTGGACAAAAAATTAGTGTGACTAGATGGGCAGTCTGGACTGTGGGCCGAAAGGTGACATAGTACCGCAGAGGTTGAGTTGCTGTCTTACGGTGACAGAGACCCAGGTTCGATCCTGACTATGGGTGCTATCTGTACAGAGATTGTACATTCCCCCCAAGACCACGTTGGTTTTCTCCAGGTGCTCCAGTTTCCTCCCACATGCCAAAGGCGTACGGGTTTGTAGGTTAATTGGCTTTGGAAAAAATTATAAATTATCCCTAGTATTAGCTTACGGGGATTGCTGGTCAATGCTGACTCGGTGGGCCGAAGGGCCTGTTTCCATGCTTTATCTCTAGCCTTTAACAGATTTACTTATTTGGAAATATAACTTCCATGGTGATGGTCATGACATCCAGCGATGGATATAAGGTCTTGAACTTTAGTTCAAAAATTAATGTTCATAAGTTTTAGGAGCAGAATTAGGCCATTTGGCCCATCGTCTACTCCACCATTCAATTACGGCTGATCTATCTTTCCCTCTCAACCCCATTCTCCTACCTTCACCTCATAACCCCCAGACACCCGTACTAATCCTGTATCTGCCTTCTCTCCATACCCCCTGATCCCTTTAGCCACAAGGGCCACATCTAACTCCTTCTTAAATATAGCCAATCAACTGGCCTCAACTACCTTCTGTGGCAGAGAATTCCACAGATTCACCAATCTCTGTGTGAAAAATGTTTTTTCTCATCTCGGTCCTAAAATACTTCCTTAAACTGTGACCCCTTGTTCTGGACTTCCCCAACATCGGGAACAATCTTCCTGCATCTAGCCAGTTCAACCCCTTAAGAGTTTTGTACGTTTCTATAAGATACCCCCTCAATCTTCTAAATTCTAGCGAGTACAAGCCGAGTCTATCCAGTCTTTCTTCATATTAATCTCCACCTTAAAATATCCATTGACTTGGCCTCCTCAGCCTTCTGTGACAATGAATTCAACAGATTCACCAAACTCTGACTATAGAAATTCCTCCTCATCTCCTTTCTACAGGTACGTCCATTTATTCTGAGGTTATGGCCTCTGGTCTTATATTCTCCCAGTAGAGGAAATATCCTTTCCACATCCACTCCATCCAGGCCTTCCAGCATTCAGTAAGTTCCAATGAGGTCTCCACTCATGTAAACCCTCATCCTTCTGATCTTGCTGGCCTTGATTACACTTTTAATTTTATCCCCAATGCTCAATTCTTTACCAAATACATGCCAGAAGTATGTTTAATTCAGGAACCATTCCATCAATACCACATTGAGAAAAGGTGATGGTCAAATAAAAAGTGGGATAACTAGAGTGAAAGGGTGATCGATGGTCAGTGTGTACTCAGTGGGTCAAATGACCGGTTTCCATGCTGCATATCAGAGGTGAACCTTCTCTAAACTAAGAGCCATGAAGCTAAAACTCCAAACAGCACAAACTGCTGGTGTAACTCAGTAGGACCCATCTACGACAACGTGGTAAGCATTTAGACAGACATGAACAGGTCGGGACTATGGGGGAGAAGAAAGGATACAAAGTGCTGGAGTAACTCAGTGGGCCGGGCAAGATCTTTGGAGAACATGGATAGATGACATTTCGGGTCGGGATGAATCCCATCCAAACACATCGCCTAGGGTGTGAAGACCGATCCCAACCCGAAATATCGTATATCATGTCTCCAGGAATAAGGCCTGACCCACTCAGTTACTCCAGCAATTTGCGTTGGGTTTTTTTGTAAACCAGCATCTGCAGTTCCTTGTTTCTACAAGCCTCTTATAATGTATCTGCACAATGTGGACATTTCTATTGTATTCATGTAGTGTCTTTCCGCTGACTGGTTAGCACGCGACAAAAGCTTTTCACTATACCTCGGTACACGTGACAATAAACTAATCCAAGCGAAGCTAAACTAAACCACCAACTCTGCTTCTCTCTACTCAGGGGCTGTTAGATTTGCCAAGTCTTTCCAAAATGTTCAGAATCTGCGGGCTTTTCTTTTTCAATTACTAGCAGTGGGTTCTGCAGCACACTGCAGGGCAGGGAGATGGAGCTCTTCATGATCTGTAAATGTCCTAAGTGTTGAGTTTGTGATTTGCCTTTGAGCGGTTCTTGCTGTATTAGCAGGCTAATTAGTGCTAAATTTAGCAGGCCGATTCAGAGTTATCACTTCGGTGCGATGGACTTTGACAGTGAGCAAATCATCTCGGGGCTGTGTAAAGGAAACCTTTTCCTGTCACTAACCAAATTGTGTCTTGGTTTGATGTGTTTGATGTTGATACCATTTGTCAAAAGAAGATGCACTGCCTGGTTCCGCAGTGATAATGATCTGACTGAATGATGATTCAATGATTCAGTGGCACTTTATTGTCCCATGTACTTTGGTACAGAGAAATGCATTGTTTTGTATGCAACCCAATTAATGCATACGGTAGACCTCACCAAGGCAGTAGTTTAGTTTAGCTTAGAGATACAACACGGAAACAGGCCTTTAGGTCCACCGAGTCCACGCCGACTAGAGAGACACACAAGGGACAATTTTACAATTTTACCTAAGCCAACTACGCTACAAACCTGTGCGTCTTTGGAGTGTGGGAAGAAACTGGATCTCCAGGAGACGATCCACACAAATCACGGGGAGAAAATACAGACTGCACCGATAGTCAAGATTGAACCCGGGTCTCTGGAGCTGTAAGGCAGCAACTCAGGACACATCTACTGTACACAGGTGTCGCCACATGTCCAGCACTGACAAAGTTACAAAAGCATCATGCATGTCCTCTAATTTGATTACTACTTCGCCAGAGAACTGAGTATCATGGACACAGTGTTTAGGTTTAGATTTATTATTGTCACATGTATCACGTTACAGTGAAAAGCTTTTGTTTGCCTGGTATCCAACCAAATCAGATAATACTGCTCATGAATACAATCCCAACACAACCACAACATGTAGAAACAAGGAACTGCAGATGCTGGTTAATACACATAAGGATTTAAAGTCCTTGAGTAACTCAGTGGGTCAGGCACCATCTCTTTAGACCACAGATAGGTGACGTTTTGGGTTGGGATCCTTCTTCAGACTAATTGTGGGGGGGGGGGGGGGGGGGAAGAAAACTGGAAGAGGAGAGAGGCAGGACAAAGCATCGCAGGTTCATGCTGGTGATGGGGGGTTTTCTTGGGCAGATGGTTGAAAAAGGCCGAGATAAAAACAGAAGCTGTGAGAAAGGATTCAGTGGTTCCGGTGGAGAATTAGGTAAACTTGAGGTCCATTGCAGGTCTGGGCGAGTGAGGCCCGCAGCACAGGAGAGACAGAGCGAAGAGAAAGATATCAGAGTACAGAATATAGTTTCTCACCATCACATGTAACAGTACAGAGACCGATGTCCGTAATGAGGTAGGTGGGAAAATCAGGGCTGTACCCTAGTTTTGCATGCTATCCAAAGAACAAATATATCAAATATCATCAAATTCATTAGTTATGGTACTGTCCGATTCACCGCTACCCCATTAAGATCATTGGACTTTGTCTTTGCAACTGATGCGCTACAATGCTGAGAACTATATTCCGTACTCTGCTTTCCCCACCCCAGTCATCCTGCTGGTTTCATTGTTCATATCCCTTCATTATCGTCTCTTCCGCAGCCAACAATGGACCATTGTGAGCTCTACCTCTCCTTGGTCATCGGTGCCGGCTCTGATTTGTTCTGTACTTTTTCATACCTCAAGTTTCCCTCTCCCGACTCTCAGTCTGAAGAAGAGTCTCGACCGGGTGGCGCCAGCATGTGGCTGCCTCCCCAACAGTCTTCGGTTTTTGTTATTTTAAGTACATGTTAAGAGTATGTTTCAGTGTTCCTTGGTTTGTTTTAGGGGAAACTTTTTTCCATCACTTACCTCAACGGAGATGCGATTTATTTCCATATCGTACCTCCGTCCCTACTGTGGCCTAATATCGTGTTGTGGCGCGGTCTTTCCTGGAGACCGACCCAGCACTTCAAATGCAGGCACGGCGCGGACTTACCATCATGGAGCTTGCGATCCCTTTGCCGGGGATCGACTGTGGAGAGCTCCAACCGTGGGCCTGTGGACTTTAATATCGTGCAGCCCGCAGTCCCTGGTTCAGGAGACCGATTCGGGAGCTCCAAGCCACGGAGAGTGTCAACCATCCCAACACAAGGGCCTTGGATCGTCGGCTGCGGGAGCTTTGATGGCCCCGACTGTGGATGATTTGACAGCCCCCACCGCGGGAGAATAAAGATTGGACTTTATTACCTTCCATCACAGTGAGGAATGTGGGGAGACGCTGTGGTGAATGTTTATATTAACTGTTATTTTATGTGGCAGTGTGTCTTGTTGCTTTTCACTTAGTATGGCTGTATGGTGACTCAAATTTCACTGTACCTTAATTGATATGTGTGACAATAACTGACCTCGAAACCTTGAAACCTTGACCTTGACCTGAAACGCCACATATTCCTTTTCCCAGAGATGCTGCCTGAGTTACTCCAGCATTTCCGGGGTCAACTGGCATCTGCAGTTCCTTCCTATACATCAATATTCTCCAATTGTCCATCACCCCTATTAATTAAAATTGTCACTGAGAAACACACTTATGTAAATTAAAATTGACCAAACCAAAACAGAACAGCTTGGTTTATCTGTAAATGCTGCTATCTGCTAGGGTGACAACTGCCTTCAGAACGGATAATTCTTCAGCTAATTAGTGTCAGCTGTAATTAAGATCGAAGGGCATTGCAGGTGGATTCCAAGCGGTCCTGACTGTTTGGTAGCAGAGAGAGATTTTTCTGCAAGGAGCCCTAACCTCCCTACACCGGACACGTTTACCTGCGTTATTCTTGATCGTGAAGTTGGGGTTCCGGGAGATTTCCGGCG
This sequence comes from Okamejei kenojei, assembly GCA_035221665.1. NCBI lineage: Eukaryota > Metazoa > Chordata > Chondrichthyes > Rajiformes > Rajidae > Okamejei > Okamejei kenojei. Next base: position 29,787,312 of record CM069147.1, on the reverse strand, counting down.
CCAGGCTGTAAAAGAAGTACTGCCCAGTCTTCGGGTCATCTCTGTCCGTAGCACTGACCGTCTGAATAACCTGTCAACATGTAAGTGAACGAGGAGGAAAAATACGATGAGTCGTCACATTTTCATGGCATCTATCACAGTCTCATGTCCCATTATGGGCGGCAAGGTGGCGCAGCTGCTAGATCCGCTGCCTCTCAGCGCCAGAGGCCTAGGTTCAATCCTGACCTTGGCTGCTGTCTGTATGGAGTTTGCACATTCTCTCTGATGTATTCTGCTACATGATTTTAAATTCTACAAAATTTGCTGCCTCAAAAAGGCAGCCAGCATCGCGAGAGACCTACACCATCCTGACCACATTAATTTCATTCCTGCCATCAGGAAAAAGGTACAGGAGCCAAAAAACTGTCATGTCCAGGTTCAGGAGCAGCTTCTTCCCCACAACCATCAGCCTATTAAACACTACAACCTCCAAATACACACCAAACTATATAGACTTGGGAGCGCCATTTTTGGCTTTGCACTATTATTGTTAGTTAATTTGTCTTTTTGTTTTGTTTATTATGGGTTTTACATAGTATTATGTTTACAAATCTGTTGTGCTGTTGCAGATATGAATTTCATTGAAGATAGACACACAATGCTGGGGTAACTCAGCGGGACAGGCAGCATCTCTGGAGGGAAGGAAAGGGTGAATTTAATTGCTCTGCTTCAGGATATATGACAATAAAACACACTTGACTTTATTGCAGTAGGATTTGAACCAGTGAGGTTTCCCTTAATATTTTTTTGAAATATTCTATGGGATTCGAGAGGGCAGATAGGTCCTTGGTTATAGGGGCGGCCCAGTGGCACACCTGGTAGAGCTACTGCCTCACAGTGCCAGAGACCCAGGTCGATACTGACCTCTGGTGCCGTCTGTGTGTGGAATTTATACGTTCTCCCTATGATCACTTGGGATTCCTCTGGGTGCTCCAGTTTCCTCCCACATCCTAATGATGTGCAGGTTTGTTATTTGGCTTCTGTAAATTGCCCCAAGTGTGTAGGGAGCAAATGCAAAAGTGGGATAATATAGAACTACTGTGAACAAGTGATCAATGGTCAGCGTGGACTCAGTGGGCCTAAGGGCCTGTTTCCATGCTGTATCTCTAAATTAAACTAAATCCTTGAGAGCTACAGTTACTATTGTGCACTATTATGGTCTAGTAGCATTGCTGATTATTTATTTATTGTATTATTGATAATTGTATATTTATTTCACCTTAAAGATACAGTGCAGAAGTAGGCTCAACAGCTCATAAAGACCATGGTGACCAACAACTAATGCTATGCTACACACTAGGAACATTTTTATTGAAGCCAATTAATCTACAAACCTGTGCATCTTTGGAGTGTGGGAAAAAACCGTAGCACCCGGAGAGAACCCATAAGGTCACCGGAAAAATGTATAAACTCCGTGTGGACAGCACCTGTAATCAGGATCAAACCCAAGTCTCTGGCGCTGTAATGCAGCAATTCTACTACTGCGGAACTCTGCCGCCCACATTAACAATCCAAAAGTCTTACATTCTTTGACAATTCTTTGAGTGTCATTGAGGTAATAGGCCTGTTGGTGGTACATATGACAATTAAACAGTCTTAAACTCTTGACATAAGGAACTGCAGGTGATAGTTGACAAAATAAGACACAAAGTGCTGGAGTAACACAGTGGGGCAGGCAATATCTCCAAAGGATATGAATAGGCACTGCTTCAGGTTGGGACCCCTCTTCAAATAGATTGTCATTGGGGGGAGAAAGCTGGAACAGAGGTTGGGGCAGGACAAAGCCTGGCAAGTAACAGGTGGATACAGGTGAGGGGGGGGTTGATTGATCTTTTCATTTCTGCCCTTTGTCCAACCATCTGCCAATCAAAATTCAAAATAAAAGGATATAGCTTTGGAAAGGAGTTGAGGAGGAATTTATTTTGTCAGAGGCTGATGAATCTGTGGATTTCATTGCCACAGAAGGCGGTGGAGGCTAGATCATTACATATATTTTAAACGGAAGGTCTTGATTATTAAGGGTGTCAAAGGTTATGGGGAGATGGCAGGAGAATGTGGTTGAGAAGGAAAGATAGATCAGACATCATTCAATGGCAGAGAAGACTTGATGGGCTGAATGGCCTAATTCTGCTCCTATAAATTATGAACCTAAGAACCTGTAAACCCCCCTCACCTGTGTCCACCAAAGCCTTGCCTGGCTTTGATTTGCCCCCACCTCTCTCCCTGATTTTGGTGTTATTCCTGCACATCCGAGTTCCTCCAGCACTTTGTGTCCTAATTCATCAACTCAAGAGTTGATGAATTATTTTTTGAAGTGTAGTCATTACTTAAATATTGGAAAGGCAGCTGCCTGATTGTGCAGAGCAAGAACACAGAAATAGCAATAAATATTGAGCAGATAATCAATTTTATTTTTTTCTTGTTGATTGAGTGGTAAGTTTCTGTCAGGATGCCAAGAGTAACTCTCTTGCCGTCTTGTAAATGGTGCATTGGCCTGATTGATTTGAATGAACAGACACAGTTTTGGGTTACTGCTCAGGTGGAATAGGCCATAGAGTTGCTGCCTCGCAGCTCCAATGGCGCAGTGTTCATGATCATCTCTGGTTCTGTCCTGGTGGAGTTTGCACGTTTTCCCTGTGACCATGTGGATCTCCTCCGGGTGCTTCACATGACCCAAAGACATACAGTTGGGAAGCTTAGAGACAAAATGCTGGAGTAACTTAGTGAGTCAGGCAGCACCTCTGGAGACACGGAATAGGTGACGTTTTGAGTCAAACCCTTCTTCTGAAGAAGGGTCACAACCCAAAATGTCACCTATTCCTTTTCTCCAGAGATGTTGCTTGATCTGCTGAGTAACTCCAGCACTTTGTGTCTATCTTCAGTGCACACCAGCATCTGCAGTTCCTTCCTATGCAGTTGGGCTGATTGGTTGGACACTGTAAACAACCCTTTGTGTGTGGAAGTAGAGTGTGTAGTAAGTTAGAGGGCACACAAAAAGCTGGAGAAACTCAGCGGGTGCAGCAGCATCTAAGGAGCGAAGGAGATAGGCGACGTTTTGGGTCGAGACCCTTCTTCAGACTGGTCAGGGATCAGGGAAACGAGAGATATAGACGGTGATGTGGAGAGATAAGGAACAATGAGTGAAAGATATGCAAAAAAGTATCGGTGATAAAGGGAACAAGCCATTGTAAGCTGTTTGTGGTGTGAAAATGAGAAGCTGGTGCGACTGGGGTGGGGGAGGGAGATAGAGATAGAGGGAATGTCAGGGCCCGAGGGCTGAGGGAGAGGTGGGAAGGGGAGGAGACAGCAAGGGTTAACAGAATTGAGAAAATTCAATATTCAAGCCCAAAGGATGCAGACTCCCCAAGCGGAATATGAGGTGCTGTTCCTCCAGCTTGCGGTGTTCCTCACTCTGGCCGTGGAGGAGGCCCAGGACCGAGAGGTCGGATGTGGAATGGGAGGGGGAGTTGAAGTGCTGAGCCACCGGGAGGTCGGGTTGGTTATTGCGGACCGAGCGGAGGTGTTCGGCGAAGCGATCGCCAAGCCTCCGCTTGGTCTCACCGATATAGATCATCTGGCATCTGGAGCAGTGGATGCAGTAGATGAGGTTGGAGGAGGTGCAGGTGAACCTCTGTCGGACCTGGAAGGACTGCTTGGGTCCCTGAAAGGAGTGGAGGGGGGAGGTGAAGGGACAAGTGTTGCATTTCTTGCGGTTGCAAGGGAAAGTGCCCGGGGAAGGGGTAGAGTGGGAGGGGAGGGAAGAATGGACAAGGGAGTTGCGGAGGGAGCGGTCTTTGCGGAAGGCAGACAGGGGGGGAGATGGGAAGATGTGGCGGGTGGAGGGGTCACGTTGGAGGTGGCGAAACGGAGGTGTAGTAAGTTAATTGGCAAGTAGTGGGAATTGAATTGTGATGGGTGTAGAGTTAGTTTAAATGAGTGTTGATGATCGGCATGGATTCAGAGGCCGAAGGGCTTGTTTATATTCTCTCTGATTGCAAGCAGGGGTGGCACAGTGGCACAGTTGCTGCCTTACAAGACCAGAGACCCGGGTTTGATCCTAAATACAACTGCTGTCTATACAGAGTTTGTACGTTCTTCTTGTGAACATAAGGGTTTCTCCGGGTGCTCCAGTTTCCGCCCACATTCCAAAGACATGCAGGCTTGTTAGTTAATTGGCTTCTGTAAATTGTCCCTAGTGTGTTGGATAGAACTTGTGTATGGGTGATCACTGGTTGCCATGGACTTGGTGGGACAAAAGGCCCATTTCTGTGTTGTATCCCTAAACTAAACTGAACTCCCAACAGTGATCTCTTTTTTGTTGGCCAACATCTGCAGGGTCCCAAACCGAAATATCACCTATTCATCTTTTCCAGAGATGCTGCCTGACCTGTTCTGACTTTGGAGAAAACCCACGAGGTCACGGGGAGAACATGCAAACCGCACAGACAGTATTGGAGGACAGGATTGAACCGGGATCTTCAATATCATTGTGAGGCGGCTGCTCTACTGCTGTGCCACTACGCTGCATAATCTCTTTAAAATCTTTCCCATCTCGTCTTAAAGTTCTTTAATTTAAATTCCCTCTTACCTAGAGAAAAGCTGTGTTTATCTACCATATTTATTCCTATCAAAATCTTATAAACCTCAATTTCCTACATATGAATAAGCACAGTCTACCTAATCTCGATAACATGAGAAAAGCAAGCAATCAGCCATCCATAGCTAAGTGTTGCTTGACTTGCTGAGTCCCTCCAACAGTTTTTTTTATAAGCTTTTCCATCCCTATACAGTCTTTATCTGTATGTAACTCCATAGTCTTTCAACGTCCTAACGCTCTATTGCATTGGGGCTTTGCTTTGCCCGACACGAACAAAACCACTTCACTATCTTGCCAGTAGGAAGAGGCAAAAAGGGCAATCCTGGATTAGGTACAGCATTCAACTCCAAAGGTGTGTTGGGTGCTAGTTAGATGCGCGATACACCCTTTTAGACTTTTACTTTTTAGAATTCTACAGATACAGCTTGGAAACAGGCATTTTGCCCACCGAGTCAATTGATCCCGTACACTAGGATTATCCTACACACGAGGGAAAGATTACAATTTCGAAAAGCCAAGTAACTGTGCCGCCCCCCTCTTGCTGTCTCTCTTGACGAATGATTGTTAAGCTCTTCATCACTCAACACACACATGGATGAACAGTGCGTCCCATCAGTTTCTTGCTTTGCCGAGCTTTGGCTCGAGTGTCTTGGGGAGCTATAAATGGGCATCAAAACCTTGAAAGATCTCCACCCATCTACCTACCTGGCCGGATTTTCCATTTTCGCACAGGTAAGCTTCAGACTGCGAGGAAAGCACAGGAGCATTGTCATTAACATCAAGAACTTTAATGGCCACAAGCGTCCGAGATATTTGGCTGTGGTTCCCTGCAGGTAGAAAGAAAGTAAGAAATTGTTGTCTAACATTTCAAAAACTTAAAGATAAGTATTTAGAAAAAATGTTTCTATTTATTTTCCTGCACCTTTCAACCCATATTCCACAAAACCATGCACATCAGTGTTCCTTCATTATTATAAATAATGTTTGTGCCCTAGGCAATTATCATCTTCGTGAGAGAGTCTAACCATCAAAATGTTGGCATTTAATGGCATCTTTTCAGCAGCTGTTATCAGGCAACTGAACTATCCTATCACCAACTAGAAAGCAGTCCTACCATCTACCATCTAGCTCGTTGGAGACCCTCAGACGACTTTAATCAAACTTTACTGGAGTTTATCTTGCACTAAACGTGATTCCCTTTGCCCTGTATCTGTAGACTGTGGGCAGCTTGATTGTAATCATGTAGAGTTTTTCTGTTGACTAGATAGCACGTAACAAAAAATTGATGTACCTTAGTACATGTGACAATAAACTAAATTAAACTAAACCAAACCAATCCCCCACCATCAACATTCTGGAGTCACCACTCGAAAGGCTGCCTGATCCATTGAAGTCCTCCAGTGTTTTGTAATTTGCTTAAAGTCATGTCTTCCTGCTCTGGACTTATCTACTAGAGAAAATAACATACTGTACCAAATACCTCAATCATTTAAAACATCTCCTTAAGAACACCCATCAACCTCTAAACCCATGGAGTTTCCTAGGTCCTTGAGAAGGACTGATTTGGAATCATTGCTCAGGAGGGGTGGAAGATTGCAACCTTCACGTGGTCCGCCCTGTTTCCACTAATGCAATCAACTCGACGTGCACAAACGGAAGATCAAATAGAACATGTTGTCCAACAACTTTAGGCTGTGCACGCCACACGAAAGAAGAAGAAGATTGCTTAGGAAGTTTGTGAGTTAAAACATACTATGAAAGATTACCTCAAGGGGAAAGATTAAGAAAATGTTCGTTGAAATTTATAAGAATGTAAGTTGGTCTTACTGAATATTAAGGTTCCGAGGGATTTGGCTCGGAAGATTATGAATAGATTTAATTTAGTCATAGAGTCATACAGCATGGAAGCAAGCCCTTCAGCTCAACTTGTTCATGTAAACCAAGATGCCTCATCTAAGCTAGTCAATTTTGCCCGTGTTTGGCCATATCACCCTAAACCTTTCTATCCACGTTTAAGAAGGAACTACAGATGCTGGAAAATCGAAGGTAGACAAAAATGCTGGAGAAACTCAGTGGGTGAGGCAGCATCTATGTAGAGAAGGAAATAGGCAATGTTTCAGGTCGAAACCCTTCTTCAGACAGTCTGAAGAATTAAATTAGAGGGAAGGTTTCAAGTCAATGACATTTTGGAAGAACCCTCCTAGAAGAATAGTTTTGTTGAATCTATACTAACTAATTTGAAGGCCAATATATCAGTTTCACTGTTTGACTGCTCAAATTAAAACTAGAAATGTATAACAAATGCCAACTACACCAGGTTTTGCTTGAGGTAGTTTGCCTCCAGGACATGAAATTTTCTGCACAAACGTTTTTCTAACTCATTAAAATGTAAAATGCCGCTTCATAAATATGTGAAGTGTTTAAATCAATATTGAACACACCAACTAGCAAATAGTAGCTACATTTAATCTGGGGGAGAAAGCATTGCAGGAAATTAATGTAAATCCCACCAAATGATCTGGCAAATATTTCACTTCAATCTGCAATGTAAACACTCGTTTGATATCCTTTCTAAATTGCTCATTTAGATGGGGAGAAGAGAATGAGTTTCTATCTGTTGCTCACTTGGTATATGAATGGTGGTGCACTATCTCTCACCACGTGTGGTGTAATACAAGATGTGTAAAGTTGCACTGGGATAAGTGATTAGGAAGGTGAATAAGGTGTTGGACATGAGTCTGAAGAAGGGTTTCAGCCCAAAATGTTGCCTATCTCCTTCGCTCCTCAGATACTGCTGCACCCGCTGAGTTTCTCGAGCTTTTTGTGTACCCAATGTGTTGGACTTTACTGCCGGACAGATGGTGTGCAAAAGTAGATGATACTCTAGTTACTTTACTTTAGAGCTACAGTGTGGAAACAAGTCCTTTTGCCCAATGAGTCCACACCGACCAGTGATCACCTTAGTACACCAACACTATCCCACACACTAGGGACAATTTACAATTTTTACAGGAGCCAATTAATCTACAAACCTGCATGTTCAGTTTAATTTAGTTTAGTTTAGAGCTAAAGTGCAGAAACATAGAAACATAGAAACATAGAAATTAGGTGCAGGAGTAGGCCATTCAGCCCTTCGAGCCTGCACCGCCATTCAATATGATCATGGCTGATCATCCAACTCAGTATCCCGTACCTGCCTTCTCTCCATACCCTCTGATCCCCTTAGCCACAAGGGCCACATCCAACTCACTCTTAAATATAGCCAATGAACTGGCCTCAACTACCCTCTGTGGCAGAGAGTTCCAGAGACTCACCACTCTCTGTGAAAAAAGTCTTTCTCATCTCGGTCTTAAAGGATTTCCCCCTTATCCTTAAGCTGTGACCCCTTGTCCTGGACTTCCCCAAAATCGGGAACAATCTTCCTGCATCTAGCCTGTCCAACCCCTTAAGAATTTTGTAAGTTTCTATAAGATCCCCTCTCAATCTCCTAAATTCCAGAGAGTATAAACCAAGTCTATCCAGTCTTTCTTCATAAGACAGTCCTGACATCCCAGGAATCAGTCTGGTGAACATTCTCTGCACTCCCTCTATGGCAATAATGTCCTTCCTCAGATTTGGAGACCAAAACTGTACGCAATACTCCAGGTGTGGTCTCACCAAGACCCTGTACAACTGAAGTAGAACCTCCCTGCTCCTGTACTCAAATCCTTTTGCTATGAAAGCTAACATACCATTCGCTTTTTTCACTGCCTGCTGCACCTGCATGCCTACTTTCAATGACTGGTGTACCATGACACCCAGGTCTCGCTGCATCTCCCCTTTTCCTAATCGGCCACCATTTAAATAATAGTCTACTTTCCTGTTTTTGCCACCAAAGTGGATAACCTCACATTTATCCACATTATACTGCATCTGCCAAACATTTGCCCACTCACCCAGCCTTTCCAAGTCACCTTGCAGTCTCCTAGCATCCTCCTCACAGCTAACACTGCCCCCCAGCTTAGTGTCATCCGCAAACTTGGAGATATTGCCTTCAATTCCCTCATCCAGATCATTAATATATATTGTAAATAGCTGGGGTCCCAGCACTGAGCCCTGCGGTACCCCACTAGTCACTGCCTGCCATTGTGAAAAGGACCCGTTTACTCCTACTCTTTGCTTCCTGTTTGCCAGCCAGTTCTCTATCCACATCAATACTGAACCCCTAATACCGTATGCTTTAAGTTTGTATACTAATCTCTTATGTGGGACCTTGTCGAAAGCCTTCTGGAAGTCCAGATATACCACATCCACTGGTTCTCCATTATCCACGCTACTAGTTACATCCTCGAAAAATTCCACAAGATTCGTCAGACATGATTTACCTTTCGTAAATCCATGCTGACTTTGTCCAATGATTTTACCACTTTCCAAATGTGCTGCTATCCCATCTTTAATAACTGACTCTAGCAGTTTCCCCACTACCGATGTTAGACTAACTGGTCTGTAATTCCCCGTTTTCTCTCTCCCTCCCTTCTTAAAAAGAGGGGTTACATTTGCTACCCGCCAATCCTCAGGAACTACTCCAGAATCTAAAGAGTTTTGAAAGAAACAAGCCCTTCATCCCACTGAGTCCGTGCTGACCAGCGATCACCTTGAACACTAGACCTATCCTACACACTAGGGACAATTTGAACATGTTACAGAAGCCAATTAACCTACAAACCTGCACATCTTTGGAGTGTGGGTGGAAATTGGAGCACCCGGTGAAAAGCCACACGGACACTGGGTGAAGGTACAAGCTCCATACATACAACACCCATTGAATTGAACCCGAGTCTCTGGTGCTGTAAGGCAGCAACTCTACCACTGTGCCTCTGTGCCGTCCCGAAGGCATGGCTGGCATTTGGTTATCTTGAAATTGAAATTGTCTTCGAGAAGATAGCATGCCTTATTATAGTCTTCTGCTGGTTTCCTGGTGCTGATGGAGTTCCAGGATTTAGACCCCAAGAAATGATGAAGAAAAGATGACACCAAGTGCTGGAGTACCTGCAGATCACAAAGCATCTCTGGGGAACATGGATAGGCAATGTTTTGGATTGGGTCTGAAGAAGGGTCATGACCTGAAACCCGCTGATCCCTATTCTCCAGAGATGCTGCCTGACCCGTTGAGTTACTCCAGCACTTTGTGTTTTTTATTGAAAACTAGCATCTGGAGTACACTGTGTCTCCAATGGAAGGTGATATATTGTGAAGTGAAGTTAGTGACTGAGGAGGGAAACTGCTGGTGCTCCCCTATGCCTGTTCCTTTTTACCTTTTTAGGAGTAATGATCGTGGCTATGGGAAGTGTGGATGGAGTAGTCTGGGCTAGTACTGAGGATAGACCCAAAATGCTGGAGTAACTCAGCAGGTCAGGCAGGATCGCTGGAGAAAAGGAATAGGTGATGTTTTAAGTTGGAACCCTTCTTCAGACTGGAAGATAGAGAGGGCCAAAATAAAACAGGGCCAGCAACAGATTACCTCAGGAAGGGTGGAGTCCATAATGGCCCATTGTTGTCCAGAGAAGATGTGCTAATGACAGGGATGCAAGAATGCAAACAGTGGAAATAGTATGATGTCTCGAGTGGGGGAATGGGGGAGAGAGAGTGTTAAAAAAAAACAGAAATCAATGTTCAAACCACTGGGTTGTAAGCTGCCCAAGCGAAATATGAGGCGTTGTTCCTCCAATTTGCACGTGGCCTCACTCTGACATTGGAGGAGGACCAGGATAGAAAGGTCAGTATGGGAATGGGAAAATTAGTTTAAATGGTCTGGGTCAGTAGTTGCAGTGTGTTTTTTTGGAGGATGCAGTATTATGGTGGTGGAAGGAATGTTTGTGGAGCCGGTTGGGGTTCTGGTCAAACCAGCTACTTTACCCAGATGGTTGGGTATAGGATGTCTAGAGTATTATGTATGGATTTACACTTATCTTAAAGGCAGTGAAGAGGGACTTCATTATTCCAAGGATGAAGGGTTGCCCCATGATAAAAGGATGAGAAGTTGGGCCAATGTTTATAAATGGGCATTTAATCCACAACCATTCACTCATTCCACCACTGATGCACAATAGTGGCAGTTTGTACCATCTAAAGGATGCACTGTAGCAACTCTCCAAGACTCCTTATACACACCTTCCAAACCCACCTCTAACAGCAAGAAGGACAAGAGCAGCAAAAAGCCTGGGGGCCACCAGCACCTGAACGTTGGCCTCCAAACCACACACACACCCTGCCTTGGATATAAGACACAAAGTGTTGGAGTAACTCAGAGAGGCAGGCAGCATCTCTGGAGAACATGGATGGTAGCGTTTCAGACTGTGGGACCCTGAGTCCGAAGATGGTGCCTATCAGCATCTGAAGAAGCGTCCCAACCTGAAGCTTTGTTTATTGTATGTTTTCCAGAGATGCTGTCTGATCCTCTGAGTTACTCCAGCACTTGGTATATTATTTCATAAACAATGCTGTATGACCTGATGACCCTTTTACACCGCGCCATGTCCATTCCCACAGCTCCAAGAGGTGGAGCGTGTAGACAAGGACGCGGCCTAAGATGGCACGGAGCGATGAAGGAATGGCAGAGGACACCAAGGGCCACGCTTGGCCAGGCCGACCCTGCAATGCCGCCAGGACAACGGGCCTTCATGGTCAAGGTCAAGAATCCTGCACTTGAAAATGGTGCTAAATCTGATGACTGTGTGTACTGTCTCAGTATAAAACTGCTATACACTTGTTCTGTATCTGGGTTGCTTATCTAAGATGTATCTAAGTGCTTATGAACAGTGATACTTATACTGAATTGCATACTAGAATGAATTTCACTGTACCTCGGAAAATGTGAAAAATAAAGTACCATTGAACCATTATGTTGGTCTCAGGTAAAGGTTAACCACCCTGAAGCGTTAGGTTAAACCAAGTCAAACAATCAACGTGGTACGTACGGGTTTCCATGGCGATAATACTGATATTATGCCAGACATCAGATTCTCTGTCCAGGGGCTTTGCCAGTGTAATCTTTCCCTCATCAGCATTAATGTTGAACAACCTCTCAAGGTCAGTGTGGCGATCAATGGAATACCTACAAAACAAAAGTATTCAATGATCATTCCCAGAAAAAAAATTGCATACACTCACAACAAAACCCCATTCAGTAAGTGGGAGAAGAGAACACTGCTAATTTCAGCTTTTTGGCTAAATGGATGATATAAAATAACCTACCCATTACAGAGCTTAGCCAATCTCCCTTTCCATTTGAAAGTCAACATGCAATAACACCAGCTTTAAACCAGGAAGTCTTTCATTTCACAAACTCAAGATGACATATGAGACTTTACACTTAACTAGATACAAGAGACTGCACGACAGCATAAAAAACATTTTTGGAGGTTCTTGGAGTTTAGTTTACTGTACCAAGGTACAGTTAAAAGGTTTTGTTGCCTGCTATCCAGTTAGTGGAATAGCTATACATGCCTACAATCAAGCCATCCACAGTGTACAGATACAGGATAAAGGGAATAACGTTTAGTGCACAATAAAGTCCAGTAAAATCCGATTAAAGTCTGAGGGTCTCCACTGAGTCATATGGTAGCTCAGAACAACTCTCTAGTTTATGAAAGGGTGGTTCTATTGCCTGATAACAGCTGGGAAGAAATTATACCTGAATCAGGAGGTGAATGAATGGATGGATGGATGGATGGATCTGGAGGTGGAGGTGGAGGTGAATTGGTGACAGATGTCGGCATGGACTTAGTGTGCTGAAGGGCTGGTTCCAGTGTCTTTCACTTTCAATCAAGATCTCATTGACAATATTTCTCACCAGGACCTTGTATGCGAAAGTGGGATAACATAGTACTTAGCCCACAACGATGATCATGCCGGCATTGACAGTGGGCTGTAAGGCCTGTTTCTGTGTCTTTCCAGTTCAATCAAATTCTCATAGAAAATATTGTAGAGGAGGCCTCACCAGGATCTTGTTTGCAAAAGTGGGATAACCTAGAACTAGTGTAAATGGGCGATTGATGGTCGCCATGGACACGGTGGGCTGAAGGGTCTGTATCCATACAGTATCTCCAAAGGGAACAACTGTAAACGAAACACCTTATTCAGAAGAGATTCCCAATGTTGTTCAGGGGGAGTCCAGGTCCTTGGATTGAGGCGCAAACTAAACCTTCTGTCTCAGGGAGAAATGACCTTTGAACTGAGCCACGCTGGCGCATAATCATCGCAGCTTCAAATTATCCCCAACAAGTTTCAGACTGACCTTTCAAATCATAGTCACAAATTTCAATTCACTGAGTGAATCTCAGGGAGCTTGACAAGGGCTTTGGTGAATGATTGTGGCTTGAGAAGAACCACATGCACAACCAAAGGGCTAAAAAAAGTGCTGATTGCTGTTTGAGTGCAACTTACGACAGAATGACAGCCGGCTCGATACCTGCAGATTTAATCTTTCAAAGCTCCTTCATAGCTCAGCATGTAGGAAGAATAATTTTGTCTTAAATTAGGCTGCAATGGTTCTTCACGGGACACGGTTATTATCAGGGAGAGAGAGAGAGAGATAGACAACAGGTTTGAACTGAGTCCAGTAAATTATTTGTGAAAACAAGCGCAATTGTCAAATCCGGCAAAAAGTTGCTGAGGTTATTAAAAGGCACAGACAGATACAATAATAGGAGAGGTTTAGAAGGATATGGGCCAAATGCAGGCAAATGGGACTAGTTTAGATGGAGCATCTTGCTAGTCACCTTTGGCATGGCATGGACCAGTTGGGCTAAAGGGCCTGTTTCTGTGTTACATGACCGTAACTAAGTTGTACAAGACATTAGCGAGGCCACGTTTGGAGCATTATGTTCAGTTTTTGGTCACCCTGTTATAGGAAATATTTTTAGGAAAGAACTGCAGATGTTGAAGAAGGGTTCTGACCTGAAATGTCACCTGTTCCTATTCTCCAGTGAGGCTGCTGACCCACTGAGTTGCTCCAGCACTTTGTGTCTATCATAGGAAAGATGTTGTTAAGTAGAAAATGGTGCAGATAAGATTTACGAGAATGTTGCTAGGACTCAAGGGCTTGAGGTATAGGGAGAGGTTGAGCAGGCAAGGACTTTATTCCTTGGCATGCGGGACTATGAATGGTGATCTTACAGAAGTGATTAAGATCATGATCAGAATGAAAAGCAAAGAACATAGAACAGTACAGCACAGGAACGATTCCTTCGGCCCACAACGTTAGTGCCAAACACGATGCCTAGATAAATTGATCTCATCTGCCTGTACATGATCCATATACTGCTGTTCCTTGTATTTCCATGTGCCGATCCAAACGCCTCTTAAATGTCACTCTTGTATCTACCTCAACCACCCCCCGTGGCAATGCGTTCCAGGCCCCCATCACTCTCTACGTGGTAAACTTGCCTTGCACATCTCCATTAAACTTTCCCCGTCTCATGTTCATGTATTCCAACCCTCTTGTGCAGCCCAAAAAGGTATTTGCCTTCCCCAAAGCCCACGACACTCTATGTTTGCTTTCTGCATCTCCTTATTCTCCTGCAGAATTAATGATATCACATCATTTATTATTCCATGAGCTCATGTTCTAGGAAGAGAATGAGGCCATTCGGCCCATCAGGTCTACACCGCCATTCAATCATGACTGACCTATGTGTCCTTCTCAACCCCATTCTCCTGCCTTCTGTGCATAAACCCGGACGCTCTTACTAATCAAGAATCTGTCAATCTCCGCCTTAAAAATATCCATTAACTTGGCTCCCACAGCTATCTGTGGTAATTAATTTCACATATTCAACTCTGACTAAAGAAATTTCTCCTCATCTCCTTTCTAAAAGTACTTCCTTTTATTCTGAGGCTGTGGCCTCTGGTCCTGGACTCTCCTACTAGTGGTTTACAAACCATTCTGTTTTAGCTCACTATGTAAACAACTGCACATTATTGAAAAATTGCACTCCTGCATGACCATTCACCGAACCTGTCCTCCGTGTTCTTACAGTCTCTTTGCGATCTCCTCACATCGCCCTTTCCTGTCGCGATCTGCATCAGTATATTATCATATTTTTCATCATGGAAGTTAATTGGGAGCAGGAAAGGCCCCAGAACTGATCCCTGTGGTAATCCATGAATAACAGTCTATCAACCTGAAAAATACCTCATATTTCCAACAGTTCCTTAACCAACCTTTATCCTTGTTAATACATCACCCTCAACCCAGTGGGATCATGTTACATGCAGTACTTTTTGCTGGATCATTAAAAGCATAGTAGAGGTAGATAAATATTTGAAGGACCGAGAAATTGAGCCTTAGAAGGAACTAGTGAAGGAAGAGAGGATGAGAGGAATAGATTTGGTAAATGCACAGAGTCTATTGCCCAGGGAAGGAGCACCAAGAACCAGAGGACATAAGTTTAAGGTGATGGGTGGAAAAGATTTAATAGGAACCTGAGGGGTAACTTTTTCACACAAAGGGTGGTGGGTGTATGGAATGAGCTGCCGGACGAAGTAGGTACTATCGCAACGTCCAAGCAACGATTAGACGGGTAGAATAGGTTTAGAGAGACATGGGCCAAACGCAGGCAGGCGGGACTAGTGTAGATGGGCATGTTGCCGGTGTGGACAAGTAGTGCCGAAGGGGCTGTATCCATGCTGTATGACTCTATGTCTCTATGACTCTATAAGAGGAGTTAAGGTTAGCATAAATCGGCCATGATGATATTGAATAGCGGAACAGGCATGAGGAGTAGAATGGTTACTCCACCTCCATGGCCTCGTGGGACCAGACAGCAGGCTGGATATAGGGCCACTTGATCTAAACAACACACCTTTCTTTTTTTTAATCCACAGAAGCCACCTCAAGATATAGTGGAGATACCTATCATTGAATAATATCAATGATGCAAATTATATTTGTCTCTATCGCATCTCAAAATGGGTTTTAAATTTTAATCGTGTTTTTAAATTTGATTTGCTATCTCAGCTGCGAGTTTGGAAATGCTAAATTTAGTGCTGTGAGCATAGCTCACTTTTGGACTACACAGGCTAAATCATGCTATTAGGGTATTAAATCTTCCTGTGCTCTTCTATTATTTGAAGCTATTTGCTGAGACACAAATAGATCAATTGAATAAATAGATAAATCAAATACTCGCAGCATAGGTACGGTGCAGGTTATACAAAGAGCACATTTCTCTCAGCAGTCAAACAAAGAAAGACTTGCATTTATATAGCTTCCTTCACATGCTTCTTGCCCATGGAGTACTTCTGGAATTGAGGTCACTGTAGGAAACAATGACAGGCCACTTGCACACAGCAAGATCCCATGAACAGCAACATCACAATGGTGAAACAATTTGCATATGAATATGTGTGGTATGTTTTGTTTGGGATTTGTGTGTGTTTGTTTGTGTTAGCATATTTTTGTGATCATTTAGTGTGTGTTTGTGTGCCCTTCATATGTGTATGCGTCTATGTATGTGTTCACTTTATGCGTGCGTGCGTGTTATGTGTATTGATGAGAGCATATAAAGTGAAAGGTGGCATTTATTTCTATGTATGTTTCACAGGATGGAATCCACCAGCCTCGCCTAACCTGCAGTTCACGGGTGTGTGATCACACTCTATGTGTTTAAATCCATGCCTTGATGCCCTGAAGCTGGAAACACTAATGAATGCCACAATGCCAGGATATATGTGTGTGTGTTTAGGTGGAAAATGGACCAGGGCATATTGGGAAGATTGGGTTTGATTGCATGTGAGTGTGAGTGTGAGTGTGAGTGTGAGTGTGTGCACATGTGCGTGTGTGTGTGTGTGTGTGTGTGTGTGTGTGTGTGTGTGTGTGTGTGTGTGTGTGTGTGTGTGTATGTGTGTGTGCATGTGTGTGCATGTGTGTGTGTGTGCATGAGTATGTGTGCATGAGTATGTGTGCATGCATGCAAGTGTGTGTGTAGGCACACGTGTGTGCGCATTGTGCATGCTTGTGTGTGTATGGGTGGCGAAGGGGAATAGATTTTGGGGACAGTTGTCTGTGGTTGCATGTCTGTTTATGTAAAAGTGTACGTATATGTCTGTGTGTGTGTGTGTAGGTATGCTACGGAAGTGTACCTATGAAGTGTGTGTGTGCATGCACATGCATGTGTATATGCATGCTCGTGCATTGGATGTGTGGCCAAGTATGTGTGGAGTGTGTGAAGTGTGTAAGGTATGCTATGAAACTGTAATAAATGTGTGTGTGTGTGTATATGTTGCATGAGTTTCAATTCAATTCAATGCAATTGCCCTTTATTATCTTTCAAACATGCAAGTTTTAAATAAAATTCGTTCCTGCAGTCATAACAGCAAAAAAAATACCAAAACACACAATTAACACAATTGCACATAAACATCCATCGCAGTGAATCTCCAAACACCTCCTCACTGTGATGGAAGGCAAATGTCTTATCTCTTCCCTGTCCTTTGTTCTTCTCCCACGGTCAGGCAGCCAAACTGTAACGTTGAGGCGACCAGGGCTCCCGATGTTAAAGCCGCGGGCAATGTTAAGTCCTGCGACCGTTTAAGCACGCCGGGCGATGTAAGGCCCTGCTCCGGGCCGATTCAAACCCCTCGATTAGGGCAGGTGAAGTTGCCGTTGCGGGAGCTCCGAAAATCGGTCTCCCACCAGGGACCAGTGAGCTCCGGACTCCGCCGTCCACCTGTGCCCGAAGCTCCAAAGTTGGGTCGCAGCCGCAGCCGCAGCGCCACCAACAGCTCCGAAGTCAGCCAGCTCCGCGATGGTGAGTCCGCAGGCTCTACGGCTGGAGCCTTCAGGTTGATTCTGGTTGGAGGCTGTCAACGCCACGATGTTAGGCCTCCAACGACAATTGAGACACGACAAGGGAAAAGTCACATCCCCCTTTCAGGGAAGAGATTAAAAAGTTTCCCCCACCCGCCCCCCGCCCCCCCCCCTCCCCCCTCAAATGTACACAGCTAAAATAAATCCAAAACATACTCCCAATAAGACAAAAGAAACAACAACAAAAAAACAGACGGACTGCCGGCGCCCATCATAGGTCAGCATGGCGACATGCCCCCTGGTGACACCCCACGACACCCACAACATGTCACCAGGGGTCGCCTGTACGGTTGTGAGAGGTCTCCTAGTCACCCAAAGAGTCGTAGCGTCTTTCTGGTCGCCGCTGAATTTTCAACATGTTAAACATTTTTGGCGACCTATAACAGGTGCCGGCAATCGCCGAAAAGGTTGTGTAAGTGGGACAGGCCCTTGTATTGTCCCTAATGTGTAGGATAGAACTATATTTGGAGTCGCTGGTTGTCAGTCTCGGAGGGCCAAAGGGCCTGTTTCCTGCTGTATCCCCAAACTAAACACTAATGATGTCTCCCACTGCTCAGTAGCTGGTGACCCTCAGTTTCAAGTTTCACAGATGTTTAACAAAGACGATAAACACATGGAGAGCTGGCATCTAGCAGTCAATTTCCTAGATGAACTCCATAAATGATCGGCACACGTATTCCCAATGCCACAGCAGCTGAAACTTGACCTGGGAGTCAAAGGACCCAGAGGTACGGAGAGTAAATTTTGAGTTTAGAGATACAGCTCGGAATCAGTCCTTCGGCCCACGGAGTCTGCACCGACCAGCGATCTCCGTACATTAACACTATCCTACACACACTAGGGACAATTTTACATATTATACCAAACCAATTAACCTACAAACCTGTACGTCTTTGGAGTGTAGGATAAAACCTGAAGAGGGCAGGGAAAACCCACGCAGGTCACGGGGAGAACGTACAAACCTTGTACAGACAGAACCTGTAGTCGGGATTGTACCCAGATCTCTGGTGCTGTAAGGCAGCAACTCTATCTCTGCACCACCATGTCACCCTCTGTACTCTAAATGCAGCAAGAAACCAGGATGCAACCTTCCCTACCTCACAGAGCTATCGCTGACATCAGGGTCCCGAGCCAGAACCTCCCCTATGACTGATCCGAAGGCTGCGTTCTCCCTCACTTCCAAGAAGTAGGTGGGCAAGGAGAATACTGGAGGTTCATCGGCATCGTCCACTGTGATCTTCACGGCGGCCGTGTCTTTGAAAGGCCCCTTGCTGATGAAGCGCGGGTCAATGTGCGTGTTCCCTGCCTCCACCTTCAAGGTGTAGGATTTCTTGATCTCAAAGTTCAGGGCCTGTGGGAAGTGACAAAGACGAATGATTCCACTAATAACTGGAATTAATGCAAGAGCAGAACAAATGATTATAACACTGATGGATGGAATTTCCTTGGGATTGGTACATCTCATAACAAGTTCACCCAAGTATTAGTGCTCAAAAATAATTAGGTTGTTTTTCAGAGATTATTTATTACACATATTATATTTGGAGAGTGGAAATCTCCATACTATGCTATTAATATCTTTCCACCCGTATTATAACACTCAAGGTCTTTTCGTTTTTTTCCCACTCATTCATTTATTGAGGCAATCTATTAAAATGTTGCCAGTCATTACACATACACAGAACCACTTTGTCTCTTCATTATTAAAGATGTGCATGATTATATTAAGTGGGGATCATGCTGTTTTGTTCTACGTGTTTCTACTGTGATCTTATTGGATAGAAGAGTCAAGTGCTCAAATAATGAACCAATTTAACTTTAATTCAATCTGGAACAAGAGCTCAAAAATTACATAATTAGTGTGCTGTCTTGTAAATTAACCTCTACAGGTATACCGATGTTGTGTCTTAATGTATCCTGAAGGCATTTGTAATGATGTGAGAACATATTTCTTTCATATAGAGTCATACAGTGTGGAAACAGGCCCTTCGGTCCAAACTGCACACACTTACCAACAAGTCAAGTCAAAGTCAAAGTCAAAAGAGTTTATTGCCACGTGTCCCTGACAGGACAATTAAATTCTTTCTTTGCATAGCACAACAGAACATAGTAGGCATTGACTACAATTATATACTTAAATACACACATTAATTAATAAATTAATATAGTACAAATAACAGATGGAGGGGTATTAATGTTCAGAGTTTTGTCCGAGCCAGGTTTAATAGCCTGATGGCTGTGGGGAAGTAGCTATTCCTGAACCGGGTTGTTGCAGTTGTCAGGCTCCTGTACCTTCTACCCGAAGGTAGCAGGGAGATGAGTGTGTGGCCAGGGTGGTGTGGGTCCTTGATGATGCTGCCAGCCTTTTTGAGGCAGCGACTGTGGTAGATCCCCTCGATGGAAGGAAGGTCAGAGCCGATGATGGACTGGGCAGTGTTTACTACTTTTTGTAGTCTTTTCCTCTCCAGGGCATTCAAGTTGCCGAACCAAGCCACGATGCAGCCGGTCAGCAAGCTCTCTACTGTGCACCTGTAGAAGTTAGAGAGAGTCCTCCTTGACAGACCGACTCTCCGTAATCTTCTCAGGAAGTAGAGGCGCTGATGAGCTTTCTTAATAATTGCATCTGTGTTCTCGGACCAGGAAAGATCTTCACAGATGGGCACGCCCAGGAATTTGAAGCTCTTGACCCTTTCAACCATCGACCCGTTGATTTAAACAGGACTGTGGGTCCCCATCCTACTCCTTCCAAAGTCCACAATCAGTTCCTTGGTTTTGCTGGTGTTGAGGGCCAGGTTACTGTGCTGGCACCATGTGGACAATCGCTCGAACTCTCTTCTGTATTCCGACTCATCCCCATCAGTGATACGTCCCACAACAGTGGTGTCGTCAGCGAACTTGATGATGGAGTTCGCACTATGACCGGCTATGCAGTCATGAGTATAGAGTGAGTACAGCAGGGGGCTGAGCACGCAGCCTTGAGGTGCTCCCGTGCTGATTGTTATCGAATCTGACACATTTGCACCAATACGAACAGACTGTAGTCTGTGAATGAGGAAGTCGAGGATCCAATTGCAGAGGGATGCGCAGAGACCCAGTTCTGCGAGTTTGGTAACCAGCTTGGAGGGGATGATTGTGTTAAATGCCGAGCTGTAGTCAATGAATAACAGCCTGACAATGAGAGAGTGGTCCTGAGCGGAGTGGAGGGCCAGCGAGATCGCATCCACCGTTGATCTGTTGTGGCGGTAAGCGAACTGCAGTGGGTCCAGGTTTTTGTCGAGTTGATTTGCGCCATGAGCAACCGCTCGAAGCACTTCATCACCACAGGCGTTAGTGCCACTGGTCGATAGACATTGAGGCACGTCACCTTGCTCTTCTTGGTTATCGGTATTATTGATGCCCTTTTGAAGCAGGTGGGAACCTCATACCCATCTACAAGTCCCATCTATATTCGTTCCACCTGGCTGCGATTGGTCCATATCCCTATAAACCAGACCCGGGTTTGATCCTGACGATGTGCATAGTATGCCAGGCAAATTAGCAAGCCATGCATGGTGAATCAAAGAGAGCTTGATTGATGAAGTAAAGAGAACAACACACACACAAATAGGGAAGACTGACCTGGGGCTCAATACCTATACTAGGGCACACCCCTAAACCCCGTGACAAATCCTTCCTGCCATTACCCAATCATGTAACCCTACCCCCGACTGCTGAGGGTTCGCATAGTGAGTGGCCTACCCACCTGGTGGCGCCACAGGAGTTTGTGTGGAGTTTGCATGTTGTCTGTGTGATGCCATGGGTTTTCCCCAGGTGCTCTGCGGAGTTTCCTCCCACATCATCCCGTAGGTTAGTGTACGGGATGATCGTTGGTTGGCGCGGACTTGGGGGCCAAAGGGCCTCATAGTATCATGAAAATGTAAAGTCTAAAGTATAAATCGTCATTGCATCCAGCACTTCAAACCCTACAAGACCTTTGCATGTTTTTATGTCTCTTCCCACTCTTCCGAACTCTCAAGAGTACAAACCCTATCAACTCATACAATTCCATTCACACTCCCCTCCCCTCCTTGCCACATTCTGCCACCCTACTTGCTTGACCAGTTCCACTGCTCACCACATTGAATCCCTCTTCAGATCACACCTTCCCTAGCCAACAATGGACCTCCTGAGTTCATTTGTTGCCGACCCTGAATGGTCCTGGTCTTATCTCGCCTCCCACCCTGTCTTTAGTCTGAAGAAGGGTCACAACCCAAAACATCTCATATTCTTGTACTCCAGAGATGCAGCCTGACCTGCTGACTTACTCCAGCACTTTGTGTCTATTTTTCGTATAAACCAACAGTTCTTTGTTTCTACACATGCAAGTAAACCACCATTCCTGGAGCCAATTTAGTGATCTCCACTCCACCCTCTCTCTATTAATCTTTTTTTGTGCATCATTTCTTAGATGACACCAAAACTGTGCACATCACACCAGATGCATTCTCACTAAGGTCCTGTACAATTGCAAGAACACATTCTCAGAATCTATATTCAAATCCTTTGATAATAAAGTCTGCAAAAAAATGCCTTGTTAATCATTTATTGCACCTGCATGCCTGCCTTCAGCGACTTTAGTACAAACATTTTGAAGTCCGTTTGAACATCTACAATATCCAATCTCTCACAGTTTAACAAATGCTCTGTCTTGTTTGGATATATAGGGTGTCCCTAATGCAAGTACTTGTAACCTGGACAACATGTAAAGGACATTTGGACAGGCAGATGGACACAAAATGTTGGAGTTACTCAGCGGGTTAGGCAGCATCTCTGGAGAAAAGGATTAGGTGACATTTCGGGGGTACACAAAAAGCTGGAGAAACTCAGCGGGTGCAGCAGCATCTAAGGAGCGAAGGAGATAGGCGACGTTTCGGGTCGAGACCCTTCCTCAGACTGGACATTTCGGGTTGTGACCCTTCTTTGGACAGGTGTGTGGATAGGAAAGGTTTTGAGGGATTTGGGTCAAACGCAAGGAAATAGGACAAGCTTAGACAGATGTCATGGACAATGTAGGTTGAAGAGCCTGTTTCCATGCTGTATGACTCTATGACACTAAATGAACCATCTATTCATTATCTTCCCAGCCAAGTCCATCAGAACCTTAATTTTCAATAAGACCAACTCTTATCGTTATCAATTCCAATGAACATTCAGCGTGGACGAATTGG
Organism: Okamejei kenojei; assembly: GCA_035221665.1. NCBI lineage: Eukaryota > Metazoa > Chordata > Chondrichthyes > Rajiformes > Rajidae > Okamejei > Okamejei kenojei. Next base: position 29,764,619 of record CM069147.1, on the reverse strand, counting down.
GCCAAATTGCATGTTTCCGTGCTGTATGACGCGACGACTCCATGATGTACTTTTTAGTTCTAGGTTTAGTTTTAGAGATACAGCACAGAAACAGGCACTTCGACCCACTGAGTCTGTGCCAAACAACAACCACCCGGCACACTAGTTCTATCCCACACACAAAGCACTATTTATAAAAGCCAATTATCCTACACACCTACATGTCTAGGAGGAATCCAGAGCACCCAGAGAAAGCCCAAGCAGTCACAGGGAGTCGCAGTTATTTCCAGGTGTTCCGGTTTCCTTCCACCAAGGCAGGAAAAAGTACCTGAGAGAGCTTGGTGAGGGGCCAAGCATTGACCATTACTTTCTAAGAGGTAGGCCAAATCAGTCGAGTGAAGCCCAGTGGAAGGTTAACCACCATAGTCCACAGGGTAAGAGCACCCCAGGCGAAGCTCAACCAGGTACAGTACCACCAACGGACACGAGTCCATGGGCCCAACCAGACACAGTCAGCGGTAGAGAGGAAGATGGAAGGAAAAAAGTCGAATGGAGCAGTCACTGGCTGTGGCTGAAGAGAAAAGATGCTTTCTGGGCTGCCACTTGACCATCTAGAGGCTAACCATAAGACACACACCCAGGTCTGATCACCCTGCGGTGGGCCTGCATCAAATGAGGGTGTCTTGTGATAAAAAGCCGAAACACCCAGTGACGTTGAGGTACACAACTGAAGATGTGTCTGATTGGTAGCAAAATCACCTAGTGGTCATCCCCAAGAATACCAAATGTCAATTGTGGTAAAAAACCTTGGGGATTGTAACATCCAGTCGTACTAATCAATCACACTCCCAAGACATAGAGGTTTGCAGGTTAATTGGGTTCTGTAAATTGTAAATTGTCCCTGGTGTGCAGGACAGTGCTAGTGTTCAGGTTGATCGCTGGTCAGCGCAGACTCGGTTGGCCAGACAGTCCATCTCTGAAGTAAAAGTAAAGTAAAATGAAAACCAAGACTGCAGTGTAAATCTACAATGGCAGCCTAAACTTGTTGCAAACCATAATAACCTTTCCACGTTTCTCTGAAGTGTAAGAATAGCTAGGTAAGGCCAGAATATTGTGCATTTATGTCATAAGGAAAAACATGAACAATTTCCGATCAAAAACTATGTCTGTTTATTATATAAAACATGTATAGGAAGTGGGGACAATGGTTTAGAGACAAAGGGTTTTTCACAGGAAAAATCAGCTAACCTAATCAAATACTTGTCCCACCACCAGTCATTCCATCTTCTCCATCGGGTGGAAGGTACGGAAGCTTGAAGGGCGTGCTACCAGATTCTGGAACAGCTTCTTCCCTTCAGTTATCAGGATTCTGAATAGTCCTTCCATAAGCTAGGGTACTGTCCGATTCACCTCTACCCCGTTGCAGACATTGGAAAATGGGCTCTGGAACTGGTGCGCTGTGATGCTGAGAATTATATTCTGCACTCTGTATCTTCCCCTTTGCTTGGTCTATTGTACTTGAGTTTAACTTGGTGGTATTTAATTAAACCCAAACCTAGTTTAGATTAATTTAGAGATAAAGCATGGTAACTGGTCCCTCGGCCCACCGAGTGCATGCCTTTCACCAATCGCCCATTCACTCAGCTCAGTGTTATCCCACTTTCTCATTTACTCCCTGTACACAAGGGGCAATTCACAGAGGGTCAATTAACTTACAATCTTGCAGATCTTTGGGATCTGGGCGGAAAATGGAGCAGACATAATGCGTGGAAGGGAACTACAGATGCTGGTTCATACACAAAAAGGCCATAAAGGTCTCGACTAACTCAGCGGGTCAGGCAGTATGTCTGGAGTAAAAGGATGGGTGACATTTCAGTTCGGGACCCTTCTTCAGATCAGGTCCAGACCAACATCACCCATTCTCTTTCTCCAGAGATGTTGCCTGACCCACTGATTTACTCCAGCACTTTGCGTTTATCTTAGGAAAACAGTGCACCAGAAGGAAACCCACGCAATGACAGGACGAATGTATTACCAGATCTGACTGGTAAGCATGCAGAACAAAACTTTTCACTGTACTTCAGTACCCATGACAATAATAAACCTAAACCTAAAAAGGCATAGTGATTGTTAAACCTGCCACTCAACGTGTTTGGTTTGTGGAAAATAAGAGATTGTTTCTGGCCTTTCTAGCTCCACTGAGAATATGTCAAGGTCATTTTCTCAGCTGAGTTGGTGGTCTCTCCATGGAATGCAACCTATGTTTCTCATTAGCTGGCAGTGCGACCCTTGTGTGATTTCACTATTTGTGTGCTAATATTGCCAGGGAAGTCTTATGTAAGTGCAAGACAGCTTCTTTCTTTATTCTTTCCATAAGCTAGGGTACTGTGCGAATCACCTCGACCCCGTTGCGGACATTGGACTTTGTCCATGGAACTGATGCACTACAATGCTGAGAACTATATTATGCACTCCATATCTTGGCATTCTGTACAAAATGGACCAATGTTCCAACTAGCCATCAAAATAACGCTTTCCAAGGTGGGAGCAGTGTTCATAATTGTCAGCTTTCCAGATTTATGTTTGGATTTAGGTTCTTGTTGGCATCTGTAAATTGCCCATATGTGTAGGATAGATTGAGTGTAAGGATGATCATGGTTGGAGCGGATATGGTGGGTTGACGGACTGTTTCCATGCTGTATCTCCAAACTAAATTAAGCTAAAGTAAACTTGCCAGGCTTTGTCCTGCTCCTACAACCCCCCGCCTCACATTTCCAGCGTTCCTCCCTCCCTATTCCATTCAACGGTCTCGACCCAAAACAACATCTGTCCATTCCCTCCACAGATGCTGCCAGACCCACTGAGTTCCTCCAGCACTATATACTCTGCAGCGCCCTGCAGAAACAGAGATGATGCAACGTGCACCGAAAAATGTGGCAGGGATATTGATTTTTCAAAGCATGATTGATCACTGAAGGACACAAAGTGCTGGAGTAACTCAGCAGGTCAGGCATCACCTCTGGAGAAAGACAGACACACAAAGCTGGAGTAACTCAGCGGGTCAGGCAACATCTCTGGAGAAAAAGAATAGGTGACGTTTTGGGTCGAGACCCTTCATCGGACTAAGAGTCGGGGAGAGGTAAATGAGAGATATAGACAGTGATACAGAAGCATATAGAATATGTGAATTAAAGTTATATAAATAAGTAACCACAAGGAAATGGTTCATTGTTGGCTGTGGGCTAGTTATACAGACTATTAAAGTCAACCAGGACAACAGTGAAACTAGTACAATGACTAGAGTGGGGGAGGGACGGAGAGAGAGGGGATGCAACGGTTACTTAAAGTTAGAGAAATCAATATTCATACAGCTGATTTACAAGCTGCCCAAGCAAAATATGAGATGCTGTTTGCATGTTCAAAAGTTAGAAATATTCAAATTGTAATGCAGATTAAGTTATTACTGAAATTAATGCTCAAATTCTCTCTCTTGAGTTTAATGACCAAATAAAATTAATTGGGAAAAAGATGGTCAACAGTGGTAGCAGTACACAAGTACTGAACATTATCAGGAAATTGAATGACCAAGCTGCAATGATAGTCAAATTACATAATCATAAAACACACAGCTCAAAAACATGCCCACTGTGGAAATAATCCTTCGGCCAACCTTGCCCACGCTGACCAACATGTCCCACCTACACTGGTCACACCTGCCTGTGTTTGGCCCATATTCCTCTAAACCTGACCCATCCATGTACCTGTCCAAATGTTTCTTAAACATTACTATAGTACCTGCCTCAACTACCTCCCCAGACAGCTCATTCCATACACTCACCACCCTTTGTGTGAAAAAGATACCCCTCAGGTTCCTATTATATCTTTCCCCCCCTCACAAACCTATGTCTTCTGGTTCTCGATTCTCCTACTCTGGGCAAGAGACTCTGTGTGTCTACCCGATCTATTCTTCTCATGATTGTGTACACCTTGTGTGTTAATTTGTAAACCAGCATCTGCAGTTCCTTTGTTTCTACATTTCTGTGCTTCAATCACTGCTGCAGAAAACTCCTCTAGATACTCCTAACAAACTCTGCCCTGTATAAGCCTTTTGCACTGAGCAGAAGCTTCTAGGTTTTAAGTTTTGAATTTTTCCTTTTGATTTCCATTCCCACTCCTACCACTATTCAGAGAACTAACCCTTTCCGAAAAGGTTGGGCGATGAAGTAGTTTTCAAAACAGATATCGTTAAATAATTGAGAAGCAAATGAAATACGGGTCTATGGAGGTATGGCAAGCGGGATTAATGTGAAACGTCTTCAACAGTACAACTAGAGGTTGCATTCGAAAAGCAAAAAAGGGTCAAATTACCTTATTTTCTATCCCTTCTAGAAAGACTCAGCTGGCTCTGTTGTTTCACTGCAATGGGGACATTAAGCTGGTAGCTATTACCTTGGTTTAATGGACCATTTAAATGGAGAAATGGAGGGCACTTTCCACAGTGGATCTCTGTTACAGAAACATAGTGGAGAGAGGGATGGGATTGGCAGGTCAATTATCTAGGGTGCTGGAGGTAAGGTAGGATGGCAGTTTTGTTTTTGATTAGATCACCCCCTCAGCCCCTGCGCTCCTAGCTTGCCCAACCTCTCCTAATAGCTCAGGTCTCGAATCCTGGCAACATCCTTGTTATTCTTCTCTGTACTCTATCCAGCTTATTGACATCCTTCCTATAGCAGGGTGACCAGAATTGAATACAATACTCCAAAAAGTTTTCAAATAGATAAAGATACGAATGGTCCACAACTTAAAGTCCTGACTTGGGCCAAAGCAAGTTTTGGGGTTTTTGTGCAGGAACTTGCCAAGGTTGATTGGAGGTGGTTACTTTGCAGATACAGGGCTGAGTCTTCATAAGGCATTGGTCAGACTGCATTTGGAGTATTGTGAGCAGTTTTGGGCCACATATCTGAGGAAGGTTGTGCTGGCATTGGAGGGTCCAGAGGAGGTTTACGAGAATGATTCCAGGAAATATTGGATTAATATATGATGAGCATTTGATGGCACTAGGCCAGTCCTCATTGGAGTTTAGAAGGATGAGGAAGGCCTCATTGAAACTTACCAAATAGTGAAATGAGTGGATAGAGTGTATGTGGAGAGGATGTTTCCACTAGTGGGAGAGTCTAGGACCAGAGCTAGGACCAGAATAAAAGGACGTACCTGTAGAAAAGGGATGAGGATGGATTTCTGTAGTCAGAATGTGGTGAATCTGTGGAATTCATTGCCACATACGGCAGTAGAGGCCATTTCAATTGATATTTTTAAGGCAGAGATTGACAGGCGTCAGAAGTTACGGGGAGAGGACAGGAGAATGGAGTTAAGAGGGAGAGATAAACTAGCCATGATTGAATGGCGGTGTTGACATGATGGGCCGAATGGTCTAATTCTGCTCCCATAACTTATGAACAGGTCTATAAAGTGGGAGGATTTTGCAAGTGCGATAGCGAGAGTTCTAGAACTTCGTGTTCCTGTAAGAGTGAAGGGCCAGGCAGACAGGATTGTATTTCTAGCAGGTCTAACATATTCTCAATCCACGTCCATCTCCCCGCTAATACTTGCTACAACGTTCGAGGGAAGGAATTAAGATCATAGAGATAGCATACTTTTTTAAGAGCGATGATTCCTTCCTGAGTCTGGGAGTCTGTCGTGATTTCAAACACGTCCAAACCATCTCCATCGATAATCTCGTACAAAGATCTAGCGTTCTGTCCAATATCCCGATCATTTGCTTTAACTCTTCCAACAATATCTCCAACGGGCATGTCCTCAAGCACAGACAGATGATAAAGACCTGAAAGCAAAGAAACCTGAATGATCAGTGTATTAAGTCATAGTCATAGAGTCATAGAGCATGGAAACAGGTCCTTTGGCTCAACTTGGCCAAACCAACCAACATGTCCCATTTTGTACACTATAAGCTCACCCCTCAATCCTCCTGCGCTCCAAAAAATAGAGCCATAGCCTGTTCAACCCCTCCTTGTAGCTCAGGCCCTCAAGTCCTGCCTACATCCTTGTAAATCTTCTCTACACCATTTCCAGCTTGACAATATCTTTCCCATAACATGGTGTCCATAACTGAAAACAATATTCTAAATGTGGCCTCATCTTATGCAACATCTTATATAACTGCAACTTCTATAACGGCAACATCCCAAATTCTATACACAATACTCTGACTGATGAAGGCCAATGTGCCAAAAGCAATTTTGACCACCCTATCTACCTGTGGTGCCACTTCCAACAAACTATGTATCTGTACGCCTAGATCCCTCTGCTCTACAACACTCCCCAGAGCCCTAGCATTTACTGTGTCCGTCCTGCCCTATGTCAGCATTGTTCAGAGGAGAACAAAGGAAACATTAGATATCAATTCAGATGGCGCTCAAGCCAGGTGATTCCCTGTGTGCTGGTCCCAGAAATGGTCCTGCAATCACTCATTATTATAATCGCTCCATTCTTTTAGCATTTTTTTCTTTAACTATGCTCTTCTTAATCTCCTTTCAGTTCTGACGATTCTCTGACTCCCTGGACCAAAAGATCTACCGGACCATATATTGTGACTGTCGAGACCTGTGGCTCGATCTCCCACAGCAGACAACTGAACTATTTTATCAACAACTAGAGAGCAGTCCTGAGCTACCATCTAGCTCATTGGAGACACTCAGGCTATATTTAATCGGACTTTACTGGACTTTATCTTGAACTAAACATTATTCCCTTTATTCTGTTTTTATACACTGTGGACGGCTCAATAGTAATCATGTACAGCACTGGATAACACGCAACAAAAAGTTTTTCACTGTACCTTGGTACACATGACATTAAACCAAACTAACCTAAACTAAAACTCTTATCGCAAATTTGACCATTCATCTGGGTTTTTTCTGATCTTTTATGAGCACAACAATTTGTTCTCTGTTTAAAAAAAAAACAATCAGCTGGAAGAGCTCAGTGGGTCAGGCAGCATCCGTGGATGAAAATAGACAGACAACATTTCAGGTCGGGACCCTTCTTCAGATTTCTCACCTGCTATTTTGCAATTAATATGACTCATCGGTACGGAAATGTAGATCCAAGGTAAATTATGTTGTGTTAGTTCAGCTAAGCATATTGTATGGGTAATTTTGAAAGTAATGCAAATTACATTTTGCAGTAAAGACAAGTGGAAAGCACAATGTTCAGTTTGCCAGTACATTTACAAGAAAAGAACATTACATTCTGAGAATGCTCAGCGGGTCAGACAGCAGCTTGAAGACTCATTTCTACTTCCATGAAGGACCTAAGCAACAAGCACATTGGGCCACCAATATGGGCAAGACCTCTCCAAGTCACTCACCAACCAAACTTGGAAATATAGCCTCAGTCTGCATCCCTGATATTGGAAATCGCAGCAGGAAAAGGCCATTAGACCTCTAAAGCCTGTTCCATCGATCATCAGGCTTTAGCTGGTTTTCTATCTTTAATGGCGGGGCGGCACAGTGGCACAGTGGTAGTTGCTGCCTTACAGCACCAGAGACCTGGTTCAATCCTGACTACGGGTGCTGTCTGCACAGAGTTTATTCGTACTCCCCATGACTGCTTGGGTTTTCTCCGAGTGCTCCGTTTTCCTCCCACACTCCAATGTCGTACAGGTATGTAGAGTAAATGGCTTCAGTAAAAATTAAAAAATTGTCCCCAGCATGTGGGATAATGCTAGTGTACAGGGATCGCTGGTCAGTGCGAACTCGCCAAAGGGCCTGTTTCCACGCTGTATCTCTAAAGTAAAGTAAAATGGGAAATTGTTCATGCTTGCAAGATTACATAAAAAAGATTAATAATTGTGAGAGATGTATGTTCTTTGAGGCGGCTGGTGCACAATTTAGTATGTAATCACTAAGTGACCCAAGATGGAATAGGAGGTGCTGTTCTTCTAGTTTGCGTGTGGCCTCACTCTGGTAGTGATGGAGGCCCAGGCATCTGCGGATCTGCAATCGTCACAAGTTTCTCGAGGGAGAAGTGATGGTTGAGGAATCTGACACAGCATGTAACACCTTTACACACCTTTACACATCTTTACACATCGCCTTTACCCACTGAACAATTACTGTCGCACCTTACAACCCAGGTCTTATCCCACTTTGTACAGTTTCTGAATCTGACTTTAGAGGTTAGTGATACAGCATGGAAACAGGCTCTTCGGCCCATTTAGTCCATGTTGCCCAGTAATCACCCCATACACTAGCACTATCCTACACTCTAGGGACAATTAACAATTTTTTACCAAAGCCAATTAACCTGCAAACCTGTACGTCTTTGGAGTGTGGGAGGAAACCGGAGCACCCGGAGAAAATCCATGAGCTCACAGGGAGCACGTAGAAACTCCGTACAGACAGAGCTCATAGTCGGGATCAAACATGGGTCTCTGGAGCTGCAAGGCAGCAACTCTACCACTGTGTCACTGTGCTGCCCTTGAAACGACTATAGCCTGTACAGATTACAATCAATCTAATCTTCAATGGTGGAACGCAGAGAATTGTTTGAGATTCAAGTGTTGTTCAAATGATTAATTTAACAATGCTGCAGATTGAGAAGATTGCAACCTAGATGTATTATTCCAGAATGTAGTTCTTTGTTCAACTGGATAGGAAAGAACTGCAGATGCTGGTTTAAACCGAAGATAGACACAAAATGCTGGAGTAACTCGACGGGAGAGGCAGCATCTCTGGAGAGGAGGAATGGGTGATGTTTCAGGTCGAGACCCTTCTTCAGACTGAAGATATTGAGATCATATTTCATCATAATTTATATTTCTAACCATCTTCACCATCACCACCTAGTATTTAAGGCGATGCTCCCTGCTACAGGTGTCAGGATTTGGGTATCCGTCCACCTACCGGTATCGTGGCTCAGTGAAGTGAGGCGTTTAATTAAGTGCCACGAGCCAATGTAATTGGTCAGTTTTGGTTCTTACAACAATTTCATTTTAAAGCAAAACGCTTTGTTAGCTCTGCAAAATGCATTTTATTTCGTTTAGAGATGCAGCACAGAAACAACGGCTTTGGCTGATCGAGACCATGCTGACCATTGATTAACCGTTCCACGTTACCCCACTTTTGCATCGCTCCCTATTAGGGGCAGCACAGCAACGCAGCGGTTGAGTTGCTTCCATCTATCCAGGTTCGATCCTGACTATGGGTGTTGTCTGTACGGAGGTTGTTCGTTTTCCACGTGAGTGTAAGGGTTTTCGCCTGGTAATCCGGTTTCCTTCCACACTACAAAGACGTGCAGGTTTTATAGATCAATTGGCTTCTGTAAATTTTCGCTAGTGTAAACGGTGGAACTACTGTACGGGTGATCATTGGTGGTCATGGATCTGGTGCGCCAGAAGGGCCTGTTTCCATGCTGTATCCCTAAACTAAACTAAACTTAAACTAAACTAAACTACACACTAGGGGCAATTTACAGAGGTCAATTAACTTACAAGCCCACGCATTTTGGGGATGTGAGAGGAAAGCTGAGCACCCGGAGGAAACCCATGCAGGTACAGGGAAAATGTACAAACTTTGCATAGCCAGCACCCACAGTCATGATCGAACCTGGGTCTCTGCCGCTGTGAGCCAGCAGCTCTACCGCTGCGCCACTGAGCCACCCCGACATGTTGCCAACACATCTGTTTAAACGCTTTCCACCCTCCTCCCTACCATTCCTCACTGTCCACCATCCCTCCCTCCTGTTCAACATTTTAATCCCCACCATCATTTGCAATTAGATTTGCATTATTTTGTCTTCTCGATATTACCTCCACCCTTCTGTCCCCACCTGCCACTTGTCAATCACCCCCTCCTTCCCTAGATCCAGCTCTCACTTATTTGCTCTCCACCCCTTCCCCTCTGCTACCTCTCTAGACTGAAGAAAAATCCAGGCCCACACCGTCGTCTGTCCATTCCCTCCACAGATGTGGAGATTGATTAGTAAGGGTGTCACAAGTTAGGGTGTCACAAGGCAGGAGAATGAGGGTTGGAAGGAGAAAAATAGATCAGCCATGATTGAATAACGGATTGGATTCGATATGGCAGAATGCACATCTGTTCCCTGCTCTGACAAAGGGACTTTACCAACAATGTTAACCCTGCACCACCTGCCACAGATGCTACAAACTTGTTGAGTGTTTCCTGTGATTTCTGCCTTTTGCTTTGATCCTTCCAGAGATCCTTCCATGGCAAATGATGGATACCTTCCCATGGCAATCACATAGTCAAAAACTAGGGCTACACAATGGCTCAGCAGTAGAGATGTTGCCTTACAGTGCCAGAGACCCAGGTTTGATCCAGATTACGGATGTTGTTTGTACAAAGTTTGTATGTTCTCCCTGTGATCGGACGGGTTTTCTTCAAGTGCTCCCACACTCCAAAGAGGTGCAGGTTTGTAGGTTAATTGACTGGTAAAATTGTAAAATTGTCCCTAGTGTACAGGATTATGTTTGTGTACCTGTCGGCGCAGACTCGGTGGGCTGAAGAGCTTGTTTCCGCGATGTATCTCCAAAGTGAAGTAAAGTAAACAAGTCTTACAGAGCACAGTTGAAGTTTTTTTAAGAAATGAGATATTTCACATGAATAACACAAAAGACAGGAGGGTGGAATTAAGAACTTTCCCACCCCCTCCCCCACAAACACTCGGGAGGTTAAACTTACAATGAAATGGTCGTTCTTTGTGCTCGAAGAAAGTGATGTATTGTTTACCTGGAGTTTGCTTGAGGACCATTATTTATTTTTTAATCTACATTTCTCACCTAGACTTGCGAGAGTAAGCCACAATTTCTAAAATGGCTGATGACATAAAAACTGGCGCTATAATGAAGTGGAACGCGGATAGTGTGCTTGCAGCACGATATAGGCTGGCAGGTTGGACAGACAAAGGCGCGTGGAGTTTGATGTAGAGAAATGGGACGTGATGTGTTTTGTTGGGTCGGATGAAGAGAAGCATTAGAGAATAATGGATTCTGTTGTAAAAGAGCACTGGGGTAAGGGGAATGCAGATCATTGAATGTGGCAGGGGTCATTTGTGAAAACAGCTTACACCAACCTGAAATGTCACCTATCAATGTTCTCCAGCCTGACCCGTTGAGTTACTCCAGCACTTTGTGTCTTTTTTTTTCTCCCTATGGCTTAGTCCCTCAAATCCTGGGTCCAGAAATAATTTCCAATAATCACTCACACCATGAAGTGTAACAGTTACAAGGCTCCATGAAGAAGGGTCTCGACCTGAAAGGTTGCCTATTTCCTTTGTTCCATAGATGCTGCTGCACCCGCTGAGTTTCTCCAGAACTTTTGTCTAGCTCCATGAGAGATGCTGGGCTTTGGAATAGAGAAGGCTGAAGAGAGATGTGACAGAATCAATTTTTCTACTGGACTTTATCTTCCATTAAAAATGATACCCTTTATCATACTGAAGATAGACACAATAATCTGGAGTAACTCAGGACAAAAAGGTCAGTATGGGAATGGGAAAGGGAGTAAGATGTGATGGAGACTTTAGACTTTAGAGATACAGTGTGGAAACAGGCCCTTCAGCTCACTGAGTTTGCGCCGACCAGTAATCACCCCCAATACAATAGCACTATCCTACACACTAGGGATAATTGACAATTTTTAACAGAAGCCAATTAACCTACAAACCTGCACACCTTTGGAATGTGGGAGGGAACCGGAGAGTCCGGAGAAAACCCATGAGGTCAGAGGAAGAATGTACAAGGTCCGTACAGACAGCACTCGTAGTCAGGATCGAACCCGGGTCTCTGGCACTCCATTGTTGCCCTCAAGAGGGAAATGGATAAGTTCATAAGTGATAGGAGAAGAATTAGGCCATTCGGCCCATCAAGTCTTCTCCGCTATTCAACCAACCGCTTTCCCTCTAAAAAACATTCTCCTGCCTTATCTCCATAACCCCTGAAACCCATACTAATCAAGGATCTGTCAATCTTTGCCTTAAAAATATCCATTGACCAGGCCTGCACAGCCTTTTGTGGCAATTAATTCCACATTCATCACCCTCTGACTAAAGAAATTCCTCCTCATCTCCTTCCTAAAAGAACGTCCTTTAATTCTGAGGCAATGACCTCTGGTCCTAGACTCTCCCACTAGTGGGAGCATTCTCTCCACACCCATTCTATCCAGGTCTAGAGATTGGGTGGAGAGCCACAATAGGCATGATGGACCAAATGGCTTCCTCCATACTCTGACTCCTTACGCTGAAGTGAGAGCAGAAACAGGTCTTGCTGCAGAGGTATGAGTGGGTGGCCTCACTAACCAAAGTATCTGTATCTGTGGCACTACAAGGTGGTGTAGCGCCTGGCGACTCAAGCCTCCAAATTCTCTGAAGAAGGGCGGCACAATGGCGAAGCTGGTTGAACTGCTGGCTCAAAGACACGGATTTGATCCTGACTACGGGCATTGTCTGTAAGGAGTTTGTACATTCTCCCTGAGGAGATTGATGTTGCATGTTTGATTTGATCATCCTTCAGCCTTCTGTGCTCCAAGAAGTCCTAGTTTACCAAATCTCTCAATATAGCTCAGGCCCTCCAATCCTGGCAACATCCCCGTAAATCTTCTGTGCATTCTATCCAGCTTAAGGACCTTCTTCCTCTAGCAGGGTGACCCAGAACTGAACACAATGTTCCAAATAAGTTTCAAATAGTTAGGGAGAACATAATAGGGACAGCACCGTGATGCAGCAGTAGAGTTGCTGCATTACAGCGCCAGAGACTCAAGTTCGATCCGGACTGTGAGTGAAAGTTTGTACAGAGTTTGTATCTTTGCCCTGTGTCCCTGGTGTGTAGAATAGCGTATTGTGCAGGGATCGCTAGTTAGCATGGACTCGGTGGGCCGAAGGACCTCTTTCCACACTATATCTCTAAACTAAACTAAACACAGCCATCTGCCACAGTGCATTCTCCCTGTGACTGCATGGGATTTCTCCGGGTAGTCCGGTTTCCTCCCACATTCCGAAGACGTGCTGGTTTATAGGTTAATTGACCTCTGTAAATTGTCCATGTTGTGTAATATAGAACTAGTGTAAGGGTGATCACTGGTAGACATGATCTTGGTGGGCCAAAGGGCCTGTTTCCAAGCTGTATGTCTAAATTAAACTAAACTAAGATTTCTGACCCATGATACAACATGGAAATAGGCCCTTCACCCCATCGGGTCCACACTGACCATCATTCACACTACCTCTATGTTATCCCACTTTCTCACCCACTCCCTGCACACCAGTAGCAGTTTTACAGAGGCCAATTATAGTGGCTTGCAAAAGTTTTCATACCCCTTGAACTTTTCCACATTTTGTCATGTTACAACCACAGACGTAAATGTATTTTATTGGAATGTTATGTGATAGACCAACACAAAGTGGTGCATAATTGTGAAGTGGAAGGAAAATGATACATGGTTTCCAAATTTTATTACAAATAAAAAACTGAAAAGTGTGGCGTGCAAAAGTATTCAGCCCCCCTGAGTCAATACTTTGTTGAACCACCTTTCGCTGCAATTACAGCTGCAAGTCTTTTGGGGTATTGCACATATAGAGACTGAAATGTTTGCCCATTCTTCTTTGCAAAATAGCTCAAGCTCAGTGAGATTGGATGGAGAGCGTCTGCGAACAGCAATTTTCAAGTCTTGCCAGAGATTCTCAATTGGATTTAGGTCTGGACTTTGACTGGGCCATTCTAACACATGAATATGCTTTGATCTAAACCATCCCATTGTAGCTCTGGCTGTGTGTTGAGGGTCGTTGTCCTGCTGGAAGGTGAACCTCCGCCCCAGTCTCAAGTCTTTTGCAGAAAACAGGTTTTCTTCCAAGATAGCCCTGTATTTGGCTCCATCCATCTTCCCATCAACTCTGACCAGCTTCCCTGTCCCTGCTGAAGAAAAGCATCCCCACAGCATGATGCTGCCACCACCATGTTTCACAGTGGGAATGGTGTGTTCAGGGTGATGTGCAGTGTTAGTTTTCCGCCACACATAGCGTTTTGCATTTAGGCCAAAAACTTCAATTTTGGTTTCATCAGACCAGAGCACCTTCCTCCACATGTTTGCTGTGTCCCCCACATGGCTTGTGGTAAACTGCAAACTGGACTTCTTATGGCTTTGTTTCAACAATGGCTTTCTTCTTGCCACTCTTCCATAAAGGCTCGATTTGTGGAGTGCACAACTAATAGTTGTCCTGTGGACAGATTCTCCCACCTGAACCGTGGATCTCTGCAGCTCCTCCAGAGTTACCATGGGCCTCTTGGCTGCTTCTCTGATCAATGCTCTCCTTGCCCGGCCTGTCAGTTTAGGTGGACGACCATGTCTTGGTAGGTTTGCATTTGTGGCGTACTCATTCCATTTTCGGATGATGGATTGAGCAGTGCTCCATGAGATGTTCAAAGCTTGGGATATTTTTTTATAACCTAACCCTGCTTTAAACTTCTCCACAACTTTATCCCTGACCTGTCTGTATGTCCCTTGGGCTTCATGATGCCCAAGGAACATTGTTTGTTCACTAATGTTCTCTAACAAACCTCTGAGACCTTCACAGAACAGCTGTATTTATACTGAGATTAGAGTACACACAAGTGGACTCTATTTACTGATTAGGTGACTTCTGAAGGCAATTGGTTGCACTGGATTTTATTTAGGGGTATCAGATTAAAGGGGGTTGAATACTTTTGCACGCCACACTTTTCAGTTTTCTATTTCTAAAAAAATTTGAAAACCATCTATCATTTTCCTTCCACTTCACAATTATACGCCACTTTGTGTTGGTCTATCACATAAAATCCTAATAAAATACATTTTTGTCACGGTACAACCACAGTTTGTGGTTGTAACGTGACCAAATTGTGGAAAAGTTCAAGGGGTATGAAAACTTTTGCAGGCCACTGTATCTTACAAATTGGCACGCCTTTGGGATGTGGGAGGAAACTGGTGCACCCGGAGGAAACCCATGTGGTTGCAGGGAGAACTTGAGTTCCTCCAGCACTTTGTGATTTGCTCAAGATTCCAACACCTGCAGTTCATTCTGTCTCCTCTGAGTTCTCACATTTATTGTACTGTGAATAACACATTGAGATGGCAGAGGCTGGGACAAGCAGAATGTTTAAACAGACAATGTCAATGAGGTCAAAATGGACTGTCCAAGAAATGATGCCCAAATGACTTTGTTATGTGCATTTAGTGAAAATCAATGAACATTGGAAAATCAAAAAAGGATGACGCTTCCTTTTCGAAGGAATTCATCAGGCTGAGGATGTCAATGTTAAAAGTTCTCCGGCACAGAGAAATTGAATGAATAACCTCTCTTTTCTTTGACTTGAGTAGGTATTGTTCATTGCAGTGATCGAGACAAGGAACGTACCATCAGGAATCATTAGTTTAATCTCTGGCTTTGTGCCAAGGGGAAGAGTGAGTCGATAGGTCAACAACCATCGACTGAAAGTAAGGTTCCTTCATTATAAAGCTGAGATGAATTGTGAGAATGAATACAGGGAGGCTGTTCCTTTTGACTGGAAAATCTATAAGTCAACGGCAAGTATCATAATGGTGGTTGACCATTTAGGGCTCAGATGATATCAAAGTCCTTCAGTCATATCACTGTTTGGCACAGTGGCGCAGCAGGTGGAACCACTGCCTCATAGTGCCTCAGAGTCCAGGGTTCGATCCTGACCTTGGTTACTGTCTGTGTGGAGTTTGCATTTTCTCCTTGGTGGTTCTCCGCATGTCCTCCGGTTTCGTCCCACACTCCAAAGATATATGGATGTTAAGGTTAATTGATTTCAGTAAAAATTGTAAATTGTCCCTCGTGTGTAGGATAGTGCTAGTCTACGGGTGATCATTGGTTGGCATGGGCTCGATGGGCTGAAGGGCCTGTTTCCGCACCGTATCGCTATACATAACGGATCCAAGGTCATGGAGATTGGACAGGAAAGTTGAAGTTGGGAGAAGTAGCCAACATCTTACAGACAATCGGGACATTTTTCCTACATTCTTCTAAATACAATTCGAAAAATACTTTGTAGTAATAATTCCCTTTTGAATGAGCTGATCTTATAATAGCCACTATCACTGCTTTCACATGTTGATGAAGGTTCAAAGGAAAGCCAACAAAGCAATTTGCCCGAAGGCTGATTCCAACTATGATTCAACATCTTTGGGAAGGAAGGATAGAAATGGAAAGGGAATTGATTCAATGATTTAAGGTCTTCTGAAAGAGTAGATACAGGTTGTTTCCATAGTGATGCAAGGTAAGGTATTCTTCTGCAGTCAGGAATAACACTAGTTTGGTGCAAGGCCTGCTTTACATTTGTCATTGTTTAATTAAAGCTTTCGGCAAATCTTTGTGTTTCGCTTTGAGACTTAACAATGAGGAAAAAGATCCTCCAAGAATGAATAGATTACTTTCAATCAAAATTAATGCATGCTGCAGAGAAAAGGAACCTTATCCCATCTGCAGTTGGGCCTCACATTAAGCCTCTGCTATTTAATGTGAGCAGAGAAATCTCCGTCCAAATCCAACCTAAGACTTTAGGAAAATCACATTTGTCGCCCATGCTAATGTGGAATTCAATGTGCCTATGCTTTAACATTGCAAAATTCAGTCTCAACAGCTAAGGTGAAGATGGCAAAGGTATAGAGTCTTACAGCATGGAAACGGCCTTTGACCCAGCTTGTCCATGCAAACCAAGATGCTCCATCGAAGCTAAATGTGTCCCATTTGCCTGCGTATGGCTCATATCCTCCAAATCCTCCCTATCCCATGTCCCTGTCCACATTTATTTTAAATATTGCTACACCTGCTATTTAGAGAGATACACTGAAAGGGTATGTTTACAGTGAAAAGGGCCAAAAGCAGGCAGGTGGGACTAGTGTAGATGGGGCATGTTGGTCAGCATGAGCAAATTTGACCGAAGGGCTGTTTCCATGCTGTATGACTCTATAACTCTACTTGCCTCAACTACTTCCTCTGGCAGTTTGTTGCATCTACCCACCACCTTCTGTGTGAAGGGTATTAGCATTTAGACAAACAGTTTTGAACAGTTTCGTCTGGAACAGTGGAGGTTGTGAGCAGGCCTGATAAGTATATAAAATTATGAGGGGCATAGATAGTCAGTCTATTTTCCAGGATGGAAATCTCTATACTAGAGGGTATAGCTTTAAAGTGAGATGGCAAAGTTTAAAAGAGGTGTACAGGGCAGCTTTTTTGCATAGAGGGTGGTGAGTGCCTGGAGCGTGCTACTGGAGGCGGCGGTTGAGTTGATACGATAATGGCATTTAAGAGAAATTTGGATAAGCAAATGGATATGCAGGGAATGGCAGAATATGGATTATGCGCAGGCAGAAAAGAGTTGGTCTTGGCATAATCTTTGGAATAGACACTGTGGGCCGAAGGGCCTGTTCATGTGATGTACTGTGCTGCGTTCTATGTTCCATGTTCTATCTCCTGAATTTGACAAGAGATGAGAGTGCATTGCCAGTCTTGCCTCTTGTTAAAGGCAGCCTGGGCTGCCCAGTGATGTTGTCTATGTGGTCGGTTGCCTGAAACTTGGTTTTGTTATCCAGTTCCTCAGAGTGGGAGATCCAAGACAATTGGACACATACGTCGAACTAAGTTGGTGCAGGCAAATCAAGTTAGGGGGTTGAATCAAACATAGAGAATGGTGGTTATGTCGACTGAGCTCCAGAAGAAATAGTAGAGGAGGAAGCAACTGTTAAAAGGTTACATCAGTTACATTGATGGGAAACCTTTCAAGAGATATGGGTCAAATGTGGGCAGGTGGGACTAGTGTAGATGGGACATCTTGGTCATCTTGGGCAAATTTGGCTGCTTCCATGCTGGTGCATGGACAGGTGCATGGATAGGAAATGTTTTGAGGGATATGCACCAAACACAGGACATTGTGCTCAGTTCAGACAGGCAACCTAGTTGGCATGGACCAGTTGGGCTGAAGGGTCTGTTTCTATACAGTATAATGTTATGACTCTGACACGGTGACATCTTAATCCATCCACTTTAATTAAATTGGTTTTCAAAAGCAGAATACAATTTTCTTTTGCTAACATTAAATATTTAGCACAAGCAACCAAGGGAAAGTTTTGACACCTAAGTTTGTACAATGCAGGAGGTTATTCCAGTTCAAGAATCTTAGTGGAATATAGGTGCAGTAGAGTAGTAATAATGTTATAAGACTAATATCCAGCTATCTTAAGCATTGAACCAGAGAAATAGGTTTCAAAAATTCTGCTGCAGATGGGAATTTACAGTCAAAGGGATTAAATATAATAATGGACTGTTTCAAAAGTGCTGAAAGGAATTGCAGATGCTGGTTTACACCGAATAGACACAAAATGCTGGAGTAACTCAGTGGGTCAGGTGGCATTTCTGGAGAAAAGGAATAGGTGATGTTTCAGTTCAGAACCCTGCTTCAGACTGAGAGTAGAGGAGCGGGAACTGGAGATAAGATAAAGGCCATCACAAAGAAAGACCAGCAACAGATGGCCAAGGAAGGGGGAGCCCATAACGACCGATCAAAGGCCTTCTCTATCTGTCAGTCTGAAGAATGAGTTTGACCCGCAATGTTACCTATTCCTTTTCTCCAGAGATGCTGCATGACCCATTGAGTTACTCCAGCATTTTGTGTCTATCTTCGATTGTTTCAAGTGGTGAGTTGAATCCATATCCATCAACGTCATTGATCCCAAATTTGCAGTAGCCAATTAATCTACCCACCCAGACACCTTAGGTTGTGGAAAGAAGAGAAAACAGGAGAGGACACAAAATGCTGAAGAAACTCAACGGATCAGGTAGATCCTCGGGAGCATATGGAGACGACATTTTAGATTGGGACTCGTCTTCAGGGTGATTCGTGGCAGGAAAGAAAACTGGGAGCGAGATGAGGCAGGAAAAAGTGCAACAGGTGACAGGTGGGCACAGGGGAGAGCGGGCTTTGATAGGCTGGTGGTTGAAATAAAGGTGAGAGATGAAAGCAGACATTGTGAGACAGGATTGAAGAGTTGCAACTTGCGATGCCAGAGAACGGATGTCAGGGGGGTGGGGAGAAAGGAGTGGGGGAGGAGGAGGGGTTGTTAGAGGTTGCTTATAATAAGAGAGTTCAATGTTGATACTGGTGGGTTGTAAGCTACCCAAAAGCATTTGAAGATTATTATTTTTTTAATCGGCAGATGCTAGAAATCTAAAATAAAAACAGAAAATGATGGAAACACTCAGGAGGTCGGGCAGCAACTGTGGAAGGATAAACAGTTACGTTTTTATCTCCAGGATACTTTCCACAGATGCTGCCTTACCTGCTGAGTGTTTCTGTTTTCTATTTTTCAGACAATTACAGAGTTTCATGTGTAAACAAGCTTTGACTAAATGAAAATTAGTATGTTTGTCAGTGTACTGTTAAGAAATCAAAGAAAAGTGTAATGTAAATAGTAGAGACAAGGAACTGCAGATGCTAGCTTACAAAAAAAAGACATAAAGTGCTGGAGTAACTCAATGGATCAGGCAGCATCTCTGGAGAACACTTATAGGCAATGTTTTGTGTTGGGACTCTTCTTCAGATGCAAATAAGCAGGCAGTGCATGTGTTGGGGAACTATGAGGTTGTAGGCTTTGGAGGGGAGATGACCAGAGGTGATGAGGTCTGGGAGACTAGGGCCTGCTGTCCGACTGTGGGGTCATGTCCAGGGGTAAGTATGAGGAGGTGTCTAAGAGTTGGCACCTGGCCTCGACATGGAAGAGGTCAGCCTACCAAACCTCAAAGGCAGCCCCTTTATCGGTGGGTTTAATAGCAACGTTGGAATTTTTGCTGAGTGAGTGAAGGGCTGTGCCTTCAGACGGTGTGAGATTGGAGCCTGCAGAAGAGTCCCAACCCGAAATGTCACCTTTAGACTTTCGAGAAACAGTGCAGAATCAGGTCTTTTGGCCCACCGAGTCCGCACCGACTAACAATCACCCGTGCACTTATGGGCCTGTCCTACTTACACAACTTTTTCAGCGACTGCCAGCACCTGTCATAGGTCGTTGCAGGTCGGCGAAAATGTTCAATGTTGAAAATCCAGCGGCGACCAGAACAAGATACGACTCTTTGGGCGACTACTCGCGACCATACAGGCTTCACCCCGCGACATGTCGCCTGTATGGTCATGAGTAGTCTCCTCAGTCGCCCAAACAGTCGTAGCTGGATTTTCAACATGTCGAAAATTTTCGGCGACCTGCAACGACCTATGACGGGTGCCAGCAGTCACTGAAAAAGTCGCATAAGTGAGACAGGCTCATAACACTGTCCCACACACTAGGGGCAATTTACAATTTTACCAAAGCCATTTAACCTACTAATGTGTCCGTCTTTGGAACGTAGGAGGAAACTGGAGCACCTCGAGAAATTCCATGCACTCAGGGAGAACATACAAACTCCGTTCAGACAGCACTCATAACCAGGATTGAACCCGGGTCTCTGGCAACTACTGCTGCACCACTCTGCCGCCCTTTTTTTGATATTTTATATTAAAATCGGAGCACTTGGAGAAAACCTATGCGATCACATGGAAAACGTGGTCCCATCCGTTCTCCAGAGATCTGCTTGACCTGCTGAGTTACTCAAGTATTTAGTGACCATTTTAGTTGTGTCATGTAATGCATGACCTCTGGTACATTGTTGCCACTGTAATTAGATGAATGTTAAGCAAAATACAAAGTGCTGGAGGAACTCAGCAGGCCATGCAGAACCTGTCGACGGAATGGACAGGCAACGTTTCAGGTTGGCATCCTTTTTGGGACTTTGTGCATCAAAGGTTACAGGGAGAAATCAGGAGAATGGAGTTGAGAGATTAAAATAGGAGCCCCACGATCAAATGGTGGAGGAGATTTGATCCGTCAAATGGCCAAATTCTGCTCCTGTCTTATGGTCTTAATAATGGATTTCAGTCACAGTCACAGAGGCCGACATCAGAAAATCCTTCAGAGGGGTGAACACTCGAAAAGTGCCCAGACCTGATGGTATACCCGGTTGTTTTCTAAAAATCTGTGCAGACCAACTGGCTGGAGTTTTTATGGACATTTTCAACCTCTCACTTCTGAGGTCTGAAGTTCCCACCTGCTTTAAAAGGGCATAAATTATACCAGTGCCCAAGAAGAGCAAGGTGACGTGCCTCAAAGGCTATCAACCAGTGGCACTAACCGGTTGGTGGTGATGAAGTGCTTTGAGAGGTTGATCATGGCGCAAATCAACTCCTACCTCGACAAAGAACTGGACCCTCTGCAGTTCGATTACTGCCACAACAGGTCAACGGTGGATGTGATCTCGCTGGCTCGCCACTCCGCTATGGACCACTTGGACAACAAAAACTCATATGTCTGGCTATTATTCATTGATTACAGCTCGGCATTTAATACAATCGTCCCCTCCAAGCTGGTTACCAAACTCACAGAACTGGGTCTCTGCGCATCCCTCTGCAATTGGATGCTCGACTTCCTTGTTCACAGACCACAGTCTGTTCGTATTGGTGGAAATGTGCCTCGATAACAATCGAAAAAAGCCTCGATAACAATCAGCATGGAAACATCTCAAGGCTGCGTGCTCAGCTCCCTGCTGTACTCACTCTATACTCATGACTGCTTAGCCGGTCATAGTGCGAACTCCATCATCAGAAATCGAGCGACTGACCATATGGTGCTAGCACAATAACCTGGCCCTCAACACCAGCAAAACCAAGGAACTGATTGTGGACTTTGGAAGTGGTAGGATGGGGACCCACAGTCCCGTTTATATCAATGGGTCGATGGTGGAAAGGATCAAGAGCTTCAAATTCCTGGGCGTGCACATCTCTGAAGATCTTTCTTGGTCCGAGAACACTGATGCAATTATTAAGAAAGCACATCAGCGCCTCTACTTCCTGAGAAGGTTACGGAGAGTCGGTATGTCAAGGAGGACTCTCTCTAACTTCTACAGGTGCACAGCAGAGAACATGCTGACCGGTTGCATCGTGACCTGGTTTGGCAACTTGAGCACACTGGAGCGGAAAAGACTACAAAAGTAGTAAACACTGCCCAGTCCATCGTCGGCTCTAACCTCCCTTCCATCGAGGGGATCTATCACAGTCACTGCCTCAAAAAGGCTGGCAGCATCATCAAGGACCCACACCATCCAGGCCACACACTCATCTCCCCGCTATCTTCAGTTGGAAGGTACAGGGCCTGAAGACTGCAATGTCCAGGTTCAGGAATAGCTACTTCCCCACAGCCATCAGGCAATTATACTCGGCTCAAACAAAACTCTGAATATTAATAGCCCATTATCTGTTTATTTGCACTTTATCAGTTTATTTATTCATGTGTGTATATATTTATATAAAGGCATATGGACACACTGATCTGTTCTGTAGTCATGCCTACTATATTCTGTTGTGCTGAAGCAAAGCAAGAATTTCATTGTCCTGTCAGGGACACATGACTATAAACTCTCTTGTATCTCTTGTATCTCTTGCCTGATGGAAGAGGGGTTGACTGGGGTAGACTCTTCCTTGATTATGCTGGAGGACTTGCAAACGCAGCGTAAAATGTAGATGGAGTCAATGCAAGGGAGGTTGGTTCATATGATCTGAACCATATAGAGTGTTTTAAAATATCAGTCATGGTCGTGTCTCTTTTTACTGCTCTTTACTAACGTGAAAGGGGGCTCGGGAAGGCATATCA
The DNA here is from genome assembly GCA_035221665.1 of Okamejei kenojei. Lineage (NCBI taxonomy): Eukaryota > Metazoa > Chordata > Chondrichthyes > Rajiformes > Rajidae > Okamejei > Okamejei kenojei. The sequence goes on along the minus strand of CM069147.1, from coordinate 29,741,877 downwards.
GTGTTCTCCCTATCAAAGCGTGCGTAAAACGCATTGAGCTCGTCATGGAGTGATGTTTCTCCGACATTCGAGCTGCCTCCTGAGGTAGAGTAGTGTGAAAATGCAAACCTCTAGTTTCAGGGACAGTTTCTTTCTGGCTGTTGGTAGGCGAGTGAACCGTCTTCTCGCCAACTAGAGAGCGGTCCTGAGCTCCCATTTACCCCTTGGGAGACCTTCAACCTACCTTTAATTGAATTTTACTGAACCTTATCTTGCACTAAATGTTACACCCTTTACACTGTATCCTTTACACTACGGACGGTTTGATTGTAATCGTATAGTTTTTTTCGCTGACTGGTTAGCATGCAACAAAGAAAGGTTTTGACTTTTCACAAAATTAGAGCACATGGTATTGGGGATAAGGTTGACAGACAGGAAGCAAAGAGTGGGAAATAACAGATCCATTTTAGAATGGCAGGCAGTGACTAGTGGGGTGCCACAAGGCTCAGCGCTGGGCCTTGCTATATATTAACAAATTAGACAAGGGAATTAAATGTTACAGCTCCAAGTTTGCGGATGACACAAAGCTGAGTGTGAGCTGTGTGAAGGGTGCTACGAGGCTGCAGGGTGACTTGGACAGGTTGGGTGAGTGGGCAGATGCGTCGCAGATGCAGTATAATGCAGATAAATGTGAGGTTATCCACTTTGGTAGCAAGAACAAGAAGGCAGATTATTATCTGAATGGTGTCAGATTCGGAAAAGGGGAGATTCAACAAGACCTGGGTGTCCTTGTACATCAGTCACTGAAAGTAAGCATGCAGGTATGGCAAGCTGTGAAGAAAGCAAATGGCATGTTGGCCTTCATAGCAATAGGATTTGAGTATACTAGCAAGGAGATCCCACTGCAGTTGTACTGGGCACTGGTGAGACCACACCTGGAGTATTGTGTGCAGTTTTGGTCTCCTAATTTGAGGAAGGATATTCTTGCTATTGAGAGAGTGCAGCGCAGGTTCACCAGGTTAATTCCCAGGATGGCAGGACTGACATATGACAAAAGAATGTGTCGCCTTGGCTTACATTCACTGAAAATTAGAAGGATGGGAGGGGATCTTATAGAAACATACACAATTCTTAAGGGATTGGAAAGGCTAGATGCAGTTAAAATGTTCCCGATGTTGGGGGAGTCCAAAACCAGGGGTCACAGTTTAAGAATATGGAGTAGGCCATTTAGGACTGAGATGAGGAAAACTTTTTCACCCAGAGTTGTGAATCTGTGGAATTCTCTGCCTCAGAAGGCAGTGGAGGCCATTTCACTGGATGTTTTTAAGAGGGAGTTAAATATACCTCTTAGGGCTAATGGAATCAAGGGATATGGGGAAAAAGCAGGAATGGGATACTGATTTTGGATGATCAGCCATGAATGGTGGTGCTGGCTCGAAGGGCCGAATAACCTATTCCTGAATCTATTTTTCTATGTTTCTATGTACTTCGGTACCCGTGACAATAATAAAGTATAATATACCTTGTTGCTGACTTTACTCCTGCTCTGCGGTGGGGAGGAGAGGCGGGGGGGGGGAGAAGGGTCATCAAATGTTGGAGAGAAAGGTAGAACGGAAATGCAGAAACCATTCCCAGTTATCACCTCCCATTCAGCAGGCTGCCCGTTCTTGCCTTTGCCCCACCCATTTCAATTCTCATGCAATGTTTCATGTCGTACAACAGTATCTGCACTTTGACATAACATCAAAGGTTGCAAAGACCTGCAGGACTCTGACAAGAAGTGAATGATGATGTTAAGTAGCCTTGCAAGGTTCCTCTTTTATGTGCTCACTCAATTTCCTCCTGAGACTTTCCGTTCAATCTGTTTCCATTACCCTTACATTCAGTGTAGTTCAGATCACAAGAACACACTGGATTTAAAATATACATTCTTCCCATATTTCCTCTGGTTCTTTTACTGATTACTTTGTGCCTTTGGTTACCATCCATCCACCAGGGTAAACAGTGACTCCATATTTACCATTTCTTTGTCATTTGCATTCAGATTGAGGAGAAGACTGAGGAGATTTGCTAGGTTGACAAATACTCCATCGAACATCTGCAGACTGCACAAGGACTAGTTACATCACAACATGGGTTGGTAACTTTGAACACCCAGAATTGAAGGAGGCCACGTTAACTGGTCGATACTGCCCAGCCCATCACGGGTACTGACCTCCCCACCACCAAAGGGCTCTATCAGATGCACTGCCACATAAAGGCAATCAATATCATCAAAGACCAACACCTCCCACCCTGGTCACCTCCCATTTTGCGACTACCGTAAGGAAGAAGGTACAGAAGCCTGAAAACACCAGGTTCAAGAGCAGCTTCTTCTCACAACTGCTTCAACAACTATGATCTTTAATGAACTAAGCATTTGGTTGGAAGAAGGACTCTGGTTTTGCACATTTATGATTACCTGGTATTACTGTTATTAATTTATCGTATTATTGATTATTATATTTATATTTGTCTGTTATTGTGTTAACAGACTTGTTAAGCAGCACCGAGTAAGAATGTCATTGTTCCATTGCCAGTACATGTTACAATTAAATACCCTTAGCTCTTGAACACCTTAGTTAAATCATTCCAACTTATTCAAGACCTGCTTTCAATTCCCCCAGACTTTCCACACCGATGCAGAACATATTGATAGGTGAGAAATAAGATGCAATAGTGGATCAGCACATGGTGATGTGGGGAAAGGAGGGATATACACCATGTACAGGTAGAGGAGATTAGTTTGACGTCATTGTGTTTGGCATGGAATTGTGACTTGATGGACCTGTTTCAATGTTGTTCTATGATTCTATAGTCGAGGTGTGTAATTTGGGAAAAAGAATGGGTCATAAACAATCATGCAGTGGGCAATTGCAAGGATGGCTGCTAAAGTATTGCTTGTTTAGTTTAATTAAGTTTAGAGACACAGCATGGAAACAGACCCTTTGTCCCACCAAGTCTACACTGACCATCGATCACCCATTCACACTAGTTATATGTTCTCCCACTTTTTCATCTACTCCCGACACACTAGGGATAATAGCATCTAAGAGGCTTTAGACTTCTGAGAGACATCGCAGAAACAGGCCCTTTGGCCCAGCAAGTCCATGCCAACCAGCGATCCCGTAAATAGCACTATCCTACACACCAAGGACATATTACAATTTTACCAATGCCAATTAACCTACAAATCTGTACGTCTTTGGAGTGTGGGAGGAAACCCATGCTGTCACTGGGAGAACATATAAACTCCATACAGACAGCGCCCATAGTCAGGATCAAACCCGTGTTTTTGGCTCTGTAATGTAACAATTTTACCTATGTGCCACTCTGCTGCACTTTTTTTAATCATTTATTAAATCCATAAATCCAAAAGACAGCAATATAAACATTTAAATAACTTGATTGTATTCATCATACAACTGACAACAAAAACTCTCACATGCAATTTAATTATGGAGCGGCAGTGATCGAAGGCACTTACTCTGGGTGAACTTGGGTGGGTTGTCATTGACATCGGTCAATGTGATGGTGACAGTCGTAGTCCCAGATAGTCCTCCCATGTGGCCTCCCATATCCTTTGCTTGTATCACTACAAGATATTCCTCCCTGGCTTCGCGGTCCATGTTCGGAAGTGCAGTCCTGATAATTCCTAGTTCAGAACATAAAAAAGTGTTAAAAAATGAAATGCAAATATGATTCATGAAAATGAAAATGTGAATACCTCAAACTTGTAATAATTTGAAAGAGGACTCTGATTTTTATTCAAATTTATTTTGTCTTGGGAACATAATTTTAGAACAAGAATATGTGTACAAAATGTAAGAGGAATCGAAGGATTAAACACACAGTCTTGCCCAGAGTGTTGGAATCGAGAACCAGAGGCCAGAGGTTTAAGTTAGGGTAAGGTTTAATAGGAACTAGACCAAGGGGGACCCGTTGGGTCCCGTCCCCTCAACGCATGTGTGGGGGAACCTGCGGAATCACACACACTGACTAACCACCCCAATCCACACACCCACTAACCACCCCCCACACACACTAGCCACCCCCTTTGATATTATATTAATATTATTCACTGGCTCCTTTTACCCCATCCCCACCCTATCCACTGATGCGTAGCCCATCTCGCAGGTGCGTCTAGAGAGGGAGGGGAGTGGTAGAGAGAGAGGGCAGATAGAGAGGGGGCAGAGACAGAGAGAGAGGGGGAGAGGTGGAGAGGGAGAGGGAGGGAGAGGGGAGGATGGAGGGAGGGAGGAGAGGGGGTGGAGAGGGGGGGAAGAGGAAGGGGGAGGAGGGGGGTGAGGAGGGGGAAGGAGGGGGTGAGGTGAGGGAAGAGGAGGGGGAGAGGAGGGGGAGATGAGGGGGGGATGGGGGGAGAGAGATGGAGAGGGTGTACTTGAACTCGGCGAGCGGGCGGCGCGGACACTGAGCGGGCAGGGGGCGACTGCGAGTGGGCCGCAGGCCTCGGTAGCGCTCGGAACCACACAATGCCTCGCGGGACCTCTGAAGGCCTCAGAAGCCCAACCAAATTACTGCGTGTTCAGCGGCTTCAATCCAGAGCCCTGGGGGGTGAGGGCGGCTGGGCTGCGGGCAGGGCGGGTGGGGCGGACGGCCGGCCAAGTTACGAGTCGACTGCGAGGGGGTGGCGAACATATGACTGCGAGCCGCGGGGGGGGAACATAACTCGCACCGTGTGGAAAAAACTGCCCAGCAGGCTGCGCGTTGAAAACACTGCGCACTGGGCCGCGAGGAGCAGAGCCATAGTGACGTTATCAGCTCATTAACTTTAACAAATATTTCAGATTTGTGAATAATTTTAATAAATAACTCAAGAACTAATTAATCAAATTTTCAGATAAGGAGATTTTTGACATCATGAGATAAATCTCTATCGGAATAAGTAAAAATGTCACCGTTAGCGAGTCGTGTTTTCGAAGAGATGTGAATCACAGACAAACAAGACACACACACACACAAATAAACACATCCCCATCCAAGATCAGAGTTTTATAATTACAGAGCTATGAGAGTTAACTTTATTGCACAAAGGGTGGTGGGTATATGGAACAGGGGTAGTTGAATCAGGTACTAATACAACTTTCAAGAAACATTTAGACAGGTATGTGGATAGGATAGATTTAGAGGGATATGGCAGGCAGGTGTGACTAGTGTGGATGGCACTTCTTGGTCTGTGTGGGCAGGTTGGGCCAAAGTATATCCACATTCAATAATTCCCATTAATCAGCGTAAGTAAAGAAAATTCTACTGCCTCAATACTTGATAACAGTAGTTTTCTCACCCGTCACAAAATACTTATAATCCATATCATTCATTACTGATATCACTGTGATATTTCGATCTGAAACATTGTGACGTTTTAGGGTGATGTTTTAGGCCGGAACCCTTCTTCAGACTGGGAGGTGGAAACCAGAGGTAAGAACAAGCCCCACAGGAACAGGCCCTTCAATCCATTGTGTTTCTGCTGACCATAATGCCAATCGAACTATTCCTACTGCCCACCTGGTCCATATCCCTACTTTCTTGCCTGTTTATGTGCCTGTCTAAAAGCCCCCTTAAAATGTTGCTATTGTGTCAGCTTCCTCCACCAACACTGGCTGTATGTTGCTGTCACCCACCCGTCTCTGTGCAGAATTCTTGTCATGGACTTCACTTTTAAAGAATCCCCCTCACACCGTAAGGCTACATCTTCTAGTATTATACATTTTCACTCTGGGTAAAAGACTAACTATTTATGCTAACTATGTCTCTCCCAATTTGTCTAGCAGGTCTCCCCTCAGCCTCCAGAAAAAAAATTCCAAGTTTGTCCAACCACTCCTAGTAGCTAATACCCTCCAATCCAGGCAGCTTTCTGGTAGTGAAGAAGTGACCCGGCCCAAAGCATTAACTATCCATTTTCTCCAGAAATGATAGACACAAAATGCTGGAGTAAGTCAGTGGTTCAGGCAGCATCTTCACAAGTTCATAAGTTCACACGTTATAGAAGTAGAATTAGGCAACTCGTCCTGTCTAGTCTACTCCACCATTAGCTGATCTCTGCCTCCAAATCCCATTTTCCTGCCTTCTCCCCATAACCCTTGACACCCGTTCTAATCAAGATTCGTCTATCTCTGCCTTAAAAATATCCACTGAAAAATATCCATCTGATGCTGGGAATGCCACCTGACCCGTTGAGTTACTCCAGCAATTTGTGTCTATCTTTGGTGTAAACCAACATCTGCAGTGTCTCTAGAGATGATGCCTCACCTGCGGAGTTACTCCAGCAGTTTGCATCCTTTAGCATTCTGGTAAACCTCTTCTGCATCCTCTTCTAATGGCGCAAACACAACTACACACAATGGTTCAAATTCTGACTAACCAAAGTTTTTATAAAACTGCACCATGACTTTCTAACTCTTTTACTCAATGCCCCAACCGATGAAGGCAAACATGCTGTATATGGAAACATGTACATATGAACATTATTCCGCAGTCTGTAGTGATTCATAAAGGCAATTCATCACTAATTTCTCAAGGGCATCTAAACTTAAGCAACAAGTGTCGGCCTTCCCAATGACATTCTCATACAATGAATGATTTAACAGTGACAGTGAATTGTAAAAAGTAATTCATTGTCTGTAAAGTGCTTTGTGATTTCTTGAGAAGCACTATATAAATAAATAAGTACATTCTCCTGAAGTACAGTGTAAAAATAAACTTATCTTCCACACTCCCTTTCAGTTCAAACCACCTGATCTGCAAACAAAGGACATTTTAACTCAGTGAGGGTACACAAAAAGCTGGAGAAACTCAGCGGGTGCAGCAGCATCTAAGGAGCGAAGGAGATAGGCGACGTTTCGGGTCGACGGGTTCTCAGTGACATTTTTTTCATCATTAAATTATTAGGTTCTTATCACCATGTGGAAAGATGTTGTCAATAGCAGGCTGGGACTTTATTCCTTGGAGGGCAGGAGGAAGAGGGGTGATCTTACAGAGGTGTATAAAATCAGGATAGGAATAGATCAGGTAAACACACAGAATCTCTTTCCCAGAGTTGGGGAATCAAAACCAGAGGACACAGATTTAAGATTAAGGGGAAAAGATTTAATAGGAACATGAGAAGTAACTTTTTTACACTGCAGCAGCATTAAGGAGCGAAGGAGATAGGCGACGTTTCGGGTCGAGACCCTTCTTCAGACTGAGGGTCTGAGGAGATGCCAGAGGAGGCAGTTGAGGCAGGTACTATTGCAACATTTAGGAAACATTTAGACAGTAACATGGATAGGATAGGTTTAGGGGGATATGGACAAAACGCAGGCAGGTCCGACTAGTGTAGATGCATGTTGGTTGGTGTGGGGAAGTTGGGCTGAGGGGCCTGTTTCCATGCTGTATGAATCAATGACTCTTTACCTGTGGACATCTCAAAGAGATAGATCCGGTGAAAAATAAAGAAACACATGCAATGTTCAGGAAGCTCAAATCGGACACAGCACTTGAGGAATATAACAAAATCATAAAATAATTCGAACAAGGAATTAGGAGGACTAAAATGTGCTGGAATATTCTTGGCAAGAATAATAAGAAGTATCCCAAGAAATGTTATACATATGTCTGGAGCAAAAGGACAGATAGGTAGGTCTTCGGAGGCTTCTTCTTTCGTGTCCTTATGCTATATAGCGGCTCGCCACTGCTGTACATATCGTTGCGCTATTGGAGTGTTAAGTGCAAGGTCTGCAGTAGTACATGGACTATCCAGCAATGGGCATTGCAGTAGGTGTTGCATTGTTTGGGTCTGTGTGCCACAGTCACAGGTTGCTGTACCCTCGATGTAGCCCCATTTATGCATTGTCACCCTTGACGGCCCGACCCTGATTCGCAGTCGGTTGAGACATCTCCAGTTCAGCGTGTTCATCAGCACCTGGTGGTAAGTGCTCTGCTGCCGGTATGTGCCCAACTTGGTGGAAACAGTGGCTAGTCTGTTCTTCCACATCTGGAGGCGAGCTTCAGTTGGTGTTGTTTCCAATGGGGTGACGCTTAGGAAGCTCTTGCGGGATTTTAACCGCATAGGAGGGGGCTCATGGTTGTGTAATGGTTGTGTCTATCATCGGTCAGTTGTTTCAGATGCTCTGTCCTACTTGCAACAGCTCTCCTGATGTCCAGGGGAGCGATGCCAGCCAGTAGGAGGCTGTGCTATCGGGAGAGGTTGGGCAGGCTAGGACTTTATTCTTTGGAACGTAAAGGCTTGAGGGCTGATCTTATAGAGGTGTACAAAATCATGAGGGGAATAAAGTTAATGCACTTCTCTCTAGTCTTTTATCTAGGGTAGCAGAATCAAAACAAGTAGTCATATGGTTAAAGTGAGGATAACATAAGATTAAACCTATGGAGCAATTTTTCACGCGTATATGAAACGAGCTACCAGAGAAGGTTGTAGAGGCAGGGACTATAACAGCAATTAAAAGACATTTGGCCATGTTCCTGCATAGGAAAGGTTGAAGGGATGTGGGCCAAAAGCGGATAAATGGGACTAGTTTAGATGGGCTATCTTAGTTTAAAGGTACAGCACTGAAACAGGCACTTTGGTCCACTGTCCTTAGACTGTCAATCATCCATTCACACTAGTTCTACATTATCCCACTTTCTTAACCACTCCCTGAACATCAGGCAGTATTTTACGGAGGCCAATCAACCTACAAACCGCACGTCTTTCGGATGTGGGAAGCAACTTGAGCACCCAGAACAAACCCACGCAGTCACAGGGAGAACATGCAAACTCCACATAGAGAGAACCCAAGGTCAGGGTCTCTGGCGCTTTGAGACAGCACATCTACTCGCTGCACATCTGTCATGCCTCTTTAAAGTAATTCCTTAAAAAGTATTTATTTGACCAAGCGTTAGGACCTCCATTCTATCCTCCACTACGTGGCCCAGAGGTAATTTATTTATTTGATAATGCTCCTGTAAAGCTTTGCTACCTTAAAGTCACCACATCAATGACAATTCCTGTGGCTTGCGACTGCTATGAGAAAATGACTCTGACTTCAATAACACCTTTCATGATATTTCTAAGACATTTTACAGCTAGTGAAATAATTTTGAACTAATAAGGAAGGACATACCTTAAGGTTGGATCAGTCTGAGGAAGGGTCCCGACTTAAAGTTACCTTTGTTTAGTTTTGATTTATTGTCACGTGTACCAAAGTAAGAAATACTACAAAAGGGAAAAAAAGTGCTGGAGTAACTCAGCGGGTCAGGCAACATCTCTGGAGAACATCTATAGTATTTTCGCTGACCAGATAGCATGCAACAAAAAAGCTTTTTAATGTACTTCGTGACAATAAATCAAAACTAAACTAAGGTGACGTTTCAGGTCGGGACCCTTCCTCAGTCTGATTATATCCACCCATCCTCGTTCTTCAGAGATGCTGCCATGACCTGTCGCATTACTCCAGCATTTAGTTTCCTTTTGTGTAAACCAACCTGCTGTTCCTTGTTTCTACACTAAGAAATACTAACGCTTACTGGGACAGTAAGCTCCAAGGCAGAGCAATGTGATAATGATCAATGATTCTGCTTGAATAGTGATGCTCATTGGTGTACAAACAGGGATAAATTCTTTACCCGTCTCCAAAACTGCTCAAGGTCAACCTGAACAAGCAGGTTTTATACCTCATTAGGAAAATGGTATTTCCAACAGCACAATTCATGATCTTGAGATGCAATTGCTGAGCTCCCTGAAAATCAGATGGACATGATGGGGGAGGAGCAAGGCTAGTGGGAGAGGAGAGGGAACCGGGGTCTGGCTTGCCGTGCCCTGGAGGTCGGCTGTGGGAGGCTCCCCCGGGGAACAAAGGTGGATGGGTGAGGAGAGGAACATAGTGTGCAAGGAATGAGATGGCTGGAGGCCCACAAGAGCCTGGGACTTGTCTGGAACAGGCACCGCTCATGAGAACTGGAGTGTGGACTTTGAAAATTGCACCATTTTTGTTAGGACCTTTCTTCAGTCTGAAGGATCCCAACCAGAAATGTCACCTATCCACGTTCTCCAGAGATGCTGTCAGACCCAGCACTTTATTTTGTTTCTAGTGTAGTATACAGTTTTTATAGCTACTCAATGGGAAGGGCATGGTAGCAGTATTTAATTTAGTTTAGAGAGTTTAGTGTGGGAGGAAACTGGAGCACCCAGAGAAAACCCACACAGTAACAGGGAGAACGTACAAAACTCCGTACAGAGACAGGTTCTCTGGCGCTGTGAGGCAGCAGCTCTACACTTTGCCACCATGAGAATATAGAAAGCTGAGGGGTGATCGTGCAGAGGTTTATAAAAGTATGAGGGTCTAGAAGTAGATAGGATGGATAGTCAGAACCTCTTTTTCCCAAGATATGGAGGTACAGAATTAAAGGACACTGAGTTAAGGAGAGAGGGGAGAAATTTGAATAAAGTCTAAGGGCAAGGTTTTTCACACAAGGAGGGTCATATGGTCATAAAGAATATCAGTAGAATTAGACCATTCGGCTCATCAAGTCTACTCCACCATTCAATCATGGCTGATCTATCTCTCCCTCCTAATCCCATTCTCCTGCCTTCTCCCCATAACCTCTGACACCTGGTGGTGAATGTCCAAAATAAGATACGAATGGAGATGGAAGAAACAGATTCAATTGTAATGTTTAAAAAAAGTGTATGGTGGGGCCTGGATAGACAAGCCATAGCGGAAAATAGGCCTAATGTAGGCAAATACGATCACAGTCAACATGACTGAGATAGGGTGTCATGGCCCATTTGTGTGCAGTACTAATACATGATTTTATAAATTACATGGATTATCTGGCTACTGATGGTCTGGCACCTCCTGTAATCTGGACAAAATTACAAGAGCGCACTTAAAATCCCCCCAAAATGTGGCGCCTTGTGATATCTGAAGCCAATCTCTACCTCATTGGGACTTCTGTGGCAATTGGCAGGTTGAATTTGCCACCTGCGGCCAGGGCTCTGGAACTCTGGCCCAGCCAGAGCTGGCAGATCCGTTCGCATAACCAATTTCCGAGGCCAACTTTGCAGGCCTGTATCTGGGCCTCTCAGCGGCCTAAGCGGACCGTTCCAGTACTCTTGGACTCCTCTCGGAAGCCGTGACCTCCGGCAATCCGGAAAGGCTCTGGAACCACAGGTCTGGAAAATCGGCCTGTGGAGCGACTTATGTACTCTGGAACAGACTTGAACTTTCCAAGTCTGAACTTTCCAGCACAGAGGTAGGAATGCTGCTAACCAAGTCTGAAGAAGAGTAAGAAGGGTCTCAACCCAAAACATCACCTATTCCTTTTCTCCAGAGATACTGCCTGGCCTGTTGTTACTCCACCATCGACCAACAAGTCACAGTTGGCCCAAACTATAATAGGTTTCCCCAATGATCGAATTGTCTACTTGAAGAGAGAGATAAATTGGTTATTGAGATGTGGGTGCACACTATAATTTGATAGTTTAATTGCTCCAGTGTAGCTTTTGTATCAGTAGCACTTCTAGTAATTACTCTGAGCCATATCAATGAGCTAAACAGAATGGCATCTTAGTGCATCAAATCTCTCATGCTAAGATCCAAAATCAAGAGGAAACTGACCCCATCTGAAAAAACATTATGCACTTTACTGGTCAAATTATTTATAAGCCAAAGCAGTGATGCATTAATAAAAAAAGTAGATTAGGTACATAAGTATTCTCTGCTTTAAAAAATGTTTCTATTTAATATAAGCAATACATTTCTTCTGGGAATGGAATGCAAATCCTGACCTCTTCTGAAATACTTTGACACAGAATTATACAACTCAAATAATTTTTGATGACACCAAATTGTTCATCTATTAGCAAGAAAGAATCAGTAATTTATTCAGTGTTTTCACACAAGAATGGTTTTGCGTTCATGGAGATTTTTTTCCCCTTAGTATGTACAACATGGTTTATTTATAACAATATGGAACTGATTCGTATTGTAATGTGCACGTAACTAACAGTTACCCAAGCTTCCTGTTCCAATATCTTTCTATTCAATATCTCTCTACAAGCCAGAACAGTAGTTTAGTTTTATTGTTCAGTTTAGAGACAGCGCGGAAACAGGCCCTGTGGCCCGACAAAACACTAGGGACAATCTACAATTTTACAAAGCCAATTCGCCTACAAACCAGGACTCTGGTATGGACTTGAATCTATATATTTCCAACACAGAGGTAGGAATGCTACCATCCAAGTCTGAATAAGGGTCTGAAGAAGGATCTCGACCGGAAACGTCACCTATTCCTTTTCTCCAGAGTTGCTGCCTGACCGCCTGTTACTCCACAGACAATATGTTATTGTCCATGTTATATGCAGATACCGAGGTACAGTGAAAAGTGTGTAGGAAGGAACTGCAGATGCTGGTTTATACCGGATAGACACAAAGTGCTGGAGTAACTCAATGGGTCAGGCAGCATCACTGAAGAAAAAGGAATAGGTGTTGTTTCATATTGGAACCTTTCTTCTGACTGAAAATAGAGGGGGGGGGGAGGATTGGAGGTAGGAAAAGACCAGTCAGGCAGCATCACTGAAGAAAAAGGAATAGGTGTTGTTTCATATTGGAACCTTTCTTCTGACTGAAAATAGAGGGGGGGGGGGAGGATTGGAGGTAGGAAAAGACCAGTACAAAGCAGGGCTGGGAACAGATGACCGAGGAAGGGTGGGGCCTATAATGGCCCATTGTTGGCTGGGGAAGAGGTGATAATGAAGGGATACAAGGATGCGAACAGTGGAACTAGTAGGCCAACTAGGATGGTGGGGGGGGGGGGGGGGGGGTGGTGGTGTGTGAGAGGGAATGCAGGGGCTACTTAAAATTAGAGAAACCAATGTTCATACCACTGGGTTGTGAGCTGCTCAAGTGAAATGTGAGGTGCTGTTCCTCCAATTTGCATGTGGCCTCACTCTGACAGTGGAGGTGGCCCAGGACAGAAAGGTCAGTACGGAAATGGGAAGGGGAGTTAAAATGTTTGGCAACTGGAAGATTGCGTTGATTGGGAAGGCGAACTGAGCGTAAGCCTTACTTTGTGTGCTATCCAAATAGATCAGATATACAATGCATGGATATAATCAGTTCAAACTCAAGTACAACAGATAGAACAAATTGGAAGATACCAAGTGCAGATTATAGTTCTCAGCATTGTAGCGCATCAGCTCCACAGACAAAGTCCAATGTCCACAATGGGACAGTACCCAAGCTTATGGAAGAACCGTTCAGAACCCATATAACAGAGGGGAAGAAGCTGTTCCTGAGTATGGTGGTGCGCGTTTTCAAGCTTGTGTATCTTCTGCTGGGCATAGGGGGGGGAGAAGAAAAAGGAATGACTAGGTGGGACAAGTCTTTGATTATGTCAGCTGCTTTTGTAAATGTAGATGGAGTCTATGGTAAGGAGTCCGCTCCATGTGATGGACCAGGCCACATCTACAACTCTCTGCAATTTCTTGTGATTTTGTTCCCAAACCCTGCTATGATGCAACCCAACAGTAGGCTTTCTACACTGCTCTATCTATTGTACTTGAGTTTGACTTAATTGCATTAATGTATAGCATTATCTGATCTGACTGGATAGCATGCAGACAATTCTCTTTATTGTACCTCAGTACACATTGAGTCATAAAGTCGAGTGATCCAGTGTGGAAATAGGTCCTCCACACCGGCCAACATGTCCCAGTTACACTAGTCCCAACCATGTATCTGTCTAAATATTTATTCGATGTTGGGATAGTCCCTGCCTCAACTACGTCCTCTGGCAGCTTGTTCCATACACGCACCACCCTTTGTGTGAAAAGGTTACCGCTCAGATTCCTAAATTATTTCTATTCCTATTCCGACACATGAAAATAATAAACCTAAACTTAAAACATGCTGTGTCTCTCAACTAATTTAATACAAATCCTCAACTAAACCTCCTATTAATCAACAACTCTCCACACACATCTTTCCTGCCGCAATGCTTCATGCTCCAGCATTAATTCCCCTCCTGCTTTTTGTTTTGTGTTAACCACTTTAAATGGTATTTATAATATTGACAAAGTAATGATTATGATTAGAAAACATAGTGCAAAATGTTATCAGATGCATTAAAAATCGCACTGGGAAGAAATTAGTTTCACTGGTGCCCCATTGGGATGCTGCCTGTATGCCCAAGGAATAAAAATCTATACTATCAAAACTTGTTTTTACCATTTCAATGTATCTATGTAGTTCTTTTAATCTTGCTGTTTGCAATTTCTGATCTAGCCGAGACATCTGAACGTGTTCCTGAGCACATCAAAATCCCATGCTCAACGCCGCCATATCATTAATCCTTGGCTTACTTGCAAACTTAACCAAATAACAATCTTCCTGGGCCTCCAGAGATCACAAATGCACCCAGATCTGAAGTAAAAAGACAGTGATCTATGCCACTGAGTTCCCCAAAGCAGCATCTCCTGTGCTTACATCTCCTGTATTTTCTGTAAGAAAATTGGTCACGTGAATTTATCTCAACGATGGAAATTCTGAAATACAGCTTCTTACATCCTGATCCAACATTGCCAGAATTCTCTCTTTCAGAGTTTAGAATTCAGTGATGCAGGGACTGAACCCACCGGGTCCACGCCGATCATCGATCACCCGTTCACTGGTTCTATGTTATGCCCTGTTCACATCTTATAGACTAAGAGCAATTTAGAAAGACCAATTATTCTGCAAACATGCACGTCTTTGGAATGTGGGAGGAAACCCACACGGTCACAGGGAGGGGGTACAAACTCCACACAGACAGCACCCGCAGCCAGGATCGAACCTGGATCTCTTGCGCTGTTTTGTTTAGTGTAGTTTAGTTTAGTTTAGTTTAGTTTAGATGTACCGCATGGAAACAGGAACTTTGGCCTGCTGAGTCCGTGCTGACCAGTGATCCCCACATACTAACACTATCCTACACACACTAGGGACAATTTACAATTTTACCAAAGCCAATTAACCTACAAACCTGTACGTCATTGGAATGTGTGGTGAAACCAGAGCACCCAGAAATAAACCCACGCAGGTCATGGACAGAATGTACAAACTCCGTACAGACAGCACCCGTAGTCAGGATCAAACCCGTGTCTCTGGCACTGTGAGAAAGCAGCTATATCACTGTGCTACAGTGCAGCACTCTGTATCCTCTAGGTGAAGGTGTTATGTTGCAACAGAATGCTGCATTAGCTTAGTTTGCATATAGTATTCCAATGAGGGATTTAATCCTCTGGGAAAACGTTGACCAGAACAGTCATCCATACTCCAGAGAACATAGGTTTAAGGTAAGGGGGGAAAGATTTAATAGGAACCTGAGGGGCAACTTTTTGCACAAAGGGTGGCACATGTCTGCAACGAGCTGCTTGAGGAGGCAGATTCTATCGCAAGGTTTAAAAAAACATTTGGACAGGTTTTGAGGGATATGGGCAAAATGCAGGCAAATGGGACTAGTGTAGGTTAGCGTGGGTAATTTGATCGAATGGCCTGCTTCCATGCTGAATGACTCTATGACCTCGGAACCATCATCTCCCAGGACATTAAATGGGAAGCCACCATCGACTCCACAGTCAAAAAGGCCCAACAGAGGATGTACTTCCTGCGGCAACTGAGGAAACACAACCTGCCACAGGCAATGATGGTCCAGTTTTACACTACCATCATAGAGTATGTCCTTATCTTCTCCATCATGGTCTTGATTGGCTCAGCCACCAAGCACGACATCCGGAGGCTGCAGCGAATCGTCCGATCAGCCGATAAAGTTGTTGGCTGCAACCTTCCCCCCATTGACGGACTGTACAATGCGAAGGCCAGGAAGCAAGCGGGTAAGATCATCTCTGACCCCTCTCACCCTGGCCACAAACTCTTTGAAGTACTTACGTCTGTGAGGCGACTCCGTACTATCAAAGCCACCACAGCCAGACATAAAACCAGCTTCTTCACACTAGCAGTAGCTCTTCTCAACAGCCAAAAGTCTGGAGCCGCTTTTTACTCTGGTACTTTATTTTCACGTTTAAATTATAATGTTGTATTTTAAATTGTCTGCTGTATATTGCGTTTTTTCATGTGCGAGCAAAGCACCAAGTCAAATTCCTTGTATGTATACATACTTCATCAATAGATTTATTCTGATTCTTCTGATTCAGGTTTTGACTCTATGATTCTATGACTATGCACCGTGATAAGATAGATCTTTTTTTTCATCTCCATAGAGCTACTTCATAAACCATAGAACATAGAACAGTACAGGAATAGGACCTTCAGTTCACAAAGCTTGTGCCCAACACAATGTGATTGTGAAAGAAGGGTTTCGGCCCGAAAAGTTGCCTATTTCCTTCCCTGCGTAGATGCTGCTGCACCATTGAGTTTCTCCAGCATTTTTGTCTACCTACAATGTGATCATTGGTAAGCCTCTTCTGCACCATCTCCAAACTTTCCACATCCTTCCTGGTGACCAGAACAGTGTACAATACTCCAAATCGGCCCTAACTAAACTCCTATAAAACAGACACTTGTACTCAAATCCCCTGACCTAAGATAGCAAGCATACTATTTTTACCATTCTATCTGCTTGTGTTGCCACTTTTAGGGAGGTTTGGACTTGAACCCCAAGATACCTTGGAACGATTGGAGCTGCGGTTGGATTCATACTGGAGCATCCACGATGCTGAGAAGCTCGTGAATAGCACGTACAGTGAGTTGGTCACATCGCAGGTTAAGCGGCCAGAAAGGGAACGGGTGGCCATGAGCCAGCGTACCAGTAGGCAGGTGGTGCAGGAGTCCCCTGCGGTCATCTCCCTCCTAAACAGATATACCATTTTGGAAACTGTTGGGGGAGATCAGGAGAAGGCAGCAGCAGCCAGGTTCATGGCACCATTGGTGGCTCTGCGGCACAGGAGGGGAGAAAGAAGAGTGGAAGGGCTATTTAATAGGGGATTCAATAGTAAGGGGAATAGATAGGTGTTTCTGCGGCCGCAAACGAGATTCCAGGATGGTATCTTGCCTCCCTGGTGCAAGGGTCAGAGATGTCACTGAACAGCTGCAGAACATTCTGGAGGGGGAGGGTGACCAGCCAGCTGTCATGGTGCACATTGGCACCAATGATATAGGTAAAAAATGGGACGAGGTCCTACAAGGCGAATTTAGGGAGCTAGGAGATAAACTTAAAAGTAGGACCTCAAAGGTAATAATCTCTGGACTCCTACCGGTGCCACGTGCTAGTCAGAGTAGAAATAGGAGGATATTGCAGATAAATACATGGCTTGGAAAATGGCGCAAGGGGGAGGGATTCAAATTTCTCGGGCATTGGAACCAGTTCTGGGGGAGGTGCGACCAGTACAAACAGGACTGGTCTGCAACTGGGCTTGAAGGGAACCAATGTACTTGGGGGAGTGTTTGCTAGTGCTGTCAGGGAGGATTTAAACTAATGTGGCAGGGGGATGGGAGCATGAGCAGAGAGACAGAGGGATGTAAAATGAGGGTAGACGCAATAGGTAGAAAGGTGAAAAGTAAAAGTGGCAGGCAGAAAAATCCAGGGCAAAAATCAAAAAGGGCCACTTTTCAACATAATTGTATAAGGGGTAAGAGTGTTGTAAAAACAAGCCTGAAGGCTTTGTGTCTCAATGCAAGGAGTATTTGTAATAAGGTGGATGAGTTGAATGTGCAGATAGTTATTAATGAACATGATATAGTTGGGATCACGGAGACATGGCTCCAGGGTGATCAAGGCTGGGAGCTGAACATCCAGGGATATTCAATATTCAGGAGAGATAGACAGAAAGGAAAAGGAGGTGGAGTAGCATTGCTGGTTAGAGAGGAGATTAACGCAATAGAAAGGAAGGACATTGGCTTGGAGGATGTGAAATCGATATGGGTAGAGCTGCGAAACACTAAGGGGCAGAAAACGCTAGTGGGAGTTGTGTACAGGCCACCTAACAGTAGTAGTGGAGTTGGGGATGGCATCAAACATGAAATTAGAAATGCGTGCCACAAGGGTAAAACAGTTATAATGGGTGACTTCAATCTACATATAGATTGGGTGAATCAAATTGGCAGGGGTGCTGAGGAAGAGGATTTCTTGGAATGTATGTGGGATAGTTTTCTAAACCAACATGTAGAGGAACCAATGAGAGAGCAGGCTATTCTAGACCGGGTACTGAGTAATGAGGAAGGGTCAGTTAGCAGTCTTGTAGTGCATGGCCCCTTGGGCAAGAGTGACCATAATATGGTTGAGTTCTTCATTAGGATGGAGAGTGACATTGTTAATTCTGAAACAAGGGTTCTGAACTATGAGGGTATGAGACGTGAATTGGCCAAGATAGACTGGCAAGTGATTCTTAAAGGGTTGACGGTGGATATGCAATGGAAGGCATTTAAAGACTGCATGGATGAACTACAACAATTTTTCATCCCAGTTTGGCAAAAGAATAAATCAGGGTAGGTAGTGCATCCGTGGATAACAAGGGAAATCAGGGATAGTATCAAAACTAAAGATGAAGCATACAAATTAGCCAGAAAAAGCAGCCTACCAGAGGACTGGGAGAAATTCAGAGCACAGGAGGACAAAGTGCTTAATTAGGAAAGGGAAAATAGATTATGAAAGAAAACTGGCACGGAACATAAAAACGGACTGCAAAAGTTTTATAGATATGTGAAGAGAAAAAGGTTAGTTAAAACAAATATAGGTCCCTTGCAGTCAGAAACTGGTGAATTGATCATGGGTAACAAGGACATGGCAAACCAATTGAATAACTACTTTGGTTCTGTCTTCACAAAGGAAGACATAAATAATCTGCCGGAAATACCAGGGGACCGGGGGTCAAATGAGATGGAGGAACTGAGTGAAATCCAGGTTGGCCGGGAAGTGGTGTGAGGTAAATTGAATGGATTAAAGGCCGATAAATCCCCAAGGCCAGATAGGCTGCATCCCAGAGTACTTAAGGAAGTAGCCCCAGAAATAGTGGATATTAATGATAATTTTTCAAAACTCTTTAGATTCTGGAGTAGTTCCTGAGGATTGGAGGGTAGCTAATGTAACCCCACTTTTTAAAAAGGGAGGGAGAGAGAAAACGGGGAATTACAGACCAGTTAGTCTGACATCGGTAGTGGGGAAACTGCTAGAGTCAGTTATTAAAGATGGGATAGCAGCACATTTGGAAAGTGGTGAAATCATTGGACAAAGTCAGCATGGATTTACGAAAGGTAAATCATGTCTGACGAATCTTATAGAATTTTTTGAGGATGTAACTAGTAGAGTGGATAAGGGGGAACCTGTGGATGTGTTATATCTGGACTTTCAGAAGGCTTTCGACAAGGTCCCACATAAGAGATTAGCATACAAACTTAAAGCACATGGTATTAGGGGTTCAGTATTGATGTGGATAGAGAACTGGCTGGCAGACAGGAAGCAAAGAGTAGGAGCAAACGGGTCATTTTCAGAATGGCATGCTGAGACTAGTGGGGTACCGCAAGGCTCAGTGCTGGGACCCCAGCTATTTACAATATATATTAATGATCTGGATGAGGGAATTGAATGCAACATCTCCAAGTTTACGGATGACCCAAAGCTGGGGGGCAGTGTTAGCTGTGAGGAGGATGCTAGGAGGCTGCAAGGTGACTTGGATATGTTGAGTGAGTGGACAAATGCATGACAGATGCAGTATAATGTGGATAAATGTGAGGTTATCCACTATGGCGGCAAAAACAGGAGGGTAGATTATTATCTGAATGGTGGCCGATTAGGAAAAGGGGAGATGCAACGAGACCTGGGTGTCATGGTACACCAGTCATTGAAAGTAGGCATGCAGGTGCAGCAGGCTGTGAAGAAAGAGAATGGTATGTTGGCATTCATAGCAAAAGGATTTGAGTACAAGAGCAGGGAGGTTCTACTGCAGTTGTACAGGGTCTTGGTGAGGTCATACCTGGAGTATTGCTTACAGTTTTGGTCTCCTAATCTGAGGAAAGACATTCTTGCCATAGAGGGAGTACAGAGAAGGTTCACCAGACTGATTCCTGGGATGGCAGGACTTCCATATGAAGAAAGACTGGATAGACTCGGCTTGTACTCGCAGGAATTTAGGAGATTGAGGGGGGATCTTATAGCGGCTTACAAAATTCTTAAGGGGTTGGACAGGCTAGATGCAGGAAGATTGTTCCCGATGTTGGGGAACTCCAGAACAAGGGGTCACAATTTAAGGGTAAGCGGGAAGTCTTTTAGAACTGAGATGAGAAGATCTTTTTTCACAGAGAGTGGTGAGTCTGAGGAATTCTCTGCCACAGAAGGTAGTTGAGGCCAGTTCATTGACTGTATTTAAGATGGAGTTATATGTGGCCCTTGTGGCTAAAGGGATCAGGGGGTATGGAGAGAAGGCAGGTACAGGATATTGAGTTGGATGATCAGCCATGATCATATTGATTGGCGGTGCAGGCTCGGTGCCGAATGGCCTACTCCTGCACCTATTTTTCTTTGATTCTATGATTCTATACCTCTGTACATTAATGCTATTAACTATCTGTACGAGTCTGCACGTTCTGCCCGTGATCTTGCGGGTTTGAAAGTTAATTAGCTTCTGCAAATTGCCCCTAGAGTGTAGGATAGAACTAGTGTATGGGGTGATTGTTGTTTGGCGTGGACTTGGTGAGTTTAAGGACCCGTTTCCATGCCGTATTGCTAAAACTAAAACTAAAATAAAACTGCATAAACTGCCTACTTTTGCTTTTCATTCGACCCCCTAAAATGCCATGCTGCTCTGATTAAACTCCATCTGCTATTTCTCTACCCATATCAATAACTGATCAATATTCTACTGTATCCTTTGACAGCCTTCCTCATTGTCCTTACATCAAATCTTAGTTTGACATTTTGGTCTTGTTCACCTCTTCTAAAATATATTGCTGTATACTACAGTAAAATTGTGTATTGGTTGCTATTCTTACATTGAATATCGGCATAGCATGATCGGTGACACATAACAGCGACCATAATAACAAGATGACCTTTTGAGCTCTTTTTATTCCTCCTTGTTAAAACTCTTCTCCATCTATTTTATCCTTCTGACATCTTCTAACCTTGCCAATCTTTAAATAGAAGATATCACAAATATCTATCATCCCCTTTATTGCGGTTCCAGGTATTATTGAATAGACAGAGTTGAGTTTTTATCCTTTGAATAGCAGCTCAGCATTTTGCCAACAACCTACTCAGTCATTCAGCTGATAGATTCCTTTATAAACTGTTTGAACTAGCAGTTTACTCGTGATGGTATAAATGTGGCCATGTAAACACACAGCCAAATGCAAATCCACAGTGTCAAATGCTTGAATAATTTATGTGTTTGAACCTATTTCACAAATAACGTGAATTATTTGCATGTAGAATCTTCTGTGTTAATGTAACACCTTTAATAGTTCTTACAGATATTAAACTGCAGGGGCTGTTAGCTTAGCCCATCCTTTATGATCCCACTCCTTAGTTTAATTTACAGATCCAATGTGGAATCAGGTCCTTTGGCCAACCAAGTCCACGCCGACCATTGATCACCTGTACACTGGTTTTATGTTATCCTACTTTTGCATCCACTCCCTACACAATAGGGGTAATTTACAGAAGCCATTGAATCTACAAACCTGTATGTCTTTATAAAGGACGAAACCGGAGCACCCGGAGAAAACCCAGGTCTCTGGCGCTGTGAGGCAGCAGATCTACCACTGTCCCACTGTGTCATCCACGCCTGGCAGACACTGATGATTGAGTCTGAAGAAGGGTCTCAACCTGTAACGTCACCTATTTATTTTTTCCACAGGTGATGCCAGCCCCGCTGAGTTGCTTCATCATTTTGAGTCTTCCCTGGCAGACATTTGCAGAGCTTGTCAATTGAGGGGACACCTGATTGAAGTACATAAATTTATGAGAGGCATAGATGGGATAGACAGCCAGAACCTTTCTTCCATGGTGGAAACGCCAAATACGAGATGGTATAGCTTTAAGGTGAGGGGGGGAAAAGTTTAAAGGCGATTTTTGGGACATGTTTTTCACATCAAGAGTATTGAGTGCCTGGAACATGCTGTCAGTGGCTTGCAAAAGCATTCATACCCCTTGAACTTTTCCACATTTTGTCGCGTTACAACCACAAACGTAAATGTATTTTATTGGGATTTTATGTGATAGACCAACACAAAGTGGTGCATAATTGTGAAGTGGAAGGAAAATGATACATGGTTTCCAAATTTTACTACAAATAAAAAAACTGAAAAGTGTGGCGTGCAAAAGTATTCAGCCCCCCCGAGTCAATACTTTGTAGAACCACCTTTCGCTGCAATTACAGCTGCCAGTCTTTTGGGATATGTCTCTACCAGCTTTGCACATCTAGAGACTGAAATCTTTGCCCATTCTTCTTTGCAAAATAGCTCAAGCTCAGTCGGATTGGATGGAGAGCGTCTGTGAACAGCAATTTTCAAGTCTTGCCAGAGATTCTCAATTGGATTTAGGTCTGGACTTTGACTGGGCCATTCTAACACATGAATATGCTTTGATCTAAACCATTCCATTGTAGCTCTGGCTGTATGTTTAGGGTTGTTGTCCTGCTGGAAGGTGAACCTCCGCCCCAGTCTCAAGTCTTTTGCAGACTCGAACAGGTTTTCTTCCAAGATAGCCCTGTATTTGGCTCCATCCATCTTCCCATCAACTCTGACCAGCTTCCCTGTCCCTGCTGAAGAAAAGCAGCCCCACAGCATGATGCTGCCACCACCATGTTTCACAGTGGGGATGGTGTGTTCAGGGTGATGTGCAGTGTTAGTTTTCCACCACACATAGCGTTTTGCATTTATGCCAAAAACTTCAATTTTGGTCTCATCAGACCAGAGAACCATCCTCCACATGTTTGCTGTCCCCCCCACATGGCTTGTGGCAAACTGCAAACGGGACTTCTTATGGCTTTGTTTCAACAATGGCTTTCTTCTTGCCACTCTTCCATAAAGGCCCCATTTGTGGAGTGCACGACTAATAGTTGTCCTGTGGACAGGATCTCTGCTGCTCCTCTAGAGTTACCATGGGCCTCTTGGCTGCTTCTCTGATCAATGCTCTCCTTGCCCGGCCTGTCAGTTTAGGTGGACGGCCATGTCTTGGTAGGTTTGCAGTTGTGCCATACTCTTTCCATTTTCGGATGATGGATTGAACAGTGCTCCGTGAGATGTTCAAAGCTTGGGATTTTTTTTATAACCTAACCCTGCTTTAAACTTGTCCACAACTTTATCCCTGACCTCTCTGGTGTATTCCTTGGGCTTCATGATGCCCAAGGAACATTGTTTGTTCACTAATGTTCACTAACAAACCTCTGAGGCCTTCACAGAACAGCTGTATTTGTACTGAGATATGATTGCACACAAGTGGACTCTATTTACTAATTAGGTGACTTCTGAAGGCAATTGGTTTCACTGGATTTGATTTAGGGGTATCAGAGTAAAGGGGGCTGAATACTTTTGCACGCCACACTTTTTAGTATTTTTATTTGTAAAAAGATTTGAAAACCATGTATCATTTTCCTTCCACTTCACAATTATGCGCCACTTTGTGTTGGTCTATCACATAAAATCCTAATAAAATACATTTCCGTTTGTGGTTGTAACGTGACAAAATTTGGAAAAGTTCAAGGGGTATGAATACTTTTGCAAGCCACTGTAGATCATGAGCAAGCAGCGAAAAGTAGTTTAACTTGGTACCATGTTCGGCATGGACATTGTGGGTTGAAAGAACTGTTCATGTGCTTTGGAGACACAATGAAATGCAGATGCTAGTTAACAAAATATACACAAAGTGATGGAGTAACTTAATGGGTCAGGTAGCATCTCCGGAAAAGATGATAGATGACATTTCGGGTTGGGCCCTTCTTCGGACTTATTGTTTGGAGGATGAAAGCTAGAAGAAAGGTGAGGACGAGACAAAGCCTGGTAAGTGATAGGTGGATCCAGGTGAGGGTAGTTTTTGATAAGTAGACGGTTGGACAAAAGCTTGAGCTGAATAGGCAAAGAGAGTTAGGTAAGGATAGAGAAGGTAAAAATTGTGATTCTAGAGAAAGGAAAGCTACAAAACTGGAAATTTAGATGCTGTTCCTCCAGTTTGCGTATGGCCACTCTCTGGCAATGGAGGATTCCTAGGACAGAAAGGTCACTATGGGAATGGGACTGCGAGTTAAAAATGTTAGCAACCAGGTGATCCAGTTCTGTACTGTTCTATGTTCCCAAAGGATGGTGAATGTATGGAATGAGTTGCCTGAAGGTGTAGTTGAGACAGGTAATATCGCAACATTTAAGAAACATTTAGATAAGTGCATGGATAGGAAGGGTTAAGAGGGATATAGGCCAAACCTAGGCAGGTGGGACTAGTGTAGATGGGGCACATTGGGCAGCATGGACATTGTGCCAAAGGGCCTGTTTCTATGCTGTATACTCTATGCTGTTCTATGACTCAATTACTCTGTCACATGGTCATAGTAGGGTCCCCAGTTTTGGGCAACCAAACCAGATTACAGTGAACTTTATGACAAAGGTTACCAGGCAAGTAAATTTCCCACCAATAGTCACCACACCCTCAGATGCTCAGATCCTAGCTCTAGCCTCTAACTTTGTATCCTTTCCATTTCTCTTTGTCTCCTCCTCTTAATCCCCTGTCCCACTTTCACAACCTAATTGGCGACCTCTGCCGAGTTTGCCCTTGACTCGTACTCGCAGCATGGTCACCACAAGGTCGTAGGAGGTCTTTTTAACTCTTCCTCACGCTCATGAGTGGTTCTGCGTACTCGTGGCCTCAAGTAGGTCGCGCCGTTTTTTCCAGCCTGATAAAAAATGTCCACGAGTAGAAAAAAGGATGGCATGGAAAAACTTGATACTTTTTACTCGTAGGTAGGTCGTAGTAGGTTGTGGTGGTAGTTGTAGGTAGTTGCAGATGGTCATAGGTGGTCGTAGGTAGTCGTAGGTCGGTAACTGGCCCGAGAAAATAAATGCAAACATTACATCATTTTATTATGTGATCATTCCCACTCGTAGCTAGTCGTAGTTGGTCTTAGGTGTGGAAGAGGTCGAGGGGGGTCGTAGGAGGTCGTAGACATAGTCGTAGGAGGTCGTAGACATAGTCGTAGGAGGTCATAGACATAGTCGTAGGAGGTCGTAGACATAGTCGTAGGAGGTCGTAGACATAGTCGTAGGAGGTCTTTTACTTTGGCAAGTCAACACGACTGTGACATTTTGTTCAACACGTCTAGGGTCTTCTAAACCCGTGGATTAGGTCGTCCAAATGGGACAGACCCTTTAGCTACTTGGGCAACACAGTGGTGCAGTGATAGAGTTGCTGCCTCACAGCGCCAGAGACCCAGATTCGATCCGGACTGTGGGTGCTGCCTGTACAGAGTTTATACATTCTCCCTGTGACCGCGTGGGTTTTTTCCAGGTGTTCCAGTTTCCTCCCACACTCCAACGACATATAGGTTTGTAGGTTAATTGGCTTCAGCAAAATAGTAAATTGTCCCTAGTAAGATAGTGCTAGTATATGGTGTGATTGCTGGTTGGCAAGGACTCGGTGGGCTGAAGGGCCAAAGGGCCTGTTTCCACACTGTATCTATAAATCACGTCTACTAAATGAAATAAAACTCTCTGGCTGATCTTTTCATCTATTCTCATAATCCCTTACAAGGCCTTGTGTTAATAACACGCATGAGAAGAGCTTGGAGATGCTTTGCTGCGTGAATAGGTGTGACATCAATATGCTACTGTTAACTCCAGGGACCCTGGGTTGCTTTCCAAGCTAAAGGTGTAATCTGCAAACCCACCAGGGAAATCTGTTGTTTCATTCCAACAAACGGAGGAATGAAAAAAAAAAAATCTGAAAATACATTCATATTTATATCCAATAGCAACAGGTTTACGCCACATGCACACAATTAATGTTTTCTTAGCTTCTCTATGAAAAGAGTTTGTTGTGTTGGAACACTCAGTGTGAACCTTTAACAAACTACCATGACCAATTCCTAAAACCATAATCAGTGCACAACCCTAATCCTACGTCAGCAGTGAAAGATACACCTCTTACACTACCATCAACTTATTTTCTAAATGTTTTTTGGACTAATGTCTTGTTTTATGCACTGTTTTTTGGGTTGCACACTCTTGGAGAATTTACGTATAATTTATGTGGAATGTATGGGTTTATGTGTTTATCTGAGGCTATGTGACAGTGATTCGGCTGCAAGCCAGATTTTCATTGCACTTGGACTACTGTATTCAGTTTTTGGTCATCCTGTTATAGGAAGGATGTCATTAAGCTGGGAATAGTGCAGACAAGATTTACGAGGATGTTGCCAGGACTTGAGGGACTGAGTAGTAGGGAGAGGTTGGGCTGGCTAGGACTTTATTTCTTAGAGAGCAGGCGGCTGAGGGGTGATCTTAAGAGGTGTATAAAATTGTGAGAGGAATAGATAAGGTGAATTTTTACTGAGCGAGGGGAATCAAAAACAAGAAGACATATGATGAGGTAAGGGGGAAAGACTTAATACAAATCTGATGGGCAACTTTTTCACTTAGAGGGTAGTGGATATATGGAATGAGCTGCCAGAGGAGCTAGTTAGGGCAGACATTATAACAACATTTAAACAACACTTGGACAGGTACATAGTTAGGAAATCTTTAGA
The DNA here is from genome assembly GCA_035221665.1 of Okamejei kenojei. Lineage (NCBI taxonomy): Eukaryota > Metazoa > Chordata > Chondrichthyes > Rajiformes > Rajidae > Okamejei > Okamejei kenojei. The sequence continues at coordinate 29,715,140 of CM069147.1, read as the reverse complement.
GAGATATGGAACTAACTGAGATGGGGTATCTTGATCAGCTTGAACAAGTTGGGCCGAAGAGCCTGTTTTATGACACTTCACCTGTACCTTACCACACCTGTGGATACAACAATGATTTTGACCTGATTAAACTCAACCTGTCCATAATCACATTGGTGTCCCCTATAACTCTCCTATATGTTGTCTCAGGCCCGTACGAAGCTTTGCACGACAGGATTCCCAAAAGTTTATGTGAAATAATGTGCATGCAGCGCACATCACAAGCGGGAAGCCCCTCACGCCCGGGTTCTAGGGTCCGCTTAAGTGCCCTGAAAGCTCTGAGGTTTTAGCTGCTCTCTGGTGCATTCTGAGCCTTATTTTGGAGCTTTTTGCACCAAATGTATCACCAATGTTTCAGAAATAATTTCGGTTGAGTCAAGAATAATGAGTGGGTGGAATGGGATGATTGGAATCATTGTTGTATACATTTTATGTAAAATTAAGAATTGTTGTCCTTGTTTTAATAATCAAGTTGTACTGTTGTAAAATGTTATGTAAAATGTTATAAAGGAGCATGCAAAAACTGCAAAAAAAAATACTGTAAGTTTTTGCATTAAAGAAAACCTTTTTTAGAAAATGTTTTGTGTGTTGATTTGATTGCCTGTTACTGTTAGACTGTGTTAGTGTGTGCCGTGAACACGAGTCCATGCGTCACACACTGCATTAGTTGACCAAGGATGAGTGAAATTGAATAATGCTTTTAAAACTTCTCGTAGTCACTCACGTGACTCCGAATAAATAGTAAGATTCAACGAGAACTTACCAGTTTGAAGTTTGATCTTTATTTTATGAGGTATTACGATGAGGGATTACGTGCCCTCCGCTCCCAAACCTCTCTCATAAAGGTCAGCTGGTAGTTCATCAACTGTTATCTGTGATTTACGCGCGGGTAACTCCTCATAAAATAAAGATCAAACTTCTGGTAAGTTCTCATTTAATACTTACTGAAAAGTTTTCAACGTGAGTGACTGAGCTTGAGCTGCCAGCCCACCAGGCCTGAGTGACTGGGCTGCCAGCCCACAAGGCCTGAGTGACTGAGCTGCCAGCCCAAGAATCTATTTGGCCCACAATGTACATTATAGCCCTCTGGAAACCAGTCCCTTCAGCCCACAGCACTCATACTAGCGCTCCAGAACCCCCCCCCCCCCCCCCCCCCCCCCGCCCCGCCACTGGCCGCCAATATTGGAATTGATGGAGAGGTGGAATATTGCGTGGGGGACCAGCCCTCCCTTGTGAACATGGGACGCAACGGGTCCCACTTAGTCTAGTACCTAAATTATACATGAATTACATGTCAAAGTCTGCAAGATAGTTCAAAAATAAAAGAAGAGTGTTCAACGAAAGACAATAGTGCAAAAACAATTTTAATATACAAACAAGTCCAAGAGTGGGTCTAACTCAGCAGTCCAGGCAGCATCTCTGGTGAACATGGATAGGTGATGTCATGGATCAGGATCCTGCTTCAAACTCAGTCTTCCAATCCAAATAAGGGCAGCGCAGGGGCGCAGCGGCAGAATTGAAGCCTTACAGCGCCAGAGACCCGGGTTTGTACCTGACTATGGGTACGATCTGTACAGTGAGTGTATGTTCTCACAGTGATTGCATGTGTTTTCTCTGGGTGCTCCGGTTTCCTCCCTCATTCCAAAAATGTGCAGGTTTGTAGGTTAATTGGCCTCTATAAATTGTCCCTAGAGTGTAAGATAAAACTAGTGCGGGGAGATCGCTGGTTGGCGCAGACTCTCTGGGCCAAAGCACCTGTTTCCACGTTGTATCTCTTGAGTCTAAAATCCAAAGTCTAAAGGGTCTCGACGCAAAACGTCAACCATCCCTGTTCTCCAGAGATGCTCACTGACCGTTGAGTTACTCTAACACTTTGTATCTTTTTTGGTAAACTAGCACCTGAAGTTCCTTTGTCTCCAAGGTCCATATTGTTCTGTTGTCATATGCCAATCTAAGGAATATTTAGGATGTGAGGCAACTGTCGAACAACTTTGTCAGTCTTATAGAATACCTCATTGAAACTTATCGAATAGTGACAGGTCTGGATAGAGTGGATGTGGAGAGGATGGTTCACTAGTGGGAGAGTCAAGAACTAGAGGACACAACCACAGAATAATATAACGTACATTAAGAAAGGAGATTAGGAAGAATTTCTTTGGTCAGTGGGTGGTGAATCTGTGGAATTCATTGCCACAGAAGGCAGCAGAGGTGAAGTCAATGGATATTTTTAAGACAAAGATTGACTTCATTATTTTTGATTATTATGGGCACCAGGTGTTATGGGGAGAAGGCAGGAGAATGGGGTTGAAAGGGAAAATTAGATCAATCATGATTGAATGGCGGAGTCAACGTGATGGGCCAAATGGCCTAATTCTGCTCCTATAACTTATGAACTTATGAACTTATAATACCTCAGATGTGGAAGGAACACAGAGACAGTAAATCATAGACTTGGTTACAGTCACCTACCGGTGTGTGGCTCAATAGAAAAGTATGGTTGCCCTTCCAGGATGCTGTAGACCAGTTTTGCGCTGTTTCCATACACAGGGTCATCAGCATCTGTAGCTGTTATCCCCAGGACAGAAGTTCCTACAGGAATGCAAGAACAGAACAAAGTTTAAGATCAGAAAAAATATCATTCATCTCAGCAAAGCTTGTATGTATGCTCAGGAGTTCAGTAATGTTGTTAAAAGTAAGGATTTCATTGTTCCATTTTGGGTCAGCTGACAATAAGACACTATTAACTCTTGTCTTGGCTCTTGAGTAATGGTTTAGACATAAGGAACTGCAGATGCTGGTTTACTAAAAAGGACATAAATGCTGGAGTAACTGAGCAGGTCGGGCGACATCTCTGCAGAACATGGATAGGTGATGTTTCAGTCCTAAGAAGGGTCCCGAACTAAAACGTCACCTGTCTATCTTCTCCAAGGATTCTGCCTGACCCGTTGAATTAGTCAAACAGCTTGCGTCTTTCCTTTTCAGTAATTCTCTATCGCCTGTGCCCCTAATGATATCCGAATAATCAGATGAGTGGAGCATTATTATAACAACCAGTGTTTATTTTGTGATGGTACATCGCACCAGCACCTCTAAAAAGCAAAAGACTAGATTTTCAATTAAAAGAAAGAAAAAATGATATTACAAAAAGATTGCTAACAGTTACAAAATAAAATGCATAAATTAAATTAGACGGTCAGACCCTTAAACAAGTTTTGGATGGTGATCCACCATTTACACCAATAATAAAGAATAAAGAAGAATCTACGCCCAAAATGCCATCTATCCATGTTCACCAGAGATACCGTCTGGACCACTGAGTTACTCCAGCTCTTTGTGCCATTTAAACCAGCATCTACAGTACATAGTTTTAGTTCTAGAGATACAGCATGGAAGCAGGCCCTTCAGCCCACTGAATCCACGCCGATCAACGATCACCCGTTTACTAATTCTATGTTACCCAGCATCCTACACACCAGGGGCAATTTACAGAAGCCAATTAACCTTCATGTCTTTGGGATGCGGGAGGAAATCGGAGTGCCCGGAGAAAACCTGCACAGTCACAGGGAGAACGTACAAAGTACATACAGACTGCATCCATGGTCTGGATCGGGTAATCAATGGTTGGTGCAGACTCAGTGGGTTGAAGGGCCTGTTTCCATGCAGTATCTCTAAACTAAATCAAACTAAACTAAATCACAACCAATTTGTCCAAGGTCAGAGAATGTAAAGCATGGATGGAACTAGATAGTAAAGGACTGTGAAGAAGTAAAGGATCAAGAGGCTGGTTTGTTCCACAAAGGTTGCTGTTGCTATGAATTAGTCATGGTCAGAGAGTCATGCAGTGTGGAAACAGGCCCTTCAGCTCAAGTTGCCCACACTGACCAACATGTCCCATAAGCACCAGTCCCACCTGCCTGCGTTTGGCCCATATCCCTCTAAACATGTCTAGTTTAGTTTAGTTTAGAGATACAGTATGGAAACAGGCCTTTTGGTCCACCTGACTCCGCGCCAACCAGCGATCAACCCATACACTGGCACTATCCTACACACTAGGGACAATTTACAATTTTACCAAAGCCAATTAACCTAGAAACCTGTATATCTTTGGAGTGAGGGACGAAACCGGAGCACGCAGAGAAAACCCACGCAGGCCATGGGGAGAACATACAAACTCCATACAGACAGCACCCATAGTCAGATTCAGCTGGAGTACAAAGTTGACTTCACTTCTTATTCCTGTTTCGCTAATTTTTTTAATCTGTCAGGAAAGCAATTACGGAATTCAAAAGTAGTGATGTTGTTGTGAAACTTTTATAAGACTCTGGATCTTTTGTACCGAGTGCAGAGTGCAGAATTCTGGTTTCTATGCCATGAAAAGGAAATGGGATAAAAATAGAAAAGATACAGTGATAAAACTGAGAGATTTCAGCTTTCAGCAACGATTGAACCAGCTAAGATTTATTCTTTAATAAAGCAATCTGATGAAAACCTTTAAAATTATAAATAAGTTGTATAGGTATACTGCAGGGAGAATGATTACTCTTGCTGAAAAAAGCATCTCAGGGTCATAAATATATAATAGGTTAAAACAGCAATTTGATAACGACCCAATAATCGTAATGCATAAAATAATTCAATCATAGAATCATACAGCATGGATATAGGCCATTCAGCCCTACTTATTCATACTGACCAATGGGCATCTTTTCATTTTAAAGCCCCTGTCCCACTTACATGTCCTTGGCACGCTAATTACGCGGCCTCATGGTCGCGTTGAGCCGCGACAGTCCCGCGAAGGTCGCACACAATTTCATGCACCCGCACAGCCGTCTGGAGCGCGTGACGCCATTTGAAGATGGACACAAAATGCCGGAGTAACTCGGCGGGACCAGCAGCATCTCTGGAGAGAAGGAATGGATGATGTTCTGTGTCGAGACTCTTCTTCAGTCTGAAAGAAGGGTCCTGACCCGAAACGTCACCCATTGCTTCTCTCCAGAGATGCTGCCAGTCCTGCTGAGTTACTCCTGCATTTTGTGTCTATCTACAATTTTCTTGGCCCCGCTCTGGGAGTAGAAGTGGGGGCGGATCCGGACTGCAACGGCCGTGAGCCCCAGGCCGAGTTCGGCGATCGTTTGCCTGCTTCTGCTGCTGTTGGAGGTGAGAAGTTGCGTCGCGCCAGGGTCTTGGGCCTGTCCCACTTTGACTGTCAGTTACGCGACAAGCCATTGGCGCGCGAATATTTTGTTCGCTACAAAACTTTCGGAGCCCCGCGCGATGTCGCGCACAACTACATACCTCTCAGTGCCTCTCGGTGGGACCGGCCCCGCACGGCCATACGATGCCCGTGCGCCTCAACGCAACGACAAGGTCGCGCAAGTTGTGTGTCAAGGACACGCAAGTAGGACAGGCCCTTAACCCTACTTGGTCCATTGCTCTCGAAGTTGAACATTGAATCCTTCAATTTTAGCTAACCTCCTCACCAATATGATCAAGGACCAGTCTCACTACCTCTTCTCCCTTCTCCCATCAAGCAAGAGGTACAGAAGTGTGAAAATGCATACCCAAGGTCAGAATCAAACCTGTCTCCAGCGCTCTAAGGTAGCAACCCTACTACTTGCACCACAGTGCCTATCAATTTATCAAAAGCATTGACAGGGTAGACATTCAGAACCTTCATGCCAGAGGGGACCACCAGGTGCTGCCCGTAATGGTCGTTTCGCCAACAGTCTGTCTCACCCTTCTTTATTTTTATTGTTTTAAGTTTTTTTTAATGTATGTTTTAATGTTTCTTGGTATGTTTCATGTGGGGGTAAACTTATTTCAGCCACTTACCTGGACGGAGATGCGACGGAGATACCCATCTCCATCCCCCCGCGGACTAACAACATGGAATGGTGCGCCTTTCCTGGAGACCAGCCCGGAGCTTCAAGCCGCGGGCGCGGCACTGCGCGGACTTTAACATCGCGGAGCGGGTGATCCTTGCCGAGGAGCGCCAGCGAAAGTGCCCCGACGGCGGGGCCTGTGGACTTTAACACCGCGAAGCCCGCGGTCTCCGGTTAGAAGAGGCTGACTCGGGAGCTCCATGCCACGGAGTGTTTTCCGACCCATCCCAACGCCGGAGTTCGATCATCCCGACGTGAGGGCTTGAACATCGGGCCGTTGGCAGCGGTGAAGGTGGAGGGCTCAAAGGCCTCGACCATGGGTGAACAGAGGAGGAACATGACTGAACCTTATTGCCTTCCATCACAGTGAGGAATGTTGATTCCACTGTGGTGGATGTTTCTGTTAAATGTTATTTTATGTGGCTCTGTGTATTGTTGCTTTCACCTATTATGGCTGTATGGTAACTCAAATTTCACTGTACCTTAATCGGTTAAGTGACAATAAACACAAACGTGAACTTGAACTTGAAATGTCAAAGACTTGAGGATGTAGCTTTAAGGTGAGAGGGAGAATGTTTAAAGATGTTAACATTTTAAAGGTTGTCTGCCTTTGTCACAATGCATTCATCAAACTACAGATTGAGTAGTTAATGAATATATTACTACAGCAGGGATTTTATGGAAATCAAATCAACAAAGGAGAATGTTTGGTAAACTGTTAAAAGATTAGACAGTTAAATAACAGCTTTCAAACGTTTTATTGAAAGTTAATCCTTCACACCTACTCAGCAACTCTCCCCAGCTACCTGAAACCCAATGTTTGCCAGCAATTACAAAAGCACAGCGGTTGCAGCGGTTGCAGCGTTGGTTCAGAGTTTCCAGAGGCCTTTGTTAAATATTGTAGCTCCCACCCTTTGAGACTAATGCGGTTTGGAGCGAGAAGGGCTGAGATAGTGAGGGGTGAGGGGTTTCTAGATCCTCCCAAAATAGGAAGCACCCTGTTCATATCCACCTTTTCAAAGATCCTTCGGGTTCTAATATATATTTAATTCAAGAATCGGCACGATGGCGCAGCGACACGGTTGCTGCCTTACCGCGTCAGAGACCCGGGTTCGACCCTGACTAAGGATGCTGACTGTACGGAGTTTGTACGTTCTCTCTGTGACAGTGTAGGCTTTCTCTGGATGCTTCAGTTTCCTCCCACACCCAAAAAGGTGCAAGTTTCTAGGCTAATTGGTTTCAGTAAAATAGTAAATTGTCCCTAGTGTAGAGCAATGCTAGTGTACGGGATGATTGCCGGTTGGCTCGGACTCGGTGGGCTGTAGATCTTGTTTTCTCGCTGTATTTCTAAAGTCTAAAGCCAATCCAGGTATTAGTCCCGCTAACCTTTTTAAAACCTGCTTCTAATGCAGTAGCATCCCTCCTTAAATCAGGAGCCCAATTTTGTGCACAGCACTCTGTATGTGGTCTAATTACACACTGCTGGAATGTAACTGTTCTCCAGGAGTTTGGAGAGATGGTATTGTGCCAGCACTAGCATGAAGGGCACTCAGTCCAATGAGACCAGCTGTGGATTTGGCAGAAGTTACCCAAGTAAGACAAGTAAGGATGAGTGGCGGACAAACCAAGGGCAAAGCTACGCACCGAATCCAAGCCCAGTAGTGTGCTTAAACACACTGCTCAGCAACTGGGCTGCCTGCCATAGTAGAACTACATTTAGATTCCAAAAGAATGAGTAATTAATTATTCTACTACTGCAATAGCATCTTCATGAAAGCCAGGAAAGGTGCACCATGAGATACATGGAACTGCAGATGCTGGTTTACCAAATAAGACACAAAGTGCTGGTGTAACTCAACGGGTCTGACAGCATCTCTGGAGAAATCACAGTGAAAAGCTTTGTTTTGCATGCTACCCAAACGCAGATCACATATACCATACAATCAAGTCAAACTCAAGTGCAATAGGTAGAGTGAAGGGGAATCTACAGAGTGCAGAATGTAGTTCTCAGCATTATAGAGCATCAGTTCCATTGGCCAATGTCCAATATCCGCAAAGGGGTAGGGGTGAATCAGACAGTACCCTGAATGGTACCATAGCTTATGGATGGAAATGGTAGTCTAGATAATATCCAGTCCAGTCTAATCTGGTCCAGACCTGGGGAACATTGCTCGGTGACCTTTTGGGTCAGAACCTTTCTTCGATGGACTGTGGTGGACGTGGGGGATGGGGGCAGATGGGCGTTTGGGGAGGTGGGGGAGAAAGCTGGAAGAGAGGTGGGGCAGGACAAAGCCTGGTGATAACAGGTGAGGATGGTTTATAATTGGCAGGTAGTTGGACAAAGACAAAATGAAAAGACAAAAACTGTGAGATAAGGATAGAAGATTATGAATTGTGAATCCAGAGAAAAAAGACCCTTCGGCTCACTGAATCCATGCCATCCATGATCACCCATACACCAGTTCTTTCCTACATACTAGGGACAATTTACAGAGGCCAGATAACCTGCAAAGCTGCATGTCTATGGAATGTGGGAAGAAACCAAAGCACCCAGAGAAAACCCACATGATCACAGGGGGAACATGCAAACTCCACACAGACAGCACCTGTTGTCAGGATCAAATCCGAGTCTCTGGCACAGTGAGGCTGGCAGTACTTCTACTGCATGTTCGGCACAAACTATGTGGGCCAAAGGGCCCATTCCTCTGCTGCACTGTTCTATGTTCTTGGAAACCCTTCTGTACCCTTTCCTTGATTCCTAGGTGACTGGTTTAGGATAATGTCCAGTACATGTACAAAACATGCCCAGTACATGTACAAAACATTGTGCTCAAAGTCTTTGGTAAAAACCGAACTATTTTAAACAAAATTCTGTGCCCCTATTTATGAATTCACGAATCGCATATTTTAGTCATCTTTCTTTTAACATTCCCTGCCACTCTGAATGATTTAAATGCAAAAATATGCAGGCCCCCCGTGGCACACCTTTTAGAATTTCTACCATATATTTCATATTGTTTCTTCTTTACTGCTCAGTTCCACATCTCTGATTGTGAGACCTTCAAGTGTCAGGAGTAATTAAATGTCAAATTAGACAATCAGATTATCACTTGCAGCAGCATAACAGGTCTATCAACACAATAACACACAGATAAATATAACAATCAAAAATTCAATAGATTAACCATAATACGAGCCGAAAAAATAACATCAAAGTCCACAATACAACCAAAAATGCACCCCATAGTGGTTCATATTTGAGGTTAGTGTTGTGCAATGTTGATGGTTGCTGGGACGACGCCATTCAGAGCTGGTTCTGACTGGAATTGTTCCTGATCATTCCTCGCCTCCAGCTCTACACCCTACCCCCACCCAACCACCCCCTACTTTCAGTCTGAAGAAGGGTCTCAACCTGAAACATCACGCATCTTTTTTGTCCACAGATGCTGCCTGACCCGTTGACTTACTCCAGCACTTAGTGTTTCTCTTTGGAATAAACCAGCATTTTCATTTTATTGTTACTACAAGCTATTAATGATATTGCTGTTGTAATTTGTAAATTACATTTAAATTACAGTTACTTCACTTCAAAACTAAATAATTGCTGTTCAGTGCATTGAGACACACTGTGGTCATTAAAATTTACTAAATAAATATTAGTTAATTTTTTTCATAACCCAGCCAATGAAGATCATACCATGGTACCTAGTGTGTTTTCTCTCTTTTGTGTTACCAGCTGTTTTTGTTTAATCCTTCAGTGGATGCCAACATTGTTGCTCTGTCAGGGTGTGTTCACCTCTCTCATTCACTCTTGAACTAAATAGTTTCCCCAAATCCACAAATGAGGGGACCATACATTTTAGGGCGGTACGATGGCACAGTTGTAGAGTTGCTGCCATTACAGCGCCAGAGACCCGGGTTCGATCATGACTACAGCTGCTGTCTATACAGAGTTTGTATGTTCTCCCTGTGACTACGTGGGATTTGTCCAGGTGCTCCGGTTTTATCCCACACAGCAAAGACGTACAGGTTTGTGGGTCAATTGCCTTCTGTAAAATAGTCCTTTGGTGTTGGATCGATCATTGGTCAGTGTGGACTCAGTGGGCCTGTTTCTCGAAACTAAGCTACTCTGGTCAATATTCTTTCTTCAGCCAATATCGTGGAGTTTGCCTTATATTGTGTGTTTCAGCTTGCTGTGTGCAAAGTGGCTGTTTATGATCCATAACTCCAACAGCCACAATATTTCTACAGGACACCCTCAGCTGCAAAGTGCCTTATGATCTCCTGTAAGGAATTTGAAAGTTGGCATAACACACACCCAATGCACCTCATGCTGAGTCAACTTGAAGATTTTAGCTGCATTGTCTGCATGTCTTTTTGTAATAAGTCATCTGATTGTTCCTTCCTCTATCTATCGTTGGGATTTCAAATTCCAGCTGGTATTTGTCAAACAGCTCTGCAGAATTTAATTTATTTTACGATAGGGCACAGCTTCTGTTCAGTTGCTGACCTGACATCAGAGAATATCTCAGTCAGTCAGTGTAAGGGTTCATTTCCTTTCAGATACTGCATGTTCTTGTGCATTATGTATTGACGGCAACACACCAGGAATATGAAAAATCACCCCGCACACCAAAACAAGCATAAGATTATTTTTCAATACACTTGACTCTTAATACTGGGTGACAGAGCAGCACAGCTGGTAGAGCTGTTGCCTCACATCATTTGAGTCCAGCGTTCGATGCTGACCTCAGGTGCTGTCTGTGTGGACTTTACATGTCTCCCTGAGACCGCATGGGTTTACACCGGGTGCTACGTTTTCCTTCCACCTCCCATACATGTGCAGGTTTGTACGTTAAATGTCCCCTGTAAAGTTGTTCCCAGTGCATAGGGAGTGGATGAGAAAGTGGGGTAACATGGAACTAGTGTGAACGGGTGATCAATTGGTCTTGGTGGGCCAAAGGGTCAGTTTTCATGCTGTATCTCCAAATTAAACCCAATCACGGCACCTCAGTAATAAGAAGCAAAGACGAGGAAGGGAAATTGAAATTAACTAATGAATGTGCAAGCACCATTGATAATATAACTTTAACTCAGCCCTTTAGGAGCATGATAGGGTGAAGAGAAATAGTTGCACTGGTGTTTTGTGACCTGAATACAGCAGATGACACTTAATGAGTGTGAGGTGCAAAGGGACATTGCTTCATTGGGGAAATGTTCCTTAGGTGCTAATTAAATTTCAGTGTCATAAAAGCAGCACAATAGTTTCAGCTTAATAGGAACATTCTGACACCAGATAATTTCACTTGCAACTCAAATGAACAAAAATATTCCAATTAATGAATGCAATACCAATCTAAAGTCAGATATTACTTTGTGTATTGCTAAAGTGAAATTAATTTACTCAGACAGTTAAGCCCTACCCACGCATGGCCTTGCCCTGGGATATGAAGAAAAACCCCATAAAAAGCAGCAGCAAATCTTATATCCCAGCATCGACAAGACACTCATTTATAGCTCAAAGCCTGGATCAGTATTGCACAGGTATTACCTTGTGCAGTGGCACAGCTGGTAAACCTGCTGCCTTACAGCATCAGAGACCCAGATTCAATCCCAACCTCAAGTGCTGCCTGTGTGGAGTTTGCATGCTCTCCCTGTGACCATGTGGGTTTCCTCTGGGTGCTCCGGTTTCCTCCCAAAGGCGTGCAAGCTTGTGGGTTAATTGGGCCTTTGTAAATTTCCCCAGATTGTGTAGAGTGGATGCGAAAGTAGGATAACATAGCACTAGTGCGAACGGGAAATCGATGGTCGGCACCGGTGGGCTGAAGGACCTGATTCCACGCTGTATCTCTAAACCAAATTGGACGGCGCGGTGGGGCAGCGGTGGAGTAGCTGCCTTACAGCGCCAGAGACCCGTTTTTGATTCTGACTACGAGCGCTGTCTGTACGGAGCTTGTACGCTCTCCCTCTGACCACGTGGGTTTCCTCAAGATGCTCCGGTTTCCTCCCGTGCTCCAAGACCAGGTTTATAGATGAATTGGCCTGGGTAAACAAAGTTATAAATTGTCCCTTGTGTGTAGGATAGCACAAGTGTACAGGGTGATCTCTGGTTGGAGCGAACCAGGTGGGCCGAATGGCCTGTTGCAGCACTGTATCTCTAAAATCCAAAGTCTAAAGGCTAGAGCAGAATAATCTCCACAGTTAAAAGAATGAATATCAATATCACTGTCCATGAAGGCTGTGGAGACACAGTGATCGATTGCATTCAAGCAGAGGTTGATAGATTTCTGGATATTGGAGCGATTATTGCATACTGGGATAGTGCGAGGAAATGTTGTCACAGTAGATGAGCAGCCATGATCTTGTTGAATGGTTCAGGAGATGAAAGGCCTAATTCTGCTCCCACGTCTTATGTTATGTCAACCACCAACACTCAGAGAAGGACATGAAAGACATTACCGACAGAAGATAGGCTTTTTCCTGGGCTGTAGATAGTCTAGTCAGTCCACTATCTGAAGATAATGGTGCACCAGGATTGCCTTCCAATTTGGAGACACAATTTCAAAACAGGTTTTAAAAATACCCAAAACATAGGTCAATTTACTTTAGACTTCAGAGGTACAGCGCAGAAACAGGCTGCCCAAGAGTCTGCTCCGGCCCCATACACTAGCACTATCCTACACACTAGGGACAATTTACAATTTACAACTTTACCAAAGCCAATTAACCTACGAACTTCTCAGTTTGTACCACTATGCTTCCCCTAATTGGCCTCTGGCAATTATTCCTAGTGCGTTGGGAGTAGATGCGAAACTGAGATAACGTAGAACTAATGTGAACGGGTGATCGATGGTTGGTGCGGACTCAGTAGACTGAAGGGCCTGTTTCCATGCTGTATTTTTCCACCAATCAGTCAATCATGCACCACACAGAAAACTAGTGTTCAACTCCACCTCCACCCCATTGAGGACATTGCCAAATTCTTAAAACTAAAACTAAACTGTGGTTTCTGGCACCTTGAGGAAACCACAAGTGCTGGAGGAACTTATCAGGTAGGGCAGCATCTGTGAATGGAATCTGAAGAAAGATCCTGAGCAGAAACGACATCTGTCCATTTCCCTCTCCAGATGCTGCCCAAACCACTAGCATTTTTTAATGCCTAATTTCCAATATGTGTGCAATTAAGTCAAAATGTTTTCTGCACCCTCTCCAAAGCCTCCACATCCTTCTTGCCCTTCCTCAGATCATGTCCTTCTTGTCCTTCCTCATATCAAACTTTCCTAATTACTGTTTCATACATAATATCTTTAGGTGGAGAGGTGGATTAGAGGGTTTCAGGTAGAGGGAGAGGTCGGATAGACATTTAATGTTTTCCCTGGAATGTCAGAGGTTGAGGAGAGACTTGATAGAAATTTCTAAAATTATGAGAGGCATGGATAGGGTAGACGGTCAGAACCTTTCTCCCAGGATGGAAATGTCCAACACAGGAGGGCACAGCTATAAGGTGAGAGAGGGAAAGCTTAATGGAGATGCGTGGGGGCATGTTTTTTACACAAAGAGGATTGGGTGCCTGGAACACAATGCCGGTGGTGGTTTTGGAGGCAGATACAATAATGTCATTTAAGAGACTTTTAGATAGACACATGGGAGTGCAGGGAATAGAGGGATATGGGTCATGTACAGGCAGATAAGATTGATTTAAATTGGCATCATATTTAGACAATAGGCAATAGACAATAGGTGCAGGAGTAGGCCCTTTGGCCCTTCAAGCTAGCACCGCCATTCAATGTGATCATGGCTGATCATCCACAATCAGTACCCCATTCCTGCCTTCTCCCCATATCCCCTGACTCCGCTATCTTTAAGAGCCCTATCTAGCTCTCTCTTGAAAGTATCCAGAGAACCGGCCTCCACCGTCCTCTGAGGCAGAGAATTCCACAGACTCACAACTCTCTGTGTGAAAAAGAGTTTCCTCATCTCCGTTCTAAATGGCTTACCCCTTATTCTTAAACTGTGGCCCCTGGTTCTTGTATTTGGCACAAACATTGTGGGTCGAGGGACCCTTTCCTGTGCTGTACTAATCCATGTATCATGTTCTATGTTCTGACATTTCAGTAAATTACTCCAACAGCTCTCTGCCACAGGACAACAGCAAAGAGTTGAGGTAAATCAGGAACTAATGACTGCACAAAGTCACAGTTAGATTTTAAAAAGCTGCAGATGTCTGTTGATGCCTATGGTTTAGCAAGTTAATCAAGTCAGTAGCTAAGCCATAAAGAAAAGAAGGTCACAGGTTCAATCCTGTGTTTATGCTGAGTTAACTTATCTTATGCAGGTCAGCGGGAACAGAACTGCCCACAGTAGCTCTTCCTGATTACTAATCTGCAGGTGTCACTGGGATTGTGCACGTACAGATGGTGATGTCTTGGCTTTAATAACCTGACTGCAGGTCCCCCAACATTATCCGTTTAGAAAGGGTTTTGTTTTAATTCAGTCATGACATGTGTGTGCATTTGTTGCCCTTCCTAATGGCCTGCAAGAATGTGGTGGTTGGCTGCCTACTGGAACCATTCCCAATCTTTGATAAATGTTACCCCAGTCACCGCACTTACCCCAGTCACCCCAGTTACCATTTAGACTGGTACACGGATATGGCAGGATTAGAGGGATATGGACCAAATGCAGGCAGGTGGGACTAGTGTAGATGGGACATGTTGGTCAGTGTGGGCAAGTTCTACTGAAGGGTCATTTTCCACGTCGTATGACTCTGTAACTCTATGACACAGGACATTTCTGTCAGCAGTTAGGAGCCAACCTCCTAATACCACGTACCTCCAGAATCAGGGACAGTTTCATCCCAGTTGTTATAGGCAACCTCCCTTCCATTGATTCCATCTACACTTCATGCTGCCTCAGCAAGATCATCAGCATAATCAAGGACCACTCATTCCGGTCACTCCCTCGTCTCCCCTCTCCCATCAGTTTTGGTGTTGAGAAGGAAAACTAGGTCAGCCATGATTGAATGGCGAAGTAGACTCAAAAGGCTGAATGGTCTAATTCTGCTCCAATGTCTAATGGTCTTAGAAACTAAAATAAATTCCATCCTGTCATCTACCAGCCCTATCCTTAACTTAGCCTTGATTCCTTAGAACTGCTGGCACTGGTTAGTAGTCAAGAATGGTCGCTTATTAGTTTAGTTTAGTTAGGAGATACAGCATGGAAACAGACCCTTTGGCCAACTGAGTCCATGCCGACCAGTGATCCCCACACATGAGCACTATACAACGCACAAGGATAGTGATTTGTAGCAAAATTACTGTAAATATTTACAGCCAGTGGATCTCTTTCTGTCCAGGGCAATGCTGGCAGGACTCTGCAGATAATTAAATCAGTAAAGAACTGCAAGTTTTACACAGTCAACCCCAAAGCAAACGCCCAGCATGAAGCTTATTTTAGACTTTAGAAATACTGCATGGAAACAGGCCCTTCAGCCAACCGAGTCTGTGCCGATCATCGATCACCCTATGCACTAGCAATATCCTACACACAATGGTCAATTTTATAATTTTATCAAAGCCAATTAACCTAAAAACCTGTACGTCTTTGTAGTGTGGGTGAAACCGGAGCACCCAGAGAAAACCCACGGTCACAGGGAAAACATACAAACCTCTTACAGACAACATCCATAGTCAGGATCAAACCTGAATCTCAAGAGCTGTAAGGCAGCAACTCTCCCACAGCGCCACTGTGCTGGTCCGAGTATTCGAGGATAACCACCAGAATGATATTCCTCTCTTTAACTACCATCCAGAGAGTGCTAAAGGTTCTCTGGTGGTTCCGTAGAACATTGTTCATTAGCTGCACTCCACATGCAAGCTTTCTAGACTTTGCCTACTGCAACAGAAAGTGCTGGAGGTCAGCTGAGGGTTCACTGAGTCGAAGAGAGGTCGCTGATACACTGGGGATGAGGAACTAGGCAGTTAGTATTTGGTTCCTTAGTTGTATGCCAGCCATCGTTGACACATCTCCGGTATCTCCATCCATTTGAACTTTCACTCAATTGTTGCTTAGAACTTTATTAGTGTAATTTTGTGCTTAGAGATACAGCACAGAAACACTTCGGCCCACCAAATCTGCACCAACCAGCAATCTCCCCATATAATTGCACTATTCTACACATGAGGGATAATTTTACAATTTTACCTAAGCCAATTAGCCTACAAACCTGTACGTCTCTGGATTGTGGGAGGAAACCAGAGCACCCGGAGAAAACTCTCGCGGTTGGGGTGAGAACGTACAAACTCCGTACAGGCAGCACCCGCAGTCAGGATCGAACCCGGGTCTCTGGCGTTGTAAGGTAGCTGCTCTACTGCTGCGCCACTGTGCCACTTCCATCCATGCTGGAGAATGAAGAACCAGAGGGCATGGCTTAATAGTGAGAGGGGAAAGTTTACTTGGGACTTGAGGGCCATGGTTGTAAATAATACCAATGTATTTTAGTCTGAAGTTGGTCATCAGTGTGAAGAAGGGACCTGGTCCAAGACGTCGCCTATCAATGTTCTCCTGAGATGCTGCCTGGACCGCTGAGCTGCTCCAGCACTTTGTGCCACCTTTTGCAAACCAGGATCTGAATATTTTTCCTTAAATATTTTTTAGTTAGCTTACATTAGTTACATGTATTACTTTCAAAATATATTACTTTTCATTAATCCAATTTGGAGAATCAAGAACCAGAGGGCACTGCTTTATGGTTAGGGGAAAGATTTACACAAAACCTGAAGGGCAAATTTCTCACATAGAAGGTGGGAGGTATATGGAACGAGCTGTCTGAGGAAATGGTTGAGGCAGCTACAATAACAACATTTGGACTGCTTCATAGATGGAATAATTTGGGGGAATATGGGCCAAATGTGGGCAAATGGGACTAGACACAAATTGTTGGAGTAACTTAATGGCAGCATCTCTAGAGAAAAGGAACTGGTGACGTTTCAGGTCAAGATCCTTCCTCAGACTGAAGAAGGGTCTCAACCCGAAACGTCACCTATTTTTTTTCTCCAGAAATGCTGCCTGACCCGCTGAGTTACTCCAGCATTTTGTGTCTATCTTCAGTCTAAAGCAGCATCTCCAGTTCCTCATACGCACTTAACAGGGCATTTTAGTTAATGTGGATGAATTGGACCAAAGGACCTGTTTCTGGGCTTTATAACTCTATTTGCATTTTTGTGCAAATTGCTTTTTTTTAATAGTTACTAAACAATTAAATCTAATTGCTTCCAATCACAGGCTCAATTATGTCAGCTCATTCAATTTTAAATTTCAAACAATTTAAATTTGTATATCACATGTTGAGGTGCATCAAAGGTGTGGTATCCAACAAAAATAATGAAGTGACCTAAATAAAATAACATTTGGAATGATGATTAAATGATGATTAACTTCATCTTAAAACAGGATCGAGAGAGGCAGAGAGGTAAAGAGATTTAGGGAAGGAATTCCAGAATGTGGGAATTTGACAATAGACGTCGCAGCCATCAATGGTAAAGGTAATTAATTTCTGGAATTAGTAAGATAATTCAATGAAGCTTTATTGTCACATATACCTAGGTACTGTGAAACGGTTTGTTTTGCATACAACCAGATAAAATCATGTTGTAGACCTCACCTAGTCACGTTTTGGCACTGACAACGTTACAAAAGGCTAGGATGAGAGGAATACGGCTACGTTCTTAGTCTTAGTTTTAAAGACACAGTGTGGACAGGCCCTGCAGCCCATGCTGACAAACCATCATCTGTACACTCCTGCTATGTTACCCCATTTCCACATCCTACACACTAGGGGACAATTTTACAGAATACAAACCTCCATGTCTTTGGAGTGCGGGAGGAAACCAGAACAGCCAGATAAACCCCACACAGCCACGGGGAGAATGTGCAAACTCTGCGCAGACAGCTCCTGTAGTCAGGATCAAATACAGGTCTCTGGTGCTGTAATACTGTGCCACTGTGCTGCCCTGTAACTTGGAAGGTTCTGAGGCAGATGGAGATTACAGAGATACAAAGTGCAAGACAATAGAGAGATTTGAACAAAGGGATGAGAGATTTAAGATGGAGGGTCTGGTGAGGGCGTGTTACATATTAGAACATAGTGGTGGGATGGTTAAAGATTCAATGACTCAATATAAGTCATTAAGGCCAAAGGAAAAAAAACATGTGGGTAAGAATCCAGGAATTTGATTTTTTTGAGGATGTGACCAAAAAGGTCGATGAAGGCAGAGTTGCTGATGTTGTATACATGGATTTTAGTAAGGCATTTGACAAGGTTCTACATGGTAGGCTGCTCTGGAAGGTTAGATCCCATGGTATTCAAAGAGAGATAGCTCAATAGAGAGATTCAATAAAAAATGGTAGGCTCTGGCGAGTATTGCAGAGCAAAGGTATCTAGGAGTACAGCTACACAGTTCATTGACAGTGTCATCACAGGTAGATAGGCTGGGCAAAAATAATTTTGGCACATTAGCCTTCATCAGTCATAGCATTGAGTATAGAAGTTGGGAGGTCATGTTGCAGTTGGATGAGACATTGGTGAGGCTGCATTTTAAAGCATTGTATTCCGTTTTGGGCACCATGTTATAGGAAAGATGTTGTCAACCTGGAGAGAATACTGAGAAGAATTACTAGGATGTTGCCAGGGCTCAAGGGCCTGAGCTACAGGGAGAGGTTGAGCAGACTAGGAGACTATTCCTCAGAGCACAGGAGGATTTGGGGTGATCTATGGATGTGTACAAAATCATGAGAGGATGAGATCGGGTACATGCACTGTCTCTTGCCCAGAGTAGGGGAACTGAGAACCAGAGGACAGTTTAAGGTGAGGGGGGGGAAAGATTTAAAAGGAACTTGAGGGACAACTTTTTCATGCAAAGTGTGGTAGATGCATGGAACGAGCTGCCGGTGGAGGTAGTTGAGGCAGGTACTGTCGCAACGTTTAAAAAATATTCAGAGAGGTAAATGTATAGGACAAGTTTAGAGGGATATGGGCCAAATGCAGGCAGGTTGGACTGGTGTAGATTTTAGCTGGTGTGGGCACGTTGGGCTGAAGGACCTATTTCCACGCGATAAGACTATGACTATGAATAGGGGGAATGAGGCAGTTTCAAACATTCAGAGACCCAGGTTCAACCCTGGCCTTAGGTGCTGCCTGTGCAGGAGTTTGCACACTCTCCCTGTGATCATGTGGGTTGCCTCCGGGTACTCCGGTTTCCTCCCACATCCCAAAGACGTGCGGGTTTGTAATTGGTTCTCTGTATATTGTCCCTAGTGTGTTGGGAGTGAATGCAAACGTCGGATAGCATAGAACTACAGTGAATGGGCGAGCAATAGTCATCATAGACTTGATGGAATGAAGGGCTTGTTCCCATGCTGTATCTCAACCTCTCCCTATAGCTAAACTCAACTAACACAGCATAGACGTGAAGGACAGAAAGATTGTGATGGTGGGAACGCAGACCTTGTGTTCCCACCATGGTCTGTGGGAACACAGACAAATGCACACTTCAGCAATAAAATAAATCATTTAACCATTGTGAGGAAAATGATATGGAGGAGTGTGGCATGCTTTAAAACTGGCCGGATTATCCCCTAGAGTTACCCCTATCTTGTTGTCAGCATTGATCAATTTAGCCACCAAACGAATGGACTGTGCTCACGATAACCTCAGCCAAGAATCACAATGTATTCAGCGTCTCTTTGGAACTGGCAGCTTTTTCCATGTCAAGCCAGGCCTTGTGAAAATAGAAGGCAAGATGCTTTACAAGGAAGTTTGGCCTTTTCATCAGCATAAGCAGCAGCCTGGGCATTGTGCGTTGAGCAGTCAGGAACCTTCAATGTCTCACAGCGAGCGATACATCCGATACAAGGTTAGAAACTTAATTAAATATTGACCGTTTAATGATTTTAATTTGTTCACATGCACCATTCACATAAAAGTCACAGAGAATGTGTTGTTGTAGGCAACCCTTACTGAAGAATCTGTTCTAATCATCCTCCTTCATGTTCTCACTGTTTTTGATTTCCTCTGTGATTTTGGGTGCCGTGCATCATACATTAAATGCACAATAGTGCTCATGCGATGAAGCAATTGCAACAAGCCCTGGGCCATTTTAATTGGCACTGTGTTCAGTACAACAGGCCTGTGCTGAAAGAGGGAGGGGGGGGGGGGGGAGGGAGAGAGGTAGGGAGGGGGGGGGGGGGGAGAGGGGGAAGCTGAGAGAGAGAGAGAGAGAGCGAGAGAGAGAGAGAGAGAGAGAGAGAGAGAGAGAGAGAGAGAGAGAGAGAGAGAGAGAGAGAGAGAGAGAGAGAGAGAGAGAGAATACAGTGGCTTGCAAAAATATTCAATACCCTTGAACTTTTCCACATTTTGTCACGTTACAACCACAAACGTAAATGTATTTTATTGGGATTTTATGCGATAGACCACCAACATAGTGGCGCATAATTGTGAAGTGGAAGGAAAATGATACATGGTTTTCAATATTTTTTACAAATAAAAAACTGAAAAGTGTGGCGTGCAAAAGTATTCAGCCCCCTTTACTCTGATACCCCTAAATATAATCCAGTGCAACCAATTGCCTTCAGAAGTCACCCAATTAGTAAATAGAGTCCACTTGTGTGTAACCTAATCTCAGTATAAATACAGCTATTCTGTAAAGGCCTCAGAGGTTTGTTAGAGAACATTAGTGAACAAACAGCATCATGAAGCCCAAGGAACACACCAGACACGCCAGGGATAAAGTTGTGGAGAAGGTTAAAGCAGGGTTAGGTTATAAAAAATATCCCAAGCTTTGAACATCTCACGGAGCACTGTTCAATCCATCATCCGAAAATGGAAAGAGTATGGCACAACTGGAAATCTAACAAGACATGGCCGTCCACCTAAACTGACAGGCCGGGCAAGGAGAGCATTGATCAGCGAAGCAGCCAAGAGACCCATGGTAACTCTGGAGGAGCTGCAGAGATCCACAGCTCAGGTGGGAGAATCTGTCCACAGGACAACTATTAGTCGTGCACTCCACAAATCGGGCCTTTATGGAAGAGTGGCAAGAAGAAAGCCATTGTTGAAACAAAGCCATAAGAAATCCCATTTGCAGTTTGCCACAAGCCATGTGGGGAACACAGCAAACATGTGGAGGAAGGTTCTCTGGTCTGATGAGACCAACATTGAAGTTTTTGGCCTAAATGCAAAACGCTATGTGTGGTGGAAAACTAACACTGCACATCACCCTGAACACACCATCCCCACTGTGAAACATGGTGGTGGCAGCATCATAATGTGGGGATGCTTTTCTTCAGCAGGGACAGGGAAGCTGATCAGAGTTGATGAGAAGATGGATGGAGCCAAATACAGGGCAGTCTTGGAAGAAAACCTGATAGAGTCTGCAAAAGACTTGAGACTGGGGTGGAGGTTCACCTTCCAGCAGGACAACGACCCTAAACATACAGCCAGAACTATAATGGAATGGTTTAGATCAAAGCATATTCATGTGTTAGAATGGCCCAGTCAGTCCAGACCTAAATCAAATTGAGAATCTCTGGTAAGACTTGGAAATTGCTGTTCACAGACGCTCTCCATCCAATCTGACTGAGCTTGAGCTGTTTTGCAAAGAAGAATGGGAAAAATATTCAGTCTCTAGATGTGCAAAGCTGGTAGAGACATACCCCAAAAGACTTGCAGATGTAATTGCAGCGAAAGGTGGTTCTACAAAGTATTGACTCAGGGGGGCTGAATACTTTTGCACGCCACACTTTTCAATTTTTTATTTGTAATAAAATTTGGAAACCATGAATCACTTTCCTTCCACTTCAAAATTATGCACCACTTTGTGTTGGTCTATCACATAAAATCCCAATAAAATACATTTACGTTTGTGGTTGTAATGTGACAAAATGTGGAAAAGTTCAAGGGGTATGAATACTTTTGCAAGCCACTGTATGTAAACATAATGGGATAGAGAAAGAGAGAGAAAACCAGAATGAGAATATGACATTGATAAAGAGATTAACACAGGTTGACAAATGGTGAAATGGAGCGTTTGAAAGAGGAAGAAACATTGAGAGTGACAGAAGCAGAGAAATAGATACACAGCAAGGCAGAGAAATTGAGGCAGAGAGAGAGAGTGCAAAATATGTAGACATTTTGGGGATAATGAGCAAGGGAGAATGAGAGAGAGAGACATAGGAAGTGTGAAAGAGACAGAAATAGAGTGAGGAGAGCTTCAGAGAAACAGAAGGCTAGAAAATGAGAGAGAAATTAAGAACGAGAGTCAGTGAAACACAAGTAGAGAGAGGCAGAATCAAAGAAAAGTGGAGAGACAGAGACATGAAGGAAGAGAGAGACAGAAGAGGAGCAAATGGGGAGGAGGGACAGATGGAGTGAAAATTTAGTAATTAGTGTGAGAAGAGGAAGAATGAGAAAGAAAGAGAGATAGAACGATAAGGTAAATAAAGATCATACATTATCTAATGCTTTTAATTGGAGCTAAATACATCAAAGTGCTTTACAGTAACACTATCAGGCAAAATAACTGATGCTGTATCAAAGCAGGAGAGAAGATAGGTGTGAAGGGTTTGTGTAACGGAGGAGTGAGAAGCAGAGAGGATTAGAAGGAAATTGTAGGCGTTCGGATGGAATGGCAATTGTAGACGTCTATGAAGCTGCAGGCGCAGTCAGCAATGCTGGAATGAAGCAGGATAAAATGAGAGAGGTGAAAGAGAGGAGATATGAAGAAAATATGAAAGAGAAAGAGATAGATCAGGTAAACACACAACCTTTTGCCCACAGTAGGGGAATTGAGAACCAGATATAACTACCCTTTATATGTGCTTGAAATAGTTGCCTTCCTACACTGCAGGAGGTCCTCGCCGAGGGGCAGTGGGTTGCAATTGTAGTAAATATTTAAAGACAAAAATCCACAGGCTGGAGCATCTGTCTGCAATCATTTTAGAGGAAGATTAGAAATGAGTAAAAAGTATTATCCAAATGTTTTTTGCGAGGGTAGTAAATGTCACATCAATATTTACAGCCAGTGGATCTCTTTCTATCCAGGGCAATGCTGGCAAGTAGTTAAATCAGTAAAGAACTGCACATTTTACAACATCAACCCCAAAGCAAACACGCAGAGTGAAGTTTACTTTAGACTTTAGAAATACTGCGTCATAACAGGCCCTTCGGCTCACCGGGACAACCATCGATCACCCCCATACATTGGCACTATCCTCCACACTCGGGACAATTTACAATTTTACCAAGGCCAATTACCCTACAAATCTGTACTTCTTTGGAATGTGGGAGGAAACCGGAGCACCCGGAGAAAACCCACGCGTTCACAGGGAGACAGACAGCACCTCCATAATCATAACTCAATTGAGAAAATTGGTCAGGGATCAGGGAAACGAGAGATATAGGTCAGGGATCAGGGAAACGAGAGAAATCAGAATTTTCTCAATTCTGTTAACCCTTGCTGTCTCCTCCCCTTCCCACCTCTCCCTCAGCCCTCGGGCCCTGGCATTCCATCTATCTCTATCTCCCTCCCCCACCCTAGTCGCACTAGCTTCTCATTTTCACACCACAAACAGCTTACAATGGCTTGTTCCCTTCATCATCGATACTTTTTTGCATATCTTTCATTCATTGTTCTTTATCTCTCCACATCACCGTCTATATCTCTCGTTTCCCTGATCCCTGACCAGTGGGTCTCGACCCAAAACGTCGCCTATCTCCTTCGCTCCTTAGATGCTACTGTTGAGTTTCTCCTAGCTTTTTGTGTAACCCTCGATTCTCCAGCATCTGCAGTTCCTTCTTTAACACAGTGTTCATACCGTTAGGTTGTAAGAAGGGTTCCAACGCAAAACGTCGTCTGTCTATATCCTCCACAAATGCTGCCTGACCCGCTGAGTTCTGCCAAGGTATGGTTTTGATCAAGATTCCAGCATCTGTAGTTCCTTATATCTCCAGGAACCTGTCCACTTGCCCACCTCATCCCTGAACCATCAAATCATGTTCCCACCTCATGACTGAACTATCCCACCATGTTCCCACCTCATCCTCGAGCCAAAGATAGACACAAAAAGCTGGAGTAACTCAGCGGGACAGGCAGTATCTCTGGAGAGAAGGAATTGGTGACGTTTCGGGTCGAGACTCTTCAGATTGGTTAGGGACTATAGGAAATGAGAGATATAGACGGTGATGTGGAGAGATAAAGAACAATGAATGAAAGATATGCAAAAAAATGTAATGATGATAAAGGAAACAGGCCATTGTTAGCTGTTTGTTGAGTGAAAATGAGAAGCTAGTGCGACTTGGGTCTGGGAGGGATAGAGAGAGAAGGAATGCCGGGGTTCCTGAAGTTAGAGAAATCAAGATTCATACCATTGGGTTGTAAGCTACCCAAGCGAACTATGACATGCTGTTCCTCCAATTATGTTTTGTCTCACTCTGACAATGGAGGAGACCTAAGACATCCTACCATGTGCCACCAGCATCTGCCCTCGCCTCAGGAGGTGAACATGAACCGCTCAACAACTGCTGCAAGAACATTGTACCCATTTAGCACTTGAATGTTTTCTATTTAGCAACTCTCGCCATATTGACATACTGATAATCAGCAATTAGAACCAAAATTGCATCCTAAATCCAAACTGTCTTACAGCTGGATACACCAGAGACTGTAGATGCTGGAACCTGAAGTAAAGAAAAATCAAACAGCTAGAAGAACCCAAAGATAGACACAACGTGCCTGTCAGCGTGACTCAGCAGGTCAGGCAGTATTTCTGGAGAAAAAAACATCGGGCCGGGATCCTCTGCAGACTGGATGGTGCAGGATCTGTAGAAGGATCTCGGCCCAATACATCAACCATCCTTTTTTCTCCAGGGATGCTGCCTGACCCTGACCCTGACGCTGAGTTACTCCAGCACTTTGTGTTCCTCTTTGGTATAAACCAGCATCTGCAGTTCCTTGTTTCCACATACAGTGACTCCAACTCTCCCGCTTTCAGCGGGCGATCTCCCGCCGAAAGCGGGAGAGTTGGAGTCACTGCACATACTCTGGGAACTCAGCAAGTCAGGCAGCATCTGTGGAAGGGGGGGGGGGGGGGGGGGGGGGGGGACAATTAATGGTCAGTATTTTGAATCAATGAGTTGAGGACCATCTCTTTAGTTGTTTTGTTTAGGACTGAAAACAAAGTGCAGAATATTATGTTTAGAGAGTACAATTTACATTTCTATTGTACTGCTGCAAATAACAATTTCATTGTTCCGTTTCGAGACAGATGACAATAAAACACTATTGCCTCACTTGTCTATGCTATTTTTTTATTGCAAAGTTGTTTTGTTTTTCCAGTACCTTGATTTTTGCAGCCCACTTCCCCTAAAATATTAGTGTAACAATTGTTCTAGTGTGTTTGCCTGAGATGCTGCTGCAAGCAAGACATTTGATGACACCTGAACCTCACCGTAATTGTGCAAATTTAAATAAACTCTGTAAAATTGCCCTTATGGTGTATGGAATGGATGAGAAAGTGGGATACCATAGAATTAGAGTGAAATGGTGATCGCTGGTCGGCTTGCACTCTGTGCACCAAAAGATTCTAAACTAATCCACAAACCCACTCGTCTGTGGGATTGGGAGGAAACCAGTGTCCCCGGAGGAAACCCACGGGATCACACACACACACGCACGCACGCACACACACACACACACACACACACACACACGCACACCACCCGAGGTCGGGCTTGAACCCATGTCTCTGCGCATGCACACACACACACACACACACACACACACACACACACACACACACACACACACACACACACACACACACACACACACACACGCACACACACGCACACACACGCACACACACACACACCACCCGAGGTCGGGGTTGAACCCATGTCTCTGGCACCGGGAGGCAACGATTGATGATAAAGGTGGCACGGTGAGTGCGTACTTACCCACGGGAGACATCTCCGGCACTGTGGCGTGGTAAGGCTCATCGGGAAAGTCTGGCGCGTTGTCATTAATATCCTGAACCTTGATAATGAACTCGGACGGGGGTTCCAGGGGGTTATCTGTCTCTCGGTCGAGGGCCTGTGCAGTGAGCGTGTACTCAGCTTTCTCCTCCCGGTCAAGTCTCTTCATGGCATGGATGTCTCCCGTCAAGTCATTGATCATGAAGATTGTCCCCGCTCCCTCTCCCGACAGGATATACTTTATATTCCTATTCGCTGGGTCAAGATCCGTATGTAGCTGGGAAGGGAAATGCAGAAGAATAGTGAACAAGGTCAATATTTTCTCAATACCGTTTTATTCAGTCTGAAGAAGGCTCCCGACCCAAAACATCACCTAGTTTATTTTATTTTATTGTCCCATGTACCGAGGTACAATGAAAAGCTTTTCTTGTGTGCTAACCAGTCAGTGGAAAGACAACACATGATTATAATCAATCCTAGACTGTGCTCTCCATGTTCTCCAGAGATGCTGCCTGACCTGTTGATTTACTCCAGCACTTTGTGTCCTTTTGTGTAAATCAGCATCTGCAGTTACTAGTTTCTATCCTTCCTTATGACAATTAATTTAGTTTAGTTTAGAAATACAGTGTGGAATCAGGCCCTATGGCCCATCGAAACCGTGCCGAGACACAAGAGACTGCAGATGCTGGAATTTTGGGAAAAAGAACAAACTGCTTGAGGAAATCAGCATTAATCAACAGAAAAAAGACGGGAAATGTTTTGAAGAAAGCTCTCCTTGCAAAACATTGCCAGTTCATTTCACACTTTTACGTCAGTCTTCAAAGGTTTCAAAGGTCTTTTATTATCACATGTAGCAATTAAGGTGCAGTGATATGGAAATTACCATACAGCCAAATGAAAAAAAAAGCGCCAAGACACACAACTACACAAATTTTACATAAACATCCACCACAGCGGATTCCCCACATTCCTCACTCTGATGGAAGGCAAAGAAGATTGTCTTCCTTTTTATTCTCCCATTGTCGCGACAATTGAACCATCTATCGGGGTGATTGAAGCTCCCTCAGCCGTTGGTCGACACCCCCACGTCGGGGCTATTAAAACTCCCGCGCTGGGGCAATTAAACTCCCGCGTCGGGGCGGTCAAAACTCCCGAGGCTTAGAGTTCCCGAAGTTGGTCTCTGACCAGAGACCGTGAGCTCCGTCATGTTAAGTCCGCAAGCACCGATGGTTGGAGCTCCAAAGTCGATCCCTGGCAAAGGGATCGCGAGCTCCGCGATGTTAAAGTCCTGTAGGCTCCTGTGGTGGAGCTCTCAAAAGCAGTCGCCAGCAAAGGTCGGCAACCCCTTGATGTTCGGCTGCAGTGTGGACGGAGATATGATACGGAACAAAATTGCCTCTCCGTCGAGGTAAGAGATTAGAAAAAGCTTCCACCAACCAACACCCCCCCCCCCCCCCCCCAACCTCCACATAAAACAAGTTAAAGAACAGTAAACATACATTTAATACATACAATTAAAACACAATGAAGGAAAGGACAGACAGACGGTTGGCGAGGCAGCCATTGCTGGCGCCACTAGGCACCATTCCAATCAAACTAGTCCCATCTGCTGCTATGTGGTCTACATCCCTCCATCTCTCACCTGTTCATGTGTCACATTATTGTAACTGCCTCCTGCACCACCCTTGGCAGTGTGTTCCATGCACCCACCACTCACTGTGTAAAATAATTTAACCTTGCACATCTTTAAATGTTCCCCCTTTAAAGTTATGCCCTCTAGTCTTTGACATTTCCACCCTGGGATAACGACTCTGACTATCTACGCTGTCTATGCCTCTCATAATGTTACAGCCTTCTATCAGGCAATCCCTCAGTCTTCCACACTGCAGTGAAAACAATCCAAATGCGTCCAATCTAATCCAAGCAGAATCTGGTAAACCTCTTCTGTACTTTCTTCAAAGGTTCCACATCCTTCCTGTAATGGAATAACCCAAACTGTACACAAAACTCCAAACGCGGCTGAACCAAAGATTTATATAACTGCACCATTATTTCCCTTCTTTTATATTTTTTTCCACCCACTGAATATGCCATGCACTTGTTTGTTTTATTTATGGCCATTGAGGATCTGGGCACTGCTGAACGATGTAGGATTTATTGGCCATCCTAAATTACCCTGGAGAAAAGGTTTGTGAATCACCTTCTTGTTGTGGAGGCATAAGGAACTGCCGTTGCTGGAATCTGGAGCAAAACACAAAGTGTTGGGGAAACTCAGTGGATAAGGCAGCATCTGTGGAGGGAATGATGAGGCAACATCCTGACCTAAAACCTTGTCTGCCCACTCCCTCTGCAGATGCTACCTGATCTGTTGAATTCCTCTTGCACTTTTGTGTTCTGCTCACATTCTTGGTCTGATGTACTCCTCGTGAAAGATTTTCCATATCTCTTGGCTAGAGACTTTAGACTTTAGAGATATAGCGCGAAAACAGGTACTTTAGCCCATCGAGTCCGTGCTAACCAGCGATGACCAGCAATTACACTAGCACCATCCTACACACTGTGGACAATTTACAATTTGACGAAGCCAATTGTCCTACAAACCTGTACGTCTTTGGAGTGTGGGGGGAAACCGGAGCACCCGGAGAAAACCCACGTGGCCACTGGGAGAAAATGCAAACTCCGTACAGACAGTGCCCATGGTCAGGATCGAACACAGGTATCTGGCGCTGTAAGGAACCAACTCTGCCGCTTCATCACCTTGCTGCCCAATGTTACTTCAAGGATTTCAACCAGCAAAGAAAAAGGAACTACAATATATTTCCAACACAGTAAACGGGGCAGCTCAGTGGCGCAGCAGTAGAGTTGCTGCCATGCAGTGTAAGAGGCCTGGGTTCGATATTAACTACGGGTGCTGTGTGTGCGGAGTTTGTACGTTCTCCCCGTGTCCGCATGGGTTTTCTCTGGGTGCTCTGGTTCCCTCCCACATTCCAAATACGCGCATATTTTTTAGGTTAATTGACTTTGGTAAAATTGTAAATTGTCCCTAATGTGCACGACCGTGTTAGTATGCAGGGTGATTACTGGTCGGCAAGGAGTCGGCGGGCTGAAGAAACTGTTTCCGCGCTGTATCTCTAAACTAAAAACTTTTGAGAAAATCTGGAGGAAGTGGTGCTCCCATTTATCTTTTGTCCCTGTCCTTCTTGGCAGGTGAGGATTGCATATTTGAGGGGTGTTGCAGGAGGAGTCAAGGCAAGTTAACTGCACTGTATTTTGTAGCTGTGGCACATTCCCATGCACAGAGCTAATCACAAGTTTGCACGTTATTGTAATAGAATTAGGCCATTCAGCCCATCGAGTTTACTCCGCCATTCAATTATGGCTGATCTCTGCCTCCTAATCCCATTTTCCTGCCTTCTCCCCATAACCCCTGACACCCATTATAACCTATTTTATCTCTGCCTTAAAAACGTCCACTGACTTGGCCTCCAAAGTCCTCTGTGGCAATGAGTTCAACAGATTAACTACCCTCTGACCAAAGAAGTTCCTTCTCACCTCCTTTCTAAAAGAGCACCCCTTAATTCTAAGGCTATGACCTCTGGTCCTAGACTCTCCCACCAGTGGAAACATCCTTTCCACATCCACTCTATCTATGCCTTTCATTATTCTGTAAGTTTCAATGAGGACCCCCTTCTACCTTCTAAACTACAACGAGTAGAGGCCTAGTGCTGTCAAGCGCTCATCATTTGCTATCCCACTCATTCCTGGAATCATTCTTGTAAACCTTCTCTGGACCCTCTCCAGAGCCAGCACATTCTTCCTCAGATATGGGGCCCAAATTTACTCACAATGCTCCATATGTGGCCTAACCAGCACCTTATAGAGCCTCAGCATTACATCTCTGTTTTTGTATTCAGTATTGACATAAATGCTAACATTGAATTTGCCTAATGGTCAAGATAATTAATATTTTGTGTTGTTGATTGAATGCTAACCATGTCTGAATAATGTCAAGCTGCTTGAGAGTTGTTGAGGCTACACTCATCCAGGTAAATGCAGTGAGATAGGAAATTCTGGAAAGTATATGAAAATTAGGCAAATTTGAAACCCAAGAACTTACATACCAGGAAAGCATCTTGCGTAAAGAAGCCAACATAGTGAAGGGAATTGTTAGGAGAGGCAATACATTAATTTCGGAGGCGTTTAGATTACAAGGTATAACATGCTGGAGTAAAGATAAACATTGCAGGTTGTAAACCAGGCTGATGGCAATAAAACTGATAACGAGTCGCTTTTGACACCCATTAACAGCCAAATGGGAGGAATGGTTTTCTAATTACGAGGAAACAGAAAGTTTAAAATTGATCACTAATTAATTATTTCAAAACATATAAAATCTGCATGTTATCATTTGTGTAGCGAGAATATAAAAAGGCTGTGGGTGCTCAATCGGTGAGGTAGTTTGGTTTCTGTCAACGTGTTTCAGACTTGCAGTAAACGTTATTCACTTTATCCGGTATCTATACAATGTGGACATCATCATATGCAGTATAGTCTTTCTGGTAACGGGATAGAATGCAACAAAAAGTAAACTAATATGTTAGGGCCTTGAGTTAACAATTTGAGAACTTCACCACTGCTCCATGAGATATAACAATTACAGCACGGAAACAGGCCCTCTCGGCCCTTCCAGTCCGTGCCTTAAGATCTTATCTGTCCTGTTCTGAACCGTAATTAAGAAGTTGACTGAGCCCCATGTGAAAGCCAGATTCAGAGTATAGGTGAAACACACAATTCCCTCCCACATTGAGAATTCAAGCACACTCTAGGTGTACAAAATTGTGATTGGAAAAGTTCGGGAAAACGTACAGTGTTTCTTACCCAGTGTAGGGGAGTCGAGAATCAGAGGACATAGGTTTAAAGTGAGAGGGGGGGAAATTTAATAGAAACCTGAGGGGTAACTTTTGTGCACAAAGGGTGGTGGGTGTTTGGAACGAGCTACTGGAGGAGGTAGTTGGGGCAGGTAGTCTTGTAACATTTAAAAAGAAGGGTCTCAACCAGACACTTCATGTATCCTTGTTCTCCTGAGTTACTATCTAACCCACTGAGTTACTGTAGCATTTTGTGTCTATCATGGATAGAATAGGTTAATCGGGATATGGGCTAAATGCAGGCAGGTGGGACTAGTGTAGATGGGACGTGTTGGCCGGCGTGGTCTAGTTGGCCCGAAGGGCCTGTTTACACACTGTATGACTCTATGACACTATTTACATTCTCAAGATGGTGCAAAGCTCTTGAGGTGAATCACTTGCCACAGGGAACCCATTTTCTGGCTCCCTATTGATGCAAATGTATTTATATGGATAGTCCAGTTGGATCATGCCAAAGAAAAAGAGGTCAGAATGCAATACAACATTTGTGTTCCCTGTTGAAACTGCCGCAAGGTATCTGAAAGAACGATGCATTTTTTAACAGTTTTCCAAAAGGTTTTCTATTGATCCTTTCCTAATCCCATAATTTACCAGCCATAAAGACTGTTTATATCACAAAATATTCTCTGAATAAAAAGAGTAGGAAGGTGTGCAGATGCAAGGAAGTGCACATGCTGGAATTTTGAGCAAAACATAAAGTGCTGGAGAAACTCAGCAGATCAGGCAGCATCTGTGAAGGGTGGACAGATAATATTTTAGGCTGGAACCCTAGCTTAAGACATCTATTACTACCATGAGGGTACAAGGGAACTGCAGAGGCTTGAATATTGCATAAAACACAAAGTGCTGGAGGAACTCAACTGGTCAGGCCGCATCTGTTAAGGGAATGTACAGACAATATTTTGGATTGGGACCCTTGCTGAAGGCATATATTACTAACATGGGGATTCAAGGGAACTGTAGATGCTGGAATCTTGAACAAAACACATGATGCTGGAATAACTCAGCAGGTTATTCCATCTCTGGCGGACATGGAGAGGTGGCGTTTCAGGTCGGGACCCTTCTTCAGACACATTATTCATATATTTTTTGATCAATCAATCAAAATGCCTTCATTGACAGGTACAATGCAACGTTTGTGTGGGATATGAAGTGGGTCCATGTTATGATGGGAGAAGTCTTTTCAAAGGCTGATGGCTCTCTCTCCATTATCAACCTGAAGCCGTGGTCTCCGGTAGGGAAGCACCGATTCTGAACTTACCTTGTCTACTCATCTGGACGCCCACAGCGGTGGCTGCGGAGGGTTGAGGTCCCGACCACGGGGGGAAATGGAGGAGGACTGGCCAATTTGTGTGCCTTCCACCACAGTGGCGAATGCTGCGATGGATATTTGTGTTACATTTTTATTGTGTTTTTGTGTGTCTTTTTCATTCTACCGCTGCTGGCAAATTCATTTCACTTGCACTTTATAAAACTGATTGATTGATTGATTGATTATCAAGGTCAGTAATCATTAATTGTACTTCACAGAGCGGCGATTCTCTTAGTACTATGGTAAAATGTAGATCCACATTTTTTGCTTCAAAGCTCCAGTACTGCGGTTAACTTTAGGAGTCTAAGCTCGTTTTCCTCTCTAGTTTTAGTCTGAAGAATGGTTCTTATTCGAAATGCCACCTATCCTTTTTCTTCAGAGATGCTGTCTGACCCGCTGAATTATTCCAGCACTTTGTGTCCATCTTGGGTACAAACCGGCATCTGCAGTTCCTTCCTACACATCATTGTCTGCTGCAATGTGAAATCTCCTGAGGGTATGCCTACTTTGAAGAAGTTCTCCTCCTCTCCTGCCTTTATCCAACCTCTCCTCCTCTCCCCCCTCCTCTCCCCCACCTCTACTTTCAGCCTGAAGAAGGGTTCATACCCGGAATGTCAGCCATCCTTTTTCTCCAGAGATGCTGCCTGGCCCACTGAGTTACTCCAGCACTTTGTGTCTATCTGTGAGGTTTAATTAACTACCGTAGCTGTGAGATTGCAGAAACGGTGCACTTATGCCAATGAATGGCAAATGATTCATGTTGCAATTTTGCAATTCCCTGTGGAATGGATTGGGGAATAATAGGCCACAACATCAGAGCGGAGGACATTGGTGGTTGAGGAGGTGCGGCAACAGGAGGAGGCCGCAAGAAGTGCAAAGGCGGTCTCTCTTGCCAAACAGGGGCAATGGATGCAGTGGGAAGGTGTGGAGCGGAGGAAGATCAGCTGAAAGACCTATGGAAATGGAATCAAGCAAGATCAGCTTCATCATCAGAGCGACATACGACGTCCTTCCATCACCAAAGAACCTCAATCAGTGGTACGGCGAGGATCCAACCTGTGCCCTCTGCCCAACTCCAGCGACCCTCAAACACATCATGGTAGGCTGCAAGACCAGCCTCACGCAAGGGAGATATACGTGGAGGCATAATCAGGTATTAAAAAAGCCTGGCAACAGCCCTTGAGAACAGGCTGTGTGCGACCAACTCCTTGCCTCCGAGAGCAAGCAACCCCTCCCACTTAAGGGCGACAACCTTTGTCCGAGAAGGACAGAAAACACCGAAACATCCTTCCACTAGATCAGAAGAAGGAAACCTATGCAGGGCCCGTGACTGGAGGATGCTGGCGGACATCGGCCGACAACTAATCTTTCCACCTGAAATTGCTTCAACCAACCTCAGGCCAGATTTGGTGTTCTGGTCCCTTTCACAGAAAGACTGCTTACATCATAGAGCTCACAGTTCCATGGGAGAACTCTGTTGTGGAGGCCTATGAGCGTAAGAAGCTGCGCTTACACAGAGCTTGCAGCAGAGGCAAGGCAGCGTGGCTGGAACATCAACGTTTATCCAGTTGAAGTGGGATGCAGAGGATTTGTTGCGTCATCTACCATCAGACTGCTGAAGGAGCTTGGAATCCACGTCAGGCTCTGCAGAAGACCATAAGATCACTCTCAGACGCGGCTGAAAGAAGCAGCTGTTGGATTTGGCTCAAGCGGAAAGACCCATGCTGGGCCCCAAATGCGTCATGGTGAATCTTTGAGGCAGTTTGACACAGGACACACGCTGAGGGCTGATCATCCTGCAGCGGGCCGCCCTTGTGGAGGGTGTATAGTGATAAAAGGCCGAAACACCCAGTGATGCAAGGGTACACTACTGATGATGTGTCCTGTGCCCAGCTGTCCTGAAGGTTACCCAGGCCAAGATATACGTATACGTACCCCCCCCCCCCCCCCCCTGATGTTGAGCGTCCACCACTCTCAGCAATCAATGAATGTCGTGAAATGCTCCCCACCTACTGGCACAAGGGACTCTCTTAACATCTAGTCCTGTGTATTTGATTCTGAAAATCTGGACTTATCCAGTGACTGCTGTGAAAGGACAGCTGACAACATGGGAAAGTCCATGTGACAGCTTGGAGAGACAGCTGACAGGAGGGAACAGACCCCAATGGGGCCGTCATGGGCTAGCTCCCCATGACAGCAGTCTCCAAAGCTGTTTCAGCTAGTTTGGAGACACCCGCTAAATGCTACGAAAAGTAAATTAAAAGAAATACCCCTAGAGCCTGCGAGAGCGGGGGCGCAAGATGGCTCACCGATTGATAACACGGTTACAGACCCAGGAACGGCAACGACCACGGACAAGGAGAGCATGGCACATGAGACATCCACAACAGCTGCGGGACACAAACTTCAGGTGTGCATCTGTGGTTGGGAGAAAAGAACATCAATGATGGGCTTGAAGATCCACCAAGGGAGGAAAAGGTGCTTGAGAGAGCAGAGACATGGGCCTCGCATTGACCAGTACTTCTTACGAAGCAACCAGTCAAATCAGTCGAATGAAGCACAGCGACGGGACACAAACCAAAGTTCGCAGAGCATCAGCACCCATGTCACTGAAGAGGGTGATACAAGCACAGAAATGCCGGTGGAGGAGCCCACGCAACAACTACAAAGACCTCCATTGGAGGAAAGATCAAAGGGCATAAACCTGGAGTGAAGTGGCCCAAAGCTGTTGAAAAGAAAGAGTGGGAGACGGTCAACAGTGACCTTATACATATCTTGGAGCAACAAGTGGGCACAGCAGTGGAAAAGCTTGAAAGGATGGGCAACATAATCTACAGCTATGGAGAAGAACGGTTTGGGGTAAGTAAAGGGAGAGGTGGAAAGAAGTTACCAACACCATCAAGTCCAGGAGGCAGCAGGAGATCGAGAGGCTAATCAGAGAGAGGAGACAGTTGAAAAAGCAATGGAAAAAAGCAACTGACGCAGAGAGAGAAGGTCTCATGCTACTCCAAGAGGACATCAAGAGCCGATTGGCAACCTTGCGAAAAGCAGAGAACATGAGGAAACTTCGCAAGAATAAAGAACACACAAGAACACGGTTCTACAAAGACCCTTTCAAGTTCATCAAAGACCTCTTCGCAAAGGAAAAAAGTGGAACTTTGAAAACATCAAAACGAGAATTGGAGGAACACCTGGACAAGGCCCACCAAGACACGAAAAGGCATGAGAAGTTAGTCATCCCACATGACATCCCACCTATTCAACCACCTGAATTCAACCTGGACACCAGCCCCCCCCTCCGAAATGGAAAGAGGTAGAGAACACTGTCCGGCGAGCAAGAGCAGCATCAGCTCCGGGGCCAAACGGAGTACCATACAAGCTCTACAAGAATGCACCGGATGTGTTACGCTTTTTATGGAAGCTCATGAGGGTGGTGTGGAAGAAGCAAACAATACCTAAGGTGTGGCGAAGGGCCGGCGGCATACTAATACCTAAAGAAAAGGATGCATCAGACATCAGCCAATTCCGGCCAATATGTCTCCTCAACGTCGAGGGAAAAAATCTTTTTCAGCATTGTATCACAAAGGCTATCCACCTATCTGGTAACAAACAAGTACATTGATACATCTGTACAGAAAGCAGGAATTCCAGGTTTTTCGGGCTGCTTGGAGCATACAAGCATGATCTGGCACCAGATCCAAGCAGCTAAGAAGGACAAGAGAGACCTACATGTGATCTTCCTCGATCTGGCCAATGCAATTTGGTTCAGTTCCACATGAACTCCTTTGGGAAATCTTTTGCCTTTTTCCATGTACCAGAGCTCATCACCACACTGGTCAAGAACTATTTCCAAGACCTGCAGCTGTGCTTCACAACAGCTGAATTCAGTACAACATGGCAGCGCTTGGAAGTAGGCATCATGGCAGGCTGCACAGTCTCACCCTTGGCCTTTACAATGGCCATGGAAGTCATCATCAGGGCCTAAAAAATGGGTGGTGGGCGGTGAACGAACCAGAGCTGGGCTCCGTCTGCCACCCATCAGGGCATACATGGACGATATGACAACAATAACCACTACTGCAGCATGCACCAAGCGGCTACTTGGAAAGCTGCAGGAGAACATCAAGTGGGCCCGAAATGAAAATCAAAACCAAGTAAGTCTCGAAGCATCTCCATAGTTAAGGGGGTGCTTAGAGACACAAGGTTCTGCATCGGTGACGACCTAATACCAACAGTGTCTGAGCAGCCAGTAAAAAGCCTGGGCAGATGGTACAACGCAAGTCTCAAGGACAAAGAGCAGGTGCAACAGCTAAGGCAAGAAATTGTCAACGGCCTGGAGATCATCAATCAGACCCTACTGCCTGGGAAACTGAAGCTCTGGTGCCTACAGTTTGGACTCCTTCCTCGACAATGTGGCCACTGACCGTTTATGAAGCTCCAATAACAACTGTGGAGAAGATGGAGCGAACCATAACTTCATACGCGAAGAAATGGCTCGGTGTCCCACGATGTCTAACTAACATCGGCCTCTATGGCAAAGGGGTTCTGGAACTACCTCTCACTAGTCTAACAGAGGAATACAAGTGTTCCAAAGTAAGACTCCAGATGACACTGAGGGACTCTAGAGACAAGACCATCAGTGCTGTTGCGCCGCCCCTAGTAACCGGCCGGAAGTGGACACCATCTGATGCAGTACAGCAAGCTTCATCAGCTCTGAGGCACAAAGACGTCGTGGGGCAAGTGCAGCAGGGAAGAGGAGGCTTTGGCCTTACGACAAGTAAACCAACTTGGCGAAAGGCCACAACATCAGAGCGGAGGACATTGGTGGTTGAGGAGGTGCGGCAACAGGAGGATGGCCGCAAGAAGTGCAAAGGCGGTCCTCTCTTGCCAAACAGGGGCAATGGATGCAGTGGGAAGGTGTGGAGCGGAGGAAGATCAGCTGGAAAGACCTATGGGAAATGGAATCAAGCAAGATCAGCTTCATCATCAGAGCGACATACGACGTCCTTACCATCACCAAAGAACCTCAATCAGTGGTACGGCGAGGATCCAACCTGTGCCCTCTGCCCAACTCCAGCGACCCTCAAACACATCATGGTAGGCTGCAAGACCAGCCTCACGCAAGGGAGATATACGTGGAGGCATAATCAGGTATTAAAAAGCCTGGCAACAGCCCTTGAGAACAGGCTGTGTGCGACCAACTCCTTGCCTCCGAGAGCAAGCAACCCCTCCCACTTAAGGGCGACAACCTTTGTCCGAGAAGGACAGAAAACACCGAAACATCCTTCCACTAGATCAGAAGAAGGAAACCTATGCAGGCCCGTGACTGGAGGATGCTGGCGGACATCGGCCGACAACTAATCTTTCCACCTGAAATTGCTTCAACCCAACCTCAGGCCAGATTTGGTGTTCTGGTCCCTTTCACAGAAGACTGCTTACATCATAGAGCTCACAGTTCCATGGGAGAACTCTGTTGTGGAGGCCTATGAGCGTAAGAAGCTGCGCTACACAGAGCTTGCAGCAGAGGCAAGGCAGCGTGGCTGGAACAATCAACGTTTATCCAGTTGAAGTGGGATGCAGAGGATTTGTTGCGTCATCTACCATCAGACTGCTGAAGGAGCTTGGAATCCACGGTCAGGCTCTGCAGAAGACCATAAGATCACTCTCAGACGCGGCTGAAAGAAGCAGCTGTTGGATTTGGCTCAAGCGGAAAGACCCATGCTGGGCCCCAAATGCGTCATGGTGAATCTTTGAGGCAGTTTGACACAGGACACACGCTGAGGGCTGATCATCCTGCAGCGGGCCGCCCTTGTGGAGGGTGTATAGTGATAAAAGGCCGAAACACCCAGTGATGCAAGGGTACACTACTGATGATGTGTCCTGTGCCCAGCTGTCCTGAAGGTTACCCAGGCCAAGATATACGTATACGTACCCCCCCCCCCCCCCCCCTGATGTTGAGCGTCCACCACTCTCAGCAATCAATGAATGTCGTGAAATGCTCCCCACCTACTGGCACAAGGGACTTCTTAACATCTAGTCCTGTGTATTTGATTCTGAAAATCTGGACTTATCCAGTGACTGCTGTGAAAGGACAGCTGACAACATGGGAAAGTCCATGTGACAGCTTGGAGAGACAGCTGACAGGAGGGAACAGACCCCAATGGGGCCGTCATGGGCTAGCTCCCCATGACAGCAGTCTCCAAAGCTGTTTCAGCTAGTTGGAGACACCCGCTAAAA
The DNA here is from genome assembly GCA_035221665.1 of Okamejei kenojei. NCBI lineage: Eukaryota > Metazoa > Chordata > Chondrichthyes > Rajiformes > Rajidae > Okamejei > Okamejei kenojei. The sequence continues at coordinate 29,676,713 of CM069147.1, read as the reverse complement.
TGCTACGAAAAGTAAATTAAAAGAAATACCCCTAGAGCCTGCGAGAGCGGGGGCGCAAGATGGCTCACCGATTGATAACACGGTTACAGACCCAGGAACGGCAACGACCACGGACAAGGAGAGCATGGCACATGAGACATCCACAACAGCTGCGGGACACAAACTTCAGGTGTGCATCTGTGGTTGGGAGAAAAGAACATCAATGATGGGCTTGAAGATCCACCAAGGGAGGAAAAGGTGCTTGAGAGAGCAGAGACATGGGCCTCGCATTGACCAGTACTTCTTACGAAGCAACCAGTCAAATCAGTCGAATGAAGCACAGCGACGGGACACAAACCAAAGTTCGCAGAGCATCAGCACCCATGTCACTGAAGAGGGTGATACAAGCACAGAAATGCCGGTGGAGGAGCCCACGCAACAACTACAAAGACCTCCATTGGAGGGAAAGATCAAAGGGCATAAACCTGGAGTGAAGTGGCCCAAAGCTGTTGAAAAAGAAAGAGTGGGAGACGGTCAACAGTGACCTTATACATATCTTGGAGCAACAAGTGGGCACAGCAGTGGAAAAGCTTGAAAGGATGGGCAACATAATCTACAGCTATGGAGAAGAACGGTTTGGGGTAAGTAAAGGGAGAGGTGGAAAGAAGTTACCAACACCAATCAAGTCCAGGAGGCAGCAGGAGATCGAGAGGCTAATCAGAGAGAGGAGACAGTTGAAAAAGCAATGGAAAAAAGCAACTGACGCAGAGAGAGAAGGTCTCATGCTACTCCAAGAGGACATCAAGAGCCGATTGGCAACCTTGCGAAAAGCAGAGAACATGAGGAAACTTCGCAAGAATAAAGAACACACAAGAACACGGTTCTACAAAGACCCTTTCAAGTTCATCAAAGACCTCTTCGCAAAGGAAAAAAAGTGGAACTTTGAAAACATCAAAACGAGAATTGGAGGAACACCTGGACAAGGCCCACCAAGACACGAAAAGGCATGAGAAGTTAGTCATCCCACATGACATCCCACCTATTCAACCACCTGAATTCAACCTGGACACCAGCCCTCCGAAATGGAAAGAGGTAGAGAACACTGTCCGGCGAGCAAGAGCAGCATCAGCTCCGGGGCCAAACGGAGTACCATACAAGCTCTACAAGAATGCACCGGATGTGTTACGCTTTTTATGGAAGCTCATGAGGGTGGTGTGGAAGAAGCAAACAATACCTAAGGTGTGGCGAAGGGCCGGCGGCATACTAATACCTAAAGAAAAGGATGCATCAGACATCAGCCAATTCCGGCCAATATGTCTCCTCAACGTCGAGGGAAAAATCTTTTTCAGCATTGTATCACAAAGGCTATCCACCTATCTGGTAACAAACAAGTACATTGATACATCTGTACAGAAAGCAGGAATTCCAGGTTTTTTCGGGCTGCTTGGAGCATACAAGCATGATCTGGCACCAGATCCAAGCAGCTAAGAAGGACAAGAGAGACCTACATGTGATCTTCCTCGATCTGGCCAATGCATTTGGTTCAGTTCCACATGAACTCCTTTGGGAATCTTTTGCCTTTTTCCATGTACCAGAGCTCATCACCACACTGGTCAAGAACTATTTCCAAGACCTGCAGCTGTGCTTCACAACAGCTGAATTCAGTACAACATGGCAGCGCTTGGAAGTAGGCATCATGGCAGGCTGCACAGTCTCACCCTTGGCCTTTACAATGGCCATGGAAGTCATCATCAGGGCCTCAAAATGGGTGGTGGGCGGTGAACGAACCAGAGCTGGGCTCCGTCTGCCACCCATCAGGGCATACATGGACGATATGACAACAATAACCACTACTGCAGCATGCACCAAGCGGCTACTTGGAAAGCTGCAGGAGAACATCAAGTGGGCCCGAATGAAAATCAAACCAAGTAAGTCTCGAAGCATCTCCATAGTTAAGGGGGTGCTTAGAGACACAAGGTTCTGCATCGGTGACGACCTAATACCAACAGTGTCTGAGCAGCCAGTAAAAAGCCTGGGCAGATGGTACAACGCAAGTCTCAAGGACAAAGAGCAGGTGCAACAGCTAAGGCAAGAAATTGTCAACGGCCTGGAGATCATCAATCAGACCCTACTGCCTGGGAAACTGAAGCTCTGGTGCCTACAGTTTGGACTCCTTCCTCGGACAATGTGGCCACTGACCGTTTATGAAGCTCCAATAACAACTGTGGAGAAGATGGAGCGAACCATAACTTCATACGCGAAGAAATGGCTCGGTGTCCACGATGTCTAACTAACATCGGCCACTATGGCAAAGGGGTTCTGGAACTACCTCTCACTAGTCTAACAGAGGAATACAAGTGTTCCAAAGTAAGACTCCAGATGACACTGAGGGACTCTAGAGACAAGACCATCAGTGCTGTTGCGCCGCCCCTAGTAACCGGCCGGAAGTGGACACCATCTGATGCAGTACAGCAAGCTTCATCAGCTCTGAGGCACAAAGACGTCGTGGGGCAAGTGCAGCAGGGAAGAGGAGGCTTTGGCCTTACGACAAGTAAACCAACTTGGCGAAAGGCCACAACATCAGAGCGGAGGACATTGGTGGTTGAGGAGGTGCGGCAACAGGAGGAGGCCGCAAGAAGTGCAAAGGCGGTCTCTCTTGCCAAACAGGGGCAATGGATGCAGTGGGAAGGTGTGGAGCGGAGGAAGATCAGCTGGAAAGACCTATGGGAAATGGAATCAAGCAAGATCAGCTTCATCATCAGAGCGACATACGACGTCCTTCCATCACCAAAGAACCTCAATCAGTGGTACGGCGAGGATCCAACCTGTGCCCTCTGCCCAACTCCAGCGACCCTCAAACACATCATGGTAGGCTGCAAGACCAGCCTCACGCAAGGGAGATATACGTGGAGGCATAATCAGGTATTAAAAAGCCTGGCAACAGCCCTTGAGAACAGGCGGTGTGCGACCAACTCCTTGCTCCGAGAGCAAGCAACCCCTCCCACTTAAGGGCGACAACCTTTGTCCGAGAAGGACAGAAAACACCGAAACATCCTTCCACTAGATCAGAAGAAGGAAACCTATGCAGGGGCCCGTGACTGGAGGATGCTGGCGGACATCGGCCGACAACTAATCTTTCCACCTGAAATTGCTTCAACCAACCTCAGGCCAGATTTGGTGTTCTGGTCCCTTTCACAGAAGACTGCTTACATCATAGAGCTCACAGTTCCATGGGAGAACACTGTTGTGGAGGCCTATGAGCGTAAGAAGCTGCGCTACACACGGCTTGCAGCAGAGGCAAGGCAGCGTGGCTGGAAACATCAACGTTTATCCAGTTGAAGTGGGATGCAGAGGATTTGTTTGCGTCATCTACCATCAGACTGCTGAAGGAGCTTGGAATCCACGGTCAGGCTCTGCAGAAGACCATAAGATCACTCTCAGACGCGGCTGAAAGAAGCAGCTGTTGGATTTGGCTCAAGCGGAAAGACCCATGCTGGGCCCCAAATGCGTCATGGTGAATCTTTGAGGCAGTTTGACACAGGACACACGCTGAGGGCTGATCATCCTGCAGCGGGCCGCCCTTGTGGAGGGTGTATAGTGAAAAAGGCCGAAACCCCAGTGAGCAAGGGTACACTACTGATGATGTGTCCTGTGCCCCAGCTGTCCTGTAGGTTACCAGGCCAAGATATACGTATACGTACCCCCCCCCCCCCCTGATGTTGAGCGTCCACCACTCTCAGCAATCAATGAATGTCGTGAAATGCTCCCCACCTACTGGCACAAGGGGCTTCTTAACATTAGTCCTGTGTATTTGATTCTGATTGGGGATGATCAGCCATGATCCCATTGAATGGTGGTGCTGGCTCGAAGGGCCGAATGACCTACTCCTGCACCTATTGTCTATTGTCTATTGTCTAATACCACCATAGGCATTAAACATGGTCATCGTTGGCCACCAATTATATTCAGCACTACACACTCAATTCTACTTTTTGAGACTTTTGATTGATTGAATTGATTGAAAGATACAGCAGGGAAACAGTCTCTTTGGCCTACCGAGTCCACACCAACCATCGATCACCGGTTCACTTTAGTTCTATGTTATCCCACTTTTGCATCCACTTCCTGCACACACTTAAGGGGCTGTCCCACTTAGGCGACCTAATTAGCGAGTTTAGAAGAGTTTGAAAAAAATGACATGTAGAAGACCTCCCTCGACCTCCTTCAACTATGTTGAAGACCGGCTTCGACTAGTTACGTCTAGCTACGACTAACTTCGGGAAAATTGGAGACCGAATAGTGGAGAGTGTAGACGACCTCCTTTGATCTCCTTCGACCTCCCTTTGACTATGATGAAAACTATCTACGACTACCTTCGACTACCCTTGATTACCTACGACTAACATGCCGACCTACTATGACCTATTACAATCTACTACGACCTACTATGACTAAACATACGAGTAAAAAAATATCAATTTTTTCCATGGCGACCTTTTTTTACTCGCAGGCATTTATTAACATATTGGAAAAAAATGCCGCGACCTAGCTGAGGCCTCGAGTATGCAGAGACCATTCTCGAGCATGAAGGAGAGTTACGAAGACCTCCTACAACGTCGTGTCAACCATGCTGTGAGTATGAGTCGAGGGCAAACTTGTCAGAACTCGCGGATTAGGTCGCCCAAATGGGACAGGCCCTTTATAAATCCACACCCCTTTAGGATGTGGAAGGAAACTGGAACACCTGGAGAAAATCCTCAAAATCAATGCTAGTTGCGGTCAAGAACCTTTCCCAACCCCGTGCCAAGACCAATTCCGTCGCTCGACCACCACCCCACTGCACAGCATCCAGATGGTCCGATTCAAGCCTGTGTCTCAAGCATTTCCAACCTTGGGAAAAAGCTCTGACTGGCTACCTTATCTATGCCTCTCATAATTTTATATACGTCTATCAGGTCTTCCCTCAATCACTGACATTCTCGAAAAAACAATCCAAGTCTGTCCAACCTCTTCTAGAATCTAATACACCCTAATTCAGGCAGGAAATTCTGATAAGCCTCCTCTCGATAAAAGCCTTCACATCCTCTCCAAAGCCTTCCTGTAATGGGGAAATAAGTACTTCAAATATGGCCTAACCAAAGTCTTATACAGCTGCATCATGACTTCCCGACTCATATTATAATGCATCCAAACAATGATTGGCAAGCATACTATACACCTGGATACGACACAACGCTGCTGAATAACTCAGCAGGTCCAGGGCTCACCATCCCTGGAGAAAATGGATAGGTGATGTTTTTGGGTGGGGACACATTGCAAAGAGTGAAGTACAAGGACAACTAGAAGATGTACTCTCACCATGTTCCTCCAAAGAATGCATCCTGACATATGTTGAGTTTGGTGTACTTCTTCATTCTTCTTTCTTTCTTTAATAAACCAGCACCTAAAAAAAAAGAAACCTAAAAATGTCTTTAAGAAAGTCACCAACTTTATCTGGGATTATAAGAGCCATAGAATAAATAAAAAACATTTATGTAAGTCAAAAATAAATGGAGGCCTAGCAACTGCCAAACTTTATGTTTTATTACTGGGCAGTTAATATTAAAAATATGAATTTTTGGTTAGTAGAGACAGATAAACAACCAATCTGGTTAAAAATGGAAAAAGAAGATTGTTTCGCCTTTTGAAGTTAGCTCGATTTTATTCGCTAATATTAAACTAGGTAAGAAAATCTATAGTGGAAAATCCTATATATAGAAAGTGGGATACGTATCTGGAAACAAATAAAGAAAACATTAAAATTGAAATGTATACCACTAGCCCTAACCATTGTAAATAACATTACATTTTAAACCTTCAATCATTGGACAAAGGTTTTTTACAATGGAAAAGTATGGAATTAATAAATGGGGCGATCTCTATAGGGAAACCTCCTTCATGTCATTTCAAGAATTACAACAAATTTATGGGAACATTCAAAAGATTACTTAAATATTTACAAATTAGAGACTAGTAAAAGCAAACACACAAGAAATCAGAAATAAGAAAGACAAAATTTTAGATGAATGTCTAAATAACACCCCGAACACAGAAAAATGATATCATATATTTATAACATTTTTTGGAAAACGATGTTCCAATGACAGAAATATATAGACAATCATGGGGAAAACAAATTAGGTCAATTAATCAGACTAGAAGTATGGGATGAAAGTTTACAACATATACACCATTGTTAATTAAATGCTAGACACTCTCTATACAATTTAAAATATTACATAGATTACATTATTCAAAATCCAAATTACATACTATTTTTCAAATGTATCTGCCATATGTGATAAATCAGCACTGAGAAGCTAACATAACGCATTCATTTACAAATTTGTATAAAAATTACTAAATTTTGGACAGAAATATTTAAGATAATTTCGAATGTTGCTAATATGAATCTGATCCCTGACTCAAAATTAACAATATTGGGAATATTAGAAACAGATCAATTAATAACAACAAATCAAATATTTTTTATTGATTACAGTTTAATAATTGGGAAAAAATTAATATTGAAATTCTGGAAAGGTCCTACATCCCCCACAACTAAAATGTGGATTACAGGAATGTCGGAGACACGTCATCTGGAAAGATTAAGGCTTGTCCTACTGGACAAGTTGGATCTTTTCAGACGGATATGGTCTCCATTTATTGAATATTTAAACGGTCAAAATGGCTCGGTGCGAGAGCCTGACTGAAGCCTGAATAAAGGAATGGATGAAGAATCATATATAACAAATCATGGATATATCTCCAATGATGGATAACCTGTTTAATACTCCACTCATTTCTTTTTTTTTGATTTTCTACTTTTACTTTATTTTCCTCTATCTTTTCCTATCTGCAATAAAAAAAATGTATAGAAATACAAATAAGACATAATTGTTAATATTAATAATATTACGAATGTATGTGAGAAGTATATTCTATTAATATGTACTTACGTCTAATAAAAATATTTAACAAAAAATAAAAAATAAAATACACCAGCACCTGCAGTTGTGTTAAAGAAGGAACTACAGATGCTGGAGAATCGAGGGTACACAAAAGGCTGGAGAAACTCAGCGGGTGCAGCAGCATCTAAGGAGGGAAGGAGATGTGCGACGTTTCGGGTCGAGACCCTTCTTCAGACCTTCAAGCACCTGCAGTTCCTTGTTTCTACATACCATACCCGTTCTTTACCACTCTTATCTACTCACGTAGGAGAAGTGATGGTATTGAGTACAATTAGCAGGGTAGATGATGAAATATTGGTTCTTCTCAAGACGAAGATGAGGGGAATTTTTTTGTTACACAGAATTGTGTGCTCTGGAAATCTGTACCCAGCGATCTGTGGAGGGGTAGTTATTGAATCCATTCAAGATGGAGATAGATTTTTATTTTCAAGGGGGGAGTCAAGGAGGGTGAGTCACATTAAAGTGAGGATAAGAATAGCAATAACGTGAAAGGACATAAAGTGCTGGCGCAACACAATGGGTCAGGCAGCATCTCTGGTGAACATGGAGAGTTGATGTTTTGGTTCAGATCCGAAACGTCAGCAGTTTGTGCAGACCAACATCTGCAGTTCCTTGTTTCAGCAATAACCTGGTGAGATGACTCCAGCTCTCATTTCGTGATCTCTCATAAGTTCTGTCAGTGAGGAAAAAGACACAGAGTGTACGGGAGTACGATGATATTGTTATGACTTCACTGGCACGTTTGGAAGACAGAATTACTTCTTGTTAAATGACAAAGTGCGAGACAAGGCCATTCTTTCTTCCTCATCATTGCGGTAGATGTAAAAGATCATGAGAGGAATAGATTAATAAATGCACATAGTCTTTTACCCAGAGTAGGAGAATCAAGAACACAAAGGACATAGGTTTAAGGTGAGAGGGGGAAAGATTTAATAGCAACTTGATGGGCAACATTCTTATACAAGGGATAGTGGGTATATGGAACGAGCTACCGGAAGAGGTAGTTGAGACAGGTGCTATCACACCATTTAAAAAACATTTTGATAGGTATATGGATAGGATAGGTTTAGAGGGATATGGGCCAAATGCAGGCAAGTGGGACTAGTGTAGATGGAGCATGTTGGTGAGGATGGACGAGTAGGGCCGAAGGGCCTATTTCCACATTGCATAACTCGATGACTATGACTCTATCTGCTTTGCAGTAATGTGAAAGCAAATGCCCAAATAAACCAGGGGAAAAATAAAACACAATTATTGCAATTTCATGTTATTAAGAACTGTCTCACACATCCAAGTTGATTGATGTTATGCTGGTCATTGACAAAAAATGATTAAATGTAATTAATACCTATACGTTATCAAATGGAGGTGGAATAGTATGTCTCCATTGCTATTAAGCTTTGATATTAATCACAGAGTGGTGCCCTCTGGAATCAGTCAGAAAATATCACGGTTGGTGAATCTTGGTTTGAGACTGTCCACAAAGCATTTGCACCAATGGTTCATTATTTCACTCTCCAGTTTCAGCACACCCCACCAACACAGTATCAACACTATAACTTCATAAGTTTACGTGATAGGAACAGAATTAGGCCATTTGGCCCATCAAGTCTACTCCACCATTCAATCATGCCTGTTCTATTTTTCCCTCTCCATTCTCCTGCCTTTTCAACGTAACCCCTGACACCACGTACTAATCAAGAATCTGTCAATCTCCACCTTAAAAATATCCATTGACAGTCTCCACAGCCTTCTGTGGCAATAAATTCCACAACTTGCACTGTTCTATGGTCTTATAAGGTCATAAGTTTATAATTGATAGCGGCTGATCTACAGTATCTCTTCCTCCTAACTCCATTCCCCTGCCTTCTCACCATAACCTCTGACACCTGTACTAATCAAGAATCTATCCATCTCTGCCTTCACAATATCCACTGACTTGTCCTCCACAGCTTTCTATGGCAAAGAATCATACAGATTCACCCTCCTCTGACTAAATACATTTCTCCTCATCTCCTTCCTAAAAGAACATCCTTTAATTCTGAAGCTATGATCCCTAGTCCTAGACTCTCCCACTAGTGGAAACATCCTCTCCACATCTACTCTGTCCAAGCCTTTCAGTATTCGGTATGTTTCAATGAGCTCCCCCCTCATTCTTCTAAAAGCCAGTGAGTACTGGTCCAGTGCCGACAAACATTAATCATTGGTTAACGTACTAATTCCTGGGATAATACTTGTAAACCTCCTCTGGACCCTCTCCAGAGCCTATATCCAGAATCTTTCCAGTCTCTATGCTACCTCGCCATCAAGCCATAGGATGGAACTGCAGATGCTGGTTTATGTGAAAGATAGACACAAAAAGCTGAACTCAGCTGGTCACTGAAGAACTGAAGAAGGGTCTTGACCCGAAACGTCACCTATTCCTTTTCACCAGAGATGCTGCCTGACCAGCTGAGGTAATCCATCTTTTTTTTGTTTATCTAAGCATCTATTTCTACCAGTCTTATGCACATTTTCCATAAATTTCCCTGAACTCCCCCTACATTCCACTGCTCACCTAGTTTGGTTCAGTTTGTTTATTATTGTCACATGTACTGAGGTCCGGTGAAAGGCCTTTTTTGTTGCACACTATCCATTCAGCGAAAACACTGTACATGATACAATCAAGCCATCCACAGGGCACAGATACACTTTGATCAATTTACAGAGGCAAATTAACCTACCAATCCACACATCTTTGTGATGTGCGAGAAAACCGGAGCATCCGGAGGAAAGCCACAGGTAGAACTTGCAAACTCCACAGAGACAGCGTTAGTGTTAAGGACTGAACCAGGTCACTGGAATTATGAGTCAGCATATCGATGAGCCGCCCTTAATGTGTTCCTTGTGTATTTTAATCTTTTTTATAAATTATTTACAACAATGTTAATGGGTTTTAAATATCTCAATATATCAGAGACATTTAAAAACGGTTACAAATATCTTCCAGCTTCACCATGTAAGGATAACCTTAGGCTAGGAATGTCATCCAGTAATGTGGTGCAGTGCAGTCAGAGTGAGTGGGACCATGTAAGGTCCAATTTATTATTGAACAGTAGGAATCAATGGGCTGTAAAACACTTTGTGATGTTCTCACTATGGCCCTGCCTCTTATTGTGGGCTGTTTGGCTATTTCTGAGCAAGGCGCTCAGTAATATTATCCCCCCCACATGCTGAGATTGAGCACAGGGCAGCACGGTGATGCAGCGGTAGAGTTGCTGCCTCACAGCGCCAGAGACCCAGGTTCAATCCTGACTACGGGTGCTGCCGATACGGAGTGTGTACATTCGCCCCGTGACTGCATGGATTTTCCCTAGGTTTCCTCCCACATCCTAAAGATGTACAGGTTTGTAGGTTAATTGGCATTGGTTAAAAAATGTAATTGTTCCTTGTGTGTAGTAAAAACTAGTGTGCAGGTGATCGCTGGTCGGCGCGGACTCGGTGGGCCGAAGGGCTGGTTTCCACGCTGTATCTCTAATGTCTACACACAAGCAAGGTACACCTTGCAGCTCGGTTCCCAGGGGTCAAATAATTAAATAAATAAAACTATATAATGGAAACACAAAACAAAGCCCTATGTCCCCAGTTCAACCAAAGCAGTTCATAGTTTGGAGTTTAGTTGGAGTTTCGTAGTGTTTAATAGCCTGATGGTTGTTGGGAAGAAGCTGTTCCTGAAACAGGACATTACAGTTTTCAGACTCCAATACCTTCATCCCAATGGCAGGCGTGAAATGAGAATGTGGCCAGGGTGCTGGCTGCTTTTCTGAGGCAGCAACTCATGTAAATCCTTTTGATGGTGGGCCGGTCAGTATCCGTAATGGACTGGGAAGTGTTCATTAGTTTTTGTCACCTCCTTTATCCCTGGGCATCCAGACCATGATGCCACCCGTCAACATGCCCTCTGTTTGCCACTTCAGTATTACAGTTTTTGTGACATTAGAAGATGTAACGAGAAGAAATAAATAATGGGCTATGTTTCGAAACCACCTTTCAAATCCCTTTCAGAACATAATTATCTCTTTAGCAGCCAATGAGGTTTTTTGAAATGAGTTTGCTGTGGCAATGTTGAAAAATAAGCTGAATGAAAAACACATCTGTCCCCATTTATTTATTAAGACATAAAAAAAAAAAATTATGTGATGCTTTTGCACATTTGTAAGAAAGGCTTCTTCAGATGGCACATAAGGGTAATTATTTGCTGTTATTGTGCGTGGAAATATTAATCTGTGCATTGCATGGTCCCACAAATCAGGGCTTGGATCAGAAATGAGTAATGTTTGGTACAACAGAACACATCTCCCGCTGTTTCCTGGGTAGTAAAGCAAGGCTGTGTGTGTCAAAGTGACAGCGCAAAATGCAGTCTCGATTTAAAATCTCATCAGAAAGAGAGTGCCGGCTGTAATACTACATACCCAGCTGTAGTCCTGCGCTGAGGGTTTTGGTGGAGATTAGATGCTTAAGTACAGGAGTGAGACCACACTATCTTCAGACTCCCGCGGATGTGCCACAGCTAACACAAAACAGGATGAGTCCCGGCAGAGATGGAGTGTGCACTCCATAGAAATTTCTCTTACTAGAGATCCATCACTGACGAAAAGAGAGGAGTACGTTATATTGTCGTGTCAGTACATTTGTACACTGTCTTTGACACAGAAGAATGTTCATGTTCATAAGTTCTCCGAGCAGAATTAGGCCTTTCAGCCCATCAAGTCTACTCCGCCATTCAATCATGGCTGATCTATCTTTCCCTCTCAAGCCCATTCTCCTTTCTTCTCCCCATAACCCCTGACATTCTTACTAATCAGCAATTTGTCAATCTCCGCCTTAAAAATATCCATTGGCCTCCACAACTGTCTGTGGCAATGAATTCCACAGCTTCACCACCATTCACCACCATTCACTTTATCCAGGCCTTTCACTACTCAATAAGTTTCAATGAGGTTCCCCATCATCCTTCTAAACTTCTGTGATTAGAGGCCCACTGCCATCAAACACTCATCAAATGAATAGATCAGAATTCTGGAGACTGAGGACAATGTATTGACATTTCTATATAGCATAATACTCCCTGTTTACGGGGAATATATGACAACATGCATTTTATTTTGGTTAGTTTAGTTTAGTAGATACAACGTGGAAACAGGTCCTTCGGCCATGCCTTCCTGCGATCACAGTATACCAGTTCTATCCGACACACTAGGAGCAATCCATAGAAGCCAATTAACCTACAAACCTGCACATTTTAGGAATGTGGATGAACCCACATTCTGGAGCACCCAGAGAAAACTCACGTCCTCACAGGGAGGACATGCAAACTCCACACCTAGGTCTCCGGCACTGTAAGGCAGCAACTCTACCACTTTGCCACTGCCCTATATGTCACCATATTTAGTTTTGCTTGGGAGAGAAACAATGGTCCTTCAAGCGAGAATGGGGTAAATAAAAGGTGAGGCCAAATATAGTGGAAAGGAGAGTCATTGTAGGAGTGAGCCAGGAGAGATACGATGGGTCAAATGGTCTCCTTCTGTGCTGGATCGATTCTATGTTAGATATAAGATAAACATAAAATGCTGGAGCAACTCAGCGAAATGGAATAGGTGATATTTTGGAACGAGTCCCTTCTTTAGACCCATAGAGTCACCTATTCCTTTTCTCCAATGATGCTTCCTAATCCGCTGAATTACTCCAGTATTTTGTGTCTATCTTCGGTGTAAATCAGCACCTGCAGTTACTTCCTACACACTTCTATATTAGATGCATCTCTATCTGAAACAAATGGGACTCCGAAATATCATAATAGTCAACCAAACTATATAAGGGGTGAAATGTACACTTGTCCCTTGAAACTGCAGACAAGCAAGCACAACAAAGCCTCAGCTTCCTCAGAAGATGAAACAAATTCAGCATGTCTCCAATGACTGACCATAAGCATCTTCTGCAGATGCACACCAGAAAATATAATATCAGGTTGCATCGCAACTTTGGCAAGCAGCTCAGCACAAGATTTGCAGAAATGGCAAAGGTTTGTGGACATCGACCTGTCCATCCTGCAAATCAGTCTGCCCACCATTGAATGTTCCAATTAACTTCTCCTCTCCCTCTCTCCCTCTATATAACACCCTTCCTTCTTTCCCCCAACTCTCTCTCTCTCCCCCCTCCCATGCCCCATCTAAACCTCGCCTCCCCTTCCACCCACATTCCTTCCTCTAATTCACAACTCTTCAATCCTTTCGTCTCACACCTTCTGTCTTTTCATTTGTGTCCTTTGTCCAGCTTTTTACCTATCAAATAACTGTCCACACCTATAACCAGCCAGGTTTGCCCTGCTCCTTCTCTTTTCCAGATTTCTTCCCACTCTCCCCCACCCTCCATAATCAACCTGAAGATGGCTCCCGACCCGAAACGTTACATATCCATGCTCGCCAGAGATACTGTCTGACTCGCTGATCTCCTCCAGCAATGGGTGTCTCCTTTTTTAAACCAGCATGTGCAGTTTCTTCTCTCCATATTTCCCCACTATCGACCCCATCCACACTTTATGTTATCTCAGTAAAGGAGCCAACTTAATCAACATTGCTCGCCAGTCATTCCCTCTTTTCCCCTCTCCTGTTGTGTGTTTTCAAGACACAAAAGCTTGAAAACACGCACCACCAGAATCAGGAAGAGTTACTTAGCCAGGTAACTGCAGGAGTTGCTGCAGATTAGCAAATTCGTGAGGTCCTAAGCAAACCCACTCGTGGTCAAACCCAAGTCCAATCTGCATCATAAACCCCCTTTCCATCTATTCAGCATCAGTGTGCTCCTTGCAATTTTTCATCACGTTGTAGTAGGTTGGGTCACAATCGAGTGGCACAGCAGTAAAGTTGCTGCCTTACAGCGTCAGAGACCTGGGTGCGATCCTGACTATGAGTGCTGTTTGTCTGTACATTCTCCCTGTGACCATGTGGGTTTTTTCCAGGAGTTCCAGGTGTCCTCCCAGACTCCAAGCAAATGGAGGTTAATTCCCCCTAGTTTGTACTGTGTGAAACCAGGATAATATAGAACTAGTGTATGGGTGATCGTTGGTCAGCATGGACGGTGGGCTGAAAGACCTGTGTCCACGCTGTAATCTCTAAATCTAAAACAAAGAACTGTAGATACTAATCTACAATAAAAGACACAAAGTGATGGAGTAACTCAGTGGGTTATGGACCTGTCCCACTTAGGCGACTTTTTCGGCGACTGCAGGCATCTACGCAGTTGCCACATGGTCGCCACATGTTCGCGGGAAGTTGCCGGGTAGTCACCTTCATGGTCGTGAGGAGTTCCCGCATTCTGGGAACTAGTCGCAGCCTCATTATGGTCACCGTGATTTTTTTAAACATGTTGAAAAATTAGCGGCACCTAGAATTAAACCGCTATGGAGAATTCTCGTGCCGTAGGTGGTCGCCAGGAGGTCCTAACGGGTTTCCAGGAGGTCAAAGGTTCTCGGAGGTTCTCGTAGATTGGTGCCGGTGCTGACTGGTGAATTTCATTGGCTCATTGGGGAAAAAAAGATAAGTAGTAGTTTTCAGAATTAAGGATAACCGACCAGTAATGTTAAATGTCCACCGAGCTTCACAGCCGTGTATCTCTTGGTTTCTTAAAAGTTATCTCCACTCCTTCTCCCCCCCACCCTCTGCCCCCGCCTCTTTTAAAAGACTAACTGTGCTTTAGCCATCTTTTACAGGGCCAACCTTCCTGTTCATCACGGTGTGTATCACCTTGGCTCTGCACCGTGTGAATTTTTTAGACAGGACAAGCTGGGAGAGCGCTGTCTAAAAAATTCACATGGGCTGGTGAAGGAAGCGATGTGTTTGTGTGTGTGTGTGTGTGTTCCACTCTGACAGTCGCCGTTCCAGTTCCTAGTTTTTCAGGCGACTACCAGCAACTTGACAAGTCACCGGCAGTCCACTGAAAAACCGCCTAAGTGGGACAGGCCCATAAAGCAGCGTCTCTACAGAACATGGATAGGTGACATTTCAGGTGAAGACCCTTCTTCATTCCTTACGGTTGATGTCCATGGCAGATTCTTCTCCTTCCACATTACAAATATGTATTGGTTCGTAGGTTAATAAGCTTCGGTAAAATTGTCCCAAGCTTGTAGGATAGTATTAGTGTACGGGGTGATCGCTGGTCGGCGCGAACTTGGTAGCTCTGTGTCTGCGCTGTATCTAAAGTCTAAAGTTGTGACCAAGGAAAGTCAACCTGTGCCTCAAAGGTTTGATCATGTTCAGGTAATACACTGACTCCATTTCAAATCTCCAGAGAAACCACATATTAAACGGGGAATAGAGATAATGCACACAGGAAGAAAATATTTTCCTGTTTCATTTTCTAAATAGTGTTGAGAAGTAGTCTCCAGGTGCATGTTTCAGGAAGTGGTAATTGCAAAGAGCCCGAGACCTCACTAGGCTGCAATAACAGTGGAAATAGGAATGTCTTAATTCTTCAAAGTGATTCCAATGTATGCAGTCTTGGAAAAAGCTACAATACATATGAGAAACACGCAGCTGGTCAGTTAGCAACAGTTTGATCTCTTCCTTTGGGGAAGATTCAGTGCAAGACCATACAGTCCAATCTTTCCCCATGTATAGGTTTAGGTTCATTTTTGTCACGTGTGCCAAGGAACAGTGCAAAGTTTTGTTTTGCATGCTGTCTGATCACATCAGATAATACTACACACAAATAAAATCAAGCCAAACTCGTACAATAGGTAGAACAAAGGGGAAGATACAGAGTGCAGGATATAATTCTCAGCATTGGAGCACAACAGGTCTAGAGACAAAGTCCAATGTCTGCATAGAGGTGAATAGGACAGGACCCTAGCTTGTGGAAGCCAGATAACAGAGTGGCAGAAGCTGTTCCTATGTCTGCGTTTGTGCACTTTCAAGCCAAGCAGGAGCAGAGCAAGATGGAGAAGGGAGAAGATATAATGATAAGATAGGGTTTAAACAGGTATGGAGAAAATGGAGGCAAATGGGACCTGCCCAGGCAGACAACTGGATTCGAATGGACATGGTGGGTTGAAGAGCTTGTTTCTTTGTTATACAGCTCTAAGACTATGAACGTGCGAAAGAGGGACTGAAAAAGGAAATTAAAACAGAGACATAGAAGTGTGATAACAGAGGGGAAGAAACTGTTCCTGTGTCTGTTTGTGCGTGCTTTCAAACTTCTGTATCTACTGCCCAACGGCCATGGGGAGAACAAGTAATGACCTGGGTTGGACTATTTTCTCCATATATGTGTGTTTCTATCATTTACCTGTCTAAATCTCTTTTTTAAACATTGTAGTTTTGGCTGTAAATACCGCTTTGGCAGCTTGTTCCACATTCCCACCACATTCTGCGTTGAAATCTTGGTTCATGTCCTCTAAGTTTTTCCCCTCTCACCTTAAACACCTTATCGCAGCACAATAGCAGAGCGGTAGATCTGCTGCCTTCCAGCGCCAGAGACCCGGGTTTGATCCTGACTATGGTACTGTCTTTACGGAGTTTGTACATTCTACCCTTGACCTGCGTGGTGCTCCAGTTTTCTCCCATATTCCAAAAAACTCACAGGTTTGTCGGTTAATTGGCTCAATAGGTTAAAATGTCTCGCAAGCTGTAAGGCAGAAACTCTACCCCTGCACCACTGTGCCGCCCCACACTGTGTGGCACTTTCACAGTTTTTTTTATGTCTGTGGAATTTGTTTTTGAATGTAACATTGGAACTGACAGCAAAGAAATGGAGTAGGTGTGGGTGATGAATTAACATCAATAGTTATTCAGTTATTGGCTTTGAGTTGACTGATTATTACACTTGTATGTATTAAGCTGGTTCCCTTTTCATCAATGCACTTTTCAAACCATTTGTCACAACAGCATCAATGAGAGGTAAAAGAAGAGAGGGCGGTGAGAGTAAAGATTTGAAGTCCACTCCCTCGAGTGGTACGTCGCAAGCATCGCATTGTCAACATCCTCGGATGAGTACGTGAAAATGCTGCTTTGATCATCCCTGAATTTATCCAGTCTGCTGTTGCTGGCTGGTCGACGATCTGCCAATGTGGTATGCTCTGAAATTTATTCTTTAGACTTTACTTTAGACTTTAGAGATACATCGCGGAAACAGGCCCTTTAGCCTACTGAGTCCGTACCAACCAGCGATCACCCTGTACATTAGCACTAATCTAAACACTGGAAAGAATTTACAATTTTCACCGAAGCTAATTAGCCTACCAACCTTTACTTCTTTGCAGTATAGCAGGAAACTGTAATACCCAGAGAAATGTTACAGGGAGAACGTACAAACTGCGTGCAGACAGCACCCGTAGTCAGGATCGAACCCGGGCCTCTGGTGCTGTAAGGCAGCAACTCTACCCCTGCGCTACTATGCTACCCTTATTCCCCAAGCATTTTTCCTTTTCTCAAGCCTTGTAGGGTAATTATCATAGGCCTACAGCAGGGATACAGGGCTGTCAGCCCAACTTACTCATATCGATCCAGACGTCCAATGTACCCTAGTCTCCCGTTCTCCATTTGAGCTATATCCCACAAAACATTTCCTGCCTCGGCAGGGCCACCAGGATATGGGCCAAACGCAGGCAGGTAGGCATAGTGTATATGGGGCATCTTGGTCAGCATGGGCAAGTTGGGCAAAAGGTCTGTTTCCATGCTGTATGACTCATGGCTCAACAATAGTAACATAGGCAGACCACAACGAGCAGTTACCTTCATACACAGTGAGGTGACCTTGTTCAAATGGAAGGGCGGCTCTTCTAATACTGGCCCCCTCATGTGTAGACCTTAGGAAGATGCTCCCTAATTCTCTCTGAGGGAAGCCACTGTTCTGTCACCTATTGAATGGCGAGTCCAGCAGGGTAACGAGAGATCAGATGCATTAGTACCTCACCTTCGCAGTTCTGGACTTCCAAATTTGGCTGTATGTGCACAGAAGGTTGAAAACTCAAATAGTCATAGACTCACATGGCATAGAAACTGGCCCTTTGGTCCATCCCGTCCATTCCAACCAAGATGCCGCAAGCAAGCTGGTCCATTTGGTCCATATCCCTCTAAACCTTTCCCACCCATGGTGGCACAGTGGCACAGCGGTAGAGTTGCTGTCTTTCAATGCCAGAGATGTCGCTTAACCTGCTGAGTTACTCCAGCACTTTGTGTCTTTTATTTTATCAACCAGCATCTGCAGTTAATTGGAATCATGGAGTCATACAGCTTGGAAACAAGCCCTTCAGCCCAACTTACCCTCGCCGACCAACATGCGCCATCTACCGTAGTCCGACTTGTCTGTGTTTGGCCCACATCCCTCCAAAACCTTCCTACCTATGTACCTGTCCAAATCTTTCTTAAAAGTTGTTATAGTACCACCTCCTCTAACAGCTTGTTCCATATGCCCACCACCCTTGGTGTAAAAAAAACCTACTCCAAATGTTCCTATTAAATCATTCCCCCCTCACATTAAACCTATGTCCTCTTGTTCTTGATTCCACTACTAAGGACTCTGTACATTCACCTTATCTAATCCTCTCATGATCTCAAGGGCCTATCCCACTTGCATGCGATTGCGTGCGC
Organism: Okamejei kenojei; assembly: GCA_035221665.1. Classification (NCBI taxonomy): domain Eukaryota; kingdom Metazoa; phylum Chordata; class Chondrichthyes; order Rajiformes; family Rajidae; genus Okamejei; species Okamejei kenojei. The sequence continues at coordinate 29,658,100 of CM069147.1, read as the reverse complement.
TTGGCGCGACTAACCGGAAGCGGAGGTTAGTTCGCGCGTGACGTCATTTACGTCATGCTGACAAATCAGCTGGGCAGGAGGCGGGTCGACTGAATTTGGGAGTCGCACGGCGTCGGGCGGTGACGTCATCACACAACGCCACGCCGGGCGGTGGCGTCATCACACAACACCACGTGCTAGGCATACGCTGTCAAGACGCTGCGTACGACCGCAATGCGCCTGCGTGTGTACGTGGGCCGACAGGTTGTTGGCACACGAAGATTTTGGTCACTGCAAGAATTTCGGAGTCCCACGCGATATCGGGACCAGCCCCGCACAACTCTGCGCTTCTAAGTGGGACCGGCCCCGCGCGGCCATACGGTGCACGTATGCCTCAAGCGACCACGAGGTCGCGTAATTTGCGAGCCAAGGTCGTGTAAGTGGGGCACGCCCTTTATACACCTCTATAAGATCACCCCTCATCCTCCTGCACTACATGGAATAAAGTCGTAGCCTGCCCAACCTCTCTCTAGCTTGTTTCTAATGGATTCAATGCACATACAAAAAGAAGAACAGCGCATGCTCTCCAAGTCCTCAGGAAAGAAGAAGCCCGATTATAAATCACTAATGATAAATTTTAAATTGTGGCTTTATAAATAATAAAAACCATTGCTTGCAATCAGTGCAAGCAGCATGTAGAATTCACTCCAGAAATTAATCAGAAGAAAAAGATGGAGGATTGTTTCAATCATACCACAAGCAATTCATCAAATTCAAAAGAAAGGGAATAAAATAGATTATGTGTAAATTATTGACACTGACTTATCAAAGGGGACTCTGACAGAGAAGAGAATTAAGGAATATCTGAAACTGCTGTATGCATGTGTCAAAAAAAAAACACTTCAAAACTTCAGACTGTGAAAAGCTGAATTCAATGTAGTTAAGTTTCCATCATGCTTTACTGAAGACCTCTTCACGTTGACATTTGGGAAAGTACAGAGGTCCTTGGCTCTCCTGAATTCTGTTCACATACCAGGAAGAACAGGCGATCTGGTATCATAAAATTCAACAAACCTATCTGACTAATCTCTTCCTTGGAGAGATCTAATTGTGTCACAGAAAATATCACTCTATTCACATGTGAAGGAGATCATCGATCAATGAAAGGTCTACCTTTTCTTCTGCATTGAAACACGTCACTGCCCTTCACTTCCTTTATACCTGCTAGCTACACATTTCGCAAAATAAATCATCGCATGACCTAAACGTTGCACCGTAGCCATCAGTCTAGAACAGAATGCAAGCGTTGATGCAGGGAATAGCTGGGACGTGCAAACTTAAGAGGCAGACTTGAGAGATTAAAGGGTTTCAAACTGATAAGCTCATACAGTCCTTACTGATCTAGAAACCACAGTTTTCCTTTAAAATTAGTGATAGAATCATATTCATACAACGTGGAAACAGACCAGAAGATAGACACAAAGTGCTGGAGTCAAGAGCCTGTCCCACTTAGGCAAATGTTTACACGACTGCCAGCGACTAGGCAGTCGCCACACGGTCGCCGGGGTGTCGCCTTTATGGTCGTGAATAGTCTCCTCAGTCGCCCAAAGAGTCGTAAGGTTTTTCTGGTCGCCACTGAATTTTGAAATGTTCAAAACCTTTCGACGACAGTCGGCGACCGTGGGCTTGTCGTAGCTTGTTTTTCCTGACTTAGGTGCTGTCGTAGGTTGTCGCCAGGTTGTCGTCAAGAGAAGTCAAGTAGCGACTTTGTAAAAACACATGATCAAGTAAAAATAAAGTGCGTGGACTTCCTGAACTTTTTGACCTTGAGCATTGTAAAATGGCTCCAAGGAGAAGGAAGGGACAGCCCAGTGGCAAGGCCAAAACCTCATCCCTACCCACCAGCCAGGTGGAGACTAAGGAAACCTCTTCTTGGACTTCTTCTTCACCATTCTTCTTGTCCTTCTGTCTTATAGATATTTAAGCAAGAGGGCTGCTGCAAGCAGCTTGGCTTCTTCTTGTAATAAGAGCAATGCCCTCTGATATTGCTCCATTGTAGTCATGATGCAGAATGATTCAAAACCGCACCCTACAACCCGTTTAATAGGAAAACTGGGTGATTCCATTGTTTTGGAGGCCAAAATGACGTCACATGTCATCAGTTGTCCTCAGTTGTTGCCGACAGGGTCGTAGCTGGTCGTAGCTTGTCGCGGGTGGACATGGGTTATCTTAGGTGTGGTCGTAGGTGGTCGTTCCTATCAAGACGATTGGGTCGTCGTTGTCGGTAGCTTGCCGTAGCTGAACGTCGATTAGATGGTAGGTTGTTGTAGCTTGTCGTAGACATTGTCGGAGGAGGGTCCAGTTGCTGTTTTTTGGTGACCTGCTACCACTAAAGAAGTTGCCGGCAGTCGCCAGAAGAATCTGGGACAGGCCCTTACCTCAGCGGGTCAGGCAGAATCTCTGGAGAAAAATGGGTGACATTTCAGGTTCAAGCCCTTCTTCAGACTCTGGCCTTTCGGCCCAACTTTTCCATGCTGACCAACATGCCTCATCGACACTAGTCTCAGCTGCCTGAAAATTTGGCCCACATCCCTCTAAACCATTCTTATCCATGTACCTTTCCGAATGTGTCTTAAACTTTGTAATATTATCACCTCTGGCAACCCGTTCCATAAACCCACCACCCTTGGTGTAAAAATGCTTCCTCTCGGGTTCCTGTTGATTCTTTATCCCCTCACCTTAAAGCTCTGTCAGCACAATCTATTCCTTTCCCAGGAGCCATTCATGTTAGTGTCCCCCATATGAAAGTAAAAATTGTATTTACATTCCCAGAGACTGCCAGTCTCCGAGCTTTGCTTTCCATTGAAATAAACGAAAGGCTTGGATTTATTAAGTGCCGCATATAACCTTAGGATGTCCTAAAGCACTTTGCAGCTGAAGAAGTCTCTTTGAAGAGTAGTCACAGCTGTAAAGCAGGAAGTGCAGCAGCCAAATTGATCAGAGGAAGATCCCATAGGCGAGCATGTAAAAATGAACTGGGTTAGTTGCTAATTTAGTAATATTGATCAGTTGGCAACATTATAGAATGGAACTGCAGATGTTGGTTTACACCGAAGATAGACAAAATGCTGGAGTAACTCAGTGGGATAAGTAGTTTGCATTCTCTACATTAATGACTGAGAGGTATGGCAGCATATGGTTACTAATATCGAGGTCTAGACTAGTCATTGAGTCATACAACGTGGAAGCAAGCCCTTCAGCCCAACTTGCCCACACCAACCAACATGCCTCATCTAAACTGGTCCCACCTACCTGACTTTGGCCCATATCCCTCAAAACCTACTCTATCCATGTTTGTTAAACATTGCGACAGTACCATACCTGCCTCAACCACCCCAGCTTTTTCCACACACACCAACCTGTGTGTAAAAAAGGTGTGCCCGTCCCACTTGGGAAACCTGAATGGAAACCTCTGCCGACTTTGCGCCCCACCCAAGGTTTCCATGCGGTTCCCGGAGGTTCCCGTCAGTCTCTCTATTAGTCGAAAGTGTTTTCCGTTTTAAAAATCAGTAATATTTTAGTCGAAGCCGGTTGCGATGCTAGTTGAAGGTGGTTGCCGAAGGACAGAAACCTTGGGTGGGGCACAAAGTCTCCAGAGGTTTCCGTTCAGGTTTCCTAAGTGGGACAGGGGCATTACCCCTCAGGTTCACAATAAATCATTTCCCCCTCACCCTAAACCTATGTCTTTTCGTTCTCGATTCGCTTACTCTGGGCAAAACACTCTGTGTGTTTACCCTATCTATTCCTCTCATGATTTTGCACATTTCTATCCAGCTCAACTTCCAACAGCTCAGTCCCTCGACTCCTGGCTAAATCCTGATAAATCTTCGAAGATTTTGGAAATACAAATTCAAATTGAAATGTAAATTAAGTTTATTAAACAAACCTAGAAATGAAAGCTAGTTTGAATATACATTGGCATGCTGCCATGAAAATCCATTTTGTTCATCACGTTCTTCCTTATGGGGAAAGAAAATCTGGTTCTTGCTAGATTATCTGAATTATCAAAATGTAAAGGTAAGCCCAAACACACAATAATATGGGTGAATGTTAAAGTGACCCAATGTGACTCCTAGGTAATGGGTAATGGATGAATAAAAAAATAATTCTTAGAGAGGGAATGTGCAAAACCACAGGACAGTTAACTGTGCATCTGTCATAACGAAAATGTCTGAAGCTATTATTAAAGACATTATAGGCAATCAGTTGAAAAGGAAATCATAGTTTTCCAAATTTATTGGCGTTCGTTGAAGAAGTGATATGTGCTGAGGATATATTGCCCTGAGATTTGCAGAAAATGGAAACTTAGTCTTTTACACAGTCGGGGAATCAGGAACCAGAGGACATAGGTTTAAGATGAGAAGGGAAAGATTTAATAGGAACAGAAAGGACATTTTCTTCACACAGAGGGTGGTGGGTATATGGAAGGAGCTGCCAGAGAAGCTAATTCAGGCAGGTACTAACACATTATTTTAAAGACAGATATTTTAAAGGTTTAGAGGGATGTGGGCCAAATGCAGGCAAATGGGACAAGCTGAAATGAGGCATCTTGGTTGGCATGAATGAGTTGGACCAAAGGGCCTGTTTCTGTACACTATGACACAAGGTTATGTCTAACCTTTATTCTTTTCTAGATAACCTCATTCTATAGCAGACACAAAAGCATCATTTGAAAGGCATTTGGACGGGTACATGGATAGGAAAGATTTAGAGGGATATGAGCCAAATGCAGGTAGCAGGAGCATAAATGGGACATCTTGGTCGGCGCGGGCAAAATTGGCCAAAGAGCCTATTTCCGTACTGTATCACACTATGACAATTTAACCTAGTATTTTAATAGGTAAAGCAGTGTTATAAACAGATCTCTATAAGTAGATATAAACAGGTATTTTTCCACTTGGAAGAATGTGCCATCATGATTACTGTTCAGGGACCAACTTCTTAGTTTATATCAATGATTTGGATGAAGGCATCAGAGGTATGGTTGCTATATTTTTCCTGATAAAACAATGGTAAGTAGGAATGTGATCTGGAAAGAGAATATAAGGCTAAGGGATAAATGCGAGAGCTAAGATTTAGGAAAAGGATTCGAATGTGGGAAGATACAAAATGTTCCATCTTGGTAGGAAGCATTTTTTTTTAAATGGCATGTTTTATAAAAGGTGAGAGTTTGCAGAGGTCCAATGTAGAACATAAAACACAACAGCACTTCGACAGACCCTTCAGCCCATGATGTCTGTGCTGAACATGATGCCAATGTAAATCATTTAATAATAATTAGAATATAATATTAAATTAATAATTAATTCATGTGGATAAATTAATTTCATCTGCCTGTATGTGATTAACATTCCTCCTTTCCCTGTATATCCAAATGACAATCGAAGAGCCACTTAAGGGGTAGCACAGGGTATAGTGGTAGAGTTGCTGCCTTACAGTAGCAGAGACCTGCGTTCTATCCTGACCACGGTTGCCATCTGCCCGTAGTTTGTGCATTCTCCCTGTGAGCACGTGGCTCTTCTCCGGGTGCTCCGGTTTTCTCCCACATTCCAAATATGTGCAGGTTTGTGGGTTAATTGGCTTCAGTAAAGATTATATATTGTCCCTAGTGTGTAGGATAGTGCTAGTGTACGGGGTGATTGCTGGTCAGCGCAGACTCGGTGGGTCAGTGGGCCGATCGGCCTGCTTCTGTGCTGTCTAAAGTCTAAATTGTCCTTGCTTCATCCACAAACGTGCGACGTTCCAATCACAGGAAGTTGACTGCAAGATTACTGCAAACATCTTCAAGGGCCACAAACTGCAATCACCTCGTGATTGTGCTCTTGGGTGAATATTCTAGTGACCTTGACAATAATCAAAAGACTTTGTGATGAATGCCAGCAATGAATGGATTTGGAATTAAGAAACTAGCTGCTTCTTCTGACTAGAGAGTTTATACCTAGGTACTATAGTCTTGGATAACAAGTCAGCCCTTTGGGATTGAGATGATGACAAATTTATCACCTGCCATTTATCACCTTGCTGTTTGTCGAAGCTGGGTGAGCACAAATTGGCTGCCCTGTTTCCAACACTTCAGAAACTATTTCATTGGATGTGAATTGCCACAGGCCAGGAAAGGTGCAAGTTTGTCTTCGATTCAAACAGCTGTAAATCTTTACATTCTCAAAGTCAAAGGTATTTATTTGTCATATGCACCGGTTATGAACTGAAACAATGAATGTCTTACTTGCTACTGCTTTATAGGGATATTAGCATAACAATATTTTTTTACCTGCACTTTTTCTGTAGCAGTAACCAATACTTTCCTTGTATACAAAAATATGCCGGTATGGATACATTTATCAATGAAATTAAGCTACATTTATCAATGAAATAAGCCCTCATCTTCTGTTTTGATTTTGTGGCCAATCAACTTCTAATTGAATACACTAATAACTAATATATAAAATCAACAATACTAAAAATGTGAAAATCAGGATATTAACGTTTTAGAGGTGCAAGTACACGATACCATCAAAAAAGCAATTAGCTGTGCACGATCTCCCTTCTCTTTCCACTCTATTGTTGCATTAGTTTTGTTTTTTTCGTTTAGTTTGTCACGTGTACTGAGGTACAGTGAAAAAGGTTTTGGTGGTGTGCTATCTAGTCAGCGTAAAGACTATACATGATTACAATTAAGCCACCCACAGTGTTCAGATACACGATACAGGGAATAACGTTTAGTGCAATGTTCACAATGAGGTGGAGGTGAATCGGACAGGACTCCAGCTTATGAAAGGAAAGTTCAAAAACATTACGACAAAGGGGAAGAAGCTGTTCCTGAGTCTGGTGGTGTCCGCTTTCAAGTTTCTGTATCTTGTGCTTGACGAGAGTAGGGAGAAGAAGGAATGACTGGAGTTGGCCAAGTCTTTGATTATGTTGGCTACTTATGTTGGCAGCATGAAGTAGATGGAGTTAATGGGGGGAGTGTGCCTGGCAAATACATTGTCTTTTCATTTCAATACTTCGATCCAACTGAATGCCAGTTTTATATTTGGACTTGAGGTTATCCATTGCAGTCAACATTTGTACTCATTTGTTTCTTGCACCCCCCCCCCCCCCACACCCCCCATACCCATTATATAAACTGTTAACAACAGACATAATCAGTACACAATCTCACATTCTGAAAGTTGTAATCTTGTAGAATGCATGGATGACCTTATAACGATTTTTGCCAGCACAAAGTTTTATCAGTGGAAAAACTATAAGCTGAAGATTTTAAGTAGGTCAATGGTTGTTTGGTTATTTATTATTTGTGAAAAATGAAAAAAAAACCTGAGGTCCAAAGTACATTCAAGATTGACCAAGCTGTAATAAAACATCGAATGAATCAAGAGTTATGGGAATAAACTGGGAATTGGGAGTTATCGGAAGATCAGCAATGATCGTGGTGAGTGGTGGAAACGGCTTCAGGGTGAGAATAACAACTCCAACTTATTTCTTGTGGTCTTATTCCATGTATTCATAAATCTTTAATAGAACGTTCTGGCATGATCAATCAGAGTGCTGAGTATAGAAGTTGGGATGTTATGTTGCAGTTGTACATTTGGCGTGTTGGGTTCAGTTTTGGTAACCCTGCTATAGGAATGATGTTGTTAAACTGAAAAAGTTCAGAGATTTACGAGGATGTTGCCTGAACTTGTAGGTCTAAGCTACAAGGAGAGGTAGAGCAGGTTTGGGCTTTATTCCTTGGAGTTAAGGAGGCTGACGGGTGTTTATAAGATCATGAAGGGAATAGATAGAGTGAATGCATAGAGTTTTTACCCAGAGTAAGGGAATCAAGGGCTAGAGGACATAGGCTTAAGTTGAGACTGGAAAGATTTAATAGGAACCCGAGGTACAGTTTTTCACACAACGGGAGGGTATATGGATGAAGCTGCCAGAGGAGACAGTTGAGACACATATTCTAACAATATTTAAAAGGAATTTAGATAGGTACATGGATATAAAAGGTTTAGAGGGACATGCCAAATGCAGACAAGTGGGACTAATGTGGATGGAACATTTTGGTTGACAAGTTTGGCCGAAGAGCCTGTTTCCATTCTGTATGACTCTACGACTCTGTGACGCTATATTTTACTTTTCCTGGACTGAACCCGTTCCATTATGCTGGCTGCTTACATTTCTTGACTGAAATTGCACAGTAGAATAAGTCTGAGAACAATTTCTATGGAAACAGATCAATTCCTGAGGGAGCATGACAGTGTAGATGCCAAGATGCTTCCACTAGTGGGAGAGGACAAGAGGAAGTTATTAGATAACAGGGTGGTGATTTGAATCTGAGGTAGGTACGAACTATCACTCACAGAGGATAGTGAACCTCCTGATTCCCTTACCCTGGAGGGATTAAGAGGCTAGTTCATCGAGGGTATTTCAAGAGAAAGTCGACAATGTTTTGAAAGATCAGGGAATTGAGGAATTGGTTATCTGGCACAGAAAAGGAGGTGAGGTCTGGACCAGATTAACCATGAGCATTGGGGACATAGCACTTTTTGTTTATCTAAACTTTGAAATCGTAACACTACAATGCTGTAACAATATATTCTACACTCTGGTATTTTTCTCTTTGCATTGCCTGTTGTACATATATGGCTTAAATGTACTAATGTAGAAGTACAGAAGTGTGAAATGCATCAAGATTCAGGGATAGTTTCTTCTTAGCTATTATCAGGCAACTGAACCATCCAACGAGAGAGCAGTCCTGAGCTACCACCTGCATCACTGGAGACTCTCAGCTATCTTTAATCAGACTTTATTGGACTTTATCTTGCACTAAACGTTATTTCCTTTATTTTCCGTTATTTCCATGTGCATTGTGGACAGCTCGATTGTACTCACGCATAGTCTTTCCGCTGACTGCTTAGCACACAACAAAAAAACTTTTCACTGTACCTCTGTTACACATGACAATAAACTAAACTAAACTTAATTAGTAGTTTGATTTTATAGAAAAAGGACCTTTTAGCTACCAAGTCCATGCCAACCACCAATCACCTGTTCACTCTAGTTCTATGTTATCTCACTTGCTCGTCCACTCCCTGCACACTAGCAGCAAATACTGAGGTCATTTAACAATATGATACGATATGACACAATAGAACTTTATTTATCCCAGGAGAGAAATTGATCTGCCAACAGTCATAAAACACAAGATACATGAAACATGAAATTAAAGTGATGAGTCGAAAGGATTGTGGATATGCAATGATTGGGGGGTGGGGGTGGGAGCGAGGGAGGGAGGGGAGTCAGTCTCAGTCTATCCCACGACAGAAGGGGGAGGATTTGTACAGTTTGATAGCCACAGGGGAAAAAGGATCTTCTGTGGCGTTCTGTGCTGCATTTTGGTGGAACCAGTCTGTTGCTGAAGGTACTCCTCAGGTTGACCAGTGTGTCACAGAGGGGGTGAGCTAGACCATCGTTGGGATGTGAGAGAAAATCGGAGCACCAGGAGGAAATCCACACAGTCACAGGGAGAACAAGCATACTCCATACAGACAGCGCCCAAAGTCAGGATTGAACCTGGGTCTCTGGCACCAAAAGGTAGCAGCTCTACCAGCTGTGATCTTCACTGTATGTTAGTAAAAGTGACAACGGTAAACCAGTACAAAAATATGATTAAGCTAGAAAACATGGTGGTGATGGGCTGAATGGTCTCAATTTCTGCCTTTATTTTCTGTAATTCAATCTAAAACAACACATGTGAAATTTATTTTTATGCTTTGAATGGCAAGTGGCTAATTAAGCCAATGAAAATACTTGCCGTCCTTACAATGCAGTTGCCCCGAAACAATAAAATTCCTGCCCCCATCTCTAAGTGTTAACAAATGCTCACGGAAAACATACATTTACAAGATTACTGGTGCAAATATCACTGGTGCTATAAAGGCACGTTTACTTTGCAAATCTGCCACCCATTGCAAGTGGATGAGATATAAATTGCAAGTTGTGAGTCACAATGACCCGCTGGTCAATGTTGATTTCTTGACCTGCTTTCTTTTGCTAAATAGAAGCAGCATTTCATTCTCAACTGCCTCAAGAGTACGACAAAACTGCAGGATTTGCACATTAAACTTGAACTCAAGTCACCATGCAAACTTGGAGCTGACACTGAATAGTATAAACACAATTTCAGCAATATGAAAATCATTACCACATGTCAATTAACTTTGTTGGCCCAGAAAGGATAACATTTAAAATGATAGACTCAATCCCTTAACTTTAGATCACTTTTAACTTTATTTTTTAATCTAATAATTCTTTCTCTCACTTTGTTTCTCTTTATGTGCCTGAGTTGAATGTGATTCATCCTACTCCCTGCTAAATTGTCCTTTTGAGTCTCATCTAGCTGGTTAAGGAGGTGGACCATGGGAACAAATCTTTGCTGAGGTCTTGAAAATCTTCTCTCACAGAAAGAGCGAGTGGAAATATTTCTGGAGCTGAAGGCGAGGAAACCTATCCAACAAATGTGCCTCTCACAAGCAAGGTTGGTCTTTGTCTAACCATCTGCCTATCAAACGCACCCTCACCTGTATCCACGCTTCCTTCCCCTTCCTTCCTGCCCCATCTCTCTACCAGCTTTCCTCCACTCCCCCCATGTCCCCGTGCCCATCCCTGTTCCCACCACAGTCAGTGTGAAGAAGGGTCCCAACCCTTCTACAACCATCAGGGAAGACACAAAGTGCTGGAGTAACTCAGTGGGTAAGGCATCATGGACGATGTTTTGGGTAGGGACCCCTCTTCAGGCTCATGGTCAAAGAGCAGAAGAGCAACAGGAGTAACAGAGGGGGTGCTGTGAGTGAGGATCTTACAGAAATCCCATTGGAGAAGAAGGGTCCCAACCCAAATTGTCACCTATTTGTGATCTCCAGATGTGTTGCTTGACACATTGAGTTATTCCAGTACTCTACAGCAGGAACAGTTTTTTTTTAGTTGACAAAACTAAATGCAGTTTAGTGCAGGAATATAATTTGGAAACAGGCCCTTTGGCCCACTGAGTCTGCACTGACTAGCAATCAACCGTTTACCAGTGCTATCCTACACACTAGGGGCAATTTACAGAAACCAATGAACATACAAACCTGCACGTCTTTGGAATGTGGGAGGAAACTGGAGCACCCGGAGAAAACCCACGTATTGACAGGGCGAACATGCAAACTCTGCACAGACAGCACCCGTAGTCAGGATCGAACCTGGTTCACTACCAGCTGCACCGCTGTGCCGCACTCTTCTTTGTTTCTACACGGTCATTTGGATGACCTGCAATTTCTCCTGAGGAAACTTAAAGAAATCAATATTATATGAAAACTTACCCGTCCAACAAGAATGGGTTCAGGTCCTGAAAATTCTTCCAAAACAAACATTTGATTCCAGACCCAGCCTCTCTTGGCACGGTTGAGGGCTCCAGCATCGGCGTTCAAACCATCGAGTGTTAACACATCCCCTTCCTGTAACCTCTGTGGAGCATCCAGGGGGATGGGCTGCATCAGTGGAAGCACACTAATCCATGCCAGCACCAAGCGAGCCTGCATATCCACAAGCATTGTTCCCAGTCTCTCCGGCATCATTCCTTGGACCTCTCGTGGTGGTTTGAGGAGTAGGGCAGGTGGATGTGAAGGATGATGTTGCAGGCAGCAGGGCGGTGAGTTATACAGAGATCTGTAGCTTCAGTCCAGGATAGGTCCCCACCTACAATGTTCCCTAACACTTGCAAGCCAACAATGTTATCACGTGCTATATCTGGCTAATTCTCCAGTTCCTTTGTGTCTGTGGTGTGTATAAAGAAGATTTATCAGAAAAGGTCCACGATACAGTTCCTTGGTGCATCGGGAAGTCCTGAAAAAAAAGGAAGAAATATTTGAATTATTTCAGGACTGAGCCTTGGTCCCTGGAAGCTGCACAAACCGCTGCACCACACTACCTCCCAATATAAATGAAGTCACTGAAAGGAGATAGGATGAAACCGGCTCTCTCCCCAGGTATAAAATGATGCAAAAAAAGGCACAAAAGTGCTTCAGTAACTCAGCAGGTCAGGCAGCATCTCTGGAGAACATGGATAGGTGACGTTTTGGGTCAGGACCCTTGTTCAGACTGAATGCAGCAGGGAGGAGAAAGCTGGAAGTGGGAGCTGGTCACCTATCTATGTTCTCCAGAGATGCTGCCAACCTGTTGAGTTACACCAGCATTTTTTCTTTCCTTTTTTGTAAACCAGAAACTGCAATTACTTGTGTCTCCATAATAGATGGGATGGATTTCAAACTCTACTCTGCAATATCATCAATCAAGTGCAAGCCAGGCATTAAACGGAAACCTTTTCTAATCCATTTGATTCAGTTTCAAGTACTTTCTGAAAATTAGCTGTGACTAAAAGCTTGGTTATTTTAATTTGGAGTTGCAGAAAGATCCAGGCAGAGATTCCAGGCAAAAGTTTTATCCATTGCCTGTTTAGTAACGTTAGAAAGACATTTAGATTTAGGGCAGCACAGTGGCACAACTAGTAGACCTGCTGCCTCACAGCGCCAGAAATCCAGGGTTTGACCTTGTTTAGACCTCGTTCCTGTCTGTGTGGAGTTTGCACTTTCTCCTGTGTACACATGGGTTTCCTCTACCTTACATCCGCATCATAAAGACCTGCAGGTCTTTAAGTCAATTAAACTCTGTATATTACCCCCAGTGTGTAGAGAGTGGATGAGAAAGTTGGAAAACATAGAATTAGTGTGAATAGGTGATCAATGACCGATGGACTTGAAGGGCCTCTTTCCATGCTTCATCTCAAGAAAAAAGATAAAACTAAATTTAGTGATGAAGGGCACAGAATTATGTGTCAAAGGTGTGAGGGGTTATGGTAGGAAGGCAGGAGAATGGTGTTAGGAGGGAGAGATTGATCAGCAATGATGGAATGGCAGTGTAGACTTGATGGGCCGAATGGCCTAATTCTACTCCTATCACTTATGATCCTGATCCTATAAGAGCAAAGAGACCTGCAGACTTTGTAAGGACAGGAGAAAGTTGCCTACACAAGGGGGGATGAGGCCATGATAGAATTTGAGAATAGCAATGAATTTAAACATCACCCTTTTTTCCGGGCTGGATATGTCCAAAACTAGAGCCACGGCATTAAGGTAAGAGGGAGGAATTTAACGGAGTTGTGTTGGGGAAATGTTTTACACATAGAGCAGTGGAGGCCTGGAACGCATTGCCAGGGGTGATGGTGGAGCCAGATACAACAGTGGCACTTGAGAGGCTTTTAGATAGACACATGGTAGTGCATGGAGTAGAGAGATATTGATCATGTGCAGGCAAAAGAGATCAGTTCAGCTCGGCATCATGTTCGTCACAAACACTGCGGGCCAAAGGGCCCATTCCAGTGCTGTTCTGCGTAATGTTCCATGGCCGTGTAAATCAAGAGTCGATTTTCAACTCTCAGCTCTCCCAAAGATTGCTGCTCTTCTGCTGATGTAACCTTCAGGAGATCCCTTTAAAAGTCCTTGGCACAGCTAGTGATTAAATGTATTCTTTCATTACATTGATTAAGAAATCCTATCTCATTCCAACAGCAGAGATAGTCATTTTAAGTATGCTTTCCAATCCCACCTGCTACATTTCAGGTTAGATATGTTGTACTTCTGAATCATGTTGACATTGACTTCAACATGTGGTCCATGTCTGGAAGGTTGTGTCTTGCGCAGGATTCCCCTCTGCTCTTTCTATTGTACTTGAGTTTGACTTGATTGTATTTAGACTTTAGACATTAGAGATCCAGTGTGGAAACAGACCCTTTGGCCCACCAAGTCCGTGCCAACCAACGATCACCCCATACACTAGCACTATCCTACACACTAGGGACAATTTACAAATTTACAGAAGCCAATTAACCATCAAAACTGTACGTCTTTGGAGTGTGAGAAGAAACGAGAGCACCCGGAGAAAAGCCACACGGTCACAGGGAGAACGTGCAAACTCTGTTTAAACATCACCTGCAGTCAAGATCGACCTGGGTCCCTGGCACTAAGGCACTAACACTATCGCTGTGCCACTGTGCCACCCCATTTATGCTTGGCATATCTGATCTGCTTAGATGGCATGCAAATCATCACTACACCTGGAAACATAATAAACTTGGAACATATTTTCAGAAATATATCCTCAATATGTTGCAGATGCCAGTGATGCAGGGCTCAAAATAGCTTCCAAAATTACACTACATTTAGAAACATAAAAATGCTGAAGAGAATGTTACCAAGATTCGAGGGACTGAGCTATAAGGAATGGTTGAGCAGGCTAGGGATTTATTCCTTGGAGGGGTGATCTTATAGAGGTGTACAAAATCATAAGAGGAATAGATTGGGTAAATGCGGAGAGTCATGTGCCCAAAGTAGGGGACTTGAGAACCAGAGAACATAGGTTTAAGGTGAGGAGGGAAAGATTTAATGGGAACCTGAGGGGTAACATTTTTTCACAAAGGGTGGTGGGTGTATGGAATGAGCTGCGGAGGTGGTAGTTGAGGCAGGTACTATGGCAACATTTAAGAAACATAGTGTAGGTTAAGAGGGATATGGGTCAAATGTAGGCAGGTGGGATTAGTATAGATGGGACATGTTGATCTGTGTGGACAAGCTGGGCCTATTTTAACGCTGTGTGACTCTAGACTCTATGCACAGGAAATTGCCTTTTGGACCATGTGACAACATTGGTGCCAAATTAAGCTTGCATACGGTCTATACTCCTTTATTTGCTGTCTGGTCATGTATCTAGTTAAATGCCTCTTAAACATCGCAATCACGTGTGGTTCTACTACCTCTGCTGGCTGTGTGATCCAGGCACCTAACAATTTTGGTGTAAATTACTTATCTCTCAAATCTCCTCTTTAAACATCCCCCCTCTCACCTTAACCCAATGTGCTACATTATTTGATGTTTCCATTCTGAGAATAAGAATAAATCTACCTTATTTATGCTTTATTGTTTAGTTTAGTTTACAGATACAGCGTGGAAACAGACACAGCAAGTACGCGCCGACCAGCTATCACCACACACTAACACTATCCCACACACTAGGAACAATTTGAAATTTTACCAAAGCTAATTAACACATCTTTGGTGTATGGGAAGAAACCGGAGCAACCACATGGTCCCACGGGGAGAACGTACAAACTCCATCAGGACAGCACCCGTAGTCAGGATTGAACCTGTGACTTTCGTGCTGTAATGCTGCAAACTCTGCCGCTGCGCCACCATGCTGCCCATTCACATTTTTTTCAATGCCAGGGTTTCCCTCGATGAATGTGGTGCCCGTTTATTAACAGACTGAAATTAGGTTAATCTTGAAAAAGAAGTACTATTCATAAGTGTCCTAAAATTCCTGAAGACGACATAAAAATTACACTGAGCTAATTAACAGACCAGACTGTACTTACATTTAGCTCATAGCTTTGCAGCAAACTGCTCTTCACCACCCCCTGAACTTCCGCGCCTAAGCATTGAAACAGAAATGTCAGAGGCCACATGTTGGCACATCTGAACCTCTCGCTCTTTGCTAAACTCACCATGGCTTGTCGGCTTGAGACACTCACTCCCATTCATTTGAAAATAAATGGGGTCAAGCTCACTGATTAAAAAGGAAAGAGCAGGTAAGTGGTTTATTTATTTTATACTATGTTTAAATAACTAATTCTAATTAATACTCCAACTCACATTCAATTCAGGGAGATGGGCAGCACAGTGGCACAGTGGTAGAGTTTTCCCTTTGCATTCAATGTCTCAAAGTGCAATACCTCACATTTGTCAGATTAAACTCAGTCTGCCATTTTCCACCCATTTCTGTAGCTGATCTATATCTCTGCTGTTCACTTTGACAGCTTTCCTCACAGTCCGTGACCCTAGCAATCTTGGTATCCTCTGCAACCTTACTCACCAACCCGTCCTAGTCTATGTCCAAGACACGTGTGTGTGTGTGTGTGTGTGTGTGTGTGTGTGTGTGTGTGTGTGTGTGTGTGTGTGTGTGTGTGTGTGTGTGTGTGGACACGTGCACATATATGTATAGAAACATAAAAACATAGAAAATAGGTACAGCAGTAGGCCATTTGGCTCTTCAAGCCAGCACCGCCATTCATTATGGCTGATCATCCAAAATCAGTACCCCCTTCCTGCTTTCTCCCCATATCCCTTGAATCCGTTAGCTCTAAGAGATATACCTAACTCTATCTTGAAAACATTTTTTTAATTGTATATATACATATACACACACACCCACACACACACCCACACACACACACACACACACACACACACACACACACACACACACACATACATATATATATATATATATATATATAATAAACAGCAGAGGTCCCAGCACAGGTTCCTGTGGAACTCCACTGGTCACAGGCTTTCAGCAGTAAGCCATTTATGAGACAAAACAAACAAGTTACTTGTCATCACGTGAATATTATTCTCTCGATAAACCTATCATGAGGGACTTTATTAACTTGGTTGATCTAAGATGACTCCCAGATCAGACAACCCTTTGTGTGCTGTCACAA
The DNA here is from genome assembly GCA_035221665.1 of Okamejei kenojei. NCBI lineage: Eukaryota > Metazoa > Chordata > Chondrichthyes > Rajiformes > Rajidae > Okamejei > Okamejei kenojei. Next base: position 29,641,479 of record CM069147.1, on the reverse strand, counting down.
AAGTGGATGGCTCCAATCTTTTCACACTGTAAATGGTTCGAATGTAATCATTTATTACCTTTCCACTGGCTGGTTAGCATACAACACTGTACCTCAGTACAAGTGATAATAAACTGAACTAAATAAACAAAACTAAATTAAATGCTGCACTATTCCACTATTCCCTCTGCCGAAAGAAATTCCTCCTCATCTAATGGGAGATTAGAGGGAGGCACCAGTACATGGGATATTAGGGGAGGCCACCAGTAAATGTTTCGATGCTGTATCTCTAAAATTAAAACTTCTAATGCAACACCAAGTTTTAAAATAAACCTGCTTTTATTTGAACCTTGACTCTGTGGCTTGTTGATATTTCTGTGGCAGATTTATGGGGCAATAAATTAAGGAAAGGAACAATGTGGATCCACTCTAATCAAACCTAATGAGTTGATTAAAGCTGCTTCTGCATTCTCCGTGGTTCAAGTGCAGCAGACTTTGACCAGACAAGGACCCTCTGAATTGGACTGGAGAGGAACTCCTGAGGGGCCATAGGTCATTGCCGTATACTGGCAGCAGGCCAGGCTCACCTGCCGTGTGACCGGGAACCCGCCTGGAGTAGGAGCCCCGTCCGAGGCTCGTCTCATGCTCGTCCCTGAAGACCGGGAAGCGGAGAGAATAGTGAAGTTAGTCGCAAAGCCAGCAGATGCTGGACAAAGGGCCGATAAGGAGAACCGGAGGGGTCTTACCTTGCGTGCCCTCAAGTTCGGCTGCCGAAGGCATCTCTGGTGAATGAAGGTTGGAGGTGGCCGGGCGAGGAGAAGGTGGACGGTTCACTGGCGATCGGGATGGAGTTGTCTGCTACAACAGGCCTTTATGGCCAGTTACCACTGGGACTTTGAAATGGCTCCAAAACCCAGAGCTCTTGCATATGGACCCAATGGGGAGCAGTCTATGCATTGCGTACTTAATCACGGATTGCATTTATCTATGGCAATAATCGTACTGATTACTACGCAAAAAAATAATTTAACTTACTTTGGTACTGGTGATAAAAAAATAACCTTGGAACCTTTGTGTGTAGGGTAGTGTTAATGTGTGGGGATCGCTGGTCGGTTTGGACTTGGTGGGCCGAAGGGTCTGTTTCTGTGCTGTTTCTTGAAACTAAACTAAACTAAACCAGAAGCTGGGTTTTTCCTGGTCAGAGCAAAGGTCACAAGGAGATTTGGTGGAGGCACACAATATTATGAAGGGATTAGACAGGGGTCAATAAAAGGAGGCTGTGCCCATTAGCGGAAAGAGTCATAGTCATTCATCAAGCAAACAAGCTCTTCGGCCCAACTCATCCAGACCGACCAAGGTGCCCCATCTAAGCTCCTCCACTGTCGGAGTGAGGTCACATGCAAATAGGTGAAACAGCACCCCATATTTTGTTTGGGTTGTTTACACCCCAGAGGTATAAATGTTCATTACAATAACTTCATGAAACCCCAGCATTTCCCTCTTTCCCCATACCCCACTCCCACACCCTAGTCGCACTGATCACATCCCTGTATTCCTTTGTTATCACCTCTTCCCCAGCCAATAATAGGCCACTTTAGGCTCCACCCTTCCTTGGTTATCTTTTGCTGGCCCTGATTTGCTCTGGCCTTTTCCTATCTCCAGTTCCCCACCCCTACACTACTTTCAGACTGAAGGAGGGTTCTGACCTGAAATGTGACCCATATTTGTTCTCTAGAGATGCTGTGTGACCCACTGAGTTACTCCAGCACTTCATCTAAGCTAGGCTCCATTAAACCTTTCCTATCCATGTACCTATCTGAATGTACTTTAAATGCTGGGTCAAAGACCAGCAGAGCAAATGTTCCTAAGTTTTAGGAACAGAATAAAGCCATTCAGCCCATCAATTACATCCTGGCCTTCAATCATAGTCGATCTATTATTCCCTCTCAAGTCCTCTCTCCTGTATTCTCCCCATAACTCTGACAACCTTACTAATCAAGAATCTGTCAATCTTTGCCTTAAAAATATCCATTGATTTGGCCTTCACAGCCTACTGTGGCAGCGAATTCCACAGATTCATCATCCTCCGACTAAACAAATTCCTGCACATCTCCTTTCTAAAGATACGTCCTTTTATTCTGAGGCTATGCCCTCTGGTCCTAGACTCTCACACTAGTGGAAATATTCTCCCCACTTCCACTCTATCCAAACCTTTCACTATTTGGTAATTTCAATGAGGTCCCCCTTCACTCCTTATAAACTCCAGTGAGTACAGGCCCAGCGACACCAAACACTCATCATATGTTAACCAATCATTCCTGGGATTATTCGCATAAACCTTCTCTGGACCCTCTCCAACATCAGCACATCCCTCCTCAGATATGTGGCCCAAAACAAATGTGAAGGATGACTATTTTTTGAACCCAGGTGTCCAGTGTTATCAGCTTCTAGAATTAATTTCCAGTAGATGGGGAGGGAAGAGAATCACTCAGTAATTGGAGAGAGTTGTGGATGTAACCCAGTCCACCGCACAAACCTGCTTATCATCACCCCATCTACTGTATCTACACTTCAAGCAGCCTTGGGATAGGGCCCAACATTATCAATGACCACTCACACCCTGGTCATTCCTTCTTCTACCCTCCGCAGGCATGTAGAAGATACCAAAGCTTGAAAGCACATACCACCAGATTCAGGAACAGCTTCTTCCCTGCTATCTTTAAGAGCCCTATCTAGCTCTCTCTTGAAAGCATCCAGAGAACCTGCCTCCACCGCCCTCTGAGGCAGAGAATTCCACAGACTCACCACTCTCGGTGAGATAAAGTGTTTCCTCGTCTCTGTTCTAAATGGCTTACTCCTTATTCTTAAACTCTGGCCCCTTGTTCTGGACTCCCCCAACATCGGGAACATGTTTCCTGCCTCTAGTGTGTTCAAGCCCTGAACAATCTTATATGTTTCAATGAGAATCCCTCTCATCCTTCTAAACTCCAGAGTGTACAAGCCCATCCGCTCCATTCTCTCAGCATATGACAGTCCCGCCTTCCTGGGAATGAACCTTGTAAACCTACGCTGCACTCCCTCAATAGCAATAATGTCCTTCCTCAAATTAGGGGACCAAAACTGCACACAATACTCCACGTGTGGTCTCACTAGGGCTCTGTACAACTGCAGAAGGACCTCTTTGCTCCTATATTCAATTATTCTTGTTATAAAGGTCAACATGCCATTTGCTTTCTTCACTGCCTGCTGTACCTGCATGCTTACTTTCATGGACTGATGTACAAGGACCCCAGATCCCGTTGTACTTCCCCTTTACCCAACTTGAAGCCATTTAGATAGTAATCTGCCTTCCTGTTTTTGCTACCAAAGTGGATAACCTCACATTTATCTGCATTAAACTTCATCTGCCATGCATCTGCCCACTCCCCCAACCTGTCCAAGTCACCCTGCATTCTCAAAGCACCCTCCACAAAGTTCACACTGCCACCCAGCTTTGTGTCATCTGCAAATTTGCTAATGTTACTTTGAATCCCTTCATCCAAATCATTGATGTCTTTTGTAAATAGCTGCGGCGGTCCCAGCACCGAGCCTTGCGGTACCCCACTAGTCACTGCCTGCCATTCTGAAAGGGACCCGTTAATCCCTACTCTTTGTTTCCTATCTGCCAACCACTTCTCTATCCATGTCAGCACTCTACCCCCAATACCAAGAGCCCCAATTTTGACCACTAATCTCCTATGTGGAACGTTATCAAATGTTTTCTGAAAGTCCAGGTACACTACATCCACTGGCTCTCCCTTGTCCATTTTCCTAGTTACATCTTCAAAAAATTCCAGAAGATTAGTTAAGCATGATTTCCCAATCATAAATCAATGCTGACTTGGACTGATCCTGTTACTGCTATCCAAATGTGCGGCTATCTCATTTTTTATAATTGACTCCAGCATCTTCCCCACCACCGATGTCAGGCTAACTGCTCTATAATTTCCTGTTTTCTCTCTCCCTCTTTTCTTAAAAAGTGGGATAACATTAGCTACTCTCCAATCCACATGAACTGATCCTGAGTCTATAGAACATTGGAAAATTATCACCAATGCATCCACAATTCCTTAAGTATAGTACCCTGGGATGCAGACCATCAGGCACTGAGCATTTATCAGCCTTCAGTCCCATCAGTCTATCCAACACCATTTCCTGCCTAATGTGGATTTGGCTCTGTCACCCCAGATCCTCTGGCCACTACTATATCAGGAAGATTGTTTGTGTCCTCCTTAGTGAAGGCAGATCCAAAGTACCTGTTCAACTCATCTGCCATTTCCTTGTTCCCCATAATAAATTCACCTTTTTTGGTCTTCAAGGGTCCAACTTTGGTCTTAACTAAGACACAAAGTGCCGAAGTAACTCAGAGGGTCAGGCAAAACCTCAGCTATCCATGTTCTCCAGAGACGATGCCTGATCCTTTTTATCCCCAAAATAAACTTTGTTCAGAATAAAAATTATATATAAAAACAAGTACATTGCAAAGACTCTTGTGATATTTCTCAGCGTTTAAATATTTATTAGTTTTATATTTAGTAGTGTTCGCAAACTATCCTTCCACCAAGCATCCTTGCCGCTCATGTGGCCCACTGGCGTAATATCTTTTCCCTTGTTTATGGACAGTCCCCACCGGACTCAGCCCAGCAACGGGAGGACCCTAGACTATGGTCTTCCCCCACAGAGCCTTGGCGTTGGCTCCACCAAGCTTCAGTGCGTCCCTTCCCTCAGCACGTAATCCCGCAGGCTGAAATGGACCAATCAGCAACATTCCCCGATGGACATCTTGCTCTGCTGGGAGCCATTGAGTTACTCCAGCACTTTGTGTCTTTTTCTGTATAGCAGGAACTGCAGTTCCTTATGACTACAGGATAAAATCATTGTGAGATTAGGGGAAGGATGAACAATCACTGTGTCTTTTTTAATACTATTTTGTGTACCTTTTTCCTTTCCCTTCTGCAATACCTGATCTATTCATGTAGAGAAGATCATACAAAATAGTTTTCACTGCATCCCGGTATGTAGCAAATTATTCTAATAAACCAATGAACTGGTCGGTGCGGACAGTAGGCCGAAGGGCATGTTCCACACTGTATCTCTAAAAAGAAGTGCCAAACTTGCATACCTTGGTGAAGTTATGGATCGCTGAGTGTTTGATACTGAGCATGACGTGGAGAGCCAACTCAACAACGATTAGTAGATTAATTTGCTTGAGATATGGTATTGCAAAAATAATGAACAATGGTGGCCTATTGTTACCCGGAAAAAAATGCACCATTTATTTAGTTTTTTAGAAACTTCGTAGGAGACTACCCATTTGTGAAAATCATTGATGCAGTTGATAGGAATAATGTATTATTACTCTGGTTTTGATATCTTCTGGTGACAGTTAAAGAGAACTGAGTGGAACCGTGAAGCAATCCCTACAATTTTTGATTTAAATAGTTACCTTGTTATTATGCTTCTTTCGTCTTCCAGATTAATGCCGGGAACATGAGAACGTTTTGTTAAGCTTCCCTCTGCTGAATAAACAGGAAATCTGTACACATCCTTTTCAAATGCAGAACTCCTGATTTTCTACATACTGCAGATGAATAAAACCTTGCTTCATATTAGCATTCCTTGCATCAGTTAACTAATTCCTCACTGAATATACAGGCGTCAAACTTATACTAAAGTCATACAGCACTGAAACAGGCGTTTCAGCCCTCTGAGTTCATACTGGCGACCAAGCATCCATTTGCATTAATCTTCTAATCTTTCCCAGTGCTTCTTTTGTAGACCAAAAGGTACCGGTATGCATATTACAAAAAAAAACACAAAATGATGGAGAGAAATTCAGTGGGTCGTGCAGCATCTCTAAATGACGGATATGCAGCATCTCTGGAAGACATGGATGGGTGATGTTTTGGGTTGGGACCTTTCTTCAGACTAACTGTAGTGGAGGGAGAAAGCTGGGAGAGAAGTGGGGGTGGGACAAAGTCAGGAGAGTGATAGGTGGACACAGGTGAGAGGAGTTTTAATTTAGTTTAGTTTATTTTTTCTGGAAATATGAGGGAAAACATTTTTTACACTTGGAGAATGATTGCTGTCAATTCAATTAATTCAAACTGACCAACCCGCAGGTCTTTGCAATGTGAGTGGATACCAGGGGTGGCACGGTGGCGCAGCGGTAGAGTTGCTGCCTTACAGTGCTTGCAGCGCCGGAGATCCGGGTTCAATCACGACTATGGGTGCTGTCTCTGCGGAGTTTGTATGTTCTCCCCATGACCGTGTGGGCTTTTGCCGAGTTCTTTGGTTTCCTCCCACACTCCAGAGACGTACAGGTTTGTAGGTTAATTGGCTTGGGTTTGTATACTTGGTTTAAGTGTACATTGTCGCTAATATGTGTAGGCTTGTGTTAATGTGTGGGGATTGCTGGTCTGTGTGGGCTGAAGGGCCTGTTTCTGCGCTGCATCTCTAAACTAAACTAAACTAAACGAGAACATCCAGAGGTCAACCCACAAGGTCAAAGAGAGAGCATGGAAACTCCACACAAACAGCACTGGATTTCGGAGTTTAACCTGGGTAATTTATTTTAGCTGCACCCAATGCACTGCTCATACTTGGGCATACATTTATATATCACCTGCATCTTATAATTATTACAAATCTAGTGATCCACTTCATCCCAGTACCGGAAAAATGACCCAAATGCCAATGGTATATGGACACACTGATCTGTTCTGTATTCATGCATTCTATATTCTGTTGTGCTGAAGCAAAGCAAGAATTTCATTGTCCTATCTGGGACACATGACAACAAACTCTCTTGAATCTTGAATCAACATAACCCTTGCTCTAAAGTAAACCTTGCATGAATATTGATTTATCTAACTAAGTAATACTTGCAACCCCCTTCTCTCCGTTCCTCCCCCACCCTAGTCATCGCACTAGTTTCACTGTCATCCAGCTGAGTGTTACTGGTTGTATCACTTGTTATCACCTCTCTACAGCCAACGATGCCCCATTGTGGGCTTCACCTTTCCTTGATCATCATTGCTGGCTTTGATGTCCTTTTGTATACTTTTCGTTCATTTGTTCTTTGTAACTTTCAATATCTCTTGTTTCCCTCTCCCCGACTCTGTCTGAAGAAGGGTCTCGACCCGAAACATCACCTATTCCTCCTATTCTCCAGAGATACTGCCTGACCCGCTGAGTTACTCCAGCTTTTTGTGTCTATCTTCATCAACATGAAGTCTTAGTCGACCATGAGTTGCGATCCAGACTGCATATCTAAGGGATATCTGAGATAATGCTGAACTTCAGGGGTGTCAGGGGTTATGGGGAGAAGGCAGGAGAATGGGCTTAAGAGGGAAAGATAGATCAGACATGATTGAATGATGGAGTAGACTTGATGGACCAAATTGGCCTAATTCTGCTCCTATCACATGAACTTCAAAGGTTGAAGGGTTAAAGGAAATTCCACTACTTAAAGCCAAGGCAGATTAAAACACAGCTGCAAGTGGTATTTGTGAAATAAAATAATTGGATAGCTTACCTAAAAACTAATGAGAAACCTGATTATTTTTAACTTTCAACAACATCATAAGTTGCCTTGTGATAACTGGATTTGCTCACCACTTCAATTGAAATTATTCACTTTGTCTCAAACTGCAAATGTAATTTCTCCAGTAAATCTTTTCAAAGCCTTTGTGGTATCAACACAGATGGAGACGACGCGATTGCTTCAAGATGTGCATATGCAGTGTTATTTTCCATTTCCACACATACATTGACTATCTGACTGATTCTACTTAGAACCATTGAGCACCAACCGCAGAATTATATCATAACTCAACAAACAATGTGCAAAAAGGAGACGGCACAGATCAAACTCATTAATTCATGTTCATAAGTTATAGGAACAGAATTAGGCCATTCGACCCATTAAGTCTACGCCATTCAATCATAGCTGGTCAACTTTTCCTCACAACTACATCTCCTCCCTTCTCCGCATAACCTCTGACAGCCTTACTGTAGCCCTGTCTCACGGTGCGAGTCATCCCACGAGTGACCCCAAGTGAAAGAAAAAAAACAGACTCGTGGTTATGTACAAGATTTCAAGTTTATGATCAAGTGTTTAACCGAGTTCCCACGGGTATGTCATTGCTGCGATGTTCCAAGTTCCTCTCCCGAGTTACCAAATTCCTCTCCCGTTACTCTTGAGCCAACCGTGAATGAAGGTAAGTGTGTGAGGGTGTGTCCGGATGCCGGCTGCGGCCGCTGTTCTTTCACATCAGTTGCACATCAGGTTGTTGGGAGACGGAGCTCAGGGGTCGCCTCCTGAGCTGCTTTGGTGCCCAGGCGTAAGTTGAGGTGGAGGGTGGTTGGGGGTGGGGGGTGACAGACAAGGCAGTTGGGTGCTGGGATCATTCTCTGCGGGATGGTCTTAGTGCGGGAGACATGTGTAGGAGAGGTGTGCTGACTGCAGGCAGACACTTTGGTAGTGATTGCCCACCAGTCTCAAAAGCCGCTGTATCTCTCTGTCCCTATGCTAGCAGGGGGCAATCAAGCAGCACAATAGCCCCCTCACCCTCCACGCCAACACAAAGGGGAACGATCCCAAGGCTTTAGGGGCAGAAACAGCGGACAGGCGACAATCACCCGCCATAACGCGAGAGAGATCATGCGCTATTGTAGGTCTCCTTTGCACGTCGGTGTTTCTGTATTTCTCCATCTCATTGTTGGCCCAGTCTGTCACCAGCCCCACCCCCACCCCTCTGCTTCCCGGCCATGTGTGTGACCCCCTTCCCTCCCCTCTCCAGCTCCCCGTCCATTGCACCGGGCGCGGGGGCTTCGCACCGTCTTCACGTCGGCGACGATCCCAAGGCTTTGACGGAAGGCAGACGCAACAAGCTGGAGTAACAACGCGGGCCAGGTAACATCTCTGGAGAATGTGGATAGGTGACGTTTCGGATAAGGGCTCGTCTTCTGAAGAAGGATCTCGACCCGAAAAGTCATCTATTCCTTCTCTCCAGAGTTGCTGCCTGACCCGCTGTGTTACTCCAGCTTTTTTGTGTTTATCGTTGAATGGGTGACGTTTCGGGTCGAGGCACCCTTCTTCGGACTGAAAATAAAACTTGCCTCGCGTGAAGCGGCTTGTAAAGTAAAACATAAAATCGAGAAATGTTAAAGGTTGACTCATTTATGTGCTGCTATTCATTCACCTGGCCTATTGCTGTCCTCCCTCGTCCGCCGTGAGCGCTGGACAACTCACCGGGTGCAAACCTCCGCTGCATCCCGGGCGGAGGGCGATGATCACCGGACTGACCGGCAAGTAGAGGCGGCGGGTCGGCCAAGCCCGGCTCCCCGCCACCGGGATAGACACCAACTACTGGAGTAAATTCAGCGGGATCTCTGGAGAAGTCTGAAGTAGGGTCTCGACCCAAAATCTCACCCATCCCATCTCTCCAGAGATGCTGCCTGTCCCTCGGAGTTACTCCAGCATTGTGTGTGTCTATCTTCGGTGTAAACCAGCATCTGCAGTTCCTTCCCAATCCCACACTCTCGGCCCCGGGGGGTGGATGGAGCATCACACGTAGACACATCCCACCCACCGCCCCAGACTTGCCTCTCCGGCATGTCTTTAACCGCGTCCTAAAGCTGTTCATTGAGACAGAGTGACAAATACGGAGCCACGGGGCAGGCGCCCTGTAATAAAGGACAAATGGCGGATCATTGCAGAAAGGCCGAAGATAGACACAAAATGCTGGAGTAACTCGGCGGGACAGGCCGCATCTCTGGGGAGAAGGAATGGGTGGCGTTTCGGGTAGAATCCGATTCTCTGGCGCTATAAGGCAACAGCGTTACAGCTGCGCCACTGTACCAGCCTTAACTACTTTCTTTGGCAGCTCATTCCATATACACACCACCCTCTATGTAAAGATGTTACCTCTCAAGTCCCTTTAAAATGTTTCCCTTCTCATCAAGACAGCAGTCTCTTTGGCTCAACTTGCCCACACAGCCCAACATGTCTCATCAACACTTGTCCCACCTCCCTGCATTTGACCCATATCCCTCTAAACCTGTCCTATCCATGTACCTGTCTACTAGCTTTTTCAAATTTGTGATAATACCTGCCTCCGCTACTGCTCCTCGCTCCGTACACCCACCACCCATTATGCGAAAACGTTACTCTTCAGTTTCCTATTTAATTTTTTTCCCCTCAACTTAAACCTTTGCCCCTGTTCTGGGCAAGTGACTATGTGTGTCTACCCAATCTATTCCTCTCATGATTTACTGAGCTGCCAGTCCTGCTTTTCTCTCAACCATTTTTCTCTCAGGCCTACTGTATAATGTCACAAACAACCACCACCCTGAGTTAATCTGTTTTACCTGTTAAACCTCTTGCATTGAAATAATTACTAAATAAACTATCAGTCTTTCCTTTCCTTTTACTGTGCTGCTGGCTACTAAAATTAGTGCTGTGTAATGGATGAAAATTGATGCATCCTTTAATGAAGTATTTAATTACGCAAAATACCTCATTTCGTCAAAACATTGGCAAAATGAGGCACTCAGAACTGAAATAAACATGAAAACTGAAGCACTCAAGTCCTAATTATATTAATGCAAACTCATCATGGAAAAAAGGGATTGTATATTAATGTTCTGAACAATGAATGATGAAATGGTTTATAGTCAACCTCCCAGCATGATACATGTTTGGAAAGGAAACACATGCTGCTCGATGGGGAAAGAACTAAATAATTGAACAACTCTTTTGAAAGAGACAACACGATCACATGGGCTGAATGAGAGATATGCAAAATGTAACAATGATAAATGAAAAAGGCCATTGTTAGCTGCTTGCTAGATGAGAACGAGAAGATGGTGCGACTTGGGTGGGGGAGGAATGGAGAGGCAGGGAATGCAGGGATTACTTGAAGTTAGAGAAATCAATATTCATACCACTGGGTTGTAAGACACTGGTTTACACTGAAGATAGACACAAAATGCTGGAGTAACTCAACGGGTCCGGCAGCATCATTTACTGGTTTACACTGAAGATAGACACAAAATGATGCGTGACCCTCTTGGATTAATTGTACGTTATATGAATCTATTATTGGCTGTTGATAGATATCCTCCTCCAGAGGCTGCAACAGGAAATCTAGACCTAAGCGCTGTTGGATGAGGGGTGATCATATAGAAGTGTACAAGATCATGAGAGGCATGGATAGGGCAAATGCACAGTCTTTTACCCAGAGTATGGGAATCGAGAACCAGACTACATAGGTTTAAGGTGAGGGACGAAAGATTTAATAGGAAATTGAGAGGCTACTTTTTATGCACAGTGGTGGGTGTATGGAACAAACTGCCAGAGGAAGTAGTTGAGGTAGGTAGTATCACAACGTTTAATAAACATTTGGACAGGTACTTGGATAGGATAGATTTAGAGGGATATGGGCCAAATGCAGGCAGGTGGGACTAGTATAGATGGGGCATGTGGGCCGGCATCGGCAAGCTGGGCCGAATGGCCTCTTTCTACACTGTATGACTCCATTACTCTAAATTCCACTGTCAGAGGACCTTCTCCAAGTTGTGATGGAAGACTGAGGAGCTAAGTATTCCCCTGAAGAATCTGCAAAATACGCGAAAGAATGTGCCCAGAATGATAAAAGGAAGAAGATGCATGAAGAAAAGGAATAATCAATAAATGGGAAGATGCTGAGGGCTGTAATGGAATAATGGGAGCATGCAGTGTACATGTACAGATCTTAAAAGGTAGCAGGAGATGCCCATAAGGTAATTTGAATGATACATGAGAGACTTTGCTTTAGGAATTAAATACAAGAGCAGGGAGTTCTTGATAGAAACATAGAAAAATAGGTGCACGAGTAGGTCATTCGGCCCTTTGAGTCAGCACCGCCATTTAATATGACCATTGCTGATCATCTAAAATTAGTAAACCCGTTCCTGCTATTTCTCCATATCCCTTGATTCCTTTAGCACCGAGCTTAATCTAACTTCCTCTTGAAAGCATCCAGTGAATCGGCCTCCACTGCCTTCTGTGGCAAAGAATTCCACAGATTTACAACTCTCTGGGTGAAAAAATGTTTCCTCATCTCAGTCCTAAATGCCCTAACCTTTTTCTTAAACAGTGAGTCCTGGTTCTGGACTCCCTCAACATCGGGAACTTTATTCCTGCATCTATCTTGTCCAATCCTTTAAGAATTGTATATGTTTCTATAAGATCCTCTCTCATCTAAATTCAAGTGAATACAAGCCCTGTCGACCTATTCTTTCATCGTATGTCAGTCCCGCCATCCCGGGAATTAACCTCGTGAACCTATGCCACACTCTTTCAATAGCAATAATGTCCTTCTTTAAATTAGGAGACCAAAATTGCACAATAATATTCCAGTTGCGGTCTCACCAGGGCACTGTACAACTGTAGTAGGACCTCCTTGCTCCAAATCTCAAATTCTCTCGCAATGAAGGCCAACATGCCATTAGCTTTCTGAACAGCCTGGTGTACCTGCATGCCTACTTTCAGTGACTGATGTATAAGCACTCCCAGGTCTTGTTGTACCTCCCCGTTTCTTAATCTGACACCATGCAGATAATAATCTGCCTTCCTGTTCTTGTCCCAAAGTGGATAACCACACATTTATCCACATTATACTACATCTGCCATGCATCAGCCCACTCACCCAACCTATCCAAGTTACCCTGCAGCCTCATAGCATCCTCCTTGCAGCTCACATAGCCACTCAGCTTTGTGTCATCCGCAAACTTGGAGATGCCACATTTAATTCCCTCGTCTAAATCGTTAATATATACAGTTCACTAATCTTTTCATTTTTACATATCTAAAGACGCTTTTACAGTCAGATTTTATTTTCCCCGCAAGCTTTCTTTCATGCTCTTTTTTCCCCCTCTTAATTAACCCCTTTGTCCTCCTCTGTTAAGTTCTAAATTTCTCCCAGTCCTCCATTTCTCCCTGCTTCCTCTGGCCAATTTATATACCTCTTCCTCGGATTTCCCTTGTTGAGCATGGTTGGGCCGTTTTATTTTTTCGGCACACAGGGATGAACAATTTTTGGAGTTCATCCATGCGGCCTTTAAATCTTTGCCATCGCATCTCCACCGTCAACTCTTTCAGTATAATTTGCCAGTTTATCCCAGCCAATTCCCGTCTCCTTTCTTGAAGTTCAGGGCCCTAGTCTCTCAATTAACCATATCACTCTCCATTCTAATATAGAATTTCACCATATTATGGTCACCGATATCAGTTTACAGTGGCTATAAGTTTGAATACTGTGTACAATTCCTTGTTACCACATTACAAAAACCATAAGATGTCCGGAAATCTTTTTTTCTTTTTTTCAATACATAAGCATCAACATTTTCAAACTTATGAGTTTAATCTTTTAAACACATTTAAATACAAGGATTGGTAGCATGGCCTGCACTAGTAGAGTATCCTTAATTGCCCTCTGAAATGCAGTGTGCTAGGACATTTCAGAGGCCAATTAAGTGTCAATCCTATCTCTGGTTCTGGGGATTCAACTAGACTAGAGAAGATGAGAGTTCCTGCAATGAAAGACATGTGTGAACCAAGATATTCACAGTGTTTTGATTCTGTCAGAATACTGTGAACAATGTCTCCAGTATACCGATTCAGATTTGTTTATTGTCATATGCAGCAAATTGCAATGAAACTCCTCATTCATATTATGTTCATGGAGCACACAGTATACAATGATGGTAAACAATAAATACAATGATAAATCCAGAACAGCAGGATGGTCCAAGGAATGAAGAGTTAAGAGTAGGAGTATGTGGCAGCACCTCCTGGAAGGAGATGTGAAGGAAGTAGTTGGTTTAGGAGTCCGATAGAGATTGGTAAGAAGTTGTTTGGTTTAGTTTAGAGATACAGCGCGGAAACAAGCCCTTCGGCCCACTGAGTCTGTACTGACTAATGATCCCTTCACACTAACACGCACAAGGGACAATTGTGCATTTAGACTACGCCAATTAACCTACAAACCTGTACATCTTTAGTGTTGGAGGAAACAGAAGATCTCAGAGAAAACCCACGCTGGTCATGGGGAGAACATACAAACTCCGTATAGACAAGCATCCGTAGTCAGAATTGAACCCGGATCTCTGGCGCTGTAAGGCAGCAGCTCTACTCTACGCCACCGTGCCATCCTAAGAAGTTGTTCTTAAGTATAGACACCCAGTTTTTCAAGCTCCTGTATCTTCTCCCAGAAGGTTGAAGAGAAAAAAGGGAATGGCCAGCGTGACAGGCTGCTGTTAAGCTGGACGTTCAGGGAATGATTGGTTGCACCATATTACACTGTTATTGGTTAAAGATGGTGTGGCTTGCTATTCCCCCACAATGGTTTGAAAGCCTGGTAATGCCACCTGACCTATTTCCTCATGGATCAGTTCATTCCATGGGACCATCAGAATAATGTTACACATCCTTTACCCCTTTACTCTTTATTCTTTTGAATTTGGGCATTGTTGGCAAGACCATATCCCAGTTGGGCCCCATATCTGAGGAGGAATGTGCTGGCATAGGAGAGGGTCCATGTTGAGCTCCATGTTGGAAGAAGGTTGAAAGTTGCCATTGGAAGAGAAGCAACATTTCAGAAAGGATTCTCGAGGAAACACCTTGTAAAATGGCTCAGGGTTTTACAAAAGAGGGGAAAGTTAGTTGTGTTCACAATAAGCTAAATTATTACTGTTGTTGAGTCCAAGGGAAGATTACTGTCACTGCCATCATGGTTCATCATCAAGTCCAAGACAGACCTCCGGTGGAAATCTATTTATGGTGCCCAAGCCAGGCGATTCCCCACATGCAGGTCCCAGAAGCAAATCTGCAATCACTCATTACAATTGCTCCACTCTATTGAACCTCGAGAATCAGATTTTACTGGACTTTATCTTGCACTAAACATTATTCCTTGTATCCTGTATCTGTGCACTGTGGACAGCTTGATTGTAATCGTGTATAGTCTTTCCGCTGACTGGATAGCACGCAACAACAAGCTTTTCACAGTACGTCGGTACATGTGACTCTTGAATACCACACAACATTACCCTCAACAATGAACTATGGACTGTCTTTGTTTTCACTAAAGATTTGGGGGTTTTTTTCACTAGTACTGTGGTTATTGATTTTTTGGTTATTATATGTTATCTACATATACTGTGCTTACAGGCTGTTATGCTGAGAATTGTATTCCATTTGGCGGTCCATATGACTCTTACCCCTTGAGGTATACACACACCTTGGCTTTGGAGAATGTTTAAGTCATCACAGATGATGGGTTTCAGCCATGTTCTAATTTATTGCCCACAATACATTTCCAATTATCCCTCTATCCAGATAAACATCCTTGTCCTTTAAATAAAAGGAAAAAATGATCACATTGAATGGCGGTGCTGGCTCGAAGGGCCGAATGGCCTACACCTGCAGCTATTGTTTATTGTCTATTGTCTTTGTCTATTGTCTATTATCACAATCCTGTTTCATTCTAAACAGTATCTGGCTGTGTGTTTAGGATGAAGAGAGGGCTTTGGTCACGTTTTAGATAGAGTTGTGCCTCTCAGTAAAAACCACGTAATGAAATTAGGTTGGTCAGTATTGTGCCAAAGTCAGAGTGGTTATTGATAAATCTGGCCAGACACGACGGCTTGTTCTACCTCCCCCTTTTATGGCGTTCATGCTCTGGGAATATCCTGCAAATTCTTACAGCCCACTCTCAGCACTCCCAGGCCTATAAAGAGCATAGCTGGATACAGCTTCATATCGTCCCACATCCAAACTACCTTCCTCAACCTTCAGTCATATAAGTACATCCTTCCCCTATAATAATTCATCAAGATGTCAGCTGTGGTAATCTAATCAATATTGTAGTCGTCAAGGGCGACTGAGAATATTCTCTTGATGGTTAAGCAGGGAAAGTGGTTTTGGCTTAAAGAGGTAAAACTCATGCTGAACTATCAGTCCCCCGGAGAGGGAGTCATGTAGACAGTGGGCATAGAACTTGTCCAACTTGTTTAAAAGAGGACTTTAATTAACCAATTAGTGATTTGCCAGCTTGGTACACATCACTGGATTCGGACATCTGGCAAATTAAACTGGCTGGCAAGGTTCAATCTGTTGTGTGTGCATTTTTCCATCATTCTAATTTGTTCAGAGATCCTTTCACCCATCGCCCCATGCTCTCTCATCTGCATTGGCTGTCAGCCCAGTAGTGCCGTCATTTTCAAATTTTCATCTATTAATTCCCGTAAGGACATGGGCCTGTCTTTTTTGTTCCCCTAAACCAAAGTTCCGGGTGGCACAGTGGCACAGCGATAGGGGTGGCGCAGTGGTAGAGTTGCTGCCTCACAGCGCCAGAGACCTGGGTTCGATCCTGACTACAGGTGCTGTCTGTACGGAGTTTGTACGTTCTGCCTGTGACCCCATGGGATTTTCTATGAGTGCTCCGGTTTCCTCACACACTCCAAAGACGCGCAGGTTTGTAGATTAATTGGCTGCTGTAAATTGTAAATAGTCCCTAATGTGTAGGATAGTGCTAGTGTACGGGATGATTGTTGGTCGGCGAGGACACGGTGAGCCGAAGGGCCTGTTACCGCGCTGTATCTCTAAAGTCTAAAATCTCTGCTCTCCAACACTGGGCCATAGTCACAGGATCATTCAGCACAGAAACAGGCCCTTCAGCCCACCGTGCCTATGCTCACCATCCAATGCTTACTTGTACTAACCCTGTTTTCCAGCATATAACATGTTGCTGTCTATGTCTCGCTAATTCTAGAATATGTGCATCTCTGATTATTATTATTTACTCCTTGGCATGCCTTCAAACATTAAGCTCGATAAATCCTTCTCCAAATCCCTCTATTTCTCTACATTGTTTAAAAACCTACTTGAAATTGTTTTGTTCAAGTGATTTATCATCTGCCTTAATATATTTTCATGTAGCTCGGGCTATCGCAAGAGTGAGGTATTTTAGATGATGCCACTATCTTCCAAGTGCTTTATTAGAGAACATTGCTGTCATTGACAGCAGTTTTTTTTTCCTATAGAGACAATAGGTTCTGGACAACAGGACTTTAAGGCCAAGATAAGCCTTTGTACTATTAAGAAGTCTGAAACTTTAAGGACACAAGTTGGTGCCAGAAACGTGGTGACTCTTTGTTTACTACCTCGATTGAAGTCTGCCATTACACTACAATCGTTGCTTTTGTACTTATCTATGACTGTGCTTATCTATTGTATGATTTTTACTGGATGGTGTGCAAAACTAAGAATTTCACTGTACCTAGTACATGTGACAATAAAGTATAATTGAATCATTGAAAAGCATGTGCTCCCAATGCAAGGATTCATGTCCATTAAACATCCCTTCACCAATTGTAGAGTAAATATTAGCCTTGTGCTGCAATGCAAAGTTGCCAAAAATAATTCACAGCCTGCTTTATCAATGTCCTGTCCAGATATACGATTTGTTTGGAGATTTAAGGGTCAAGTAAATGTAACAGCTGAGGTACAGAGCTTGCGGTAATTATCACTACTTCTTCCAGCCATGTTTTTATCTAAACTAGAAATCGTTGTGTTAACAAGTGTTTAATTGGACAATGTATGACTACAGCTTCAGTGTAGAAAACTGGGTGTTTTTTTTTCTCTAAGGATGTGGAAGAATCCATTTAATCTGACGAAACTTCCCTAATTTTAATTTCACCATCTACCTTCATATTATATCATATATATAATGTATTGTGTTTTTATTACTATTAACATAGATTACTAGTTGGGCAGAATGGCATGCTTCTTTGTCCTTACTTTCCCAAAATATATATTTAGGGAAAGGTGATTTTATTAAGCAGTCCTGGAGTCAAAAGAAGCTTTCTGATCAATATTGTCAAATTGCCGCTGTGGAATTGCCTCTAGCCTATTTAAAATGCCTTTTCCCTTAACCTTTCTTTTTTATTTACTTCACACATCCTTCTTTCATCTCTATTTTCATTTCCACCCCAAACACAACACTTTTTCAAAGATACGTTATTTTGTAGTTGTATCTTCGCTATGGTAAAGAATTCTCCACTATCAATTTTGGTGGTGTTTTATTTCCGAATAGATAGTAAGTGCCCTGCAAGGTTGAGGCCCATTCAGTCAGTGTGTTGTCTTCAGCACTTTAAAAGGACCACCTATTTAGTCCCAGCATCTACAGTTCCTTCTTACACACTCCCCCATAACCTTCTGTTTCACCCTCCCCCGCCCCCCTCTTTTGATCATATGAACAATCCTCTTTTGAAGGTTGCAACTGAATCCGCTTGTACCATTCACCCAGACAGCACATTATACATTAGAACAAGGTAAATTGCAGCAAGAAAATAAATCTCCCCTTTTTCCCATTCTCCTTTCCCTAACAATTATCTTAACTGTAAATTCCAGTTAGGAAATATGGAAATGTCCGGCTATTAGAAAGCAAAAATCTCCGACATTTAATCTATGCGTGCTAATTGTGTTCTGAAGAGCCGAACTGAGATTAGTTGCTTTGTCCTGTTAAACTCAAGGTCAATTCAGACGAGGTGAAAGGTTAATCATCTAACCAGGGGTTTGATCAACATCCCCTGTGCTAACTTGGTACAGCTGATAACACTTCTGCCCCAGGACAGAAAGCTGTGGTTTCAAATCCAATGCCAGAACGAGTTCAATCTGAGCTAACAATCCAGTGCGGTACTAGAGGTTAATATCCTTTGCTTAAAATGCAAAACCAAAAGTCCTGCTTGGGGATTTCAGTGGATGTTAAATAAGCCACTATTCAAACAAATACTAGCAGATCTTAGTGATGTCCCAATCATCGTACTGAGTGAAAAAGATTAACTGATCATGCATCTCATCGCTATTTGTATAATGCGCTTTATAATGTTGTCAACTGATATTACAAGTATTATTTCATATAAATCTTTTCATTTTGAACTCTGTCACTTATTTTAACTGTGTTTTAAACAAAACCGGGCAGATATTGTTATTGTAATCTGGCTGAAAATGGATTTTGACTGGTGATATACGATTAGTATGTTGGCTTGATATATACCAACAGACTTATCACTTAGTAATTGTCCATTAACTATTAGGAGATTATATTGCAATTAATAATCCCTCACAAAATCACATAATAAATGTTGAAAACGTCTACGTTAACTGCAATGTTAAAATGGACAGAAAACATGGCCCAAACATCACCCTCGCTGACAGCTCGGTAGGGGTTGTAGCAGGTAGTGGGCACACGGAAACCATTTCAAGGCAATAATCTCACCTCAGGGCTTAGGTAACGCGTGTAAACTACTTGAACTTTGCTCTGGCGATTAGATTCCGCAATTAGATCCACTCGGAATCAATACTAGCTATAATTCTCAATATTACCCAGATGGGACTCTTATAATCCAGTAAATAATACTACAGTAATTACAAAATATATTAAACCCATGTGAGACAATGCAGTATAAAAAAGAATAAACTATTTATACTGCAATAATAAATGCATAACATAAATTTCATACAGTGCATCTTCAAAGATTATAGGTAAACAGTGTCTATGGTGAATAACACCTGCAAGATTACTATAGTTATGTAAATCATAGCATATTTTAATGTACAGAAGAATGTTACATCAAGGTATTATGTATAACTGTATGATCCATTGTGTTTTTTTAGTACAAAGTGCCATTTACTAGTGGTACAAGAGCCACTCTTACGCCTTATTTCATGATTCTTAGCCATTCTCAAAATTGCACTGGAGATTGAAATACAATGAGGCAGAATTTCTCAAAAGCGAGGGAATTACATTTTTTTTGAGGGGTTTCGAGAGAATGCAATTCAGTGTCTCCAAGTCTTTTCCAGCTTCATCCATCAGGGCTTGAAGCCAGGATCTAGGTTCGATTTGTTATCTGTTCAGTGGCTTTAACATTCCCCACCCCTCCACAAAGCTCTCCACAGCCTCCTTATCATTGCTTTCCATCAGTGTCCTTCCATCAGTCAATGGACTTCAAGAATATTGTAATGCTTCTAACCATCTGCTTCCAATGTAGAATGCATAATATAATAATTAACTCCCAATTAACAGAGAAATTGGAAATATCGCATGACCAAGGTATTCAAGGGCATTAAAATGTTGGGTTGCTAATTTGTAGAGTCAATTAGGACATGGGACATACTGTCCCAATTTTCAAGGTCAGAAACATCTGTGGGGAGCACAGAAGTGGCAAATATTGCAGCAAGATTTCACAGCCTGCCCTTCCGCCTCCATTCCCACAATCCAACCCCTCTGCTTGCATCCACACAAAATTGTAGTGCACCATTACCTCAGTGCTACAAAGTCCTCAGTGTGCGCTGCTGACACTTGTCCTTGAGTACAGGTCACACCGGGACACTGGTCAAGGATGGCATGGGATCTTGGCTGGAATTGCCTCCATTTCCACTGTTGTTCTCCAACGTTGCCCCTTCTTCCTCCACATCGTTGTGTGATACAATACAACCCTCAACACTTGGCCCATGCAACCAAAAACCTTGGGGTTGGGCAGTTATGCAACAATGATCAAGCCATGAACAATGCCTTCCAGACAAGAGTGCAAGCAAAACGACCCTTTCCCTCACTATTAATGAAAGGAAGCTGGTATGAAACGCCTTTGGGTCTGACAAATATATATAACAATCCTCTCAACAAACAATGGTTTCAATTGGCAAATTGTTACTTCTCTGCCTCCCCATCCTTCTGTACATTTCTAATCTTTAGCACTGCCAGGGTTAAAAAGTAAGCATCATTTACTGTCAGTGTTTTCACTGTAAAACTTACCCTGGAATAATGGCATAATTGGGGAAAAAAGAGGATTAAAACGACATCTTGTGTGCTCTATTATATTTGCCTACTGTTCAGTTCTAATATTTAAATTTTCAATGGCAGAGCTGATTGTTGGATTCAGAAGTCTTTCAATCGTGACAGCGAGACAGTGTGGAGCGCTAACTCTTACATATTTAATTAAAGTGGGGTTTAATAGATTCAAATGCATTCACTGCTAAATGGGTTTTAGCACACTTTATGATTTTTGAAGGCTGCCTTTTTAGACAGTGGGAACAAATACATATCTGCTAAGATCACACAGTGATTCTATTGGTAATGAATTGTTTTCTGTGGTATATGCGACCTTGTGTTAGTGTCAGTCGCGAGCACAGCGCCAGAGCATAGCGTGATTAAACTAATATGCATATTTTATTCATTTGTGAAATAAAACGATTCAGCGATACTAATCTGTTTGAGATCTCTGCAGCATTTTCAAGGGCTATTACTTGCCCGTCTGAACAGCCTGTATCTCATTTGCCCCTCTCCTTCTACTGGTGCGTTTCTCTCCGCGTTAATGTTGCCAACAAAAATCTAATTGTCACACCGCTGAACTGGGAGGTGAATGTGACTGAACGCCGCCGCCTCATTTACAGTGAAATGTTGGATAATTCTCCTTCTCTACGTAAGGTGGCATTTTAACCTGCGGTTTAACACCGTAGGGTTTTTTTTTCTACACACACATACTCTCTTTCTCGATCTCGCTCTCTCATACGCACTCACACTCAGTCTCACACATTCTCTCTCACTCTCTCACACTCATTCCCTATCTCTCACTCACTCACTCACGCACTAACACTCACACACACAGATTTGCCTGAACTGAACTTTTACCACCTAAATTCAAATTTATTCGCAATGCTTGTTCAACGAAAATAAATACATACATAGGGGATCTTCTTCAGTCTGAAGAAGGGTTTCGGCCCGAAACGTTGCCTATCTCCTTCGCTCCTTAGATGCTGCTGCACCCGCTGAGTTTCTCCAGCCTTTTGTGTACCCTACATCGGGGATCTATTGTGCGGTCTAACTAATCCTAATCAGCATTGGAGAAAGATGCATTGGTAAGATGCATTGTTTAAGTGATAGAAATGTTTCATCAATAGCGTTGTTACCAACTTTGTTTTTTTTATTTTGCAAGATGCTAAAATAGTTGTTATTTGCAAATGTTTGGACAGTTAATTGTTATCTTTGCGTCGGGGGGGGAGGGGGCGATGAGTTGCAACAATATTTCACTGGGATAAACGACCTGTAGGAGATTTCCATCTCGCCGGACCTGAACTGCCAAATTATCTCACCAGCTCAATAAGGGGCCGACCGCATTAAATTCTACCGGCGTCAACCTGTACATCAATGGGATGCTGGCACCAGGGAGCTGGGCTCGGGGCCGGTAAGGTGTCAAGGTGAGGGAGGCTTGGAGGAGGGTTTAGATGATATTGGATGAGAGGACACAGATCCAAAGAGCTCCCTCGTTGACTGATAGCGG
Organism: Okamejei kenojei; assembly: GCA_035221665.1. Classification (NCBI taxonomy): domain Eukaryota; kingdom Metazoa; phylum Chordata; class Chondrichthyes; order Rajiformes; family Rajidae; genus Okamejei; species Okamejei kenojei. The sequence continues at coordinate 29,619,072 of CM069147.1, read as the reverse complement.
CCCCCCGAATGGCGCGGGCAGGTTGAACGTGGAGTTGGTTACTCCAATATCAGATGGAATTAGGGAACTTTTTTTTATCCACCTGTTTCAAAGAGATGTTTTAAACCACTTGAAAAGCCAATTCTCGACCTGTAAACCCAAAGTGCCGAGGATTTGGATTCTTGTTGGGTTATACAGTGCACATGTTTACATATTCTGTTGTGCTGCAGCAAGTAAGAATTGAATTGTTCTATCTGAGACATATGACAATAAAACATTCTTGATAATCGTGACTTTTAAATAAAGTTATATTTCCGGATTAACATATACAGGGCTTTTTAATTCAAATTACTTATGGTGGAGGTGGAGTTCAATTTGCCTTCTCTGATTTAATTCTTCCAAGCTTTTCAAACCCCCGAGCGGAGGAGAAATTGAGAATCTATAAATTGATTAAGATTAAAACGCCCAAACCAGTGCTATTTATCAATTGGTGCAATTGTTATTAGCTGTTATTAATTGGTGAGAAAGGTGCAGTGGAAACTGTGAAGGAAGAAGAAATTAATAAATGTAATTTGAGTTGCGATGGTCTTCAGTGTGATGCTAAGACAATATATTCACCACCGAGTAATGTGCTATATCCACAGAATTAAGAATTATCCTTACTCTTTAGCCACCCACCGTAGTCTAGAAGGGTAATGCAAATCCCCAACCTGACTGGTGTAGAGAGAACATTCATATTTTCACATTCAATAAACCCAAACTATTGCTGAGACCAGGAGATCACCGCGGGATGTAATCAGATTTACTCCGAATGGCGCCATTTGAGTGGGTGACCTTAAGGGGATTCATCGAGAGCCCGGATCAACTTGGGCGCTTTCTGGGGAGCGCCTTGAACCCGGGATGGGTTCTCGGGGGCTGAAGAAGAACGACCCAGTGTATAAATAGGTCGAGAAGAAAGTTAGCCAACTCCACCCCTCTCCAGACGACCTGCCCCAATGTCATGTGCATGGGATTCAGAGATGGGTAGAGCGAGCGAGAAGATAAACAGCGAGGGAAACCTCGGATGTATTAGCGACAAACTAAAGCACCGGCAATAGGGCGAAATTCCACTTCAAAGTTGGGATGCATCGGCGGCGATGAACGGCGCTCCCCATTTTTATAATTTATTTTGTTTCAAAATAAAAATATGAATGATATTCCCAACAGGTGAATTAAATGAGCATGGTGACTGCGAATGGTCGGTGCAACAACCTTGGGTATATTTAATGCGCTTCAGCGGTGGGCCGGGAGGTTTGCTACATATTGATGACATTTACGGTTCTATTAATGACACGGGAAAATGCAACATTTCCTCTCTCTGGCCCTGACTTTAACTTTGAACAAGCCCCGTTGGAGAATGCTTTAAATCCACCACCACCTCCCCTATCCAGCCTGGTTTATGCTCCCCCGACCCTTCGCTCCTTGCAGCGAGGGATAGAACGGCAGCCAAGACCGAAATTCATATTCTCAACACGCAAACTACACATCTTCAGAAAACACGCATACACACACACAAGCACAAGACTTTACCTTATTGAATATGATCCGCCAGATTGTCTCTTTATCAACGACCCGGTTGCATCGTTGTAACAAGTGCCCGCTGTTACTGATGGGGGAGGAATTGGAGCAACACGATGGGCGATCGGTTCAACGCTAGTCAGCGATCGGCCGGAGTATCCGACACAATGCAAGCGTGCGATGTGTCGCTGCTGCGAATCAGACACAACGCTACCATCTCTCCTTCCCCCCCACCAAGTGCTCGCCTTCCTGGGGTAGGTGAGACAGACGCGGTGTAGCAAATCTCACCCCCTCACTTTCTCTCTCCGCTCCCACCCTCCTTGTTTAAACGGCTTGGCGCTCGTTTTGTCTCATGCCTTGGTCGGGGAGGGAGAGAGCGAGGGAAGAGAGAAGAGAGAGAGAGAGAGAAAAAAAAATCCTCAAAATAACTCCGGTTGCAAAAATGCATGAGCCGTGCAGTGTGTCTTGGCGATTCTCTGGAAACGCTGGTACAGGCTCCATAGCTTGGAGCCTCCCCTAACTGCAGTCATTGGACTGTTGAGGAGGAAGGTCCGAGGCTCAGTAATTAATGCGAGCTCTTTCATAAAGTGTGTGTGTGTGTGTGTGTGCGGGAGAGGGAGAGAGAGAGAGAGAGAGAGAGGGAGGGAGCGAGAGACAGAGAGCGAGAGGGGGGCAGCGAGAGAAACGCACCGCACACATACATACACACAAGCAACTTTGCAATCCATATACACAGAGAGGGTCGCCAATGGTAAAGATCGTTCGTGTTCAACGTCGTGAGCGCAATTTGGCACAGTGAATATCAAAACAAATAACACAGGTCTTATTATAACAGAGTCACGTTTGGCTGGCTTGGATTTTGTTTTGGAAAGGCGAGAGAGAGCCTTTCGGTATGATCCATCTCCAAACGCGTCTCTGTTCAAAACTGGAGTCAAAGTTAACACGGAGCCTTTAATGGGCGATTCGATGTAATTGTCAATGAAATCGAAGGCATCTGAAACAGGTACTCCCTGGCTCGCTGCCGATGTACCCCCTCGTGCCAGCTGTGAATTCATATTAACTTAAAGTGTCGGGCTGTCTTGGTAACAATATATGCTCGGGCTTTTTAAAAACACATCGCATCTATATTAACCTTTGGAGATTGTTTTTATTTCGCTGCCGGCAATGTTGGTGTGGGATTGTCCGAGGTGTAATCTTCATTGCAGTAAGCCACCATTAATATGCATCGTACATAAGGAGTGAGTGCACGACGTCCGCTGCCCATCACTGTCACTGCTTTGCAATGGAAAGCTCAGACCCATCAATACGTGCCCACATAGACTGACTCCCCCGCTCACCCACACTAAACACGGGCGGCGGGCACAATCTGTTCTCCTCTCCCTGACTTTTACACATGGAGTCTATCACATATACTCAATGTGGCACGGAACAAACATCTACCTGCCTGCACAAGCAAACACATAATGAATCTGGCACCCCCACACCCCCCCCCCCCCCCCCCCCCCACCCACACATACACCGTGAGACTTTCACACTTGCGCACACACACACCATGTCACACACGCATAATCATGTGAGGACACATCCACATAATGTGTTTCTCACATAGAAATCCCAACGCAGCGATACATACACACAATGTCACACACGCACACACAAGCATGTGCACATGTCCACATAATGATCGTGTCTCACACACGAGTCTATTAAACACACACAATGTCACACACACATCAGACTGTGCACACACACAAATACACAAACAAACACACAATGAGTCTGCATCCTACAGACCACGTGTGTCTTACACACTTGTCTCTTACATACACATACACATACAGACACCATGCACCATGAGTCTATCACACATGCACACGAACATGCATACAGCACAGTGAGTCTATCTCACATACACACACGATGCAACATAGACCTGTGACCCACGGAGAACGCTAGAATCAGAAGTAATAATAGATCCCGCTCGGCCTGCGTAACATTCCCTACCTAATGTCAAAATCCCTGACTACCCTGCAGCCGAAAAAGTTTATCAGCCTTAACATTACGCAATGACTCAACATCTACTGCTGTCTGGTGGGGGTCCAAAAACCACATCACATACACACACACTTTCGCACACAAATATACACAGACATACATTCTCACACATACACATCACTCATATACATACACTCATATATGTACACATTATCATACTCACACACACTTGCACACACACTCCCACACACATACTTACATTCGCACATAAAGACACACACATCATACACATGCACACACATTCTTACACACACACACATTCACATACACATTCTCTCTCTCACACACACATACTGTACACTTACACTCCTGTACACACCAGACATCTACATATGGTCTCACACACACACATAATGGGTGCAGATCCTAGACAAACAATTTCACTTAAGATGATGCATTCAATCTACCAACAGTCATAGACATGGACCATACACATGATCAAACACACACAATGCCCAAGCATGTTCAGAATTAAAGACCAAAAAAATGCTTGAAGGGAGAAGATAAAATTCCAATCCATAATGAGCGACATTTTAGAGACAAGCTGCCTCTGATAGGGTTTGATCCAATCAGTTCACCAAATATAATTAAATATTGGATTTTCATTTGTAATACCTGATTGTTAAACTCATACAGTACATGCATTCATATTCAAAAAGAGTGATTTAAAAACATTCCAATAGGAGTTGAGCTGAAGGGGTGGATCTGTGATCAATCCGACACACTCCACTCCACAACAAAAATGGAGTTAGAATAGCGAAAGAAGGGTCTCGACCTGAAAAGTCACCTATTCTTTTTCTCCAGAGGTGCTGCATGTCCCGTTGAATAAATCCAGCATTTTGTGTCTATTTAAAATAGTGGAATCAGAGGGTGATCTAACACAATAAGGAAAACATTTGGGCCATGGCACCAATCTCTGGTTTTGCTGCTCAACTAATCCAACTCTATGCTCTTTGGTCAAATTCCCCTATAACATCTTTCCCTTCAAAATGCGTTGTTTATTGTTTGGAAATTAATTTGCAGATTTGGGTGTTGTTTGTGATGACAGGAACGGTACAAATGAAAGGTAGACAAAAAGCTGGAGAAACTCAGCGGGTGAGGCAGCATCTATGGAGCGGAGGAATGGGTGACGTTTCGGGTCGAAGCCCTTCTTCAGACTGATTACAAATGGAACATTCTTATTGCAAATAGTATAGAGATAATCCAGGTAATGCACGTCAGTTGATGTGATATATATGGGTTTCTAAAAAAAACAGTTGATAAGTACCATGTGATAGGTTTACCATCAAGATCAAATAAAAGTGTTCTTTGTAGTGTAGCTGTACAATAATGATGCAGCAACATGGAGATTAAATTGACTAAGAAATGGGAAACAGAAAGCAGTGGTGTAATGCTTTTTTTCGGAAGAGTGAAACATATACAGTGAATTTTCCAGGAAACTGTAATATGTATATATATTTAGTGTAAACCAGGAGAGGGGGAGGGGGAGGGGGAGGGGGAGGGAGGGGGGGGGGAGAGGGAGGGGGGAGGGGAGAGAGAGAGAGAGAGAGAGAGAGAGAGAGAGAGAGAGAGAGAGTGTGTGAGTGAGATGTATATATATATATATATAGAAGTTGGGCCGAACGGCCTGTTTCCACGCTGTAAGACTCCATGACTCGAGGAGAGAGAGGAAATCCAGATGTGGTTAGGATGTGGGACACATGGCTGAGAGGTCAGAGTGTCAGAGAGTCATACAGCAAGGAAACAGGCCCAACGGCCCAACTTGCCCACTCCGAAAAGATGTCCCATATACACTAGTCCCACCTGCCTGTGTTTGGGCCATATCTCTCCAAACCTATCTGCCTCATCTACCTCCTCCAGCAACTCCTTCCATAAACCCACCACCCTTTGTGTAAAAAAGTTACCCCTCAGTTCCTATCTTCTCCCCTTACATTAAACCTATGACTAGTTCTCAATTCCCCTCCTCTGGGCAATATTGACCTGATCTATTCCTTTCATGATTTTGTACATCTTTATAAGATCACCCCTCATCCACCTGCTCTTTCATAGGAGACAACGTCAATTGTGGCATTTGAGATAGAAAAGGAAAAGGAAAGGAATTGTTGAAAGTGTGGAGCGAGATTGGGGTAGTGGGGGTGGCTGGTGTGTTGTTGCATAGAGGAGGTACAGATTAAATGGTGTCCAAAGGGTCTCCTTTCATCCTGTAACCATTCTGTGGATCTGCAACTGTGCTCCAAACCATCAGAGCTGCTACCTCACAGTGCCAGAGAACTAGACTGATCCCTGACCTCAGATGCTGTCTGTGTGTGGAGTTCGCACACTCTCCCTGTGACATTAGAGATACAGTGCAGAAACATTAGCAATCTCCTACACACTAGGGACAAGTTACAATTTGTTTTACCAAAGCCAAATAAGCGACAAACTTGTACGTCTTTAGAGTGTGCGGAGAAATTAGAGCACCTGGAGAAAACCTACGCGGTCATAGGGAGAACGTACAAACTCCGTATTGAGAGCACCTGTGGTCAGGATCGAAACTGGATCTCTGGTGCTGTAAGGCAACAACTCTACCACTGCACCACTGCGCCCCTCACTGAGTAGATTTCCTCTGGATGATCTGGTTTCCTCCTACATCCCAAGATCGGCAGGTTGATGCGTTATAAGGCCCCAAATGTGTATGTGAGTGGTATAGTCTAAGGGAGGGGAGGGTGGGAGGGATGATGAGAATTTGGGGAGAATAAAAACAGAGTATTAATACAGGGTTAGTATTAATGAGCCGTGCTGACTCAATGGGCTTAATGGCTTGTTTCCCTACTCTCTACATTACTCTGTGACTCTCTACGACTCAATTATAAATTCATAAGTAATAAGAGCAGAATTAGGTCATTCGGTCTATAGAGTCTACGGCAGGGGCCGCGGAACGTTTTTGAAAGTGGGGGGGCTGAGCGATCACTGATCACCGGCCTCAGGCGTACCCGGTGAGGGAGCGGAGCGTCCGAGCGGGGGGAGGGTGGCACAATTATATTTTGTTGTTGTTGCTCGACCTCCAAAAACTGGGGTATAATATAGGCCATCCCCCAACTCAAAAAGTGGCGGGATATATCACCCATTCCCTCCCCCCTCCCTCTCTCTTGGGGCCGACTCTCTCTCTCCCTCTCCCTCCCTCTCGGGGCCGACTCTCTCTCTCTCTCTCTCTCTCTCGGGACTCTGCTCAGGACCATCTCTAGGTATGTTACAAAACTTACCTTCAGCGGCGCTGCAGTTCTGCCACTGGCCGTGTGCGCGGCTTTGGCGCCTTTGAGAGGTGGGCGGGTTTAAAATGCCGTTTTCTCCTGCTTGTCAAAGTCGATCTTTGTCAGACTGTTTAGCTGCTGAAGAATAATCGATCCGACTTGCAGTTTATCAAGTTTTGTAAAAACATCGCTGGATAATTTTATAGCAGGAGTAAAACAAAATATGACTTCTAACGCCGTCAATGCCGACAACGGGACGGATCTCACGTACGGGACAAAGCAAGGTCCGCCGTTTATTTTACATATAAACGTGCTTCTTAGGATTACTTTAATCCAAATTTCATGTTGCGAAAAGGTGATTTAGGCCACATACGAACCGGCAGTGTTTTTCCTGCCGATATGGGGTTTAAATTCATCACAAATGCATCGTTCCAATCGATCGCGTTCCACAAAATCCCACTCGCAAGATGATTTAAATGGCCATTAATTTACGGAAATTAAACACTAAATTCCTTCCATTTGGCCTATAAATTCATGACAATGAGATTTAAAAATCATGTCATATTGTGAATTCTTGCGTGAATGTTATTTGGACAATTAGGCTATTTAAAAATGTTAACCTTTTCTTATAAAATGGATAGATGTTTAGATCTAGTAATTGAATTTTGTAACTAGCTCCAATTAGGTAACTAACTAATTATATGCTTTAATTTCAGGTCATCCAAGTAAGGTGTTTCATATTTGTTTCAGAATCTATAATAACTGGAAATTTCAATCGGTTCCCTTAATTTTTAAGAAAGTTATGGGCTTTTGACTGTCCTTGATCACAACTTTTGCGTTAAGTCAATGGAAAAGCAATAGGGACCAAGATGCTAATTTTCAAGTATAAAAATGGCCATAACGTTTTTAATACTGAAGATATGAAAGTGAATTAGGTGTCAAATTAAACTTATGTTAATGCTTTATCTGATGGGATGAATTGCAGACTTGATTTTTAAAATCTTAAAATTGTGTAACATTGCTACCATCTCTCTCTCTCGGGGCCGACTCTCTCTCTCTCTCGGGGCCGACTCTCTCTCTCTCTCTCTCGGGGCCGACTCTCTCACTCGTGGCCACCCTCCCTTCCGCTCGGCAGCTGATCACAGTGCTTCGTTCACTGCAAAGATACTGGAGGATGGGATCTTTGGTTCACTGCCCCATATCTCGACTGCGAAACGCGCCGTGATTGGCCGTTGAGTGGAGGGGAGGGAGGGTTTTGGGGGGGGAGTCAGTTTCTGCCACGGCTGGTCGTGGTTTTGCCGCGCTCACTGGGCGCTTGTTCTGAGATTCTGGATGTCGCGGGTCCTCAGAAGAAGCGAAAAATACGCCTGCAGGCTGGATAATTTTGGGTTATGAAGCATGTCTCGCCAAAAAAGTGGAGGGCTGCAGCCCCCCATCCCCCCTGGTTCCGCGACCCATATACTGTGCTATTCCATTATAGCTGATCTAACTTTACCTCTCGACCCTACTCTCCTCCCTTTTCCCCATAACTCTTGACACCCCTACTAATCAAGAATCAACAAATTTCGGTTGTAAAAATAACCAATAATGGCAATGAATTCCACAGATTCACCACCCTCTGACTAAAGAAATTCCTCCTCATCTCCTTTTTAAAGTTGTGTCCTTTTATTCTGAGGCTGTGACCTCTGGTCCTAGACTCTCCCACGTGTGGAATCATTCTCTTCACATCCACTCTGTTCAGGCCTTTCCTGTTTGGTATGTTTCAATGAGGTCCCTCCTCATCCTTCAGAACTCCAGCGAGTACAGGCCCAGTGCCTTCAAACTCTCCTCATATGTTAACCAATTCATTCCCAAGTCATTCTCATGAACCTCTTCTGGACCCTCTCCAATGCCAGCACATCCTTCCTCAGATATGGGGCCCATAACTGTTCACAATACTCCAAATGCAGTCTGACTAGTGCATCATTGCAGAGCGTGCAGAGGTAATTGTGTCCAGGGGCTGGAGACACTGCTGAGGTTGTGGTGTTGCTCTTAGGAACAAAGAAATCTAAGAAGAGAATTTAATTGAGTTGTATAAAGTTAATGCAGGTTTAGACAAGGCTGAAAAAAAGGAGAGATTTATTTTCTTTTGCAAACAAAAATCAAAAATTAAGACACAAATTTTTGATAATTGGTAAACAATTGGGGCGGCATGACAGCGCAGTGGTAGATTCTGCTTTACCATGCCAGATACCCGGGTCCAATCCTTACTATGAATGCTGTCTATACACAGTTTGTACATTCTCCCTGTGACCGCGTGGGTTTTCTCCAGGTGGCTCTGGTTTCCTCCCACATTCCACATTTCATAGTCACTGATTATTATGCTACATTCAAGGAAAAGGTTCATCAGTGTGTGATGCTGATGGTTAAGTTAAGAAGGCCTGGAAACCAAGCACTATCTACAACCCAAAGTTTAAAAATCTACTCTTGTCTACCCATTCTGGACATGTGTGGTCATTGCTGGTAAGGCTGATAATCATTCCCCAATCCTAGCGATGAACCTGAGAGGACTCTTTACACTTTAGATTTCAGAGATATAGTGTGGAAACACACCCTTTAGTCTACCGGTCCATGCAGATCAGCGATTATCCCATACACTAACACTATCCCACACTCTAGGTACAATTTACAAATTTTACCAAAGCCAATTACCCTACAAACCTGTACATCTTTGGAGTATAAGAGGAAACCGGAGCACCTGGAGAAAACCCACACGGTCACAGGGAGTATGTACAAGCTCTGTACAGACAGTACCCATAGTCAGGATCGGACCCAGGTCTCTGGCGTTGTAAGGCAGCAACTCTCCCACTGCGCCAATGGGTTGTCATGGTGCCATTCACCATTTGAACATTCCACGTATCTACCATATTGCTGCAAGACTGTAGACATGTCTAGCACTGAAAGGTGTGCGTGTGGCTTAGAATACGGACTCTGAAATATATGATCAAGAGAGATTAGGAAACCAAACCTGAATTCTAGGAAGTTAAATGATGATCTGGTTCTGGTTTTCAAGATATTAAAGAGATGCTATATTATGTATGAAAAATCACCATTTCACTCATTAGATGGTCAGTACAAGGAACATGGTGTAGAAATATAGATTCAAGCCTCTCAGGAGCAGTTTTCAAATATCTCTGCTTGCAAAGATTAGTAGGTATTAGTAGGAACTCTCCTTCATAAATTGATGCTACGGTAGCTGCTAATTTTATCATACTGATTAATATTGGCTTGCCTAAGGTATTAAGACATTTAGAGTCATAGTCATACAGCATGGAAACAGGTCCTTTGTTCCAACTTGCCCATGCCAACCAAGATGCCCATCTACGGTTGCCCCACCTGCCCAGTTCTGGCCCATTTTGCTCTAAACCTTTCTTATTCATATACCTGTCCAAGTATTTAAAAACAAAGAAATTGGGTATTTGGAAAAAAATGTTTGGTTCCGTAGTTCACAGATCATAATTGCTATATACGGCATGCCAAGCTCGAGGGATGTATAATCTTACCTTGTGTTTGTTTTCCGATGGATGTTTGTCAATCAGCTGGTTGCCTTTCATCGAGTGCTAGAGTAACTCAGCAGGTCAGGCACCATCTCTGGAAAACAAGGATAGGTGAAGTTTTGGGTCACCTATCCAGACTTGCCGTTACTCCAGCACTTTACGTTTTATTTTGTAACAAGCACCTACAGATCCTTGTTTTTATGGTTTCCTTTTATAATCTAGCTTGAGGACCACTTTTTTAAAAATCAGCTTCCATTTACAAACTGTTATCCAAAGGCACAGGAACCGAAAGACACATTGACTTGGGACAATTGGCCATTCTTGGAGTAAAGTTACTGTTGTTGCAAAGTTATTTTGTCATAAATTGGTATAAAGTTGGTAGAATAATGTAGAAAATCCTAGCTGTACTAAGGGACAAATTGAACAATTTCCTGGATTCATGACCCAAATAGGAAAGGCACATGCCAGGATTCTCGGATTTGGATTTATATCCACCCCACATGCGTTATATCGTGAGTGATGCTTCCACTGCCAGACTGATGGAGTTTTTTCCATATTTAAGAAGAGATACTAGGGACGCATCACAGCATGGTTTGGGAACACCACCATCCAAGATCGCAAGAAATTGCAAAGAATTGTGGATGCAGCCCAGGCCATCACACAAATCAACCTCCCTTCCGTTGACTCAATTTACACTTCTCGCCGCCTCGGCCAGGCCACCAGCATAATTAAGGATGAGTCTCACCCCGGTCACTTCCCCTCACCAATCAGGCAAGTGGTACAGAAGTGTGAAAATGCACAGCTCCAGATTCAGGGTCAGTTTCTTCCCAGCTGTTATCAGGCAACTGAACCATCCTATCAACAAGTAGAGAGCAGTCCTGAGCTACCTCATTGGAGATCCTTGGACTATCTTTAGTCGGACTTTACTGGAAATATCTTGCATTTAACGTCATTCTCTTTATCATGTATCTGTACACTGTGGATGGCTCGATTGACTTTGTGTATAGTCATTTACCTAACTGGTTAGCTCACAGTGAAAGCAATGACAATAAACTAAACTAAACCAAACACTGAGCTAAGGCCTGAGCTTGCAGGTAGACACTAAACAAACGTGCCACATGAAGGTGAAGAAGATGATACATCCATTAATATCTGGTCATTGTCAGTTGTTAATGTACATAAAGTCCTGTCCCACGGTACGAGTTCATTCCAAGAGCTCTCCCGGAGTTTGCCCTGATTCGAACTCGGAGATTTATGGTAATGGCCACTCGTCGGTACTCGGGGCACTCCTGGACATTTATCACCATGTTGAATAATCTTCACGAGTCTTCCCGTGTTTACCTGCCGTTAGCGAGCTTTGGCGAGTACTTGCCGTTAGCGTTACGAGCCGCAAAGAGATGTCCCCGAGCTCCGACGTACCCGCTACGTTAATTCTCCGTGCTTACCACGAGTTTGATTTTTTTTTTAAACTCGGGAGAGCTCTTAGAATGAACTCGTACCGTAGGACAGGGCTATTACATGTTAAAAAAATAGCTTAATAAAGAGCTATCTGTGAAAGGATCCAAGAAAAGTGACAAAACATTGGTATGGAGCATTGGCGTTAGAGGAATTTGAGCCAGCAATTAGGGCAGCATAGTGACACAGCTGATTTGATCCTGACTTTGTGCTCTCTGTGTGTAGTTTGCCCACTCTCCCTGTGACCATGTGCTCTGGTTTCCTCTGGGTGCTCCAGTTTCCCTCCACATCACAAGGATGTGTGGATTTTTTAGGCCAATTAACTTCTATAAATAGCCGCCTGATGTTTAGAGAGTGGATGAGAAAATATGATGACATTAAACTTGTGTAAACAGTGCGCACTCGATGAGCCGAAGGGCCTGGTTCCATGCTGTATCTTCGAATAAATCAACAATCGATTTCATATCAATGGTTCTCCCAACGCAGACTAACACTGACCAAGGCTAGGTATCCAAAGAAGATACAAAGCGCTGGAGTAACTCCGTGGGTCAGGCATCATTTCTGGAGAACATGGATAGGTGAAGGCTGAAGAAGGGTTCCGACCCGAAATGTAATCTATTCATGTTCTCCAGAGATGCTGCCTGACCCGCTGAGTTGCTCCAACATTTTGTACCTCCTTTTGTAAATCACCATTTCTACTGCACATCGAAACTTGCTTTTTGTACATCCGTCTATGTCAATTTTCAGCAAACCCCGCAATGACAAGCCCTCTACAGCAACAGGGCTCTACTTGCACTTTTTGGTCATAAGATGGACCAGGGCTGAACAAATACCATCTACAAAATAGCTCAGAAAAGACATAACAGGTATACACCGCTTCACCGACTATCACAGCCATCAGACCTTCAACATTCAAAAGCATTTAAACTCGTGCAATTAAAACATTTTAAATAACAAAGCAACTTTAAAAGTAAATGAAAACCACTACAATTAAGATCATTCATGTACATTTACAAAAAAATTAAGGACCTGCAATGGAACTGAATTACTTCCATTATCTAAACTTACCTTAGACCTTAACAGCTGTTTGTGTGCATTCATTAACGGAGATGTTACCACAGTGCCTGGGCAATCTGCCACAGGTCCGGCGGGCAGTTTCTACAGACTAACTGCTGAGGAACTGCTGCTACTTCACACCCCACTGCCGGAGTCCATAAGGAATATGTGTGGGGAGTCACAGTGGCGCAGTAGTAGAGTTATTGACTCACAATGCCAGAGACCCAGGTTCGATTCTGATCTCGGGTGCTGTCTGTGTGGAGTTTGTACGTTCTCCCTATGACTGCATGGGTTTCTCGATGTGCTCATTCCAAAGACATACAAAATGCTGGAGTAACTCAGCAGGTCAGGCAGCATCACTGGAGAAAAGGAATAGGTGACGTTTTGGGACGAGACCCTTCTTCAGACTCTGAAATAGGGTCTCGACCCAAAATGTCATGTATTCCTTTTCTCCAGAGATGCTGCCTGACCTGCTGAGTTACTCCAACATTTGTGTTTTTGTCCAGTGTAAACCAGCATCTGCAGTTCCTTCCTACAGGTTTATCAGTTAATTAGCTTCTGTAAACTGGGATAAGATAGAACTAGTGTACGGGTGATTGTTGGTCCATGCTATGTTTCTAAACTAAACTGAACTAAAAATACTGTGCCAGAGTAAGATCAGGGAAATCTGTGGATAGTGTGTGCCTTCAAGTGATATCAATGGTGGTGATGAAGTCAGAGTGTGATAGTGGCATTTAAGAAGCTTTTACATACAGTGCCCTCCATAATGTTTGGGACAAAGACCCATCATTTATTTATTTGCCTCTGTACACCACAATTTGAGATTTGTAATAGAAAAAAATCACATGTGGTTAAAGTGCACATTGTCAGATTTATTAAAGGCCATTTTTATACATTTTGGTTTCACCATGTATAAATTACAGCCGTGTGTATACATAGTCCCCCCCATTTCAGGGCACCATAATGTTTGTGACACATGGCTTCACAGGTATTTGTAATTGCTCAGGTGCCTCCTTAATGCAGGTATAAGAGAGCTCTCAGCTCTCACTCTTAGTCCTTCCATCACATTTGGAAACTTTAATTGCTGTTATTCAACATGAGGACCAAAGTTGTGCCAATTAAACTGTTGGAGACATCAGTCAAACCTTAGTCTTACCAAAATCAACTGTTTGGAACATCAATAAGAAGAAAGAGAACACTGGTGAGCTTACTAATCACAAAGGGACTGGCAGGCCAAGGAAGACATCCACAGCTGATGACAAAAAAAATCTCTCTATAATAAAGAAAAATCCCCAAACACCTGTCCGACAGATCAGAAATACTCTTCAGGAGTCAGGTGTGGATTTGTCAAAGACCACTGTCCACAGATGACTTCATGAACAGAAATACAGAGGCTACACTGCAAGATGCAAACCACTGGTTAGCTGCAAAATGAGGATGGCAGGCTACAATTTGCCAAGAAGTACTTAAAAGAGCATCCACAGTTCTGGAAAAAAGATCTTGTGGACAGATGAGATGAAGATTAACATATCAGAGTGATGGCAAGAGCAAAATATGGAGGAGAGAAGGAACTGCCCAAGATACCTTATCTGTGAAACACGGTGGTGGGGGTGTTATGCCCCAAAACAAGCATAAGCTAAAGATGGCTGCAATACAGGCCTGGCAGAGCATCACCAGAGAAGACACCCAGCACTGGTGATGTCCTTGAAATGCAGACTTCAAGCAGTCATTGCATGCAAAGGATATGCAACAAAATACTGAACATGACTACTTTAATTTACATGATGTTGCTGTGTCCCAAACATTATGGTGCCCTGAAATGGGGGAACTATGTTTAAACACTGCTGTAATTTTTACATGGTGAAACCAAAATGTCTAAAAATGGCCTTTATTAAAATCTGACAATGTACAATTTAACCACATGTCACTTCTTTTCTATTACAAATCTCAAATTGTGGAGTATAGATGCAAATAAATAGATGATAGGTCTTTGTCCCAAACATTATGGAGGGCACTATTGGCAGGGTATGGAGACAAATGGAACATGTGCAGGCAGTGGAGATTAACTTGACATGTTCAGCACAGACACCATGGCCCTAAGGCTGTACTATTGCTGTACTGCTGTACTATTCTATGTTCTGTCTAAATACCTTTACTGATTGTCGGGAACTCCCTATCACAGTCAAGGACTGAGACAGACAATGTGCATTATTGCAATAGTAAGATAGACAAGTACATGAGAGAGAAAACAAATTGAAAGATATCACGTGTAGGAAGGAACTGTAGATGCTGGTTTACCACGAAGATAGACATAAAATGCTGGAGTAACTCAGCGGGACAGGCAGCATCTCTGGAGAGGAATGGGTGACTTTTCAGGTCGAAACCCTTCTTCAGACTCTTCAGATATCATGTTGGACGATCATTTACAATCTTGTTGAATGACAGAGCATTGTGAGTATGTGTGGCCCAGTCATGCTTTGAATGTTTCATGTACTGCTGACACTAGGACAATCGTGTAGAGTTCAATAGAATCATGGAAACTTGGAAAATATGTGTCCTAAATGGAGAATATTTGTCCCACCATTTTCGTACTGGTAAAAAAAGAGCTACCTGGTCCAAGTATCTCTTCCAACTTTGGGTGTGTGGCCATACAAGTGCACCATCCAAGTACGGTTAGAATGGGTTGTCACCTCTAGTCTATATTCTGGCAGTGAGTTTAACTCAAACACTAGCCTCTGTGTGAAAACGTCTTCCTCATCTCACTCTATAACCATTTCGCAAATTATTTTATTCCTCTACATGCCCTTCCTCAGCTAGATTTATAATTTCAGAGGTTGCGCATTGTCACAGTAGGTTGAGCTGCTGCCTCACATCTTCAGCCACAAGGTTTCGATCCCTACATCCGGCACTGTCGGCGTGGAGTTTGCATGTTCTCCCTGATTGTGATCATGAGGGATGCATCCAGGTGCTCCCATGTCTGAAAGTCACACTAACTGCCGAGTTAATTGACTTCTGTAGATTTCTGCAGGTGAGTAGCGGGAGAATCCAGTGCATTTAATAAGCATGAGAGAGGGAACAAGGGACAATGGAAATCAGGGGAGGCGAAGAATATGGTTTATCAGATTGTTCTGAGAACGAGCATAATCTCATTGAGCTAAACGACCTCCTCCTACAAATATATGAAGTGTAATTTCAGAGCAGTAAAACTGCATTTTTCTATTTCTGTAGAAACAGGAACTGCAGATGCTGGATTACAACAAAATAAAAGACACAAAGTGCTGGAATAACGCGGCAGGTTAGGCAGCATCTCTGGAGAACATTGATAGGTGATATTTCAGATCAGGACCCTTCTTCAAGTCCAGACTTGAAATGTCACCTATCCATTTTCTCCAGAGATGCTGCCTGGCCCACCAAGTTACTTGAGACTTGTGTCTTATTTTCTATTTCTGAACCGATTGGGTTTAAGTGTTGGTGTAGGTTTTGGTTGATTATTGTAATGTGCAGTTCTTCGGCTGACTGGAAAGCATGCAACTAAAATAAGCTTTTCACTGTACCTCGATACATGTTGCAAAAAACTAAACTAATTAACCTAGATTATTGTCACATGTACTGAGGTACAATGAAAAGCATTGTTTTGCATGCTATTCAAGCAGATCAGATATACTATACATCATATGTCTGAGAAGGGTCTCGACCCGAAATCACCAATTCCTTCGCTCCATAGATGCTGCCTCTCCCGCTGAGTTTCTCCAGCATTTTTGTCCACCTATATATAGCAATTTTACAAAATTTTGATATTTTAAAAATCAAGTCTGCAATTTATCCCACCAGATAAAGCATAAAAAGAAGTTTAATTTGACACCTAATTCACTTTCATATTTTCAGAATTAAAAAAGTTATGGCCATTTTCATACTCGGAAATTAGCATCTTGTTCCCCATTGCCTTTCCATTGACTTAACTCAAACACTGTGATCTAGAACAGTCAAAAGCCCATAACTTTCTTAAAAACTCAATGAAATTTTCAGTTATTATAGATTGAAGCATTCTGAAACAAATATGAAACAATCTTACTTGGATGACCTGAAATTAAAGCATATAATTAGTTAGTTATCTAATTGTAGCTAATTACAAAATTCAATTACTAGATCTAAACATCTATCCATTTCTTAAGAAAAGATAAACTTTTTTAAATTGCCTAAGTGTCCAAATAACATTCACACAATAATCTACAATATAACATGATTTTTAAATTTCATTTTCATGAATTTATAGGCCAAATGGAAGGAATTTAGTATTTCATGCCTGTCAATTAATGGCCATTCAAATCAACTAGCGAGTGGGTTTTAGTGGAACCCGGTGGATTGGAACGTTGCGGTTTGCGGTGAATTTAACCCACAGTCGGCATGAAAAATACAGCTGGTTCATACAATTTTTTTGTCCCCTTTTCGCAACATGAAAATTTGATTAAATGCTTCCTAAGAACCATGTTTTTATGTAAAAATAAACTCTGTACCTTCTTTTATCGCCTACGTAAGGTCCGTTCTGCTGTCGGCGTTCAGAGCTTTAGAAGATGATTTTTGAACTACTCTAGTTAATAAATAATCTAGCGTAGTTTAAAAATAGCTTCATGAATGAAATGTCGGAGCGATTTCTCTTTAGTGACGATATCGCCCGACATGGATCGATTTGGACTGTCTGGGGAAAAACGGCATTTTAAACCCGCCCCCCTCTGAAAAGCGCCAAAGTCGTGCACACGGGGAGCGGCAGAACGTCAGCGCCGCTAAATGCAGGTATTATAACAAACCATAAACTATATATACACAGATATAATCAGTTCAAAGTCAAGTACTATAAATAGAGCAAAAGGGAAGATACAGAGTGCATAAATTATCATTAGTACATTTAGAAATGGTGATATACAGGTAGAAAAGAGAGTTGGAGCAATTGTAACAGATATTTTTAGATATTTATTTGGGGAGAGCAAGCAAAGAGATGCAATGTTCTAGCACAATCTAATCTGTGTAATTCCTTAGACTTTAGACTTTGGAGAAACAGAATGGAAATAGGCTTGCCGGCCCGGTACCCGGACGTCGCGCTGAAGGACGAGAAGTCGTAGTAAAGAAGTGGAAGCTAAATAACCGAATGGAAATGAAACCGAAACGCCAAAAACCGAATGGAAACAAAGCCGAAACGCCAACTAACCGAAAGGGCAGGACGCCTAAATGCAAACTAACTGAAAGGGCAGGACGCCTAAAAGCCAACTAACCGAAAGGCTGTGTCACCTAAAAGCAAACTCACCGATTGGGAGTGGGAGGAGAAACATTGTTCATTGTCATGCACACTTGTCATCGGCCCGCCAGAGAATGTGTATGTGTCCCCGTTTTGTAAAAGTGATTTTCTATGCCCTGAGCTGTCTGTTCCCGCGGCCGGGGTGGGGGTGAATCACCCGGTGTGGGTGTCAGGGTCTGGGGGTCGGGGGGTGGGGGAAATCGCCCTAAACTGGTGGTTGGGGTCCGATGGCTGTGCATCGTGGTCAGTGACTCTGGGTGGGCGGAGGGACCAACCTGTCCCACACCTCTCTGCTCCACCCGACCCACAGCCCGTCACAGTGCGGCCATGGCCGTGGGAGAGTGGGGGCTGTCCCGAGGGTTGTGATCCTTCGGCCACTTACAACTTGGTGCTTGGGTTCAGATTGCCCAGTCATCTATGGCTTGTGTGGGAAAATAACCCCCACCCCGTCTCCACCAGTGGGAGGGTGGGGGTCATTTTCCCACACAAGCCATAGGTGACTGGGCAATCTGAACCCAATCACCAAGTTGTAAGTGGCCGTAGGTTCGCATCCCTCGGGACAGCCCCCACTCTCCCACGGCCACCCTCTGCGGGCTGCGGGTTGGGTGGAGCGGAAGTGCGGGACAATCTTCATCCCTCTACAGTGATGTGATGGACACGGGGGTCTGGACCAATTGCTGAAAAGTCCTGTCCCCCGGCAACGCCATGTCCGTTATTTGACTTTTCTGTTGAGCGGCATTTGGTTTGTTGGCTTGAAGGCAATGCCGCCTTTCGGATCGGCAGAGCGGCCATTCGGTGAGTTTGCTTTTAGGCAACACAGCCTTTTGGTTAGTTGGCTTTTAGGCGTCCCGCCCTTTAGGTTAGTTGGCGTTTCGGCTTCATTTCCATTCGGTTATTTGGCGTTTTGGCTTCATTTCCATTTGGTTATTTGGCATCCACTTCTTTGCTTCAGCTTTTCTGTCCGTCGGCGCCACGTCCGTACACATGCCGGCCCAACGAGTCCATACCGACCAGCGGTCACCCTATACACTAGCACAACCCTACACACTGGAGACAATTTACAATTTGTTCTTTTTTATTGTCACATATACCAATTAAGATACCGTGATATGTGAATTGCCATACAGCCACACTAAATAAAGCAACAAGACACACAATTACGTAAAAGTTAATATAAACATCCACCACATTTGGCCAAAGCCAATTAACCTACTAACCTGCACATCTTTGGAGTATGAGAGGAAACAGGAGCACCTGGAGAAAACCCACATGGTCACAGGGTGAGCGTATAAACTATGTACAGAAAGCACCCGTGGTGAGGATCGAACCGTGGTCTTGATTGCAACGTTACCGCTGCACGACCATGCCTCCCATACAATCTGATATATGTTGCATAAATATAGCACCTCGAACATAAGAACATTAACTGAAGCATCTTCATGGAGGTTCTATCCACCAACAATGTGACATTGTGCCCCCTGAATAAATACCAGGTCAAATAACCAAGATCATGGCCCAAGAATAGACTTTTAGAAGTGTCCGGAAGAATAAATAAAATATGAATAGAATTCATTGGAGTCAAGGGAGGGGAGACAAAGCTTGGAGAGGTGTATCAATGGGGAATAGCTGAGTAAAGGGTTGGGGAGAATGCTTGAATGAAAGATACAGCATGGAGACAGGCCGTTCGGCCCATTGAGCCCATGCGGACCATCAATTGCCCGTTCACACTAGGCTCCATTAGCCCACATTCACATTTACTCTCTACACAATAGGGGCAACTTTACAGAGGCCAATGGGGTTTCTGGTTCCCTCCCACATTTCAATGACATGGGGGTTTGTGTGATGACATGTCCAATTTGTGAACAACCAGAGAAAAACCACGCGGTCACAGGGAGAACGTGCAAACTCCATACAGAGAGCACCAAGGTCAGGATTGAACCCGGGTCTCCAGTGCTGAAAGGAGGCAGTACTTTCAGCATGAGAAAGAGTCAAAGAGAGTCGTATCGCATGGAAAAAGGCCCGTTGACCCAACTTGCCCACACCGACCAACATGTCCCATCTACACTAGTCCCACCTGTCTGTGTTTGGCCCTTCTAAATCTATCCTATCCATGTACCTGTCCAAATGTTTCTTAAACGTTGTGATAGTACCTGCCTCAACTCCTTCCTCTGGCAGCTCGTTTCATACAACCACCGCCCTTTGTGTTAATAAGTGACCCCTCAGATTCTTATTAAATCTTTGCTCCCCTCACCTTGATTGATGGAGAGAAAATGTTACAAGATGGAAATCTTTAGGAAAAAGATGAGGACATTTATCAACCAGTTTCAGCTCAGGCAAAGTGTACATTAAATGCAATGGACTGGGAATAATATTGAGCTTTTGCATGGATAGAAAACAAAGTGCTGGAGTAACGCAATGGGTCAGGCCACATCTATGGAAGGAAATGGACAGGCAACGTTTCGAATCGGGTCCTTACTTCAGACTGAAGAAGGATCCTGACCGAAAGATTCTCCATCCATTTCCCTCCTCAGATGCTGCCTGACCTTTTAGACTTTAGAGATACAGCGCAGGAACAGCCCATGTGTCCCACCAAGTGCATGCTGACCAACGATCACCCCATATACAGTACTAGCATTATCCTGCACACTAGGAACAATTTACAATTTTACCAAACCAACAAACATACAAACTTGTACGCCTTTGGTGTGTGGGAGTAAACCAGAGCACCCAGGAAAACCTACGTGGTGAAAGGTGCAACCATAGTCAGGATTGAATCCGGGTCTCTGGTGCTGTAAAGCAGCAACTCCTCTGTGCCGCCCTGCTGAGTTCCTCCAGCACTTTGTGTTTTGCGCAACATTCCAGCATCTGCAGGCTCTTGTGTTTCCATTTGGAACTCAGTTTTATAACACACAGAAACACATGTACCCACACTTGCAATGCAGAAAGTGTTGCAGTCGCTAATTTATGAATGGGTTCAAGCATCACATGATGATTTGGTAAAATATGGTACATTTATATACTGTATGCTCACATGTACACACAAGCTTATTCAGTAACCAGTGTGGCAAAATGAATTTAATCAGACTTGAGCAATATGTTATGAAGTTTATGATATTGATTCTTCGTCAATCTACCACACTAGAAAGCAAAGGAAGAATTCTCACTGTGCCTTTCAGAACTTGTGTCAAGGCACTTCACATCCAAAGATATACTTCTCAATGATGTTCGCTGTTAAAATTTAGTTTCATTCAGAGATACGCCATGGAAACAGGTCCTTTGGCCACAGTGTCAACGACGACCATCGATCGCCAGTTTACACAAGTTCTACGTTATCCCACTTTCTCATTCACTCCCGACACACGAGGGGCCAATTTACAGAGCACAATTAACCTACAAACCTACATGTCTTTGGGATGTGGGAGAAAACCGGAAAACCCAGAGGAAACCCATGTGGTCACAGGGAGAGGCAGCACCCCCGAGGTCAGGATCGAACCTGGGTCTTTGAACTACACATGCCAACTTACAGTGGTAGAAATAAAGAACTGCAGATGCTGGTTTAAACCAAATATAGATACAAAGTGCTGGACTAACTCAACGGGTCAGGCAGCATCTCTGGAAAACATGGATAGGTGATGTTTCAGGTCGAGACCCTTCTTCAGGCTTACAGTGGTGTCAGTCTGAGCTCGATCCAAGGACGCCAGGGACACTGCATTTCTCACTTTGAGAAAATTAGAAATGTTTGACTTCTTAGGCCAAGATCAGACTTGATTTCAGAGACCTGGGACTCAAACTTGGCAAGACGGTGCTGGAGTGTGACGGCTCTATGTGTGCCACCCTAGAATGGAATCTATTGTTAACCATCATAATCCGCACAAAATGCTGGAGTAACTCAGCTGATCAGACAGCAACTCTGGGAAAAAGGAATAGGCGAAGTTTCGGGTCAGAACTCTTCTTCAGACTGAAAGATAGGGGCGGCTAAAACAAAACAGGGCTGGCAACACATGACCTCAGGACTTTAATATTTGAGTATGACTGCTCTATATGATATGATTTGACTGGATAGCACACAAAACAAAGCTTCTCACCGTATCTCGATATACCTGATGATTAAAAACTGAAACAAAAAAGATTGAGGGAGCTTGTTTCTGCTGTGGCCCCTCATCACAATATAGTTGAGTTCTATCATTGAAATCAGCATGGAATCAGAGTGTAAATTTAATGCTGCAATATTGTTGTGCCATTAGCTTACTTTGTGCAGATGCAAAATGAGTTCAAGCGTATTGCGTTTTTATGTAGGAAAGAACTGCAGATGCTAGTTTAAATCGAAGGTAGACACAAACTGCTGGAGCAACGAGCAGCGAGACAGGCAGCATCTCTACAGACAAGAAGTTCTGGAGACACATAGTGTTGGAGTAACTCAGTGGGTCAGGCAGCATCTCTGGAGAACATGGGTAGGTAATCCATCCTGGATGTAAAAGGAATGGTGAAGATAAGAGAGTTGAAGCCAAGAGCAGCACCAACACTTCAGAATGTTCCCATTGAGTTTTTAAGAGATTTCTCACCACTTCATAAACTCACTTGTTACTGGTTTTAATTGAAGGTGTTGGCTATAATGTCAAAGTGTCAAAAAATAATCTACTCGGGAAGCCAAGGTTGACACCTGCATCCGAACACAACATCAGAAGCAGTGAGTGAGTGTTAGCTGCGGCACTGGACAGTATACTGTGCCACCCTTGGCACTGTTGATGGGGCTGGGACTAGCAAACATTGTATACATGTCTGAAGAAGGGTCTCAACACGAAACGCCGCCTATCCATATTCTCCACAGATGCTGCCTCACCCGTTAAATTACACCCGCACTTTGTGTCCTTTTGTATCTCATTCTATACATTGATTTGTGTCCTGTATGTGCATGTATATATGCCTGTACATGATTGAATGTGGGTGTATGTGTGTGTTTGTGCATTTGTGTGTGTATATGTGTGTCTGTGTGTGTATGTATGTGTGTGTGTGTGTGTGTGTATGCCTGTGTGTGTGTCTGTGTATTTGTTTGTCTCTGTGTGTCTGTATCTATATCTGTTAGTCTGTGTGTATTGTCCACAATAGACACAGAGTTTCATTGCTTTTCATCTAGTAATTCTTTTATGTTTCTGTCATTTATCTACCTGTGGGTATGTCTGTAAACAAGTGCAGGCTTTCTCTGCCTTGGTCCTGGTTACTTGTGAGTTGTGATTAGTGTTTGTTCATTGGTACCTGAATGCATTTTGATTTTGCAAAGAACCTGCATAAAATTTTATAGTTGCCATCGTATTTGTGCATGGATATCCATGTATTTTGTACGAGAGCCTGGATATTCGTGTATGAGGTCCCACTGGGGCAATATAATTGGCGATTTTAGAAGAGTTTAGGAGAGTTTGAAAAAGTGTCATGTTGAAGACCTCCTTTGACTATGTAGAAGACCTCCTTCGACCTCCTACGACTAGCTTCGACTAGCTTTGGGAAAATTGGACACCGCATAGTGGAGAGTGAAGACGACCTCTTTCGATCCCCTTCTGCCTCCCTTCGACTATGTTGAAGACTATCTACGACTACCTTTGACTACCTTCGATTACCTTCGACTACCCTCGATTTCCTACGAAAAACATGCCAACCTAATACGACCTACTTCCACTAAACCTACAAGTAAAGAAAATATTGATTTTTTTTCCATGGCGACCTTTTTGTACTTGCGGGAATTTTTCAGCATGTTGAAAAATACGCTGCCTCCTAGCTGAGGCCTCAAGTACGTGGGGACTACTCTCGAGCATGAAGGAGAGTTGCAAAGACCTCCTAGGACCTCGTGTCGACCATGCTGCGAGTATGAGTTGAGGGCAAACTCTTCTAAACTCGCCAGTTAGGTCGCTGCAATGGGACAGCCCCTTCATGAATCAGGACTTCGAACATCAGGACCAAAGTGTGCGAATTACAGAAACAGCAGAGAACTTTGTGAATTTACTCATGATTGTAAATATAGAAGTTGAGCAAAAAACCTGCACAAAAATGCCTTTTAGAGACCCATTGAATGGTGAAATGGAAGCATACGTGACAATAATAAACTAAACTAACTTCATCTCATACTCACCCTCCCCTCCCCCCTTGCCCCCTTCCTCTCCCCTGGCTGCTTCATCAGTTCCACAGATCTCTTTTTTCTCTTGAGATCACACCATCCCTAGCCAACAATGGACTCATCAAGTAATGCCCTGCCTGAGCTCATTTGTGGCTGGCCATGATCGGTCTTGGTCTTTCCTCAACTCCAATCCTTCACCTTACCCCACACCCCCAACCCCCTACTTTCAGTCTGAAGAAGGGTCTCAGCCCAAACGTCACCCATTTGTTTTCTCCAGAGATGCTGCCTGACCTGTTGAGTTCCTTCAGCAGTTTATATCGAAACTAAACTAA
The DNA here is from genome assembly GCA_035221665.1 of Okamejei kenojei. Taxonomy (NCBI): domain Eukaryota; kingdom Metazoa; phylum Chordata; class Chondrichthyes; order Rajiformes; family Rajidae; genus Okamejei; species Okamejei kenojei. The sequence continues at coordinate 29,594,476 of CM069147.1, read as the reverse complement.
ACTAAACCTTATTCTATACCAGAAAATACTGAAGCATCTAGATCTGACACTAAAATCTAACCTTGTAATTTACCCCGACTCACCACCCTCAGCATTATTCCATTTATCCTGTATCTGTACACTGTGGATGGCTATCATGTGCGGTCTTTCCGCAGACTCGATTGCATGCTAAAAAAAAAATGTTTTGCACTGTTCCATCCCATGTGTCAATAAAGTAAACTAAAGAGGGCTGCACAGTTGTGCAGCAGTAGAGTTGCTCCCTTACAGTACCAGAGACCGAGGTTCGATCCTAACTATGGGTGCTGTCTTTACGTTCAGAGTTTGGACGTTCTCCCCGAGACGGCGTGGGTTTTCGCCAGATGATCTGGTATCCTCCCACACTCCAAAGACGTGAAGATTTATAGGTTAATTGGCTTTGGTACAATTGAAAATTGTCCCTAGTGTGTAGGATAGTGCTAGTTTATGGGGTGATCACTGGTCGGCGCAGACTGGGTGGACCGAAGGGTCTGCTTCCTTGCTGTATCTCTAAAGTCGAAAGTGTAAACTCTTCTTCCATCCCTTCATAAATAAAAATTGCCATCAGCCCTATAAAAGATGCCGGCATGAATGCTTTTGGCAGCTGATGTGCAGAAACACGTTTCAACTGCAGAAGCATGATCCAAGGGCGCCCCTTACAGTCGGTGTCTCGCACTTCCAGCTCCTCTGCAGTCCTGATTCCATTACAAGACAAATCTGCAAACAATTGTTTGGAGCAATCAACAATTTTTTGTTGCTCTTTGTTCCCAGTGATTAAATGTTAATTTTGTTTCTTTGTCGATGTTGTTATTTTTTAATCAACCTCTTTCACCCTTTTTTAACAGTTACCCTCTCACTACGTTGATGTAATATACTGTTTACTGGCAACTCCAGGCATTACTAGAATCTAGATTTTAGAGATACAGCTCGGAAACAGAATCTATAGAGACTCTTGTTTAAGAAAGAACTGCAGATGCTGGAAAAATTGAAGGTAGACAAAAACACTGGAGAAACTCAGCGGGTTAGGCAGCATCTATGGAGCGAAGGAATAGGTGACGTTTCGGGTCGAGACCCTTCTTCAGACTGATGTGGGGTGGGGGGGGGCGGGAAGAAGAAAGGAAGAGGAGGAGACAGTAGGCTGTGGGAGAGCTAGGAAGGGGAGGGGAAGGAGGGAGAAAGCAAGGTCTACCTGAAATTGGAGAAGTCAATGTTCATACCGCAGGGGTGTAAACAGCCCAAGCGAAATATGAGGTGCTGCTCCTCCAATTTGCGGTGGGACTCACTCTGGCCATGGAGGAGGCCCAGGATAGAAAGGTCGGATTCGGAATGGGAGGGGGAATTGAATTGCTGGGCCACCGGGACATCAGGTTGGTTAGTGCAAACCGAGCGGAGGAGAGGAGACGGTTGCCCACCTCTTTACAGAGTGTGGGTTTGCTAAAAGAGTCTGGAGAAAAATGCAAGGGTCCCTGGTACGCTTTATCCCAAACAGCTCCGTCACAGAGGACTCGGTGATTTACGGACTGTTCCCAGGGACACATTCAGAGACTGACATCGAGTGCTGCTGGAGGGTCATCAACTCGGTAAAAGACGCCCTTTGGTCTGCCCGAGCATTGTTCACCACCCAGCAGAGCGAGATGTCCGTCAGGGAATGTTGCCGACTGGCCCGCTGCAGACTGCAGGAGTACGTGCTGAGGGACGCACTGAAGCTCGGTGCAGCCAACGCCAAGGCTCGGTGGGGAAGGGCCACAGTCTAACGCCCTTCCGCTGCTGGACATGGGGGGTACGGTATGGTGGAGACGCCCCTCAATATAAGGGAAGGTATCCCACGCCACTGTGGCACGAGTGGGGGACTGATTTGTGGAAATTTGGGGGACAGAAATGTCTAAACTGTATTGATCTATTGTACAGCCTCCGAAAATGTCGGATGGATTTTCCGCAAGGTTAATGTATTGTATATATTTATCATTCGAATAAAGTATATTTTGAAAATAAAAAAATAGTGCAAACCGAGCGGAGGTGTTGGGTGAAGCGATACCAAGCCTACGCTTGGTCTCACCAATGTAGAGCAACTGACACCTAGAGCAGCGGATGCAATAGATGAGGTTGGAGGAGGTGCAGGTGAACCTCTGCCTCACCTGGAAAGACTGCTTGGGTCCTTGGATGGAGTCAAGGGGGGAGGTAAAGCGACAAGTGTAGCATTTCCTGCGGTTACAAGGGAAAGTACCAGGGGAGGGGGTGATTTGGGTGGGAAGGGATTAATTGATCAGGTGGTTACGGAGGGAGCGGTCTCTGCGGAAAGCCAAAAGGGGAGGAGATGGGAACATGTGACCAGTGGTGGGATCCCGTTGCAGGTGGTGAAAATGTCGGAGGATTATCTGTTGTATGTGATGGCTGGTAGGGTGGAAGGTGAGGACAAGGAAGACTTTGTCCTTGTTACGAGTGGGGGGATAGGGAGTGAGAGTGGAGCTATGGGATATAGAGGAGACGCTGGTGAGAGCCACCCTGCACCTCCTCCAACCTCATTTATTGCATCCGCTGCTCTAGGTGTTAGTTGCTCTACATTGGTGAGCCCAAGCTTAGGCTTGGCGATCGCTTCGCCCAACACCTCCACTCGGTTTTCACTAACCAACCTGATCTCCCGGTGGCCCAGCACTGCAACTCTCCCTCCCATTTGGAATCCGACCTTTCTGTCCTGGGCCTCCTCCATGGCCAGAGTAAGTCCCACTGCAAATTGGAGGAGCAGCACCTCATATTTCGCTTGGGCAGTTTATATCCCAGCGGTATGAACATTGACTTCTCCAATTTCAGGTAGTCGTTGCTTTCTCCCTCCTTACCCCCCCCCCCCCTCCCAGCTCTCCCTTAGCCTACTGTCTGCGCCTGTTCCTTTCTTCTTCCCGCCCCCACCTCCACATCAGTCTGAAGAAGGGTCTAGACCCGAAATGTCACCTATTCATTCGCTCCAATAGATGCTGCCGCATCTGCTCTGTTTCTCCAGCATTTTTGTCTACCTATAAAGACTTTCACTCCTTTTTCCTGCACGGACACAATGGGCTAAATAGCCATTCATAGAGTCAATTAATATTATGGTACATTGATAGAGCAGGTTTTTCGTCAAAATGTAGCCTGTGTTGCTGATGGTTAAGTTAGAAAGGCCTAGAGGCCAAGCAGTAGCTTCAACTCAAAGTTTAACAAGCTATTGTTGTTCACCCATTCTGGGCACTTGGTCATTGCTGGTGAGGCTGATGGACATTCCCCAATCCTGGCGATGAACCTGAGAAAACACTTTAGACTTTAGATTTCGAAGATACCGTGTGAAAACAGGCCCTTTGGTGCACCAGTGATTACCCCGTACACTAGCACTTTCCTACACACTAGGGAGAATTTACAAGTTACCAAAGCCAAATAACCTACACATCTGCACATCATAGGGGGTTGGGAGGAAATGGAGCACCTGGAGAAAACCTGGAGAAAACCTACGCAATCACAGAGAGAACATACAAACTCCGTACCGACAGCACCTGTAGTCAGGATCGAATCCGGGTCTCTGGTGCTGTAAGGCAGCAACTCTAACATTGTGCATCCCCAATATTTATTTGGATTAACTCAATGTGTCAAGCAGCATCCCTGGAAGACATCTACATCTATCTCGCCCTTAAATATATTTAATGATGTGAGCCTTTCCCCCCAGAATATAACAGCATCTGTGAAGGAAAACGGACAGTCACACATGGGTTGGGACCTTTCATCTGGGAAGTGGAACTCACTGGCTGGGTCTACCAAGGAGATTGACACCAAATTAAGAGCTGAATCTTTGGTATTGTGTACCTTTTCGTTCAAGCGTAGCTGACAGATAAATAGCCATACAGGCTATTAACGTGCCATTAATGAGCCATTGTAACCCAAAGCTCTTGAATCCCTTCCTTAATATATCCGTCTCTCTTTTTTCAACTTAACAATTACAGCACGGAAACATGCCCTCTCGGCCCTTCCAGTCCGTGCCGAAAGGGCCCTTAAGATGCTTAAACTTAAGATGCTTTTAAAATCTGAGGTCTTTGACACAGGCCAAGTGCATGGATATTTTTACGGCAGAGTATTGACAGTCATGATTAGAGGCTATGGACAGAAAGCAGGAGTATGGGATTGAGAGGGAAAGATAGATCAGCCATGATTGAATGATGGAGTAGACATGATAGGCCGAATGGCCCGTTTCTACTATTACTTATGAAGTTATGAACTCATAACTTTTGATCTCACACCTTCGTAACTTTCTTGGTCTGATAACACTCCAGTGAATTGTCTTGGGAGACTTTGAAATGTCAGGGGTGTTGCATAAATAAGTTAGCATTACATGAATTTAAATTGTTTCCAATAAAAGGATCACCAACAGCAACCTGCCTGAAAGTGCAGATTAATAACACAGACTTGCAGCTATGGACAAAGGACAAATAAAATGCCTGATACCATTTGTCTTGCAGAATATACCAGTTTAATTTGAGAACCTGCCAGTGAGAGCCAATTAGCCGAGTCTTGGGTCTTGGGTATAACCTTAGGCCGAAACAAATTATATATATATGTACATACATACATATACACACATATATATATATATATATATATATATACATACATACATATACACACATACATATATATACATACATATATATATATATATATATACATATATATATATATATTCCCAGTGAGTTAGTCAAGTGTTAAGTGTTTATTTTCAAATACACTGTCATCATCTAAATAGACATCATCTTACATTTGAAGGTTTACACTAATGATCAATTTTACTTTAATAGACTGTGTATGAACACAATTAGCAGTCGGGGAGAATTTAAGATAAGTAATACTGCTCCATGGCATGTGATATTAGAAGCCACAAATCTGTTCATAGCTCAGGAAAATTAGAATATGGTCCTTGAGGGAAATATTGCTGCTGATGTTCAACAAACAATGTTGTGAATAAATCTTTTGACAGAGAACTGATGGTCCCCTGATGGGTTGGAAGGTAACAAAATGGCACTGTTGCTTTAGTGACTCAAATGCTTCAGGGTCCCAGAAAAGCTCTTGATGCGTGTAGGATTATCTTCTGGCTGATTAATAGCTTCATCATGGTACCTTATCTGAGGTGGGAAAGACAATCACATCCACTGGGCCTGTACTTAATGGAATTCAGAAGGATGAAGGGATGGCCTCTTTGAAACTTACCAAATAGTAAAACGCCTTTTTAGAGTGTATGTGGAGAGGATGTTTCCACTAGTGGGAGAGTTGAGGACCAAAGGACTTAACCTCAGAATAACCTGAACATAATACTCTAAATGTGGCCTCATCAATGTCGTATGTAACTGTAACATGACCACCCAACTTATGTACTCCATACTCCGACTGCTGAAAGGCTTCTTCACCACGCTGTCTACCTGTGAAATCCATGAATGAATACGTTGAGGCTTGAAACAATGACTTTTAGGTCATTGTAGAAGCTCCGAGATTAAATCCTTTACACCCATTTGTGATTGGACCCTAACTGCCCCTTGAAATGGCCTACAAGCCTCTCAGACCATCAGAGAAAAACAATAAATGTTCAAAAGTCAAGTGAGTTTTTTGTCATAATATCCCAAAGCGGGACAATTAAATTCTTACTTGCAGCAGCACAACTGATATGGAAACACAGTATTCTGTAAACACCATAATAAACAAAAAAATAATTCTGTGATTGTGTACGTGTATGTATATCTGTGGGTGTATATGTGCGGGTGTGTATATGTGTGTGTGCGTGTGTGTGAGTGTGTGTGTGCGTACACAAAACATCAGGTGCAAATAATTATAGTGCAGAGACAAAAGCAAAGCCCACAAGTGTATATACAGTAGTTCAGAGCTTATTTGGAGGTCGTAGTGTTTAAAAGCCTGATGGTTGTATGGGGACAAGCTGCTCCTGAACGTTACAGTTTTCAGGCTCCTGTACCTTCTTCCCGAAAGCAGGAGTAAAACGAGAGCGTGGCCAGGGTGGTGTGGGTCACTGATGATGCTTGCCTCTGCAGCAATGCCCAGATCCTATGAGTGAATCTATACCAAAAGCAAATTCTATTCTAACAGCAAAATTATTTTTTTTTCTGGCCTCCTGAAGCATCTCAACACTTAACAAGCCAACAAGACAATTTCTTTCTAAGCTAATTACTCTAGCAATCGGCGAGCATTTGCCAACCACTTTGGATGCACTCAGCTGTGCACAGGTAAGGTTTTTGCTTTCTCTTGATTTGACAACTGTCATATTAGTTTAGTGCTGCTGTCTGTGGATAGACAGCCATTAGGAATTAAACTCGAGTTCGGCCAGATGTAGCCTTGTTTCCAGCAGATAAGTCACAGCTGCAAAACTGCTCCGTTGCATTTTAGCACAATTAAATGAGCCGTGGCCCATTAGCAGATATAATATAGGATTTGAATGTTAGTTGGCGGAGAGGCAAGTGTAACCGTTCCGATATTACAGGGGCAATTGTCACATGTGTAGGAAGGAACTGTGGATGCTGGTTTACACCAAAGATAGATGCACAATGTGGAGTTACTGAGCGTTTGGAGAAAAGGAATAGGTGACATTTCGGGCAAGACCCTTTTCAGTCTGAGAAATTGGGGAGAGGGAAACTAGAGGTATGAAAAAGTACAGAACAAATCAGAGCCGGCAGGATGGAGAGAGAGGGAATGCAAGGGTTACTTGAAATTAGAAGAATCAATATGCATACCGCTGGTTTGTAAGCTGGATGGGGTGGAAGATTGCAACCTTCACGTGGTCCGCCCTGTTTCGACTAATGCAATCAACTCGATGTGCACAAACGGAAGATCAAATAGAACAAGTTGTCCAACAGCTTTAGGCTATGCACGCCACACGAAAGAAGAAGAAGTAAGCTGGATGTTGTAGCGGAGCCTAGTGGTGGCTTGGGGAAATGCAAACCCTCATCATTGGTTGGAGCCATCACGTGATTGCGGGTGTGTTTTTGCGGGTTTTTCTCCTCAGTCGGCAGCGCTCCTCCCGAGTAGCAGGAGCTGTTATATGTTTGGCTGACCCAGCACAACATAGAGTACTCCTTTTTGTTTGTTGTTTCCAAATAAAATATCGTTTTACTCAACATGCCTGTCTCGCCAAAATGTAACATTACCAGACACAGAATCCTGGAGTAGCTCAGCAGATCAGGTAGCATCTTAGGGGAACATAGATAGGCTCACCTGAGATGCTGCATGATTAACTGAGTTATTCCAGCACTCTGTGTCTTCTTTTGTAAACCAACATCTGCAGTTCCTTGTTTTAACTAGTCATTACCACATGTGGCATTACATTGCTTACCAGATTTTAGTTTAGGTTTATTAGTGTCACGTGTACAGAGGTACAGTGAAAGGCTTTGTTTTACATGCTATCCAAACAGATCAGATATATTATACATAAATACAATCAATTCAAATTCAAGTACAATAGGTAGAATGAAGGGAGAGATAGAGGTGCAGCATACTGTTCTCATGCATTGCAGTGCATCAGTCCCAGAGATACATCCAATGTCTATGAAGGGATGGAGGTGAATCAGACAGTATCTTAGCTTAGGGAAGGACCATTGAGAAACCTGATAACAGAGAGGAAGAATGTGGTGGTGAAGATATGATAATGTTACTTAAGAGGTTTTTAGAAAGGCACATGGATATGAAGGGTTTGGAGGGATAGGGATCATGTGCAAGGAGACCAGATTAGTTTAACTGGGCATCATGTTCAGCATTCTCATTGTGGACCAAAGAGCCTGTTCTTGTGCTTTAGTTTTCTTTGTTTCATAAATTCCCTCCTGCAAGCTCTTTTTGTGAATTGATATACACGTCAAAACCACGGCATAAGTAATTTGATGCGAACACATTGCCAGTCATATATCCCACTGCATAATCTGGCAATATATTTCAGCGTGCTCGTTTTTCCTCGGTTGCTTTGCTTTCATCTATCTTTATTTGTGGTCCTGTGCTTTCAACCAATTCACACCTTTTACCATGAAAGAAAAAGAGTGGACTTTCACAGCAGGATAATCGTGAAGCAAAACTAAGCATTAATGCATTGTTTGAGGTCCTTCATGCAAGTTGCCCATTGAGCCATAAACTTACAGTATCTCTTTCCCTCAGACATATTGCACTTTCAGTTGCTATTTTGTTTCTTGCATGCATAGTTTAGTTTTGGTCAATCCTATTTTCATCTCATTTCATTATTGCCACCACTCTGATCCATGCAATATTATTTCCTCTCATCCATTCTTCCCTCACATTTATTTCTACGCTATTTTATTGAGAGAGAAAAAAAATCTACTGCTTTGCAAATCTTTGAGCTGGTTCCATCCCATCAGTGGAAGTGATTGATGCCTTCTGGAGAGTAAGCCATGTCTATATTTTAATATTGCTAATGTATTGGTTTTGCTCTTGCTTGCTGTATCTGTACTGTATTTCATTTTATCAAAGACTGTTATAGCCATCGTTGACTGAGAGAAGGAAACCACTAGGAAACTGGGCTTTCATAAACAATAGCTGCAACATGACATAGGAAAAGGAAGCTACTGTACATGCACAATGCTGGAGTAACTCAGCAGGTCAGGCAGCATCTCTGGAGAAAAGGAATAGGTGACTTTTCGGGTCGAGACCTTTTTGAAGAAGGTGTAAATCAGCAACTGCAGTTCCTTCCCAAAGGAAAAGGAGGAAGGGTCACAATCCTGGGGATTTTCCAATTTTCTTTACCCCTTTAGTCTTCTTCTTGCATATGGCGTGCACAGGCTAAAGTTGCAGGACAACTTGTTCTATTTGATCTTATTTGATTGTGCCCACCATGTTAATTGCATTCGTTGAAACAGGGCAGACCACGTGAAGGTTGCAATCTCCCACCCCACCCCTTTAGTCTGACAAAGGATCTCAACCCCAAATGTCACCTATCCATGTTTTCCAAACATGCTGCCTGATCTGCTGAGATACTCCAGTACTTTGTGTCCATTGCATATTAACCAGCATCTGCAGTTATCTATTTCTACATTTTGACTGCTCCACTGCAAAATCTCCTCATTGTATGCCTACTTTGAAGAAATTATCCTCCTTTCTCTGATGGGATTGCTGTGAGTCCCTCTCTCTCTGCTTCCCTTCTGTGCCACACTTTGTCCTGCTTCTCTCTTTCCTCAGCTTTCTTCTCCCCTCTACAATTATGAAGAAGGGTCTCGACGCAAATTGTCACAATATCCATGTTGTCCAGAGATGCTGCCTGACCTGCTGAGCTACTCCTGCACTTTGTGTCCTTCTGTGTATTGGCTGTCTGTTTCTCCTGCCTTCCTTTTCATTTAACATCTGAAAATATCTAAAACTTGGTTGATTTTCAACATGAAGTGGGGCTGTTCAACAGTATTGATAAAAAAATAAAATAAATTTAGACAAATAAACGGAATGGAGAGTTTAGAGGGATATGGGCCAAACACAGTCTAATGGGATCAGTGCCACTTTCTCGTATGAACAAGATGGGCTGAAGGGCCTGTTTCCGGGCAGTGTAGCTCTATGACTCCAACACTACTAGTTTTTTTGAAGTCAGATGGCCTAATTCAGTATTACATTCTAATGACAGCATATATAAATGCTCAAGTAATTGACATTTAACCTCAAGCAAAGTGCTGGAGTAACTCAGTGGATCAAGTAGGCTAGTGTAGATGGGGCTAGTGTATATGAGGTATCTTGGTTGGCAAGGGCCTGTTTCCATGCTGTATAACTCCATGACTTACAGAGGTGTATAAAATCATGAGAGGAATTGATTGGATAGACATAGAGTCTCTTGCCCGGAAGGGGAATTGAGAACCAGATGGCATAGGTTTATGGTGAAGGGGGAATTATATTATAGGAATCCGAGGGGTAACCTTTTCACTCAAATCGTGGAGGGTGGATGGAACGAGCTGCCGGAGGACGAAGTTGAGGCAGGTACTTTTGCAACTTTTAATAAGCAATTACTGTAGATAGTTACATGGATAGGACAGGTTTAGAGGGATGTGGGTCAAATGTAGGCAAGTAGGACTAGTGTAGATGCGATATGTTGGTCAATGTTGACAAGTTGAGCAAAGGACCCGTTTCCACACTGTATTACTCTGTGACTGTGACTCTTTATGAAAATGACCTTGAACCTGTACCAGATTAAACCCACCCCCAGCATTACAGCCTCCTTTATAGGTGCGCAAGTCATTTGCCTTCCAGGGATGTCTGGATAAGAATTTCTATTAATTTTACCCTGTGTTTGTTGACACAACAACCATCAAGGTTATTCCTTGCAAGTCTTTCTACAATTGGAAAAAACAAGGTTTGCAATTAATCTCAGTCAATGCAGAATATATGTCTCTTCATTAAACTTTCTGCTTAGAAGAAAGGAGAAAAGATTTTTCTAATATTTATTTGATTTTGTTCCAATATTTTGAATAGATGTTCAGTGTCAAAGGTTTTTTTTAAAAAATGTGCAAAGGTAAGTTTTGTTTATTTCTTAACGTGTGTCCCAGTTAATTATTTTGAATGAAGAAAGATAGTCACAGCTCCAATCACACTGAGCTATGGGGGTGGTTGGTTTGGTTTGCTTTTTTTAGAGATACAACATGGAAACAGGACCTTTGGCACACTGCGTCCATACCAACCACAAATCATCTGTGCACTATCCAGCCCACCAAGTGACAATTTTACAGAAGCCAATGAACCTACAAACCTGAGATAGACACAAAAAGCTGGAGTGGGTCAGGCAGCATCTCTGGAGGAAAGGAATAGGTGACATTTCAAGCAGAGATCTTTCTTCGTCTGAAGAAGGGTCTTGACACGAAACGTCACCTATTCCTTTTCTCTAGAGATGTTGTCTGACCCGCTGAGCTATTCCAGCTTTTTGTGTCTATCTTCGGTTTAAAACAGCATCTGAAGTTCCTTTCTGCAAACCTACTAACCTGAATGCTTTTTTGAATATGGGAGGAAACCAGGGCACCCAGAAAAAAAACTCATGGTCACATTACAGACAAACTCCATACACACAGCACCCAAGGTCAGTATCGAACCATGGCCTCCGGAGCTGTGAGACAGCAACTCTACAGCTGTGCCACCCCACCTTGTCCATGCCAAGAAAGTTACGACTAGTCTCATTAACTTGCATTTGGCCCATAGGCCTCTAAACTGATAGCTCTAGTGGTGATGGTGGATATGATGGATACGCAGCTCAGTGCAGCCAGCTGCCCACACAGAGTCGACCCTCTTGCTGGATAGTTGGGAGTTGGGTCTCACAGAGGAAAGAGGGGTGGGGTTCACCTGAAAAATTACGAACACAGTTCTGAAGCATAGCACATAGACAGGAAAGTTTGAGGGATATGGGCCAAATGCAGGCAGGTGAAATAGTGTAGATGGGACAGTTTGGTCAACGTGGGCAAGTTGGGCTGAAATCTTGTTTCCGTACTGTATAATATTCTGTCTAGCAGAATAATTTTCTCAACAGAAGAACCAAAAAAAAACTAGCAAGGTATAATCAAATGATGTTAAAATAGAAGCTCAATTAACGCCTATCCTACACTAAGCCATCTCGTAGGCAGTTGTTCCCCAGATGTTTAGAATGTATTGTCAAACCCTCCAAGGATCGCTGTAAAAGAATATCTATTAATTTTTCCAGTACTTGCAAATATCTGTGCAGTTGGAAAGTAAGGGATGCAATTAATCTCAGCCAACTAAAATATACTTCTCTTCATTAATCTTTTATCGTAAGTGAACAAAGCAATTGAACAAGTACTATGCTGTCAGTACCAACACAATACCAGAGGGAACATGCATGAGAGAGTACACACTGATTGAGCATTAGAATTCTCATAGTATTAATTTATGCCTCATTACATTTTCCAAAAAAAAAATCCAGTTGAATTTTTAAGTGTGTAGGTTTTTTTTAAGAAAGCAAAACAACTGACATTGAAGCTGCTAACAATAAAATTAATGATGGACCATTATTTATTTTTGCATGTAATTATGATTCAACCAGCAGAAAAAAAAAATCATCTTCTTTTCAAATACTAAAGGGTGTTATATGTACTGTCCAGCATAAAGGGACGTTTCTAATTGGTTGTCTTGTTCTAGGCAACTCAGTGCTACCATGACAAAGTATTAGTGGGGAGAGTTTAGTTTAGTTTAGTTTATTATTATTGTCATGTTTACCGAGGTGCAGTGAAAACCATGTTGTTGCCTGCTATCTAGTCAGAGGAAAGACTATACACAGTTACAACCAAGCTGTGCAGTGTTCAGATACAAGAAATTTGAATAACATTTAGTGCAAGATAAAGTCCAGTAAAGTCGGATTAAAAATAATCCTGGGGTCTCCAATGAAGTAGATGGAACATCAGGACCGCTCTCTATTTGATGAAAGGATGGTTCAGTTGCTTTATAACAATTGGGAAGAAACTGCCCCTGAATCTGGAGGTGTGTTCTCACACTTCTGTACATCTTGCCCGATGGAAGAGGGGAGAAGAGAGAGTATTATTACACCATTTCCTTTTTATTCCACTGCTGCCCTTTGACAACATCACTCAAAAAAAAATCATAATTTTAGCTTCTAAATTCCAATTCTTCACCACCAACTGGTCATCAACATTGCATCTGCTCAGTTGCACTGCCGGTCCAACATCTAGGTTTAGGTTGAGGTTTGTTATTGTCGCATGCACCAAGGTACAGTGAAAAGCTTTGTTTCACCTGCTATCCAAGCAGATCAGGCATACCATACATAGATATAATCAGTTCAAACACAAGTACAAAAGGTAGAGCAGAGGGGGGATACGGAGTGCAGAATATAGCTGTCAGCATTGTAGCGCATCAGTTTCTTAGACAAAATATGTTAGACATGTCTTCAATGGGATAGAGATGAATCAGACAGTACCCTCGCTAATGGAAGGACAGTTCAGAAGGCTGATAACAGAGGGGAAGAAGATGTTCCTGTGTCTGGTGGTGTGTACTTTCATCAAGCTTCTGTTGCTTCTGCTGGACGTAAGCAGGGAGAAGAAGGAATGATCAGGGTGGAACAAGCCTTTGGTAAGTATTGGGTAAACATAAATCTCTTCTCTTCCATGCTTGGAATACTGAAGATGTTAGCTTGAGGCCCAATCTGTACATCTTTACCTCTGTGACTGCGTGGGATTTCTCCGGTGCCCCTGTTTCCTCCAACATCCCAAAGATGTGTGGGTTTATAGGTTAATTGGCTTCTGTAAATTGCCCATAGTGTGCAGGCAGTGGATGATAAAGGGGGCTAAAATGGAACTAGTGTGAACGGGTAATCGATGGTTGGCATCGACTCGGTAGGATGAAGGGGTCTGTTGCCATCCTGAATCTCAAAAATAAACTAATCATTGTACCACTGCATTATTATCCCTATCCGCACAAGCCCCTGTTGCCCTTACCTCCCCATCTTCGTAACCTCTGCAACCCCCCCCCCCCCCCCCCCCCCCCCCCCTCCTCTACCCATGGTAGTAACTATGGAGTGCAGGAGACCCACGTGGCTCTGCTTAATGAAAACAGGTACGCCCTCTTGGGAGCTGTCGGGGAGACGACGCTTCCAGTCTGAGCAGCGGACAGGTCGGTGGCTCCAATCCTAGAGATGGGACTCGACCGGCGTCGGGCACAGCCATAGTGGCGGATGAATCCATTGTCCAAGGTGCGGACTGGCGATTCAGTGGCAGCAGGTGAGATGCAAGGATGGTCTGTTGCCTCCCTGGTGCCTGGGTTCAAGATGTCACAAACCAAATTCAGAACATCTTCGAGAGGGAAGGTGAACAGCCGGCAGCAGTTGTGCACGTAGGCACAAAAGACATCGTGAGGAAGAGGAAGGAGGTTCTGCAACGTTCGTTTAGAGAGTTAGGAAGAAGACTGAAAAGCAGGACTTCTAGGGTAGTTATCTCTGGATTGCTTCCAGTACCTCATGCTAGTGAGGACAGGAACATGGAGATACGGGATCTGAATGTGTGGCTGAGGGGCTGGTGCACAGAGCAAGGATTTAGATTTATAGACCACTGGGATCTCTTCTGGGGTATGGGTGACCTGTACAAAAGGAACGGGTTACAGCTTAACTGGAGGGGGACTGACGTTCTGGCAGGCAGGTTTGCTAGGGCTACACGTGTGGGTTTAAACTAAATAGTAGGGGGGAGGGATTGACAAATTGGGAGTATAAAGATGGAGTTAAAGGGGAAGTGAGTACAGGAAAAGTTACAAAAGACTCCCAAATTAATGGGAAGGAAAGTTCGAGAAGGGATAAGAGAGTAAGGTCAGGGCCAATTACGAGCGGTGTGAGAGGGGAGGTGAATACTGAATTCAAAGTGCTGTATATGAATGTGCGAAGTATAAGAAATAAAGTGGACAAACTTGAGCCTCAGTTAGAAATTGGCAAGTGTAATTTTGTGGGAATTACTGAGACATGGCTGCAAGAGGGCCAGGGCTGGGAACTGAATATTCAAGGGTATACATCATATCGAAAAGACAGACAGGTGGGCAAAGAGGGTGGGGTAGCTCTGTTGGTAAGGAATTAAATTCAGTCCCTTGCAAGGGGTGACATTGAAACAGAAGATGTGGATTAGGTATGGATAGAACTAAAGAATTGTAAGGGTAAAAAGACCCCAATGGGACTTATTTACAGCCCTCCAAACAGTAGCCTGGGTATAGGGTGCGAGTTGAATCAGGAGATAAAATTGGCATGTCGTTGAGGTAATGCTACTGTTGTTAAGGGAGATTTCAACATGCAGGTAGACTTGGAAAAACAGGTTGGTACTGGACCCCAAGAAAGGTAGTTTGTGGAGTGCCTCCGTGATGTATTATTAGAGTAGCTTGTATTGGAGCCTACCAGGGAGAAGACAATTTTGGAATTAATGTTGTGTAATGAACCAGATTTGATAAAGGGAACATGAGGTTAAGGAGCCATTAGGAGGTAGTGACCATGACAGCATGCATTTTAATCTACCATTTGAGAGGCAGAAGGGTAAAATGGAGGTGTCAGTGTTACAGTTGAACAAAGGGGACTATGGAGCCTTGAGGGAGGAGCTGGCCAAAGAAGACTGGAAAGATACCCTAGCAGGGAAGAAAGTGGAACAGCAGTGGCAGGTAGTTCTGGGAATAATACAGAAGGTGCATGATCAGTTCATTCCAAAGAGGAAGTAAGATTCCAAGGGGAGTAAGGGGCGACCGTGGCTGAAAATGGACTTCAGGGACAGTATAAAAATAAAAGAGGAGTACAATATAACAAATATGAGCAGGAAGCAAGAAAATCTTCTTGTAATGTTTAAAGAGCAACAGAAGATAACTAAAAAGGCAATACAGGGACAAAAGATGAGGTACGTAGGTAAGCTAGCCAAGAATATAAAGGAGGATAGTAAAAGCTTCTTTAGGTATGTGAAGAGGAAAAAAAAAAGTTAAGACCAAAGTTGGACCCTTGAAGACTGAAAAAGGTGAATTTATGGAGAACAAGGAAATGGCAGATGAGATGAACAGGTACTTTGGATCAGTCTTCACTAAGGAGGACACAAACAATCTTCCTGATGTACTAGTGGCTAGAGGATCTGGTGTGATGGAGGAACTGAAGGAAATCCACATTAGGCAGGAAATGGTGTGGGGTAGACTGTTGGGACTGAAGGCTGATAAATCCCCATGGCCTGATGGTCTGCTTTCCAGGAAGCTTTAAGGAAGTGGCTCTAGAAATCGCGGACGCATTCGTGATCTTTTTCCAATGTGCTATAGATTCAGGATCAGTTCCGGTGGATTGGAGGGTAGCTAATGTTATCCCACTTTT
Source organism: Okamejei kenojei (assembly GCA_035221665.1). Taxonomy (NCBI): domain Eukaryota; kingdom Metazoa; phylum Chordata; class Chondrichthyes; order Rajiformes; family Rajidae; genus Okamejei; species Okamejei kenojei. The sequence continues at coordinate 29,578,647 of CM069147.1, read as the reverse complement.
TAAGAAAGGCTGGAGAGAGAAAACAGGGAATTATAGACCAGTTAACCTGACATCGGTGGTGGGGAAGCTGGAGTCAATCATAAAAGATGAAAAAATTTGGATAGCGTAACACGATCGGTCCAAGGGGGAATCATGCTTGACTAACCTTCTGGAATTGTTTGAGGATGTAACTAGGAAAATGGACAAAGGAGAGCCAGTGGATGTAGTGTACCTGGACTTTCAGAAAGCATTTATAAGGTCCCACATAGGACATTAGTGGGCAAAATTAGGGCACACAGTATTGGGGGTAGAGTGCTGACATGGATAGAAAATTGGTTGGCAGACAGCAAACAAAGAGTAGGGATTAACGGGTCCCTTTAAGAATGGCAGGCAGTAACTCGTGGGGTACAGCAAGGCTCATTGCTGGGACTGCAGCTATTTACTATATACATAAATGATTTAGATGAAGGGATTCAAAGTAACATTAGCAAATTTGCAGATGACACAAAGCTGGGTGGCAGTGTGAACTGTGAGGAGGTATAGTGGTGGAAATCCCGGGGGTGGTGGGGGGGGCAGGGGGGACGTCTCCCCTCTATTTTGAGAGGTGGGGGGACGATCCCCCCCCCCCCCAATGTTTTGTAATCCAGATTTTAAAACCCGGTGAAATCTCCACTTTCCGCGAGACTGGGGGTGGGACTGCTGATCGAGGGCGCTGATTGGACAAGAGAGACGTCGGTCAGCAGGCAATGGGGCAGGACATGATGATTGAGTGCGATGACTGGAGGAGGGAGACGTGCCCAGATCACAGGGTCACAACAGCAGCCCTGGACACAGACCTGCACCTCATCTGCAGCCAGGCCGGTTCTCCGGCGCTGCAATCGCTGTCGAACCTCCACTGAACCATCCCTGTCCCCACCTGAGTGCACCCCCCCCATGCCCAGGGGTGGCCAGAGACGTCTGGAGTGGTGCCCCCAGGCCCCCAGCCAGCGCAGAGAAGCAGCGCTAAACCCAACTCGACTCTGCCTCTCCCGCTGGATTAACCTACAGCCCTGCCTGGACTTACGGGAAATATGGCCCAGGTTTACAGCCAGTGTGGAGAAGCAGCGCTAGCTCCACGGCTCCGGACTGGTGTTCCGTCAGTCCAGACAGGCTGTAGGTTAACCCGGCAAGGCAGGCAGAGTTGAGCTGGATTTAGCACTGGATTGAGCTGTAATTACCGTTCACAGTGTCCACAGAAGCCTCCGAAGCCATGCGTGTGCGTGTGTGCACATGTGTGTGTGCGCGTGAGTGTGCGCGCGCGGACGCAAATAAATTGTGTGTCCCCTGTCCCCCGGTCCCCTACATATTTTGATAGCGATTTCTAGTCACTGGAGGAGGATGCTATGAGAATGCAGGGTGACTTGGACAGGTTGGGTGAGTGGGCAGAGCATGGCAGCTGCAGTTTAATGTGGATAAATTTGAGGTTATCCACTTTAGTAGCAAAAACAGGAAGGCAGATTATTATCTAAATGGTATTGTTGGGAAAATGGGAAGTACAATGGGATCTGGGGGGTCCTTGTTCATCAGTCAATGAAAGCAAGCATGCAGTTACAGCAGGCAGTAAAGAAAGCAAATGGCATGTTGGCCTTTATAACAAGTGGAGTTGAGGAAAGGAGCAAACAGGTCCTTCTGCAGTTGTACAGGGCACTAGTGAGACCACACTTGGAGTATTGTGTGCAGTTTTAGTCCCCTAATTTGAGGAAGGACATTCTTGCTATTGAGGGAGTGCAGCATATGTTTACAAGGTTAATTCCCGGGACGGCAGGACTGTCAGAGACTGGAGTGGCTTGGCTTGTATACTCTGGAATTTAGAAGGATGAGAGGATATCTTATTGAAACATAAGATAATAAAGAGTTTGGTCATGCTAGAGGCATGTTCCCGATGTTGGGGGAGTCCAGAACCAGGATCCACTGTTTAAGAATAAGGGGTAAAACATTTAGAACGGAGATGAGGAAACACTTTTTCACACAGAGAGTTCTGAGTCTGTGGAATTCTCTGCCTCAGAGGGTGGTGGAGGTCGGTTCTCTGGATACTTTCAAGAGAGAGCTGGAGAGGGCTCTTAAAGATAACGGAGTCAAGGGAGATGGGGAGAAGGCAGGAACGGGGCATTGATTGGGGATGATCAGTCATGATCACATTGCATGGAGGTGATGGCTTGAAGGGCCGAATGGCCTACTCCTGCAGCTATTGTGTATTGTCTATTCTGTTACATCCCCCATCCCTGTAACCCCCTTGTCTCTTCTTCCCCCTGCTACAATCAGTTTGAAGAAGAAAGCTGGAAGCGGGGGGAGGCGGGGGACAAAGTCTGGCAGTTAATAGGTGGATCTAAACGAGGGGAGGTTTCATAGGCAATGGCTGGAACAAAGGCCAGAGATAAGAGCAACAGGTGTGAGATAAGTTTTAAGAGTTGCGGATCACAAAGCTAGAAGGAGGAAATTAGCACTGGAGGAGAGGATGGAGGGGAGAAATAGATGGGCACATGGGAGGAGAGAATTAGGAGGGAGGAAAGGGATCGGGGAGTGTTGAAGGGGACCAGTGGAGGATGTGGGTGGATTGTAGGAAGTTACCTGAAATGTCTTTGTTTATTCAATTGATTGCTGACTGCTGCTCTTACCTCTCAAAGCCATGATAACCAACCAGCCAATTGCACCACTAGTCTGAAGAACAGTCTCAATCCAAAACATCACCCATCTCTCCAAATATGCTGCCTGTCCCGCTGATTTACTCCAGTATTTTGGGTCTATCTGCCCCACTTTAAGAGTTGAAAACATAATCACACGGTGAGGTATTTAGATCACGAAAATCATGAATGCAAAGATTAGAATGCTTTGATGTGATATTTAAACTCAGCAAGGATTAATTGTCTCTACGAGAGATGGTCTGACTCTAGGACATTAGGGAATTAAGTTATGAACTTGAAGACAGACATGAGGTGGTGCTTTGATGAAGGTATTTGCAATAATGAAGGATATAAATAAGGGACAGATGAGGAACATGTTACACTTTTTTGACAGTGAGTATGGAACTCAAAAGCAGGGTTTAAAATCTCATAATCTCGATGCATGAAAGAAGCTTACAATTATATTTTTACTCATACAAGATAACAGAAGTCTGAAAGAATTTGTACCCTGGAAAAGCAAGGCCAATATCAATTGAGAAAAAGGCATTAAAATTGCTGCTGGAATATTAATAGTCAATTGATTGCTGTGGAATGTTTGGGTATAAACAGAAAACTCCAGTTTAAGTTTTATCAGCATGGCATGTGTGGTGTTTATGAGTTCCATATGAAAATATGATAATTTTTTTAATGCACATTATGGCACAGCTGTAGATTTGCTGCCTTACAGCGACAGAGACCCAGAATCGATCTCAGCTACAGGTGCTATCTGTACGGAGTTTGCACATTCTCCCTGTTTCTTTCGGGTGCTCTGGCTTCCTCCCACACTCCAAAGATGTGCATGCTTGTAGGTTAATTGGCTTCTGAAAATTGTGCAGCGTGTAGGATAGTGCTACTGTATGGGTTGATCGATGGTCAGCACAGATATGTGTGCCAAAGGGCCTGTTTGCACGCTGTATCTCTGAAGTCTAAAGTCTAAAATCGTTGCAACAAACTGATGTAATCTAATCTAATCAAATTATGCAGGATTAAATGTCTTCCTCTAGTTTCACAATTCTCATCTCTCTCCTTACCTCACACTTTTTGTCTTTTCATCTCTGGCATTTCACCAACAATCTGCCCATCAAACATCCCCCTCACCTACATCGACCTATCGCTCACCAGGCTTTTGTCCTGCCCCTGCCATCTTCTTTTCCTACACCCCACCCGCCCTCCACCCACCAAAATCATTCTGAAGAAGGATTCCGACCCAAAACGCTCCATATCTATGTTTTCCAGAGATGCTGCCTGACCTGCTGAGTTAGTCCAGCTGTTTGTGTCTTTTTTTGTAACCAGCATCTGCAGTTGCTCGAGTCTTCAGGCCAAAATCACTGTTAGATTAGGGAGAGGATCTTCAATCACTTTTCTGTCTAACCTTATTACATTCCAATTCATTTAGTTCAACAGATAGGTGAAACATCCCAAATAATATCTGATGTATACATCACAAACCCCCACTTAAACAAGAACAGTCCATTCATTAGAGGCATTCATTATGTCAGAAACGCATTTCATAGGGTGGAAATGTCAAGACTAGAGGCCAGAGCTTTAAGATGAGAGGGGCAAAGTTTAAAGATGTTCCAGACAAGTTTTTTTACACAGTGGCTGTGATGGTGGAAGCAGATATGATACCATTTGCCATTTAGGTCATAAGATTATAAGTGATAGGAGCAGAATTAGGCCATTCGGCCCATCAAGTCTACTCTGCCATTCAATCATGTCTGATCTATCTCATCCTCCTAACCCCATTCTCCTGCCTTCTCCCCATAACCCCTGACACCCATACTAATCAAGAATCTATCTATCTCTGCCTTGAAAATATTCTTTGGCTTGGCCTCCACAGCCTTCTGTGGTAAAGAACTCCACAGATTCACCACCCTCCGACTAAAGAAATTCCTCCTCATCTCCTTCCTAAAGGAACGTCCTTTAATTCTGAGACTAATGAGGAAGTTTAAACGATTTAAACTATTGCAAAACGGATTCAGCTGTAGAATTAGAAGCAGAAAGGCTATTCACCTTTCTTCTATTACACTAACAAAGCTAACAAATATGTTTTCACCATTCTTCCATAAAACTAGCGAGATAACAGCACATATACTTGAATGTTTAGAACATAGAGCAAAACAATCAAGGAAATGTTCAGACTCTTGGCTCCTACCCTTGGTATATAAGGTTATAATGTGCATCAATAAAGTAAAAAACCAAAATGCTTGATCTGCAGAAAAATAACCTTCTCATCATGACCATATATGGGCTAACCCTCCCTCTCTCGGAAGAACCTGTCAATCTTGACAAGCCAGAGACTGTACAATGCTCTTTGAGATACTGTTAAGTACTGCTGAATCGCTGATTATTGGGGTATAAATATCTGATTAAACATTACCCCTTTGTGTAGGGATAGAGTTGCTCTGTATAGTCTGTATCTACGTACTGTAAGAGTTACTACCACACCCGCCTGGTGAAATAAAGATTTTACTACTTGATTACTAATTTTATCGCGTTTTCGTCTGTTTGAAGTAAAACGAACCATAACACTATGACCTCTAGTCCTAGACTCTCCCACTAGTGGAAACATCCTCTCCACATCCACTCTATCCAAGCCTTTCACTATTCCGTAAGCTTTAATGAATTCCCCCCCCCATCCATGTAAGCTCCAGCGAGTACAGGCCCAGTGCCATCAAACACTCATTATATGTTAACCGACTCATTCCTGGGATCATTCTTGTAAACCTCCTCTGGACCATCTCCAGAGCCAGCACATCCTTCCTCAGATATTGTGTCCAAAATTGGTCACAATACTCCAAATGTAGCCAAGTGGCTTTTGGATAGGCACATTGGATGTGCAGGGAACTGAGGGATTACGTGCAGGTGGAGGAGATTAGTTCAACCTGTTCGGCAAAGACATTGTGGGCGGAAGGGCCTGTTCCAGTGCTGTACATATCTGTCCAATGCTATTTTTCTACTATTTGGTGGAACCCACTAGGGTCAGGATAGTTGAGACTACACTGGAAAGTTCAAGGTGAACTTGTCCTGGATCCTGCACATACAGCTTCTATCAGAAAGTGAGAGAAAGTGGTTAGGGAAATAAATTATTTTTCGGAAAAAGAGATAGTGAACTAGGTCGAGGGATGGGATTAAAAATGCCACTCAGTCATCTCTGCAACAACTTTGAGATGTAGTTTATGACAGGTCATCTTGGAGAGAGGGTTAATTCAATTCAAGTAGAGTCGAGACCAATTGTCATATGCACAAATACGGTGAGGTATGCATGTAACAAAAACAAGCTCTTGCAGCAGCATCACAGACGAAAGCACAAAAACATAAAGGACCCTTACATTCTTTATGAATTACATATAAATTCTACTACACTAAAGAAAATGCTGAACAATGAGAAAAAACATTAGTGTAAAACACAATTAGCAAACAAGTCCATGGTTATAGAATCAAAGAACTGCAGATGCTGGTTTATACGGTATTGGGGGTTCATATTTATGTGGATAGAGAACTGGCTGGCAGACAGGAAGCAAAGAATAGGAGTAAACGGGTCCTTTTCAGAATGGCAGGCAGTGACTAGTGGGGTACAGCAAGGCTCAGTGCTGGGACCCCACTTATTTACAATATATATTAATGATTTGGATGAGGGAATTGAATGCAACATCCCCAAGTTTGCGGATGACATGAAGCTGGGGGGCAGTGTTAGGAGTGAGGAGGATGCTAGGAGGCTGCAAGGTGACTTGGATAGGCTGGGTGAGTGGGCAAATGCATGGCAGACGCAGTATAATGTAGATAAATGTGAGGTTATCCACTTTGGTGGCAAAAACAGGACGGTAGACTATTATCTGAATGGTGGCCGATTAGGAAAAGGGGAGATGCAACGAGACCTGGGTGTCATGGTACACCAGTCATTGAAAGTAGGTATGCAGGTGCAGCAGGCAGTGAAGAAAGCAAATGGTTTGTTAGCATTCATAGCAAAAGGATTTGAGTATAGGAGCATGGAGGTTCTACTGCAGTTGTACAGGGTTTTGGTGAGACCACACCTGGAGTATTGCATACAGTTTTGGTCTCCAAATCTGAGGAAAGACATTCTTGCCATAGAGGGAGTACAGAGAAGGTTCACCAGACTGATTCCTGGGATCTCAGGACTTTCATATGAGGTAAGACTGGATAGACTCAGCTTGTACTCGCTAGAATTTAGAAGATTGAGGGGGGGATCTTATAGAAACTTACAAAATTCTTAAGGGGTTGGACAGGCTAGATGCAGGAAGATTGTTCCCGATGTTGGGGAGGTCCAGAACAAGGGGTCACAGTTTAATGATAAGGGGGAATTCCTTTAGGACCGAGATGAGGAAAACATTTTTCACACAGGGAGTGGTGAGTCTCTGGAATTGTCTGCCACAGAAGGTATTTGAGGCCAGTTCATTGGCTCTATTTAAGAGGGAGTTAGATGTGGCCCTTGTGGCTAAAGGGATCAGGGGGTATGGAGAGAAAGCAGGTACAGGATACCGAGTTGGATGATCAGCCATGATCATATTGAATGGCGGTGCAGGCTCGAAGGGCCGAATGGCCTACTCCTGCACCTATTTTCTATCTTTCTATGTTTCTATGTTTCTATACCAAGTAACTCAAGAGATCAGGTAACAGCATCTCTGGAGCAAAGGAATTGGTGATGTTTTGAGTCGAGAACCTATTATCTTTCTCCAGTTATGCTGCCTGGCCCACTGTGTTACTCCAGCACTTTGTGTCTATCTTAAGTCCATGGTAGTGTTAGAAGTGATGGGTAGTGTTCCATTACTGAGATAGGATAAAGTTTGTTCAAGAGCCCGATAGTTGTAGACACAATCAACTGCAAATGTTGGTTTATCAAAAAAGATGCAATGTCCTGGAGTACCTCAGCGGGTCAGGCAGTATCTTTGTGGAACATGGATAGGTGATGTTGACACCCTTCTTCAATCTGAAACATCATCAATCCACCTTTTCCAGAGATGCTGCCTGACCCGCTGAGTTACTCCAGCACTTTGCGTCTTCTCTGATAGTGTACAGATCACAATGATGTCTTTAACAGGTTACAGGCTAAGTGACAGTAAGGATATGATACAATGTACACACATATTTATCAATGAATTCTGGCATATTTACATTTGTACGCTGTCTATCCACTTATCAATAGTTGATTGAGAAACAAAATGCAGGAAACACTCAGCAGGTTGGGAAGCATTGGTGAAGAATCAGAGGTAATGTTTCATGTTAGTGACCCTATGCCAACTTTCCTGCTAATTTAGTTTATACTTTAGAATTAGAACATTTAGAACATAGAACAGTACCACACAAGAACAGGCTCTTCACTCCACAATGTCTGTGCCGAACATAATGTAACATAACCAAGTCTCATCTGGCAACATGTGATATATGCCTATCTAAAAGCATCTTAAGGGCCATTATTGTGTCTGCCTCCACCACCACCATTGGCAGCATGTTCCCAGCACCTACCTTCTTCTGTGTAAAAAAAAAACCTGCTCTGCACATCTTCTTTAAACGTTGCCTCTTTCACCTGAAAGCTATGCCTTCTTTGATATTTTCATCCTTGGAAAAAGGTTCTGACTGCTGACCAGATAAACTCCAGCATCCTGGATAAACTAATCTGTTTGTCCAAACTCTCCTTGTGGCCAATATCCTCTAATCCAGGCAGCATTCTGGTAAACCTCTTCTGCATTCTCTCCAAAGCCTCCACGTCCTTCCTGTAATCTTCTTGTGCTTCAAGATCCAAGGTGATAATGCCTCACAAATCCCTGCGATCTTGCACTGGATGGTGCTTCAACCTACCAAAAAGAAGGTATCCCACCTTATTTCTCACTATATTTGCCTTATATAGCTTGCTCATACTCTTAACTAAACCATAAACTTCACTGACGGCTCTGTCAGCTTTCAGGGAGAGGTGTTGATACTGGGGGAAATGACAGCTACATTGAACAAAGATCAAAATTGTATCCTTTTAGTACTCAACATGTGTATCCCTGTCTCGCTTTACCAGGATTTTCCAGCTCACATATTTTGGTCCATAACTTGCTTGCAAAATATCCTTCATAAAGTCTGTCATGGAATGAAACAAGCTCAAAAGATTGATGCAATGTCTATGGCAGTTTCACAATCAACATTCTCCGAACCAGTGTTTCCAAAATGTAGAGACAAGGAACAACAGATGCTGGTTAATAAAACAAGACACCGACTTCTGAAATAACTCAGAACTCAGTGGGCCAGGCAGCATCTCTGGAGAACATGGGTAGGTGATGTTTCAGGCCAGGACCACACTTGTCTGAAGAATGGTCCCGACTGGAAACGTTACCTATCCATGTTCCTCATGGATGCAAATTCCACCTACAGTATAATGTTTCCTGCAAAGTTAGGCTGGGATGAAATATTGTGAAGATTTGAGAATTTTTATTTAATTACTAATATTTTTATTTGTTTATATTAAGACCTTGGATTGTCTTCCTATATTCTAAAACATCAATATATAAGGCTGCTGTCCATGGTTCTGGCAACGAGAGATAGACTTTAAACATTACTTTAGCGATACAGCACAGAAACAGTCCCTTCTGCCCACTGAGTCCGTGCTGACCAGCAATCACCTCATACTCTATTACTATCCTACACATGAGGAGCAATTTACAATTTTACCAAAGCCAATTAACCTATTGTCATCTATATCAATGACTTGGATGCAAACATGTATGGCAAAATGAGCAAGTTTGCAGAAGATACAAAAGTGGATGGTGCTACAGAGGTGAAGATGATTGTGTAAAATTGCAACAGGATCTTAATTGGTTGGCCAGGTGGGCTGAGGAATGGTTGGTGGAATTTAATGCAGAGAAATGTGAGGTGCTGCATTTTGGGAAGTCTAACATGGGCAGGAGCGACACAGTGAATGGTATGGGTCTGGAGAGTATTGTTTAGCAGAGGGATATAGGAGTGCAGGTGCATGGTTCCTTGAAGGTGGAGTCACAGGCAGATAGATTGTTCAAAAATGATTTTGACACATTGGTTTTGATCAGTCATTGAATATTGAGTACAGAAATTGGGAGGACATGTTGCAGTTATATAAAACATTGGTGAGGTCGCATTTAGAGTATCATGTTCAGTTCTGGGCACCATTTTATTGGAAAGACTTTGTTAAGCTGAGAGGGTACAGAGAAGATTTACAAGGATGTTGCCAGGATTCAAGGATCTGAGTGAGAGGGAGAGGTTAAGTAGGCTGGGGCTCTATTCCTTGCAGCACAAGAGGATGAGGGGTGATCCTATAGAGGTGTATATCATGAGAGGAGTAGATCAAGTAGATGTGCAGAGTCTCTTGCCCAGAGTAAGGAAATTGAGGACCAGAGGACATAGGTTTAAGGTGAAGGGTAAAAGATTTAAGAGGAATCTGAGGGCTAACCTTTTCACACAAAGGGTGGTGGGTGTATGGAATGAGCTGCCAGAGGAGATAGCTGAGGCAGGCACTATCCTAACATTTATGAAACAGTACTTGGATAGGACAGAATTTTAGGCATATGCGCCAAACGCAGACAGGTGGGACTAGTGTAGCTGGGACATGTTGGGCTGTCCAGTGTGGGCAAGTTGGGCTGAAGGGCCAGTTTCCACGCTGAATGACTATGACAAACCTATACATCTTTTGGAGTGTGGGAGGAAACCAGAGCACCCAGAAAACCCCACAAGGTCACAGGGGGAAACATACAAATTTAATATAGACAGCACCCGCAGTCAGGATGGAACCTGGGTCTCTGGCTCTGCAAGCAGCAACTATACTGCTGTGCCACCATGCCGCCCAAAATTAGGATACATTATTTTTAAGCAAAACACAAAGCACTGGAGGAACTCAGCAGGTCAGGCAGAATCAATAGAGGCAATGGGCAGACAATGTTTTGAGTTGAGTGTGTCTAAAGATTTTTGTTTTCCTGGCTATTGTTGTATGAGGCTTCAGTGATACCATATTTGGTGGCCTTGTGTACTGTCTAGGTCTTTATACCTGAGAAAATATATACTGTAGATAGTCCAGCACTATGTGTCTATCTCAGATGGTCAGACAACATTTCTGGAGAAAAAGGATGGGTGATGTTTTGGGTCAGGACCCTTCTGTTGCCTTTTCATTAGCAAATCATTCCATGGGTTTCAAGAAACTTTCCAATTGCAGATGAGCTTTCAAATTCACTACAATAGAGGAGTGTATTGACACCAAACATGGCAGAACTGATTGAACCAATGTCTCACCAGAGCCAAAAATACATTGGTCACAGAGAGAGCATGCACACTCCACACAGAGGATCAAGATTCAAAACAAGTCCCTGAATCTGGGAGACGTTGGCTCAATCAGCTGTGTTTGTGTCAGTACATTATTCTATTTGAGTGTAATTGAAAGCATACCAGCAATAGGAAGGTTGGAATGGTTTTCCATTCTTGAAACCCTTGGAATGATTTGCTAATGAAAAGGCAACCATTGTAAGGGCAGCACAGGTGGTAAAGACATATGGGTCAAACACGGGCAAATAAGATGGGTAAATTAGTTGCAGCATCTTGGTCAACATGGATGAGTTGGGCCAAAGGGCCTCTCTCTGTGCTGTATGTCTCTATGTCTCTAATTGGACATCTAATGAGGAGTGACCTGTTGAATATGATTAAGGTTGCAGCTTTTGATCTGTTCTGTTCTGTTTCTAAGAAACACAAGGAGGCAGTGTGGTGCAGCTGGTAGAGTTGCTGCCTAACAGCGCTAGAGACCCAGTTTCGATTCTGACCTCAGGTGCTATTTGTGTGAACTTTGCACGTTCTCTCTCTGACCACGTTGGTTTCCTCCCAGTGCTCCTGTTTCCTCCCACATTCCAAAGTCGTGCGGGGTTGTCGGTTAATTTGCCTCTGTAATTTGCCCCTAATGTGCAAGAAGAGGATGGGAAAATGGGATGACAGAATTAATGTAAACTGGTGATCGATGATCAATCAGTATGGACTGTGTGGGCCGAAGGGCTTGTTTCCCTGCTGTTCAATCTATTAACCATGGTTAAAAATGAGTCAGGTTATATAATGGGCAATAGCCTCCGCTGTTAGTTTTGCTTCTGTTTTTGTGAATAAAGTGTTTGCTTTTTCATAACATCTCTTTAACAATCCAAAACTGTGCTGAATATACCAAGCTAATACGTCAAATATATACTAAACAGTTGTGAGGAATTTATTTAAGCTGAAACAGCAGTTTCCGTGCTCTCCTTTAGATGCGTAGCTGGGACTATTATATGTAACAATAACAATATTTTAGCAACTGGAGTAATTGGAATGATTTTGAAACTGCTTTCTGTTCTGTTTTTAAGGTCATTGTGATGGTGATGGGTTCCTTCAAAGGCAACGTTTCACATTGAGTGCAAGTCAGCATGCAATAAAAGAAGCATTAAGTATAAATTGTTTTCATTTTAAATGTGTTACTATGTAGCTGCTTCAAGCATTTGAGTAAAGTCACATTTAATGAACAAGACTAATAAACGACATAATCTAGGAATGTAAATGCAATTGTTTGAAGAATTTCTTCAAACCAATATGATTGGCATAATAAACATTTTGGCCCCCCATATTTACAGGAAAGTAAGGAGTCAAAGGGTCCACAGCACAGAAACAGGTTCTTCAGCTCAACCTACCCTTGCTCATATGTTCATAATTCGCAGGAGCAGAATTAGGCCATTCAGCCCATTGAGTCTACTCTGTCATTCAATCATGGCTGATCTATCTTTTGCTCTCAACCTCATTCACCTGCCTTCTCCCCTTCACCTTTGCTGACCAAGAGTTCCCATCAAAGCAAAACCCATTTGCCCAATATACAGTGGCTTGCAAAAGTATTCATACCCCTTGAACTTTTCCACATTTTGTCACGTTACAACCACAAACGTAAATGTATTTTATTGGGATTTTAAGTGATAGACCAACACAAAGTGGCACATAATTGTGAAGTGGAAGGAAAGTGATACATGGTTTTCAATTTTTTTTTACAAATAAAAAACTGAAAAGTGTGGCATGCAAAAGTATTCAGCCCCCTTTATTCTGATACCCCTAAATAAAATCCAGTGCAACCAATTGCCTTCTAATTAGTAAACAGAGTCCACTTGTGTGTAATCTAATCTCAGTATAAATACAGCTGTCCTGTAAAGGCCTCAGGTTTGTTAGAGAACATTAGTGAACAAACAGCATCATGAAGCCCACGAAACACACCAGACAGGTCAGGGATAAAGTTGTGGAGAAGTTTAAAGCAGGGTTAGGTTATAAAAAAATATCCCAAGCTTTGAACATCTCACAGAGCACTGTTCAATACATCATCCGAAAATGGAAAGAGTATGGCACAACTGCAAACCTACCAAGACATGGCCGTCCACCTAAACTGACAGGCCGGGCAAGGAGAGCATTGATCAGAGAAGCAGCCAAGAGGCCCATGGTCACTCTGGAGGAGCTGCAGAGATCCACAGCTCAGGTGGAAGAATCTGTCCACAGGACAACTATTAGTCGTGCACTCCACAAATCGGGCCTTTATGGAAGAGTGGCAAGAAGAAAGCCATTGTTGAAACAAAGTCATATGAAGTCCCGTTTGCAGTTTGCCACAAGCAATGTGAGGACACAGCAAACATGTGGCGGAAGGTGCCCTGGTCTGATGAGACCTGAACACACCATTCCCACTGTGAAACATGGTGGTGGCAGCATCATGCTGTGGGGATGCTTTTCTTCAGCAGGGACAGGGAAGCGGGTCAGAGTTGATGGGAAGATGGATGGAGCCAAATACAGGGCTATCTTGGAAGAAAACCTGTTTGAGTCTGCAAAAGATTTGAGACTGGGGCGGAGGTTCACCTTCCAGCAGGACAACGACCCTCAACATACAGCCAGAGCTACAATGGAATGGTTTAGATCAAAGCATATTCATGTGTTAGATTGGCCCAGTCAAAGTCCAGACCTAAATCCTATTAAGAATCTCTGGCAAGACTTGAAAATTGCTGTTCACAGACACTATCCATCCAATCTGACTGAGCTTGAGCTATTTTGCAAAGAAGAATGGGCAAAAATTTCAGTCTCTAGATGTGCAAAGCTGGTAGAGACATATCCCAAAAGACTTGCAGCTGTAAATTGCAGCGAAAGGTGGTTCTACAAAGTATTGACTCAGGGGGGCTGAATACTTTTGCACGCCACACTTTTCAGTTTTTTATTTGTAATAAAATTTGGAAACCATGTATCATTTTCCTTCCACTTCACAATTATGCACCACTTATGTTGGTCTATCACATAAAATCCCAATAAAATACATTTACGTTTGTGGTTGTAACGTGACAAATTATGAAAAAGTTCAAGGGGTATGAATACTTTTGCAAGCCACTGTACCTCTAAACCAGTATTTCTCAACCTTTTTACCCCTGCGGAACCCTTGAAATAATTTTCATGTCTCCGGGAACCCCTACATAAAAAATATTATATTTCTTTATTAATCTCTTTCATAAACTTAAACTTCATAAGGCATACATAAAGAAGCACAGACAGAATTAATGGAGACCGTGGATGAGTCAGTACTCAAGTGAGTCACTTGATGATACACAAATCCGTCACATACAGCTCCTGTCCAATGACCACGAAAGGCCATTTCACACTGTCGCCCTAAAGACGTCGCTAACTATATTCCCTATGATTATTATACTTTTAAATGATATAACAGGTTGAAGACTTTATTATAATACCCAAGAATATGCCATACGTGTATAATAAAATTACGAATATGAAATGAAACACAAAAATGACAAAAAAAAAATGCATTTCCATGCGATTAGCCTATTAATCACTATTTCTCTCAAAACCCCTTGCTGCCTCTCGTGGAACCCTAGCGTTCCGGGGAATCCTGGTTGAGAAATGCTACTCTAAATCCTTCATGACCAAATGATTTTTAAATGGTGTTGTAGTACCTCCCTCAACTACCTCCCGTGTCTTTTTTCCATCATGCCCACCACTCTGTGTGGAAAAGTTGCCTCTCATGTTCCTATTAAATCTTTCCCTCTCTCCTTAAACCTATGCCCTCTAGTTCTTGATTCCCCTAGCCTGGGAAAATAGTCTGTGCTTTCACCTAAGCAGTCCATTCATCCAATCGACCATATGATGATCATAAACCACCCATTTGCAATAATCCTATAACAATCCTATTTTTTCCCCCTATATTCCCATAAATTTTCCCAGATTCCTTATCCATACACTAGGAGCATATTAGCACAACTAAATATTCTACCAATGGAGTCACGGAGCACAGAGGTGGCCATTTTGATGCTGTTTTGATCCCTCTACCTGGTCCAAACCCTGGCAAGATCTAACATGGCACAGAAGGTAGACACAAAATGCTGGGGTAACTCAGCGGGACAGGGAACATCTCTGGAGAACATGGACAGGTGATGCTTTGGGACGAGACCCTTCTCAAATTTGAAGAAACGTCTCGACCCGAAAGGTCACCTTTACCTTTTCTCCAGAGATGCTGCCTGACCCACTTTGTTACTCCAGAATTTCACGTCTATCCTTCCTACACATATTGTTTCCACTGCAAAAGCTAAACAAGCAATGCCTGCTTCGAAGAAGTTCTCCTATTCTCACCGACAGGGGTCCACAACACCCTCTCTCACTGCTCCCTCTCCTACTACTCTCTGACCATTTATTAACCCGGACTAACTACCACAACCATGTGGACTATGAAGAAGGATTCTGACCCAAAATGTCACCTATTCCTTTTCTCCAGAGATGCTGCCGTTCCCTCCAACACATGAGACAATTGTCTCTGTAATATCAGAATGGTTACACTGGCCTCTCCACCAACTAACATTCAAATCCTGCATTTTCACTGCTAATGGGCCACAGCTCATTTAATTTAGGTATATCTTTGGTATAAGCCCCAGCATCTGCAGTTCCTTCCTCTAACAGGAGATGCTTATCTGTGCATTTTTCATTGGTTATTTATATTTCCACTATCTTTTGGGCACAGTCCTGGCCAAATTGGAGAGGCTAGGACACTAATATTGAGTAAAGGCTTCAGGGCTGCTACGCCATTTGGTCAATTTTAAAGTGTTCTCTGTAGAAATGGGACAAGCTGCAGAATGGTGCCAGTTTGTCTAGAGCCTAGATCAGAGCTGCAGGAAGAGATTGGGAACATCTGCAGACCCTGACAATTAGGTGTAAAATGCATAGAATGGATTGGATGAATGCAAACCAGACATACACATTGTAAATAATGTCGCAAAGTTTTACTTTGCTGGGTGTTGATTGGATTAACTATTGAGCCTTGTCTGGTTTTCTTGCATATCAGGGCAAATGTTCCGATGTTCGTTTCCTCTGAGAAACACCGTTTGAAGACAATGTATTAGCCACTGTATTATCGGGTTAGGGAAATGTCTGTCATGTACGGGGTTAATCAATATCTGTTATTGGATTGTAAAGAGACCACCTCCATGTGGTTCGGCCCCTCGAGTCCCGGGGACCTATAAAAGTCCGCTACCACAAGGCCCTGTGTCGATCTGAGAGAGCGCTTAGGACTGCGTGACCTTCTGGAGTGTCTCTGTTTGAACGAGGCCAAGAGGGCTTGATCAGGCAGATACGAGGATCGACCCCACGGTGGATAGGCACAGTAGTGGGAACTGTAATTGTGTTTTGTCAAAATAAAGTTTTGATCGCAAGTGCTTAACTCAGTGAATTTTGACTGAAACTAGACTGGGGGGAAGTTTAGAATGAGCTATTTACATTGGGGGCTCGTCCGGGATCTCAACTAACCCCCAAACACAAGTTTGCAATCAAGGGTGTTGAGCTGTTTCGATCGCGAGTGCAGAAAACCATCCAACTGTGTGGTTTTTGCAACGAATTTCGGCACTTCACTGGTTTCAGATCGATTATTCGCGGGCTTGGGAAAGGGTCCAATCGAGATAATTATAACAGTCTAGCAAGCAAAGGGGGGGGGGGGGGGTGGCTAGCACTACTTTGGGTTATGGGCCCTTAAAACAGGGCATGGAGCGGCCCAAAACTTGATCGTAGTTGGCAGACTGCACTGCTTTAACGAGAGCCTGACGCGCTTCATTGGGCGAGAGGTGGCCCATTGTCCAGATTTGGTATCCAATTGGCAGGGTATTGAAACCAGGGTCTGGTCTACGTTTTGATCTAAGTTTGCTGGGAGCGCTGATTGGAAAGGTGCATTCTGAAAATCGGCATCGACTGCCAGCACGAAGAGGCTAGGCTCTGAACCCTTAGTTCCCAGCAGAGAGGGGTGTCTGCATGAAGATATCAGAGTCCCTCCCTGGAGAGACAGAGGAATCTCGTAAAGGTACTGGGCTCTGTGGCTAAAGTATAGATTGGCTGGGAATACTCTAGTTCATTCGAGATTTCATTGGGCAATTTAGATTGAATTAGCGAGCCTGCATATCTGCGTAGAGGGATAAGCAACCAAACTAGGAGTCTGAGAACGAGTCTAGATTTGCAGAATCAAATTTCCAAATACAGAATTTCATATTGAAGTTCTGCCCGTAGGGTAGAATTCGAATTCTGTGTAGATAGAACTTCGGAGTTTGTGCATGTTCGTGATCGATTCCAAATAGCGGCTGATGAATAGTGAATAGTAACCCTCTGATCGGTTGTTGATAAGTACCTGATAGCGAAGTGTAACTGAGAGACAGGAACCTGATTTACTTGGTGAAAAGTAATCCGAATGCGAAGGGTACCCCTAATTCTGTAAAACTTAGAGAGGAGGGATAGAGGTCCCTCTACAGAAGTCCAGTGTTAGCGTGACCCATCCAGGAGGAAAAGTAGTCATTTAAGTACCCCTCAGTAAAGAGTAACCTAGGATGGGGGAAAATCTTCGGTATTGGACGGAGAGGTTCACTGATTGATAACAGCGTGACGCGGCATTGAGATCGAATGTTTGTAAACTGTGCGCTAGCTCGTTAAAACATTTTTGTAAATTGTAAAAATCTAGCATCATCTTTTTTGTATTGTTATCGGATCCGAATTGTGTAAATATTTTATGTATGTAAATGAATTTAGAGTGTATTAAGATTTAGAAAGTCAAGATTTAGAGTGTTCAAAGACCAATATTTGTATTGCTGCTTGTGTGAGTGTTCAAGGATTTTTAAGGAATTAGATCATTGAAGTAAAAGTGTGTTTGAACTAAATATTTGTAATTGTTTAGATTGTAGTGTTGTGAGAATCTGAGTCGTGGGGGTTCGATCAGGGTTTGTACTCATTCGATTGCTGTGTCGGGGGAGGTCATTCCACTGACCGATTGCACCACAAGGAGGATTTATTAGAGTGTGATTTATTGGTTGGTTGTAGTTTATATTGGGGTGTGTCTGCGGTTACTTGTAATTGGGGGAATACTTTGTTTTCTGATTATAGTTTTATTGGCGTGGTTCGGGGGTGAAAGATTGCAACCTTCACGTGGTCCGCCCAGTTTCGACTAATGCAATCAACTCGACATGCACAAACGGAAGATCAAATAGAACAAGTTGTCCAACAACTTTAGGCTGTGCACGTCACACGAAAGAAGAAGGAGGCGTGGTTCGGATTTGTTTGTCTGTGCAAACTTAAAGTGGATTGAGTGGGAGAGATTGTTGCTTGGAAGAGACTGTGATTGAGAGTTGGAGTCTTGGGTTGAGAAATCGGAGACCCTTTGTTTGAAAGTTTAGATTTGAATGAAGTGATTGTGATGTAATTGATAAGAAAGTTGGGAGAGCGATTGAATACGAGCAATTGATTTGAATAATTGAAAAGGAGCGATTGAGTGGGTGATTGAGTAACAGTTGGAAGGGAACAATTGTGTGAATAGGTGTGAATCTGAGAGACAATTATCCATTGTGTGGGAGAGACTCCATTGACCTTGGAGTCTGAAAGGAAGGTGTGAATTTGAATAGGTGTGAGTGTCTGGAATTTAATATTGTAACTATTGTGCAGAAAAATGGGTAATGCCTCAGAGAAGGACCTATTAAATATACCCGGAAGCCCGATAAGAATAATTTGTGAGAAGCGTCCACATGAAGCAGATAGATTAAGAGGATTATCTGGAGAATTAAATGGAGTTTTGAGAAGTGATCTTTGGCCGCTGGGTGGACTAAAATCTGTAATAGGAATAAACTACGTAGAAACAATTGTTAAACGATATGGAAACAGTGAAGGGAATGAGCTAATTGGAATATGGAGAATATTCTTCCCTAGGGGGAAAATAAATAAAGAGATCGTTCTGCTGTCTACTCTAAGAAAGGCAGCATGTAAATTAGGGATTACAGGGGAACACGAGAGAACTGGTCCTTCGAGACATTTTGGAACAGAGAAATGAAGATAGTGGAAGCCAACAGCAGGAGCAGGAGAAACACCATCTTCTAAAAAGGAAACTACTGAGATGGCTCTTAAAGGGGAGGTGCCGACTAAAATTAAACGTATTAAATTTGGTAAGAGTGCAGCAGTATTTGTAGGCCTCGAAGGGAGAGAGGCTCACAATACGCCAGGGTGGGTAGAAATTTTCGGAATGGAGTCACAGCATTCCTCACAACACTCTCATGTTCTCAGTTCGGAGACGCCATATGCAGCTTGCGAGCTGAGCACTCGGGAGGAGTCAACGTTATTTTCGACTACTCCCACTAAATTCAAATCTAAAGTGGAAAAATTGGGGAAGGATCCTCCAGCTCCTATGATTGCTCCACCAGTGGGGAATAGTATGGGAGATCAAGGAGCTAGAAGGAAGATTCTGCTGAAGTGGATACCAAAATTAATTAAGAAATACAGTTGTAGGAAAGTGAAGGAATCCTCCTGAAGTACAGAGACAGAATGAGTAGCTTTTCTGAGGGCGAGACAGCAGGAGGATAGGGAGAGGTTAATCCGGACATTGATAGTATTATTATGTTGCAGCAATTTCCTGACGATGGGGGTATAGCACGGATTCCCCATAGGCAGTTAGTTTGTAGAAAGCTGCCTACTCCACCTTTGGTATTAAGTCCCGCAGTAGGTGTAAATGACCACTGGGCCACAGACGTTCACACATTAATGCAGCCCGGTCCAATGGCAGCTCAGAGACCTATATTAAGAATTCTAAAAAGGGAAATAACTAGGGAGGAAGACAAGGAGGGTAGGAACCAGGAAAATTATCCTGTAACTAGAAGATAAAGTGAATGTATAGCCAAGAAAGTATTGCCAAGATCCAACTCAGAACCATGGATTCCCAGAGTACCAGCAAATTACAGATTGGGAGAAATTAGGGTTGCAAATTACTCAGATTATTACCACAACTACACTCCCAATTTAGAACCTGTAGATGATATGTGTATACACCTTTAATTGATAGTGACGATGTCCATGCTAACCACCCCCCCACCAGTTAGTATAATTGTAACCCACACGCCCCTAGCTCTCTCTATGGTGATCGTGACAGACCACGTACAGCTAGGGTTATATGATGTATGATTAATAAAGTAGTGAAGACCTTAAGGTGGCTGTGTACCTTCTCTACATGGCATCAGAAGTTCTTTTTCCTGCATCTCCAGTCTATCGCATTTTATTTTCTTAGCCCCGGTACCCCCTCCCTGTGCCGTGATGGCTTCTGCCCGCCGTAAACCTGACATCCTAGTCTTTGATGCAGACATCACTCATCGCTGGTGTGTGTTCCGACGTGACTTTGAGCATTACGTTACAATCGCTCACCCTGCCGTGGCCCCCTGCCGTGGCCCCCGCGGTCAAAGCCTCCCTTCTGCTGAATCTGGCTGGTCCCAAAGCGCTTGAGCGATCGGAGTCATTCATCTATGGACAGAGTGAGAGTATCCAGAACCCGGTATCCAGAACCCGGTCTGCTTGCTAAATTTACGGCGATGTGTGACCTTCCCACTAACCACATCTTAGAGCGTTTCAAACTGTTCTCCCGACGCCAAAACCCTGGGGAATCTATTGACAATTCCGTGGCCGCGCTGCGCCAACTGGCTTGCCGATGTGACCTGCATGTTCTGACCCCTGATACTTTGACCCGTGACATCTTGGTCTTTGGTCTACGGGATGATAAGCTGCGTTCTGAGCTGCTGCATAAGCCTGATCTGTCATTTAATAAGGCATTGCATGCCTTTCGTTTAGCTGATGCTGTCTCCTCCGCTGTACCTGACCCTGTGGTCCACGCAGCCAGTCTTGCTGGTCGCCAGTACAATGCTCCCCGGCGACAGAGGGCAAGCACACTGCAGGGCTTCAGACCGCCTCAATGATGTCCAAATTGTAACTTTGTTTCACACCGTTCTAATGTGTGCCCGGCATTGGGGAAAACCTGTCATTTCTGCAACAAGCCCAACCACTTCTCAGCAGCATGCCCAGCATGCTGTGGGAACCCTGCACAGCCACAGCAGAAACCGTCTCGCTACCTGACACGTGATGATACAGCATCTGGTTCCCATCTCCAGCATGATGAACCCCCCTGTCTGACTGACTCTTCTCAGAGCGAGCTGAGTGTGTTTTCCTTGCGAGGTGCAGCTGCTCTGATATCGGACCCGACCGTCCATGTCACGGTGAATGGCATGGCCTTCTCTGCTAAGGTGGATACGGGGGCTGCTGCTAATGTTACGTCAACAAGCCTGTTCAGGAAGATAAGAAATAATGAGCCCGTTTCCACAGACAGTGCTGTTTTGCATGCCTATGGGGGTGGCGTACTTGTTCCTGTGGGGAGGGCCACTCTCCACTGCAAGGGGCTGAAGACTTCTCGGCCCCTCTCTTTCTTCCTGCTAGACGGTAAATGTGACCCCCTGCTCGGCGTGGAGGCCTGCCAGGACCTCGGATTGGTGAGCTTCCACAGCGATGTCCACCTGGTAGAGGCACCCCTGAATCCGCTGGCCGAATTCCCTGACCGGTTTGACTCGAAGCTGGAGAAGTTGCCCTGCAGCTACAAGATTGCCCTCAATCCCGACATCACGCCGTCACCCAGATCAGAGCTGCAGGAAGAGAATGGGAACATCTGCAGACCCTGATAATTAGGTACAAAATGCATAGAATGGATTGGATGAAGGCAAAACAGACATACACATTGTAAATAATGTTGCAAAGCTTTACTTTGCTGGATGTTGATTGGATTAACTATTGAGCCTTGTCTGGTTTTCTTCCATATCAGGGCACATATTGCGATGTTTGTTTCCTCTGAGAAACACTGTTTGAATACAATGTATTAGCCACTGTATTATTGGGTTAGGGAAATGTCTGTCATGTACGGGGTTAATCGATATCTGTTATTGGATTGTAAAGAGACCACATCCTGTGGTTCTGCCCCTCGAGGTCCGGGACCTATAAAAGTCTGCTACCACAAGGTCCTGTGTCGATCTTCTGGGAGAGTGCTTTGGACTGCATGACCTTCTGGAGTGTTTCTGTTTGAATGAGGCCAAGAGGGCTTGATCAGGCAGATATGAGGATCGAACCCGCGGTGGTTAGGTACAGTAGTGGGAACTATAATTGTGTTTTGTCAAAATAAAGTTTAGATGCGCAAGTGCTTGACTCAGTAATTTTTTAGTGAAACGACGGGGGAAGCTTAGAACAAGCAATGTACACAGTGAACCATGTTCCTCGACAGCAATCTACATGCCAGAACATTGGCTTCACATTTCACGATTCTTCTCTCCTCATCCTCTTATCTCACAGCCGTTTGTCTTTTCATCCTTGGCCTTTGTCAAACCATTAGCTATTTGTCAACACTCCGCACCCCCCCCCTCCTCCCCCCAACACCTGTATCCACCTAACCTATCACCTGTATCCACCTATTCCTTTCCAGGATTTGTTCTGCCCTCCCCCCACCCCTGGAAAAAAGGCCCCAACCCAAACATCACCTATCTATTTTCTCCAGAGATGCTGCCCGACTCACTGAGTTACTCCAGCACTTGTGTCTATCTTAGGTATAAACCAGCATTTGCTGTGTCTTCTCATTATACTTGATTGTCATGTGTACCCAAGTGCAGTGAAATTCATTTTTTGCATACAGCTCAGTGACAACCCCACTAAACATTAGGCACAATCATATTAAGTATTAGAGTGTAAGACAGCAGACCACACTGAGTCCGTACACGAGAATCATCACATTTTAGGCACAAAGATTATCAGGTCAAGGATTATCTCATCACCTTCAATCAGCGGTAGGAATCATCACCTTCCATTACTTTAGTGCAACACAGTGGCACAGCTGGTAGAGCTGCTGCCTCATAGTGCCAGGGATTCAGGTTTGTTCCTAATCTCTGGTTATCTCTCGATGTGGAGTTGACACATTCTGCCTGTGACTGCATGGGTTTCCTCCGGTTGCTCCCGTTTTCTCCCACATCCTGAAAGACAAGAATGTTTATAAGTTAATCTGCCTCTTTAAGTTACCCCTACCGAGTAGGGAGTGGATGTGAAAGTGGCATAACATAGAACTAATGTGAATGGGTGATCGATGGTCGGCATGGACTCTATGGGCCATAAGGCCAGTTTCCAAACTGTGTCCTTCAATCAAATTAAATTAAATGGGTTTGACCAAATAGCTATTACTTAAGCACGAGTGTAGGGTGCCCAGGATTGGGAACACATTCCAGTTAATTTGATATTCCCAAAGAATAAACAAATAGAATAATGAGGTGGTGTAGTGTTGTTGAACCGGTATGTGCAGTTATATAATGATTATAATTTACTTATTATAAAATATTTAGCATATAATATCTTTAAAGAGAATTACGTGACATTTCATCTTAATCCTCATAATTATTACCTAACAGACTGTGTTCCAAATAGTCACCTACTTTTAGATGCATAGATTATAACTGAAATTAAAAATGTTATTTTGTTAAGACGGCATATTAATTAAGACACTTCAACTTCAAACTTAATCATATCTGTTGGTGTTAATCTTTAGTCTAAAGTGTTTGAAATATTCAATTGTATTTTTTTTGTTCTTTTGTTAGTTTAGTTCACAATGAAATTCAAAATAAAAGGATGTACTTTTAGAAAGGAGATGAGGAGGAATTTCTTTAGCTAGAGGGTGATGAATGTGTAAAGTTAATTGGCACATACAGCTGTGGAGGCCAAGTCATTGGGTATTTTGAAAGTGGAGAGTGACAGGCTCCTGATTAGTAAGTGTCAAAGGTTACCGGGAGAAGGCAGAAGAGTGGGGTTGAAAGGCCTTGATTGAGTGGCAGTGTAAATTCGATGGGCATAATGGCCTAATTATGCTCCTATAAATTATGAACATGAACACATGAGCCTAATGGCTTCTTTATTATTATGTGTACCAAGTTACGGTGAGATACCTTTTATGAATACATCTCAGCAAGGCTATCACCATCCATGACCACAAACTCCTGGTTAGTACAGCATGTGCAGAACAGCCCAGTTAGTCTATAAGCAAGAAGCAACATTTTGGCGCCATTTTACAATGCCACAAAGGCCTGTTGCAACTGTTGCCTCCATTCCGGTCATCCTGCGAACCATTGTCCCTCTCCCTACATGGGTCTCTTCAGCCTTTGTATCCCAGAGGGAGCCTCCTGCAGTCAACCTTGAGGGTGAGAAAGGTAAGACCTCCTCAGTTCTTAACGGGCCTTTTGTTCAGCGCCCACCACCATTGTCAACTCCCTCCAACACCTCTCCGGTTCCTGGTCTTCGGGGATGAGCAACTTAAGAATGAATTTCCTCATTGTGTTCATCTGGTTATCTATTTTAGACTTGAGACTTTCGAGGTACAATGAGGAAACAGGCCCTTTGTCCTACAGAGTCAAAGCCAGTACGTCTTTGGCATGTGGGAGGAAACTAGGGCACCCGTACTCGGTATCAAACCTGGGTCTCTAGTGCTATAAGGCAGCAGCTCTACCACTGCACCACTGTGCCGCCCTAAATGCTGGATGCAAGGAATCCTTTTGACTTGATACCTGATAAACACAGATATTGTTGAATCTGTGTGAAAAGATTTATTTGAGGTCAGCGACAAACATAGAATATAGATCAGTGCAGCACAGAAACAGATCTTTGGCTCATATCTGTACCGACCATGATGCCAATTTAAACTAATTCCATCTGCCTGCACATAGTTTATATCCCTCCATCCCTTTCCTGTTGATATAACTGCCTAAATGTCTCTTAAAATGTTGAGTGAATCTGTTTCTATCACTTCCCCTGGCAGTGCATCCCAGCCCCAAGGCATCTACCACTTTGTAAAAGCCTAGTTTAGTTTAGTTTAGTTTGGTGACAGAGCGTGGAAACAGGCCCATCGACCTACCGGGTCCGCGTCGACCAATGATCACCCATACACTAGTTCTATCCTACACACTGGGGACAATTTACAGAAGCCAATTATCCTACAAACCTGCGCATCTTTGGAATGTGGGAGGAAACCAGAGCACCCGGAGAAAACCCGCCAACACAGGGAGAAGGTACAAACTCTGCACAGAGAGCACCCATAGTCAGGATTGAACCCGGGTCTCTGGCATTGTGAGGCAGCAGTTCTACCACTATGCCACTAAATCTCCTTTAAACTTTTTCCCTCTCATCTTAAATCTATATCCACCATTATTTGATCTTTATACCCTGGGGAAAAGACTGACCATCTACTCAATCTATGCCTCTCACAATTTGATATGTATCTATCGCGTCTCCAATGCTCCAAAGTAAACAATCCAAGTTTGTCCAACCTCTACTCAATTGCTAATACTCACTAATCCAGACAGACTCTGATAACCCTCTTCTGTACCTGTAATGGGAGGACCAGAACTGCACACAATACTCCAAATGTGGATGTGATTGTTTTATATAGCTGGATGTTTTGCTGTCTGGTTTAGTAATCAATGAGGTCCAAGAACATATGATGTTATAGCGGCGTATAAAATCATGAGAGGAATAGATTGAGTAGATGCACAGAATCTCTTGCCCAGAGTGGGGGAATCGAGGACCAGAGGTTCAAGGTGAAGGGGAAAAGATTTAATAGGAATCTGAGGGGTAATGTTTTCACATGAAGGATTGTGGGTGCATGAAACAAGTTACCAGAGGAGGTAGTTGAGGCTGGGACTATTCCAACATTTAAGAAACAGTTAGACATGTACATGGACGGATATGGACCAAACGCAGGCAGGTAGGACTAGTGTAGCTGGTACATGTTGGCCAGTGTGGGCAAGTTGGGCCGAAGGGCCTATTTCCACACTGTATCACTCTATGACTATCACTCTAACATAGGAGATAGAACAGTACAGCACAGGAACAGGCCCTTCCGCCCACACTGTCTGTGCTGAATATGATGCTAAGACCAACTCTTATCTACGTGCGTATAATCCATATTCCTCTACGCCCTGCTTATCCATGTGCCTATCTAAAAGTCTCTTAAATTCGTCTTAGTTATCATCTGTTCTGGATTATCTGCCGCAGCCAACACTACATGAAGTTCTTCCTCCATACTCTCTATTCCTTTGCCAGATTTCTTGATTGAACATTTTGTTGCTTGATATCCTTATTTGTTCCATGCATTTTCCCAGATGAATCACACCTCAACATCTGTGCACATCCACGCGTAATCTTGTCTGCAAAGGATTACATTTGACATAATTTTAGTTTAGTTTAGAGATGCAGTGCGCAACCCTGCCCACCAAGTCGGTGTCAACCAGCGAACACTGCATATGCCGGCACTAACCTACACATTAGGGACAATATACATTTTTTTACTGAAGCCAAATCAACTTACAAACCTGTATGTCTTTGGAATGTGGGAGGAAACTGGAGTACCCGGGCAAACCAACGCGGTCATGGGGATAACATACAAACTCCGTTCATACAGCACCAGCAGTCAGGATCAAACCCGGGTCTGGTGCTGTAAGGCAGCAACTGTGCCAGCATGCCGCTCTTTATGAATTTAGTTTTTACTTTAGTTTAGAGAAAGAGTGTGGAAACAGGCACTTCAACCCATTGAGGGCGTGCCAATTATCGATCACCCGTGCACTAGTTTGATGTCCTACACACTAGCGGCAATTTACAAAGGCCAATTAACCTGCAAGCCTGTATGTCTTTTGAATGTGGGAGAAAGCCCAGGCACTCACTGGGAAAACATACAAACTCCACACAGACAGCACCTGTAATCCAGATCGAAGCCTGGTCTCTGGCGTTGTAAGGGAACAACACTACCACAGCGACGTCCTGTGTCGCTGCACCATAGATGCTGGAATATTGGGCAAAATCATAAAGTGCAGGAATTTTAAGGTTAGATTCTTGATTAGCATGAGTGTCAGGGGTTAAGGAGAGAAGGCACGAGAATGGGTTGAGGGGGATAGTTAGATCAGACATGATTGAATGGCAGTGTAGGCTTGATGGGCTGAATGGGCGAATTCTGCTCCTATCACTTATTAACAATATGAACTCAACAGGTCAGATGGCATCTACAGCAGGAATGGATCAAAGACATTCCAGGTCGGGACCCTTCATTAGACCGAGCCGGACTTCGTCTGACATGATCAGATGCGATGAATATTTTTTTTGGCATAAAAACTCTTTGCGACTCTCTGGGCCCTACCTACAGTGCACTAACATAAGGAGCACTGGGACAACCAGAGGTTGTTCTGACCACAATAAAACACAGAATGGACATACATTGTTGGAGTGAATGAATGAGCGAGGCAGCATCTCTGGAGAAAATAGATAGGTGAGATTTTGTGTCGGGACCTGCCTTAGGTCTGAAGACCTGGTGTCGGACCCATTGAGTTCGCCAGCACTGTGACATTTTGTGTAAACCAGTACCTGGAAGTTCTTTGTTTTTAACACCCTTTCACACAAAGGGTGGTGGGTGTATGGAACAAGCTGTCAGATGAGGTAGTTGAGGCTGGGACTATCCCAACGTTTAAGAAATAGTTGGACAGGTACATGGATAGGACAGGTTTGGAGGGATATGGACCAAGCGCAGGCAGGTTGGACTAATGTAGCTGGGACATGTTGGCCGGTGTGGGCAAGTTTGGCTGAAGGGCCTGTTTTTCCACACTGTATCACTCGATGACTCAATGAATAACATGCAATCTTCTCTTTCCACATCAAAATGAAAACAAGTAGGGATTGAAGATCAGTGTAGTTGTCTTGCAGATCTGACCTACGTCAATCTTCAAAGCATTCGCTGCATGCAATGACTGCTAACTGCAGGCCCCTGGTGAAAAAGATAGCTAAGCTTGTCAGTGGTAGTACCAAAGGTTTCTAATCTCATAAACACTGTAGATTTTGTTAGAGAATATAACCTTGGCCCCTGAAACTGCAGAGGGAATCTCAAACACAAATCCTCTGTTGTGATCTTGCAAGGAGAATATACTCGACTATCTGCAGTTAAAGAAAAGCAGTGGGAAACAAGACAAAAAGGACAGTGCTGGAGTAACTGAAAGTAGGGGAGAACAATAAAGTATCATTTGTTATGAAAATAGAGTTTAAGGATGTGAAAAATTATTAGATTTCCAGTTTTGACATTCTTAACTTTGATCATACCTGGGTCTGTGAGGCAGCAGCTCTACCAGCTGAGCCACTTTGTCACCCAATTTGTGCCATCAGTTCATCCATTTTGCTACAAATGCCGAGTATGTTCAGATAAAGAGTGTTGGGCTTTGATTGTTTACAATTGTTATCTACAGCAGTTTCTTGCAGCAGTAGGAATGGCAAATAAACTTCTATATGGTGGAGCATACAGCTGGGAGAAATGAGGCCAGACAAGTCTTTAGAAAGTAATCGTCTAATTCTTTGTGCAGATCATCTGTCAAAAATAAATACAGAAAACAGTTGACATTGAGACAATTTTAATTGAATTGAGAATAGTGATCCAGTCAAACAGTCACAGATTCTTCAAAGGAATAGCACAGCTTAACAAGGACGTAAAAAATATCCAAGAAAGGGGGAATCTGTGGAATTCGTTGCCGCAGATGTTGTGGAGGCCAAGTCATTTGGTATTTTTAAGGCAGAGATTGACAGATTCTTGATAAGTAGGGGTGTCAAAGGTAATGGGGGGAAAAGGCAGGAGAATGGGGTTGAAAGGGAAAGAGAGCAGCCATGATTGAATGGCAGAGTGGACTCTATGGGCCAAATGGCCTAATTCTGCTCCTATGAGTTATGAACTTGTGAATCCCGATGCAGCCTAAAATGGCAACTGGTAGATTGATAAAGGAACTTATCTGAATTCTTTGCTATACATTTGCAAGAACTTGGGGCTGATGGTCATATCTTCATTTCGTTTTAAGCAACTGGTTTTTCCAAACATATTTTAAAGATTAAATCAAAGCCTCGAGCTGAAATTGCCAGCGTCTGTCAAAACAGTGATTTCTGTTTTATCTTTCAGTAACATGTGCCCTCATCTTGAATAAATATCTCTGGCCTATGTTATTTTGTTGTGTTAGAGCTCTAACATAATATCACAACTCTTAGATAATACCTAGCCCGATGCTGAAGGCTTCAGATAGTTTCAGCTACAAGTAAACAGATAGGACTGCAAACCAAGTTTGTACGTTAAACTTGTTGCGCATTTTCCAAGGTCTAAGACGTTTGAGTCTGTGAAAATCATACTAACCTAAGTCAAGCCTGCAGCGAGATAGAATAATAAGCATGGATAGGAAAGGATTAGTGGGATATGGGCCAAATGTGGACAGGTAGGACTAATGTAGATGGGGTATGGACAAGTTGGGCCCAAGAGCCCGTTTCCATGTAGAAACAAGGAATTGCAGATGGAAACAAAAGGCCAGTGTAACTCAGTGGGTCGGGAAGCAAACTATGGAGAAAAGGATAAAAAGGTTGAGATCCTTCTTCAGACTGTACGTGGAAATGATTTCAGTGGGGCAGGAGCAGGCAGAAACAATGGGTCTGCCAGGGCAGTTGTGTTTATGGATTTTGGGGAGAATATAAAATTGGTCTGTGCAGTGCTGGGCAATGTTAAGATTGGAGGCTGTGGAGGGCAGACAGCCGGAAGAGATAAAATCGGTGACATTCTGCGAGATGAAAGCCTGGTGCTCATCTGTGGGGTCATGGTCCAGGGTTGTGTAGCAAGAGGTGAACGAGAGCTGGGGCCTGGTCTCAGTGCGATAGAGGCTATCTTGCCAGATTACTCCTCCTTTGTCCTCGTCAAGGTACTGCAGATGGTGGTTTACACAAAAAGACACAAAGTGCTGGAGAGCTGGAGTATCTCCTACAGATATGCCGTACTGGGATGCATCACAGCATGGTTTGGGAACAGCTCCATCCAAGACTGCAAGAAAATGCATAGAATTGTGGGCGCAGCAAACCGACTCCCTTCCATTGACTCCATTGCACCTTAAGCTGCCTCGGCAAGGCCACCAGCATAATCAAGGACAAGTCTCACCCCTGTCACTCCCTATTCTCCCCACTCCCATCAGGCAAGATGTACAGATGTATGAAAACGCACACCTCCAGATTCAAGGACATTTTTTTTCACAACGGTTATCAGGCAACTGAATCATTCTATCAACATCGAGAGAGCAGTCCTGAACTACCATCTACTTCATTGGACAATCTTTAACCAGACTTCATTGGATGTTATCTTGCAGTAAATGTTATTCCCATTATCCTGTTTCTGTACACTTGATATAATTATGTATAGTTTTTTTGCCGACAGGATTTCACTGTACCTCAGTACATGTGACAATAAACTAAACTAAGCCAAACTAATATTACTGTTAGTCAAGAAGCATCTCTGGAGAACATGGATAGGTGATGTTTCGGGTCAGACCTATCTTCAGAGTGTCGGAACCAAGTGTTGAGGAAACACTTTTGGCTGTGGAATGGGTCCGGGTCAAAATAGGGTCATAGAGAAAGATAGCAGCAGGAATCATGGGGGGAGTCTCAAAACCCCTGTCAGAGAAAGTGAGGATACCTTCTTCAAAGTAGGCAAAGCCTGAGGAGATTTTGCAGTTGAGCAGTCAAAAATGTAGTAACAAGTAACTGACATGTTGGTTTGTACAAAAGGACACAAGGTGCTGGAGTAACTCAGCAGGTCAGGCAGCATTTATGGATAACATGGATAGGTGACAATTCAGGCCGGGAGCATTTATCAGACAGGAGGTGAGCCATGTTATTTGACTTCATGACTCCAATAGGAAAATTAGAGTCTATTCAGCCCAACTTGTCCATGTCCCATCTACACGAGTCTCATTTGTCTGCGTTTGGTTCATATGCCTCTAAACATTTCCTATGTAATGTGATCCTCTGCGCTATGGCATTATAATTCCAAACTAAAACACAAAACTCCTAATCTTCAGTGATTATTCTTTACTTGCAGGTGAGAAGACCACACAATTTGCTTTCCAATTATTTCCAAAAACTAGTTTGGCTCATCTTAGCTTCCTGTCAATTGCTGCTGAGCTTTAAAGAGAAAATCTTGGCACCTACTCCGGCAGAGATTGGATCTGGCAAGTGGAGATTGGCAGTGGATGACGAAGAAAAATAAATATTTGTATTTACAGAGTCATAGAGCTATACAGCATGGAAACAGACCACTCAGCCCATTTTTTTTTTAAAATGTCCACCAGGTTAGCATAGCAGTGGAAGATTGCAACCTTCACGTGGTCGGCCCTGTTTCGACTAATGCAATCAACTCGACGTGCACAAACGGAAGATCAAATAGAACAAGTTGTCCAACAACTTTAGGCTGTGCATGCCACACGAAAGAAGAAGAAGGTTAGCATACTAGTCCATTTGCATGCATCTGGCCCATATCCCTTTATATCCTTCTTTTGAAAGGTTAATTTTATTTTAATTTAAGATATACACCACGGAAATAGGCCCTTCAGCACACCCAATCCGCTGTTCACACTAGTTCTATGTTATCCTATTTTGCAATGGATAAGAAAGGTTGGAGGGATATGTGCCAAACTCGAGCAGATGGAATTAGTGTAGATGGGGCATCATGGGCAAGGTGGGTCAAAGGGCCTATTTCCAGGCTGTATGACTCTTTCTCATCCACTCCCTACACACTAGGGATAATTTACAGAAACCAATTAACCTACAAATCTGTACGTCTTTGGAGTGTGGGAGGAAATCAGAGCACCTGGAGAAAACACACACGTTGTTTTCTCACAGGGAGAACATACAACATACAAACTCTGAACAGACAGCATATATGGTCAGGATTAAACTCAGGTCTCTGGCGTTGTAAGGCAGCAACTTTAGTGCTGCACCACCCCGCCCATTTAACATGTTGACTGAAAGATGGCACTCTACCAGTGCAACAGGTTAACATAACAGATCTTCATTATCCTGTCCGATATATATCCCTCAACTAAATGTTCATATAGCATGGAATGTTATTATTATCACAAAGCCAGTTGAATGAACTTGGAGTCATAGAGTTATAGAGTCAAACAGCATAGAAAAAAGGCACTTTAGCCCAACTTATCCATGCCAACCAAAATGCCCCATCTAAGCCAGTCACATTTGCCCTTGTTCAGCTCATATCCCTCTAAACGTCCAAGGGCTTTATAAATGCTATGGTTGCATAATGTAACAGTCCTTGAGGATAACATTGTCTTCCATAGGCAGTGGATGGTCCATTCAGGTAGGAATTGCCTCGTTAGAGTTATAGAGTCGCACAACACGGAAACAGGCCCTTTGGCCCAACACATCCATTCCAACCAAGATGCCTCATCTAAGCTAGTTTTATTCGCTCAAATTTGGCCCCTATCCTTCACAACCTTTCCTAACCATTTACCTGTCCAAGTGTCTTTGAAATGCTGTTATTGTACCTGCCTCGGCTACTTCCTCCGGCAGCTTGCTTTGTGAAAGTTGGCTGCAGAGTTTCCTCTCATGCAATAGTAATCGCACTGTCAAAAAAAATTCTTATTGGCTGTAAAGAATCGTGATGCATACCGAATTGTACAGGGACATGCTGGAGGAAGGAAATTCTTTGAAATAAAGTGTTAAAAATAAATATGCGACAGGATATTGAGAACTTTCCAGATTGGCTGAAGATCATTTCTTCACTGTTTTATTTATAATTGTTTTACAAGATAATTGACTAGACCAGCAAATATTGTCTACACCTTCATCTTTGTAAAGTCAAGATAAAGGCTAAGCAACAACCAAATGTTCTATATCTGGAGTAGGCAACGTGCAAGGGGCATCATGAGGTAGATTGGGAGATCCATACAAGTGTCTGATTACAAGGGGAAGAATCGCTTCTTGAATCTGGGGGTTTGCACTTTCACGCTATTGTATCTTCTGATTAACAGGAGAGGGGAGAAGAGAGCAGCTCAATCGCTGCCGCACTGTGCCGCCCTCTTTGGAACTAGTACCAAAGAAACGGGGTCAGTGGCAGAAACTGTTTCAGGTCGGGGCCTTTCTTCAAACTGGTTGTGAGGAGGGGGGGGGGAGAAGAAAACTGGAAACAGTGAGAGGCAGGACAAAGCGTGGCAGGCAATAGGTCGACACAGGCGGAATTTTGTTTTATGATAAACAGATGGTTGGAACAAAGGCCAGAGATAAGAACAGAAGGTATGAGACAGGTTTGAAGAGCTGTGATGTGAAACCAGGGGGAGGAAAGTAGCAGTGGGGTGGGGAAGAAGGGGTGTGGGAGAAATAGATGGGATTCCAGGTGGGGCAGAGCGGAGGGAAAGGGTTGGGGAGAGAAAGGGGAGGTGTTAATTCATGGTTACTTAAAATTGGATTGCATGCTACCCAAGCGGAATATGAGGCGCTGTTCCTCCAGTGTGCGTGTGGTCGCACTCTGGTGGTGGAGGAGGAAATCCCAGGACAGAAATGTCTGCATGGGAATGGAAAATGGAGGATTTGCATCAGTGAAAGTAATCCAGCCTGGATTTATTTCAGGATATTTGAAAATAGTAATGTTTGCTTTAAAGATTCTTTGAAAAGTTCAGCTTGCTGTGGTGTTAATAAGTATTGAAGGGGAGATGTTTGAATAACGAAGGAGGTGCAAGTAGAAGTCAGAAGATAACATTTCCAACCTTTATATCTACAGCAGATTTCTTCTGTTGGAGGTCTCAGAATTAATAACAACTTCAGCCACTTGTTTTGAAGTACTGAATCCAATCAATAGCTATTGACTGGCAACTAATTTCTTGCAGCCTTTTTTTATCTGTGCAGCGCCTCAACTGACCAAGATTGCCTGTCTAATAAACAGGAGATCATGGGTTGTTATCCCCAGTAATATGTTCTTGCTCCCTGTAACCTCTATGAATGGTGATATACCCAGATGAAGTTGCCTCATACAGTCGGTGAATATTAAAGCTCAGGGCTAGCCGTGAGACTGACAAAACTGTTCACAATCCAGGAACAATCTTACACCTTTCCATACTACAACACGGCTTGGCTATGACCATAGCTTACAAGCCAGCGGTATGAATGTTGTTTTCTCCAATTTCAAGCAACTCCTTCATTCCATCTCTCTCCACCCCTCCCCCACCCTAGTCGCCCTACTAGTTCCACTGCTCGCGTCCTTGTATCCCTGTCGTTAGCACATTTTCCTCAGCCAACAATGGGCCATTATGGACCAACCTTCCCGAGGTCATCAGTTGCTGGCTCTGATTCATTCAGGTCTTTTTTCACCTCCAGTCCCCCACCCCCCACACCACCTCTATCTTTCAGTCTGAAGAAGGGTTCTGACCCGAAATGTCACCTATTCCTTTCCTCCAGGGATGCTGCCTGACCAGCTAAATTACCCCAGCATTTTGTGTCTATCTTCAGTATAGGCCAGCATCTGCAGTTGCTTCCTACACATTCCATAGAGGCTGAGATGTGACCTTACTGAGGTGTACAAAGATCATGAATGACATAGAGAAAATGAATGCTCACGGTCTCATTCTCAGGGTAGAGGATTCTAAAACAAGAAGGCATAGGCTTAAGGTGAGAGGGGAGAGATTTAAGAGGGAGCTCAGTGGCAGATTTGACAGATGGTAGCCCTATTTGGAATGAGCTACCAGAGGAAGTTATAGATTCGGTTGCAATTATGACTTTTAAAGGATGTTTGGGCAGATAAATGAATCGGAAGACTTCAAAAGGCTATGGGCTAAATTCAGGCAGTGTCCATTAGCATGACTAATCACTGCTATACCTATATGCCATCTTTAGTCATACAGCACAGAAACAGGCCCGTTGGCCCAACTCACCACTGGCAACCAAGATGCCGCATCTAAGCTAGTTCCCATTTGCCCACATTTGTTCCATATCTCTCTAAACTTTCCTGCCCATGTACCTGTCCAAGTGCATTTAAAAATATTGTTATTGAACCTCAACAACCTTCTGTCAATTTATTCCATATACCCACCACTGAGTGAAAAAAAATGGCCCTCAGGTTCCTATTAATTCTTTCCCCACTCACCTTAAATCTTTGTTCTCTGGTTTTTGATTTCCCTTCTCTTAGTAAAAGACTGTGTATTCACCCTATCTATTTCCCTCTTAATTTTATATACCTCTATAAGATCATCCCTCAGCCTCCTGTGCTCCAACAAATAAAGTTCCCAGCCTGCCCAACCTCTCTATAGCTCAGGCCCATCGAACGTTTGCAACATCATCATCATAAATGTCCCCTGCACTCTGTGTTTTTCCTGCTCTCTGTTGCCTTTATTTCTTGAGTATTTGCATAATATTTGCAGTTTTTCAATTGTTCAACAGAATCCATGATAGTTATTCAGTGAATTACCATCAATACATCAACCATTTCCTTGAAGACAGAATTGAGGGCCTTTAGCTCCATTAGGTTGCCTGATATTATTTTCCCAACAATATAGATTGTTATAGGTTCTTCTGCAGTGGCACAGGTGCTATCTGTACAGAGCTTGTATGTTCTCCCTGTGACCGCGTTGGTTTTTTTTTGTGTGCTCCGGTTTCTTCCACACTCCAAAGACGTGCAGGTTTGTAGGTTAATTGGCTTTGGTAAAATTACAAATTGTCCCTAGTGTGTAGGGTAGTGCTAATATACGGGATAATCGCTTGTCCGTGCAGACTTGGTGGGCTGAATGGCCTGTTTCTGTGCTATATTTCTAAACTCAAGTCTAAAGTTTATCTTCCATCTCTTTGATTAGCTATGTATTATTAAGGGACTATTTTAGTATCTACTACTTGGAAGACAGACTAAATAATTATTCAGAATCTCTGCCATTTTTGTTTTCCATTATTAATTCCCACGTCTCATCCTCCTGGGATCGATGTTTACTTGTGCTAATCTCTTCTTTTTTAATTAACTTCAGCAGCTCCTACTGTGTCTTTTTTTTTAATCACTTGTTAATTTGTTCTCAATATACAGTTTTTTCCCCCAGTTGTTATCAGGCAACTGAATGGTCCCCTCATCCGCTCCAGTATGGTCCTGACCTACCACCAACCTCATTGGAAACCTTTCAACTATATTTAATTGGACTTCATACTGCACTAAATGTTGTACCTTATATCCTTTTACTGTGCACTGTAGAAGGCTTGATTATAATCATGTGTAGCCTTTCACTTGACTGGATAGCACACAAACAAAAGCTTTTCACAGTACCTCGGTACATGTGACAATAATAAACTAAATTAAAATTAAATCTTTCCCTCTTTAAATATTTTCAGTCATCCTTTGCTGATTTCTAAATATCTCCTTATCCACTGACAGACTGTTGATATCTGCAACACCCCACGCCTTTACCTTTGTAACCGCTTTTGAAAATTCCTTAAGGACCTGTCCCACTGTACGAGGTAATTCAAGAGCTCTCCCGAGTTAAAAAAAAATCAAACTCGTGGTAAGTGCGTAGAATGTACGTAGCAGGTACTTCGGGGTTTGGGACGTCTCTTAGCGGTTCGTAACGCTAACGGCAGGTACTCAGGAAACGCGGTAAGCTCGTGAAGATTTTTCAACACATTGAAAAATGTCCACGAAAGCCCCGAGTACCTACGAGCGGTTATTACTGTAGTTCTCCGAGTTCGAATCAGGGGAAACTCGGGAGAACTCTTGAATTAGCTCGTACATTGGGACAGGCCCTTTAGTTACCCATGCATTACATCTCCCTCATGAAGCTTTATTTACTGGTGTTTATCTTTACTGAAATTAATAAAATATCCCCTTAAATAACTGCTGATACATTCATCTTTCCTTTAAAAGAAACAGACACAAGGTGCTGGAGTAACTCAGCGGGTCAGGCAGCATTTCTGGAGAACATGGATAGCTGATGTTTCTCTAGAGATGCAATCTGATCCGCTGAGTTATTCCAAGACTTTGTGTCCTTTGAATAATTGGAGTTAAAGTATTTATAAAAATAGTATTGTATATAAATTTATATAAAACTCGTAGATAAAATTACGAAAGGCATAGGCAGGGTAGACAGTCAGAACCTTTTTCCGAGGGCGGAAATGTTCACCAACAGAGGGCATATACATAAGGTGAGAGGGGGAAAGTTTAATGGGGATGTGCAAGGCAAGTTTTTTTTAATGCAAAGTGTGGTGGGGGCCTGAATGCACAGTCTGGTGTGATGGTAGAGTCAGATACGATGGTGGAGTTTTCAGAGGCTTTAGGATAGACACATGGAAATGCAAAGAATTGGGGTGTAAACTGCTTGTTTCTAAGCTTCTCCCCCCCTCCCCCATCTAGTTTCAGTAAAAACACCAAATCAAGCACGAACAACTAATCTTTATTTTAACAAAAACGCAATTACTGTA
Source organism: Okamejei kenojei (assembly GCA_035221665.1). Lineage (NCBI taxonomy): Eukaryota > Metazoa > Chordata > Chondrichthyes > Rajiformes > Rajidae > Okamejei > Okamejei kenojei. Next base: position 29,541,340 of record CM069147.1, on the reverse strand, counting down.
CCTATCCCACCGTGGGTTCATTCCTCGTATCTGCCTGATCAAGCCCTCAAGGCCTCACTCAAACAGAGACATTCTAGAAGGTCACGCAGTCCTAAGCACGCTCCCAGAAGATCGATGCTGGACCTCATGGTAGCAGACTTATATATCCCAGGACCTCGAGGGGCCAAACCACATGGGGGTGGTCTCTGAACAATCCAATTACAGATATCAATTAACCCCATACATAACAGACTTTACCCTAACCCAATAATATAGCAGTTCAATACAGTGTATTCAAACTGGACTTCTCAAGGAAGCCAACTTAGAAACATTTACCCTGATCTGCAAGAAACCCAGCCAAGGCTCAATACCTCATCAAATCAACAGTCGGCAAAGTAGAACTCTGCAACATTATTTATAAGGTGTATGCCTGGTCTGCAGACATCCAATCCATTCTATGCATTTTGCACCTAATTGACAGGGTCTGAAGATGTTCTTATCCTTTTCTTGCAAATTGTATCTCGGCTATAGACACATTGGCACCACTCCGCAGTTTGTCCCAGCTCTGCAGAGAGCAATTGCAAATTGACCAAATCTCCCAGCAACCCTGAAGCTTTTCCAAGTCCCAACCTCTCCAATTTGGCCAGGATTGGTGTCATGTTTGGAAAAGAGGAAGTACAATGGGATCTGGTGGTTCTTGTACATCAGTCTATAAAAGTAAGCATGCAGTGAAAAAGCGAATGGCATGTTGGCCTTTATGACAAGAGGAATCGAATATAGGAGAAAAGAGGTCCTTCTGCAGTTGTACAGAGCCGTAGTGAAACCACACCTGGAGAATTGTGTGCAGTTTTGGTCCCCTAATTTGAGGAAGGACGTTCTTGCTATTGAGGGAGTGCCACGTATGTTTACAAGGTTAACTCCCGGGATGGTGTGACTGTCATATGCTGAGAGAATGGAGCGGCTGGGCTTGTACACTCTGGAGTTTAGAAGGATGAGAGGGGATCTCATTGAAACATAAGATTGTTAAGGGCTTGGACACGCTAGAGGCAGTTAACAGGTTCCCGATGTTGGGGAGTCCAGAACCAGGGGCCACAGTTTAAGAATAAGTAAGCCATTTAGAATGGAGACGAGGAAACGCATTTTCTCACAGAGAGAATGGTGAGTCTGTGGAATTCTCTGCCTCAGAGGGCAGTGGAGGTAGGTTCTCTGGATGCTTTCAAGAGAGCTAGATAGGGCTCTTAAAGATAGTGGAGTCAGGGGATATGGGGAGAAGGCAGGAATGGGGTACTGATTGGGGATGAGCAGCCATGGTCACATTGAATGGTGGTGTTGGCTCGAAGGGCCAAATGGCCTACTCCTGCACCTATTGTCTATTGATTAACAGAGGGATATGGATCATATACATTAATCAGACATTAAATGATGTACCCATCAATCTATATCACTCTGTACACGGTGGACGGCTTGTTTGCAATCATGTATAGTCTATCCTTTGACTGGATAACATGTAACAACTAGCTTTTCACTGCACCTCGGCACACATGACAATAATAATCTAAATTATGTGTGCGGGCAGATGGGATCAGTTTAGCTGGGCATCATATTCGGCGCAAACAATGTGGGCAAAGGGCCACACATGTTCCACGTTTCATGTTCTAAGAGGGAGCATCTTATTCTTATAGAGGCCTGCTGTTTAGTATTCCACTGCTGTTCAATAACTACCCATGTTAGCAGGCTTACTGAATCTTAAACAGCAGCAGACACTAAGGCAGCCTATCAAATAATTACAGAGAATTTCTCTTTGAGTTTTCACTATTTAACAGATTTATAAATTACTCATTTCTAACTAGCGGATGCATTCAAGTAAAACCACCCCGACTCTGCTCTCCTGCTGTGAACTCATGGAGGCTGAAACCTTTCCACCTTGAAGAAGTGTTCTTGCGTTAATCAAGCTGCCTCCTCCTCTGGCACTGCCATGATGTCGAGCAGAAGAGATTAGGGATAGATCGATGCTGGTCACATGTCAGGAGAGTAGGCATATATAACAAGAACTTTAAGAACGGATTTTTTTTTGCAGCTTAAAATGCAGCCATTTGAATGTCGATTTCTCTAATTTCAAGCAACCCCCTGCATTCCCTCTCCCTACCCCCTCCATCACGCTAATCACCCTGTCAGTAACACTATTCGGATCCCTATATCCCTTTATCATCACCTCTTCCACAGCCAACAATGGACCATTCTGGGCTCCACCTTTCCTTGGTCATCTGATTTGTTCTGAACCTTCTCATACCTCTAGTTTCCCTCCCCCAGACTCTGGCTGAAGAAGGGTTACGACCTGAAACATCACATCTCCCTTTTCTCCAGCGATGCTGCCTGACCCGCTGAGTTACTCAAGCTTTTTGTGGCTATCAGCTTTAATAAAAAATGGTTGGATTACTGTAACAGTTCTTCAGGATAACATGGTCTTCAATTGGCATTGGGATACTCCACTAAGGAGGGAATTGACTCTGATGAATGTCCTTGACCCAAAACATCACCTACTCCTTTTCTCCACAGATGCTGCGTGACCCACTGAGTTACACCAATATTTTGTCTCTATCTTTGGGAATCGACTCCAGTTACTGTAGTCATAAAGTGATACAGCAAGAAGATACGTCCTTCAGCCCAACTCGCCATGCTGACCATGGTACCCCAACTAACTTTAGTTTAGTTTAGAGATACAGCATGGAAACGGGCCCTTCGGCCGACCGATTCCGCGCCGACCAGCGATCCCTGTAAATTGGCACTATTTTACTCAAGGACAATTTACAATCTTTACCAAAGTCAATTAACCTACAAACCTGTTCACTTTTGGAGTGTGGGAGGAAACTGGAGCACCCGGAGAAAACCAACACGGTAACAGTGAGAATGTACAAATTCTATACACGCAAGAGTCAAGAATGTTTTATTGTCATATGTCCCAGATAGAACAATTAAATTCTTACTTGCAGCAGCACAACAGCAGCACCCATAGTCAGGATTGAATCAGAGTCTGGTGTTGTGAGGCAGCAACTCTACCACTGTGCCTACATGCCACCTAAGCTCATCCAATTTGCCTGTGGTTGCCCCATATCCCTCCAAGCATTTCCTATCCAAATGTATTTTAAGTGCTGTTATACTACCTGCTTCAACAACCTCCCCTGTCAGCTCGTTTCATGTACCTACTACCCTTTGAGTGAAAAAGTTGCCTCACAGGTTCCTATTAAATCTTGTCCCTCTCACCTTAAACATCTGCCCTCTTGCTTTTTTGATTCCTCAACCCTGGGTAAAAAACGGAGTTCATCACATCTTTTGACAGACTGGGTCACCGGGCTAAGTAAGAGAAATCCCTGCTGGAATTATATCATTTCCCAAACATCCAAACTTCAGTCTTTTCCAGGTTTGGTTGCCTTGGAGCAGGATTATTATTTTTCATCTGAATAGCGAGTGGCAGCTGGTATTCTTGAATCTGAGCCACCGATGAGTATTCAGTGCATTTAGGGTAATGCCAGCAATCATCTGCTGAAGTGCCTGGCTCCTTCTTCAGCTCCTGGAGTTCAATTGGCTGACACAATTCCTTACTCTGAAGACACAAAATGCTGGAGTTACTCAGTGGGTCAGGCAGTGTCTCTGGAGAAAAGGAATCAGTGATGTTTTGGGTGGAGACCCTTCCACAGTCAAAGAGTTACTCCAGCGTTCTGTGTGTATCTTCGGTGTAAACCAATCATCTGCATTTCCTTCATGTACAATCCTTACTCAGACTCTCTTCTTCATATTGACTGGGCACTTTTGCAGCAACAAGTACTAAATAAAGGAGTAGAAAGAGGGATCTGCAGATTCTGGTTTTGAATGCCACAACAACAGCATTTAGAAGACCATAACATATTTTTGTAGACACAAATAACTTGCCCCCATGGTCGGGGTAAGAATTCACAACTTGTAATTGGCACTAAATCTAGCAACTGTATCAGCAGGGCCGGCCTTAGGAGGAGCGAAGCCCAATTGGGAACAATTTTGGTGAGCCCCAGGTTCTCAGCCAAGGTCTGTCAGCCCTGTTATTTAGTAGATATTATGAAATTGTACACTAAGGTGCTATGGATTATACACTGTCTTAATCTCTCCTGCTCCTGTCAGACTATCAGTATGTCTGCTGGCTTCCAACCTTTACCGTAGCTGCTAATTACCATTAAACTGCATGATGTGATTGAATACAATGTCCTTGGAGACAGCGGTAGACGGGAGGAGACCGATTTGTTGATTGGACAGGAATTTTAAGGGAAGCTGGTCGGTGATTGGATGCAACCCCCTTAGAGACAGCGGTTGATTGGCCGCCAAATAATCAGGCAACAAAAAAATGACAAATAGAAAAACAATAAAATCAGTATTCCGATTTAAATCGGAAGAATATCATGCCTGATCTGCAGCAAAGATACTAGTATCCGCTCTAATATATTTGATCTGCAGCTCCTTCCTATTGAAGAAGAACCCTGGCCCGAAACATCTCCTAATCCATTCCCTCCACAGTTGCCGCCTAGCCCGCTGAGTTTCTCCAGCACTGTGTTTTTTATTTAACTCTGAAATTGAAGATAGACATAAAGCTGGAGTAACGCAGCAGGACAGGCAGTGACTCTGGAGAGAAGACCCTTCTTCAGACTGAACTCAACTCTCATGGTGAGAGTACTTGTGATTGTCTGAAGAAGGGTCTTGACCCGAAACACCACCCACTCCCCAGAGCCGCTGCCCGTCCTGCTGAGATACCCCAGCCCCCCGTGTCCACTTTCAACTCCGAAGCCAAACAAAAGAGTGCTGGAGGAACTCAGCAGGCCAGGTGGCACCCTGCAGAAGGAACGGTCCAGGAGCTCGTAATTTGCAACACACAATTACATTAACTGAGGAACTTGGATCGATGTATTGATGACACATTGTATAACTACGTGTTAACTACTGGCTGTTAACAAGTGCTAACAGTGGTAGTTAACAAATCGTTTTGTCTCATGGCCGTTGTAACGATTATCCATGGTTTTTTTTAATCCGTACTTAACAACGTGATTGGTTTTTAAAAAAATCCGTATTTAACAATGCAAATTCGTATTTCCGTATTCGTATTGCATTTCCGTATGAAATACGGAAAATTAGCGTGGGGCCTGTGTATCATGACTCGGTGTACTACTATACATTTGCACTGTACCCGACATACTGAGCTAAGATAAGAATCACAGCTCCAGATTCAGGGACAGTTTCTTCCCAGCTATTATCAGGCAACTGAACCATCTTACCAACAACTGGAGAGCAGTCCTAAACGACTATTTACCTTATTGGAGACCTTCAGACTATCTTAGATCGGACTTTACTGGCTTTATCTTGCACTAAACGTTATTCACATAATTCCCTTTATCATGTATCTGTACACTGTGGATGGCTCGATTGTAATCATATATTGCCTTTCCGATAACTGTTTAACACGCAACAAAAGCTTTTCCCTGTGCCACGTGTGTTACTGAATTGCATACCAGTACCTCGCACTTGGAATCATGTACGACTTGAAGTTAGGAAAACTTCCTCCAATAATTATTGGAGCAGAATAAGCCCTCAATCCACTCCGCCATTCAATATTGGTGCTCTATTTTCATGAATACTGTTAATCTCCGTCCACAGCCATCTTTGGCAATGAAACATTGATTCATAAACATGGAATAAAAAACATCACAAAAAAGAAATTTAGACAGAACTACAGATGTTTACTGAAAAAAAAAACCTCGGGAAGGAAAATGCAAATGGAATGAGTCTATGTGGGACACAGCAAAGAAGGGGGAAAGGGGGAAGTGAAGAAGTGGTAAGGGGGTTTTGGTAAGTTACCTAATATTGGAGAATTTGGTGTTCATACCATTGGGTTGTAAGCTACCCAAGTGGAATGAGGTGCTGTTCCTCAAGTTTGCGTGTGGCCTCACTCAGGCAATGGAGGTGGCCCTGGACAGAAATACCAGTATGGGAATGGGAAGGCCAGTTAATATAGTTAGAAACAGGTGATCCGGTAGATTTGGCAGACCGAGCGTAAGTGGTTAGCGCAATGGTCTGTGCACTGGGTCTCGTCATTGTAAAGGAGGCCACATTGGGAACACCCTATGCCATGGATGATGCTAGAGGAGGTGCACGTAAACCTCCGTCTCACATGAAGGACTAGTGGGGTCGCAATATGGAGTTGAGGGAGGAGTTATAGGGACAGGTGTTACATGTCCTGTGGATGTATAAAAAAAAATTTAAAAATCAAGGAGTTGTGGAGAAAGAGGTCTCTGCAGTTGGCCAAAAGGGGTTGAGTTGGGAAGATGCGTTTAGTAGTGGGATCCTTTAGGAGGTGATGGAAATGTTGGAGAATGATGTGTTAGATGCAGAGACTGGAGGGGTGAAAGGTGAGGTCCAGGGAAACTCTACCCTTGTTCTGTCTGGGAAGGAGTGTAGCGAGAACGGAACTACAGGACACAGAGGAAGTGTGGCAGTCATCTATGACAGCAAAGCAGAAACTACATTTACTAAAGAAAGAGGACATCTTGGATGTCCTAGAGTGGAAAGCTTCATTCTGGGAGCAGATGCGACAGAGACGGACGAATTGAGTGGAGGGGAGAACGTATTTGGTATAAACCAGCACCTGCAGTTCTTCAACTGTGAGAATTGGTGGGTTTGTAGCAGATATCAGTCGCCAGAGATAGAGAGATTATGAATGGGGAGAGCTGTGTAACAGATGAATTTGAGGGCAGGGTGGAAGTTAGTCGTAAAGTTAATAAAAGCAATAGGTTCTGCACAAGTAACCCTCATCTTCATCCCATCCCCTTCCACAGATGCTGCCTGACCCTTTGAGTTTCTACTGCACTTGTGTCCATAGTCTTTTTCGCTGTTATCAGACTTGAACAGACCGCTCGCATTCTAAGGATGTATTTCCAACTTTCCTCGTTGCATTGCTTGAAGTCTTTTTTTTTAATCTGCTCTTTCTCTGTAACAGTAAAACTATATTTGTCTGAAGAAAGGTCTCGACCCAAAATGTCACCCATTCCTTCTCTCCAGAGCTTGCTGCTGCCATCACCCCATACACTACCACGATCCTACACATTACTAACCAGATTTTTGTGTCCATCTACAAACTTGTAATCAGGTTCAAACCCACTGTAAGTCAGTTATCACTGTGTCAGATTTTCTTTTTGCCACCTGTTGTGCTTACCTGTCCTGTCTGAAGAAATATGCGGCGCATTCTATTTCATTCGGTCCAGCTGGCAGCTTATTCTCCATTCAAGCCTTACAATTGAATCTTCAGGCTGGAAAGAGTACATGAAAGACATACGAGGATGTTGCCAGGATTCAAGGGTCTCAGCTACAGGAAGTGGTTGTATAACTATGACAAGGAACTGCAGATGGAGGTTTACAAAAAAAAGAGTGCTAGAGTGACAAAGGTGAGACAACATCTTTGGAAAGCATGGATAGGTGACGTCTTGGATGAGCATCCTTCTTCAGTCTGAAGATGGGTCCCCACCAGAAATGTCACCTATCCATCTTTTCCAGAGATGCTGCCTGATCCGCTGAGTTACTTTATATCCCACGTTAAATGTCATTGACAGAATCCCGAATGGTTGATGTAGCCTGAAACATTTAACATTTGTGCAAACCATATGTTTATGCAGGCCTCGGCACTCATTGCACCATTTTGCTTCAATTACCACTTTTGGTCATGTTAATTCTACCATTTCCTCTCTTGATGCTGTGCATTTTGGCAGCTGCAGAACGCGACAGAGCATCTGAAGAAAATGTCTGGCATTTAAGGTACAAAAATTAAGCATAAAAGCATAAAAATGGAACAAGTAGATCATTTGGCCCCTCAAACCTGCTCCACAATTCAACAAGATCATGTTGAGTTTCCTACCTCAACTCTATTTTCCTGACTTATCGCCATGAAACTTGATTCCGATAATAGATGGCAGTGCGCACAGTGGACAAAGGAGAGGATCGGTGTCGGTGAGTGGGCAGGGGTCTCACCTCCCGCACCCTCAAAGATGCTCTGGTGGTCGGCTTCAGGAGGCGCCCCAAGGCACAGAATCTGAACGGTGGACGCATGAGGCGAGGGGTCATGGGTCGACGAGTCCAGGCAATGTGTCAGTGGAGTGGGCAGCTGGAGACACTGTAGCAGCCTGGGGCTCGCACCAAGAGGCCGAGCAAGTGGATCGGAAACGGCCTGCAATGGCACGAAACGGTGGAGGACACCGACAACACTGCCTGAAGATAGACACAAAATGCTGGAGTAACTCAGTTGGGCAGGCAGCATCTCTGGAGAGACAGAATGGGTGACGTTTCAGGTCTACACCTAGACAACATCGCCTGACCTGGCTGACACCGGCAACCCTGACCCAGTGCCGCCGCCAGGCCAACGGGCCTTCACGGCCAAGTTAAGATTCTACACTTTTACGAACTCTTAAACTTGAAAGATACACAATGAGCCGGAAACATGGTGACTCGTATGTAATAATTTACTATTCTTACCCTTCTGTACATAAGTACTTATGCATAGTGATTTTTGCTGAATTGTGTGCAAAACATGAATTTCACTGACACGAAACCATAAAATACAATTGAACCATTGCAGTAATGAACCATTGAATATCCACAAATCTATCAATCTCGATTTTGAATGCAATCAATTAATGACTGTGTTGTCATGAGAACCCAGGATATGTAAATACAATGATTTACAATTCACTGACTGAACATTCACTGACTTTATGGGCAGCACAGTGGCGCAGCGATGCATCTGAGGCCTGGGTTCGATCCCGATTCAGGGTGCTGCCTGTATGGAGTTTGTACATTCTGCCCATGACCGCGTGGGTTTTCTACCGGTGCTCCGGGTTCCTCCCACATTCCAAACATATACAGGTTTGTAGGTTAATTGGCATTAGTATAGATTGCAAATTGTCTCTAGTGTGTCGGATAGTGCTAATGTACAGGGATCGCTGGTCAGCGCAGACTCGGAGCACCGAAGAGCCTGTTTCTGCACTGTATATCTAAATTATACCAAGAAATTTCTCTTTATTTCTGTCCTCCCCCTTATTATAACACCATAAAACCTTGACAAAACAGAATTTGGCCCATTGAGTCTATTGTGCCATTCAATCACAGCTGATCTAATTTTCCCTCTCAACCACTCTCTCCTGCCTTCTCCCCGTAACCTTTGATGCCCTTCCAAGTAAAGAACCTATCAATCTCTACCTTAAAAATGTGTTAGCCTCCACAGTGTCCTGTATCATAGGACCATGATCCAAAGCGGCACAGCTTGTAGAGCCACTGGCTCCCATACCTTCTGGGTTTCCTCGGTGTTCTGATATGTCCCAATCTCTCATTATTTAAAAATTAAGCAATGTATCTGTCTTTCATCAAGATGGAGACCACTGCATGTTGCTATTGATTCTGTCAGTTATATTATTGAATAGATTAACTAAACTTGCTTTTAACTCTTTTAATCCCTTTGCATCCTCATTACTATTAATACTTTAGAAATACTGTGTGGAAACAGGCCCTTCAGCCCACCGAGTTCGCATTGAACAGCAATTCACCCCGTACACTAACACCATCTTACACACGAGGGATAATTTACAATTCTACCCAAGCCAAATAACATCCAACCCTGCATGCCTTCAAAGTGTGGGAAGAAACTGGAGCACGCTGAGACAATCAATACAAACTCTGCATAGACAGCAGCCAAGTCAGGATTGAGCCCGGGTGGTTTGGCATTGTAAAACAGCAACTCTACCGCTGCACCACCATGCCGCCCCTCATTAATCCTACTTAGTTTTCAGCAACCTTGGAAATTTTGTTTATTCTCCCAAAGCAGATCATTGAGATAGATTATGAATAGTTTTGACGCATCACAATATGCAAGCCCATAAAGGGCATTGCCATTCTTACACTTAGTCTCCCATGTTAATTAATTCTCAATCTTTGCACGTTATAGACAATTTCACGTGCTGTAAATTTGTTGAGAAAACTCCTGCCTTCAAAAACACTAAGTACGCCACATCCTGATTCCACCTCATTTATTGTACCAGTCACTGGGTTAGTCAAACAAAATTTGTCCATTAATTTCTTACATAGAATAGTGAGCATAGAAAAGTACAGCACAGGAACAGGACCTACAGCCCACAATGTCTGTGCTGAACAGGATGCCAAGATAATCTAATCTCCTCTGCCTGCATGTGATCCCTCTCCCTCCATTCCCTGCACATCTATGTGACTATCTTATGGTTAATACTTTCTATGAGTCTCGATATCACACTTTTTATTCTAAATGTCATTATCTTTCTAACAGGTAATGCCAAACTAACAAATTATTGGCTACTAGTTAGATTTCTCTTTTCTTTGTTCACATTTATATATATTGACCTGAATCTTGACAGTCTGTTTCTGTCTCCACAGACCACCTGTCCGGCTGTCTATTTCAAGCATCTTCTGTTTAGATTACAGCAGGTTTAGAAAAGTCACTGATGGTTTGATTTGGAAATGTAACATTTGCTGCAGCTTTTAAAAGCAGTGGATGGAAGTAGACAAATTAGGGAGATGAGTTGCAAGAAGGAAGCGTAATTTATGTCTAATTCTTGTATAATGTATGTGTGATTTATTTGTACTTATGTGTACATTATTTTTTATTTGTATAATGTATGTATGATTCATATACTAGTAACTAGTCACATCTTCCCATCTCTACCCTTTTCCGTCTTCCACAGACTATTCCCTCCGCAACTCCCTGGTTGACTCGTACTTTCCCATCCAAACCACCCCTTCCCTGGTACCTTCCCCTGCAACTGCAGGAGATGCAACACCTGTCCCTATCCCTCAACTCTGTCCAGGGACAGAGGTTCACTTGCACCTCCTCCAACCTCATCTACTGTATCCGTTGTTCAAGACATAGGCAAGACCAAACACAGACTGGGCGATCGTTTCATAGAACACCTTCGCTCTGTCCGCCAGAGCCTACCTGATGTCCCAGTTGCTAACCACTTTAATTCTCCTTCCCATTCCCACACAGAGCTTTTCTCCATTGTCAGTGAGACTAAACGCAAATTGGAGGAACAGCACCTCATATTTCACGTGGGCAGCTTACAGCCCAGTGGTATGAAGATTGATTTTACTTCGGAGTCACGCGAGTGACTACGTAAAGACCACCGCCAGCACGCATGCGCGACATATCGAATGCATTGCGACGCGACAGGCAGGAGGAGCGCCGCTCCTCCAGAGCAAGGTCCAAAACAGCCCGCAGGTAAGTACTTACCATTCCCGAGGTCGTTGTCGGCTCTGTATTGTTTGCTTTACAGAGCGCACCAACATGGAGTCCAGGACAAAGTCCAAATGAGCCACTGCCAAAATTGCTGCTGAGGACCGCGAAGGAGGCAGCGGTCGAGTTCTCCAGAGCTGCTGATACAAACTGCAGCCCCCGACTTCACTCCGCTACAGCCCGCAGGTGCTCCTCGGACTAGCGGCAAAACCACCCGGAGGTCGGGTGGGTCCGCTGACTCGGCTGAGTCCGGACGGGAGGACACCCCACCCGCGGGAAGCGACGGCGGTCGACTATCCCGCATGGAGCGGATGGTGGAGCAGTTGCTCCAACGTGACCTGCTGCAGCAGGGGTATGGTCACAGTGGGTCTCTTAGCAGACCCATGGCAGCATCCTTTACAGGACTGCCAAATGTCTCACCCCCTGGCATAGGGAGTCAATTAACTTGGCTGACTCTGAAGAGGGGAGTATGGCTGAAGATACACCTATGCTAGGGGTGCCAGAAGAGAGCTATTGAGAATGGTCACAACATTTGCAATGCCTACCCAAAAAGGGCTGCCGTTGCATCCAAAGTTGGCAGCCAGTATCAACTACATGGCAACAAACCAACTTCAAGAACAAGGCATTAATGACACGGCAGCCAAATACTTAGCTCCGGAGAATTGTGTCTCCCTCAACGTGCCTCCTGTTAACAACCCCATTTGGGGCAACATGAGCCCTGGCATCAGGAGCCAGGAAGTGAAACTCCAGAAGATCCTTAAACTACTGGCTGTTGGAATTACGGCCGTTGCCAGGTCAGTGGACGGAGTGGAAATGCCGGAAGAGCTACAAGATGCTCTAGCTCTCCTATGTAACACTCAGTATGAGATAAACAGTTACAGGAAGAGTGTCATCCGGCCTGCACTGAACCCCAAATTCGCGGGGTTGTGCAGACCCAGCAGTGCACAGCCGCCAACATTACTATTCGGGGGCAACCTGCCGAAACAGGTAAAAGACCTCGATGAAGAGGCAAAGGCAATAGGCATGATTAAAGTGCCGGCTGCCACCAAGTCCTCATACCAGCGGCAGCAGCACCCCTATGCATCCACCAGCAGACAAGGTTTCCATTGTACCTGTACATGACAATGACAATAAACTCGACTCGACTTGAGTGCCTGGCAACTGGCTTGAATGGTAGTGGAAATATGAATATGCTAAAGCCTGAAGAGTCCACCCTAAGGGCCATGTCATAAGGGTGACAACATACTGGAGTAAGGCCATGATGGGACCAGATGAACAGCTCAGTGAGAAGATGGGCTGATGGGGAATGGGGAGAGTAACAGGACAAACTGTGTATTAGTATTTCAAATGATCTGGAGGGTGGAGGACAGAAATGGACTGAAGTATAGAGATGGCAAAATAGCATGTGTGCGGGTTTACATTACAATGGGAATGTAATGGCTGGAGATGATATTGAGAGGAATAAATGTTTTGGTGATAAATGGAGATGGAAATTAATCCATACAAACTAAGCTTGTGATGCTTCCCGTGTATTTTACAGCTTTTCTTCTGCATTATGGATCCTTGTCTAATGGTAAAAAGATTGTTTATTACTGAATCACAGAATTATTACAGCTCAGAACCACTCAGCCCTTTATACTTTGACAGCTATTTGCAATAACAATGGAAACCAAAATCCTTCACAATAAAGTCTAGTGTACCATCTGTCTTCTTATCTGCTGGCTGCCACTGCAATGATAGCATTCATGACTTGTTTACAAACACAACCAAAGCCTCATGAACTGCAACATTTCCTAGCCCCTCATCATTAAAAATTATCTTTTGCTATCCTGCATGTAAAGGTTTAAGAAAGAACTGCAGATGCTGGAAAAATAAAAAGGTAGACAAAAAATGCTGGAGAAACTCGGTGGGTGAGGCAGCATCTATGGAGCAAAGGAATAGGTGACGTTTCGGGTCGAGACCCTTCTTCAGACTGATCTGGGGGTGGGGGGGGGGGGGGGGGGGAGGGGGAGGAGGAAGAAGAAAGGAAGAGGCAGAGACAGTGGGCTGTGGGAGAGCTGGGAAGGGGAGGGGAAGGAGGGAGAAAGCAAGTACTACCTGAAATTGGAGAAGTCAATGTTCATACCGCTGGGGTGTAAACTAAAAAGTGAAATATAAGGTGCCGCTCCTCCAATTTGTGGTTGGACTCACTCTGGCCATAGAGGTGGCCCAGGAAGGAAAGGTCAGATTTAGAATGGGAGGGGAACTTGTAGTGCTGAGCCACCGGGAGATCAGGTTGGTTAATGCGAACTGTGCAGAGATTATCTACAACAGATAATCCTCCGACATTTTCGCCACCTCCAACGGGATCCCACCACTGGCCATATCTTCCCATCTCCTCCCCTTTTGGCTTTCCGCAGAGACTGCTCCATCCGCAATTCCCTGGAGTGAACGGGTCCTTTCCAGAATGACAGGCAGTGGTGAGTGGAGTGTCGCAAGGCTCGGTGTTGGGGCTGCAACTGTTTACCATATATATTAATGATTTGGAAGAGGGAATTAGGAGCAACACTATCAAGTTTGCGGATGACACAAAGCTGGGTGGCAGTGTGAAGTGTGAAGAGGATGTCAGGAGGTTGCAGAGTGACCTGGACAGGTTGAGCGAGTGGGCAGATGCAGTATAATAAATAAAAGTTAGGTTATCCACTTTGGTGGCAAAAGCAAGGGGGCAGATTATTATCTCAATGGGGTTAGGTAAGGGGGAGGTGCAGCGAGACCTGGGCATCCTTGTACACCGGTCACTGAAAGTTGGCTTACAGGTACAGCAGGCAGTAAAGAAAGCTAATGGAATATTGGCCTTCATAACAAGAGGATTTCAGTACAGGAGTAAAGAGGTTCTTCTGCAGTTGTATAGGGCTCTGGTGAGACCACTTCTGGAGTATTGTGTACAATTTTGGCGTCCTAATTTGAGGAAGGACATCCTTGTGATTGAGGCAGTGCAGCGTATGTTTACAAGATTGATCCCTGGGATGGCGGGACTGTCATATGAGGAAAGATTGAAAAGACTAGGCTTGTATTCACTGGAGTTTAGAAGGATGAGGGGGGATCTTACAGAAACATAAAATTATAAAAGGACTGGACAAGCTAGATGCAGGAAACATTTTCCCAATATTGGGCGAGTCCAGAACCAAGGGCCACAGTCTTAGAATAAAGGGGAGGTAATTTAAGACTGAGGTGAGAAATAAAATTTTCACCCAGAGATTTATGAATTTATGGAAATCCCTGCCACAGAGGACAGTGGAGGCCAAATCACTGGATGGATTTAAGAGAGAGTTAGATAGAGCTCCAGGGGCAAGTGGAATCAAGGGATACGGGGAGAAGGCAGGCATGGGTTATTGATTGGGGACAATCAGACATGATCACAATGAATGGCAGTGCTAGCTCGAAGGGCCAAATGGCCTCCTCCTGCACCTATTTTCTATGTTTCTATGTAACCAACCCAATCTCTAGGCGGCTCAGCACTTCAACAGGGTCCTGGGCCTCCTCCATGGCCAGAGAGAGAGTCCCACCACAAATTGGAGCAGCACTTCATATTTCGTTTGGGTAGTATACACTTTGAACATTGACCTCCAATTTCAGGTAATTCCTTGCTTTCACCCTTCTTCCCCTCCCCAGCTCTCCCACAGCCCACTGTCTCTGCCTCTTCCTTTCTTCCTCCTGCCCCCCCCCCCCCCCACATTAGTCTGAAGAAGGGTCTCGACCCAAAACGTCATCTATTCCTTCGCTCCATAGATGCTGCCTCACCCATTGAGTTTCTCCAGCATTGTCTACCTGAATGTAAAAGTAGTAACCTTCCATTTTCATTACTTTCTGTTATATTTGGTCATTCTCGACAGTTTATTCATCTTGTATAAATTAAAATATGGATGCAGGAGTGAGCGATGGGGGCGTTAATCCAAGCAAGTGTGAGGTTTGCACTTTGGGAAGTGGAATACAAGAGGAAAATATACAATTGATGGCAAGACCCTTAAGAGCATCCAGGTTCCATATCCAGGTTCATAGCTCCCCGAAAAGTGGGAACACAACTAGAAAGAAGGTGTGAGACATGCTTGTCTTCATTGGTCAGGCATCGAGTGTAAGAGTTAGGAAGTCACGGTGCAGCTCTGTAGGACTTTGGTTAGGCTGCATTTGGAGTATTATTTGCATTTCCACATTGCAAAAATGGTATAGAGGCTTAGGAGAAGGTGCAGAAGAGGCTTATCAGAATGCTACCTGGATTAGTTGGTATTAGCTATCGGGGCACGTTGGACAAAATTGGTTTGGTTTCTCTGAACTGCAGGAAGTTGCAGGGACAACTGATGCAAGTACATATAAAACTATCAGAGGCGTTGATAGGGTAGACATTCAGAAACATTTTCCCAGGGTGGAAATGTCAAAGTTTAAAGGGCATAGATGTATGTGAATAGACACAAAATGCTGGAGTAACTCAGGCAGCTTCCCTGGAGAGAAGGAATGGGTGACGTTTGGGATCGAGACCCTTCCTCTGACTAACTGTAGCTCATATCCCAGATCTTGCCTGTAAATCTCCTCTGTACTCTCTCCAAAGACTGCTGGTTACTTTAGTACTTCTGTCTTCATACCTTAGTTCTTCATGCAAATTTGGTGATATCCAGGTTGAGTAACAGCTTCTTCTAAGCACCCATGAGGTTATTGAACAGCATGAACTCCAACTAAACTTCGAACTGCGAATTGTCCCGTTTCAGGAGTAAAGAAGGGTCTTGGCACTCTTTATAGGGTTATAATGTCAGACAGCACAGAAACAAGCACTCTGTATGTACAGTTTTGATCACCCTGATATAGGAAAGATGTTAAAGATAGACACAAAGAGCTGGAGTAACTCAATGGGTCAAGCAGCATCTCTGGAAAAAAAAGGTGATATTTTGGGTCAGGACTGAAAGTAAGGTGCAACTGTCCGTGTGGAGTATGTACATTCACCTTGTATCCACTTAGGTTTCCTCCTGGTGCTCCGGTTTCATTCCAATCCAAACATTGGATTGAAGCTAGGTCATTGAAGCTGTGAAGCCACCCTCTTTGTTTAGTTTAATCCAGTTCAGTTTAGAGATACAGTGTGGAACAGGCCCTTTGGCCCACTGAGTCCATGCTGACCAATGATCACTGTTCACACTAGTTCTATGTTATCCAATTTTCAAATCCCTATACACTATGGACAATGGCCAATTGGAGAAACTCAGCGGGTGCAGCAGCATCTAAGGAGCGAAGGAGATAAATTTAATAATTTATAAACCTGTACGTTTTGGGGATGTAGATGGAAACTGGAGAATTGTAAGAGTAAAAAGACCCTAATGAGGCCAATCTACAGGCCCCCAAACAGTAGCCTGGACGCAAGTTGAATCAGGAGTTAAAATTGGCATGTAGCAAAAGTAATGCTTTTGTTATGGGAGATTTCAACATGCGGGTAGACTGAGAAAATCAGGTTGGTAGTGGACCCCAAGAAAGAGACTCTGTAGAGTGCTTTGTGATGGATTCTTAGAACAGCTCGTATCGGAGCCTACCAGGGAGAAGGCAATTCTGGATTTAGTGTTATGTAATGAACCGGATTTGATAAAGGATCTCGAGGTTAAAGAGCCATTCAGAGGTAGTGACCATAACATGGTCAGGTTTAATCTACAATTGGAGAGGGAGAAGGGTAGATCGGAGGTGTCAGTGTTACAGTTGATTAAAGGGGACTATAGGGCCAGGAGGTAGGAGCTGGCCAAAGTTGACTGGAAAGATACACGAGCAGGGATGACAGAGGAACAACAATGGCAGGTATTTCTAGGAATAATACAGAAGGTGCAGGATCAGTTCATTCCTACGAAGAAGAAAGATTCCAAGGGGAGTAAGGGGCGACCATGGATGACAAGGGACGTCAGAGACAGTATAAAAATTAAAACTAAGAATTACAACGTAGCAAAGATGAGCGGGAAGCAAGAGGATTGGGTAATGTTTAAAGAACAGAAGATAACTAAGAAGACAATACGGGGAGAAAAGATGAGGTACAAAGGTAAGCTAGCCAAGAATATAAAGGTGGCTTAGTAAAAGCTTCTGTAGGTATGTGAAGAGGAAAAAAATAGTTAAGACCAAAGTAGGACCCTTGAAGACTGAAAAAGGTGAATTTATTATGGTGAACAAGGAAATGGCAGATGAGTTGAACAGGTACTTTGGATCCGTCTTCACTAAGGAGGACACAAACGATCTTTGTGATATAGTAGTGGTCAGAGGATCTGGGGTGACAGAGGAACTGAAGGAAATCCACATTAGGCAGGAAATGGTGTTGGATAGACTGATAGGATTGAAGGCTGATAAATCCCCAAGGCCTGATGGTCTGAATCCCAGGGTACTTAAGGAAGTGGCTCTAGAAATCGTGGATGCATTGGGGATAATTTTCCAATGTTTTATAGACTCAGGATCAGTTCCTGTAGATTGGAGGGTAGCTAATGTTATCCCACTTTTTAAGAAAAGCGGGAGAGAGAAAACAGGAAATTATAGAGCAGTTAGCATGACATCGGTGGTGGGGAAGATGCTGGAGTCAATTATAAAAGATGAAATAGCCGCACATTTGGATAGCAGTACCAGGATCGGTCAGAGTCAGCATGGATTTTCGAAGGGGAAATCATGCTTGACTGATCTTCGGGAATTCTTTGAAAATGTAACTAGGAAAATGGACATGGGAGATTCAGTGGATGTAGTGTACCTCGACTTTCAAAAAGCATTTGATAAGGTCCCCCATAGGAGATTAGTGGGGAAAATTAGGGCACATGTTATTGGGGGTAGAGTGCTGACATGGATAGAAAATTGGTTGGCAGACAGGAAACAAAGAGTAGGGATGAAAGGGTCCCTTTCAGAATGGCAGGCAGTGGCTAGTGGGGTACCGCAAGGCTTAGTGCTGGGACTGCAGCTATTTACAATATACATCAATGATTTTGATGAAGGAAATCAAAGTAACATTAGCAAATCTGCAGATGACACAAAACTGGGTGGTAGTGTGAACTGTGACGAGGATGCTATGAGAATGCAGGGTGACTTGGACAGGTTGGGGGAGTGGGCAGATGCATGGCAGATGAAGTTTAATACAGATAAATGTAAGGTTATCCACTTTGGAAGCAAAAACAGGAAAGCAGATTACTATCTAAATAGCGTCAAGTTGGGAAAAGCGGAAGTACAACGGGATCTGGGGGACCTTGTTCATCAGTCTATGAAAGTAAGCATGCAAGTACAGCAGGCAGTGAAGAAAGAGAATGGCATGTTGGCCTTTATAACAAGAGGAGTTGAGTATAGGAGCAAAGAGGTCCTTCTGCAGTTGTAAAGGGCCCTAGTGAGACCACACCTGGAGTATTGTGTGCAGTTTTGGTCCCCTAATTTGAGGAAGGACATTCTTGCTATTGAGGGAGTGCAGCGTGGGTTTTCAAGGTTAATTCCCGGGATGGCGGGACTGTCATATGCTGAGAGAATAGAGCAGCTGGGCTTGTACACTCTGGAGTTTAGAAGGATGAGAGGGGCACTCATTGAAACATATAAGATTGTTAAGGGTTTGGACACGCTAGAGGCAGGAAACATGTTCCCGATGTTGGGGGAGTCCAGAACCAGGGGCCACAGTTTAAGAATAAGGAGTAAGCCATTTAGTGACGAGGAAACACTTTCTCACAGAGAGTTGTGAGTCTGGAATTCTCTGCCTCAGAGGGCGGTGGAGGCAGGTTCTCTGGATGCTTTCAAGACAGAGCTAGATAAGGCTCTTAAAAATAGTTAGGGGATATAGGGAGAAGGCAGGAACGGAGTATTGATTGTGGATGATCAGCGATGATCACATTAAATGGCGTTGCTTGCTCAAAGGGCTGAATGTCCTACACCTGCGCCTATTGTCACCCAGAGGAAACCCAAGTAGAAATAGGAGAACCAGCAAACTCAACAACAGAGGTCAGGATCGAACCTGGGTCTCTGGTGTTGTGAGGCAGTGTATCTTCACCAGAAGACTACTGGAATCTTACGGCGATCAGGAAAACTTAGTTCCCACATATTCACAAAGTGTAAATCAGATGACATAAGAATTTTAAATATTCCAATTGTAAGAAATGGCAGAGCATGAAATATTAGACGGAATTTGAGGTCAATGGAACAATGCTGAAAGTTCTTATTGATTGTTATTCTATAGCGTTTGTCAGCATGGTATCATTAGGGACATGTAGAAATGAAAGAAAACAATCTTAAAACTGATGATTACTTACACTGCAGGCACAGAGCATAAAATTGGAGTCTGATATTTATTCTGAAATAAATCCACGACTGCCCTAATGACAATTCCCATTTTACTTGCATTTTTATCATGGGTTTAACATCAAAACGTTTTGCAACATTGCAAGCAGATAAACAAAACCAAGGAAGAATTTGGGGCTGGTAAATAAAATATTAAAATGACAAAGACTAGAGGGCATTATTTTAAGGCAAGGGGGGGGACAAAATTTTAGGCAGATGGGCACACCACCCTGTGTGTATAGAAACAGCACGCACAGAGAAAATGCATGCAGTCACAGGGAGAACATACAAACTCCACACAGACAGCACCCATACTCCGGACCGAACCCGGGTCCCTGGTGCTGCAAGGCTGCAACTCTAACACTGCACCACCCAAAAAAATGTTTTTAAATACATATTCACACATCTGTCTGTGCTCTATGCATGAAGAAAACTTTTAATCTTCTGAGGGTAAATGCTGCTGAGATATTTGGGCTGTCACTGAGCTTACTGATCGTGCCACAGAGAGACAATAATTGTATTGATTTAATTTGTTGTGAGGTATTTCCACTTGGCAGTATATGTATGTTGATGGAGATGCAGGCTGTGCTATTTTAGTGTAGTCATTAGCCGGTTTAGCTGATGTGTTAGTGCAGTGCACGAAGGAGTTTGATGAGATCGAGTTAAGTGGAAAGTGAAAATAGCAAATAGGAAATGAAACCCCTGGTGTGATTGCACCTGGAAAAGTGCAGCTCCAAAAACACTCAAGAAGATTGATATCACCAAGAACAATGCAGGCCGTTTGAGCGACACCTTATCCATCAGCTCAGATGGACACTCCAATGCACTGTGACTGCAGTGCACACCATCCACAACACACACCACAAAATTTATATTTTCAGATATTTTATCAAGAGGGGTGGCACAGTGCCAGGTACCCGGGTTCGATCCCGACTTCAGGTGCTGTCTACACCGAGTTTGTACCTTCTCCCTGTGACCACGTGGGTTTTCTCCGGGTGCTCTGGCTTCATTCAACACTCCAAAAGTGTGAATGTCTGGAGGCTAATTGGTTTGGTAAAATTATAAATCAGCCCCAGTCTGTACGATTGAGCTAGTGTATGGGGTGATCGGTACTCAGCATGGGCCAAAGGGTTCCATGCTGTATCTCCAAAGACCGTCTTCTTCAATAGATTCGCCTGAAACAAGATTTCTGCAATTTAGTTGAGTTTATAATTACAGCATGGAAACAGACCGTTCAGCCCAACGAGTCCACATCGACCATCAAATCACCCATTTACATTATCCCACTTTCTCATCCCCTACCTACATGCTAGGGGTAATTTACAGAGGCCACTTAACCTACCAACAGCCCCTTCAGCCCAGCGAGTCCACACCAACCATCGATCGCCCAATCACACCATTTCTATATTATCCCACTTTAGCATTCACTCCGTACACACGAGGGGCGATTTACAGGCCAGTTAAACTAAAAACCCACAGGGATGTTGTTCCTCCAACACCCGAGCACCTGGAGAAAACCCACACAGTCACAGAGAGAACGTGCAAACTCCATGCAGGCAGCATCCGAGGTCAGGAATTAACTTGGTTTTCTGGCGCTGTGAATATATAATTGGTTTTGCAATGTGTTGGAATATTGAGTGGATATGCTTAGTAAATCAAGAAATATTTGATCAGATGTCATAGAATCATACAACATAAAAACAGGCCCTTCGGCCCAACTTGCACACGTCAACCAAAATGCATCATCTAAACTGCCTGCGCCATAACTCCTCTGAACCTATCCCATCCATGCACCTGTCCAAATGTCTTTTAATGTTATGATAGTACCTGCCTCAACAACATCCTCTGGCAGCTTGTTCCTTATACTCCCACCCTTTGTGTATAAAAGGTTGCCTCTGGCTCTCGATTTCCCTACATTAGGCAGAAGATTTTTCCAATCCAATCCTCTCATGATCTCGTACATCTCTCTAAAATCACCCCTCATCCTCCCATGATCAATCTTACTTTTTTGTTCCTTGCCCAAGAAATGATTGTGACTTGGACGTTGCAGCTAGGAATCAGACTATTGGGGTCAACTGGTCCCTTATGTTTTTACGGGAGGTTTTACACATTTACTTCATCCTGCACATTCATGATTGTAACATTCCAAGATACATCTCAATCAAAAAAGATCTGCCCTGGAGCCATACAAGATGATTATACTCCTCCACCGGAATCTAGTTTCACCATAAGCAGACTAGGGACCAGAAATGTTCTCAGTATTTCCTGTAATGATGACAACACTCTGCATGAACAAACCGTAACTGCTAGACTTTTCTATCTTTCTGCAGCAAGCACCAAACTTTTTTTTTAAATTGAAAACAAAAAGGAACTGCAGATGCTGGTTTATTAAAAATGACACAAAATGTTGGAGTAACTCAGTGGGTCAGTCGGCATCTTTGGAGAACATGGATAGGTGACTTTTCGGGGTCGATTGCAGCTCTTTCCCACTACTACAATCAATCTGAAAGAAGGGTTTGCACAAGCAGTTTATTGTTTCCTTCAGGTAGAAAATCACAAGGATTTTATTAAATCAGTATAAAATTATAATTTAAACATCTCACATATTTCTCTGTAAAAAAAATCTTCAGGCAAATGGAACTGGAAAGACCCTGAGAATGAGTCACCAGGAAGGAGCGAGCATTCCAGACTCAATTGGTAGTGATTAATATTTGCATTATAAAAATAACTTTGCAGCCTTTGAGTAGTGGCAGAGATCAGTTAAGTTTTAATAGGAAGCTAAAGGGTAATCTTTTCCACACAAAGGGTGGTGGGTGTATGGAAAGAGCTGCCAGCGGAGGTAGTTAAGGCAGGTACCATTGCAATGTTTAAGAAAAATTTGGATACGTACATGGATAGGACAGGTTTAGAGGAATGTGAGCCATATGCAGGTAAGTGAGACTAGTGTAGATGGGATATGTTGGCTGGTGTGGGCAAGTTGGGCTGATTCCTGCTGTAAGACCCTATGACGCTAAGTTGAAGGTTATGCATCAATTTCACAGCAAATGTACAAATGCTCCAGCAATTCAGACCTTCAGATGATCTAAAGTTCGACCAAAGAGGTCATGTGTGAGGAACATCTTAAAGGAAGAGGTGAAGAGACAGAAGTTTTTAGGGAAGAATATCCCCAGTATATTGGCCTGATACAATAATTAGTCCATTGGTCTTGCACTAAGGAAGTCCCAGTCAATATTCTATGTGTTTAGAGACATAGCAGAGGAACTTCAGACCTCCGAGTGTAGTTGGAGTTGATAGTGGGCAATCTGGTGATTGATGCTCTGTTCCATTCAATGAGAATTCAATATTGAGCTGCTGAAACTGAGCTGGTAATCCAGAAAGATCCACAGGAATAACTTTAACCTCTCCAATAGGTACAACATTTGGTGGCCCAGTGGTAGAGTTGCTGCCTTACAGCACCAGAGGCCCGGGTTTGATCCCAAATGCAGGTGCTGTGTGCAGTTTGTAAGTTATCCTGTGACCTTGTTGGATTTCTCCAGGGGCTCTGGTTTCCCCCCCACTTTCCAAAGACATACAGGATTGTAGGTTAATTGACTTTGGTAAAATAATAACGTGTGTAAGATAGTGCTACTGCTCAGGGATCGCTGGTAGGCATGGACTTGGTGGGATGATGCGTTCGTTGCCACACTGTATGTTTGAAGTCCAAAAGTCTCAAGCTTTTACAGAGCCCTCCATAATGTTCAGGACAAAGACCATTATTTATTTGCCTCTGTACTCCACAATTTGAGATTTGTAATAGAGAAAAAAATAAAAATAAAAAATCACATGTGGTTAAAGTGCACATTGTCAGATTTTAATAAAGGCCATTTTTATACAATTTGGTTTCACCATGTAGAAATTAGAGTAGTGTTTATACATAGTTCCCCCCCCCCCCCCCCCAATTCAGGGCACCATAATGTTTGGGACACAGCAATGTCATGTAAATGAAAATAGTCATGTTTAGTATTTTGTTGCATATCCTTTGCATGGAATGACTGCTTGAAGTCTGCAAATCATGGCTATCACCTGTTGCTGGATGTTTTCTCTGATGATGTTCTGCCAGGTCTTTATTGCATAAAGCTCACGCTTGTTTTGAGGGCTAGTCCCCTTCAGATTTCTCTTCAGCATATAAAAGGCATGCTCAGTTGGGTTCAGATTGGGTGATTGACTTGGCCACTCAAGACGTGACATTTTTTTAAGCTTTGAAAAATTCCTTTGTTGCTTTAGCGGTATGTTTGGGATCATTGTCTTGCTGTAGAATGAACCGCCGGCCAATGAGTTTTGAGGCATTTGTTTGAACTTGAGCAGATAGGATGCGTCTGTACACCACAGAATTCATTATGCTAAAGTGCAGCAGTTGCATCAATGATGATAAGTGAGCCAGTACCTTCTGCATCACCCCCACCCCCATGTTTCACAGATGAGAGGGTATACTTTAGATTTTGGGCAGTTCCTTCACTCCTCCATACTTTGCTCTTGTCATCACTCTGATATGTTAATCTTCATCTCATCTGTCCACAAGACCTTTTTCCAGAACTGCGATTTCTCTTTTAAGTACTTCTTGACAACTGCAATCTGGCCATCCTCATTTTGCAGCTAACCAGTGGTTTGCATCTTGCAGTGTAGCCTGTGTATTTCTGTTCATGTAGTCTTCTGCAGACAGTGGGCATTGACAAATCTACACCTGACTCCTGAAGAGTGTTTCTGATCTGTCAGACAGGTGTTCGGGGATTTTTCTGTCATCAGCTGTGGAGGTCCCTTTGTGATTAGTAAGCTCACCAGTGGTCTCTTTCTTCTTAAATGATGTTCCACACAGCAAGCCTGAGGTTTGGCTGATGTCTCAACAGTTTTATTCTTATTTCTCAGTCTCATAATGGCTTCTTTGACTTTTATTGGCACAACTTTGGTCCTCATGTTGATAAATAGAAATAAAAGTTTCCAAAGCTAATGGAAAGACTGGAGGAAAGACTAGGTGCTGAGACCTCTCTTATACCTGCATTAAGGAGGCAATTAAACACACCCAAGCAATTACAAACCATGTGTCCCAAACTTTATGGTGCCCTGAAATGGGGAAACCGTGTACAAACACAGCTGTAATTTCTACATGGTGAAACCAAAATGTATAAAAATAGCCTTTATTAAAATCTGACAATGTGCACTTTAACTACATGTAATTTTTTTAATTAAAAATCTCAAATTTGAGTACAGAGGCAAATAAATAAATGATGGGTCTTTGTCCCAAACATTATGGAGGGCACTGTACATTCAGAAGATGCAGTCCATGCATTTAGCCAGGGCTTATATATATTTGTACTGTAATAATTTGTGCTTCTTATGCACAAGGTTCAGAGAACTTGCTCCACAGGTTCTGAATATGATATGCTAGCACTGAGCCAGAACATCAGCAGAATGTGATTTGCAACTATCATCAGTTTTCGAATTACACGGCGTGGTTTAATGCCCATTCAGAAGCAACTTGCAAAAAAATGTCTGGGAAACGCAACTGAAATTAAGCTGTAATTCCTGCCTATAAAGAACTCGAGCGATGTTTTAAATAGAAAGTTAATCTGCATTGTTGGCCCAGTTTATAGCAGTCTTTTTATCCAACTCAGAATATTATTGAGCCAGAACAGAGTGCGGAACAGTGGCGCAGCTGGTGGAGATGCTGCCTCGCAGCACCAGTGACCCTGGTTCAATCCTGACTGCGGCTGCTGAGTGTGTGGAGTTGGCACGTTCTCCCTGTGACCGCATGGGCTCCTTCCGGGTGCCCCCCGTTTCCTCCAACATCCTGGAAACATGTGGATTTACAGATTAATTAACCTCTGTATATTGCCCCCAATAGGGTAGGGTACATAAGTGGAATAACATAGAACTAGCATGAACAGGTGATCCATACCCGGCATGGATTTGATGGGTCAAAGGGCATGTTTCAATATTGCATCTTTCAATCAATTAATTATGGGTTGGAAATATCACATAATTTTGGGTGGCATTCCAGCATTGTAGAGTGGGAATTCAGTTGACAACAGGAAGATAGATACAAAAAGCTGGAGTAACTCAGCGGGTCAGGCAGCACCTCTGGAGAAGAGGAATAGGTGACATTTCGGGTCAAGACCCTACTTCAAGATACCACCATCAGGAATGTGCCCTTTACATGGCATGTGAAGCAAATGTCTTATTTGAGCAGGGTCATAAATCAGAGAGTCTTAGAGAGGTACATCGCTGCAAAAGGTTCCATTCGGCCCATTACTTCTGAAAGTCATCAAACTCCCTTTTTACACTAATCCTATCCTCACCACTCCGCATCTATTCACCCCAAATGAGAGGATGTTGTGAGCAGTTTGGTCCCCATATCCAAGAATATGCTAGGTTTGGAGACATTCTAGAGGAGGTTTATAAGAATGATAGGTTTAATATACGAGGACCATATGAAGTCTCTGTGCCTGTACTCATCGAAGCTTAGAAGGATCAGCGGAAGATCTTTTTGAAACCTATGGGATAATGAAAGGCCTAGATAGAGTGGCCTCGGAAAGGATGTTTGCATTAATGGGAGATTCTAGAACCAGAGGGCACAGCCTCAGAATAAAAGGATGTACCTTCAAAATGGAGGACGAGAAGGAATTTCTTTAGCCAGAGCGTGATTAATTTGTGGAATTAATTGCCACAGACAACTGGCAGCTAAGTGATTGAGTATTTTTATGACATGAATTGATAGGTTCTTGATTAGGAAGGGCACAAAGGATTATGGGGAGAAGGCAGGAGAATAGGGTTGAGAGGGAAAAATCGAATAGCTGCAATTGAATGATAGAGAAAAAAAGTGATGGGCTGAATGGCTTAATTCTGCTCTTATGTCGTATGGTAATATACAGGTACAATGAAAATCTAGTTTGCAGCAGGTACACAGGCACAGATTAAGACAACATTCAAACAGATAAATTATGCATAAATATTTTTCTACTCAAATTCTACAGGACAGTGAAAAGAAAAAAAACTGTAAACAGTAATTAGAAAACAAGTCTGTGGTAGCATAAGCAGTGGTTCGTAGAGTTCCATTGCCAAGGTAAGATTGGGGTTTTGCAGGCTGGTTCATGAACCTGTTGGTTATTGGTAAGTAGCTATTACTGAACCTGGTGGTCTGTGAATTTAAGCCTCTGTGTCTCCTGCCCGACGGTAGCAGAGAGAAGGGAGCATGCCCCAGATGGTGGGGAACCTAAATGATAGATGTCGCCTTCTTGAGGCAACGCCTCATGTAGATGCTTTCTATGGTGGGGAGGGCTGTGGATGTGATGAACCAGGCCAAGTCCGCCACTCTTTCCCGCCTGCCTCAATCCCATTTATTTTTCTGCTGGAGTATAATCAAGAACAATATCTACCATTTAGATTCAGATTGATTCAAAAGAGAGTGTTATTACAGTTGAGAAATTTGCAATGCAGACAAGGATGATTTAATTGGTGAGCTTAAGTGAAAGTGACTGAGAATGTTGCAGCATTAGGGAGGCTGCGAGGATCAGTGCATAAAGGAATACTGAATTCTTGTCAAACCTGCACAGTGCCTAAGTGAAGCAGTCTTTCCATTTTAGCAGTGCATAGATTGGAAAACAAACTTGGACTCAATGTCTTGACAATGTGACAAATTAATCCTGATGTACAAATTCACAGACGGCATTTCCAGACAAATTTATCCAACCCAAGATTTATTACATTCATTGGACGGAGATTGAAAAGGGAGACAAATTCATTGGGTGGGTCTGATCATAGATGAAGTAAGACAGAGTGTTAAGAAATATGCTTGCTTTTTATTTATTTTGTTTCCATCGGTAACATACAACAGTGATAATGGTAACGGGGTGTTGTTGAAGTAAGGTGCTGAGTAGTGAATTTGAATCTCACCCATGCTTTTGTCATTAGACTTTAGAGATACAACATGGAAACGGGCTCTTCGGCCCATGCTGACCAGCGATCCCCCTATACAGCAGCACTATCCTAAACATTAGGGGTAATTTAACAAATTTTGCAAAGCCGATTAACCTGCAAACCCACACGTCTATGAAGTGCAGGAAACATAGAAAATAGGAGCCTGAATGAATAATTGACCTCTTTCTATGACACTGGTCGGAGTGTAATTATTTTCTTTTACACTGAGGAGAGCTCATAATTCTTCCAGAGTTTATTTGATCTTGCAAATCTACCCAAGATTATTAGAAGGAACTCCAAATATAGGACACAGACTTCAAAAGTAACTACTAAGTTGGTGTCTAACTCAAGGAGAGGAACACTTGCATTTATGCAGCAGTGTTTCCAACAATTGTACTTTTGCAATTAAGTTCTTGTGGTTAGTAATAATCTAAGCACAGCAAGCTCCAACAAGACATAATGAGTTAGACAAAAATGCTGGAGAAACTCAGCAGGTGAGGCAGCATCTACGGAGCGAAGGAAAAAGGCAATGTTTCGGGGCGAAACCTTTCGCTCCATAGATGCTGCCTCACCCGCTGAGTTTCTCCAGCATTTTTGTCTACCTTCAATTTTCCAGCATCAGCAGTTCCTTCTTAGACATAATGAGTTTGTGGACATGGCTTCTCTTTGAAGAAGTTGAGAAAATATATTGGAGACACAAGGAACTGCAGATTCTTGGGAAAAACACAAAGTAATGGAGGAACTCAGCAGGGTCAACCAGATTCTGTAGAAGAAAAGGAACAGAAGACATCTCAGGTCCATAGAAAAAAAAAACATGCAGAAAAGCAGGAAAGAGCCAAGCAAGTGATGTGATTAGGTGACGTTTTGGGTCAGGATCCTACTATCTTCTATGGTTGAAAGGGTAGGTACCTGGGGAGGATGCAGTTTGGGTGGGAAGGGCAGAGTGAACTAAGGAGTTGTGGAGGGAGTGGCCTCTGTGGAAAGCAGAAAGGGATAATGTTGGGAAGGTATGATTGGTGTTGGGATTGAAACAATATCTTGTCTTGAACACTGGCTCATCTGCTTCATCTATAAGGTGTGGGGGGGGAAAGATTTAAAAGGAATCTGAGGGGTAACATTTTACACAAATGGTAGTGGGTGTATGGAATGAGCTGCTGGAGGAGGTAGTTGAGACAGGTACCATTGCAACGTTCAAGAAACATTTAGACAGGTACATGGGTAGGATACGTTTGAGGGATACAAGCCAAATGCAGGCAGGTGGGAACAATGTAGATGGGGCATGTTGGTCTTTTTGGGCCTGTTTCCGTGCTGTATGAATTTTTAACGAATTCCGCAGGATCTTTATCAGTAGCTTCTTCTTGGTTATGGCATGCACAGCCTTATTCTTTCGTGTGCCGTGCACAGCCTAAAGTTGTAGGACCACTTGTTCTATTTGATTGTGCACATCGGATTGATTGCATTGGCCGAAACAGGGCGGACCACGTGAAGGTTGCAATCTCCCACCCCATTTATCTGGACCTGATGAGGGAGATAGAACATTGGTTCCATAACTCATCTCAAACAAAGATATCTCTGCTAATGCAATGCTTCACAATGGAAAGTCATTCTCAATATCAAAGTGCTGCCAAAGAAGAACTCTTTCAGTTGAATTCTCATTTATTATATTGGTTACAGTGTACTATGTTAACATATTATGTTGCGGTGTTGCATGAAAGAATTTCATTGTTCAATCTGGGACAAATTACAATAAAATACTCTTGTCTCCAAGGACTGCCAAGCAAATTTCTTACTGTTCTATGTCTGCTTAATCTGCCTTTGAAACAATTTGTTATTCACAAGATCAATGTAATTGTTGCAGATTTTCTTTTCATTCAATTGATCGCCATCAATATGGCTGCTTTTTTTTAAATGTCATTGGCGTTTAGCACAATCCAGAAAATTTTAGCAAAATCACAGAAAAGTCCGATTAACAATAGTCCCAGGGTCTCCAATGAGGTAGGCAGTAGGACAGGACCTTCTATAGTCGGTGATAGGATGGTTCAGTTGCCCAATAACAACTGGGAAGAAACTGTTCATGAATCTGGAGGTACAAGTTTTCAAATACCTTTACCTCTTGCCTGATGGGACAGGGGAGAAGACCGAGTGACCAGGGTGAGACTTGTCCTTGATTATGCTGGTGGTCTTGCCAAGGCAGCACGAGGTGTAGATGGAGTCAATGGCAGGGAGGTTGGTTTGTGCAATGATCTGGGCTGTATCTACAAATCTCTGCAATTTATTGCAGTCTTGGATGGAGCTATTCCCAACCCATGTCATGATGCATCCTGATAAAATGCTTTCTGTAGCATATTTAACTATTCCAGCCAAGAACAGTCTGATTGATTAATGAATACCATTTTGTTACCAAGTTGCAACAACGTGGATAAAATAGATCAATAATTAACAATGTTTTGTTATTTGTCTCCTTGACAATCAAATTCTCTTATTTCATGAGGTAGTGTGCAAATACTTTGCATTTAATTAATAATTTAATTTAATTATTTCCAAGTTCATTCCCGTAATGAGCATCTATTTCTGATCCCATCTCTTACGCGTCACAATTTGTGTCGGTATCTCCAGGGGTTGAGGTAGAACTCACGATTTATTCTTGGGTTATTGTTAATACATTCCCTGGTGGTGGCGTCGATGACAGCATGTGGGAGGCAGGTAAGACTTCCTTGCCAAGCAAGTTGCCCCCTTCTGCAGGAGACACTTTTCACTTTGCTGCAGATTCAGTAATTATCCCAAACTTAAGTACAAGAGTCAGGAAGTCATGATGCATGATAAGTTTTTGAAGATAGACAAAATGGTGGAGTAACTCAGCGGGTCACGTGTCTTCTTTGGAATAAAGGATAGGCGAGGTTTTGGATTAAAAACCCTTCGTCAGACTGAGAGTCAGGGGAGAGGGAAACAAGAGATATGAAAAAGTTACGAAGAAATCAGAGCCACTAACAACAACCAGAGTAAGGTGGTCTTTGCTCCCTAGAGTACAGATTCTGCACTCTGTATCTTCCCCTTTGCTCTATTGTCATTCAGTTTGACTTGAATGTATGCATGTACAGGGTATATCATCTGATGTCTTTGGACAGCATGTAAAACAAAGCTTTTCACGGTACCTCGATACACGTGACAATAATAAACATAAATCTAATGAATCGAGCCAGCTGTCAGTGTAATTGCACACAATCAGTCTGAACAGTCCCAACCCGAATCATCACCTGTCCATTTTGTCCAGAGATGCTGCCCGACCCGCTGAGTTACTCCAACATTTTGTGTCAAACATTTAAGACATTTGGAGAGGTACATGGATAGGATAGGTTTAGAGGGTTAGGGCCAAACACAGGTCTGTGAGACCAGTGTAGATGGTGTATCTTGATCAGCATGGGAAGTTGAGCTGAACGGCCTGTTACCGTGCTGTATGACTAACTATTTTGCAATGGCCCAAATCAACAAGTTCCTAATAAAACGTTATAAATTCAGATGAAATTTTGAAAAGTCACAGATTCTCATTAACATATGAACAGAATAAATTCAGACGGCAATTTGTAATGGCATCATACACGAGAGATTAAAGCAATAAAACTCATTCCCACAACCGCCTATTGTGACAAATTGGAAACAGATACTGATTGAAATAATTGTATTTAATACATGCATCGTTATTTAGCTTGGTCTAGGTATGAGATACCTTTCTTCTCCTCAAATGAATAGGTCTAAAGCGATATAGACCAAAAGTGGCCAGGTGGGACTAGCGTAGATGGGGCAACTTGGTCGACATGTGCAAGTTGCGCCAAAAGGACTGCTCCCGTGCTGTACGATTTTATCACTTATTCTAAATGACACCCATTCCTTGGTTTGATCCAGCATTGCAGGAAAATCAATAATTGGGCAGCAAAGTGGTGCAGCTGTAGAGTTGCGGCCTTACAGCACCAGAGCCCCGAGATCAATCCTGACTCCGGATGCTGTTGGCACATTCTCCCCATGACCGCATGGGTTTTCACCAGGAGCTTTGGTTTTTTCCCCACATTCCAAAGACGTACAGGTTTGTCAGTTAATTGGCTTCAGTAAGAATTGTACATTTTTCATAGTGTGCAGATAGTGCTAATGTACAGGGATCGCTGGTCGGCACAGGCTTGGTAGACCGAGGGGCCCACAGTGCACAGATAGGAAATAATATTTAGTGTAAAACAAAGTTCAATAAAGTCAGATTAAAGATAGTCCAAGGGTTTCCAATGAGGTAGATAGCAGCTCAGGACCCGCTGCACGTTTAACTCTAAACTAAAACTCTTGTCCGATTTAAAATGTACCTGGATATGGATGTGAACAATGAGGACTGTGAATCGTGTCCTGGAAGGTGTGATTAGATTAGGCAGCTCTTTATTTACTAGCATGGACATGAGCTGAATGGCCTCTTTCAGTCTGGTACAATTTAAATGTTTCAAAGCACCAATTTAGACCAGACATAGAAACATGTACTTTGGACCACTGAGTCTACGCCAACAAGCGATCCCACATACAAGGAACAATTTACAATTCTTACCAAAGCCAATTAACCTACAAATCTGAACATCTTTGGAGTGTGGGAAGAATCCAGAGCACCCAGAGAAAACCCATGTGGTCACAGGGAAAATGGACAGACTCCATACAGGCAGCACCCAAGCTCGGGATCGAATCTGGGTCTCTGGACACTGTGAGGCAGCAAAACTACTGCTTTGTCACTCTAATGACAGCGCAATTGTCCAGTTGTTATAATGTTCCCCTTAGTCACCCAACTCCCCTGCATCGCTATAACGGGAGCAACAGACGAGAGGGGCGACCCAAGGGGCAGGTTTTTCCACAGAGGCTGCTGTTATATATGGAAATAACTTCCAGAGGTGCTGGTGGAGGGAGGTACAATGACATTTAAACAGGTACATTGGCTATAAAGTTTTTAGAGAGATTTGGGGGGGGGGGGGGGGGGGGGAATGCATTTCATTTTAAAGAGATCTATCAGGATATCTCTTCAGGCTTTTCTCTAGAGAGTAGCTGAGAATGTTTTATATTTTTGAAGATAACTCCTCAATTTGATATCAATCTATCTTGCAACCTCTCCAGTGTCTCTATATTTTTTTCATAACATGGAGGCCACAACTGTTAATATTGTTCCAAGTGTTGCTTGTAATGTTGAGAGAGGATATGGTTATATTTATACATAGCAATGATTGCAAGCACGCAACATACATCACGCATTGAATTACCTTTGTCAGTCAGGGTTTTGTGTTATGCAAGGAAGCATGCAACTAATCGAAAATAACCCGATAACTAACCACTTAATCTTTATTCACATGCAGAGGGAGAGTTAGTTCAGGTAAACAAGAGAATTCTTGACTTTGAGGAATTTTCTATACATGTTAATATCACGCACAAAAAAAGGCAGGAATTTATTTCATTTTCCCCATGTACCGAGGTATAGTGAAAAGCTTTTGTATTTAAGTCAGGGGAACAACTATACATGATTACAATCAAGCCAGCCACATTATACAGATAAATAATAAAAGGAATACTGGTTAGTGTAAGATAATGTCTATTAAAGTCCAATTGAAGATCTGATATGAATTTATGATAGAGAGAACTTCTTGAAAGACCATTGAACACAACTTTCAAAAGTAAATTGAATAACTAATTCAATGGGAAATTTGCAGGGCTTCTGGGGCAGTAATGGAGGCTGGGACTAATTACAGATGTCTGCCAAAGTAGTAAAACGCATTGAACAGATTCCAGTGTTGTTAAGTTCAATGAAGTTCACAAATCCTACAAGACAGTATGTCAATAATCATGAAAGAAACTTGGACAGTACCAAGTATAGGGTAAGAAGAATTTAGAGGGACATGGGGCAAACGCAAGCATATGGGAACAGTGCAGATGGTGCATCTTGTTCAGCATGGATGTGATGGGCCAAAGGGCCTGTTTCCACACTGTAAGACTCTAAATTGTATATATGTATATATAGGCCTAATGGAGGCAAATAGTTGGGACCAAGGGTCTGTTTCCCTGCAGTATGACTCAATGACCATCCTCAAGAACTGTGCATTGAAAACTCATTCTCACAGTTGGAGGAAAAGTCAACTTCAAGAAATGCAGCTAATTTTGAAAGGTACAAATTATTCCTCTTGTTTTCCAATCATCAACTGAATCACAATCCAATTTTAATCCCAATGCCACATACTCCAGTTCTGTTCAATAATTTCTTGTGCAGCACTTTAAAACACACAATATAGGAGCAAAACTGCCTGGGTTTTATGAGCAGGCTAATGAGGCTCAGTTGACCAACCCTGTGCCAGGTGATTGGACCCAGCTTTTACAAATGATGCTGGGGATTTACCTTTCCTGGTCTATCTACCAGTGAAAGGGATCAATGGTGCTTTTAATGTTGCATGTGCTAAGCACTAACACAGTGAAATTATTTTCTTACAGACAGTTCAGTGGACTATTGCCATACCGAAGCACATCCCTGATTAGCAAGTGTACATAAATAGTCCACTGAACCCGTATGCAAAAGGCACCATGTTTTGCCAGCATTTTCAAAGTTCAAGTTTGCGCTTAGTTCTTATGAGCGCTGCTCGTTCCAGGTGAGTCCTAGGCCGCAATCGGCCTCCAGTCATCGCCTTCCTTGGGCGTGATGCCCCTCTCCTTGCCCATCCACCTTTGTGCCTTGGGAGTGACCTCGAGGGTGCTGTAGGCCAGACCCCAGTTCCCTTTCCTCTCCTACCGGCCTCACTCCTTGCCAGATGTATCCGTCATCATCACCAGTTCCATCCTTCTGGTCTCTGGTCTACGGGGGTCGAGCAGGGACTGGCTCGGTGGCTTCCTCCTTTAGGCCGTGGTCCACCCGGCCTTGCATCTTGCTACGGGGACCGGCTCCCATCCCGAGAGACACATCTCGGGGAGGGGGGACTGTCACATCCTCTAAACCTTTCCTATACATGTAATACTCCTGTGTCAATGCTTTTTATTATAAACTCATGTTCATGTTATTGGAGCAAAATTAGGCCATTTGGCCCATCAAGTCTACTATGCCATTCAATCTTTCCCTCACAACCCCATTCTCTTGTGTTCGCCACAGAACCCTTGACACCCGTACTATCAAGAATCTATCAATCCCCAAATTAAAAATATTATTTGAAAGCCTCCACAGCCTTCTGTTGCAATGAATTCCAGAGATTTTGCACCCTCTGACTAAGGAAATTCCTCCTCATATCCTTTCTAAAGGTGTGTCCTTTTATTCTGAGGCTGTGCCCTCTGGTCCCAGACTGTCCCACTAGTGGAAACATCCTCTCCACATCCGCCTTATGCAGGCCTTTCACTATTCGCTAAGGTTCAACGAGGTCTCCCCTCATCCTTCTAAACTCCAGCGAGAATAGGCCCAGTGCCGTCAAACGCCAACTTTGACTGTCAACTATGCAGTTAAAAGCTCAGTTCATGACAGGACAAACACTACAACTCCATAAACATTCTGCAATTGATTTTTACTTTACTTCTCATCTTTTATTAGCTACAACACGGACATAAATTGACTCATTTCTAAGTATCCGGTTTCTCTTCCATTACTGAAACAATGCTCCCTGCATCAATCCCAGAGAACAAATGTCTTTTTCAGCAAATTAGTCATGTATCTCTCAGGACCGGATTGTGAATATCTTGCAGTGATATATTCTAGAGATGCCGCATCACAGGAAAGCAGGTGCGTTTTCAAGAGATTCCGCAAAAACAGTCAGGTTTTTTTTTAGGAGTAAAGGTTGAGCATTGTGCCTCTTGGGCCTCTGATGATGAAAGGTTCTGTACAAAAGGAATAGTATTATTCAGGTGAAGTCTTTCCTTTTCGAGGGAAAGCAACCTTTTAGCTAGGAAAAGAGAAGCAATTTTCAAAAATCATAAAAGCCAGGCGGGGCAAGGACTTACTCAATCTCTCGGTTTCAACTTTAGACTTCAGACATTAGAGATACTGCACGGAAACAGGCCCTTTGGCCCACCCTGTCTGCATCGACCAGTGATCACTCAAGTACACCAGCACTATCCTACACACTGGGGACAATTTACAATTTTAGCCATTTAACCTACAAACCTGTAAGTCTTTCGAGTGTTGGAGGAAACACACATGGTCAGAATGTACAAGCTCCATGCAAGCAGCACCCTTTGTCACATACTAGCGTCCTGTTGAGTACCTCTGTCTGTATACTCGTTATCACCTATCCCAAAACCAACAATGGCTTATTGTGTGCCCCTCCTTGAATATTGTTCCTTTTTGGATTTCTCCTGAGAACCGTCTATTTCTCTCGTTCCCCTTTACCCACTCTCTCAGTCTGAAGAAGGGTCACGACCCAAAACGTCATCCATTCCTTTTCCCTGTCTGATTCTGTCTGACCCGCTGAGTAACTCCAGCTTTTAGTGTCTATCTTCTGTGTAAATCTGCATCTGCAGCTCCTTCCTAAATATCCAATTCCTACACCGCTGGTGTTACTCTCCCCAAGCAGTGTTATGGAAAGAGGGGGCTTCCCTCGGAGAAATATAGACATTCGCCAGGACAGTGAGGGATGGGTAATAAATGGAGACACAAGGAACTGCAAATGCTGGTTTACAAATAAAGACAAAAAGTGCTGGAGTAACTCAGCAGGTCAGGCAGCATCTCTGGAGAACATGGAGAGGTGACGTTTGGGATCAAGACTAGTCAGTTCTGAAGAAGGATTTGCTTTTCAACCTTCCATTAACAATTTACCACATGGTTTATTAACACCTGTTCTTTCATCGATACAAATCCCTGATTCCAATGTGCTGACTTAA
Source organism: Okamejei kenojei (assembly GCA_035221665.1). NCBI lineage: Eukaryota > Metazoa > Chordata > Chondrichthyes > Rajiformes > Rajidae > Okamejei > Okamejei kenojei. Next base: position 29,504,952 of record CM069147.1, on the reverse strand, counting down.
ATTATTTCATCTTAATCCTCTTTAATTCATTCTGTTCTCGACTATTGAAACTTTGAAGTTCAATATCTCCCACAGCTCCCACTTTCCTACTACAATACAGCAGTTTCAAATTCCAATGTTCGTTGCATACTCACCATTTTTTTTTAACATAATCTTGTCTTTTCCAGAAGTATACCAACTTTTAGTTTGTTGGAAAGTGATGAAAGTAAAATTAATCCCCTTGAAGGGACACATCTGGAATGTTATTTTAACCACATTTTGACAAATATCGATAGTTCTACGCATCCGACATTACGGTAAGGATTCTAACTTTGAACTCAGGTTTACGTTCAGCTTTGTACGAAACAATTTCAAGCCAACAATCATTTTCTCATTCAGAATCAGATCGACCAGCAGTACAGTTGGTAGAACTGCTGCCTCCCAGTGCCAGAGTCCTGGCATTCATCTTGACCTTGGGTGATGTTGGTCTGGAGTCTGCTCGTTCGCCCTGTGACCGTATACGTTTCTCCGATTTTCCAGTGACAGGTGGCCCGGCACCTCCTTTAATCTGGACAAAATTACGAGAGCACAATGAAATCTCCTGGAAGTAGCCCTGAAAGCGTGACATCTAGGCCAGGTGAGGGGGTCGATCTCAACCTCACCAGGAGTCACACTCGCCCCCTCCAGCCAGGGATCTGGAACGTCGACCCGGCCGGAGCCGGCAACTCCGTTCCTATAGCCGAGGAACAACTTTGTATCTCGGCAACCTGACGGTCTAGGCGGACCGTTCCAGTACATTTGGATTCCTCTCGTAGGCCGTGATATCTGTTGGTCCGGCAAAACGGATAATCCATAAAGGCTTTGGAACCAAGGTGGTGGACCTGTATTCACTGCCTTACAAATGAAACATTCCTAAACCAACTATATTTATGAGGTTTACATTGTTTATATTTAAAAATAATTTTCCCACATTATGTTCTCTCCAAAGTGCATTTATCCACCAGAAACTGTGTGTATTCTTTGCAAGATAATCATCCATCTCATCATTTGAGATAGAATTAACTTGCTTTCCTTAAATTTGTATTATTTGTATATATAAATTCCTTAAATTTTGTATATTGTATATATTAGAAAAATAATTCTGATATTTGCATTAAATTCCTGCAGAATTGTATCAATTCTAATTAAATACAATATCTTATTTTTAGGAACTGCAAAATTTGAATGGAATGAAAAGTATCAAGCTTTCATGAAACTAAATGATTTGGGAGTTAATTAGAATTATGGTTCAAATTTTGTATTTCTGAATATCAATGTGCATTGTTATTGAAATAAAAATCTATATGCAAGATGCCAAAGGATTTTGTTTTCATTTTACTCAGTTGAATGTCTGCCTTCAAATAAACTATTATCCTTTTTATGTTGCTAAATAAAACCACTGAAAAGATGGACAAAGATTGACAAACTTGGATTGTGAACACGTGGGCTTTCTCTGGGTGCTCTGGTTTTCTCCCACACTCTGAAGACGTGCAGGTTTGTAGGTTAATTGGCTTCAGTAAATTGTAATCTCTAGAAAAGAGACGAGGAGGAATTACTTTAGGCAGAGGGTGGTGAATCTGTGGAACTCGTTGCCACAAATGGGTGGCGCTGTCGCACGGTGGTAGAGTTGCTGCCTTACAGCGCTTGCAGCACCCGAGACCCGGGTTCGATACTGACTACGGGTGCTGTCTGTACGGAGTTTGTATGTTCTCTCCATGACTTGGTTGAGTTTTCTCCGAGATCTTCGGTTTCCTCCCACACTACAAAGATGTACAGGTTTGTAGGTTGATTGGATTGTAAATTGTCCCTAGTTGTGTAGGATAGTGTTAGTATGCCGTGGTAGCTGGTCGATGCGGAGTCGGTAGGCCGAAGAACCTGTTTCCGCGCTGTATCTCTAAACTAAATGAAATTAAATGGCTGTGGAGGCCAAATCATTGGGTATTTTTAAAGCAGAGTTTGACAATCTTGAATAGTAGGGGTGTCAAAGTTTACAAGGAGAAGGCAGAAGAACGGGGTTGAGAGGGAAAGATAGATCAGCTGTGATTCAAAAGTGGAGTGGACTCGATGGGCCAAAGGACCTGATTCTTATCCAATGACCTATGAACTTATAACAGTGACAGTAACCAGCTGCCTCCCAGTCAATCTTGGTACTAACCCTTGGATGTACAAGTCATTCCACTCTTCAAACGTTTATTTAAAATTCAGCCATAATCCAATTTTGCCCTGAATTAAAGGCAGAAGATCATTTAAAAAACAATAGACTTTAGGCTAAAATAGAATAGACTTTAGGTTTTAGGGATACAGCATGGAAACAGATCCTGTATCCCACCGAGTCCATGCCAACCAGTGATCACCCCGTACACTAACACTATCATACATTGTATGGACAATTGTGCAACTTACTGAAGCCAATTAACCTACAAACATACGTCTTGGGAGTGTGGGAGGAAACCAGAGCTCCTGGAGAAAACCCACACAGGTCACAGGGAGAACATATAAACACCGCACAGTCAGCATCATTAGTCGGAATCAAACTCTGGTCTCAACTCTACCACGGCGCTACTTTGCCGCAAAATGCATAGGTAATAAATATTTTAAGATTGAAAAGAATAGGAGCTCAAACCAATGGATTTTTAAAATGCATGCTTGTACAGAGGTTACAGATGGGGAAAAAAGCAGAAAGTCTGCCCATCAAGTAGAAATGTCCCAGTTATCAAACATTTTAATCCCCTTCCCATTCCCACACTGATCTTTCTGTCCTGGGTATCCTCCAATGTCCGAATGAGGCCCAGCGCAGATTGGAGGAAGAGCACCTCATATTTTGTTTAGGCACCTTATAACCCGGCAGCATGAATATTGATTTCTCCAACTTCAAATAGCCCTTGCATTCTTTCTCTGCCTCTCTCTCTGTCTCTCCACCTCCCTAGTCCTCGTGCTAATTTCACCATTTGTATTCCTTCGTTATCACCTCCATCTTTCCTGAGTCATCGATGAAGGCTCTGCTTTGTTCTGTACCTTCCTATACCTTTAGTTTCCCCCTCCCTGACTCTCAGTCTGACAAGGACCTCAATCCGAAATGTCACCTATTCTTGATTAGTGTGGGACTAGTGTGGATGTCAGGGGTTATGGGGAGAAGACAGGAGAATAGGGTTAGGAGGGAGAGATAGATCAGCCATGATTGAATGGCGGAGTAGACTTAATGGGCCGAATGCTACATTTCAACACCATTTATTCTGTAAAACAATGCAGGACGAGGGTGAGACTGTTGTTCAATTTGTGACGAGACTCAGACAGGTGTCTGTAGGATGCAAATATGTGGCTGCTGATGTGGAAACCCAGATATTGGATTAGGTTGTCCAACATTGCAGGTCAGACAAGCTCAGGAGAAGGCTGCTAGAAAAATGGGGTGAGTTAAACCTTAATGATGCTTTGTCGATAGCAACAGCACTGGAAACTATTGAGGGACAATTTCACAGCATGAAATTGAAAGATTCCAAGACTTACGGTAGACCAAGAAGTATGCTGGAACGTGAGATCGAGTGTTACAGGTGTGGCAACAAGGGTCACAGAGGGAAAGATGTATGTTGCCCTGCAAAAGGTAGGAAATGTAGAGATAAAGATCATTTTGCAAAGAAATGTAAAAGTAAGGCCAGGGACAAGACAAGTGATTACAACAAGAAAGGGAAGCCCAGTGAAAAGAAATTCAGACCTTGGCAGAAAATGAAGGGTCATGTCCATCACGTAGAAGGTGATTTTGGAAGTGATGAAGACAGTGATGAAGCTGGTGAGCATGCTGTTAAAAGGAATTATCAGTTTGCATTGAATGAGAGCCATCACGAGAAAGTTGCATTGACCATCGGAGGTGTTACAGTGCCAGTAATTGTAGATTCTGTTAGCGACAGCAACATAATTGACAGATCACTTTGAGAATGCTTGAAACAGCAGAAAATTTAGTGCACGTCAAGGAGGTGTGGTAGGAAGTTATATCCATACACTGCAACTAAACCTTTGCAGACCATTGGATGTTTCAAGGCTAAAATAGAAGTCGGAGATAGAGAAACTGAAGCCGAATTTGTGGTGATGGAGGAGAAGGGAGAACCTCTGCTGAGTAGAAATACAGCTCGAGAGCTGGGAGTGCTTCACATCGGAGTGCATGTCAATTCAGTGCAGTCATATGATGACATGAGGCAGGAATTTCATTCAGTATTCCAAGGGATTGGAAAATTGAAAGGCCGGCAAGTGAAGTTAGCCATTGAAAAAAATGTCAAGCCAAGAGCTCAACCGGTGCGGAGAACGCCATTTGAACTTTGTGGAAAAGTAGAAGCTAAAATCAAGGAGTTGATTGATCAGGACATTATTGAACTGTTTCTACACCATGGATGAGTCCAGTCATGATTGTGCCGAAACCCAATGATAACATTAGACTGCGTTGTCATGAGGAGAGCCAATGAGGCAATAATCAGAGAAAGACACCCAATTCCTACGGTTGATGAGGTGCTACAGGAGTTGTCAACCAGTAAAGTATTTTCCAAAATCGATCTTGTGGGGATATCATCAGTTGGAATTATATCCTGAGTCAAGAGGGGTGACAACATTCGTCACTCACTGCAGATCGTACTGATTCAAAAGACTGATGTTTGGAATCAATGCTGCTCCCGAGATCTATCAGTAGCAATGTTACAAAATTTTGAGATTTAAAAAATCAAGTCTGCAATTTATCCCATCAGATAAAGCATACAAAGAAGTTTAATTTGACACCTAATTCACTTTTATATCTTCAGTATTAAAACATTTATGGCCATTTTCATACTCGGAAATTAGCATCTGGTTCCCCATTGCCTTTCCATAGACTTAACACAAAAGCTGTAATCGAGGAGACAAAAGCCCATAACTTTCTTAAAAATTAAGAGAACTGAAATAAATTTTCAGTTATTATAGATTGAAGCATTCTGAAACTAATATAAAACAATCTTACTTGGATGACCTGAAATTAAAGCATATAATTAGTTAGTTACCCATTTGTAGCTAATTACAAAATTCAATTACTAGATCTAAACATCTATCCATTTCTTAAGAAAATATTAACTTTTTTTTTAAAGCCTAAGTGTCCAAATAACATTCACACAAGAATTCACAATATAACATGATTTTTAAATCTAATTGTCATTAATCTATAGGCCAAATTGAAGGAATTTTGTGTTTACTGCCTGTAAATTAATGGGCATTTTAAACAGCTTGCGAGTGGGATTTTCTGGAACTCGATGGATTAGACCGTTGCGGTTGCGGTGAATTTAAACCCCATACAGGCAGGAAAAATTCTGCCAGTTCATATGGGGAATAAATCACCATTTCGCAACATGAAATATTGATTAAAGTCCCCTAAACAAACAAGTTTATATGTAAAAATAAACAGCTTTCACTTACCTGTCCCCTACGTAAAATCGGTCCCCGTTGTCGGCGTTCACGGCATTAAGAGCTAATTTTTATTTTACTGCAGCGCAGAAATAGTTGGGCGATTAAAAAAAAAATAATAATTTACTGGCAGTCGGAACGAATCTCCAGAAATAGATCGCACTCCGACAAAATATTATTCCGGATAGCAAGGAGAAAACCGCGTTTTAACCCCGCCCCCCCCCGAAGGTGCCAAAGTCACGCACATGGCCAGCGGCTGAACTGCAGCACCGCTAAAGGTAAGTTTTGTAACATACCTACTATCAGTATGAAATCCACAGAGTGATTCAAGGTGTACCAAGAGTAGCAAACATATCAGATGACATCATCGTCCATGCATCGATTCATGAAGAGCATGACAGGAGGTTGAAGCTAGTGTTGACTAAACTTCCAGAAGCGGGTCTCACTGTGAATGAAGACAAGTGCAAGTTTGGCATCTCCAAAATGGATTTCATGGGACACAGACTCACAAGTGAAGGGCTGAACCCAGCCAAAGCTAAAGTGAAATCTGTTGCAGATGCATGTGAACCTCAGAATGCAACCAAGATGATGAGTTTTCTAGGACTGGTCAATTATTGTGTAGAATGTATTCCAAATTTTGCTACACTGGCAGATCCACTGAGAAAGTTGACCAGGAAAGACGTACCGTTCCAGTTTGGTAGTGAACAGAGACAGGCATTCAAATCACTGAAACCGAGTCTAATGAGTGCAGAAACCCTTGGATATTATGATACAGCTGCACCAACAAAAGTCATAGCAGATGCTAGTCCGGTTGGCTTAGGAGCAGTGTTGGTACAGAGACATGCAGATGGACCCAGAATCATAGCATATGCCAGTCGATCGTTAACCAGCGTGGAGAGAAGGTATTCTCAAACAGAGAAAGAAGCACTGGGACTAGTGTGGACCTGGGAAAGGTTCCATGCACACTTGTACGGCATTGAATTTGAACTTGTTACAGATCACAAGCCGCTGGAAGTTATCTATTTGACAAGGTCTAAGCCATGTGCCAGAGTAGAACGTTGGGTGCTGAGACTCCAACAGTACGAGTACAAAGTAGTCCACATAGCTGGGACAGCAAACATCGTGGACCCGCTGTCGAGACTGTTGAAGGATGAACAACTGGGAGCAACATCCACGCTAGAGATGGAAGCAGAGAACTTTGTGCGATTCGTCACAAATCAGTCAATGCCAGGGGCTATGACAATGTAGTTGAAAGGGAATCAGAACATGATCCTGAACTCAAAGATATCAGAGAGTGTATTCACAGTGGGCAATGGGATCAATGCCCTTATAAAGCATATGTTCCCATAAAAGATGAATTTTGTGTAATTGGTCAGTGTGTGCTGAGAGGTAGCAGATTGGTGATCCCGCAGGCACTACGACCAAGGATTGTGTCATTAGCGCATGAAGGACATTTAGGCATTGTCGGTACTAAACAGAATTTGCGGAGCAAAGTGTGGTGGCCAGGTTGTGAGAAAGATGCTGCAAAATTTGTCAAGCCATGTCATGGATGCCAAATCACAAGCAGGAGCAACCCACCAGAACCAATTAGAAGTACAAAGTTGCCAACAGGACCATGGGTCAACATAGCTATTGACTTTCTTGGATCACTTCCAACAGGTGAATCAATTATGGTAGTGTTAGACTACTATAGTAGGTATTATGAGTATGCAGTGATGAAGTCAACTACAGCAGAAAAGACTGTACAGTCATTAGCAGAGATCTTCGCCAGACACGGGTTGCCTGTTACATTGTACTCCGACAATGGACCACAGTTCGTTTCTGAGACGTTTGCTGAATACATAAGAATCACAGGTATCTATCAGCACAAGGTGACTCCAGAATGTCCTCAAGCTAATGGAGAAGTAGAGAGACAAAACCAGTCCATAGAGAAGAGGATACGATCCGCCCATGCCGAAGGGAAAAACTGGAAGGAGGCAATGTTAGCATATGTAGCTGTAAATCGGGTGATCACTCACTCAACGACAGGGAAAAGTCCAGCAGAAGCTTTGTTTGGAAGGAAAATTCGCAATAAAATACCAGAAGTGCGAGAGATCATGGAAGACCAGGAGCTGAGAGACTGTGATACCAAAGAGAAAGGTGCGGCAAAATGATATGCCGACTTGGAACGAGGAGCCAGGCACTCTGAAATAATTCCTGGGGATGATGTGCTGGTGAGGCGAGATGATGGCGGTAAGATAGACACTCCTTACCATTGTCAGCCATACAATGTTGTATCCAGGAGTGGCAGCATGGTGGCAGTCAAGTCTCCAGAAGGTGTTATCCACAAGAGAAATGTATAGAGCGTCAAAACGTATATGTCCAGGGACACACAAAACGAGGCAGCACAAAATCCACCAAGAGCTACTGATTCAGAGGGGCCAGACAACATTTCTGAGGTGGTGACCAGCGTTCCAGTGGCAGCACTGTGCTATGCAGGTGGTGAGCAGAGAAAGTGTCTGGGTGACAACACTTTGGCAGATTCAACAGACTCTGATGCTTCTGTGCCAACTGGTAGACCAAACCATGAAAGGAGAGTCCCCAAGCGATACGACGATTTTGTGTTATAGATTAAGATACAGTTTAGTATGATACTGTGTATTATGATACTGTTTATTATAATACTGTTTATTATCAGCAAGAGTTTATTAAGGTTACAAGTGCATTTGTTTTGTAGTTGTAATGCATCTGTTTCGTGAGTTATTGGAACACAAATTAACGCACAAATATGTTTTGTAAGAATTTAATTGGAAAGTATATTAGAAAGAACACATATTAATTTAAAGTTTAATTCTGGTAAAGAAGGGATGTCATGATGATGAGTCATGATAATGATATGCAAATATCTTGACCTTTGTATCAGCTGACCTGGAGGTCAGATCGCATGTGCACTGTGTAAGCCTAGGCAGGAGGCCATGGCTGAATGAGATAATAAACACGCAGACCATGGAATGTAACCTTTAAATAATGCGTCAGTATCATCATTATTCCACATCTGAGGCCAGGATGTGACACTTACGACCTATTCCTTTTCTCCAGCGATGCTGCCTGTCCCGCTGAATTACTCCAGCATTTGGTGTCTATCTTTTACACTATCTTGGTGTAAACTAGCATCTGCAGTTCCTTCTTACATGAGTAGAAATCGTTATTTGAATGACTGAAAATGACCTTCACAGGGGGGTCTTTTATTAAAAGCTTTTTCCCAGTGTTCCTTGCTTGGTTTGTTTATTTAATGCCAACAGATTTGTCTCTCCTGCATAAATCATATGACTTTGCTGGAAATTGCAGCATGTGCGTGAGACTTCATCAGATCTTTCTGATCTGAGAAACACTTACTCGCTGTTAATTAATGCAACATGAAGTTTGCAGTGAAGCAGGAAGTCTCACCAAAGGCGCTCGTGTGAGAATCTAAGTTATAACAACAGCTTGCGTTTATGTAGCACCTTTAATGTGGCTAAAATTGTCCCAAAGTGTTCCATACATGAGTTACCAAACAAAGATTAACACTTTTTGGCAGCACTGTGGTGCAGTGGTATAGTTGCTGTTTCACGGTGCCAGAGACCGGGTCCAATCCTGACAATGAGTGCTGTCTGTAAGGAGTTTGTACATTCTCACTGGGACTACGTGGGTTTCTTCCGGGTGCTCCGGTTTCCTCCCACTTTCGAAAGATGTGCAGGATTGTAGGTTAATTGGCCTTTGGAAGTTGCCCCTAGTTTGTAGGATAGAACTAGTGTAAGGGTGATCGTTGGATGGCGCATACTCAGGGCCTGTTTCCATGCTGTATCTCTAAACTAAACTAAATTAAACTGAGATACATTAACTGGGATATTAAGACAAATGGGGCTAGAAGTTGATGAGCACCTTAAAACATGTGGCATATATCATAGAGTCATAGAATCTTACAGTGGAGAAACGGGTCCTACGGCCCAACTTACCCACATCAACCAACATGTTCCATCTATACGAGTCCCACCTGCCTGCATTTGGCCCATGCCCTTCTAAACTTGTCCTATCCATGTATCTGTCTAATTGCTTCTTTAGACATTGCAATAGACCCTGCCTCAACCACCTTCTCCGGCAGTTTGTTCCATATACCCACCACCCATTGTGTGAAAGGTTTACCTATAGAATCTATCCCCTTTCACCTTAAACCTATGCCCTCTTGTTCTCGATTCCCCTGCTCTGGGCAAGAAATTCTGTGCGTCTCCCAAATCTATTCACCTCATGATCTTATACATCTCAATAAGATCAACCCTCATCATTTTACGCTCCAGGGTATAGAGTCCCAGCCTGCTCAACCTCTCCCTATAGCTCAGACCCTCAAGTCCTGGCAACATCTTGTAAATCTTCTCTGTCCCCTTTCCCACTTAACAACATCTTTCCTATAAAATGGTGCCCAGAAATGAATGTTAATACTCTAAATGCAGCCTCACCAAAATGTAGCTACATGTCATAAAAACATGTGCATACAGCAAAGCTATAGGTCCATAGGTCTAACTCTACTAATCCTATTTGCCTTCATTTGACCTGTATCCCTCTAAGCCTTTCCAATTCAAGAACCTATCCAAAAGCCTTTTAAGCAATGTGATCATCTCTACCCCCACTGCCAACTCTTTCCCACTAAACACTGTGTGAAAAACATCCCCTTGAAATCTATATTTCTATCTCATCTTAACCACTTCTTGTCTATGCTGTATATTGATTTCAGAAAAAACGCTATCATATAATGCTATGATTTTTGGCCATCTTACTCACTGTCCTCCTCCGCTGAAGCAGCCCCGACGATTTTTCCGATCGATTCAAAAAAAAAGCTATGAGTGACCCCGGATGGCTGCACTTGAGTCAGTCACTCTGGAAGATCATGAGGGAGAGTCCACAACTGTTATTCTAAGCTGTGAATCAACTGAACAGTGAGTCTGCAATGTACTTCCAATAAATGATTTGTTAGCCCTTAATGACAATGCAATGAGTTGTTTGGCAAATTGGCGGCCAGCAGTCTGCTTGAAATGCTATTAAATTGAGTTTGGTGGCCTGCACTCTCCCTGAAAAGCTATGAAATTGAGCTTGGTGGCCTGCACTCTGCCTGAAATTCTATGGAATTGAGTTTGGTAGCCTGCACTCTGCCTGAAATGCTATGAAATTGAATTTGGTGGCATGCACTCTGCTTGAAATGGAATTTCAAGGAATAGCCGTGAGTGAACTGCCAGCCCACCAGCCCTGAGTGACTGATCCGCCAGCCCACCAGCCCTGAGTGACTAATCTGCTAGCCCACCAGCCCTGGGTGACTGAGCTGCCAGCCCACCAGCCCTGAGTGACTGAGCTGCAAACCCACCAGCCCTGAGTGACTGAACTGACAGCCTACCAACCCTGAGTGACTGAGCTGTTAGCCCACCAGGCGTGAGTGAATGAGCTGCCAGCCTACCAGGCCTGAGTGACTGAGCAGCCAGCCCACAAGGCCTGAGTCAACGAGTTGCCAGCCCAAGAATCCATTCGGCCAACAATGTCCATACTAGCCCTCTGGAAACCACTCCCTTCGGCCCACAACACCCATTGTAGCGCTCCAGAAAGCCCCCCCCCCCCCCCCCCCAATATTGGAATTGATGGCGTGGTGGAATATTGCATTGTGGGACCAGCCCAGCGACTCCCATTTAGTCTACTCTCCTTTAAATTTCACCCTTCGCACTTTACCTTTCCCAGGGAAAAGATTCTGACTATTTATCCTATCTGGAGTCATCGCGTCATCCAGCACAGAAACAGGCCTTTCGGATCAACCCATCCATGCCAACCAAGTTGCCCCACCCAAACTAGTCCCATTTGCCCTCTGGCCCATATCTCTTGACATTTTTCCTATCCATGTACATGCCCTGATGTCTTATAAACGTTGTTATTGTACCTGCCTCTGCTTATTAGAGGAAAGTCCGATTATATGTAGTCCAGGGGTCTCCAATGAGGTAGATAGTAGCTTGGGACTGCTCTATTGTTGTTAGTAGGATGGTTCAGTTGCCTGATAACAGCAGGGAAGAAACTGTCCCTAAATCTGGAGGTGTACGCTTTCACACGTATGTATCTCTTGCTTGATGGGAGAGGGGAGAAGAGGGAGTGACTGGAGTAAGACACGTCCTTGATTAATGCAATTTGAAACTGAACCAAGAGCATGAAGAAAGGAATGAGTGATGAGGCTTCCTATGAGATATACATCAGGGTTTTGAGAATAAATTTAGATTGGCACATCATGGGCGTGTTTATTCGAAAATTACAAGTAAATGGTTCAAAGAGAAGGAAAGCTCAAAAGCTGTCTCACATATGAATAAATATCTTTGTCTGAAGGAGATCTTCCATTTGGGGTTCTTATGAAGAAGATGACGTGAAACATCAGCTGCGTTAAATGCCAGCTGACCTGCACAGTGGCTCGGCAGATAGAGCTGCTGCCTCACAGCCCCAGAGACCAGGGTTCGATCCTGACCTCGGGTTCTATCGGTATGGAGTTTGCACGTTCTCCCTGTGACCACGTAGGTTTTTTCTAGCTGATCTGCTGTCCTCTCATATCTCAAAGATGTGTGGGATGGTAGGTGAATTGACCCATGCAAATTGGCCCTAGTGTGTAGTGAGTGGATGAGAAAGAAGGATAACACAGATTAGTGTGAATGGGTGACCAACGGTCGGTATGGACTCGGTTGGCCGTAGGGCCTGTTTCCATGCTGGATCACTAAGCTAAACTAAAGGGCTTGCCACTGTTTGAATTCCCAGTACTTGGCCTTTTCATTTGTGATCTGATAGTGGAGAGCGCAGTCCTTCAAATACCCGCCTCTAATGAACATCTCCTATAACCCGGATATAATGGTTTGCGTTTGAGTTTAGTTTATTGTCATGTGTATTGAGGTACAGTGAAAAGCATGCTAACTAGTCAACAGAAAAAAAACAATACATGATTATAATTGAGCCATCCATAGTACACAAATACATGATGCAAGGGAATAATGTGAATAATGTTTAGTGGATGAATGGGATAGAGGAAATTGTGAAAATTATAAGAAAGCTAGGCAAGTCTGTAATATGTTTAATGCAAGAGATTACATACTGGAGAGGCATGATGAGAAAAGAGACCAACTTCTTGAAAGTAACTTAATGGTCATGTTAGAGACAATAAATAGATTTAAGAGATGTTTAGATTACAAGGCGTAGCTAGCTGGAGTAACAATAAACATAGGATGTTGTAAACTAGGCTGAGGGCAATAAAATGAATCATGAGGCACGAGGTCACTTTTTGATATCTATTTGCAAGACGAATAGGAGAACGATTTTCTCCATAACAGAACACTGAAGGTTAATCACTGATGAATTATTTCAAGTAGTCAATATATTCAAGGACTACACACACCCCAGTCATTCCCTCTTCTCTCCTCTTCCATCAAGCAGAAGATACAAATGCTTGAGAGCACATACCAAACATTCAGGAACAGTTTCTTGGCTACTGTTATCAATCTACAGAACAGACATAACAAACATAAACAAAGGTCGTAGTCCTGATCTCCCAATCTATCTCTTGCACTATTTTTTTAATCTGTACTTTCCCTGTAGCTGTATTATTATATTTTGCACTCTGTTGCCTTTCTTTTTTATGCACTATGTATTGTACTCATGTATGTTTTGATCTGGCTGGATAATACACAAAGGAACGTTTTTCACTGTGTCTTATTACACGTGGAAATAACAAACCAACGCCAATACCACTCTTGTGGTGGGTATCATGGGTGATACGTTGCTTAAATGAGGTTTGCACAACATTTGGTGTATGTACCTGTCATAAGTTGACTATTTGTTCACCATGTTATAGGAAAGATGTTGTCAAGCTTGAAAGGGTGCAGAGCAGATTTACAAGAGTGTTGCCAAGACTCGATGGGCTGAGCTATAGGGAGAGTGTAGGAAGGACCTGCAGATGCTGGTTTAAACCGAAGATATACACAATAAGCTGGAGTAACTCAGCGGGACAGGCAGCATCTCTGGAGAGAAGGAATGAGTGACGTGTCAGTTGAGTCGTCTCGACCCGAAACGTCACCCATTCCTTCTCTCCAGAGATGCTGCCTGCCCCGCTGAGTTACTCCAGCCTTTTGGGTCTATCTATAGGGAGAGGATGAGCATGCTAGGGCTTTATTCCTTGGAGTTCAGGAGGATGAGGAGTGATCTTTTAGAGGTGAACAATATCATGAAAGGAATACATCACGTAAATGCTCAGAGTTGGGGAATCTAGAACCAGGGAGCATAGGTTAAAGGTGAGGGGGGGAAAGATTTGATAGGAACTTGAGGGGTAACTTTTCTACTCAAAGTGGAGTGAGTGTATGGAATGAGCTGTCAGAGGAAGTAGTTGATGCAGGTACTATCTCAATGTTTGAGAAACATTTCGGCAGGTTAATGGTTAGAATAAGTCTAGAGGGATGTGGGCCAAATGCAGGTAGATGGGATTACTATAGATGGGGCATGTTGGTCGGCGTGGGCAAAAGGGCCTATTTCCACGCTCTATGACTATGTCACAAACTATTCCCCATGAAGATATTATTGCATGGTGAATATTCAACTGGCGAGAAGTGATTGCATGTCTATGTTCGTTAATTTGGTAAAACACATCTTCCGATGTCATTGAAAGTGATCCTAAAACGCAATGTCAGAAGACAGGTTAATAAAATTATAAGATTTATACTCACTGCCTGAAAACAAAAATGACACATGGAAGCATACTGAAAAAAAGTGAACAATGAGATTCAAGTAAAATATAACACCACAGAATAAATAGACGCACAAACCATTGGATTTCTAGGCAAATACACTGTCAAAATAACAATGACAAGGAGCAAAGGCTTATCACCGTGCACAGAGCTGCTTACTCAAGATAAAGCCAAACAAAGAAAAAGTGTGGATGCTATCATGGGGCATAAGGGTAGATAATTGTACTGTCCCCTCAACCTTTCAATGTTGCCCTTACATTTCATAATGAAATAGAAAATATGAAATGCTGGAGAATATAGAATTTGTTGCCTGGACTTGAGGACCTGAGCTATAGGGAGAGGTTGGGCAAGCTAGGACTGTATTTCTCAGGGCATTGGAGAACGAGAAATTATCCTATAGAGGTGTATAAGATCATGAGGGGAATACATAGGGGAGATGCACAGTTTTACCCAGAGTAGGGGATTCAGACCAGAGGACATAGGTTTGTGAGAGGGGAAAGATTTAATTGGAATCAGTGGAGCAACGTTTTCACAGAGAGGGTGATAGGTATATGGAACGAGCTGCCAGAGGAGACACAGTAGTTGAGGCAGGTGCTATAAAACATTTAAAATACATTTGGACAAGTAGATGGATAGTTTAGTTTAGTTTAGTTTATTGTCACGTGTGCCGAGTTGCAGCGAAAAACACTGAATAGGATAGATATTGTATACTGTTTAGAGGGATATGGGCCAAACACGGGCAGGTGGGACTAGTGTAGATGGGGAACCATGGTCAGCATGAACATGCCTGGCCGAAGGGCCTTCTTCCTGTGTGATTCTATGATTCATTAAAAACACACAACTTTGATTTGCCTGGATAGCACACAAAATAATGTTTTTCACTTAGGATAGACACGAAAGGCTGGCGAAATGCAACCTCTGCAGAAAATGCTTGGGTGACATTTCGGGTCGGGGCCCTTCTTCAGACCCGAAACGTCGCCTGTCTATTTTCTCCACAAATGCTGCCTGACCTGCTGAGTTACTCCAGCAGTTTGTGTCCATCTTTGGTATAAATCAGCATCTGCAGAAAGTGAAAAATTAAATTCCTATAAATCCAGCCATAAACTCACGTTGTTTTTTAAGAATGCACCCGATGTTTGCAATGTCAAACTGAGACTACTGCTTCTGTTTGGGTGGTTGACAAAGACCCCTTGACACTAATTAAGTCATTGTTAGTGTGCAAATTAGCTGCCAAATTGTCTCCAAAAGATTAGTGACTATGCTCAAGAGTAATTAATGTTTTGGATCGATGATCTGCAGAAGGGTCATCGACCTAAATACTTTAGCTCTATTTCTTCCTCTCAGACTGCTGATTGCTTCCAGCGGTTGCTTTTTGTTATTTATTTCAGAGTTTCAGCTTCTAAATTCATGTAACTAAAAATTGGTTGTCAGCAAACCAGTAACTGCAATCGGGAATATGCTAGGTCAATCCTACAGACTGAACAAGGGTCCCGACCTGAAACGTCATCTGCCTGTGTCCTCCACAGGTTTAGTTTAGAGATAGCGCATGAAACCAGATACTTCAGCCCACCATGTCTGCGCCAACCAACAATCCTCCGTATACTAATTCTATGTCCTTCACACTAGTGGCAATGTAGAGAGGCCAACCAGACTACAAACCCGCATGTCTTTGGTGTGTGGGAGGAAACCGGAGCACCTGGAGGTAACTCATGAGGTCACAGTACAAACAGGGGGGCAGTGTTAGCTGTGAGGAAGATGCTAGGAGGCTGCAGGATGACTTGGATAGACTGGGTGAGTGGGCAAATGCATGGCAGATGCAGTATAATGTGGATAAATGTGAGGTTATCCACTTTGGTGGCAAAAACAGGAAGGTAGACTATTATTTGAATGGTGACCGATTAGGAAAATGGGAGATGCAGCGAGACCTGGGTGTCATGGTACACCAGTCATTGAAAGTAGGCATGCAGGTGCAGCAGGCTGTGAAGAAAGCAAATGGTATGTTGGCATTCATAGCAAAAGGATTTGAGTACAAGAGCAGGGAGGTTCTACTGCAGTTGTACAGAGTCTTGGTGAGGCCACACCTGGAGTATTGCGTACAGTTTTGGTCTCCTAATCTGAGGAAAGACATTCTTGCCATAGAGGGTGTACAGAGAAGGTTCACCAGACTGATTCCTGGGATGGCACGACTTCCATATGAAGAAAGACTGGATAGACTCGGCTTGTACTCGCTGGAATTTAGAAGATTGATGGGTGATCTCATAGAGACTTACAAAATTCTTAAGGGGTTGGACAGGCTAGATGCAGGAAGATTGTTCCCGATGTTGGGGAAGTCCAGGACAAGGGGTCACAGTTTAAGGATAAGGGGGAAGTCATTTAGGACCGAGATGAGAAAATCGTTTTTCACACAGAGAGTGGTGAATCTGTGGAATTCTCTGCCACAGAAGGTAATTGAGGCCAGTTCGTTGGCCATATTTAAGAGGGAGTTGGATGTGGCCCTTGTGGCTGAAGGGATCAGGGGGTATGGAGAGAAGGCAGGTACAGGATACTGAGTTGGATGATCAGCCATGATCATATTGAATGGCGGTGCAGGCTCGAAGGGCCGAATGGCCTGCTCCTGCACCTAATTTCTATGTTTCTATGTTTCTAAACGCTGTAAAAAAAAATGAGTAGGAAGGAACTGCAGATGCTGGTTTACACCAAAGATAGACACAAAATGCTGGAGTAGCTCAGTTTTGATTTATTCTATATCTTTTCATACATCTAGTTTCCCTCTCCCCTGACTCTCAGTCTGAAGAAGGGTCTTGACCCGAGACGTCACCTATTCCTTTTCTCCAGAGATGCTGCCTGACATGATGAGTTACTCCAGTATTTTGTGTCTATCTTCTCTGTACAGACCACATCCACAGTCAGGATCTGACCTGGGTCCCTGGCATCAAATCTACCACTGCGCCACTGTACCGCCCTTGCAGACACAAAGTGCTGTCCTGCTGATTTACTCCAGCATGTTGTGAATTTTTCTGCAAACCAGCATCTGCAGTTTCTTGTTTCCACATAGAGTAGTTCCTCCACCACTTGTGCAGTAGTGTTCAATGTTGTACGACCCTTCCTGGAGCTAATCATTTTATCATAACAATGACTTTTATCATGACTTGGTACTGGAGTTGGGCATTTCAATGCCAGCATGTGGAGATAGGGACTCCGCCAGAGCCCAGCCTGTGAATGCGGAGCAGAACAACAGACAACCAACCATGTCATCTCTGGGTGCCCGCTCTACCACCCACAAAATGGAGCTTAGGGCCTGGCAGACATTGACTCAGAGACAACAACCTGGCTGCTCAACACCCGGCTTGAGATCTAACTATTCCTTTGGTTTATGTTTCATTCGCAAGAAGACAAGATCATAATAACATTGCTACTTGTAAAGAATTTCTGGGCCCAAGATAACTTCCTTTCTTGTTTTAGTTCAGAAATACATCATTTGTTGGGAATGTTCTGAGACCGTGAAGGGTACTTCCGAAACACAACTGTTTCCTCGTCTTTCTTTTTAAAGCCTCTTCGTTCCCTGCACAACACACTTTTTGTTGAATGTCAGTTGTTGTCAGAATGGATTTGAGTTCTTTTAAAAAAATAGGAAAATAAATGTGATTCTCATAAACAATGCAAAACTACTGTGAAGGGGGACGCTGATTGATTTAAGATTGTAGATGGTCTAAATATTCGGCTCATTATCTAACAATTGATTTTTGCAGCGCGATAACAAAGACTCAACACTTTGAATTCTCTCCTCCTCTTCTTCAAATTAAAGCCTTTGAGGCCAACTGTCAGGAATTAGTTCTCTGTAGTGTTTTAGATTACCATAAAGCAGCCCAAAGGATTATCAAGGAACGTGTGTACATTGGAAGACCCTAGGCTCTCACGAAAGGTAGTAAATATCAATTAAGAGACAATTTTATACATTTGAGCAAATTATTTTGTCAATCAGCACTGCCGCTCATGTTTGGTGGTGGGTTAGTTGGTAAACAAAAGGTGTGGGCTGGAAAAATTGGAGCAGGCAAACGTCAGTGAAGGACTCAGCAGAATTAAAGTTTCATCTTCAGAACACTCAGTGTGAGGAACACCAATGAGAATAAAATCAATGGGCCAGCAAAATAAATATTAAAAACATTGATTTCCTTATCATATTTTATTGATGTACCTGCATGCTAGCAGCACAAAACTTGTGTTTACAGAACTGTCAGTCAACAACTGAGGAAAGAAGAGGGAAACAAAAGGCAAAATGCGGCAGATGTTAGAAATCTGAAATAAAGAAGTTACGATGGAAATGCTCAGCAGGGCAGGCAACATCTCATAGAGTCATAGTCACGCAGCGTGGAAACTGGCCTTTTGGCCCAACTTGCTCATTTACACTAGTCCCACCTGCCAGCGTTCGGCACATATCCTTCCAAACCTATCCTATCCACATACCTGTTCAAATGTTTTTTTAATGTAGTGATAATACATGCAACCACCTCCTCCAGCAGGTTGTTACATATACCCACCCGCACTTTCTGTGAGATCGTTTCCCCTTTTACCATCTGTGGAAAGAGAAACAGTACAACACCAGCTCAAGGAACTTTTAGATTGGTTGATTGAAAATACAGCATGGAAACAGGCCCTTTGGCTCACGGAGTCCATGACAACTATCACGTGTTCACACCAGTTCTGTGTTATCCCACTTTTGCATCCACTCCCCACACACTAGGGGCAATTTGCAGAGGCCAATTAACCTACAAACCCACACTGTCTTTGGTAAGCAGGAGGAAACTGGAGCACACAAGATGAAGTCCACACGGTCACTAGGAGAACGTGCAAACTCGACACGGACAGCACGTGAGGTCAATGTGGGTTTGTAGGTTAATTGGCCTCTGTAAATTGTCGCTAGTGTGTAGGGAGTGGATGAGAAAGTGTGATAACATAGAACTAGCACAGAACTAGTGTGAACGGGTAGTCAATGGTCGGCATGGACTTGGTGGGCCAATGGGCCTGGACCAAGCTGTATCTTTCAAACAAACAATCTGAAAGTTCTTTGAAGTGAAATGCTTGCTCTCTTCCTCTTTATGCAGATGGTGAGGTGGAAAAGAGAACTTGATTAGTACGGGTGTCAAGGGTTATGGGGAGAAGGCAGGAGAATGGGGTTGAGAGAGAAAGACAGATCAGCCATGATTGAATGGTGGAGTAGCCCTGATGGGCCAAATGGCCTACTTCTGTTCCTACAACTTATGATCTAATAAAAGATTTAATAAGAAGCTGAGCTGCAACATCTTTATACAAAGAGTGATGGGTGTATGGAACAAGCTACTGGAGGTAGTTCAGGCAGGTACTATAACGATATATTTTTTACAAACTTGGATACGTACATGCATAGGATAGGTTGAGAGGGATATGAGCCAAATGCAGGCAGATGATCACAGGAACCGTGGGCCGAAGGGCCTGTTTGCATGCTTTGCTTTTGTTTGAGTTCGGACCCAGCCGACGGAGCAGGAGGTGTAGTGGTTTGTGAATGGGAAAGATAGAGAGCAGGAGGAGCTGATGAAACTGGTGAGCGAGCAGAATCATCTTCAAGCTTGCTGAGCAAAGCGGCTGAGAGAATCCTTGCCTTCTCTCCCTTATCAAGCCAGATGTTGCTGCATCAGCTGTATGGAGAAACAGGGGAAGCCTGTCAAACAGGCAGCTCCATCCTCTCTCACTGTTCAGCTGACTCCCAGGTAAGTCACAATGGGCAATTTTCACCATCACAGCATGAATCTCCCTCACTTTAATTACTCCCGAGTGGTTCAGCGCGTCGTACGTGGGACCGAGTTATAAATAACACTTTGTCATAGAGTCATGGTCACAGAGTCATACAGCACGGAAACAGGCCCTTCAGCCCACAAACGACACCAAGTGTTGGGCTTACCTGGATCGGGGGTGCTCCAGTACATCCAAAGATGGAGCAGCGATAGAGTTGCTGCCTTAAAGCGTCACAGACCCGGGCTTGATCCTGTCTACGGGTGCTGTCGGTACGGAGTTTGTACATTCTCCCCGTTACTGCGTGGTACAAACTTACAAACTCTTTCTCCATTTGTCTAGGGTCACTTTAAAAAAAAAAAATCTTATGCTGCTCCTTCTCCTTTTATGCTTACTAGACACTGATAACATCAAAATATTTTTTCAGTAATTTTACACCCGACGGCGGGTGGTCAAGGACGGGCCCACGTGAGTTTTTGAGGTCAGTGGAGGATGCGCCACCGAGAAGAAAGAGGGACGCGGAGTGGAGGGGGCCGCCGAGAACAAAGAAGGACCCAGTGGGGTGTCCATCGAGAACGAAGAGGGACCCTCGGGACTATAATGAATACTTTTGTAACTTTGTCTGCTCACTATACGTGGTGACTCTCTGCACACTTTGTGTATTGTATTCAAAACAAAGAATTTCACTGCACATAGGTACATATGACAATAAAGTATCGTTCTTCTGTTCATTAATTCTTTCATTCATTCATTAATTCACACCTTCATTGAATTGTGTATTCTGAAATTATCTTAAATTAATTGAAATCTTTGGGTTTTCAATTAAGTTCAAGTTCAAGAAAAACTTGGTACAGTTTTGGTCTCCAAATCTGAGGAAAGAAATTCTTGCCATAGAGGGGGTAGAGAGAAGGTTCACCAGACTGATTCGTGGGATGTCAGGACTTTCATATGAGGAAAGACTGGATAGACTTGGCTTGTACTCGTTAGAATTTAGAAGACTGAGGTGGGATCTTATAGAAACTTACAAAATTCTTAAGGGGTTGGATAGGCTAGATGCAGGAAGATTGTTCCCGATGTGGGGGAGGTCCAGAACAAGGGGTCACAGTCTAAGGATAAGGGGGAATTCCTTTAGGACGGAGATGAGGAAAACATTTTTCACACAGAGAGTGGTGAGTCTCTGGAATTCTCTGCCACAGAAGGTAGTTGAGGCCAGTTCATTGGCTATATTTAAGAGGGAGTTAGATGTGGCCCTTGTGGCTAAAGGGATCAGGGGGTATGGAGAGAAGGCAGGTACAGGATACTGAGTTGGATGATCAGCCATGACCATATTGAATGGCGGTACAGGCTCGAAGGGCCGAGTGGCCTACTCCTGCACCTATTTTCTATGTTTCTATGTTTCTAAGAAAGTTTATTGTCATTTGTCCCTGATAGGACAATGAAATTCTTGCTTTGCTTTAGCACACCAGAACATAGTTGGCACAAATACAGAACAGATCAGTGTGTCCATATACCATTGTATAAATAAATACACACATGAATAAATAAACTGATTAAGTGCAAATAAACAGATGATAGGTTATTAATGTTCAGAGTTTTGTCCGAGCCGAGTTTAATAGCCTGATGGCTGTGGGGAAGTAGCTACTCCTGAACCTGGTCGTTGCAGTCTTCAGGCTCCTGCACCTTCTACCTGAAGGTAGCGGGGAGATGAGTGTGTGGCCCGGATGGTGTGGGTCCTTGATGATGCTGCCAGCCTTTTTGAGGCAGTGACTGCGATAGATCCCCTCGATGGACGGGAGGTCAGAGCCGATGATGGACTGGGCAGTGTTTACTACGTTTTTTAGTCTTTTCCACTCCAGGGCGCTCAAGTTTCCGAATCAAGCCACAATGCAACCAGTCAGCATGTTCTCTGTAGAAGTTAGAGAGAGTCCTCCTTGACATACCGACTCTCTGTAATCTTCTCAGGAAGTAGAGGCGCTGATGTGCTTTCTTTATGATTGCATCAGTGTTCTCGGACCAGGAAATATCTTCAGAGATGTGCATGCCCAGGAATTTGAAGCTTTTGACCCTTTCCACCATCGACCCATTGATATAAATGGGACTGTGAGTCCCCATTCTCCCCCTTCCAAAGTCCACAATCAGTTCCTTGATTTTGCAGGTGTTGAGGGCCAGATTATTGTGCTGGCACCATTTGGTCAGTTGCTCGATCTCACTTCTATACTCTGACTCGTGCCCATCAGTGATACGTCCCACAACAGTGGTGTTGTCAACGAACTTGATGATGGAGTTCGCACTATGACTGGCTACGCAGTCATGAGTATAGAGTGAGTACAGCAGGGGGCTGAGCACGCAGCCTTGAGATGCTTCCGTGCTGATTGTTATCAAGGCTGTCACATTTCCACCAATACGAACAGACTGTGGTCTGTGAATGAGGAAGTCGAGGATCCAATTGCAGAGGGATGCGCAGAGACCCAGTTCTGCGAGTTTGGTAACCAGCTTGGAGAGGATGATTGTATTAAATGCCGAGCTGCAATCAATGAATAACAGCCTGACATATGAGTGTTTGTTGCCCAAGTGGTCCAGAGCGGAGTGGAGGGCCAGCGAGATCGCATCCACCGTTGATCTTTTGTGGCGGTAAGCGAACTGCAGAGGGTCCAGGTTTTTGTCGAGGTAGGAATTGATTTGTGCCATGATCAACCTCTCAAAGCTCTTCACCACAAATGTTAGTGCCATTGGTTGATAGGCATTGAGGCACGTCACCTTGCTCTTCTTGGGCACTGGTATAATTGATGCCCTTTTAAAGCAGGTGGGAACCTCAGACCTCAGAAGTGAGAGGTTGAAAATGTCGATAAAAACTCCAGCCAGTTGGTCCACACAGAATTTTAGAACATGGCTGGGTATACCATCAGGTCCAGGCACTTTTCGAGGGTTCATCCCTCTGAAGGATTTTCTGATGTCGGCCTCTGTGACTGTGACTGAAATACCATTACAGCGAATGGGAGCTCGAGAAAGCAAATCAGTGTCTCCCTATCAAAGCCTGCGTAAAATGCTTTGAGCTCATCAGGGAGTGATGTTTCGCCGACATTCGAGCTGCCGCCTGATCTCGCCTTGTAGGAGGTGATTGCATTCAAGCCCCGCCACAGCTGCCGAACATCTGTCTCATCCTCCAGCTTGGAGCAGAAGTCCCTTTTGGCCTTTTTGATGGCCTTACCAAGGTCGTATCTGGACTTCTTGTAGACCACTGTATCATCGGACATGAATACCCGGTGTCTGGTCTTCAGAAGAGTGTGGATCTCATAGTTCATCCAAGGCTTCTAATTGGGAAACACTTGGAAGGTTTTTGTTGGGATGCAGTCCTCCACACATTTCTTTATGAAGTCTGTAACAACTGTGGCGATTTCATTCAAGTCCGTTGCCGAGTTCCTGAACACTGCCCAGTCTACAGACTCCAAACAGTCCTGTAGTTGTTCCTCTGACCCCCCACCCCCGACCAGCTCTGTACTGTCCTCACCTCAGGGGTGAACTCTTCAATTGCTGCCTGTAGGCAGGAAGAAGCAGCACAGCGGTTTGGTTGGATTTACCGAAGTGAGGGCGAGGAATAGAGCGATAGGCATTCTTGATTGTGGTGTAGCAGTGATCGAGGGTGTTTGGTCCTTTGGTGCAGCAGGAGACATGTTGGTGGAAGTTTGGGAGCAATTTCTTCAGGTTGGCTTTATTGAAGTCCCCAGCTATGGTTGTGAACGCCTCGGGGTAAGACGTCTGGTGCTTGTTGACCACGGCGTGCAGCTCCTCCAGTGCCAGACGGACATCTGCCCGGGGTGAGATGTAGACCATAGGTATGTTACAAAACTTATCTTTAGCGGCGCTGCAGTTCTGCCGCTGCCTGTGTGCGCGACTTTGGTGCCTTTGAGAGGTGGGCGGGTTTAAAATGCCGTTTAATAGTAAGATTAAATGAGAACTTACCAGTTTGAAGTTTGATCTTTATTTTATGAGGAGTTACGATGAGGGATTACGTGAAGACCCCTCCGCTCCCAAAACCCTCTATTATAAAGTTCAACTGGTATGGAAGTTCTCTCTTATCTTACTATATTAGTCTACTCTGGTATCTGTGATTTCACACCACTGCTTTGAAGAATGTTGCGCATGCGTGCTGGCGGGGTCTTCACGTAATCCCTCATCGTAACTCCTCATAAAATAAAGATCAAACTTCAAACTGGTAAGTTCTCATTTAATCTTACTATTTTACTTCCGAGTCACGTGAGTGACTACGTGAAGATTTCAAAGCTCTGTGATTTCATGCCCTGGAACAAGACCATGCTCACACACTGCCATTCTGGGAAGGAGGATGAACGTGCTGAAAAACAATAAAGGTATTATTCATACCTAAAATAATATGCCCCACATTGGGTAATTTATTTTACAGAACTTAATTTTTTCCCAGCAAACGTCTCAGGATCGGCCACGGGTTTATTATAAAGCATTGAATGCGTTCATTGCTCCACCCCGCTGTGGCAAGGATGTGGTCCATAGGCACTTCCATGATCCTAGCGTCCGATGTAGATGCAGCCCTGGTGGAGTGAGATTTGAAACATTAGTATCCACCACTGCACGTAATACCACCCTAACCATCTGGATATGGTTTGCACTGTGACCTTAGGTGAGGGCATTTATGGCTAATGAGAAAGCTCTCTCCGTGCCCATAAGTGTCTTGGTGACTATATATTGCAAAATATGTGTCACTATGCAGGGCCGACTATCTGCAGGATAGGCCAGAACTCTAATATTGGCCAGAGGAACCGGGTCAGTCTTGTTTAAGTACCCCTGTATGTAGCGGTTATCTGCCATTTGTGACAGACATGACGTCCTATACTAGCTTGTGTAAGGACTGGACCCGTTGTGCTGATCCAAGTGCCATAATCATTCCCATCTAGGATATTAGTTTGTCCAGAGTGAGCCCCGATATTGGTGTCCATCCTCGTAACATGGTGTACTCCCTATGTCCCATATATGGGTGTATCTGGGCCAGGGGGGGATAGAGTACAAATACCCCTCATTCGTTTAGGTACTAGTGGGTGTGATCCTATAGCCAGGTGATCACTCCCTCTGCCCAGATATTAGATAGGGCACTCCTTGCACAATAATGGCACTGTAACTCAATCCTTCATCGAAATGAAGGGTGGCCAGAACTCCAGCACTTCAGTGTTGGTGGCTGAGTCATATGTAGTGTTCGTCCTGGTGCAGAACACTACACATATGTCAGGTACTGTCTTCTCGTGGACTCCCTGCATGACGCTGAGATGGCATTGATCGTCCTGTCGGAGAGTCCGTATCCCAGAAATGGCCTGTTCAGAAACAGCAAATCAACAAGTTCATACAGTCATGGCACGGATACTTTCCCGCACGGGGTGTGCCAACCTCCTTGGCCATTGTTGATCCAGATGCAGGGTTCTGAGGCCATCTTTGTACTGTTGGGAACCATGGTACCCGTTGCGGCGTCTTGTTTAATTATTGTAAGACTCGCCTCATGAGGCAGAAGGGGAAAATGCATAGCAAAACAAATCCCCCCCCCCCAATGCAGCGAGCAATCGTCCATCGCTGCTGCCCCTGGGTCTGGTTCCCAAGCAACATATGTTGGTAGTTGGTGAATTAGTCTGGATGGAAAAAAGGTCAATATCTGGTGTCCCATACCGGTCTATAATATCTGTAAACACTTTCCGATCCAACATCCATTTAATGTTGTCGTTGAATTTACGTGACCTGGTGTCTGCCACTGTATTTAGCTTACCTGGAAGGTAAGTGGTTGAGATCCAAATCTCCCTCCCAGACACCAGTGCCAGATATTATTAGCCAATTCATCACATGATATCGACTTTATTTCACCCATATGATTATATATAGGCCCCCACTGTGGTATCAACAATTTGTACCGTACATGCAACTGGTGCATATCTGAGCAGTAGGCCCTGAGTCCATGAAACGCTACCAGCATTTCTAGATAATTAATTCCTAGTGCTTTAAACAGAATAATTTATGTGCACTCATCTGCCACCACAACTTGCAGTGGTATTAGTTGCTCCCCAACCTTTAGCACTGGCATCAGTCTGCAATGTACCCTAGGGATATAGAATGGGGTGATGGGGTTAGAATAATGCTGAGCATTTCTATCCACTAGTTTAATTCTGATTTTGCTTTCCCTGGTAGTTGCATAGGCCTATTGAAATGGCCTGCATGATTTTTGAGAGCTAAAATTTCCCTCTTCCAGGTTTTAATAATGGAGTGGTCCAATTGTGCTGCTGGGAACGCAGCCACCAATTTCCCAATCACTCTTGCTCCTTGCCGAATGGATGTTCCCTGATGCCAGTGAGGCTTTTGCATACTCCCATCAAGTCTGTCACTTTGTTTGGTGGCAAGGTGATAGACATATGAACAGAGTCAATAGTGAACCCCAAATAATCCATGGTAGTGGAGGGTTCCAATTTTGATTTATCTGGATGTATGTTAAATCCCTGTGTTGTGGCTGATACCGCCAATGTAGCCAGCTCCAATTTTCACCTACAATGAAAATATCATCAAGGTAATCCATGACTATATGGTTATGTTTCTTTAAGTATGCTAAAGCTGGTTTTAATAAATTTGTAATAGCCTGGGTGCTGATGACAAACCATTGGGTAAGGCCTTATACTGCCATAGCTGTCCCATCCAGATAAATTTCAGGTATTTACGATGATCCTGTGTGTGACAAACGTGTCTATTTTGAAATGGGCATACTGAACGGAAGTATTTAGTTCGGTCAAATCTGTAATGATACGGGAACCGGCATCTTTTAATTTTTTTATAAATATATTTGATACGAACTCTTGAAATGTCTCTGATTGCTCTTTTTGTGAAGTATGAACTTCCTGCTAGGCGTATGCTGAACTGGGACGGTAGTTCGTATACAAATTCAATTTTGTAATTCTGAATACTTCCGAGTATGTAAAAGTTCAGAGGTAAAAGTGCAGCACACATGATGAAACAAGTGCAACCGTCCCCCAACTTTTGATGAATCGGACATGCAATGTTTTTTAAGACAACCAGACCCACCTACCTCCATGGTTACCGGTGTTGTGTGGGTTGTCTCCGCACTTGTTTCTTCTGGTATTGTGTTGCTGCGTTGTGGGGTTGGCGCATTTTCCATGAAGGCCGGGCTGGGCCATGGTCTGAAAGACCGCTGTGCAGGTGGGCCGGCCTTCGAGCTTTCACCACCAGATGGTCTTCCATAGTACCGATGTCTGGTGGGTGTGTAGGGGTGCTGCCGCTGTTGATAGTGGGTTTTAGAGGTGCTTGGCACCTTGATCAGGCCTATAGCCTTGGTTTCCTCATGCAGGTCTTTCACCTGCTTCGGGAGGTCCCCCAACAGCACTTTTGGCGCCTGTGTGCTACTTGTCTTGCATAATTCCGCACTTCCTGCTGATGCTCTTCCTGTAACTGTTAATCTCCACTGAGTATTACACAGTCTGCTAGAGCATCTAGTAACTCTCCAGGCAAATCAACCCCATCAGTTGTCCTAGTACTGCTGTGATTTTAGCAGCCAACAGTTTCCTCTGGAGCTTCCCCTCCTGGCTCCTTATAGATGGACTGCTGTTGCCCCAGATGGGGTCATAGACTGCTGGTACTTTAAGAGAATGGAGTTCTCTGGAGCAATGTACTTCCCAGCCATAAAGTTAATGGCTTGCTCCTGTAGCTGGTTTGTAGCCATGTATTTTGTACTGGCTTGCAGCTTTGTATAGGCAGTCCTTCCTGAGTTGGTACAGCATGTGTTCCCTCAATTCTTCTGCTGCTCTCTCTTCTGGCACCCCTCACAGTTGATTGTTCAGCCATTGCCCCTTCTTCAGGGTCAGCCCAGCTCTGACCCCTAATGCTCCGCTCCGAAGAGGGTGAGACATTTGGCAGTCCTTGAAAGGATCCTGCTGTGGGTCTGCGAGGAGACCCACTGTGACTCTGCCCCTGCATAAGCAGGTCACGCTGGAGCACTGCTCCCCATCCGCTCCTGCGGGAAAGACGCCCGCCGTCCCTATCCGGGAATGGGGTGTCTTCAGGTCCGGACCCAGCTGAGTCAACGGTCCTGTCCGACTTCTGGGTGGTTTTGCCGCCGACCGCGGCGCACCTGCAGTCTGTAGCGGCGAGAAACCGGGAGCTGCTGGCAGCACCTGCAGCTCTGGAGAGACGGCACGCTGCTGGCTGTTTCCACAGCATCGGTATCAGCTGCTGCTCTCCCTTACGCGACTCCACGGTGCTTCCTCCTGAAAAAGAAATCACACCGAGTCGCCACGCTCACCAGAAAAGGTAAGACTTACCTTCAGTAAGTTTTGAAAACTTGTCGCGCATGCGTGCTGGCGGGGTCTTCACGTAGTCACTCACGTGACTCCGAAGTAAAATCCAGACCATTCAAATCGATTCATCTCAGGGGATATCGTTGCTGAAGAGAAATCTCTGCGACATTTGTTTTATGGAGGTATTTTTAAACTACGCTGGATAGTGTATTAGCATGAGTAATTTAAAAAGCATCTTCTAAACCGTGAACGCCAACAATGGGACGGATCTTACATAGGGAACAAAAGATGGTACACAGTTTATTTTTACATAAAAACGTGCTTCTTAGGAAGTCTTTAATCAAAATTTCATGTTGCGAAAAGGTGACTAAAAAAATATATAAACCGGCAGTATTTTTCCTGCCGACTGGGGGTTAAATTCGCCGCTAACCGCAACGTTCCAAACGATCGCGTTCCACAAAAACCCACTCGCAAGTTGATTTAAATGGCCAACTCTAAATTCCTTCAATTTGACCTATAAATTCATGACAATGGGATTTAAAAATCATTTTATACTGTGAATTCTTGAATGAATGTTATTTGGACACTTAGGCTTTTTAAAAATGTTAACCTTTTCTTAAGAAATGGATAGATGTTTAGATCTAGCAATTGAATTTTGTAATTACCTACAATTAGGTAACTAACTAATTATATGCTTTAATTTCAGGTCATCCAAGTAAGATTGTTTCACATTTGTTTCAGAATGCTTCAATCTATAATAACTGAAAATGTCATTCAGTTCTCAAAATTTATAAGAAAGTTATGGGCTTTTGACTGTCCTTGATCACAGCGTTTGTGTTAAGTCAATGGAAAAGCAATAGGGAACAAGATGCTAATTTCTGAGTATGAAAATGGCCATAACTTTTTTAATATTGAAGATATGAAAGTGAATTAGGTGTCAAATTAAACTTCTTTTTATGCTTTATCTGATGGGATAAATTGCAGACTTGATTTTTTTAATTGCTATAGACAGGATGATGGAGGTGAATTCCCTTGGGAGGGAGAAGGGATGGCACATCACTGCCAGATGTTTGAGGTATGGAGAGCAGGAGTTGGACAGATCTGCCACGTCTGAGCCCCACGCAGAGTTGACCATGAGGCAGACACCCCCTCCTCTCCCTTTCCCAGATGCCAGTGTACGGTCCATAGGGTGGATGGAGAACCCTTCAGGCTGGACCGCTGAGTCTGGGGAGCTGGGGGTGAGCCATGTCTCCGTGAAACAGAACACAGAGCATTCCCTCAACTCCCTTTGGTTAAGCAGCCTTGCCCTTAGGTCCTCCACTTTATTTTCAAGGAACTGTACATTGTCCCTTGAAGATTGTACCTATCATGACTTTTATATGTATTAAAGACTGCCCAGGTAGTTGCGCTTCCATTTCTCTCTGGTTCTTCAGGCACCTACGGTACACTCCCAGAAATATTTAGTTTAGTTTAGTTTAGTTTATAGATACAGCGTGGAAACAGGCCCCTCAGCCCAGCGAATCCGCGCCGACCATCGTAAACTACACACCAGGGGCAATTTTGCTGAGACCAAATAACCAAGAATCCTGCATGTCTTTGGAATGTGGAAGAAACCATAGATAACCCAAGCGGTCACAAGGAGAACGTGCAAACTCCGTACAGACAGCACCCATAGTTAGGATCGAACCCGGGTCTCTGGCGCTGTCTCAGCCACCGTGCTGCCCTCATCTTATTCCCACTGGTTCCTCAATTACTATGGACTCCAGATTCAGGGGCAGTTTCTTCCCAGCTGTTATCAGGCAACTGAACGATGCTTCCATCAACTAGAAGCCAGTCCTGAGCTACTATCGACCTCATTGGAGACCCACGGATTATCTATAATCGGACTTTACTGGACTTTATCTTGCACTAAACGTTATTCATGTTATTCCCTTTATCGTGTTTCTGTACACGTTGAATGGCTTGTTTGTAATCATGTATTGTCTTTCCATTGACTGGCTAGTACACAGCAATAGCTTGAAACTGTACTTCAGCACACGTGACAATAAACCCAAACTCAAACTCAAAAGTCACCCCTCCTCTGTGGCATTTACCAGAAAGATCCAGATCAATGGATATGAAAACTTATTCCTTGCTACCATCTCCGAGTTGGCACTCTCTGTTCAGAGATGAATTATTTATTGTGACCATCTGATCAAGAATTCCACTGTGAATTAGGAAGTTGTGTGTTCAAAGCTTGCTGTGGAGATTCAGTCACAAGATCCTGCCTGACCTCTCAATACAGCAGTCAGCAAATGCTGTGCACTGTCAAATGTTACATCGTTAATATGAGTCCGATAAAGCGCATCCA
Source organism: Okamejei kenojei (assembly GCA_035221665.1). Taxonomy (NCBI): domain Eukaryota; kingdom Metazoa; phylum Chordata; class Chondrichthyes; order Rajiformes; family Rajidae; genus Okamejei; species Okamejei kenojei. Next base: position 29,474,338 of record CM069147.1, on the reverse strand, counting down.
TTTTTAGTTTAGTTTAGTTTAGAGATACGGCATGGAAACAGGCCCTTCAGCCCACTGAGTCTGCGCCAACAAGCGATCCCCATACAGTAAGCACTATCCTACACACGCTAGGGACAATTTACAATTATACCAAGCCAATTAGCCTACAAACCTGTAGTTCCTTGGAGTGTGAGAGGAAAACGGAGCGCCCGTGGAAAACCTTTGCGGTCACGGGGAGAACATGCAAACTCCGTACAGACAGAACCAGACGCAATAGGATTTAACACAAACATCCATCACAGCATTCTTTACTGAGGCGGATCGCAACAAAGTTCAGCCAGTCCTCCTCCTTTGTTCATCGTGGTCGGGGCCATAAACCCTCCGTAGTCGCCGCTATGGACAGCCGGATTTACAGGCCCTCTTGTCGTGATCATCTAACCTCCAAAATCGTGTCGGTTGAACACACTCCGTGGCTTGGAGTGCTCGAGTCGGCCACTTTCCTACCGGTGACTGTGGCTCCAGGATGATATAGGCTGCAGGCCGGCGGTTGGAGCTCTTCTCCGGCGATCCTCAACAAGGGATCCCAGGCTCCGGATGGTAAGTCCACACCAAGTCCATGGCTAAAAGCTCCACAGACGACAACCCCACGTTGTCAAAGTCATCAGGCCAGCGATCAGCGCACTCCTCTCTGGCAACCTCCTCTCTGGCAAGGGTTCGCTCCCGTTCCACGATGGAAAAAGTCCACGATGCGCCTGTTGCTAAAGCTCTGGGCCTAACTCCAGGAAAGGCCACTCCAATCCAAGTCTAAATAGCTTGTTCTAAACTTCCCCCCATTCTAGTTTGAGTCAATAAAATACTGAATCAAGCACTTGCGCAACTAAACTTTATTTTGGAAAACACAATAACAGTTCTCCACTATACCTAACCACCGCGGGTTCGATCTTTGTATCTGCTTGGCCAAGCTCTTCTAGTCTTGTGCAAGCAGAGATACTCCAAAAGGTCACGCAGTCTCAAGCGTTCTTTCAGAAGATCGACATCAGACCTCGTGGGAGCTACCTTTTATAGGTCCCCGAACCTTGAGGGGCCGAACCACATGGGGGTAGTCTCTTTACAGTCCAATAACAAATATTGATTAACACGGTACATAATAGACAGTTCCCTAACCCAATAATACAGTGACTAAAACAATGTATCTGATGAAGTTTCTAGATGCAAATTAACAAAGATGAATTATGCAACATGTGCCTCAATATTCAAGAAATCTGGACAAGGCTCAACACTTAACCCAATCAACATCTAGCAAAGTAAAGCCTTGCAACATTATTTAAAATGTGTATGTCTGGTTTGCATTTGCCCAATCCGTTCCATGCCATTTACACCTGATTGTAAGAACCTGCAGATTTCCCATTCTTTCCCTGGAGCTCTTATCTAGGCCACAGACAAACTGGCACCATTCAGCAGCTTGTCCCAGTTCTGCAAAAGGCACATTTAAATTGACCAAAATGGCCTAGCAGCACAGAAGCCTTTACTCAATTTTAATGTACTGGCAGCTCCAATTTGGCCAGAATTAACACAAGCTGTTAGGTCGCGAGGGATGCGACATGGAAAAAGTTGCCTCTCCGTCGAGAAGGCGACCAAAAGTGTTTCCCCCCTTGCCCCCCCCCCCCCCCACACCACCCCCCACACAAGACACACCAAGAGACACCTAAACTAACATTTAGACACACCAAAAAAAGTAGAAAAGTCGAAATAACAAAGACGCTGCAGGCAGGGCAGCCGGCTCGCAGCGCCCCAACGCCCTTAAGCACTGCGGCACGACCATGGGCACTGTGAGACAGCAACTCTACCACTGTGCCACCTCTTGTTGTGCACCCTCAAATATTATATCGTTAATATTAATTCAGTAACCTAAGCATTAATTTTCCCATGTAGAATTGATTTGTGAATATCACAGTATTGCAATACAAGAAATGCTTGATTTATAATCCTTCCTGAGTCCTGGAATGACAGTGTTAATTGTCAGTGTCAGTATTTTCAAAGCATGTGTACACTCTGCCATTGCTTTGAAAATCAAAGAAAGACACATTGATCTGTTGATCTGTCTTGGAATAATGTTACACTCTGAACATCAGTCAGCTTTGGCGCAGTGGGTAGCACTGTCTCAGAATCAGTCACTTGTGGATTTAGGTTCTTCCTGAAGGCTTGAGCACTGCCGTTGTTGCCACTTCTGTGCGGCACTAAGGGAGTACTGTGCTCCTGAAAGCTTATCTCTCATTTAAAGCATTCGCACAGTGCCTCCATTTTCATTCTATTTAGCAGCCATCTCTCGTGGAGCAACCACATTGAAACCAAGGCCAAAAAAATGCACGCCAATGCCTCCTCTTCCTCAGGAGGCTGAGCTAGGTCGTTGTGCCTCCACAGTGGTGCAGTTGCAGAGTTGCTGCCTCCCAGTGCCAGGGACCCGGGTTCGATCCTGACTGTGGGTACTGCCTGTGAGCAGTTTGTACGTTCTCCCTCAGACGGCGTGGTTTTTCCATGGGTACTTTGGTTTCCTTCTACACTCCAAAGACACTAAGGTATCTAGGTTAACAGGCTTCAGTAAAAGTTGTAAATTGTCTCTAGTGTGCAGGATGATCGCTGATTAATGCGGGCTCGAAGGGAGTCAAGGGGACTTCTTGTGAGTTGTTTCTTTAAAGTCTAAAGTTCAGATCCTCCATCTGAAGAAGAATCCCAACCCAAAATATTCCCTATCCATGTTCTCAAGAGGTGGTGCATACAGAGGAGGGACGGGGGGGGGGGGGGGGGCGAAGGAGAAGATAATATATTACCTAAAACCGGAGAGTTCGATGTTGGTTTACATTGAAAATAGAAAAAAAATTCTGGAGTAACTCAACAGGATAGGCAACATCTCTGGATAGAAGGAATGGGTGACATTCTTCAGAAGGGTCATCCATTCCTTCTATCCACAGATGCTGCCTGTCCTGCTGTGTTACTCCAGCATTTTGTGCCTATCTTCACTGTTCATGTTGTTATTATACACTTTGTTTCCTTTCTCTTTTGCTCTACCTGATGTCCTCACGTGTAATCTGATTTGCCTGGATGGGACAAGAAATAAATGTTTTTCTCTGTAGCTCAGTATACGTGACAATAATAAACCACCAGCTCTCTGTTTTAAGTATGAGTCATAATACGTTCTGCTCCTGTCTTTTCTATGATAGACGGTTACTTAATATATGTCAGTGAGAGACCCTTAATTGCTGTATCAGGCTTGGGATACACTGCTCTACCCCCTTAAAGACTGATAATTTGGGGATTCAATGCTGGAATTGACAAGTGACAGTGTAAAAGCAATTTAATTTACTGACTTTGGATGAAGTAATTCCTCTACAATTTGGTTAAGTTTGGAGCATTACATAAACGTATTGATTTTTAAAGTGATATTGTTTATTTGATTGCACGTGTAAAATTTCTCCATTGAGTGGAAGAAAAAAAGTTAGAATTAAGTGCATGGATGCACAGAGGACAGTTTAATCCTGACTTTTATACAAGCTTGAATCGAAAAATCGCCACTTTATAATAACAAGGGAAATGAAAGATCTGCATTTCAGAATAATCTTTGACAAATTCAGAGCACTTTGCAGGCAATCCAATCCTTTTAACGCAGAAAGTGGGAACTGCAGATACTGGTTGACTACGAAAGGCACAAAGTGCTGGAGTAACTCAGCGGGTTAGGCAGCATCAGTGGAGAACATGGATAGGTGACAGTTCTGGTTGAGTCTCTTCTTCAGCCTGATTGTGGTGGTGGGTGACAAAGCTGGAAGGGAGGACAGAACCTGGTGAGTGATAGGTGGATGCGGGTGAGGGGGGGAACGTTGATAGGCAGATGATTGAACAATGAAAGCCAGAGAAAGCCGTTGAGGCAGGTACCAGACAGCAATTTGGACAGGAACATGCATAAGAAAGGTTTAGAGGGATCAGGGCTAAATGCAGGTAAATGTGACTAGGTTAAATAAGGCATCTTGGTCAGCATGGATGTTGGGCTGTGAGTTTATGGCTCTGATTTTCTTATTGGTAGAGAAGGTTTTGGTGGCCCAATTGTCAGGTTTAGCTCCTCAAGTCTTTGTTTATCACTGGTGCTTAGCATGACTCACTCACCTCCAGATTTAGAAACAGTTTCTTCCCAGCTGTTATCAGGCAATTGAACCATCCTACCAACAACTAGAGAACAATCCTGAGCTGCTACCTACCTCATTGGCGACCCACGGGCTATCTTTAATCGGGCTTTACTGGACTATCGTGCACTGAATGTTATTCATGTTATTCCCTTTATCATATATCTGTACACCATGGACGGCTTCATAGAATCATAGAATTATAGAAAATAGGTGCAGGAGTAGGCCATTCGGCCCTTCGAGCCTGCACCGCCATTCAATATGATCATGGCTGATCATCCAACTCAATATCCTGTACCTGCCTTCTCTCCATACCCCTGATCCCTTTAGCCACAAGGGCCACATCTAACTCCCTCTTAAATATAGCCAATGAACTGGCCTCAACTACCTTCTGTGGCAGAGAATTCCACAGACTCACCACTCCCTGTGTGAAAAAAGATCTTCTCATCTCGGTCCTAAAAGACTTCCCCCTTATCCTTAAACTGTGACCCCTTGTTCTGGAGTTCCCCAACATCGGGAACAATCTTCCTGCATCTAGCCTGTCCAACCCATTAAGAATTTTGTAAGCCTCTATAAGATCCCCCCACAATCTCCTATATTCCAGCGACTACAAGCCGAGTCTATCCAGTCTTTCTTCATATGGAAGTCCTGCCATCCCAGGAATCAGTCTGGTGAACCTTCTCTGTACTCCCTCTATGGCAAGAATGTCTTTCCTCAGAGACCAAAACTGTACGCAATACTCCAGGATGTGGCCTCGCCAAGATCCCGTACAACTGCAGTAGAACCTCCCTGCTTCTGTACTCAAATCCTTTTGCAATGAATGCCAACATACCATTCGCTTTCTTCACAGCCTGCTGCACCTGCATGCCTACTTTCAATGACTGGTGTACCATGACACCCAGGTCTCGTTGCATCTCCCCTTTTCCTAATCGGCCACCATTCAGATAATAACCTACCCTCCTGTTTTTGCCGCCAAAGTGGATAACCTCACATTTATCAACATTATGCTGCATCTGCCATGCATTTGCCCACTCACCCAACCTATCCAAGTCACCTTGCAGCCTCCTAGCATCCTCCTCACAGCTAACACTGCCCCCCAGCTTCATGTCATCCGCAAACTTGGAGATGTTGCATTCAATTCCCTCATCCAGATCATTAATATATATTGTAATTAGCTGGGGTCCCAGCACTGAGCCTTGCGGTACCCCACTAGTCACTGCCTGCCATTCTGAAAATGACCCGTTTACTCCTACCCTTTGCTTCCTGTCTGCCAGCCAGTTCTCTATCCACATCAATACTGAACCGCCAATAACATGTGCTTTAAGTTTGTATGCTAATCTCTTATGTGGGACCTTGTCGAAAGCCTTCTGAAAGTCCAGATATAACACATCCACAGGTTCTCCCTTATCCACTCTACTAGTTTCATCCTCAAAAAATTCTATAAGATTCGTCAGACATGATTTACCTTTCGTAAATCCATGCTGACTTTGTCCAATGATTTCACCACTTTCCAAATGCGCTGCTGTCCCATCTTTAATAATTGACTCTAGCAGTTTCCCCACTACCGATGTTAGACTAACTGGTCTGTAATTCCCCGTTTTCTCTCTCCCTCCCTTTTTAAAAAAGTGGGGTTACATTAGCTACCCTCCAATCCTCAGGAACTACTCCAGAATATAAAGAGTTTTGAAAAATTATCACTAATGCATCCACAATTTCTGGGGCTACTTCCTTAAGTACTCTGGGATGCAGCCTATCTGACCCAGGGGATTTATCGGCCTTTAATCCATTCAATTGTATTCTTGATTGTTATCTTGTATTTCTGCTAACCGGTTGGCATGCACAAAAGGTTTTCACTGTACTTCGGTACAGGTGACAATAACTAAACTAAACTAGACTAAACTAAACTGCATTGGAGGTGTAAAGAGAAAATTCAAGTTCAAGTTCACATTTATTGTCACATGCACCAATTGGTACACAGTGAAATTTGAGTTACCATACAGCCATACAAATAAAAAGAACACAATACACAATTGAAATTAACATAAACATCCACCACAGCGGAATCAACATTTCTCACTGTGATGGAAGGCAATAAAGTTCAGTCATCTTCCTCTTTGTTCACCCGTGGTCGAGCCTAGAACCCTCCGCAGTCGCCGTAACGGACGGCCCGATGTACAGGCCCTCTCGCCGGGATGATCGAAACTCCGGATTTGGAACAGGTCGGAATACACTCTGCGGCTTGCAGTTTCCGAATCGGCCGCTTCTTACCGGAGACCGGAGTCCGAAGTCCACAGGCCCCGCTGGATGGAGCTCCAACACTGGCAATCCTCGGGAAAAGATCCCAGATCCTGCAATGTTAAAGACAGCACTGCGCCCGCAGCTAGAAGCTCCACAGACCACAGCTCCATGATGTTAAAGTCAGCAGGCCCTGCCGGGCGGAGCTTCAACACGGGCGATCCTCGACCGGATCCCAGGCTCCGCGATGGTAATTCAGCGCTGGCTGCGCCTGCTGCTGAAGCTCTGGGCCGGTCTCCGACCGGAAAGGCCACGCCGATCCAGTTGGTAGGCCGCGATGGGGACGAAGATGCGACACAGAGAAAAGACGCACCTCTGTCCAGGTAAGTGACTGAAAAATGGTTTCCCCCATCACCCCCACATAAGACATACTGAGAAATATTAAAACATACATTTAGACGCACTAAAAATAACAAAAAAGGCGAAAGGACTGACGAGCTGCTGGCGAGGCAGCCACTGAGGTTGTGCCTCCCGATGGATCTATTGTGTGCTGTTATCTGCATGAGCTATGTCGCGGTCGTAGGAAGTACACTGTTGTCTGCTATCAATGATGCAGGGCAAAGAGCCATCTATGGCACTGGAGGCAGCAAACTAAAGCTCGCCAGCAACGGAGCAGATTGCAGCATTAACTCTGTGTTTAAAGGAACAAAATGCCACCTATTCCTGCCTGTTCCATCTCTTTGAAGATAATCGAAGCTCTCTGAGCTCCCCATGGGTTTACAATCTGTCTCGCTCTTTGCTCATAAAATTGCACCACGGGGAGGAAAATAGTTTGGCAGATCCGTAGCAGAATCACAACCATTTACTGCGATCTGACTCCGTAACCTGTTGAGTGCTCATTGCATCTGAAGCCAATCAACAATAGACTTTCACTGAACTCAAGCCCTCTGCTCTTGGCTGCAGGAGTGGGTTTCTGTGAGAAGAATGAGTGTTGAGCAAAGGGTAAAGCTGACTTATTGAGCAGCTGGAGTTGGCTGTGGTGAGACTACTCTTGGAATGCAACCCAGATTGATCTAATAAAGGATATGCTCTGGGTAAAGAAAGGGCTTCAGAGAAAGAGTGGACCTCGTGCCAAATGTGTAACTCTCACTTATAGAATCGTGGAGTCATACAGCGTGGAAACAAGCCATTCGGCCTAACTTGCCCAAATAAGGCACAGGCTTCTGATCACAATTACAATAACACTTTATTAGCCAAATATGTTTTGCAGCATACGAGGAATTTCATTTGCCAGGTGAGTCATACAAATAAAAAGCAACAGAACGCATAAAACGCATTTTAACCTAAACATTCAGCATGGTGACTCTACCACTGCACCATTGTGCGGCTGTTAATCTAAGGTAATAGGGTGAAAAGATTGAGAAGTTTATGCCAACAGCCAGTTTGTTTGGACTCTCCCTTGATCCACATTGCATTTGGATGATGATGGATGAAGGGGTGGAGGAAACGGTAGGACTCAGCCAGCCTACCAACAACTAGAGAGCAGCCCTGAGCTACTATCTACTATCTCCATTGGGGACACTTGGACTATCTTTGATCAGACTTTATTGGACTTTATCTTGCACAAAACATTATTCACATTATTCCCTTCATCATGTATCTGTACACAGTGGATGGCTCAATTGTAACCATGCAATGTCTTTCAGCTGACTGGTTTGCATGCAACAAAAGCTTTTCACTGTACACCGGTACACGTGACAATAAACGGAGCTCACTGATTGAGAAGGAGTGTGCTTGTGGCTTGATCTCATGAATTAACCTCAACAGCCCCAGTGAGATCTTTGCAGATGGGACGGACTTGCTTTTCTGCGAATCCATTCAAGGCATTCCAAAATATTTGTCAGCCAATACCTTTTGAAATGCCGTTGATAAGTGCAACAAATGGAGAAGCTAATTTGCACACAACATCCCACCGGGATGCATCACAGCTCGGTTTGGCAACAGCTCAAGATCACCAGAAATTGCAAAGAGGTGTGGATGTAGCCCAGTCCACCACACAGACCATCCTCCCCTCCATCTACACTTCAGGCTGCCCTGTGAAATCTACCAACTTAATCAAGGACCATTTTCACGCACGGACATTCCTGCTTTTCGTCTCTCCCATCGGGACGAGATACAAAAGCTTGAAAGCATGGACCACCAGATTCAGGAACAACTTCTTCCCCTCTGTTATTACACACCTACACAGTCCACCCATAAGCAAGGGTGTAGTCCTGAGCTTCCAATCTACTTAATTGGCGGACCTTGAACTTAAAAAAAAAATCTGCACTTTCCCTGTAACTGTAACACTATAATTTTGTAACACTATATTTTGCACTTTGTACATTCCCTCTACAGATGCTACCTGACTCAACGTGTTTCTCCAGCACTTTATGCTTTGCTCAAGACTCCAGCATCTGAAGTCTCCTGTGATTCCAGGCCTTTTTTTTGTTCTTGAATAAGATGTATCCACTCCATTAGATTTAGGTTTAGGTTTATTGTACTGAGTCATGTGTACTGAGGGAAAGTGAAAATCTTTGCTTTGCATACTATCCAAACACATAAGATAATACTGCATGTAAATAAAATCAAGTTGAACTCAAGTACAATAGTTAGAGTGAAAAAGAAGATACAGAGATCATAATATAGTTCTCAGTGTTAGAGCTCAACAGTTCCAGAGACAGAGTCCAATGACTGCATTGGGGGAGAGGATTGGATAATACCCCAGCTTATGGAAGAACCGTTCAGAAGCCTGATAACAGAGGGGAAGAAAGACACAAAGTGATGAAGTAACTCAGGAGCCAGGCAGCATCACTGGAGAAAAAGGTTCCTTTCTCTCCAGAGATGCTGCCTGGCCTGCTGAGTTACTCCAGCACTTTGCATCTATCTTTGATAGAAACCAGCATCTGCAATTCTTTGTTCCTACAATAGAGGGAAGAAGCTGTTCCTGAGTCTGGTATTGCACGCATTTAAGCTTCTGTATCTTCTGCCTGATTATCTGATCTAAAAGCTTTGAAAGTGTGGAGAAAAATCTGTTCTTCTGTCAGTGCAGGTTGATGTGAAAATAGAGGTCCATTATCAGAAGCCAATGAAACAAATATTCCAAAGGTATTTGTCTCCTGTCTATGGACAGTTGTCCTGCCTGACATTTCCAACATTTCCTAACTCAGCATCCAGCATTTGCAGTGTCTTTTCCCCACTTTGAAACACTTCTTTGCATTTGCTCTGTATGGAAGTGTAAAGTGTGGCTCTCCATTCAGATACATCCTGTGGCGATACATTATGTGATTTCAGCCCCATTGCGATGAAAATCACTGACCCTTTTCACAAGCTGATGCATATGTTTTTTTTTAAATAGATCGTGTTAGGCTGTGAGGAAAAAGCAGGGAAACTTCTGTATTAACCATTTTTACACCGGTTCAATTAAAGAAAAAAATATGCAGCCTAAAAATAACGTTTGAATATTGTTGTAACAAAGGCGTATGGTGTGCTTGCCTTGCTGGTCGGGCCATTGAGCATAAGAGTCAGGAAGTCATGTCGGATCTTGGTTAGGCTGCATTAGGATTATAGTCTGAGGAAGGGTCTTGACCAGAAACCTCACCCATGCCTTCGGTCCAGAGATGCTGCCTGGCCCGCTGAGTTACTTCAGTACTTTGCATCTATAGTATCTTTGGTAGAAACCAGCATCTGCAATTCTTTGTTCCTACAATAGAGGGAAGAAGCTGTTCCTGATTCTGGCATTTAAGCTTCTGTATCTTCTATCTGATTATCTGATCTAAAAGCTTTGAAAGTGTGGGGGAAAATCTGGTCTTCTGTCAGTGCAGGTTGATATGAAAGTAGAGGTCCACTATCAGAAGCCAAAAAGAAATATTTCAAAGTTATTTGTCTCCAGTCTACGGACAGTTGTCCTGCCTGACATTTCCAACATTTCCCAACGCAGCATCCAGCATCGGCAGTTTATTTTTCCCCACTTTGAAACACTTCTTTGTATTTGCTCTGTATGGAAGTGTAAAGTGTGGCTCTCCATTCAGATACATCCTGTGGCGATACATTATGTGATTTCAGCCCCATTGCTATGAAAATCACTGACATTTTTCATAAGCTGGTGCATATGTTTTTTTTTAATTGATCGTGTTAGGCTGTAAAGGAAAAACAGGGATACTTCTGTATTAACCATTTCGACACTGGTTCAATTAAGGAAAGAATGTGCAGCCTATAAATAACGTTTGAATATTGTTGTGACAAAGGCGTATGGTGTGCTTGCCTTACTGGTCGAGTCATTGAGCATAAGGGTCAGGAAGTCATATTGGATCTTGGTTAGGCTGTATTAGGATTATAGTCTGAAAAAGGGTCTAGACCAGAAACATCACTCATGCCTTCCGTCCAGAGATGCTGCCTGTCCCACTGAATTGCTCCAGCATTCTGTGTCTATCTTTGGAGCATGGTGTTCAGTGCTGGGCATCTCATTACAAAAAGGAGGCTGAGAACATGGTGCAGATGAGGTTTATGATAATACTGCCTGGATAAGAGGGTCTTAGTTGTAAGGAAAGGTTGGACAAACTTAGATTGTTTTCTCTGTAGGGTCAGAGACTGAAGAGAGATCTGATAGAAGTATATAAAATTATGAGAGGCACTGTTAGAGTAGAGAATCAGACTCTTTATCTCTTTATCCCAGGGTGGAAATATCAAAGACTAAAGGTATGGTTTCAAGGTGAGAGAGGCAAAACTTAAAGGAGATGCGTGGGGGAATTCTTTTTCACAGAGAATGGTGGGGGCTGGAAATGTGGTGGTGGTGGTGGAAGCAGATATAACAATGGCATTTAAGAGACTTTTATATAGGCACATGGATATGCAGTAAATGGAGGGACATGAATCACCAGCAGGTAGAGGAGATTAGCTTGGCATCATGTGTAGGAAGGAATTGCAGATGCTGGTTTACACCGAAGATGAACACAAAATGCTGGAGTAACTCAGCGGGACAGGCAGCATCTCTGAAGGAATAGGTGACGTTTCGGGTTGAGACTCTTGTTCAGTCAGTGGAGGTATGAAAAGGTACGAGGAACAAATGAATGAAAGGTATGAAAAGAATTTGGATGAAAGGAAATTAAATGAAAAGAAAAAGGCTTTGATTTGTTTTCTCCATACTTTTCATTCATTTGTTCCTTGTACCCTTTCATATCTCTAGTTTCCCTCTCACCTGACTCATTCTGAAGGAGAGTCTCGACCCAAAAAGTCACTAATTCCTTTTATCCAGGCATGCTGCCTGCCCCGCTGAGTTGCTCCAGAATTTTGTCTATCTTCGCTTAGCATCATGTTTGCATGGACAATGTGGGCAGAAGGGTCTGTTTTGTTTGCTGTACTGTGTTATGTTATCTGTTCTCTTGGGAAGTTTGGTTGCCTCATCGCTCGCATTCCTAATATCCAATTCCAAAGACATCCACGCAACAAAATATTTTGAGGAGAGTGAAAAGGGCAGCTACAAAGTACTAACCACAAAGACAAACGTTGAGGCTGTTTGCTTGTCCCTGAGGCTGTGGTAAATTATGGATAAGTTCTTGCATCTGCATACAGACACCGAGACAGTTAATCCAAAGGTGTGATTTCAAATCCCATCGTAGCAGGTGGAATGTTAAATTCAACTTATTAAATTTGTGAAGTGATTAATTACATTTGGAATAAAGCTTTCAGAGTAGCTGTGAAACTACCGAGCTGCAAAATCCCACCTGCCTCGTCTTTTCGGGACATGAATCTACGGACCCTGCTGGTACAGGCAGAGGACGGAAGAAAGTGAGAGAAGGGGAGAGAGGGAAGTAAAGTGGGAGAAAGGAGGAAGGGAGGAGGAGCAGGGGAGGGTGAGAGGGAGAGTTTGAGGGAAAGCGGGGGAGATGAAGAAAGGAAGAGGGATAGGGAGATGGGGAGAGAAGGAAGAGAAGGAAAAGCAGAAGAGAGTGAGAGAACAGAATGAGAGGGTGAGAGAGGGAAAGTGAGACAGGAAGAAGGGGAGAGAGGAAGGGAGAAAGAGGGAGAGAGTCAGAGTGGAAGAGAGGAAGGGAGGAAGAGGGAGAGGGAGAGAGGGAGAGTGTGAGAGAGGGCGAGAGTGAGTAAGGAAGCAAGAGAGAGAGGCTGAGAGACAAAGAGTGGCACAGTGAGAAACGGGATAGGGGGTGGGAGGGAAAATGGTATGGAGCTGGAATTGAAGAAGGGGAGAGAAGATGACTGGGAGAATGAGAGAGCAGGAAAGGGGGTTAGGGGGGCGGGAGGAAAGGTGAGGGAAGAAAATTAGAGAAAAAGAGGAGAGATGCCATGAAATCTTGACACAATAAAAAACTAAACATTGAAAGAATCATGTACACAGTTACCAAAATCCTTTTTTTCCAATGTAGAAAGTTAGAAACAAAAAAAAATCTTTGTGGGGCCAATATGAAAAGCAATTGCACTAGAAATGCCTTCCAAACATTATTTCAGATAATGATCAAATAATCTGAATTTTACAGTTAATGGGTGAAGGATAAATCTTGGCAAGTACTTGGGAGAGCATTTTTGCTCATGGTTCAGTCATGGACAAGGGATCTATTACACTCCTTCCTGGGATCACACATGTTTAACACTTCATGCAAAACACTGTAGTTGTTAAAAGTTGTTAAGTAAATCAGGAATTGCTAATTGAATTAATTTGAGAATAAAAAGCAGTAAACGGAATTTCAAGTTAAAATTCACCTGGTTCATTAAAATCTGATGCCCTTATGTATCTGTGACTTTCAATCCAGTATTTTGCTTGAATTCCAATTAATCCAGAGGCAATCCGAGACACAAGGAACTGCAGATGCTGGAATCTTGAGCAAAACACTCAGCAATGGAGGAAACCAGCGGGTCAGACAGCATCTGTGGAGGGAGCGGGCAGATGACATTTTGGATCGGAACCCTTCTTCAGACTGATTCTAGTAGGCGGGAGGTAGGTGGATGAGAGGTGGTGGCGGGACAAAGCCTGATCATTTCGATGAACACTTATGGGCCTGTCCCACTTAGGCGATTTTTCAGTGGACTGTCGGAGACTGTAAAGTTGCCGGCAGTCGCCTGAAAAACCAGGAACTGGAATGGCGACTGTCAGAGTGGAACACACACACACAAACACATTGCAAAGGCGGGGGCAGGGCAAGCGGGGGAGCGCTGTCTAAGAAATTCCCATGGTGCAAAGCCAAGGTGATACAGACACACACCGTGATGAACAGGAAGGTTGGCGCTGTAATTAAGACAGATAAAGCAAAGTGTACGGTAGGTCCTTTAAAAAAAGGGGGGGAGAAGGGAGGGAGTAGAGGGTGAGAAGGAGGGGGGAGAAGGTGTGGCAACAACTTTTAAGAAGCCAGAGATACACGGCTGTGAAGTTCGGCGGACATTTAACATGACCGGTCGGTTCCTTGGTTCTGAAAACGACTGCTTACCTTTTTTTTCCCCTAATGAGCCAATGAGATTCACCAGCCAGCACTGGCTCCAACCTACGAGAACCTCCGAGAACCTTTGACCTCCTGGAAACCCACTAGGACCTCCTGGCGACCCACCTGCGGCTGGAGAATTCTCGCTAATCCCCATGGCGACTTCATTTTAGTCGCCGCTAATTTTTCAACATGTTGAAAAATTCTCGGCGACCAGAATGAGGCTGCGCCTAGTTCCCAAAATGTGGGAACTCCTCACGGCCATGAAGGCGACTCCCCGACAACCACCTGCGAACATGTGGCAACCATGTAGTGACTGCAGTCGCCTAAAAAGTTGCCTAAGTGGGACAGGCACATTACGCTCAGTCTGTCATGGTCTATACATTCTCCCATTTGCCAAACACTTTAATTCCCTTTCCCATTACCACACTGACCTTTTTGTCCTGTGTCTCCTCCACTGCCAGAATGAGGCCACACACAAACCTGAGGAACAGCACCTCATATTGTGCTTGGGCAGCTTACAACCCAGCATATATATCTTTCAAATATAGTTAAAGTACCTACTGCAACTACCTCCTCTGGCAGCTCAATTCATATTCTCACCACCCTCTGTGTGAAAACATTACCCCGCAGGTTCCTACTAACTCTTTCCCCTCTCACCTTAAACCTATGTTCTAAAGTTTGTGTAGAAAAAAGAAATGGCAGATGCTAGTTTACAAATAAAAATACACAAAGTGCTGGGGTAACTCAACGTGTCATGCAGCATCCTTAGAGATCATCCCTAGAGATCATTTCGAATCGGGACACTTCTTCAGATTGAAGTACTTTTGAAGAAGGGTCCTGACTGGAAACATCACCAGTCCATGTTCTCCAGGAGGCTGCCTGACGCACTGAGCTACCGCAGCACTTTGTGTCCTCTGGTTCTTGATTCCTATACTCTGGGTAAAAGACTCTGTGTATTCACCCTATCTATACACCTCAAAAATGTGTACACCTCCCATAGTAGTAGATGAATGTCCATTAGTAAAAGCTAAACTAACAACCGTCAATTCCAAAGTTATCCTCACCGATCCCATGGTAGCATCCCATAAATTCTTCCCAAGGACTATCTTGAAATGCCAAAATCACCCAGATGGATTTGAAGTTTCTGAAATGATGGCCCAAGATTATTTTTAAGAGTCAGCATTGTGCGAACTGCAGTCTCCAGCTGATAAATGTCTTCTCTGCACCAATGGGCCTGCTGCACATAATTGGCTGGAGTTACCATGCCTCACTCATTATCCTGAGGATTGCTGAGGACATCCATCTGGTCCAGGTGTCCTGTAGACTTCAGAACATATGCTTTGTTGACCTCTGTAGAGGTTGCAGTATTCCTGAGACAAATTTGATTGTGTTTGGAATTCATCCATGGTCCACATATGTCAAGAGCAAAATTAAAACCCATCTGGCACTACTTGGACAAGCCTGACACCCCTACCATGAATTTTCCTCTCTAACACCAGCAGCAAGGTACAACATTATCCTGTAACTGTCTAGTTTAATTTATTTTATTTTAGTTTAGTTATTGTCACATGTACTGAGGCACAGTGAAAAGCCTTTGTTGCGTGCTAACCAGTCAGCAGAAACAATATACATGTGTAAGAAGGAAATGCAGATGCTTGTTCTAACGCAAAAAGCTGGAGTAGCTCAACGGTACAGGCAGCATCTCTGGAGAGAAGGAATGGCTGACGTTTCGGGTCTGAAGAAGGGTCTCGTATGTTCTCTCTGTGGCTGCATAGGTTTTCTCTGGATGCTTCGGTTTCATCCCATACTCCAAAGACATACAGGTTTGTAGATTAATTGGCTTTAGTAAAACAGTAAATTGACACGTGTGTAGATAGTGCTAGTGTATGGGGTGATCGCAGGTCAGCATAGACTCAGTCGGCCAAAGGGCCTGTTTTTTCATTGTATCTCTGAAGTCTAAAGTCTAAAGTTCTCCTCCTCTTTCAGAGATGCTGCCTGAGCTACTCCAGCACATTATGTTCTACTCCAGTTAATGGTTCATCGCTTTGTTATTGAAGTTCATGGATAGAAGACTAGCAAGAGGGCAAGACAGGAGTCCAGGGTTAGGTAGACTTCTGTAGACCTCATGAGTGAGTAGAGTGTTGGATCTGGCTAATGTTGTGAAAGGCGGCTAAGCAATTACCCTTGCTTTGGAGGAAGTCTGAGGAAAGGTTCCCACCCGAGACCTGCAGGAGAGGGTCAGAGAAAAGATTTTTTAAAAGCCGTGGCTGATAACTACAGAGTAGAGGAGAAACAATTAACAAAGCTAAAAAAATATGTTTTCACTCTGAGTGACTACATTTTGTAATAATTTTAATGCATTAAACCCTTCGGTGGCTTCATCAATCTGATGGTCCTTGTGGGCATGGTTAATAGTTCATCGTGATTTTACTGTCGCTATTTGCCAGCAGTTGATAGCTCTCCTGTCGCTGAGTGTGAAGGCTCTGGGTTCAAGCTCCACTCTATGGTGGCCGTCACACATCAGTGCATTACTGACGGTGTGCTGAAGTGTTAAAGCTGGTTACTTTTGGCTGTGACTTCAGAAACATTTGAATTTGACAGCACGATAGAAAGTTTTCAGCTGGCCAGAAATGGATGTTATTGCAATCTCACATGCCTGCTCTTGGTCTAAAACCTGCAGGATCTAGTTGTTCAATTAATCATACAGGTACTTCTTACTTAGGACGGTGACACAAGAAACATTAGACTTGAGATACCGCGCGGAAACAGGCCCTTCGGCCCACCGATTCAACGCCGACTAGCGATCACTCCGTACACTAACACTATCCCACATAGTAGGGACGATTTACAATCCTTTACCAAAGCCACTTAACCTACAAACCTCTACGTCTTTGGAGTGTGGGAGGAAACTGGAGCACACGGAGAAAACCTACACGGTCACACGGAGAACGTACAAACTCCGTACAGACAGCACGCATGGTGAGGATCGAACCCGGGCCTCTAGCGCTGTAAAGGAGAAATTATACCGCTGCACCACTGGGCTGCCCTACTGTAGGTACAACTGCCATACAGCAGATACAAAAAATGATACAAAGTGGTGGAGTAACTCAGCAAGTCAGGAGAACATGGATAGGTGATGTTTGGTATTGGGATCCTTCTTCAGACTGAAGATGCTGCATTACCTACTGAGTTACCCCAGTACTTTATGTCTGTGCTTCTTACTTAAGGTGATTATTCCAGCCTTCTTTAGCATTTGTACGATACTTTTTCCCTCCTGTCTTCTGATTACAAACACAAGAACACACAGTACACAAAACTATAGAACAATACAGCGCAGAGATAGGCTCTTCAGCCCACAATGTCTGGATGAACATGATGCCAAGCTGTTATTCTCCTCAGCCTACATCCCTTCATTCTCTACATATTCATGTGCTTATCTAAAAGCATCTGAATCAGCACCATCATATCTACTTCTACCACCATCTCTGGCAGCATGTTCCAGACACCCACCATCCTCTGTGAAAAAAACTTGTCCCACATATCTCCTTTAAACTTTCCCCTTTCTTCTCAATGACAATGCCCTTGAGTCTTTGTCATTTTCATGCTGGGAAAAAAGATCTGACACTCTACCCTATCTATGCCTCTCATGATTTTATATACTTCTATCAGGTCTCACCTCAATCTATGTCATACCAGAGAAAACAATTCAAGTCTGTCCAACCTCGTCTCGTAACTAATGCCCTCTAATCCAGGCAGCATTCTGGTAAACCTCTTCTCCATCCTCTCCAAAGCCTCCACATCTTTCCTGCATTGGGACAACCAGAAATGTCCTCAATATTCCAAGTACGGTCTAACCAAATTCCTATAAAATGTAGAAACAAGAATTAGCAGATGCTGGTTTATACCTAAGATAGACAAGGAGCTGGAGTAACTCAGCGGGTCAGGCAGCATCTCTGGAGAAAAAGGGTGTGAGACGTTTCAGATTGAGACCCTTCTTCAGATTTGAATAGTCACTATTCTTTTTCTCGGGAGATGCTGCCCGACATGCTGAATTACTCTCGCATTTTGTGCCCTTCAAATTCCTATAAAGCTGCTTCATGACTTCCTGCAACTTTTTTTTAAGGCCCCCTTTGGTCATGGCTGACCATGGGTGTCTCCAGGGTGCTATTTTCTACATGGAGGACGCCTGTGCATGACTTTGTTTAACGTGGGGAGCCTGGTGCACAAGCAGCCACCACACGGTCCTTGACAGATCTGGGTCAGGATCCAGTGGCATGGAGTCCAAGACGACCAGAGACCCTTTTCTCCAGCAGCTTTCATCCCCCTTCTCAGCCGTTCCACTAAGGTCAGCCGTCGTCCTCCGCCTGTTCCACCGTTAAGGTCTTGGTTGGATTGCTCTTTGTCAGAGACCTCCACCTCGACCTTACCGCTCTCAGGATCTCAGGTCCACACAAGCTTCTCCACCACAACAAGGTGACAATCCACGGAGATTTTCCACTTAACACCTTGAATAACGATGTTGCTTTATCAACCTGTTTCATTGGTTGTATGCAAGTTGCTTTATCTCTTTTTTTTTAATTGTAAATTATTTTGTCCAATTGACTAAACTGTTAAAATGATTCAGTAGACTTGATACAGAAAATAAAATTATTTCCTCAAAGGAATATCCAATCTAAGGAGCACAATTGTTTTTTTTTTACAATTTCCAGACAATTCAGCAAATTCAGTGAGGTGAGATTTACAGATGCAAAACTTTTGTCCTTGACTTTACTTCTGTCTTTTAAAAAAATACGTTCCTTCTTTACACCAATGCTACTACTACAACTACTATTACTACTAATAATAATAATAAAAAGTTAATTAGTACAGATATAAGGGAGAAAATACCATGCCCATCCAGAATGTAACACCTTTTGGATAAAACAAAAATCAATTTATTTGCTTTGATTAAACTCAAAGTTACCATGGCAACAATTTCATGCAACTCCCCTCCCCCAACCAAACAATGAATAATTTCAAGGTTACAATTTCCAATCTTAACGCTGGAACTCACTGACATTCTCGACAGCACCCGGCAGTAACAACATGCTGGAACGTTTCTTTGGAAGGATATGGGAATAAGAAGCACTTCATGTTGATTCTGAAACAAAAATGTGTTCAATCTGGTGATGCATCACCAAAGATTTAATTTGGGGGTCAGGAATTTGCAAACACCTAGGATTTGGAAGAGTTTGAGGAGGGGAGGGGTGGGAGGAGGTATTGATTGGGGTTAAAATTGAGGGCAGTTTCTTCCCAGCTGTTATTAGGCAGCTGAACCATTCTCTCACCAACTGGAGAGCGGTCCTGAGCTACCTCATTGGAGACCTTCGACCTTTGAACTATCTTTAATTGGACTTTACTGAATTTCATCTTATAACTAAACTTTATACCCTTTATCCTGTATCTGTACACTGTGGATGGCTTGATTGTAATCATGTAGAGGCTTTCTGCTGACTGGATATCACACAAAAAAAAGCTTTTCACTGTAACTTAGTACTCAAGACAATAATAAACTACACAAAACTACACTAATAACAAAGAACTGCAGATGCTGGTTTATACCAATTATAGATACAAACTGCTAGAGTAACTCAACGGGTCAGGCAGCATCTCTGGAGAAAATGGGTAGAATCTCTGTCGGGTCAGAACCTTCCTCAGACCCTGATGATTTAGGTTCAGCCTTCAATTAAATATGTCATAATGATGTTTTTTTTAACAGTCTTTGTTTCTCTTTTTGCTGACTTGCAGAAATTCCTATGCAATTCATGTATGATGTATGTTTGTGTGTGTGGTCTACATCTGTGCGCCTAAGGCTGCTGCAGGTAAGATTTTCATTGTACCTGTACCTCACCATACTATGACAATAAACTCAAACTTGACTTGACTTTCTGGTCCCTGCCTGACAATAGACAATAGACAATAGGTGCAGGAGGAGGCCATTCGGCCCTTCGAGCCAGCACCGCCATTCAATGTGATCATGGCTGATCATCTCCAATCAGTACTCCGTTCCTGCCTTCTCCCCATATCCCCTGACTCCGCTATTTTTAAGAGCCGTATCTAGCTCTCTCTTGAAAGCATCCAGAGAACCTGCCTCCACCGCCCTCTGAGGCAGTGTTTCCTTGTCTCCGTTCTAAATGGCTTGCTCGTTATTCTTAAACTGTGGCCCCTGGTTCTGGACTCCCCCAACATTGGGAACATGTTTCCTACCTCTAGCGTGTCCAAGCCCTGAACATGGACTTCTCTGACTGCAAATAGCCCTTGCTTTCCCTCTCACTCCATCCCCTCCCCCTTCCCAGTTATCTCACTAGTCTTACAGTCTCCGACTACATTTTATCTCTGTACCACCCACTTCCCAGACATCAGACTGAAGAAGGGTCTCGACCCGAAACATCAGCCATTCCTTCTCTCCAGAGATGCAGCCTGTCCCGCTGAGTTTCTCCAGCATTTTGTGTCGAGATTTGGGTCAAATGGCCTTGAATGCTGTAAGTATAAAATAAGATCATTCTTAAAATCAGTTGAGAACTTCAAGGACTTTGGCACAAGAAGAAATGGCTTTACATTAGGCAGCACTAGAATTTTAAAGGACAGGTGTTAATGATGAAGATGGACCAAAATTGTAATGCACTGAAAACAATTGACTTAGCCTCCTAACTAAGTAAGATGATGCTGGTTTCTTCATGGACATTCATTTTAAGAGGAAAACCTTATGCAAATGATAAGAATTAATATATTTCAATGGTAGAGATACAAGGAACTGCAGATGCTGGTTTATTAAAAAAACAATGCAGAGTGCTGGAGTAACTTAGGCGGGTCAGATAGCATCTCTGGAACGCATGGGTATTGGTTGGTGATGTTTTGGGTCTGGGCCCTTCAGACTTATGGTTGTGGATGGGGATGAGCAAGCTGGCAGAGAAGTGGCAACAGGACAAAGCCTGGCATGCCTGCTCCCCCCCCCCCCCCCCCCCTCTACCTTCCACCATAAACACTGAAGAAGGGTCACCTACAAATGTTCTCCAGGGATGCTGAACCACTTAGTTACTCCAGGCCTTTGTGTCTTTGTTTGTAATTCAAAGGTATATTAACAAGCATTAATAGTGCCTTTCACAACAATAATGTTGAAACATTCTTGAAAATTCATGCCAAAAGTCGAAACTGTCAGAAATGGCACATGATTATGTTCAGTTTCACGATCTTTGTTCGACAATTGCAAACTGCTCCGACTTTACTGATCACTGATTGTCAGGAATGTTAACGTAGAAAATAAGAGACGCCATTTGGGATCTGCTTTTCATTCAGAATATGATTAGAAAATGGTTTGTACAAGATATGTCCGATTGAAGCTACTTGTCATTGAATTTGTTTCTTTCTGGCCATGTGAAGTTATTCTGACTGTTGGCGTCAGGAGTATGTGCTGTTGTACAATGTTGCCTTTGTTTCATTAAGTAGCAAACAAGGAAGTGAGGATCAAAAAACAATTGCACATTTATCATCTCTCATGTTAACCTAAATTGACATAAAAGTGTTAAATTGACATAAAAGTGTACGGCTGCACTGTTAAAACCATTTAAGATTATTTAAGACAGCCCTGTCATAGGGTTGAAACCATTTTTCAATGCATCTGTTAGTTTACTTTTAGAGCTACAGCGTGGAGATAGAACCTGTGGTCTACCGAGACCATGCCGACCCGCGATCACCCTGCACACTAACACTATCCTACATACTAGAGACAGTTTTCAATTTTAAAGTAGGCAGCTAACCTACAAACCTGCACGACTTTGTAGTGTGGGACGAAACTGGAGCACCCGGAGAAAACCCACGCGGTCACAGGGAGAACATACAAATCCGTACAGGCACCACCCGTAGTCAGGATCTCTGGCGCTGTAAGGCATCTATTTCACAGCGGCACCTGGCATCATTTCCATGAAAGAAGTTGGCATTCACTCTTGAGAGGGTGAGCCAAAATTATCCTACAAAATGCTCTGTAATCTACAGTATTAATGAGTTAAATTCCAGGTTCTTTTTCCATTGAATGTAACACATATCCCTGGACTTGACACTACAAATGCGAAAAAACCCATATTTGTCCATTTCTTTTGAAGATAGACATTAAAAGCTGGAGTAACTCAGCGGGTCAGGCAGCGTATCTGGGGAAAAGGAATAGGTGGCGTTTCGGGTTGAGGCCCTTCTTCAGAGTGAGAGTCGGGGAGAAAGGGAAACGAGAGATAGAGACTGTGATATAGTATATAGTATATTGATTGGGAGTAGGTGTTAATGATCACAGTTTACTTAATGACTCCCTTTTAATACGTTAATAGAGAGAGAGAGAGAGAGAGAGAGAGAGAGAGAGAGAGAGAGAGAGAGAGAGAGGGGGGTGTGGGCAATGTTTTTCCTTTATTCCAGCATGGTTGTAACCATGGAGATCTGGCCAGAAAACAGAAGCTCCACAGAGCTTTACAATGGAATTGGACTGACCTGCCTGTTCCACAACTGGTGTTATTTAATAGGCATCTGTATCCCACAGGGAAAACAAGCATATTTTATCTATTTGTGCTATTGTGCATAAACTCTTTCTCTCCCTGTCTTTATATCCATCCATTGTCTTCCTGTGGGGCAATTATTTTCCCAGTCACTGCATGCAGCATCCACAGAAATATGTTCATGAAGAATTTGTCTGTTGGGATTTGGAAGTAAATTGTAAACATGTTCCATCTTAATGATTTATCTCTAAATAACTGAGACAATCAGAAAGGTTATTAAAAAGCTGGAACTTCAGTTAATGTAAAGACTGAACGTCAGTTAATAATAGTCAAAACTGAGAACGTTCTTTGCTAGGTTTAGGTTTAGGTTTATTGTTGTCACATTTACCGTGTAAAGCTTTGTTTTGTATGCTATCCAATCAAACCTGATAATACTCTACATAAATACAATCGAGGTAAATTCAAGTACAATACATAGAACACAGGGGAAGATACAGAGTACAGAATGTATCTATGAATGAACTGCAGATGCTGGTTTACACCAAAGATAGACTCAAAGTACTGGAGCAACACAGCGGGTCAGGCAGCATCTCTGTCGAAAAGGAACAGGAGACGTTTTGTGTCAGGTGCTCCCATTTCCTCCCACATTCCAATGACGCGTGGGTTTGTAAGTTAATTGGCTTCTGTAAATTGCTCCTAGTGTGTCGGATGTGAAAGTGGAATAACATAAAATGAGTATGTGGGTGATCAATGGTTGGTGTGGACTCGGTGGGCTGAAGGGCCAGTTTCCATGCTGTGTCTCTAAATTAAACATAAACCAATTGTTAACAAGCAGCTTGGTCTTTAAGTGGAAACAAAGAACTGCAGATTCTGGTTTATACCAAAGATAGACACAAAGTGCTGGAGTAACTCAGCGGGTCAGGCAGCATCTCTGGATGAAAAAGAGTGACTTTTTCTCCAGAGACGCTGGCTGACCAACTGAGTCGGTCTGTAAGACACGGGTTGTGATTTTCAAGCAGAGATGTTGGACTTCAGAACATGCCAACTTCCTTTTATTCCAGGATAGTGGTTACCATAGAGACTTGGACAGGAACCCAATGATCTACCGGGCTTTTCAATCGGAGTGGTGCGACCTACCAGATTTTTGATTAGTTTCATTTAATAGACATTTAGAGTTGGCAACAGAAGCAGCATAATAGATCTTCCCTCATGCATAAACTAATTCTTTCTCACCGTGTGCCTCGGTCTAGCCATCTGTCTTCCCGCGGAGAAATTATTTCACTGGTAACAGTCCCATTAATCGAACTCATTCTCAAAACGGAAGCAATTTTAATTGTTTGGTTGGTCTTATTGACAGAATTATAGTGACCTTTTGGAGGAACCCTTGACAGTTCTACCTTCCCCACCATAATAGTAAGATTAAATGAGAACTTACCAAGTTCGAAGATTGATCTTTATTTTATGAGGAGTTGCGGTGAGGGATTTCGTGAAGTCCCCGCCAGCACGAATGCGCGACATTCTTCAAAGCAGCGGTGTGGAATCACAGAACGCACCATGACTGGAAATAGTAAGATTAAGAACGTAGAACATACCAGTTGACCTTATGATAGAGGGTGGGAGTGGAGGGCACAAAATTCCTCACCGCAACTCCTCATAAAATAAAGATCAACCTTTGAACTTGGTAAGTTCTCGTTTAATCTTACTATTTTATTTCGGAGTCACGTGAGTGACTTCGTGAAGATTTCAAAGCTCTGTGATTTCACGCCCTGGACAGCATCCATGCTATCACACTGCCGCAATACTGATGGAGGAAGGCTGTGAATGCAGTCCAGACTGAACAGGCTGAAAAATAATGCATATTTATTGCACAAATAATAACAAACAAAAACCCCGAACACGGGAACAAACATTCACTGAGCGGCTTCCAGCACGGCTTCTGCGAACGTTGCGGGGGCGACCAGCGGTTTGTTGTAGAACCTCTGGAAGGTTGCTTCACTAGCCCAGCCCGCGGTGGCGAGGATGTGTTCCATAGGCACCTCCATGGCCCTCGCCGCTGATGTGGATGCAGCCCTGGTAGAGTGAGATTTTAAAATATTAATAGCTACTCCTGCTGCATCCAACACCGCCCTGAGCCTCCAGGCGATAGTCTGCACAGTCAACCAGTGATGTGGAGATTTGTGGCTGATGAGCAGCCCCTGCTCCATCTTCCGGATGGTTTGTGTAGTGCGGATGTAGAGGCGGAGATGGGTGACTATGCAGAGGGTGGTATCAGTGGGGTACGCCCGAAACGCCAACTGCAGCCCATGAGCCTCAGGTCTGTGCTGCTTCAATAGGTCCTGGACAAAGAAAGTCACCTTTGCAGGGGTGGAGACCATGCTATCCAGCCGCAGCTTCTGTAATGCCTGGTCTCGTTGAGCTGTAGGCAGTTCCATCAGCATCACCACTTTGAGGGTGAGCTTTTTGAGTGGTAACTCTGTCATAAGAGACCAGCTCCTCTGTAGGGTCAGAACGATCCCTATGTCCCAGGTAATGTTGTATCTGGGCTGTGGAGGGTTGGTGTTAAACACTCCCCTCATGAATTTAGACACCAGGTATTTGGAGCCCACACCTATGTCTAGGTATGAGGACAGTGCACTCCTGGCGCTGTTGATGGCTCTGTAGCTAAGGTCCGCATCGTAATGAAGGCCCGCTAGGAATTCCAGGACATCAGGGATCGTAGCCGAGTTGGAGGTCGTGTTGGTACGGGAGCAGAATGCCTCCCACTTCCTGACCTGGATGAGGTACTGCCTCCTGGTTGATGCTCGGCATGACGCTAAGATGAGGTCCATGGCTCTTGGTGATATGCCTGCCTTGACGAGCGGCCTCTTTAGAACCTGCAGGCCAACATGTTTAGGTGACCATGGCACGGGTGACTGTCCCCCGTAATGGGGTTAGTAATCAATTTGGGGTTTTTACCAAACTGAATCCACGGACGTTTCAAAATTTGGAGGACCATTGGGTACCATGGCTGTGTAGGCCAGTCGGGTATGATCAAAATGCCAGTTGCAGAATCCAGTTGAATTTTCTGCAATACCCGACTGATGAGGCAGAATGGGGGAAATGCGTAGCAAAACCATTTCCCCCAATGGAGAGAAAAAGCATCAATAGCTACTGCCCCAGGGTCTGGTTCCCAAGGCGCATACGTTGGTATCTGATGGTTCAACCTGGATGCAAAGAGGTCAATATCTTGTGTGCCAAAGTGAGCTATAATTTCAGCAAAAATTTGGGGTTTCAACATCCAACGATGTTATCATTGAACACTCGTGACCTGGTGTCCGCCACTGTATTGAGCTTCCCTGGCAAATAGGTCGCTGTGATCCAAATATTTCTCTCAATGCACCAGTGCCAGATTGTGTTTGCCAATTCATCATAAGATAACGACCTGATACCACCCATATGATTGATATAAGCCACCACCGTTGTGTTATCTATTTGGAGGCGGACATGTAAGTGCCATGAGTTAGTACAGTAAGCCCGCAGTCCATGGAAAGCCCCTAACATCTCCAGATAATTTATCCCTTGTGTCTGGAGGAGGGTAGACTCGTGAGGGTCCCATCTGCCACCACAACTGAACATGGTGTCAGTTGCACCCCAGCCTTGTGCGCTTGCATCAGTCTGTAGCACGACGGATGGGTTGCTAACAATGATGGGTCTGTGACACTCACTAATATTGTCAATCCACCATTGTAGCTCAGCTCTAGCCGGATTTGGCAACTGTATTGGTCTATCAAAGTGCCCAGCATTTGCTTTTAATGCTGCGATCTTTGCTCTTTGTAAATTTTGGTAATGTAACGGTCCGAATTGCGCAGCTGAGAATGTAGCTACCAATTTCCCCAATTACCTTTGCCGTTTGTCGGATAGTCGGTACCCTGGCGCAAACAAGGTTGTAGCAAGCTTCTTTTATGTCTAAAGCTTTGTTGGTTGGGATAGTGATCATCATTAAGGTTGTGTCTATGGTGAAACCCAGGTAATCCATAACTTGAGAGGGGTGCAGTTTGGATTTGTCTGGATGGGTTACAAACCCTAACGTCTCGAATAAAGATTTGGTCGCTGTAACTGCCAGCGTAGCCAATTGGAGGGTCTGACCCACGATAAAGATATCATCTAAATATGCCATGACGATACAATTTTGTTGTCGGAGTGCCAATATGGGTTTTACTAACTTGGTAAATAGTCTGGGGGCTGTGGTTAACCCATTGGGTAAGGCTTTGTATTGCCACAACTGTGCCTTCCAGACAAATTTCAGGAACTTCCTGTGAGATTCTGTGATGGGAACTGTATAGTATGCATCTTTTAAATCGATGCAAGCCATAAAGTACCCCGGGTAAAGCAGCTGCTTAGCTGTTTCGAAGGTATCCATTTTAAAATGGGTATATTGTACAAAAGTGTTCAACTGGGTTAGGTCTATGATAATCCGACACCCCCCATCTTTTTTGGTTTTTGTAAAGATGTTAGACACAAACTCAAGGGGTTCATGTGTCATTTTGCCAATCACCCCTTTGGCTGCTAGCCGTAAGATTTCAGCATGTCCTGCCTTTATCTCATTCTGAGTGAGCGTAAAAATCCGCTGAGGTTCATGCTGTATAGGGGGAAGTTTACCATCAATAATTTCTATGACATAACCGTGAACACTTTGTAGAATAAACGTGTCTGTGGTGATTGCATCCCAAGCACCATGAAATGCCCGCAACCGACCCCCGACTTGTGCGGGTAGAAGTGCTACTGCCTTAGAGGAACCAGACCCCCTTACCTCCATGGTTAAAGGCGGGTCTTGGCATATGGCATTTTGGGGGGACGTTGAGGTGCTTGTCGTGATGGTGGCCGCATCTTCCATGCGGGCCGCTGCAGGCCTTGCCCTTAAAAAGGCCGCTGCAGTTGGGGAAGTGGAGGCGGATAGGTCCTCAGTGTCCTATCCGGCTGGCGCGGTTTCCAAGTAATGTATGGTTGTTGACGCTGAAATGGGTGAACTTTAGCCACCTTTGTTTGATCTCTCCAAGCAAGTTCTTTGACTTGCTTGGAGAGATCTTCCCCAAACAGCTGATGAGGTGGTGGAGTGGTTAAACCTGCAAATTTCGGGTTTAGGGTGGGCCGGATGGAGCTCTTGCGCAGGCAGTTGATTTCAAACTGGGCGTTGCAGAGAAGTGCCAGGGCATCCTGCTGCTCGCTGGTCACATTATCACCATCGAGGGTCTTGGCATACTCCATAATGCCCGTCGACAGGAGCTTCAGGATTCGCTGGAGATGGACATCCTGCATCTTGGTGGCCGTGCTCAAGTTTCCCCAGATCTGGGCATTAACCACTGAGATTGATGCAGTTCTCAGGCGGCTTAAACTTGTCCATGGTCTCATTGAGGACCTGACCCTGAAGCTGGTGAGTGGTCAGGTAAGTAATGGTGCCCGCCAGTTTGGGGTGCAGTGGCTCCCCAGTGTGGCTAGCCATGGCAAATTTCCCCACTACGTCCAGCAGGTCCCCATCGTGCTCTGGCTCTGCGGCCTCTGGCATCCCTGGGTCTTCATCGATGGCAGTGGCCGGACAACTCCTGGCACTCCTGGCTGGAGAAGACGAGATGCTGAGCGGTCTCCTGACGTGGCTAGTGGAGGCCGAGACTCCCGTTCATCCCGGTCCATGTCCCGCTGGAGGGGTTGCTCCACCAAGAGCTCCAATCGAGCAATGCGACCGTCCCCGCTACTCGCGGCGGACAAGCCGACTTCCCCAGGCTCTGCAAATTCTCTGGGGCTGCCACCAGCGGACCACACCTCCATAAGATGCAGATGTCGTGGGCTACTGCTCCTGCAGGCCCATACAACTCCCGCACAGACTTTCCGCTAGTCGGCCTTCGAGCGGACTGTGGCGGTCCACCTGCCTGGTAGGAAGGCAGTGGAGATGATTCGAAGTCCGTGCAGGCTTACCTCCACTATCGCCCAATGTTCTTCATGGAGGCGCATGGTCGGCAGCTAAGCTAACCGACCGGCTACTGCTGCCACCGGCGCCCTTGACCGCAGCCTGACGCGGCGTGATGTCAGCAGCTCCCGCTCCTGCAGGGCTGCTCGAAGCAGCAGTAGCTCTGCCGGACTGTCCTACGGCAGATATCCCCGGCAGCTGTATGTGGCATGCAGCGACTGCGGGGCTCCCCTGTAGTGCAGCCGTTCCCCGGCCCGTTCCCCGTGGATCCACAGCAACACGGGGTGATGCCGCTGTTGGTGAGCGAGGCACTTTGCCACGTACCTGTTTGCTCCCCCGCTTCTTGGGGGATGGGGGCACAAAGTCTGCGTCTAGAATTTCCAGCTCCAGTGCAGACATCCATTCGGGAGATCATTCAGGCGCTGGCGTAACTGAAGCGCCCGACTTCCGCACCTTTACCCCCGGCCGTCCGGATGCTGCCGGTGGTGCTCGCAGCTCCGGAGAAAGTGGCCGCTGGCTTGTCGGCATCCCGCGGCTCCTGGTAAGTTTCGCCTTCCCTTTCCCTTTGCCGTCCATGCTGTAACCAAGTAAAGGTTAGTGCACTTACCTGAACGGACTTTTTGAAGGAGCTGGTGGAGAGAGCGCACTCCCCCCCCCCCCCCCCCCAGCTTGTCGATGCAAATGCGCGCGACAATTTGTCGCGCATGTGTGCTGGCGGGGTCTTCACGAAGTCACTCACGTGACTCCGAAATAAAATGTAGGATGCTACCACAGTGCATTTCCAAAGCCTATCTTGAAGAGGTTTTGTGAGACCCTCTATCACTGCTCCCCCACTGTGATTTATAAGTTCATGTTCATAAGTTCATCAGTTATAAGAGCAGAATTAGGCTACTCCGCCATTCAATCATGGCTGATCTATCTTTCCCTCTCAACCCCATTTGTCTGCCTTCTCCTCATAACCCCCGACACCCATATAAATCAGCAAGAATCTGTCAATCTCTGCCTTAAAAATATCCATTGACTTGGCCTCCACTGCCTTCTGTGACAATGAATTCCACAGATTCAGCACCCTCTCACTAAATATTTTTTTTCCTGATCTCCTTTACAAAGGTACGTCCTTTTATTCTGAGGTTGTAGCCTCTGGTCCTAGTCTCTCCCACTAGTGGAAGCATCCCGCCCACATCCAGTTTCAATGAGGCTGCCCCTCATCCTTCTAAAGTGACACAGGCCCAGTGTAGCTGTTCTCCAGCTCCACGACAATGTTTTAACACGGACCTGAGACTTATTACCCACCACACTTTGTCCTGCCGCTCCCCTTTTCCCATTTTCTTCTCCCTTCCTACTGCAATCAGTCGAGGAAGGGTCTTAACACAAAACGCCACCTATTCATCTTCTCCAAAGATTCTGTCTGACCTGCTGCGTTACTCCCGCACTTTGTGCCTCCTTTTACAAATCAGCAGCTGCAGTTCCTTGCTTCTATATTTTTTGGCCTGAATAGGTTTTCCTGGCCCGAAACATCACCTATCTATGTTCTCCAGAGATGCGTATGATGTGCGGTGTTTTTTCAAGTGTCGCAACATTTTTTTTGTTGCCGATGGGTTTTGAAATGTTCAAAATCTTTTGGTGACACTGATATGATGCCGGCAGTCGCCAAACAAAATCACCAAGTGGGACAAGCCATAACACCTCCAACCAAACGCTGAAAAATGAAATGTGTGACAATCAATCTGAAAAAAGGGTCTCGACCCGAAACGTTACGTATTCCTTTTCTCCAGAGATGCTGCCTGACCCCCTCCAACATTTTGCTTCAAACTCCATTTAAAATACACTTGAACAGGTTAATGCGAAGGAAAGTTTGAGAGAGATAAGGCTCAAATGCCGACAAATGGAATTATTTCAAATGATGCATTTGGTCGACATGGATGAGTGGCCTGACGGGCCTTTCTCTGTGTTGAATGACTCTATGACTCCCTGGTCCATTGGTTTGAATGACGGTTGAAATTCCATGGCACACCTCCAAGGCATTGGGTGCTCAGAATAGTCAGCGTGGCATCCTTCCCTTACATTGCGATATATCTCACAGTTATTCAGCTGACATGTCTCTAGGGAATGATTCTGCTATTGCCTCTCAAATCCGTGAAACTGATAGGCACTGTATACAATTCCAATCTGTTCCTTTGTCTATGTGAGTGTCCATGCTCTCTCTCTCTGCCGCTTGCCTTTAATACATTTGGCTCCCTCATGCACTCACCCCTCTCAGTATGCACAGAGTTATGTCGTAGTGTGTGAAGCTATACTTAGCATGCTGATGGAACTTCAGCAAAAATAAATTTCTCATCATTGTTTTCCAGTCCCCATGTTACATCTTACTGTCTCATCCATGGCTCCTGAGACCTCTGTTCTCTATTGATGACCTCCTGAGAATCCTTCGGTATAATTACTTCACCATTGTGTGACTGTGATGTTAATCACCAAGATCTTAAGCTACAGAAATCACTGCTGAACCCTCCCTGCTCTAACTCTCAACTCATTTGCAATGCTCCTCAAAAGCAACTTATTTTATTCAGCTTTTGATTATTCTTCTCAAATACCTATGTCAGGTTCTGTTTGAATGTGAAGTGCTTCGGGATATTTTCCAATGTAAAAACACCACGTCAATATAATTTGTTGCAAGGAAATTTCCAGGAAATAAAAGGGCAAGCCCTCTTGCGTACAGGAATTGTTAATTGTTTGAATAAGTTGAAAAAATATGATGATCATAGAGAGAAGACGGTAGACAAAAATGCTGGAGAAACTCAGCGGGTGAGCCAGCATCTATGGAGAGAAGGAATAGGCAACGTTTCAGGTCGAGATTCTTCTTCAGATTGAAGAAGTGTCTCGACCCGAAATGTCGCCTAATCAGTTTGAAGAAGGGTCTCGACCCGAAACGTTACCTATCCCTTCATAGATGCTGCCTCACCTGCTGAGTTTCTCCAGCATTTTTGTCTACCTTCAATTTTCCCAGCATCTGCAGTTCTTTCTTAAACATAGAGAGAAGAATGGAGCTTTCCTCTGAAATAAAGCAGAGAGTGTTGGAAACACTTCGCAGGTCTGACAGCATCTGTGGAAAGAGAAATATAATAGTAAGATTAAACGAGAACTTACCAGTTCGAAGTTTGATCGTTATTTTATGAGGAGTTACGATGAGGGATTACGTGAAGAACCCGCCTGGCGCTGGCAAACGGCATACTTCAAAGCAGCGGCATGAAAAACACAGAACACAAAATAGCCGAAGTAACATAGTAAGGCTCATAATAGACTTAGAACTACCAGATGATCATTTATTTTATGAGGGTGGGGAGTGGAGGGCACGTAATCCCTCATCGTAACTCCTCATAAAATAACGATCAAACTTCGAACTGGTAAGTTCTCGTTTAATCTTACTATTTTACTTCGGAGTCACGTGAGTGACTATGTGAAGAGTTTAAAGCTTTCTGTGTTTTTCGTGTCGTAGAATTTATTCCATACGACAGTACGGCTCATTAACACAATAACGAGCGAATAACACATTTTCCCCAAACATTGCCTCAAGTTATGTGATAAATAATTTTCACATTATAAAAAATGAAAATAATGCCCTTTCCATTGAAAAGCAAATTTATCACAAATACCAATTGATATATATATTTTTATGCATGACAAAGCAACAATTATAGCGAACCGAACATTGTGTGTCTAAATCTGACACCATGACTGGTTCCCTTTATTTTAACAGTAATCTACAGCTCCTGTGGCCTTGCATCTTTTTTGAGTGGCTCATCCTGTGCCATTCTTGTGAATGTATTTTCCTCATTAACAGAGTGATTTTCCACCTTTTCAGTGTCTAGTTCCTACTGAATGTATCCAATTATTAACCATCTAGAAATACATTCCTCTATAACCATCATTTTACTGAACCCAATGTGGTTTTTGTGTGTAATAAGCAGTCTCATTGCCACAGACTCTTACCTACTGCAACATTTTCATCATGTTCACACACACACACACACACAACTTAAAGCCAGCAGGATATGCTTATAGGTTTACCTTGGTTTCGTTTTCAGGTCTTCTTGGCGTGCTTTGGTTGGTAGATTCATAAACATATATGATAATGCAATTTGTATCCACATGCCATTATAACGTAAACATTTGCAATGTTTGCACTCTTATATTGATACTAAAGTTATCAGAATTATTATTTTCCAATGTTTTAGTTTTTTGAATCATAGATAGAGTTAAAGTCCATTCTTAAGGCATTTCAAGATTTTTATCTCCTGCCTTTATATTTTTTACAATTTTGGACAGATTATATATACATATACACATATCTATATCTATATCTACATCTATATGTATATATAATATATATATATACACACACACACATATATATATTTTATTAACTTTTACCTATATATCCCTTTCCATATTGGGATATTATGAATGCATCTGATAACTTCTTGGTTAATATATTGTCCGTTTATAAGACGGTAACACTCTGAGCCCTATTATTGACTCTATCAATTAGATACTTAGAAAATGCAATCCACAAGGAATTCACATATATCTAAATGACAAAATAACTTTACTGTATATACAGACCTCCAATTTCTTATAACAAAATATAGTTATTTAGACTTATTTCCGCAAATTGCAGGTATAACACTTCTTTATACATAAATTATTTTATTGATATATTGTAAATATTGGTTTACATTCATAGACTTCTTTGACCATCAGCTGTTGAGATGGTCTGGTCAACCTGTAGATAGTCAAATTCATATTTTCACTTATGGAGGTTTTTGTACAACAATAAATTACTGCAGGGTTTCTCAACCTGGAGATCCCAGTGGGTGCAGCAGCATCCAAAGAACAAAGGGAGACAGGCAACGACCTAGGTCGAGACCCCTTTTTTGACTTCAATAAATTGCTGCCATTATGAATTCATCACTAGCAGTTCAAAATCACACAATATAAATGAAACCATAAAGGACCCATATTGGGCCACCAAAATGCCTCTGGCAGTGTCCTGCTACATATTCATCAGACACTGCCCTATTAAACAAAAATGAGGAACACAAAGAATCTTTTCCTCATGTAATTGGGAGAAAGCATCCACCTTCACTGTTCTTAGATTACCCACAAGAATATTCGAAAGATCGGTGATTTAATCTGTATGCAATCAGATTAATCGTAAGTAATCCATATTAATGACAATATGTTTTTCTTCCCAAATTTGTTATCTTCCGATACCATTGTCTCTTCCTTAGAGATAAACAGGTGGACTAAACTTTAAAACATACCACATCTGTTTACTTAGATAATCCCATAATTGTTGTTTGACTTATCTTGTGACCCACAAGAAATATTTAAAATCAGTGATTTAATCTGTAACCAGATTAATCGTAAGTATGCAAAATAATGACAATATATTTTCCTCCCAAATTTGACCATAGTTAACATATGCCACAGCCGTGGTATTGTTCATCTTGATACGACATGGACAGTTCCATAATAAAACAATCAATCTTTTTAATCCATAACTCCTTATACTTCAACAATTAATACGAATGTTTGGAAAAATTCTTTAGGACAAACCATTTATGTTTGCTGGTATAATGTCTGCAGTCCGAACAAAAAGACATATCAATTATTGTTATAAGAAATAGATAATATTCTATCTTTACCCAAACATTCACAGAAGCTGTACATCATCTGTAACACTTGCTTCAGTTGTAATTTTATAGTTGAAGCAGCTTATGAACCTTTTTTTACATTACTAATAATGATAACGTATCATTTGATATTTTGCATAAGCCTCTTCACAAGGCATACATATTCTATAAGCTTCTGTATTCCTTCTTTTGGAACTTTATTTATATTTTCCCCTAACCTAATGGAGGAACAAAGTATTCAACAACAATAATACATATTTGTATATGGAACAATTTTCCCCACTCTTATGGTGCTTAAATTACTTTGAATCAGAATAGTAATTTAAAAATATTTTATTAATGCCTAACATATCTTTATGTAATGGATCAGGTCCTACCTTCCACCAGGTTTGTAATGGCAGGCATAATTTGCAGCTGCTCTTTATCTCTTCTAATTTAAATGTAATCGAGATAACCCATACCATGACCTCATTAGTGCAAGTGCTGATCTTTTATCAGTATATTGTTCTTCAGTGTTCAGTTTAACAAACTTGAACTGATTGATTGTTTGGACAAAGTTTAACTTGCACAGCTTGGACCCACTTTAATTAATTTCAAGCACCTGTAATATTGATTAACACTTTGTTAATCACAACAGTTTTCATGTTCTAGATGTTTCTATTTTCTTACACTGTGAAAGTGTAAATAATGATATTATTGTATGGTTTATACCATGAATCTTTACACTAAGGTAATTTTATAATATACATGTACGTTCCCCTTCTTTTTTAAAATTTACTTTGAGTGCAAACCTGAAATCAGTTTTTCCCCTATACAGGTGAACCAATCCTCCTTAGTTATATTAAGTTTTAACCATCATAATACACTGTAATCCCCATAATTGGAGATTTCATGACTTATTTGTAACCAATGTTTGCACCTCTTCAACGTACATCAAGCCTTTTCCCCAATTATATAGGTTAAGATAAGGCTATGTTTGGATAATACCACTTCTGCCTTTATTTTGATCCATTACAATTTTTCATTGGATCATAGTTTTTTCAGGGTAAGATAAAAGATCTTTGTCTTTGTTTTGATCCATAATCAAAATTTTTATTGGATCATAGTTTTCCTTCCCAAAGTTTAAAGATCAGTGGTCTGTTCTTTTGCAATTAATATCTTTGATTTATATAAGGCAGGTATTCTATAATAATCAGGAGTTTAATATATCCTGATTTGTATTATCTGCAACCCTATGATGCTTTCGGTAAATTATATATATTTCTCCCTATTAAGCTCCACAACTAATGGCAATTTATTTTTATATTGAAAGTTATTACTTATTTGCACCATTTGAAACTTTGAAATTGTATTTCTTACATCTCATATATTTGAGACATGGTTAATTTATAAATGGATTAACCATTGATATTTAAAATAAAACATAAAAGTTTTATCGTATTCTTGAAGTTGGTGAGATACCATATAATTAATGTAGGCAGCTAGGTTTTTTCCATGCCTCACCACTTCTTTTAGATATAAGCAAAATCTTTTGCTATCTCAGGCACACCTGGCCTCACTTTTATTTTTATATTTAATTTGTGGTGTGCATTCATAATTCACATCACCACTTGCAGGTTGTCTTTTGCAGCCCTGATCCACTTGGAATTATATCCAAAGAGACTTCCTCCACCCTATCCAGGGTCAGAGTTTTATTTCTCAATTTGGCACATAGCCATATTTTGTATATTCAAGCCCCTCAGGGTCTTTTTTGGGGAACTGTTTGGGTACTGTGACCCTAGTCTTTAGTACATTCAAGCCCTCAGGTCTTTTTTGGGGAAACTGTTTGGGTACTGTGACCCTAGTCTCTTTTTATATTATGGAGTACTTTCTCCATATCGCGAATTTTATTAACTTTTTTTTTTTTTTAATACAGTCTTTCTGACTTTTAAAATATCCTGCCAAAATTGTGGAGCATTTAAACCTTTCTACCGTATTTAAACGGTACCAGTATCGGAACCGGCCCCGTAATTAATCTCTCGTCCCGATCACTGGGTATTCCCCCGGGACGTTCTATTCAAAACTCCGTTGTTTAAACAGAGTATTTCAATTCAGTTTAAACTTTATTTTGTTATTTAAACCTTTAAAACCCTGGTTTCCACCAGGCACGGAGTTTTTCCCCGTCCTAATATTTTTTCCACTGCACTTACCTGCCGGTCCGAACCTACCGCTGTCAAGGAGCTGTCTGTGCAGCTCCTGCTTCTGCCGTCAGCGTCAACGTAATGCCGTTTGCCAGCGCCAGGCGGGTTATTCACGTAGTCACTCACGTGACTCCGAAGTAAAATTAAAGTTTTAGTTCTCTAACCTTTTGTCTGAATTGGAAATGTTTAGTTTAGTTTAGTTTAGTTTAGTTTAGTTCCGTTTTGTTTCATTTAATTTTGTTTTGTTTCGTTTCGTTCAATTTAGTTTTGATTACTGTAGGTAGGTATGTTACAAAACTTACCTTCAGCGGCGCTGCAGTTCTGTCACTGGCCGTGTGCGCGACTTTGGTGCCTTTAAGGGGGGGGGGGCGGGGTTAGAATTAAGGGCGGGGGCGGTTTTCCCCTTGCCATCCGGAGCTTTATTTTGTCGGAGTGCAATCTATTTCTGGAGATTCATTCCGACTGCCGGCAAGTTCATTTTTTTTTAATAAATAGCCCGACTATTTTATCGCTGCAGTAAAATAAAAATTAACTCCTAATGCCATGAACGCTGACAACGGGGACCGATTTTACGTAGGGGGCAGGTAACTGAAAGCTGTTTATTTTTACATATAAACCTGGTTTTTTAGTTGACATTAATCAATATTTCATGTTGCGAAACAATGATTTAGTCCCCAAATGAACAGGCAGAATTTTTCCTGCTGATATGGGGTTTAAATTCACTGCAACCGCACGTTCTAATCCATTGCGTTCTAGAAAATCCCACTTGCAAGCTGTTTAAAATGCCCATTAATTTATGGGCATTAAACACTGAATTCCTTCAATTTCTATAAATTAATGCCAATTAGATTTAAAAATCATATAATATTGTGAGTTATTGTGTGAATGTTAAATGGACACTTAGGCTTTAATTTTTTTATTTATTTTTCTTAAGAAATGGATAGATGTTTAGATCTAGTAATTGAATTTTGCAATTAGCTACAATTGAGTAACTAACTAATTATATGCTTTAATTTCAGGTCATCCAAGTAAGATTGTTTCATATTTGTTTCAGAATACTTCAATCTATAATAACTGAAAATGTATTTCAGTTCTCTTAATTTTTAAGAAAGTTATGGACTTTTGACTGTCCTCGATCACAACTTTTGTGTTGTCAATGGAAAAGCAATAGGGAACAAGATGCTAATTTCCGAGTATGAAAATGGCCATACATTTTTTAATATGAAGATATGGAAGTGAATTAGGTGTCAAATTAAACTTCTTTTTATGCTTTATCTGACAGGATAAATTGCAGACTTGATTTTTTAAATCTCAAAATTTTGTAACATTGCTACTTTAGGAAGGAACTACAGATCTGGTTTATACCGAAGATAGACACAAAATGCTAGAGTAACTCAGCGAGTCAGGCAGCATCTCTGGAGAAAAGGAATAGGCGATGTTTCGGGTTACAACTGTCTGAAGTAGGGTTCTGATCCAATACTTTGCCTATTCCTTTTCCCCAGAGAAGCTGCTTGACCCATGAGTTACTCTAGCATTTTGTGGCTATGTTTAATTTAGTTTAATTTTGAACTAATTTTAGTTTAGTTTACTTTAGTTTAGTTCAGTTTAGTTTATTATTGTCACATGTATTGAGGTACAGTGAAACCTTTTTATAGTGTGCTATCCAGTTAAAGAAAAGACTATACAAGAATAAATCAATCCATCCACAGTGCATGGATAAAAAATAAAAGGTTTAACATTCAGTGCAAGATAGAACATTGAAGTCAGATAAAGTCTGATTAAAGATAACTCAAGTGTCTCCAATGAGGTAGAAGCTGATCAGGACCGATCTCTAGCTGGTGAGAAGAGATCGGTAGTGACATCCTGAGGCTTAAGGTTATACAGCTGAGATACGACCAATGCTGTAATTTTGCCTCCTCAAGGCTTCCTAATACGAATGCTAAGGGTGACACAGTGACACAGCTGGTAGAGCTGCTGTCTCACAGCACTAGAGAACCAGGTTTGATCCTGACCACAGGCATTCTCCGTGTCGAGTTTGCACCGTCTCTCTGTGAGCATGTGGGTTTCCTCTGGGTACTACAGCATGGAAACAGGCCCTTCAGCCCACTGACTCCATGCCCTCAAAGATGGCACCAGAGGGTGGCAACAATTTGTTCAAGGATCTACTATCATCTGATACAATTACCCTCACCTTTTTCACTTGTAACTCTGGTACTATATTCTATACTGTGTGTCTTTCCCTACGCTCTACCCATTGTACTTAAGTTTGGTTTGACGGAAACAAAGCTTTTCACTGTACCTCAGCACATGTGACAATAATAAACCTAAATCTATACCGAAAGATAACTTTCAAAACAAAGCTTTTCACTGTACCTCATTACATGTGACCAATGATAAATTGAGTTGGATTGGAATCTGATAGCCCTCCAGACGTCCACATCTGCACCAGGTGTGTTGAGATGGGGCTCCTAAAGGACTGTGTTAGGAACCTGGAGCAGCAGCTCGATGACCTCCATCTGGTCAGGGAGAGTGAGGAGGTCATAGAGAGGAGCTACAGGGAGGTAGTCACTCACAGACCACAGGAGGCAGACAAGTCGGTCACGGTTAGGAAGGGCAAGGGGCAGAGGCAGGGGCTAGAGAATACCCCTGTGACCGTACACCTGGAAAACAGGTACTCGGGTTTGAGTACGATTGGAGGGGACAGCCTAGCTGGGGGCAGCAACAGCGGCCGGATCTCCGGCACACAGACCGGCCCTGATGCTCAGAAGGGTAGCAAAAAGAGGAGGGCAATTGTAATAGGGAACTCTATAGTTAGGGGGTCGGATGGGCGATTCTGTGGACGCAGTCGGGAGACCCAGATGGTAGTTTGCCTCCCTGGTGCCAGGGTCTCGGATTTGTCGGAACATGTCCAAAAGATTCTGAAAAGGGAGGGAGAGGAGCCTGATGTTGTGGTACACATAGGTACCAAAGACATAGACAGAAAAAGAGATGAGGTCCTGAAGGGAGAATTTAGGGAGTTGGGGGGAAAGTTAAGGAGAAGGACCAAAAGGGTAACGATTTCAGGATTACTGCCTGTGCCGCGTGACAGTGAGAGTAGGAATGGAATGAGATGGAGAATAAATGCGTGGCTGAGGGACTGGTGCAGTGGGCAGGGATTCAAGTTTCTTGATCACTGGGACCTCTTTTGGGGAAGGCATGATCTGTACAAAAAGGACGGGTTGCACTAGAACCCGAGGGGGACCAATATCCTGGCAGGGAGATTTGCAAAGGCTGCTGGGGAGACTTTAAACTAGAAAGGCTGGGGGGAGGGACTCGGGTAGAGGGGGCTAGGGGACAGGGTGTGGGGCAAGAGGCAGAGAAGGGAAGCACTTGGACCCAAAATGTAGGCGAGAAAGAGGAAAAAGATAATAGAGAGAATAAGGAATGGTGGGTTTCTAAAACGTGTATATTTTAATGCTAGGAGCATTGTAAGAAAGGTGGATGAACTTAGAGCCTGGATTGACACCTGTAAATATGATGTTGTGGCAATCAGTGAAACATGGTTACAGGAGGGCTGTGATTGGAAACTAAATATTCCAGAATTTCGTTGCTTCAGGTGTGATAGAATTGAAGGGACCAGAGGTGGAGGTGTTGCATTGCTTGTCAGAGAGGATATTACAGCAGTGCTTTGGCAGGATAGATTAGAGGGCTCGTCTAGGGAGGCTATTTGGGTGGAACTGAGAACTGGGAACGGTGTAGCAACACTTTTAGGGGTGTATTATAGACCGCCAAATGGGGAGCGAGAATTGGAAGAGCAAATATGCAAGGAGATAGCAGATATTAGTAGTAAGCACAAGGTAGTGATTGTGGGAGATTTCAATTTTCCAAAAATAGACTGGGAAACACATTCTGTAAATGGGCTGGATGGTTTGGAGTTTGTAGGATAGTTTTTTGCAGCAGTACATAGAGGTATCGACCAGAGAAGGGGCAGTGCTGGACCTCCTGTTAGGAAATGAGGCAGGTCAGGTGACGGAGGTATGCGTTGGTGAGCACTTCGGGACCAGTGATCACAATACCATTAGTTTCAATATAATTATGGAGAGAGTCAAAACTGGACCTAGGGTGGAGATTTTTGATTGGAGAAAGGCTAACTTTGAGGGAATGCGTAAGGATTTAAAAGGAGTGAATTGGGACACTTTGTTTAATGAGAAGGATGTAGAAGAGAAATGGAGGACATTTAAAGGGGAAATTGTAAGAGCACTGAATCTTTATGTCCCTGTTAGGTTGAAAGGAAATAGTAAAAATTGAAAAGAGCCATGGTTTTCAAGGGAAATTGGACACTTGTTTCAAAAAAAGAGAGATATCTACAATAATTATAGGAGGCATGGAGTAAATGAGGTGCTAGAGGAGTATAAAGAATGTAAAAAGAATCTTAAGAAATAAATTAGAAAGGCTAAAAGAAGATATGAGGTTGCTTTGGCAAGAAAGGTGAAAGTAAATCCAAAGGGTTTCTACAACTATATTAATAGCAAAAGGATAACGAGGAATAAAATTGGACCATTAGAGAGCCAGAATGGACAGCTATCTGCAGAGTCAAAAGATATTGAACAATTTCTTTTCTTCGGTATTCACCAAGGAGAAGGATATTGAACTCTGTGAGGTAAGGGAAAAAAGTAGAGTAGCTATGGAAACAATGAGATTCAAAGAGGAGGAAGTACTGACACTTTTGAAAAATATAAAAGTGGATAAGTCTCCAGGTCCTGACAGGATATTCCCTAGGACATTGAGGGAAGTTAGTGTAGAAATAGCAGGAGCTATGACAGAAATATTTCAAATGTCATTGGAAACGGGAATAGTGCCGGAGGATTGGCGTATTGCGCATGTTGTTCCATTGTTTAAAAAGGGTTCAAAGAATAAACCTAGCAATTATAGACCTGTTAGTTTGACGTCAGTGGTGGGCAAATTAATGGAAAGGATACTTAGAAATAATATATATAAGCATCTGGATAAACAGGGTCTGATCAGGAACAGTCAACATGAGTTTGTGCCTGGAAGGTCATGTTTGACAAACCTTCTTGAATTTTTTGGAGCGGTTACTAGGGAAATTGATGAGGGCAAAGCAGTGGATGTTGTCTATATGGATTTCAGTAAGGCCTTTGACAAGGTTCCCCATGGAAGGTTGGTTAAGAAGGTTCAATCTTTGGGTGTTAATGGCGGAGTAGCAAGATGGATTCAACAGTGGCTGAATGGGAGATGTCAGAGAGTAATGGTGGATGGCTGTTTGTCAGGTTGGAAGCTGGTGACCAGTGGGGTGCCTCAGGGATCTGTGTTGGGTCCACTGTTGTTTGTCATGTACATCAATGATCTGGATGATGGGGTGAAAATTGGATAAGTAAGTATGCAGATGATACTAAGATAGGTGGTGTTGTGGATAATGAAGTAGATTTTCAAAGTCTACAGAGAGATTTGGGCCATTTGGAAAAGTGGGCTGAAAGATGGCAGATGGAGTTTAATGCTGATAAGTGTGAAGTGCTACATCTTGGCAGGACAAATCAAAATAGGACGTACATGGTAAATGGTAGGGAATTGAGGAATGCTGTGGAACAGAGAGATCTAGGAATAACTGTGCATAGTTCCCTGAAGGTGGAATCGCATGTAGATAGGGTGGTAAAGAAAGCCTTTGGTGTGCTGGCCTTTATAAATCAGAGCATTGAATATAGGAGTAGGGAAGTAATGTTAAAATTGTACAAGGCATTGGTAAGACCAATTCTGGAGAATGGTGTACAATTTTGGTTGCCTAATTATAGGAAGGATGTCAACAAAATAGAGTACAGAGGAGATTTAATAGAATGTTGCCTGGGTTCGAGCAACTATGTTACAGAGAAAGGTTGAACAAGTTAGGTCTTTATTCTTTGGAGCGCAGAAGGTTAAGGGGGGACTTGATTGAGGTCTTTAAAATGATGAAAGGGATAGACAGAGTTGACGTGGATAAGCTTTTCCCATTGAGGGTAGGGAAGATTCAAACAAGAGGGCATGACATGAGAATTAAGGGACAGAAGTTTAGGGGTAACATGAGGGGGAACTTCTTTACTCAGAGGGTGGTGGCTGTGTGGAATGAGCTTCCAGCAGAAGTGGTGGAGGCAGGATCGATTTTAACATTTAAAAATAAAGTGGATAGGTATATGGACGGGAAGGGAATGGAGGGGTATGGTCTGAGTGCAGGTAGATGGGACTAGGGGAAAACAAATGGTCGGCACGGACTGGAAGGGCCGAGAGGGCCTGTTTCCGTGCTGTAATTGTTATACGGTTATATGGTTATATGGTTATAAACTTAAACCAAATCCAATCGTGTGCAGGTTTTATAGAAGAATGTACATCTTCAGCACAGGGAGCAAAATAAACCTTTTACACTGAATAAAAAGATTATTTTACATGAGCAAAAAGGTTCAGTGTGAGGAGCATACACATTGAGTCAACATATCATTATATCATTACTCTGGTTGTTCTTCCTGCAATTTGTAAAGAAAGTGAGTGACCGCGTTTATACAGTATCATTCCTTTCCTTTCAAAATGTTCCAAAGCATTTTACAGCTAATTAAGTTCCTTTGAAGTGTGGTTCCTAGTGTAACGTTGGCTCTATTGTGAGTTAAAAAAGAAGAAAACTATATTTTTATATTGACTTTCATATCTGAAGGACTTCCCAAAGTCAGCGACACAATTCTCCAATCTTGTGTTGTAAGAAAACTGCATAGCCAAGTAATATGCCAACACGTGCAACTGGCAATGATAATATGTAACAAGACATTTTGTTATTACAGTGCACCTTGAAGGATAAACAATGACTGGAACATCTTACTATACTTGCATCAGAGCATGGTTTAGGAACAGCTCCATCCAAGACCGCAAGAAATTGCAGAGAATTGAGGATGTAGCCCACACCATCACACAAACCAACCTCCCTTCCATTGACTCCATCTACACTTCACGCTGCCTTGGCAAGGCCACAAGCATAATCAAGGACTAGTCTCACCCTGGTCACCCACTCTTCTCCCCGCTCATCAGGCACGAGGGACAGAAGTTTGAAAACGCATATCTCCAGATTCGATGACAGTTTGTTTGTAGCTGTTAACAGCAACTGAACTGTCCTCTCACCAACTAGATAGTGGTCCTGACCTTCTATCTACATTGTTGGAGACCTTTCAACTATCTATAGTCAGAGTTTATGGGACTTTATCATGCATTAAATGTTATACCCTTTATCCTGTATCTGTACATGTGGATGGCAAGTTTGTAATCATGTACAGTATATAGTGTGTTCGCAGACTGGACAGCATGCAACAAACATCTTTTCACTGTACAACATGTGACAACAATAAACAAAATTAAAATAAACTACTAAATAAAGAAATATTTTACTAGATAAAGTATGGTGGCACAGAGACACAGCTGGAGGAACTGCTACCTCATAGCTCCAGACATCAGGGTTCGATCCTGACCTCCTGTGCTGTCTGTGAGGAGATTGCATGTTCTTCCTGTGACCACGTGGGTTAGTTTCTTCCCACATCCCAAACACGTGCTTGTTA
Organism: Okamejei kenojei; assembly: GCA_035221665.1. Taxonomy (NCBI): domain Eukaryota; kingdom Metazoa; phylum Chordata; class Chondrichthyes; order Rajiformes; family Rajidae; genus Okamejei; species Okamejei kenojei. Next base: position 29,430,588 of record CM069147.1, on the reverse strand, counting down.
ATAGGGATTTTGTGAACTGTGGAGTAAGTGGATGTGAAAGTGGGATAATGTAGAACTCTTGTGTATGAATGATTGATGTTGACGTTGACTCGATGGACTAAAGGACCAGTTTTCATGCTACATCTCTCAATCAATTCAACAAAATGGGAGCTGCAATAGGACTAATGCCTCCCCTGTGCTCCATTCACTGATTTTAAGCATTCAACTGCATCCTTTAATGCTCCAGCTTCCAAACGCTGTTTTTTAACTAAGCACAATTACTTGCCTTTTCAATCAAGATTATAGATATAATGGTTTTGAGCTCTATTCAAGATTCAAGGTGTTTAATTGCTCTATGAATTGACAATAGAATAATAAACTAGCTCGTAAATGCATTACTGCACAAAATATAGAATTTACAGGTTTTATATGTCTGTTGCGCTTCTACAAGTAAGAATTTAATTGTGGGATATATGACTAAAACACTCTTGACTCTTGATTCTTAACTTTTTAGCAGAATGTTGTCTGGATTAGGGGGTATTAGTCACAGAGAGAGGTTGGAGTGACTTGGATTGCTTTTTCTGGAATGCCGGAGATTGTGTGGAGAGCTGAACAGGTTTGGCTCCGACATTCTGGGCTGAAGGGCCTATACTTATGCTGTTCTATTCTATGTTCTAAGTTCTCATACAAAAAAAACAAACAAGTTTCTTAGCACATTCAAAGACACAGTCAATTGAAGTTCAAGATTGTTTTGATATAATGAAGTGCAGAACCTGGGAAGATTTACTTGTGCAGAGATAGAGATTTAGTTTGGTTTAGTTTAGTATAGTTTAGAGATACAATGCGGAAATGGGCCCTTTGGTCCACCGATTCCGCACTGACCAGTATTATCCTACACAGACTAGGGACAATTTTCATTACTGCCGAGCCAACAAACCTACAAACCTGTACATCTTTGGAGTGAGGAAGGAAACCAAAGATCTCAGAGAAACCCACAGTCATGGGGAGAACATACAAACTCCATACAGACAAGCACCCGTAGTCAGGATCGAACCCGGGTCTCTGGCGCGTAAGGCAGCAACTCAACCACTGCACTACCGTGCCGCAGATTAGTTTACTTTATTGTCATGTGTACCAAGGTACAGAGAAAAGCTTTCATCGCAAGCTATCCAGAGAGCGGAAAGACAATACATGATTACAATCGAGCCATCCACAGTGTACAGATACATGATAAAGGGAATAATGTTTAGTACAAGATAGTCCAGTAAAGTCAGATTAAAGATAGTCTGACGGTCCCTAGTGAGGTAGATAGTAGCACATGGCCACTCTCTCGTTGTTGATAGAATCGTCTAGTTGCCTGATAACAGCTGGAAAGAAACTGTCCCTGAATCTGGAGGTGTGCGTTTTCACGCTTCGTCAGTCAATGGAGGTTGATGATCGTTAAAGCATCAGCCATCTACTGCATTGTACGCCCTCCTGGTATTTAATTATATTAGTTTAATGGCTGTGAATATTGGGAGGGAGTTCAAGGGGTGGTCAGTTCTCTGAGGTCCATTTAACATTAATGAACAAAAAACAATTTCCGCCCTACTGTTTCTAATATACAAAATGGCATAATTATAATTTTGCAAGATGTTGGTGGGTGAATTCAATTATCTGAAATATCCAAACCAGAAAGACTTGGGGGATATTTTTGTGGGAAATAAAATACATCAGACTGTTACTGGAGATTTGGCTGATATTGCAATTAAGGCCCTTTATTGGAAGAAGATAGGCTTATGTGGAAATCACACGTGTTATACCTGAGATAGTTAATTCATGATCCTGACGGTTGTAGGAAAGTAGCTGTTTCTGAACCTGATGGTGTGGAATTTCATGATCCTGTACCGCCTGGCTGGGAGCAGCAAGAAGAGGGCACGGCCCAGTTGGTGGTGATCTTCAATGATAAATGCCACCTTCATGGTGTAGATGCCCTTGATGGTATAGAGAGTTGTGCCCATGTTGGGCAAGGCTGAGTCTAACACTCTCTCATTCAAACAGATACGGATAGATGGTGGGATATCAGGTGAATCTAGAGTTATGGGGATAGTGCAGAAAGATGATCCATGAAGGAGAAGACCTGTCTTATTCCAATGAATGACAGAATGATCTTGAGGAATCAATTGTCCTTTTCCTTCTCTGCTTCTGATGTTGCAGTGTTTAAGTGTATGGAAATACATGACTTCCTGCTTGACAATTGGAGTTCATTTCACTCCTGCCATCAGGAAGAAGATATATAGTAGGAGCCTGTAAACTGTAATGTCCAGGTTCAGGAACAGCTTCTTCCCTAAAACCATCGGGCTGATAAACACTACAACATCCAAATAAGCTCCAAACTACATACTTGGTGGCATTGTTTTTGTCTTTACACTATTATTGTTTCTTTTTTATAATCTATATGCTGAAACTGTAATTAGCTCGTTCTAAGCTTCCCCCAGTCTAGTTTCAGTCAAAAGTCACTGAGTCAAACACTTGCACATCTAAACTTTATTTTGAGAAAACACAATTACATTTCCACTACTATACCTAACCACCGCGGGTTCGATCCTCGTATCTGCCTGATCAAGCCTTCTTAGCCTCGCTCAAGCAGAGACACCCCAGAAGGTCACGCAGTCCCAAGCATTCTCCCAGAAGATCGACGCAGGACCTCGTGGGAATGGTGTTTTATAGGTCCCCGAACCTTGAGGGACCGAACCACATAGGGGTGGTCTCTATTCAATCCAATAACAGATATCGATTAACACAGTATATGATAGACATTTCCCAAACCCAATAATACAGTGACTACTACAATGTATTCAAACCGTGCTTCTAAAGGGAACCGAACATCGCAACATGTGCCTTGATATGCAAGAAAACCAGACAAGGGCTCAATACTTAATCCAATCAACATCCAGCAAAGTAAAGCTTTGTAACATTATATACAATATGTATGTCTGGTTGGCATTCATCCAATCCATCCCATGCAATTTGCACATAATTGTCAGGCTGCAGATGATTCCATTCTCTTCCTGCAGCTCTTATCTAGGCTCTAGACAAACTAACACCATTCTGCAGCTTGTCCTATTCCTGCAAAAGGCACATTTAAATTCACCAAATGGCCTAGCAGCCCAGAAACTTTTACTCAATTTTAGTGTCCTGGCCTCTCCAATTTGGCCAGAATTAACTAAACTTTTATTGTTATGATATTTACAGAGTACAATGTTTCATATGATATTTACAGAGTACAATGTTTACATATTTTTAGTTTAGTTTACTTTAATGATACTTTGTGGAAACAGTCCCTTTGGCCAGTCCGTGCTGACCAGCAATCCCCTTATACTAGTACTATCCAACACAACGGGGACAATTTACAATTTTTGCAGAAGCCAATTTAACCTACAAACCTGTACGTCTTTGGAGTGTGGGAGGAAGCCGGAGCACATGGAGAAAACTCACTCAGTCACAGGAAGAATGTGTAAACAGCATCCGTAGTCAGGATTGAATCCGAGTCTCTGGCGATGTAAGGCAACAAATCCACCACTGCGCCACCATGCCGCCCAGTTAATTATGTTAACCATATCTGTTGTGCTGCTGCAATAAGAAATTCATTGTTCCGTTTCAGCACATATGACAATGAAATATTCTTGACCCTTGACTCTTGATCCACAACATATGCTGTGGAAGCCAGACAGCTGAACACACGCACTTTCAGTGCTGATCAGGAAATTTACGGTTGTGTGGGCTTTGGCTCCTGATGGATGGCAAGAATATCTTGCTTATGAAGACGTCTCCAAATTGTCACGGTGTTGCCTTTTTCTGCCCTGCTCAGCTTTATTGACTGTTCTACAAAAACCCACCACTGCATCGCTGTTAGTGAACCAAGTCTCCCATTAGCCTTGGATATCTGTCAGGAATTATATTATCGCTTTTGTGCAAGTGCAGAGCTCGGCAAAATGTATGAAAGACTCCACTCCCCATGTCATCTACAGTATAGCAAGAGCTTTGTTTAGTTTAGTAATGTCTACCAAGGTACAGTGAAAAGCTTTTTTTTTTGCGTGCTAACTAGCCAGCGGAAAGGTTATACATGATTACAATCAAGCCAACCATGGTGTACAGATACAGGATAAAGAGAATCATATTTAGTGCAAGATAAAGTCAAGTAAAGTCTGATTAAAGACCGTCCAAGGGTCTCCAATTCGGTAGATGCAAAGTCGGGACTGCTCTCTAGTTGGAGATACGTTGGTTTAGTTGCCTGATAACAGCTGAAAAGAAACTGTTCCTGAATCTGGGCAAGTGCTTTTTCACACTTCTGTACCTCTTATTTGTTGGGTGAGGTGAGGAGGGATTGACTGGGGTGAGACTGTCCTTGGTTTTGCTGGTGGTCTTGCCAAGGCAACATGCGGTGTAGATGGGGTAAATGGAAGGGAAGATCATGAGTATACTGTTGATGTGCGTTGATGTTAGCACGGGTCTTTAATATTTCATGTCTCTTTACAATCTACAAAGAACATAGAACATAGTACTGTACAGCGCAGAAACAGACCCTGGCATGCATATCCAAGACGTTATCCACACTTACCACAATGGCACGGGCAAGCAAATAGTATTGATTTGTCTTTATGGTTAGTGCTCTTCTCAAAATATTTTGTTCCACGGATGTCTTTGGAATTGAATATCAGGAATGGGAATGAACATACATCCACAATTCTAGTGTATACAATATAGAACATAGAATATAGAACAGTACTGCACAGGAACAAGCCCTTTAGCCTGAGTAAGAATTTCATTTTTCAGTTTCAGGATATCTATCTGTCTGTCTGTCTGTCTATCTGTCTGCCTGTCTGCCTGCCTGCCTGTCTCTGTCTGTCTGCCTGTCTGTCTGTCTGTCTGTCTGTCTGTCTGTCTGTCTGTCTGTCTGTCTGTCTGTCTGTCTGTCTAAAAACGGTACCCCACACAACACTTTCCCCCACTACCCATACCCCCCCAGCAAACACATACCCCCCTTCCACACACCCCTCCCCCCACAACCCCTCTGCCCACACATACCCCCCTCCCACACACCATTCCCTCCCATATACCCCTCCCCCCCACACACCCCTCCATGCCCACACACACCCCTCCCTACCCACACTTACCCATCTCCAACACACCCCCCCCCCCCACAAACCCCCCTGCACACACAACCCCACAACCGCCCCCCCACAATGCCCCCCCTCCACAATGCCCCCCCCACAATGCCACAACCCACCCATACCCCCCCAACTCCCCCACCCACACACTGCTCCCCACAACCACCCCTCTCCCCCACAACCCCCTCTCCCCCCACAAACCACCCCCCCCCCACACAACCGCTTCCCCACACACCCCTCCTCCCACAAACCCCCCTCCCAACCACAACCCTCTCTCCCCCCACAAACCCCCTCCCCCACCCAACCCCCCTCCCCCCACACCCCCTTCCCCTACAACATCCCCTCGCCCCCATAACCCCCCTCCCCCACACACACCCCCTCCCCATCCACAAACCCCTCCTCCACAACACTCCTGCCCACCCACCCTGCACATAACCCCCACCTGCCCACAATCCCCCCCATGCCCACAACCCCCAACTTCCCTCTTGCCCACAACCTCCCCTCCTGCCCACAACCCCCCCCCCCTTGGGGGTAGGGAGTGTCTGAGGGTAGGAGAAAGGAGAGGGTGGGAGTGGGGGTGAGAGGTGAAGGACGGAGTGGAGGAGGGGAGGAGGGGAGGAGGTGATGGGAGAGAAGGAGGGTGAAGCGGAGGGGGAGGGGGAGGGAGTGTTGGGGGATGAGGGGAAATGAGCTGCACCTGCGCAGTTGGGAGCTATGGATGAGTGGTGGAATATTGCGTTGGGCGAACGGGTTATGTTGGGGAAATGGGTGATGGAGTGATTGGCTCCGGGATGAGTGCCAATGTCACTTTTGGGGACCAGCCCTCCCGTGTGACGTCACCCCCCCCCCCCGCGTTGGGGCACCATGCCCGATGAGACCCACTTGGGTCTAGTATATTACTAAAACACTCATCTTGTTTCTGTGTGTGCGGATATGTGCGTGATCCTGAAATTACGCCAAAACATTACATGATAGCTCTAAATTTTTTACAAAATCTCAATTTGAGAAAGATTTCTTCCAATCTGAACTGGCTGTTACCAGCTATGGCATCACATTGCCCTATCCTATCAGCTACAATGTTGCTATCTCAGGACACTGAGTCCATGACAGTAAAAGGTCCTTCAGGGGAAGAATCTGCCAGCCTAACCCAGCACATATGTGATTGCAAAACCACAGCAAAGTTGAATGATTAGATCTGCATAACAAAAGTTGGCCTTGTCAGTGACACCTACATCACATTAAAGATTAAAAAAATGTTGGTGCAATTGCATTTTTTTTAGTTTAAAATGAGGGAGGGTGAAAAAATGAGCCGACCTCCACAGTTGGGGGCTATGGAACATTGCATTGGGGGAACGGGTTGTGTTGGGGGAACGGGTGAGTGGTGGAATCTTACATTGGAGAATGCATTGCATTGGGGGACCAGGCCTCCCATGGGGGTCAGGGGTGAGTGGTCAAATATTGGGTTGGGGAAATGGGTTGCGTTGGCGGACCAGGCCACCCGTGTGAAACACTCTTGTCTCACGACTCTTGACAATGTCTGTGCCGAACGTGATCCCAAATTACTACATGGCGTAGTGGTAGAGTTACTGCCTTCCAGCGCCCGAGACCTGGGTTTGATCCTGACTACGGGTGCTGTCTGTACGGAGCAAGCGATGAACTCGCTATGAAAACATGGAGGGGACGGGGGACACAATATTTTGACACACACACACACACGCATGCGCGAGGCCTCGGTGGCTCAATCCAGTGTTAAACAAAGATATTGTGCTGGCTCCCGACCTCGCTGGCCACCCGTGGGGCGGGGGGGGGGGGCACTCAGGTGGGGACGAGACAGTGCCGGAGACCCGGCCGGGATCGATCCTGGCTGCGGATGAGGCACAGGTCTTGGGGGGGGGGGATGTCCCCCACCTCTCAAAACATGGGGGGGATGTGTCCCCTCTGCCCCCCCCCCCCCCGTGTTTTCCGCCCCAGGTACGGAGTTTGTACATTTCTCCCCCGTGACTGCAATGGTTTTCTCCAGGTTCTCCGGTTTCCTTGCACAAAAAAATGTACAGGTTTATAGGTTGATTGGCTTCAGTAATATAAAACTGTAAAATTATCCTTAGTGAGTCAGATAGTGTTAGTGTATGGAGGTCGCTGGTCGGAGCAGATTCGGTGGACCAAAGGGCCTGTTTCCACACTGATCTCTAAATTAATACTAAAACTAACTCCTCTGTCTGCATGTGATCCATACTGCGTGACCCCATTGCAAATCCATGTACAAATCTGAAAGTCTCTGTACATCCATGTACATAACTGAATCGTATCTGACTCTACCACCCTAACAAATTCCAGGCTCCCACCAGTCTCTGTGTAAAAATATTGCTCTGCACATCACCTTTAAACTTTGCCATTCTCATTTTAAAGCTATGCTCTCCAGTCCTTGACATTTCCACCCTGGGATCAAGGATATGAAGCAGATAACCTGTCCTGACTAATCCGCTTTGCAAGTGTGTCAGCCAAACTGTGTTGTGCCTGGTGTGAAAACACAGATAATTAAAGAAAGCATTTAACAAAAAAAAATTACAAATCATGAAGTTCAATTAATATTTAATAAGCAGCAGAAATGCCTTTGAACCAAATGAAGTCCTTGTCCCAATGGTACAATATAATAATCCATGATGCTATGAATACTAACTACTTATTTAGTGACAAGACTTTGGGAGAGGGTGTAGCTGAACAGAATTAATTACTGTTTTTTGTAATATCTCAATATCTCCTGCTCTGTCCTTATTTGGTGAAGATGTACGAAATATGTCACCACATGTTTGACGATGGATTGCTACATCATTTTCATTTCTGTTTTTAAATTAAAAAAGAAGGGGGAATAAAAGCTAAAAACATAACTGTGGATGCTGGATATCTGAAAACAATAAGAAGAAAATGCTGCTGGAAATACTGGATGCTGGAAATATGCTGGAAATAACCAATATATATATAATGACTGGATAGTAGGCAAACAAAAGCTTTTGTTTTTCCACAAAAACTGGATAGTAGGCAAACAAAAGTAGTTTGACTCAAATACCTACTACCCAAACTGAGACCATTTTCCTTCATGTCGCGTTGCCATTCTCCCCACACGTCTGATGAAGGATCCCAACCCAAACGTCACCTATCCATTCAGAGATGCTGCCTCACTTATTGAGTTGCTCCAGCACTTTATTTTTTTTCTGTTGTAAACCAGCATCTGCAGTTCCTTGTATGCGGGAGTCTTTCTTTGCATTTTCCACTTTGTATTTTTCTTTCTAACATATTTTCGCTGTCACGCTCCTTCTTCTTGTCCCTTTTACTTCTAGCTTCCCGACTAGAGTGTAAAATCTTCATGTTGCGCTGCCTTTTCTCTCTGCATCCTGCAACATTAAGTGTTGCCTTTTTATTCGCTTTGTCTCTCTACCAGCCTCTTTTGTTATTTCTATTTCTGACTCTTCCAGCTTCTCGTATTCACACCCTCTGTCTGTCTGTCTCTTTGAGAATGAAATGACGGATCTGTCACAGGAGCTTATTCCTTCTCTGTCAATTCTCCGCTGCAGATTCCTAAATGGTGCAGTCAGTTTTGAGATGTTTACAGAAAAATGTTCCCTCTCTTGTTGCCTCTCTCACTTCCAGCACATTAAAACTCCACTCACTAACTCTAGAATATGGCAGCAATTAAACCAAGGTCCACTTGAGCGAACATAAAAATCCCACAGTGCTATTTTATAGAAGAGCAGATGAGTTCAACAAGAGACCTGGCCGATATTTATCCCTCGAACTCGAGCAAAATTATTAAAAACAGAATTAACTATTCAATCCCTTTTTTGAATCTTTTATTGCAGAAATTGGATGCTGTGCTCACACTGGAGTACTTTGGGACCTTCTAAAAACAAATCTTTTTTTTCGATCCCGACTATACATGATTGTGAATAACTAGTACTGATACAAGGCAGTGGGGTATCTCTGAGAAAGACATAATTATGGGAATGAGTCCCACTGAGCAAAGTCAGGAGTGAATTTCTGCTGAATTCTCAGCCAACTGTTGTATAAAGGTAATATTCAGATTAAAATGTGGAATAAAAGATTTGAATGGGGACTCTCAGTTCAATTCATTTGCAGGTATATAAAAATGAGTAGACAGTGATAATCTTTTTCCCATGGATGGGAAAATCAAATACTAGATGGCACAGGCTCAAGGTGAGAGGGGCCAAGTTTGAAGGAGATGTACAGGGCAGGTTTTTTTTACACAGAGGGTGGTGAGTACATGTTGCCAGGGGTGGTGGTTGAGGAAGATACGTTTGTGGTGTTTAAAGACTTTTGCACAGGCATATGGATTTGCAGGGAATGGAGGGATAAGGGTTATGTGCGGGTAGATAGGTGATGGCATTGGCATTATGTTCAGCATAGAGATTGTGAGCTGAAGGGCCTGTTCTTGTGCTGTATTGTTCTATGTTCTATGATCTTTGTTCTAAGTCTTAAATCAATTGTGTTGCGCACGATTAGGCTTTTCTCAGTAATGTGTTTCATTTTTAGTCTTCCTAATCTCTCCCTTTAAAAGCACCCTGACCAAGATATTAAAGGATTGGAAGATAATGAAAGAGTGATATTGTAGCGGCACCTCTGGGAGGGGTCGTGTTTTCGCGCGGTTTTCAGGGTTCCACCCTTCAGTCGTGCGAGACCACCGTTGTGGTCAGTTGTGTTTTCAGTGGCAATTGTCAAGACCGTGATCGGTGACTCATCATGTGAATAAATCTGATTTAAACCAACCGCCTTTTTCTTGATCCGCCAAATTGGTGACCTAGACTTGTCTAACAGGAGTTAGACGGTAAGAATATGCAGGACAATTACCTTCCCGCCGGCACTGCGGGCGCCCGGCAGGACTCGGTCAGCCTCAGACTGCCCACGTTTTGGCCGATCAGCCCCAGATATGGTTTGCGCACATGGAGGCGTTGTTCCACCTGCAACACATAGTCGCTGATGAGACGAGATATTTCCACGTGGTGGGAGCCCTACCGCAGGAGTCTGCCACCCGTTTGCTGCCCTACCTGCGAGAGCCACCTGCAACGGCCAAGTACGATGGTCTCAAGGCCCTGCCGCTGCACACGTTCGGGCTCATTCATCGTGACTGTGCCGCAAGGATCCTTCACATAGACAGTATGGGTGATAGAAGACCCTCCGCCTTGATGGCCCAGATGCTGGCCTTGATGGATGGGCACCGGCTTTCCTTTAACAGATGCCCGATGAAGTCCGCCTGATGCTTGCTGGCGGCAACTTCAATGATCCTCAACAGCTCGCGGGGAGGGCCGATGAGCTGTGGATGACACGGTTCCAGGAGGTCTGCGTCTTCAGCTGTCCAGCTGCACCAACTCGATTAACTCTACACGAGGAGGGCCCGCCACTGGCCCCCTTTGAGGAACCACCGGCACGCCCCGAGACCCACAGTAGTCGCCACTGTTGCTACTATCACCTCCATTTCGGCGCGGAGGCGCGGCGCTGCCGAAATCCTTGCACGTTTCAGGGAAATGCCTTGGCCGATCGCCTGTCGAGGCGACAGCGATCGGCCCGAACGAACGTCTCTATGTTCGTGACCGCCACACTGGCCACCATTTTCTCGCTCTCATCGGCATCCTTCCCCCGACCGGCCTTGATACCCGTGATGGTAAGATAGGCCCCGTCCTCTCGGCCATTAATGGGAGTGACATTCGAATGTACGGTACGCGGACCCTTAATCTCATTTTCAACTCCCACACGTACAGGTGGAAGTTCATCGTCTCTAATGTTGCCCGGCCGATCTTGGGGGCCAATTTCCTGCGCGCGTTCTCCCTTATTGTCAACATGTGAGGCAGTCGTATGGTCCCGTTGTCAGACCTCCACCCCGATGCTCCACGCAGCTTACCCCCGCTCGACCCGCAACCCAACAACATCGCGGAGGTCGAGGGCCCTTTCGCTGCTCTCCTCTCTGAGTTCCCCGAGCTCCTTACGCCCCATTTCAGCGGGGCACATCCCATCACGGTGCAGTGCATCATATCCCTACCGAGGGCCCACCGGTGCACGCCCGCGCATGCCGCCTGCCTCCGGACAAGCTGTGCATCACCCGCGATGAATTCCAATTGATGGAAGACATGGGCATTGTCTGGCGGTCCGATAGTCCATATGCCTCCCCGCTCCATCTGGTCCCGAAGGCGTCTGGAGGGTGGAGGCTGTGCGGTGATTACCCGGTGCCCCGTATACAGGATTTTTTAGCACACCTCAAGGGCGCCACTTTCTACTCAAAAGTGGACCTGATCTGGAGTTATAATCAGATCCCTGTCCACCCCGATGACATCCCCAAGACATCCATTATCACCCCGTTAGGCCTTTTTGAATTGCTTTGAATGCCTTTCGGCTGCTCAGGTGTTCCAGTGGCTTATGGATCAGGTTGGGCGGGGCCTGCCGTATGCTCTTAAAAATAGTGGAGTCAGGGGATATGGGGAGAAGGCAGGAACGGGGTACTGATTGGGGATGATCAGCCATGATCACATTGAATGGTGGTGCTGGCTCGAAGGGCCAAATGGCCTACTCCTGCACCTATTGTCTATTGTCAATTGACTTAATTTACTTGGACGACATTCTGCTGGCCAGTAGTTCGCAGGCAGACCGCGTTAAGCACCTTCGCCTTTTGTTCGAGGGACTGCGCGAACACAGCTCGGTGATGAACCCCGCGAAGTGCCAGTTCGGCCTGTGCTCCATTTCGTTCTTGGGGCATCGGATCACCGCACAGGGTGCTGAGCCGCTTTCCGCGAAGGTAGATGCTATTCGAGAGTTCCCTCGGCCGTTGATTTGTGGGCTGCCAGGAAGCAGCGGCACCTCGCCAACATATTCACAACTTCACAACTGACATTCAGCATGTGGCTGGGAAACTTAACATCGTAGCCGACGCTTTGATCGCCCGGCAGTTCCGTCGGTCTCGGCTCTGGACCGGGGCATCAACTACGGTGATGTGGCAGCGGCCTAACGGGCCTTAGGTTAGCCAAGGTGCCTTGCAGCACGGCTGGTATTAAGGTCCATGTGCCACAGGCAATGCAGAATTGTGCTTATGTTTGCCTTTGCAGGGACGCTCACCACTCGCCACTGCAGCGGGTTTATGAGGGGCCGTATTGGGTGCTGCGAACTGGAGTCATGTTCGACACGGGTGGCCGGGAGGAATTCGTCTCCGTCGGCCATCTCAAGCCCGCTCATGTGGATGAGGACAGCCCAGTGGTAGTGGCTACAGTCCGCTGGCCGTTCAGTCCTCCCTCGTTCATGGTTTACGCGTCCTCCCGGCCCTGTTCCGCCGGTCCCTGTTGCTACGCACGTCCCGTGTGTGAGGACCACACGTTCAGGCCGTACCATTCGGCTCCCGGTTTGTTTCCGTTCCTCGGTTTCTGGGGTGGGTCATGTAGCAGCACCTGCTGGTGCTCGCAAGTATCGAACCCCTGCGGTCGGAATCTGTGACTGGGAGCGGTCGTGTTTTTGCGCGGTTTTTCAGGGTTCTGCCCTTCAGTCGTTGTGAGACCACCGTTGTGGTCAGTTATGTTTTCAGTGACATTTGTCAATACCGTGATCGGTGCATCATATTGAGAATAAATCTGATTTAAACTAACCGCCTTTGTCTTGATCCACCAAAATATTCCGAATGGAGTGATTTGTCTCCTCTGCTTATAGGCTGGGTGCAGCAGCAGAGTTGCTGTCTTACAGAGACCTGGGTTCAATCCTGACTATGGAGCTATCTGTCCAGAGTTTGTGCGTTTCCCAGTGGTTTTCGCAGGGTGCTCCAGTTTCCTCCCACATTCCAATGAAGTGCAGGTTTGTAGGTTAATTAGTTTCTATAAATTGTCCCTAGAGTCTAGGGTGGAACTAGTGTATGTGTGTTTGTTGGTCGTTGTGGCCTCGGTGGGTTGAATGGCTTGTCTCCACACTGTATCTCTGAAACTAAAAAAAGCTTACCTTGCTCCAAGGAAAAATAATCTGGGTTTTGGAACTCAATTCCCAGAATTAATGGGTCAGTGACCAACCTTGTACCCCTCTGATTTCCTTAACCAGGGGCACTTTTAAAGTCTGGCTCTGCCTTTGACAAAAGACATCAGCCTTTGTGGGGTTTTATACATACTCAGTAGTGAGAGCATAATTCAGTCTCACAAACGCAGCAGGGGTGAATTTAATTTGTTATTAATTAAAATAGGCTGGAACACACAGTAGGCTGGACTGGGCCTGCCCAGAGTGTAACACAATGTCAAGTGAAATACATCAACTACCGAAGAATCATGCGAGAATGGCAATAAAAATGAACATGGGTTCAATTAAACTGTTTTGCTCATTACCACTTAAACATTAAATAACTGAATGCGCTACAAGGAGAAAAGTTCAGTTCTCTTGTTGTAGACAAAAAAATTGCCAGGACACATATCATTTCTTGCTGGTGTCGAGGGTGGATCATAAGTTGTGTAGGAGCTTGTCTGCCTAATTTAAGCTGCATAAATTGTTTAGGTGCTTAGACTGCCTAATTTAAGTAATACCTTTTACTCTTGAACTCTGTCAGGGAACGTGTTTGGATTCTCATTCCTCTGATTGAATCACAGTAAGATCAGTAGGAACTCCAGATGCTGGTTTACACAAAAGATAGACACAAAATGCCGGAGTAACTCAGCAGGTCAGGCGGCATCTCTGGAGAAAACGAATAGGTGATGATTCGGGTTGAGACCCTTCTTCAGACTGAGTCAGGGTAGAGGGAAACTAGAGGTATGAAAAGGTACAGGACAAATGAGAGCCGGCACCAATGGCCAAGGAACCCACAGTAGTCCATTGTTGGCTGTCGAGGAGGTGATAATGAAGGGATACTAACAGTGAAACTAGCAGGATGACTAGGGTGGGGCAGGGTCGAAGAGAGAGGGAATGTCACGCATCACACATATTATCACACATAATACTGTTCAGCCCAGTAAACATTAATAGAATATTGACTGGCCTTGAGGGGGATACGACATATATTGCCTGAAGTAGATTCATATTGCCCGAGTCGAAGACGAGGGCAATATGGATCTAGAGAGGGCAATATATGTCGTATCCCCCGAAAGAGGACAGTCAATATTGTTATTATTACCCATATCAGACATCTAGAGGAAAATCTGAACATCTCAGCTCGGCGGACTTCCACGTAAAATTTAACCAAAATGGATGCGGCAGTCTTCCTGTCTGCCGTTTGAATATTCTAAATTTCCCACGCAGCGTCACGTTGCCAAGTTCCCGGATGTGAGACCAGGGGAATATAAGACTATTCCCCGCTGTTTTAACAGGTAAAGTCCATAGGCGTTCGCAAGAAAGGGGAATACAAGAAAATATTCCCCTGTTACCCCTGCTGGCAGTAAAAACGAAGGGAATACAATTTTGTAAAAGCATACCTCAGATGTGTGATATGGGTAATAATAACTTAGATCTCTAATTAGACTGCTGGTGTCGCTTAATGTGGAGCATCTTGGTCAACATACTGTTGGCAAGTTGGGCTGAAGGGCCAGGTCCCATGGTGTAGAACCTTATAACTCTGTCACTCAATTAATGCATGAAGAGCTTCAATGCATCAGTGAAGAAATAAAATGACGGACAATTAATATTCTGAATTCCCCTCCATTTAGATTACCAAAACAAATATTCCAATGGATTTAATGCTCTATCGCAGTGGCATATTCCCATTCACTTAATGTTAGCAATGAATAGTAATTGATTTTCACTTCCACCTGTGGAAACTCTTATGCGAAATTCTAAAAAGAAAATAAATTGAAGTGTACCATTTGTATCTCAGCTGACATTTATTTCCTTCATCTACCTTCTTAAATTTCTACCTTAAAAGCGACGATAAATTTTAAATTATCATTGTTAATGTATCTTTATTAACAAAGTGTGTAGGAAGGAACTGCAGTTGCTGGTTTACACCAAAGATAGACACAAAATGCTGGAGTAACTCAGCGGGTCAGGCAGCGTCTCTGGAGAAAAGGAATAGGTGATGTTTCAGGTCAAGACCCTTCTTCAGACTGAGAGTCAGGGAGAGGGAAGCTAGAGGTATGAAAAGGTTCAGAATGAAATCAGAACCAGCACCGATGGCCAACGAACGGTGGAGCCCACAATAGTCCTTTGTTGGCTGTGAAAGACATAAGTGTGTTAGAGTAAAGAATAATGATTTGCATTGATTCAAAAAGTTTGGTGTAGCCAGTCTTCGAAAGAGTTCCCACTCTGGATTGTGTTTAGGGCTGTAAATCGAATTGAAGAACTACAAGATCTCATGTACTCACTTTATTTTGTACTGTACACTGGAGTCTGAAAAGAGTGCATTATAGCTTTATTGACTTTCACTTTTTTATTCCGTATTTTCCTCTTACATATTTTCTCATACGTTTCCTATCTAAAATATCCACGTAGGTTTTCTCCAGGTGCTCCGGTTTCCTCCCACACTCTTCAGGTTTGTAGGTTAACTGGCTTCAGTAAAAATTGTAAATTGTTCCAAGTGTGTAGGATAGTGCTAATGTACGGAATGATCGCTGGTTACCGTGAACTCGGAGGGCCAAAGGCCCTGTTTCCGCACAGTATCTCTAAAGTCTAAAGTTTAAAATCTAAAATGGAGAACATGTCTACTCTACTGGACAACACCGGTCAGGATCGAACCAGGATCTCTGGCGCTGTAAGGCAGCAGATCTACCACTGTGCCACTGTAACTCTTCAAGACTTTCACCTGCAATTAATGTCAAACAATTCAATTTGACATTCAATTTGTTGTTTTCTTTATGTTTTTCACAAAGTTCTGATGATTATTAAATAACCTTTGAAACTACTTGTGTTTTTTTAATTGGTGAGAATTTATTTGCAATTCACCAGAAAGTTTCCAGCTGAGTTCCATCTGTTTCCGACTTACTTCCTTCACAGGATGGCACTCGGCTTCAGAATGGTACTCTTTATTTTCCCAACCATGTTAAATAACATCAGCAGTGTAAATAGACTTCTAAGTTAATGGTTACGAATAATGTGCAGGGTTCTATGTGGTTCAGTCAGAAGCACTTGGTTCCAAACTAATGGAATGCTGTGCATGAACATAAACCATACTCTTGAACGCTTTTGCGGGTGGACTAAAAGTGTATCTTAAGAATGTGGTAATTAGTATTCTCGGTTTTGTTTTAGTTTGGTTAAATAAGGTGACATTTTAATGTCTTCTTGGAAGCTGTTCCTTCAACAATACAGCACCCCTTTCAATCTGACGCTTGTATTTAGTTTAGTTTAGAGACTAACTCAGTCCACCCAGTCCGAGTTGACCGGCGATCCCTGCACACTAATACTATCCTACATACAAGAGACAAATTACAATTTTACCAAAGGCAATTAACCTACAAGCTGTACATCCTTGGAGTGTGGGTGGAAACCAGATCACCCGGAGAAAACCCACAAAGGTCATGGGAGAACGTGCAAACTCTGTAAAGAAGCACCCGTAGTAAGGATGTAATCCGGATCTCTGGTACTGTAAGGCAGCAATTCTACCATTGTACCACTGTGCCGCTCTGGTGTGTTGGGCTATATCTTGTTCTCGTATCTGAAGTCTAGTATAACTGATGATAGAACGGATGGCTGTGTATCTGTCATCAGCTGCACATCAGCAATATAAATTCTCCCATTGAGAGAAATTGATATAGGTTTACAAGCCATTATGTTTCTTTAATAGCTTCTTAAGTTCTTGGAATAAACCATAAAAGTCACCAGTCTTTGAACTGATGTAGATTACACAATAACAGCAGCTTTGTCACAGTGCTGGAATGTCTGACATTGGGATTCCCAGAAATAGAAGGAATAACTTGTTATGCTGTAGCTGCAAGTAAGAAATTTTATTGTTCAATTTCGGCACATACTGCATGACGGTAAAACACTCTTGACTCGACTCTTGTAAAAACGATTATGTAAAAATGAAGATTGGAGAATTGGTGTCAGTTTTCCCTCTGTAGACACAGCGTTGCTTCAGAAAGTTACGGAGTTAACCTTGAGCAAAGCACAAAGTGCTGGAGTATCCATGTTCTCCAGGAAGAAGGGTCTCAACCTGAAACGTTCTCACCACAGATGCTGCCTGGCCCGCTGATTTACTCCAGCTTTTTGTGTCTATGGTTTAAATCACCAATTGCAGTTCCTTCCTGCACATTCTCCAGAGATGCTGCCTGACCTGCTGAGTTACTCCAGCATTATGTGTCTGTCCTTGGTATAAACCAGTATCTATTGTTTTTGTATTAGAAAATAAGGGAGACTGATGGGCTGAACATCTGCAAAAATGCTCAAATTTAGTTCAGTTTAGTTTAGTTATACAGTATGGAAACAGCCCCTTTGGCCCACCGGGTCCGTGCTGACCAGCAATCCCCGCACATTAACACTATCCTACACCCACTAGGGACAATTTTTACATTTACCAAGTCAATTAACCTACAAACCTGTACGTCTTTGGAGTGTGGGAGGAAACAGAAGATCTCGGTGAAAACCCGTGCAGGTCACGGGGAGAACGTTCAAATTCCGTACAGATAGCACCTGCATTCTGGATCGAACCCGGGTCTCCAGCGCTGCATTCACTGTAAGGCAGCAACTCACCCATAACCGCCTAAATGTACAAGAAAAACACTGCAATGCACTTGTCAAATTAAATATTAGGTAAATACACAGTGAAGTCAGCATGAGACATTCCTCCCTTGTATTCCATTACCTTTGGGTTTCAGTTTGAGAGAATAAGGTTCACAGTGATTTGTCTTGATCTGAAGTAAGCTTCATTCATCGAAAATTTACTTCACCCATAATCAGAATCCCATTTATTTCAGCTAGGTAATTTCTATTAATTCTGACCCAGTGCATGTGGCTTGTACTTTAATACTAATCTCTATGGGTTTGCCTCCACGCTGCCTGTCAGCAGAGAGCAAACTTTGAGAGAGCGTTTCTGAGCAGTTAATTTAAAATAAGGAAAATAAATAGATGTATGAATTAGATTCATCTGAGCATAAAATTCCAAATGGAAGCAGCAATGAGCTCCCTGCTGCAATTATTAAACAGCCTATGGCGAGGAAAAGAATGCATGAATGAGAGAAACAGCAGAGCGGGGACGAACAAAGAGAAGAGGCAAAACACAGAGAGGAGGAGCGAAAGGGAGAGTGATAACGAGAGAATGAACAATTGTAAACAAAAGAGAAGAAGGAAGAGACATGAAGATTGAAAGGAAATGAAAAGGTTGAGAGGGAAAATGACCAAGCATGGGCAAAACGGGACTAGCGTGGATTACGGCGTCTTAGTGGACGCATGGACAAGTTTAGTTTAGCTTAGATTAGTTTACTTTAGTTTAGTTTTGTAGTGTGTAGGGTATGGATGAGAACGTGGGATAGTATAGAGCTGGTATGATTGGGTGATCGATGGTTGCCGTGGACGCAGTGGGACCAAAGGCCTGATTCCATGCTGTATCTCTAAAACTAAAACTAAACTAATGCACAGCAGAGAATGTTTGGTGAGACCTCTGTGTCTCCAGAGGGGGGGGGGGGGGGGGGGGGGGGGGAGAGGGGGAGAGTGGAGAGGGGAGAGGGGAGAGTGGAGAGGGGAGAGGGGAAAGTGAATGGACAACTTCCAAAGCTATGACCTCTCCCCTGGAGTAGCTGGAAATAGCAAAGGAGGCAAGTGGCATGGAACATTACCACCAGTGAGTTCACGTCTTTTGCCCATTATCCCAGTGCCGATATTGATGACTAATCCTTCATTGTCAGAGAACACACTTCCCAACAGCAGAATGTTAGCACCTTCAACACCTAGATTGGAGGCTGAGACTAAGCAGTGATCTTATAGCAGTGTATGAAATCATGAGGGGAAAGTTAGGGCACATGCACCCTGAGTAGGGGAATCAACAGGAGGACATGGGTTTAAGGTGAGAGCGGAAAGATTTAACAGGAACCAAAGGGGCAACTTTATCACACAGAAGGTGGTAGGTACATGAACAAGCTTTGCTTGAGGTAGGTACTATAATAGCATTTGAAAGGCACTTTGACAGGCACATGGATAGGAAAGGTTTAGGAGGATATAGGTGGATCACAGACAAATGGGAAAAGTATAGATGGGACATATTGGTCGGCGTGGGCAAGTTGGGCCAACGGGCCTGTTTCCAAGCTGTGTGACTCTATGACTATGGCTGCAGAGGTCGGAAAAGCTGGCTCACTAATAACATCCTCATAGCAATTGTTGCTGATCTTGCTAACAATGTCCATTGAGGATGAATTAGTAGAAACCAAAATTAAAAAGAAAAGTGGATTTTGACACCAATTTGTCAGACATTATTGAAGGTACAGAATTGACTATCTCTGAATCAATAAGTGAAAATCCATATTTCATCAGTACAATACAAGGAGTGGAAGATGGATACAAATTATACGTGACAAGGGCAAATTATCCCATTAGCTAAATTCTGGCTGAAGATAGTGGGGTTTCTCTACGTGACCGATAACAAAATAAGCTGAAAGGAGTGCAGGAGATGCTGAGAGAGATGGCAAATGCAATCTGATGACATTCAGAACTGCCCCACAAGTAGAAGTTATTAGAGGGAGGAACAACTATTTCATGTTGCAATTCATAAGCTTTATCAGAATGCAATTTAGGCAGAAGCTATAAATAGCACGGTGATAACTACGCCTGTAAAAGTTGGAGACAAAATTAAACAGAGAGTTTGCAGTTTAAGTCTAAAGTTAAATAACGATACAGTCCACTTTGATTAATGAAGCATTTTCAAGTCTTATATGCAACAGTTCCAGAGTATTGCAAATAACACACAATAAATAAATAATCGAATTGTACATGTTCAATGAAAGCAAAGAAAGCGAATGGCATGTTGGCCTTCATAACAAGAGGAGTTGAGTATAGGAGCAAAGAGGTCCTTCTGCAGTTGTACAGGTCCCTAGTGTGATCTCACCTGGAGTATTGTGTACAGTTTTGGTCCCCAAATTTGAGGAAGGACATTCTTGCTATTGAGGGTGTGCAGCATAGGTTTACAAGGTTAATTCCCGGGATGGCGAGACTGTCATACGCTGAGACAATGGAGAGGCTGGGCTTGTATACTATGGAATTTAGAAGGATGAGAGGGGATCTTATTGAAACATATAAGATTATTAAGGATTTGGACATGCTAGAGGCAGGAAACATGTTCCCAATATTGGTGGAGTCCAGAACCAGGGACCACAGTTTAAGAATAAGGGTTAAGCCATTTAGAACGGAGATGAGGAAACACTTTTTCACCCAGAGAGTTGTGAGTCTGTAGAATTCTCTGCCTCAGAGGGCGGTGGAGGCCGGTTCTCTGGATACTTTCAAGAGAGCTAGATAGGGCTCTTAAAGATAGCAGAGTCAGGGGATATGGGGAGAAGGTAGGAATGGGGTACTGATTGTGGATGATCAGCCATGAACACATTGAATGATGGTGCTGGCCCACCTGACTCACACACATTTTTCCCTTACCCCTTCCACCTATGTTCTTCCTTTTGACTTTGCTATTCAGACTTCTATCCTTATCTCACACCTTTTGTCTTTCACCTCTGGCCCTTGTCCATCAACTCCCCCCCCCCCCCCCCCGCAAAAAAAAAAGCATAGAACAGTATAGCACAGGATCGGGCCCTTTGGCCCACAATGTTGGTGCTGAACATGATGCTATGTTAAACTGATCTCACCTGTCTTTGCGTGATCCATATTCCCACATTCACTGCATTTCCATGTGGCCATCTAAAAGTCCCTTAAACGTCACCATCGTATCTGCTTCCACCACCAACCCTGGCAGTGCGTTCCAGGCCCCCACTGCTCTCCGTAAAATATCTTTAAATCTCCTTTAAATCTTTCCCCTTTCACATTGTAGCTATACCCTCTAGTGTTGGACTTTTCCACCCTGGGAGAAAGGTTCAGACAGTCCACCCTATCTATGCCTCTCATCATTTTATATACTTCTATATTCTTGCCATAGAGGGAGTACAGAGAAGGTTCACCAGACTGATTCCTGGGATGGCATGACTTCCATATGAAGAAAGACTGGATAGACTTGTACTCGCTGGAATTTAGAAGATTGAGGGGTGATCTCATAGAGACTTACAAAATTCTTAAGGGGTTGGACAGGCTAGATGCAGGAAGATTGTTCCTGACGTTGGGGAAGTCCAGGACAAGGGGTCACAGTTTAAGGATAAGGGGGAAGTCTTTTTTTTTTTGTAAGATATTTTTATTAGAAGTAATTACATATTAAGAAGAAATATAAAATCCAATTAAAGCAAAAGAAAATATTAACGTCACATACATTCTTAATATTTTTAAAATTAACAATCAATCTTATTTGTACTTCTATAATTTTCTTTTTTATTTTATAGCAGTAGGAAATAAAAAAGGGAAAAAGAAAAGACAAAAAAAAAAAAGAGAGATAAACTAATTGAGTGGAGTATTAAACAATATATTCTTCAATGGAGATATATTTATGATCTGTTGTCTATAATTCTTCATCCATTCATACATTCAGGCTTCCGTCATGGCTTCGAACCGGACCATCTTGACCCTTTAAATATTCAATAAATGGAGACCATATTCCTCTGAATTGGTCCAGCCTGTCCATCAGGGCAAGCCTTAATCGTTCCAAGTGTAACGTCTCCGACATTTCTGTAATCCACATTTTAGTTGTGGGGGAAGTAGGACCTTTCCAAAATCTTAGTATTAATTTTTTAAGGGGGAAGTCTTTTAGGACTGAGATGAGAAAATCGTTTCTCACACAGAGAGTGGTGAATCTGTGGAATTCTCTGCCACAGAAGGTAGTTGAGGCCAGTTCGTTGGCCATATTTAAGAGGGAGTTGGATGTGGCCCTTGTGGCTGAAGGGATCAGGGGTATGGAGAGAAGGCAGGTACAGGATACTGAGTTGGATGATCAGCCATGATCATATTGAATGGCGGTGCAGGCTCGAAGGGCCGAATGGCCTGCTCCAGCACCTAATTTCTATGTTTCTATGTTTCTATCAGGTCCCCCCTCAACCACCGATGTGCCAGAGACAACAATCCAAGTCTATCCAACCTCACCCAATAGCTGAAACTCTTGAGTTTACTTCAGTTTAGAGATACAGCATGGAAACAGGCCATTCGGCCCACTGAGTCCTCCGGTCTGACCAATGATCCCCATGCACTAGCACTACCCTACACACAGGGGACAATTTACAATCGGAGAACCCGGGGAAAACCCAGGTGCTCACGGAGAGAATGAACAAACTCCATGCAGACAGCACCCGTAATCAGGATCAAACCCGGGTCTCTGGCACCGTGAGGCAGCAACTCTACAACTGTGCCACTGTGCCGTCCTGCCCTATTTCAGGCAGCTTTCTGGTAAATCTCCTCTGCAACCTCTCCAAAGCATCCACATCTTTTCTGTTGTGGGGCGACCAGAACTGCTTGCGATATTCCAAACACTTTCTTGCTGGTTCTCGATCTCTCCCACTTGCTCTTTCCCCTTTCCCTTTTTCTCATTTTATGAACACATATCAGGTCCTATTGAGGAACAGAAATCTCAGAATACATGGGCAGACACCTTTTTGTACAAATCGATAATAAGAATGTGGTTTATGAGAATCAGGAAGTATTAATGGTGTTCGTCTGGTGAAATAGATTTTCACGTTGCCAAGGGCAAAATTGAAACATTTGCACCACTTAGCCGCATCCAGAATGAATTAACAAAAATGATTCAGTCTGCTCTTAAAATATTTATAATTTGGACTGATTTTATTGAATCCATTAGATGCTTTCTCGCATAGCCTCATGGATGATGACACCATTGATATCTTCAACAGCCTTACAGACAAGAAGAGCACTTTGCTTTAATTACTACCCTCTTGAACGTATGGTAGCTTTGTTCACTCTGTGTCTCTGGGCCAGGGAGGTGAATGCTTCCAATAAGCTCCCTGAGTGTTCTCCAATGGCTCCTGATGCAGAGAAGGCAGTGCGGGTATAGAATACATCTTAGCCATCCTCTGTATACTGAAGGTTGTATAAGACCTGGATGTCCTTTACACAAATGATAATTCAACTATTATCACTAATGCCCATTGACTCCTTCCATTATTTTACCTCCACCTTATCTATGTGACTTCCTCCCTCCATATATCCCCTGATGTCTGGGCACTTCCATAGTTCTGGCTTCCTGTGGAAACAATTCCTCCACCACTGTGTGGCTTCATTTTGACTAATGAAGATAAAAAAGAAAAGGAAGAAAAAAGGGAAGGAAGGAAGGGAGGGAGGGAGGAAGGGAGGAAGGGAGGAAGGGAGGAAGGGAGGGGAAGGGGAGGAGGGGAGGAGGGAGGAGGGGAGGAGGGGAGGAGGGAGGAAGGAGGAGGGAGGAAGGGAGGAGGGAGGAAGGGAGGAAGGGAGGAAGGGAGGAAGGGAGGAAGGGAGGAAGGAGGAAGGGGAGGAAGGGAGGAAGGGAGGAAGGGAGGAAGGGAGGAAGGGAGGAAGGAAGGAAGGAAGGAAGGAAGGAAGGAGGAAGGAAGGAAGGAAGGAAGAAGGAAGGAAGGAAGGAAGGGAGGAAGGGAGGGAGGGAGGGAGGGAGGGAGGGAGGGAGGGAGGGAGGGAGGGAGGAAGGAAGGAAGGAAGGAAGGAAGGAAGGAAGGAAGGAAGGAAGGAAGGAAGGAAGGAAGGAAGGAACATAGTGTCAAGACCATCACATATACCTGTGCATTATCCATATCCCTCCATTTGTTCCATTTTCACGAGCCAATCCAAAAGTCTCTTAAACAACACATCATATTTGTCTCCACTACCATCTCTGTAAAAAACAACTTGCCTCGTAATTAGGTAAAATGTACACCTCTGGACTGCTCATAGTTGCAGTTTTGGGATGCTTATCTAATAAAATATACTTTCAGCACTCTGAGGAAAAAAACGAAATTACGCCGCTCTGTGTGTAAAGAAAATTGCCCCGCACATCTCCTTTAAACTTTGCCTCTCTCACTGTGTGGCGCAATGGCACACTCGTAGAGTTATTCCCTCACAGTGCCAGGGACCCGTGTTCGATCCTGACTACGGGTATTGTCTGTATGGAGTTTGTGCGTTCTCCCTGTGACTGCATGGGGCTTTCTCCGGGTGCGCCGGTTTCTTCCCACATTCCAAAGACTTGCAGGTTTGTAGGTTAATTGGCTTCTATAAATCGCCCCTGGTGCGTAGGATGCGAGAGTGGGATAACATAGAACTAGTGTGAACGGTGATTTATTGTCTGCGTGGAAAAGATTTTCACTGTACCTCGGTACATGTCATAAGAAGCTAAACTCAACTCAGTGGACCAAAGGGCCTGTTTCTACATTGTATCTCTAAACTAGACTAAACTATGTCCTCCGGTTATGTTGGGCATGTTGAAGTAATTGTTTGTTTCAAGCCTCAGTCCACTATTACCCTCCAATCCCCCAAAGCTTGCTACCTACACTCTGCCCCAATGCCTCTTATTTAATTGTGGAATTGCTTATTCTCTTGGTTTACTATTGCAATTAATTCTCTTCTTCACTCTCCAATTCCACCTCCCTTCCGACACATACATACTATATTTCTCTCTCTCTCTCTCTCTCTGTCTCTCTCTCTCTCTCACAATTATTCCAAAGCGTTTGGCTCTGACATTGAGACCTCCTTGAGCGCTCTTGCTTCGCTGTCAAGGAACAGCCAAGCAATCTTACAACAAGCAGGTCAAGTACATTTTTCTGATTTGTGACTGATCCATAAAAATAAGCAAAGTAAGGGTTGTCAGAACAATTTACAGTAGGTGGCTTTTACAAGAATCACATTAACACGGAAAAGAGAAGATATGAATTTTCAACATGAGACCATAGGTCTTTAGAGAATAAAGAAATCCAATGTTTTTTTCTTCTCTGCCTTTGACATTTTTCAGTCTGAAGACGGTTTTACATTCCTTGTCACTCTCCTACTATGAGTAGGTATTCCAGTGCGGAATTCACAATTTCAGGTGCTGTCTTTCAAAGAGACTAGTCTAATCTGTGAGCCAGCATAGACTCGATGGGCTGAACTTCTGTGTCATGATAGAGTGCATGTGGGCCTGGACGGAGTGGATGTGGTGAGGATGTATCCAGTAGTGGAAGAGTCCAGGACCAAAGCACACAGCCTCAAAATAAAAGGATGTACATTTAGAAAGATGAGGAGGAATTTCTTCTAGGACATTCCAGCGCCCGCCGGGGGCTCCAACGTTGTGGCTTTTGGGCCTAGAGCGGGGCCGTACATCGCCCGGCGCGGCCTCAATGGCCGTGGGACTTAACATCGCCCGCCTGGGGCTTCGACATCGGGGGAGAAATGGTGCGGGGGAGAGTGAAGAACTTTGCCTTCCATCACTGTGAGGGGGAGACTCACTGTGATGGATGTTTGTGTGAATTGAATTGTTTGTGTGTGTTTTTTTATGAATTGCTCTGTAAGGTTTGTTGAAACAGAATTTCGTTCGAGCCTCTCTGAGGTGCGAATGACAAGTAATAAAATCTAAAATCTAAAAAGTCAGAGGGTGGTGAATCTGTGGAATTCATTGCCACAGGCAGCAGTGGATGCTAAGAAATTGGATATTTTTAAAGCAGAGATTGATAGGTTCTTGATTAGTAAGGGTGTCAAAGGTTATGGGGAGAAGGCAGGAGAATAGGGTTGAGAGGGAAGGATAGATCAACCATGATCGAATGGCGGAGTACTCAATGGGCCGAATAGGACATAATTCTGCTCCTATGTCTTATAATTATATGATCTTATGAAGGGAAAAAAGATGGCGTGCTACAATGATGACAGAGAATAGGGGAGGAGCCCCGAACCCACAGCACCAGAGATCAGGGTTCGACCCTGACCTTGGATCAGGTTCTGAGTATGTGGCGTTTGCACGTTCTCCCTGTGACCACATGGGTATGCTTCAGGTGCTCCAGTTTCCTCCCACATCCCAAAGACGCGCGGCTTTGCATAATAATTAGTCTCTGTAAATTGCCCCTAGTGTGCAGAATGCGGAGGAGAAAATGGGATAACATAGAACTGTTGTGAATGGGTGATCGAAGGTCGACACGTGGATTTGGTGGGCCAAAGGGCTTATTTTTGTACAGTATCTCTAAACTAAACTAAACTAAACTGGTCTGTGTGGAATAATGACAAATGCTCAGTAGGGCATTAGTGGACATTTCTCAACCATTCTCAGTCTCACTGCAGTCAGAAAGTATCTATCTCCCAATTGCCAGCCATCTCTACTCCCCTTCCCATTCCCCTACTGACCTTTCTGTTCTGGGCCTCCTCCATTGACAGATTGAGGCTGCATGCAAATTGGACGAACAGCACAAATTACAATAGACAATCGGTGCAGGAGTAGGCCATTTGGCCCTTTGAGCCAGCACCGCCATTCAATGTGATCATGGCTGATCATCCCCAATCAGTACCCTGTTCCTGCCTTCTCCCCATATCCCCTGACTCCGCTATTTTTAAGATCACTATCTAGCTCTCTCTTGAAAGCATCCAGAGAACCTGCCTCCACCGAGGCAGAGAATTCCACAGACTCACCACTGTCTGTGAGAAAAAGTGTTTCCTCATCTCCATTCTAAATGGCTTACTCCTTATTCTTAAAATGTGGCCCCTGGTTCCTGTTCCTGCCTCTAGCGTGTCCAAGCACCTCATATTCTGCTTGGGTAGCTTACAACCCAGTGGTATGAATATTGAATACTCTCATTTTAAGTAATTTCATCTCATACTCCCTTCCCCTCCCCATTCATCCTGCCTAGTCTTTTTACCAGTTCCACTGTTCTCCACATTGTTTCTCTTGATTTCACACTTTCCTTAGCCAACAATGGAACTACCAGGCACTGCCCTGCCTGGGGTCATTTGTAGCTGGCCCTGATTTGTCCTGGTCTTTCCAACTTCCAGTTCTCACCTCCCCTCTGCCCCACTGCCTACTTTCAATTGGAAGAAACGTCACCCATCCTTTTTCTCCAGAGATAGAGCATGGTTACTCCAAAGTTACTCCAATGCTTTGTGTCCATCTTTGGTATACACCTGCATATTATACTCCGGTCCTTATTGTTGCTTATTTGAGCCTTGCTGATTAGACATTGGATGAAGCCACATTTAGATGTAATTAAAAGAATGAATTGCATTTCTGTGGCAATTTCACAACCTCAGACACCTTGAAGCACCATGCAGACATTAAAATATTATTGAAGTGCTGTAAATAATTTCTGTGGGAACTGCATAAGACAAATTTGGCACTGCAATATTCCACAAAGTGGAAGGAGATAATGAGTCAGGATGGCACTGTGATGAGGTGGCAGATCTGCTGCCTCACGGCACCAGAGACCTAGGTTCAATCCTGACTATGGGTGTAGTCTGTTCCGGAGTTTATACATTCTCCCTGTGACCGTGTGGATTTTCCCCGGATGCTCCAGTTTCCTCCCACACTCCAAAGGCATTCAGGGTTTGTAGGTTCATTGACCTTGGTAAAAATTGTAAATTGTCCCTAGTGTGTAGGATAGTGCTAGTGCATGGGGACTGCACTTCACAGCGGACTTGGTGGGCGAAGGAATTGTTTCCACGCTGCATCTCTAAACCAATCTAATGTGCAAAGGGAAGTTTTGTTTGATGGGGGGTACAGAACTTCAATGCTTCATTGCTCAGGACAATGAAAAGATTTGCTCAGGACACTGGATAAATGCATGGATAAATTTATGATATGTAAAAAGGTCATTCAGCCCTGCTAAATATTCACCAGTTAGAAAGCAGTCCTAGCCTCACTTCTGCCTCATTGGAGATCTGCAAAATACCTTTAATCGGACTTCACTGGATTTTACCTTGCGCTAAACGTTATGCCAATAGTTTCTGCTAAATATTCAAAAATGTTTTATGTAATTGACCATGCAAGAGGAGTGAAGAAAAATGATCAGCAACTACCTGAGCCCAATGCTGCAAGTCAGAGAAGGGGATACATTTGTAAATTTTTTTGCCTGAAGTAAAATGCTCCTCTGTTCCATTCCCATCTGTTGTTGGAGCCTGAGGTCTTTTCACAAGCAACAGAAGATTAATCCTGAAGTGGACAGTTTTGTTGAGTAAGCCTCCTGCAGCGTTGCCTCGAGGTTGATCCTGTGCAGAGCTGTCTAACCTTGGCTCTGGAAGTTGATTGGAAGTGTCA
The DNA here is from genome assembly GCA_035221665.1 of Okamejei kenojei. Classification (NCBI taxonomy): domain Eukaryota; kingdom Metazoa; phylum Chordata; class Chondrichthyes; order Rajiformes; family Rajidae; genus Okamejei; species Okamejei kenojei. The sequence continues at coordinate 29,402,259 of CM069147.1, read as the reverse complement.
AGCACACTTCAGCTGCTATTAGACTTGCCTCTGTATTAGAAGGTTGCCTGCTTTAGGTTAGACAACTGCACACAGCATGCTGCAATGATACTGCCAGTAACTTTCACCCGTCTTATTTCTTCTCTGCTCCCAACCCGGTAACAAACCCATTCCTCCTTTTCTCCTTCTCACCTACATTCCTTCCTCTGGCTTCACATTTTGTGGCCCTTCTATCGTTCGCTCTTAGCCTCACCCTTTTTAACTTTTCAACTCTTATCTGTGTCCAACCATCTGTCAATTGCCCCCCCCCCCATTTCCGTCACCTGTTTCCAACTATCACTTGCCATCTTGTCCCACTTCTTTTCCAGCTTTCTTCACCCCCCCTCCCCTTTATGCCCCACCTCTTCCCTATGCCCCACCTGGATCTGCCCTCTTTTCTCCCATTCACTGTGCCCTTCCTTCCTCCCCCCCCCCCCCCCCCATCCCCTTCCATGTACATTTGTTCCTCTGGTTTCACATTTCGAGCCTTGTCTATCCTTAGCTCTTCATCTCACACCTTTTGTTCATACATTCATATTTTATAGGAGCAGAATTAAGCCATTCGGCCCATCAAGTCTACTCCACCATTCAATCGTGGCTGATCTATCTTTCCCTCTCAACCCCATAGTTCTGCCTTCTCCCCTTAACCCCTGATATCCATACTAATCAAGAATCAGTCAATCTCTGCTTTAAAAATATCCATTGTCTTGGCCTCCACGGTCTTTTCATCTCTGGCTTTTGGCAATCAAACACCCCCACTCACCTGTATCCACCTATCACTTGCCAGACTTTGTCCTGCTCCCACTTCTCTTCCAGTTTTCTCCACCCACTCCCCACCCCTAGACCATCAGTCTGAAGAAGGGTCTGTTTAGATTATTATTATCACCGAGATACAGTGAGAAACCTATTTTGTTGCATGCTATCCAGTCAGCAATAAGACTATACATGATAACAATCAAACCATCTATAGTGTACAGATATAGGATAAAGGGTATAACATTTAGATAAAGTCCAGTAAAGTCTAATTAAAGATAGTTTATGCTTCTCCAATGAGGTAGATGGGAGGTAAGGACCACTTTCTAGTTGGCGAGAGATTGGTTTAGTTGCTTGATAAGAGCTGGGGAGAAACTCTCTCTCTCTCATACTTTTTATCTTTTCATCTCTAACCTTCACCCAATCACCGATTAATCAAACCTCCCCATTCACTTGTGTCCACCTTTAACTTGCCACTGCTCTTCCAGGTTTTCCTCCCCCCTCCCCCCAGAAAATCTCAAGAAGGGCCCTGACGTGAAACATCACCTATCCATGTCCTCTAGAGATGCTGCCTGACCAGCTGAGATAATCCAGCACTTTGTGTCTCTTTTTTATAAACGAGTATCTGCAGTTCATTGTGTCCTCATTAAAAGCAATGACTTGCTTTTGTTTTACCTCTGAAGAAGCCTATGACATAATTCTGAGAAACTTGTTGCAAAAGATCCCACGAGAACAATGGCTCTATGGTAGATTTTCTGCCTCACGAGTTTGTTCCTGACCTCGGGCACTGCCCCTGTGTCGTGGCTCAGTAGGGCGGCACAATGGCGCAATAGTAGAGATGCTGCCTTACAGCACCAGAGACCTGGGTTCAATCATGACTTCAGTCGCTGCCCTTGTGGGGTTTGCATGTTCTCCCTGTGACCGCATGGGATTTCTCCGGGTGCTCCGGTTACCTCCCATGTCCCAAAGACGTGCAGGTTTGTAGGTTAATTGGCTTCTGTAAATTGCAAATTGTCCCTAGTGTGTAAGATAGTGCTAGTGTATGGGGTGAAGGGCCTGTTTTTGCGCTAAATCACTAAAGCCTAAAGTCTAAAGTAAAATCTAAGCATTTTGACAAAGAGCAGATGCGTCTTGGCCAATTAGATGATCTGGTCATCATATTGGAGATGGTAGAACAGGCTGGGTGCCAATTATTTGCCTTTATCACTGAATTACAACCCTGACCATTCAACCAGCAGTTCGGTGGTTGTGAAGTGCTTTTCTGCAGATCATGGCAGTCTCTCTAGAAATACGTCTTTGCCTTCGTCAGGGAACCTTCCAACCCAGGAGTGCCAATACTGCAAGTAGGTTAATGGGACAGTGCAGTCTCGGGCAAGATAAATGTGAGGCCACATTTACCTCTTTGGAGACACTGAGTAATAGTTCGTTTTGAATATCACTTTTGTTTTGTTATATAGCTGTCACTTTTCGATAGTGTGCCGTTAGATTAGAATTGAAGAGCTAGGTCGCAGGGGTGCCTGAATAGTTGATGTCAAATTGTTTTAAGAGATTGATTTAGCTCACTGAGTGAAACTTTTATCTTTGTATTTACTGGCGACAATGAGACGATTGTTTAGCCCAAGATAGACACAAAAAGCTGGAGTAACTCAACGGGACAGGCAGCATTTCTGGAGAGAAGGAATGGGTGATGTTTCGGGTCGAGACCCTTCTTAGTCAGATGAGAGGTGGGGGCAGGACAAATCCTGGCAAGTGATAGGTGGATACAGGTATGGGTGGTGATCAGCCGATGGGTGGACAATAGCCAGAGATGAAAAGACAAAAGGAGTGAGATAAGGAGAGAAGAAAAGAAGAGACACGAATTGGGAAGCCAAAGGAAGGTATAAAATTGGACTAGATTAGTGTAAATGGTTGATCCATGGTCAGTAAATGTGTGAACCATGGTAAGAAGGAAGTGCAGATGCTGGTGCTGGTTTACATTGAGTATAGACACAAAATGATGAAGTGTTGGGCAGCATCTCTGGAAAAAAGGAATAGGTGACGTTTTGGGTCGAGGACCCTTCTTCAAACTGCACCTATTTCCATGCTGTGTCTTTCCATCTACAGTATCCATAGGAGCATGAACATAAGAACTAGAAGCAGTAATACGTCATTTGGATCCTTACACAATAAAATCTTGGATGTTGTTTTACCTTCCGGCCATGAATCTTTTCCTCCCTTAACATACAAAAATAAATTGAGTCTCCGGAGGCAGGGATTCAATGCAACTCATTAAAATCACAAATCTGGTACTAGGTAGGACATCTTGGTATTTGAACATTCTTTTTCTCTGGCAGTCGAAGACTGTGCTGGCTCATTAGAGGTGCTGTTTAATTTTACCGCTCATTCCTGCTCTTACTGTGAAAAGGGAAGTGAATCACATTTACCTGAGATTTTTCGTAGAACCTGGACTGTCGAGGTGTGGTGTAAAGCAGAGGGGCAAGTTGGTGAAGGATCTTGGATTTCTAGATGTTAGAGCCATACAGCTATGGTGAGAAACAGGTACATTCAGTCCCACTCGTCCATGCTAACCAAGGTGCCAATCTCAGCTAGTCCCACATTTGCTTGTGTTTGGCCCACATCCCTCTAAATCCTTCCTATCGACACAAAGTCACAGAGTGCTGGAGTAAGTCGACGGGTTAGGCGGTATCTCTGGACAAAACAATCGTCCCTAGTGTGTTGAATAGAACTAGTGTGCGGGTGATCATTAGTCTACGCAGACACAATGGGCCATAGGATCTGTTTCCACACTGTATCGCTAAACTAAACTAAACTACACTACACTAAACAACAGGTGGCCAATAATTTTACCTGCATCTTAAACTACATAATTGGTTGGGATGTTTCATTTTGGGACACTTTAGAAAAATAATGCTCTGCTTTAATGAAAGTTGTCCTGACCCCTAATCTTTAGACTTTTGACTTTTGACTTTAGAGATACAGCATGGGAACAGGCCCTTCGGCCCACTGAGTTCATGCCATCCAGCGATCACCCCAAACACTAGCATTATCCTACACACACAAGGGACAATTTACAATTTCACAGAAGCCAATTAACCTATAAACCTGTAATTCTTTGGCGTGTGGGAGGAACTGGAGCACCTAGAACAACTCTAGCACTGCAGCACTGTACCTTATTAGCCTTCCTGTTCACCACTCTCACATCTCGGTCTTAAAGATTCCCCTTATCCTTCTCTGCAGAGTCTTTCTTCATCAGTCCTGACATCCCAGGAATCATCATACCCCAGTATACAGACCCCAGTATACAGATCAACATGTTGCACTTTAATTGTGAAGGTAATTCCATTATTTAAAACCTAGCCATCATAATATCAGTAACAATTGGCTCGTAACTTTCACTTGCAGTTTCCTTATTTGCGACCTTAACTAAAATAAATTAGCTCAGTTATATTCCAATGGGGGAATGAGGTTTCAGATGAGTACGTCAGTACATCTTCCATTAATGCGGCACAGTGTGATTTCAATTGCACAGAATTTACTAATAATTTATGAATGACTAAAACATACTTAGCATCAAAATGAAACCATATGATATTATGTGAATTCTTAATGCATTCAGATAAGATTGCTTTGCCTGATATTTTGACAGAGAAAAAAAAGAAATCCATTTAAAATAAACTAGTTTATACTTGTATGAAAATGTAGCCAGAGGAATTTGATAGAATGCATTGTGTCTTTGTCTGATAAAACCACAGTGTATCATACAGGATTTTGTGTTAAACAGAACTTGCAATCAAGGTGTTATTATCTCATGAGCAAAGGTTTTTTTTTATGACATTATGGTGATGTAGTAAGAATGTGGGGAGAAGAGTGGCACGGTGGCGCAGCAGTAGAGTTGCCCCCTTACAGCGCCAGAGACCCAGGTACGATCCTGACTAGGGGTGCTGTCTGTACGGAGTTTGTACATCTTCCCCGTGACTGCGTAAGTTGTCCTCCCACACTCCAAAGACCTACAGAGTTTGTACATCTTCCCCGTGACTGCGTAAGTTGTCCTCCCACACTCCAAAGACCTACAGATTTGCAAGTAAATTGGCTTCTGTAAAGATTGTAAATTATCCCTAGTGTAGGATAGTGCAAGTGGGCCAACGGACCTATATCTGTGCTGCCCTCTAAACTGAACTAAACTAAACCTGCAGCGGGAATGCACAGACGGCATTTTGGGTGGAGACTCTTCTTCAGGATGACCCTTAAACATTATCTGTCCTTTTCCCTCCACAGATGCTGCTTCACTTGTTGAGTTCCACCAGCACTGTGTTTTGCTCACTCTTCTACATGTTACTCTCCAAAAATCAGAGGCCACTGGGATGCACATTGCTGCAGCTGGTAGGACTGCTGACTCATTGTGACCACAGATTAGGACACAAAATGCTGGAGTAAATCAGCGGGTCAGGCAGCATCCCAAGAGAACATGGATAGTTTAAAGAAGAGTCCTGACTGAAAACGTTATCTGTTCCTTCCCTTCGCAGATGCTGCCTGACACATTGAGCTCCTCCAACACATTATATGGAATGAACTGCAAGTTCAAGTTCAAGTCACATTTATTGTCACATGCACCAATTGGTACAGTGAGATTTGAGTTACCATACAGCCATACGAATAAAATGAACACAATACATGATAGAATTTAACATGAACATCCCCACACAATGAGTCCAGAACCAAGGGCCACAGTCTTAGAATAAAGGGAAGGTCATTTAAGACTGAGGTGAGAAAAAACTTTTTCTCCCAGAGAGTTGTGAATTTATGGAATTCCCTGCCACAGAGGGCAGTGGAGGCCACATCACTGGATGGATATGAGAGAGAGTTAGATAGAGCTCTAGGGGCTAGTGGAGTCAAGGGATATGGGGAGAAGGCAGGCACGGGTTATTGATAGGGGACGATCAGCCATGATCACAATGAATGGTGGTGCTGGCTCGAAGGGCCGAATGGCCTCCCCCTGCACCAATTTTCTATGTTTCTACATCGGAAACAATGTTTTCCACTGTGAGGGAAGGCAATAAAGTTCAGTCATCTTCCGCTCCTCTTTGTTCACCCGTGGTCTGGGCCTTTGTGCCCTCCGCAGTCACTGCTGTGGCAGCCCAATATTCAGGCCCTCTCACCGGGATGATCGGAGCTCAGGTGTCGGAACAGAAGAACACACTCAGCGGCTTGGAGTTTCCTTAATTGGCCACGTCTTACCGGAGACCGTGTCTTCCGAGTCCACAGGCCGAGCTGGGCGGAGATTCAACACTGGAGATCCTCGGCAAAAGATCCCAGGCCTCCGCAATGTTAAAGTCAGCATTGCACGCGGCTAGAAGTTCCGCAACCCACAGCTCTACGGTGTTCATCAGCAGGCCCAACACTCCGGAGCTCCAACACAGGCAATCCCCGGCAGGGCATCATCCCGCTCTGCGATGGAATTCAGTGCTGCACCGCTGCTAAAGCTCTGGCCGGTCTCCAGCAGGCCTCACCAATCCAGTTGGTAGGTCGCGAGGGCGCGGGGGGGGGGGGGGGGGGGGGGGAGGGGGGGGGGGGGAAGATGCGACTTGGATAAAAGATGCATCTCCATCCAGGCAAGTGACTGGGAAACGGTTTCCCCCTATTCCCCTCCCCACCACCACCCACATAAAAAAGACTAAGAAACCTTTAAAACATACTTTTAGGCACACAAAAAATAACAAAAAAGAGTGAAAGAACGGACAGCTGCTGATGAGGCTGCCACACTCAATGGCGCCACCCGGTTGAAATTAGGAGGTGATAAAGCAGGAACTATCTTCTTCTTTCGTGTGGTGTGCACAGCCTAAAGCTGTTGGACAACTTGTTCTATTTGATCTTCCGTTTGTGCACGTCGAGTTGATTGCATTAGTCGAAACAGGGCGGACCACATGAAGGTTGCAATCTTTCACCCCAAGCAGGAACTATAACACCATTTAACAGACAAACACAAAGTGCTGGAGTAAACTCAGCGGGTCAGGCAGCAATTCTGGAGTAAAAGGATGGGTGATATTTCGAGTTGGGACCCTTCTCCAGACTGAAGAAGTGTCCCAACCCGAAACATCACCCAACCTTTTTCCCCAGTGATGCTGTTTGACCCGCTGAGTTAATCCAGCATTTTGTGTCTGTCTTTGGTATAAACCAACACCTGCAGTTCATTGTATCAACAATTCAAAAACACTTGGACAGAATGGTTTAGAGGGATATAGGATATGGAGGAAGGATGTGGAACCTAAAACATAAAACAGTACAGCACAGGAACAGGCTCTTCAACCCACAACATGGACAAATGTGATTAGCTTAGTTGGGGCATTTTTACTAATAAGAGCGTGTTAGGTCGAAGGACCCGTTTACGTGCTGTATGACTCTATGACTTAAAATAAAGTACATCACCATCTGTTTTTTGAATGCTGTGAGTCTGTGAAGGGTGCGATGGAAATATGTCCTCTTCTTTCTAACTGTTGGTCTTATATATCTCTGTTAGCAATATGCAAAAACCGTGAATGAGACATCAGGTATTTATTTCACAGACTGGGGAGTCCTATTATTGATTCTACATGCTGCAGAAGGCCAATACATGAATCTTTTTCTAGTTCACTGGTGCTCCACATATTGCCTCTGGTCTGCTTCCATTTCCCACGAGATTTACCAAGGCACTAAACAGATGGAACTGCAGCTCTCTGTGACCTGTGTACATTTGTGTTCCTCGAAAGTAAGACGACTTTATTCACCAGCCTCTATTTAAACGAACTGAGGAGTTTTAAGATGTGTGAAACGCCTATTAGAGAGATCAGATCCAGAGGAATAAATAGGTTTGTAGTGTCTGTGGGAAATAAGGTTTCTAGCAGTCTTTTTTTTGTCGAAGAATCATATATGCAACAAAGGAAGAAATTCTTACATTTCTAAAGCACCTTTCAAATCACTGTCATAGTGTCCATTTACAGGCAATCATTGTGCTGTTGTTACTGTAATAAAGCACACACAACAGCCAGTGTCCAAAGCAAGAGCCCACGAGAATCACATTGATAACAAACAGATAAACCATCAGTCATTCTCAATGGAATTTGAAACCGATTCCTCCTCCCGTAGATAGGGGTCTAAAAGTGAATGTAGTTCATAAGTCCAATTCTCTATTCCTTTAAAATTCGAACAGGGCTTCTCTGAAGGTGCTGTCCAAATGATCATATCTCCCCGGCTTTTTGCACACAGCCTCTCAAAATCCACCCCTTTCAAACTTTGTATTGCATTTGATCCCGTCAGCCTTTCTAAGTGGATTCCAAACAGCACATTGCTTCCAAAAAAAATCTCTACTTTAACGTCATGTCATTTGAGAAACATTTGGACAGGTACATGGATAGGGTAGGTTTGGAGGGATATAGGATGAAGGCAGGCATGTGGGACCAGTGTAGATAGGACATGCTGGTCAGCATGGGCAAAGGGCTGAAGGGCCTGTTTCCACGATGTATTACTCTATGACTCCGTGACTCTAACTGCTGGGGGTGGAAGAGCATTGTGGAATTCAAAGATAATAGGAGAGGGGTCTGGAGGGAGAAGGTAAATGAACAATGGACATGAGGAAGAGACAGGAGGCTATAGACAGGGCTTCAATAATTAAATAGGAAGATCAATGTTGAAATGGAAAAGTTGCTGATAAGTAGAGGAAGTAAAAGCTTCCCAGTTATAAGACGTTAATTACTAATTCTGTCACGATTTATTTGAGAGCATCTTCCTAGTGCATTTATTTGATGAACTCCCCAAGTCTGTAGTTCCACCTGCCGTCTCCAATCACATGGCACTTCTGCCAGTTTATTACAATGTGTTAATTGAGATATCGCTGGTATATTGTGTACTTTTTCCTTCCTGTGTAGTGCTAATGAATCCTGCAAGGACAGAAATAGAAAGCTTTTCACTGTACCTTGGTACACGTGACAATAAAAAATTAAACTGGAAGCTAAGTTTACAGTTTACCGTGGCATAGTGGTACAGTGGTAGAGTTGCTGCTTTACAGTGCTTACAGTGCCAGAAACCCGGTTCGATCCTGGCTACGGGTGCGTGACTGTACGTCCTCCCCATAACTGCGTGTGTTTTCTACGAAAACTTTGGTTCCATTCAACACTCCAAAGACATACAGATTTGTAGGTTAATTGGCTTGGCGTAAATGTAAAAATTGTCCCAATAAGATAGTGTTAATGTGCCGGGATTGGTGCTCTGTGCAGACTTGGTGGGCCGAAGGGCCTGTTTCCACGCTATATCTAAAACTAAACTAAACTGTTTATATTTGGAAAATATTGCTTTTCTGTGGAAACTCTGTTGAAGAGTGGTGCAGGTGGTAGAACCCCTGCCTCACAGTGTGAGAGACCTGATCTTGAGAGTTCGATCCTGACCTCGGGTGCAGGCTGTATGGAGTTTGCACGTTCTCTCTGTGTTTCCCCTGGGTTTTTCTGTTTCCTCCCACATATCTAAGACATGTGGGTTTGTAGGTTAATTGACTTCTGTAATTGGTCACTAATATACAGGATAGAACTAGTGTACAGGTGATCACTGGTCGGTGTGGACTCGGTGAGCCGAAGGACATGTCTCCATGCTGTGTCTCGAAACTAAACTAAAAGTGGAATAACATCGAACCTGTGTGATCGATGGTTGGTGCGGACTCTACACGTGCAGTTCTTTGCTTCTTTACTTTAGTTCAGTTTATTATTGTCAAGTGTATTGAGGCTCAGTGAAAAGCTTTGTTGTCACGTGTGTCCAGTCAACGAAAAGACTACACATGATTTCAATCTAGTCACCCACAGTGTACAGAAACAGGATAAAGGGTATAATGTTCAAGGCGGCACGGTTGCACAACAGTTGATTTGCTACCTCAAAGTGTCAGGGACCCGGTTTCCATCCCAACTACTGTCTGTACGGAGGTTGCAGGATCTCTCATTGACTGCGTGCATTTTCCCCAGGTGCTCCGGTTTCCTCTTGCACTTCAATGATGTTCAGGTTTGTAGGTTAATTGGTTTCTGTCAAGATTGTAAATTGTCCCTAGTGTATAGGATAGGGACAATGTGTACCGGGATCGCTGGTTGAGGCGGACTCAGTGGGCCTATTTCCATGCTGTATCTCTAAACTGAACTAAACTCTAAACTAATAAATGGTACAACATGAAGTGTAGATGGAGTGAATGGTTGGGGAGTATGGACTCTGTGATGGACTGGGCTACATCCACAACTCACTACAATTTCTAGTGGTTTTAGGGACATTTCTATTTATCCACTTTCTCCCAAAACTGATTTATATCTGTCTTTCAATTATATTTTGTCTATATGTTTTTGAGACACAGCACGGAAACAGGCCATTCAGACCACTGACTCCATGCCAACCAGTGATCCCCGCATACACTAACACTATCCTACACACTAGGGACAATTTACAATTTTACCAATGCCAATTAACCCACAAACCTGCTTTTCTCTGGAGTGTGGGAGGAAACCGGAGCTCCCAGACAAAACCCGCATGGTCACTGGAAGAACATGGAAACTCCATACAGACAGCATCCATAGTCAGGATCGAACCCGGGACTGTGCTGCTGCAAGTCTAGCGCTGCGCCACTGTGCCACCCATACTTAGAGCCTCAGCACAGCCACGGGTTTAACATCAATCACCACTTGTAGGTTCCACTTTTAAACAACTCTGTGAAAATTCTCCTTCGCATCTATCTTGTCACACAAGACTGCTTATTTTGAGATCAAAGCCTCTTATCTTCCTGGAATTAAATGCATATCCCACTAGTGTAAGTGGTGACTTTCTAATCATCTGTTTCCTTCTGCAAGTACTGCCAATTAAGGCATATAGCATTTGGTTTGGTATTTTGAGTCCAAAAGCATTGCACAGTGACAACACACGTGAAATGCACTTTCTCCCTTTTAGCATTTCAATCTGGTGATCAAAGAGTGGTAGTTATAGAGGATCATTTTTATCTTTGGCTGCCAATTTGAGATTATCAATCAATTCTACCTCAATATCTATTGACAAGTGCCATTACAGAATACATAACTCTGTGCCTTGCTAACCTAATATAATGGAGCTCCACAGGGAATGAGCACTGGGATTCCAGGAAAGGTTTCACATAACAGGCAACGAGACCCTTTGAAGTTGTTACTTCAGTGCAGACGGTGAGCGAGGCTGCCTCTGAAAAGCTTCCTTAATCACATCTCCTGAAGGAGTCAATTACACAACAGGAAGTTATAACGAGTGTCAATCTTGTAACCAGTTTTCATAAGTTCGTAAGTGGTAGGAGCAAAATTAGGCCTTTCAGCCCATCGAGTCTATTTCATATTTTTTTAGTTTAGAGATACATTGTGGAAACAGGCCATTCGGCCCACCGAGCCCGCACTGACCAGCAATCCTCACACAATACACTAACCTGCACACACTGGGGACAATTTTATATTTACACCGCCAATTAGAACAAAGAAGGGAAGAAGGTTGAACTTTTTTTGCCTTCCATCACAGTGAGGGATGTCGGGGAGTCGCTGTGGTGGATGGTCATCTTAAAAATGTATTTGGGTGTCTTGTTGCTCTTTATTGATATGACTGTATGGCAAATCAAATTCCTAGTATGTTGCAAAACACACTTGGCTAATAAAGTACTATTATGATTATGATTAGGATTATGAGATTAAGACAGAGGTAGAAGGTGACGTGTGATACAAAAGGCTACAGTTGCTGTAATTTGAGAAGCAAAGCATATGATGAGTGGAACCAGATTATGGAACAATGGTGGGCAGATGGAACCAGAATGAAACTGGGTGAGCAGGAAGGGAGTGGTTAAGAAGAAGTAAATAAATCTAGGATTAATATAAAGATAAACACAAAGTGCTGGAATAACTCAGTTGGTCAGGCAGCACGGAGGAAAAGGATAGGTCGGGACTATTCTTCAGATCAAATTAATGTAGATGGGTGCCTTATTGCAAGTGTGGAATTGATGAGTCAAGGTAGTTATCTTTGATCTAAATGACTCCATGACCCTGAAGTTGGTAAAAGAGGGGTAAAAGTTCTAAGATAATTGGGCCAAGGATTAGAGGAGCAATGAGCACATACGTTCATTCTTCTAAGAGGCTGGTTTGAAACATTAGAAGAAGGCTTGTAGAAGCAGAAGCACTCACTACACTTAATGACTGCTTCAAGATCCACAGCCTACAATTGTACAGAGAGCCAGGATGAGAATTACCCTGAACAGCTTTTTGTTGGTTGACACTGACATGGACTCCAACTGTGCCATGAATTTTCAGAATTCTCTCTGTCAAGTTCTCAAGAAAGTGAGCAAACCCAGTGACATAAAATTACCTGTGGATATCTTGTTAATGCAAATATAATCCATTGCTTCCAGACATTTGTTTTAGGAACCTACTGCTTGGAGATATGTTTAACTGATGGAATAATCTAACATCAGATGTAGTCACACACACAATGATGTGCCAGAGTGGTTTGATATATAAAGCTTGAAGTTCTCTCCAGGATCTGATTCATAAATTTCAGGCGACACTACGTTACCATGGCAATGTCAAGTTCCTGCAATATTCCTACATAAGAATGGACCTGAATCTTTAATATGATCATTCCAATGAATATTTAATCACTGTTATTTTAACCAAATGTTGAAAAGTAGCTATAAAAGTTTTGCCACTGCATGCAGTTCCAATTTCCTTTTTTATAAAGAGGAATATCTTTGGGGGTAATTCAGTGAAGGTTCAAAGTATTGATTCCAATAATGGAGGGCATATTGAGCTGGATGGATCCACTGGCATACAGAAGAATGAAAGATGATCTCAGGGAAACACAAAGCTCATGTGAGATCTTGAACAAAACACACAGGTCAAAGTTTTGCTCAAGATTCGTGAAGGGCTTGAAGGGAACCAATGTCCTTGGGGGAGTGTTTGCTAGTGCTGTCAGGGAGGATTTAAACTAATGTGGCAGGGGGATGGGAGCATGAGCAGAGAGACAGAGGGATATAAAATGAGGGTAGAAGCAATAGGTAGCAAGGTGAAAAGTAAAAGTGGCAGGCAGAAAAATCCAGGGCAAAAATCAAAAAGGGCCACTTTTCAACATAATTGTATAAGGGGTAAGAGTGTTGTAAAAACAAGCCTGAAGGCTTTGTGTCTCAATGCAAGGAGCATTCGTAATAAGGTGGATGTGCAGATAGTTATTAATGAATATGATATAGTTCAGATCACGGAGACATGGCTCCAGGGTGACCAAGGCTGGGAGCTGAACATCCAGGGATATTCAATATTCAGGAGGGATAGACAGAAAGGAAAAGGAGGTGGAGTAGCGTTGCTGGTTAGAGAGGAGATTAACGCAATAGAAAGGAATGACATTTGCTTGGAGGATGTGGAATCGATATGGGTAGAGCTGCGAAACACTAAGGGGCAGAAAACGCTAGTGGTTGTGTACCTAACAGTAGTAGTCGAGTTGGGGATGGCATCAAACATGAAATTAGAAATGCGTGCAACAAGGGTAAAACAGTTATAATGGGTGACTTCAATCTACATATAGATTGGGTGAATCAAATTGGCAGGGGTGCTGAGGAAGAGGATTTCTTGGAATGTATGCGGGATAGTTTTCTAAACCAACATGTAGAGGAACCAACGAGAGAGCAGGCTATTCTAGACTGGGTATTGAGTAATGAGGAAGGGTTAGTTAGCAGTCTTGTTGTGCGTGGCCCCTTGGGCAAGAGTGACCATAATATGGTTGAGTTCTTCATTAGGATGGAGAGTGACATTGTTCATTCAGAAACAAGGGTTCTGAACTTAAAGAAAGGTATGAGGGTATGAGACGTGAAACGTGAAAGAGACTGGCAAGTGATTCTTAAAGGGTTGACAGTGGATATGCAATGGAAGGCATTTAAAGACTGCATGGATGAACTACAGCAATTGTTCATCCTGATTTGGCAAAAGAATAAATCAGGGAAGGTAGTGCATCCGTGGATAACAAGGGAAATCAGGGATTGTATCAAAACTAAAGGTGAAGCATACAAATTAGCCAGAAAATGCAGCCTACCAGGGGACTGGGAGAAATTCAGTCCAGCAGAGGAGGACAATGCTTAATTAGGAAAGGGAAAATAGATTATGAAAGAAAACTGGCACGGAACATAAAAACGGACTGCAAAATTTTTTATAGATAGGAGAAGAGAAAACGGTTAGTTAAAACAAATGTAGGTCCCTTGTAGTCAGAAACTGCTGAATTGATCATGGGGAACAAGGACATGGCAGAATAATTGAATAACTACTTTGGTTCTGTCTTCACAAAGGAAGACAAATAATCTGCCGGAAATAGCAGGGGACTGGGTGTTAAATGAGATGGAGGAACTGAGTGAAATCCAGGTTAGCCGGGAAGTGGTGTTAGGTAAATTGAATGGATTAAAGGCCGATAAATCCACAGGGCCAGATAGGATCCATCCCAGAGTACATAAGGAAGTAGCCCCAGATATAGTGGATGCATTAGTGATAATATTTCAAAACTCTTTAGATTCTGGAGTAGTTCCTGAGGATTGGAGGGTAGCTAATGTAACCCCACTTTTTAAAAAGGGAGGGAGAGAGAAAACGGGGAATTACAGACCAGTTAGTCTAACATCAGTAGTGGGGAAAATGCTAGAGTCAGTTATTAAAGATGGGATAGCAGCACATTTGGAAAACGGTGAAATCATTGGACAAAGTCAGCATGGATATGAAAGGTAAATCATGTCTGACGAAACTTATAGAATTTTTGACGATGTAACTAGTAGAGTGGATAAGGGAGAACCTGTGGATGTGTTATATCTGGACTTTCAGAAGGCTTTCGACAAGGTCCCACATAAGAGATTAGCATACAAACTTAAAGCACACTGTATTGGGGGTTCAGTATTGATGTGGATAGAAAATTGGCTGGCAGACAGGAAGCAAAGAGTAGGAGTAAACGGGTCATTTTCAGAATGGCAGGCAGTGACTAGTGGGGTCCCGCAAGGCTCAGTGCTGGGACCCCAGCTATTTAAATATATGTTAATTATCTGGATGAGGGAATTGAATGCAACATCTCCAAGTTTGCGCATTACACGAAACTGGGGGGCATTGTTAGCTGTGAGGAGGATTCTAGGAGGCTGCAAGGTGATTTGGATAGGTTGGGTGAGTTGGCAAATGCTTGGCAGATGCAGTATAATGTGGATAAATGTGAGGTTATCCACTTTGGCGGCAAAAACAGGAGGGTAGGTTATTATCTGAATGGAGGCCGATTAGGAAAAGGGGAGATGCAACAAGATCTGGGTGTCATGGTACTCCAGTCATTGTAAGTAAACATGCAGGTACAGCAGGCTGTGAAGAAAGCAAATGGTATGTTGGCATTCATAGCAAAAGGATTTGAGTACAAGAGCAGGAAGGTTCTACTGCAGTTGTACAGGGTCTTGGTGAGGCCACACCTGGAGTATTGCATACAGTTTTGGTCTCCTAATCTGAGGAAAGACACTCTTGCCATAGAGGGTGTACAGAGAAGGTTCACCAGACTGATTCCTGGGGTGGCAGGACTTCCATATGAAGAAAGACTGGATAGACTCGGCGTACTCACTGGAATTTAGGAAATTGAGCAGGGATCTTATAGAGACTTACAAAATTCTTAAGAGTTTGGACAGGCTAGATGCAGGAAGATTGTTCCCGATGTTGGGGAACTCCAGAACAAGGGGTCACAGTTTAAGGATAAGGGGGAAGTCTTTTAGGACCGAGATGAGAAGATCTTTTTCCACACAGAGAGTGGTGAGTCTGTGGAATTCTCTGCCACAGAAGGTAGTTGAGGCCAGTTCATTGGCTATATTTAAGAGCGAGTTAGATGTGGCCCTTGTGGCTAAGGGGATCAGAGGGTATGGAGAGAAGGCAGGTACAGGATACTGAGTTGGATGATCAGCCATGATCATATTGAATGGCGGTGCAGGCTCAAAGGGCCGAATGGCCTACTCCTGCACCTATTTTCAATGTTTCTATGTTTCTATGAACACTGCACAACGCTAACCATAACAACTATGATGTAGAAATAAGGAACTACGGATGCTGGTCATGCAGTATCTCTGGATGAAACATGGATAGGTGACATTTCGGGTTGAGATCCTTCTTCAGAAGAGATTTCTGTTCCAAAACTTCACCTACCCATGTTCTCCAGAGATGCTGCCTGACCTGCTGAGTTACTCCAGAAATTTGTGTATTTTTGGACAGCAACTATGATCTTCTATAGACTATATCTTTGGTTGCACTATGGACTTCAGTTTTTACACTAATATGGTTACTTGGTATTACAGTTAGTAATTTATTGTATTTATGATTATTGTATATTTATCTATGCTATTTGGTATATAAGTCTGTTACTCTGCTGCAAGTAAGAATTTCATTGCCCGTTGAAGGTACATATGACAATTAAACACTTGATTCTTGACACCTAATAGACTCTCATTTTGGAATCACCTGCAAACACTAAACCAATTTGCAAACCATTCATGAGCAAAATGAGTCACCAGATTGGAGTTTTGGACATGTTTCTTGCAATAGAAGTTGAATCAACGAAACATGTGTTTTGAAATTACATAAGAGGAGGGAAATTCATTTTAAGGCACATTAAGCAATATTGTTTATTATGTGTATCAGAAACCATCGTTATTCAGGCATTAAACGTTTTAAGCAAAAAATTGTATTGAAAAAACAGAAATTAACCATTGGTTGACAAGCCACATTGCTAATCAAAAAGAGTATAGATGTGGATAGTTAATCCTTAATGGAATTACCAATCTAAGGAGAAAGATTATGGGAATTTAGCAAACAAGCAACATGGCAACAGTCAAGCAACAACTCATCGTTGCCATGGTTATGACGCTTTTTGTGAGATCAATTAAACAACCATCGCAGAGTTGAGAAATGCACCATCAGTTACTTACACTAAACAGACATATGTGAGACAGGGCGGCACAGTGTTCAATGTTCTACGTTCTGAATAGAAGGCTACAGAGTCAAGAGTGTTTAATTGTCATATGTACTGACAACAGGACAAGATATTTCTTATGACAGCAGCATTACTGACTTGCAAGCATACACATACATAACATATAACAAAGAATAACTCAATAAATTAATAACCCCAATACTGGGTGGGTTTCCTCCAGTTGCTCCAATTTCCTCCCACACTCCAAAGACATGCAGGTCTGTATGTTAAATGCTTGTGTAGGATAGTGCTAGTGTATAGGGATCGTGTGGATTCGGTGGGCAGAAGGGCCTCTTTGCAAACTGTATATCTCTCTATAGAAGACAAGTTAGAAATGTATTCTCAGTTCCGAGGAGGAGATTGGCCATTCTTGCCTGGTCTGGCAATATTTGTAATTCCAACCCCAGTACAAGTTTAGTATAGTTTAGAAATATAGCATGGAAACAAGCCCTTCAGCCCATCGAGTCCACAGGGACCATCAATCACAAAAATGCTTTTCATAGTACCTTGGTGGATGTGACAATAATAAACTAAACTAAACTAAACTAAACATGTTTATGCTCGTTCTATGTTATTCCACTTTCTCATCCCTACATACTATAGACAATTACAGAGATTAATTGACCTGAAGCACCTGAAGATAACCCACGCAGTCATTGGAACAACATGCAAACTCCACACAGATAGAACCCAAGGTCAGGATTGAATCCGGGTTAAGTTTACTTTAGAGATACAGCGCGGAAACAGGCCCTTTGTCCTACCGAGTCTGTACCGGCCAACAATCCCGCCCACTAACACTGTCCTACACACTCTAAGGACAATTTACATTTATACTTAAGCCAATTAAACTACAAACCTGTACGTCTTTGTAGTGTGGGAGGAAACTGCAGATCTCAGAGAAAACCCAAGCAGGTCATGGGAAGAACATACAAACTCTGTATGGACGGCACCCGAGGTCAGAATCGAACCCTGGGTCTCTGGTGCTGTGAGGCAGAAACTCTACCAGCTGCATCACTGGGTGTGTGATTGGCTGTGAAATGGCTCCAGAGTGGTCTTGTACAGTTAACATCATGAGCAATTAGGAATAGCCAAGAAATCCGGACCTTGCCAGTGAATGGCCAGATCTCAAAAAAAGTAATGAGAATAATTAACAGCATTATAAGAAGGGCAAATATGTTTGGGCAAATATGCTTTAAGCATTTTCTGTCTCATTATTTTCCCATCAAAAACATTTTTTTTCTCTAGTTTAGTTTGGAGATACAGCGCAAAAACAGTCCTTTTGGCCCAATGAGTCACGCCGACCAGCCATGCCTGCACACTAACACTATCCTGAACACACTATGGACAATTTATAATTTTACCTAGCCAATTAACCTACAGACACGTACTTCTTTGGAGTGTGGTTGGCAACCGGAGCTCTCGAAGGTCACGGGAAGAATGTACAAACTCCGTCCAGACCAACATCCGTAAGTAAGGGTCAAACCTGGGTATCTGGCACTAGGCAGCAACTCTACCACTGCGCCACTGCACCGCCCCTAAGGATATCTGATACTGATTGAACAAGACATTGCTGAGCATTCTCCTGGTTTTCAATAAAGTAATAGAACAGGATATTTTTCATCCATCCAAGAGGGAGAGAAGAGGTTTACGTTAACAAAAATTGTGTAGAAAATCAGTGCAAAAACACAAGTGCTAGTGGAACACAACACCTCTTGCAGCATCTGTGGAGGGAGATGGGTAGATGATGTTTCAGGTTGGGACCCTTCTTCAGACTGACCCACTCTGAAGAAGGGTCTCGACCCAACATCACCAGTCCATTCTCTCCTGAGATGAAGGGACATAGAACAGAGAACATAGAGCAGTACAGCACAGGAATGGGCCCTTCAGCCCACAATGCTGGTGCCCAACATGATGCATGATGGTCCATGAAAAAGGATCCTGACCCTCCTGTCAATTCCCCCCACAGGTGCTGCCTGACCCGCTGAGTTACTCCACGCTTTGTCTTTTGCTCAAGATTCCAGCATCTGTAGTTCCATGTGTCTCTGAAACATCATTTGTCTACTCTGCTCCACAGATGCTGCTTGACCTGCAGAGTTCCTCCAGCACTTTATTTTTTGCTCAAGATTCCAGCATCAGCAGTTCCTTGTGTCATCGTTCCCTCCACTACCGTGCTCACTCGGAATGAGTTCTTAAATCAGAGATACACCAGAAACCGCAGAATAAATCAATTCAATCTCCTGTCAGGAATCCAGTTAAAGAGGAACTATCTGTCCTGAAATGAAAAGAAGAAATAAATCCTTACAATCATTGAGCATATTATGCTCTAACAAGGGGAATGTGCAGAATTTATATTTCTTTTCAAATTTAGACCACACTTCTGGGTTCCAGCTTAGAGATAAAAATAACTTATTTTCATATCCATCGAACTAAATTTCATTCCTATTGAAACCAATACATTAGATCTTATTGTCATAACTGAATAGTCCACGTTTTTAACTTTTATTGAAGTTATGATCAAACTGTTGAAAGCCAAAAGATTTTTATGTGACGTAGGTTCAATTGAAACGGGAATAAATTCACACGGAAAACGAAGACAGCCTTTTATCCCTACTAGACCTTTCACATCCCTTTCCTGATGTCCCATTCAGTCTTAAAGCCAATTTTTCGTTATTTTAACTCTTGTGAAATAAACGGCAACAAAACTGCATGCAGCAAGCTCTCTCAATATATTGAGCAGTTGAAGAAATAATTATTTGGGCCACGACTCTTCTTCAGAGTGGGTCAGTCTGAAGAAGAGTCCAAACCTGAATCTTCATCTCACCATTTCCATACACAGATGCTGCCTGACACGTTGAGTTACTCCATGCTTTGTTTTTTTGCACTGACATTTTTCTCACCATTGGATTATTGAGATATGATGTTAATGTAAACAGCGGTACAGAAGGCATATGGTATGCTTGAGGTCATTGGAGGACTTTGGTTAGGCCACATTTTGAGTGTTGTATGCAGTTCTGGTGGCTCCATTACAGGAAGGATATGGAGGCTTTGGAAAGGGTGCAGAGGATGTTTATCAAAATGATGCCTGGTTTAGGGGGATCTTAGCTACAAGGAGAGGTTGGACAGATTTAGAACACCGGAGGTTGACAGGAGACCTGATGGAAGTTAATATATAATTATAAGAGTAAAGCAGTAAATAAGGTAGACAGTCAGAACTTTTTTCCTATGATGAAAATATCAAATACTAGAGGGCATAGCTTTTAGGTGAGAGGAGCAAAGTTTAAAGGAGATGTATAGGTCATCTTTTTAACAACCAAGTGGTTGGGGCCTGGGATGCGTTTCCAGGATTGGTGGTGGAGGAAGATATGATAGTGACATCCAAGAGAGTTTTGAATCAGAACATTGAGTTGCAGGGGATGGAGGGGTATAGATTTTGTGCTGGCAGATAAAATTTGGTCTTGGCATCATGTTCGGTAAAGACATTGTGGGCCGAAGGGCCTGTTCCTGTGCTGTACTGTTCGAGGTTCTATGTTCAATGTTCTATGTTCTGAATAGAAGGCTACAGAGTCAAGAGTGTTTAATTGTCATATGTATTGACAACAGGACAGGATATTTCTTATGACAGCAGCATTACTGGCTTGCAAGCGTACACATACATAACATATAACAAAGAATAACTCAATGAATTAATAACCCCAATACTAGTGCAAAAAAGCCTCAACATTCTCAATACAGCCAAAGACAGTCATAGGTGAGCTTAATGTTATGAAGTGTTCACAAGCCTAATGGTTGCTGAGAAGAAGCCATTCTTGAACTTTGACCATGGTTTTCAGACTCCTTTGCCTTCTTCATGGGGGGAGTAAAATGAGAGTGTGGCCAGGATGGTGCGGGTCTTTGATGATATTGGCTGCCTGTCTGAGCCAACACCTCCTGTAGATCCCTTCAACCATGGGGAGCTCAGTACCTGTGTTAAGACCAAGTGGTGGTAAATGAGATGAGGACCGATGAGTACTTAATAGTTAGCATGGACATGGTGGACAGAAGGTATCGTATCTGTGATTATGACTCTATTACTCTAAGATAGAGTAGTGTTAGATGCAAGCATTTCAGGAATAAAGTCAGGAAATATTTCTGCACACAGAGGGTAAGTCGTGTTTGCACCTCTCACAACAATTAGCATTGATCTTGAGTCAATTGTAAATTTCACATCTGAGATCAATAGACTTTTGTTATGCAACAATATTCAGGGATATGAGGAAAGACAACTTAGCTCTAATCTCATTACATGGACTCTTTTGTTTCAGCGAGACCAAGCGCAGACTGCGCGATCGTTTCGCTGAACACCGTCGCTCTGTCTGCCTTGGCCTACATGATCTCCTGGTTGCCAAACATTTTAACTCCCTTTCTCATTCCCATACTAACCTTTCTGTCCTGTGCCTCCTCCACTGTCAGAGTGAGGCCACACGCAAACTGGAGGAACAGTGCCTCATGATTCACTTCCAAGGGCGGCTTACAACCCAGCGATATGCATAATGATTTCTCTAACTTCAAGAAACCTTTGCATCCAACCCCCTCCCCCCCCCCCCACCTCCAACCCCCTCCCCCCCCCCCCAAACTCCAACCCCCTCCCCCTCCCCCCCACCCCCTCCCCCCGCCTCCAGGTCTTCCCCCACCTGAGTTGTCGTACTAGTGTCGCTATGTCACTCTTTGTATCATTCATTATCATCTTCTCCACAGTCCATTGTCGGCTCCACCTTTCCTTGATCATCGTGGCTGGTTTTGATTTGCTCTTTTACATACCTTTCATTCATTTGTTCTATGTACCTTTTCATATCTCTTGTTTCCATCTCCCCGCCTCTCAGTCTGAAGAAAGGTCTCGACCCGAAACGTCACCTATTCCTTTTCTCCAGTGATGCTGCATGACCCGCTGAGTTACTCCAGCTTTTTATGTCTAACTTCATTACACATTGTGTATAAATCACGCAATGTAAATCAGCACAATGACAACGTTTTTTGACAAATGACAAATTTGAAGTAAGACTAAGCTAAGATGAAGTTAGGACCATGGCCACATACTGTACTACAGGAAGAATGTGGATGCTTTGGAGAGATTTACAGAATGCTGCCAGGATTAGAGGCTATTACCTACAATGAGAGGTTAGACTGGGATAGATAGTTATCTCTGGAACACTGAAGGATGAGAGAAAACCTAATAGAATCAAATAAAATGATGAGGCATAAATAGGATGGACTCTCAGAACCCTTTTCCCGGTATGGAAATGTCAAAGACTAGAGGGCATAGCTTTAAGGTGAGAGGGGCAAAGTTTAAAGGAGATGTGCGGGGAATTTTGTTTTACACAGAGGGTGGGGGGTGACTGGAATGTGCTGCCAGGGGTGGTGGTGGAGGCAGATATGACAGTGGCATTTAAGAGACTTTTAGATAGGCACATGGGTACACAGGGAATGGAGGGATATGGATCTTATACATGCAGAGGTGATTAGTTTACCTTAAGACCTTTAGACTTTAGAGATACAGTGTGACCACCAAGTCCACACCGACCAGCGATCCTCATACACCAGCACTATCCTACCCACTGGGAACAATTTACAATTTTACTGAAGCCAATTAACCTACAAACCTGTACATCTTTGGAGTGTGGGGGGAAACCGGAGCCCCCCAAGAAAACCCATGAGGTCACAGGGAGAACATACAAATTACGTACGGAAACCACCCGTAGTCAGGATTGAACCAGGGTCTCTGGCGCTGTGAGGCAGCAATTCTAACGCTGCAACAGTGTGCTGCCCCTAACATGGCATTATGTTCGTTATTGGTATTGGTTTATTATTGCCATATGTACCAAGATACAGTGCAAAACTATTTACACACTATCCAGTCAAATCATACAATTTATGAGTATTGCAGCCATCCTGTATGTAACACTTCTCAAAATATCAATTATTAAGCGCTTCTGAGCCCTGCCATGCAGTGGAGTTATTTGCACATTCAATTTATTTTGAAGCACTCCTGCCACATCCTGTTGCCTAATTATTTGTATTTGTTTGTTTCCCTCCTTCTGGCTGTAACGTTCCCTGCTTTCGGAAGGGTTCACCTCCTTCAGATCGATCCCCGGATGTTTGTAATTCCAGGTGGAAGGACGACGCAGAGGAACAGTTGGTAGATTTTAGTTTAGAGATACATCGCGGAAACAGGCCCTTCGGCCCACCGGGTCCGCGCCGACCAGCGATCCCCTCATATTAACACTATCCTACACCCACTAGGGAAAATGTGTTCAATATTTACCAAGCCAATTAACCTACAAACCTGTATGTCTTTGGAGGGTGGGAGGAAACCAAAGGTCTCGGAGAAACCCCACGCAGGTCACGGGGAGAACATGCAAACTCAGTACAGACAGCACCAGTAGTCGGGATCGAACCCGGGTCTCCGGCGCTGTATTCGCTGTAAGGCAGCAACTCTATCGCTGGGCCACCGTGACCACCCGTTGCCTCACAGCGCCAGAGTTATTGCCTCACAGCGCCAGAGACCTGGGTTCGATCCTGACCTCAGATGCTGTCTCTACAGACTTTGTACATTACCCAGTGACCATGTGGGTTTTCTCCAGGTGCTACAGTTACCTCCCTCATCCCAGATACCTGTGGGTTTGAAGGTTAATTGGCCTCTGTAAATTGGCACAAGTGGATGAGAAAGTGGGATAGCCTAGACTTTAGACATACTGCACGGAGACAGGCCCTTCGGCCCACCGTGTCCACGGCAACCACTGATAACCCCGTACACTAGCACTATCCGACACAACTGTACAGTAAGGACCAATAATAGTTTTACCAAAGCCAATTGACCTTTAAACCTGTACGCCTTTGGAAGTAGGATGGAAACTGGGGCACATGGAGAAAACCCATGCGGTCACAGGGAGAACATACAAACACCATACAGACAGCAGCAGGAGTCAGGATCCAACCTGGGTCTCTGGTGCTGTAAGGCCACAACTCTACCGCTCAACACTGTGCCACCTCCTAGAACCAGTGAGAACAGGTGATTAATGGTCGGCATGGACTCGGTCAGGCCAAAGGAGCTATTTCCATGTTGTATCTGTACACTAAAACTAAAGTAGTGCCTGTCTCAACTACCTACTCCGGCAGTTCGTTCCATACACCCACCACCCTGTGTATGAAAACGTTGCCCCTCAGGTTCCCATTGAAACTAAGCTAAACACAACCTACCTGCAGGAGGTACAAAGCAGACCTCCTTTGCAACCCACAGCGTCCAGACGACCAAGTTGGAGGTTGACACACCAATACTCCACGCCCTCAGCTTTCAATTCCATTGCAGTAAAGGCTCACATTTAACAGATGCTGCCAGTTAAGACAAGGAGGTTGAGAAGGAGCTTCAAGGTGCAGTTTCAATCTCTTCCTTTGCTCGCTTCATCCACCCATAGCTCCATGTGGAAGTGTCATGCTGATTTTATTAAATGATTTATGATTGCAAATTCATTTTTTACATTCTCGTTTATTATGCAGTGTCATTTTTTATCACTGCCGTATTTAATCAGACGCTGGCTTGCATATCATTAGCCACGGAATTGAGCGCACACACCTGGATGGGCTGGGGGAGGTTTTATTAGTCTACCTGAGACTAGCAGGGTGCAACTGAAAATAGAAATGAGATACATAAGTGGGACTCGATGATTTACGTAAACCACAGGCGGAACTGGCAACGCGACTCACTGGGCCCCGGGTGCCTGGGGCGTAAGTGGGTCCCTGGGCCGTTGAAGCCATCAATTGAATATTAAGCAGCAGGAGAGAGAGAGAGAGAGAGAGAGAGAGAGAGAGAGAGAGAGAGAGAGAGAGAGAGATGCTTGTTGGCAGAACATGACCAGAAGTGGCACAGAGGCAGAAAACGGCTTGTCGGAGCAACTCGGAGTCACATAGAAACATAGAAACATAGAAAACAGATGCAGGAGGAGGCCATTTGGCCCTTCGAGCCAGCACCGCCATTCATTGTGATCATGGCTGATTGTCCCCAATCAATAACCTGTGCCTGCCTTCTCCCCATATCCCTTGATTCCACTCTCTTAAATCCATCCAGTGACTTGGCCTCCACTGCCCTCTGTGGCAGGGATTTCCACAAATTCACAACTCTCTGGGTGAAAAAGTTTTTTCTCACCTCAGTCTTAAATGGCTCCCCCTTTATTCTAAGACTGTGGCCCCTGGTTCTGGACTCGCCCAACATTGGGAACATTTTTCCTGCATCTAGCTTGTCCAGTCCTTTTATAATTTTATGTTTCTACAAGATGCCCCCTCATCCTTCTAAACTCCAGTGAATGCAAGCCTAGTCTTTTCAATGAAGTGTTTCTCGAGTTGGACAAGAAAACACCACTGATTATGAATCAGAGCAGGGCATAGTCTCACAAGTGCTAGGTAGAGACTCAAGGAACTGCTGATTCTGGTTTATAACAAAAAAAGACACAAAGTGCTGGAGTAACTCAGCCGGTCAGGCAGCAGCTCATGAGTGATGGGTTTGCAATGACAGATGGGTGGAGTTAGAGGTGAAAAGTAAACAAAATGATGTCAGATAAGGAAAGAGGAGGCGTGAAAGAGTCATAGTAGC
Organism: Okamejei kenojei; assembly: GCA_035221665.1. Lineage (NCBI taxonomy): Eukaryota > Metazoa > Chordata > Chondrichthyes > Rajiformes > Rajidae > Okamejei > Okamejei kenojei. The sequence continues at coordinate 29,376,863 of CM069147.1, read as the reverse complement.
AATGTTACAAAATTTTGAGATTTAAAAAATCAAGTCTGCAATTTATCCCATCAGATAAAGCATAAAAAGAGGTTTAATTTGACACCTAATTCACTTTCATATCTTCAGTATTAGAAAAGTTATGGCCATTTTCATATTCATAAATTAGCATCTTGTTCCCTATTGCCTTTCCATGGACTTAACACAAAAGTTGTGATTGAGGACAGTCAAAAGCCCATAACGTTCTTAAAAATTAAGAGAACTGAAATAAATTTTCAGTTATTATAGATTGAAGCATTCTGAAACAAATATGAAACAATCTTACTTGGATGATCTGAAATTAAAGCATAGTTAGTTACCCAATTGTAGCCAATTACAAAATTCAATTACTAGATCTATACATCTATCCATTTCTTAAGAAAATATTAACATTTTTTAAAAAGCCTAAGTGTCCAAATAACATTCACACAAGAATTCACAATATAACATGATTTTTAAATCTCATTGTCATGAATTTATAGGCCAAATTGAAAAAATTTGTGTTTAATGCCCGTAAATTAATGGCCATTTAAATCAGTTTGTGAGTGGGATTCTGTGGAACGCGATGGATTGGAACGTTGCGGTTGCGGTGAATTTAAGCCCCATATCGGCAGGAAAAATACTGCCGGTTCGTATGGGGAATAAATCACCGTTTTGCAACATGAAAGTTTGATTAAGGTCATCTTAACAAACAAGTTTATATGTAAAGATTAACAGCTTTCCTTTACCTGTCCCCTACGTAAAATCCGTTCCCGTTGTCGGCGTTCACGGCATCAGAAGCTAATTTTAATTTTACTTCAGCGCTGAAATTGTCGGGCGATTAAAAAAAATAAATTCACAGACCGGTAGTCGGAACAAATCTTCAGAAAAAGCTCGCACTCGGAAAAAATATAATTCCGGAAGGTAGGGGAAAACCTCATTTTAACCCCACCCCCCCCCCCCTCAAAGGCGCCAAAGCCGTGCACACGGCCAGTGACAGAACTGCAGCGCCGCTAAAGGTAAGTTTTGTAACATACCTAGCCATAGTCATAGCGTCAAGCAGCAAGGAAACAAGCCCTTCGACACAACTTGCCCACACCAACCAAGATGCCCAATATATTCTTGCCCTACCTGCCTGTGTTTGACCCATATCCCACTGAACCTTTCCTATCCATCTAGGTTTCCAAATTCCTTTTAAATGTTATTATATTGCCAGCCTCAACTACCTCATTTAGCAGCTCGTTCCATATACCCACTGCCCTCTGTGTGAAAAAGTTGCCCCTCTGGTTCCCTTTAATCAAAGCCAAACACAACCTACCTGCAGGTACAAAGTTCCTGTAAAGTATTTCCTCCCTCCCCCCTTTCAAGCTATGTCCTCTAGTCTTTGAAATTACCTCTGGTAAAAAAAACTACTGACTGCCTACCCTATCTATGCTCTCTAATGATTATGTATATATCGATCTATCAGGTCTCCCTGTAACCTCAGGTATTACGGAGAAAACAGTCCAAGTCTGTCAACCTCTCCCTGTGGCTAATATCATCAAATCCACGTGTCATTCTGGTAAACCTGCTCTGCATCCTCTCAAAACTCCATATTCATCCTGTACTGAGGTGGTTAGGACTGCACACAACACATCAAATGCAGCCAAGCCAACGTTCTATATAGCTGAACCTGACTCTCACACTCAATGCCCCGACCAGTAAAGCCAAGCCTATCATATGTCATCTTTACCGCTCAGTTTACTTTAGTTTACTTTAGTTTAGTTAAGTTTAGTTTAGTTGGGTTTAGTTTAGTTTAGATTAGATTAGTTTAGTTGAGTTTAGTTTGGTTTACTTTTGATTTCTTTAAATTGTCACATGTGCTAAGGTACAGTGGAAAGCTTTTGTTGCATGCTATCCACTAAAAGAAAAGACTGTATATGTTTACAATCTATCCATCCACAGTGCACAGATGTAGGATAAAGGGAATAAGTGCAAGTGAGAACAATGAGTGCAAGATAAAGTCCAACAAAGTCCGATTAAAGATAGCTCGAAAGTCTCCGACAAGATAGATGATAGGATCATCCTCCAGTTGGTGATAGGATGGTTCAATTGCATGATAACAGCTGGGAATACACTGTCTCTGAATCTGGAGTTTATTGTGTTTTCGCACTTGGTACCTCTTGCCGGGATGGTGAGAGAGGGAGAGGAAGAGCAAGTGACAGGGTTTTCAGGAGTTTTGGGGCTTGGATATATCCCAAAACCACAAAAAAGAAAAGCCTACATTTCAAAGGCTTTTGAGGGGACCAAATAATATATTAAAGCAAGCCATTGCAACTAATGGCCCTAGTCTCACGGTGCGAGTTGACCCACGGAGGTACGCCGAGTGAAAGACTCGTGTTTGTGGGTGTATCGAGAACTTCAAGTTTATGTTAAAGTGTTTAACAACCGAGTTCCCACGGGTAATGTCATTTCTGCGATGCTCCCAAGTTCCTCCTCCGAAGTTTACCAAGTTCCTCTCCCGTTACTCTTAGCCAACCGTGAATGAAAGGTATGTTTTAATAAAGCATACAAATGTTTTTAAAAGACATCTCCATCCTGTGAGCTTTGAGATTATTTCAGCGCGGCTACATCTATTGATACGACCTACAAAGGGAAAATGCCGCACCTCTCCAGGCAACCAATAACGTGGTAAGTGCCATTTCTTAGTGCTTTATGTTTTAAACATACTGTATTTCCCGGGGTGGGGGGGGGAGGCTCCGTTCATAGTATTTGGGGGAAGTCTGGCGTTGTGAGGCGGGGTTTTGGGGTCAGTAACCACTTTTGCCACGCTCCACAGTCTGAGTGCAGGTAGATGGGACTAGGTGACAGTAAACGGCACGGAGTAAAAGGGCCGAGATGGCCTGTTTCCGTGCTGTCATAGCTATATGGTTTTCTTGTGGCCGGGGAGTGAATTAGCTTGGGTGGCTGCCGCAGCGCTCCGGGCACGGACAGCAGAACTGGCCGCCGCTTCCGAGGAAGGAAGCAGCTCGGGTGACTGACTTTGAGCGGCCACCGGGACCCGACAGCAGACACACACACACACACAGATAGACAGGGAGACACACACACACACACACACACACACAAATACACACAGACATATATATATTGGCGAGAGATTTAGATTTGAAATGCAGGGGGATGATATTTCGCGGAGTTACCCAGCAGTAGGCCACCCATGAACCACTCAAAGTATATATACACACATATATACACATACACATATACATATACACAGGTCTGGGGAAGACAGAGAGGGGAACAATGAGGACACGGAAGTTTAGTGGGGAATCTTATTATGTGGGAAGGAAGTCCAGATGCTGGTTTAAAGACAGACGAAATGCTGGAGTAACTCAGCGGGACAGGCAGCATCTCTGGGTAGTGGTCTAAGGAAGGGTCTTGACCCCATACATCATCATTCCTTCTCTCCGGAGATGCTGCCTGTCCCGCTGAGTTACTCCAGAATTGTGTGTGTGTGAGTTACTCCAGCATTGTGTGTATGTGTGTGTGAGTTACCTTAGCATTGTGTGTGTGTGAGTTACTCCAACATTGTGTGTGTGAGTGTGTGTGTGAGTTACTCCAGCATTGTTCGTGTGTGTGTGAGAGAGAGTTACTCCAGCATTGTGGTGTGTGTGTGTGTGTGTGTGTGTGAGTTACCCCAGCATTGTGTGCGTTTGAATCATGAATTGCCAAGAACAAGGCACTGTAGATACAATATTGTCATACACAAGAAAGGGCAGATGCTAGTTGAAAAAAAGTGAACACATGGGGTTGAAGAAATTTGGAAATGTCATCCCGTCACCCATTCCTTCTCTCCAGAGATGCTGCCTGCCCGCTGAGTTAAAAGAGTTCCCACGGTAGACTCACGAATCACTAAGGTAAATGCACGGGCCACCACATTATAAACAAGTTTAAAATGTTTCAATTTTTAACTTGAACTGTAAATTTGACTCGTGGAAAAAATCAAACATGTTTGATTTTTTTCACGAGTTACCAAGTTTCACGGGTACCTGCCGTTAGCGCCACGAGTCGCTAAGTTGCACGCAAGAGTTCCGACGTTCCCGCTACGTTTAGTGTACGTGATTACCGCGAGTGACAACTCGAGATCACTCGTGGGTCAACTCGCACCGTGAGACAGGGGTTTAACATTTCATCTTGCACAAGGCACAGTGTTGACAAAGACGTTTTCTGAGCATGCAAGTACTGAGGAAATAAAAGAGAAAATCAACTTGCATTTCTGTAACAATTTTCAGATCTTCACTGTGTCTCAAAGAGCTTTTCAGGCAATTGTGCACAGAAAGATTCAAAGAAGAAATAGCCACAGTAGCAATGACAATGTAAAAGCACTTGGAAACTCTTGTGATTGCAAAAAGATTAGCCTTTCTCTGTGCGCAAAGTAAATTCTGAGTTTAACCCTTGTCAGAGTTGTCTGCTGTTTCCATGCATTTCCATTAGATAATTGCATGCTGTCAAATGAAGACAATCTTCTTGTATGTTTAATTCCCTTAAATCTTGTTGATTAAATTCAGCAAACTTGTTGTGGTTCTGCTACAGTTATTAACCTCTGCTGTTTGCATGCCTTCATTCAACAGCATGCAGCATAATAGATTTAATTTTAATTCACCCATAAATTGATTCTGATTTTCAGTTAGAAAAACTGCAGATTTGTTTCACAACTGGGTTCACGGTGTCTGTGGAGAAAGATAGAGAGAGAAAGAGAGAGAGTGAGAGGGTCAGGGAGAAAAAGAGAGATGGAGACGGATGGAAAAAAAGAGAAAGAGGGAAAGTAAAAAAGCGAGAGAGGATGGAGGAGAGAAAGACAAAGAGATAGAAAATAAAGAGGGAGAAAGTAAAAGTGAGAAAGAAATATAGAGGGAGAGAGAGACAGAGGGAGGTTAGGGAGGGAGGGGGGATGAGTGTGTGTGTGTGTGAGAGAGAGAGAGCGAGAGAGAAAGAAAAGAAAAAGCAAAAAAGAGGGAGAGAGCAAGATGAAAGTGAGAGAATGAGAGAACGAGAGAAAGAGAAAGAGAGAGAGAGAGAGAGAGAGAGAGAGAGAGAGAGAGAGAGAGAGAGAGAGAGAGAGAGAGAGAGAGAGAGAGAGAGAGAGAGAGGCAGGCAAGGAACTGAATTCAAGCAACAATGAAGGGACAGATTTTCACAGCCAGTGTTACCAACCACCCAGTGTTGAAAACGTTGGCCCTCAGGTCCCTATTAAATCTTTCTCCTCCCACCTTAAACCTATGTCCTCTGGTTATTCATACCCTTAACCTGGGTAGAACAATCTGTGCATTCACCTGATCTATTCCGCTCCCAGTTTTATAGACAGAGGGGTAGACAAAAAAGCTGGAGAAACTCAGCGGGTGAGGCAGCATCTATGGAGTGAAGGAATAGGTGAGGTTTTCGGGTCAAGATCCATCTTCAGACTGATGTGGGGGTGGGGGGGGGGGGCGGAAGAAGAAAATAAGAGGGGGAGACAGTGGGCTGTGGGAGACCTGGGAAGGGGAGAGGAAGGAGGGAGAAAGCAAGGACTACCTGAAATTGGAGAAGTCAATGTTCATACCATTGGGGTGTAAACTACCCAAGCAAAATATGAGGTGCTGCTCCTCCAATTTGATGTGGGGACTCACTCTGGCCATGGAGGAGGCCCAGGACAGAAAGGTTGGATTCGGAATGGAGGGGGAGTTGAAGTGCTGAGCCACCGGGAGAGTTATGGCCAGAGTTAACCCCTCCCATGCCCTTTGATGGACACAAAATGCTGGAGTAACTCAGTGGGTCAAGCAGCATCTCTGGAGAAAAGGAATAGATGACATTTCGGGTCGACACCCTTCATCAGACTGTGAGTCAGGGGAGAGGGAATCTAGACATATAAAAAGGTTCCAAACAACGCAGGGTCTGCATCAATGACTCGGGGAGGGTTGAGCCCACAACGGTCCATTGTTGGCTGGGGACAAGATGATAATGAAGGGATCCCAATGGTGAAATTTGCAAGAGGACTGGAGAGGGGGGGGGGGGGGGGGGGGTGGAGAGAGAGGACATGCAAGGGTTACTTGAAGGTGGATGAATCAAATTGCATGCTGCTGGGTTGTAAGCTGCCCAAGCAAAATATGAGATGCTGTTCCTTTAATTTGCATGTGGCCTCGCTCTGACAGTGGAGGAGGCCCAGGACAGAAAGGGCAGTATAGGAGTGGGACAGGGAGTTAAAATGTTTAAAATGTTTGTGCCCTTTTGTGTGTTATTCTGCAATTCTTTGTTTCTACATTTCCTCAGCCTAGTTTATTATATTGGAAGCTAAGCATTGAGGTCCCTCTCAAAATCTACAATGCCTTCTATTCATAATCCCCCATAGGATGGTACATCTCCATATTTTCTGGTAATTGCTCTTGCATTTAGGAAGCAATAAAAACATTCCAGTGTTTTACACTCATATCATAGGCCTTTGCTTTGCTTGATTACACTGACAACGATGACACACTCAATTAATGGTTTAAATATATCACTCTCATTATCTGATCTGTGAGAAGATTTATAATAGGATGAAGCGTGAGACTTTGGTGAAGACGCTCACTATCGAGTCAGGTGGGTGATGTGAATTCAAGCCCACATTCCATGCATCAACCTACAATGAGTTTACAGTCTGAAGAAGGGTCCTGACCTGAAATATCACCCATCTTTTTTCTCCAGAGATGCTACCAGACCCGCTGAGTTACTCCAGCACTTCCTGTCTATGATGTGGAATAATGTTCCTATATACTGTACCACCCTGACAAAGAATGGATCTACTGGATGGGTAAAAGTCAAAATGCTGGAGGAACGCAGCAGGTCAGGCAGCATCTATTGAATGGAGATGAGGATTAATTTATTTACTAAGAGGGTGGCGAATCTGTCGAATTCATTGCACGGTGGCTCAGCAGTAGAGTTGCTTTCTTAAAATGCCAGAGACCAGGTTTGATCTGTAGTCAGAGGTCTCTACCGCCGTGTCACTGTGCCACCTCAATGGATTATTTTGGGTCAGGATCTTTCTTCAGATTGATTCTGTAAAAGTTTAGACCAGATGTTAAAACAAGACAGACAAAAGATCCCAGGACCTTTTTTGGAAGAATACACAGCACAGTAGCACAGCTGGCAGAGCTACTGCCTCACCGTTGCAGTGTTCAATCCCGACCTAGGGTGCCGGGTGTGTGGAATTTGCACGTTCTCCATGTGACTGTGTGGGTTTCCACCTGGCTTTTGGGTAGCCTCCCACATCCCAAAGACGTGCAGGTTTGTAGGTTAATTGACTCGGTAAATTTCATCGTGGAGGTGAATAGACAATTTATCACCCCTCCGGCCTCCCCACTTAGAATGGGAGCAAGGGAGCACCACCACCTATAGATTCCCCTCTAAGTCATTCTCCTTGATTTAATTTTGTTTACTTTAGTTTCGTTCACTTTAGTTTACCAAACACACAGAGCCCCTTCGGCCCAACGAGTCCACACCGACCATCAATCGCCCGTTCACACTAGTTCTATGTTATCGCTCTTTTCCATCCACTCCATACACACTAGGGAACATTTACAGAGGGCCAATTAACCTACAACCCGCACGTCTTTTGGATGTCGGAAGGAAACTGGAATACCCGGAGGAAACCCACGAGGTCACAGGAAGACCACGTAACTCCATACTGACAGCACCTGAGGCAACAACTATAACAGCTGCTTTATCTTGCCATCTGGGTTGTATGATCCTTTGCAAATATAAACCTGATTTATCACTGGCACGTAAAGTATCTTCTATCTGAATTGTTAACTCTATATCACCCTTCGGTGGGAACTGTCTGACCTGCAAAATACTTCTTGCATATTCTGTTTATTTCAAAGATACTTAGAACATAGAAAATAGAACAGTATGGGAACTTTGTGCAACAATGTCTATGCACTTGTAATGACAAGATCAACTTCATGCCTGTGCTGAACATGATGCCAAGACATCTCTTACATGCCTGCACGTGATCTATATCCCTCCATTCCCTGCATATCCATGTGACTACTCAAATGTCTCTTAAACGCCACTATCGTATCTGCCTCCATTGCCAGCCCCGGCAGCACCTTCCAGGCACCCATCACCCTCTGTGTAAACAAAGACTTGGCCCTCACATCTCCTTTAAACTTTGCCCCTCTCACCTTAAAGCTATGCCTACTAGTACTTGACTTTTCCCATCCTGGGAAAAAGATTCTAAGTTCTATCGTAAGATCGTAAGTAAAGGAGTAGAATTAGGCCATTTGGCCCATCAAGTCTACGCCGCCATTCAATCATGGCTGATCTGTCTCTCTTTCCTAACCCCATTCTCCTGCCTTCTCCCCTTAACCTCTGATACCTGTACTAATCAAGAATCTATCTATCTCTGCCTTAAATATATCCACTGACTTGGCCTTCACAGCTTTCTGTGGCAAAGAATGTCACAGATTCACCACCTTCTGACTAAAGAAATCCCTCCTCACCTCCTCCCTAAAAGGACGTCCTTTAATTCTATGGCCTTGTGTCCTAGACTCTCCCACTGGTGGAAACATCATCTCCACATGCACTCTATCCAAGCCTTTCACTATTCTGTATGTTTCATAGAGGTCCCCCCCTCATTTTTCTAAACACCAGCGAGTTAAGGTCCAGTGCCATCAAATACTCTTCATATGTTAACCCACTCATTCCTGCTCATACAAGTTGATCTTTCTTTCCTCTTGAATGGCACATTAAAAACCTATCCTGACGTTTACATTTAAGGTGTCAGCTTTTTTTCGGCATTGTTGGCCACCTTTGCAGGCTTTCTCGTCTGATGTACACAACAGGAGGAAAAGCCGTTCAAGGTTGTGAGTTCCTTGATGTGCCGAGAATTATAGAATGATAAATTGGGCTTCCACTTGTGTTCACTGGAGTGTGAATATTCTCACAGTTGAGTAGGAACATCCTGGAAGAATAACACAGCACTGAAGATTGGAGTTAAATGCAAACCTAATTTATCATCAGCACGTAAAGTTGATTGCTGTTAAAAACAGAAGTTTAATTTGCCAAGGGGAAAATAATGGTTTATATCAGATATCAATCACTCACACTTCTGCACTTGGACAGGCTGACTACGTGAACATCTTTCAATCACTATAACTCAGAAAGATCAGAACGATTCGAAGAAACTCCAACAGTGTGATTTTCCAATACTGGTTGCTTTGTGGCCTGATTGGCAACTCAAACGCCCAGGAACGAAGGAGATTACGTAGAGTAGTGGACAATGTCCAGTCCATCACGGGTACTGACCTCCCCACCATCGAAGGGATCTATGGGAGGCGCTGCCTTGAAAATGCTGCCAACATCATCAAGGACTCACATCACCTTGGCCATGCTCTTATTTCACTCCCACCATCAGGAAGAAACATAGAAACATAGAAATAAAGAAAATAGGTGCAAGAATAGGCCATTCGGCCCTTTGAGCCAGCACTCAATATGATCATGGCTGATCATCCAAAATCTGTACCCCGTTCCGGCTTTCTCCCTATATCCCTTGATTCCCTTCGCCCTAAGAGCTAAATCTAACTCTCTCATGAAAACATCCAGTGCCTTCTGTGGCAGTGAATTCTACAGATTCACAACTCTTTAAGTGAAAACGTTTTTCTCATCCCAGTCCTAAATGGCCTACCATTTATTCTTAAACTGTGAGCTCTGGTTCTGGACTCCACAAACATCAGGAACATTTTTCCTGCACCGAGCCTGTCCAATTCCCTAAGAATGTTACATGTTTCCACAAGAGCCCCTATCATCCTTCTAAATTCCAGTGAATATACTGTGAGCCCAGTTGATCCATTCTTTCATCGTATATCAGTCCCACGATCCTGGGATTTAACCTGGTGACCCTACGCTGCACTCCCTCAATAGCAAGAATATCCTTCCTCAAATAAGAAGACAAAAACTGCACACAATGGTGTGGCCTCACCAGGGCCATGTACCATTGCAGTAGGACCTGCTTGCTCCTAAACTCAAACCCGCTGAGTTACTCCAGTTTTTTTTGTCTATCTTCAGAGTTACGATTGGATGAAGAATGTTTTGTGACATCTGAAGCTAATCAGACATTAGATCCTTCTGATGAAAGGTCACTAAATTGCAGTGTTAATTCTAGGCTTTTCTCTCCACATGTGCTGCTTGACCTATGGAGCATTCCTATTATTTCTGACTTTGATTTTGGATCTGCAGCTTTGACAGTACTTTGTTTTTGCATTAAACATCTGACGGCCCTTTTTGAGAAGCGCTGGAAATTTTGCTGGTGTTTGAACCGACAGTCTTCCCCACTGCGAAAGTAAAGCAAGTGATCATTTATCATATTGCTGTTTGTAGAACCCTACTGTGCATAAAATTGCTGATGTATTCATCTAGGTAATGACACTGATTACACCTCAAAGTAACTCATTATATGCAAAGTATTCCTGTGATTCCATTATGTGCTTCAACAAGAAGAAATTTAATGAGTGTAGGAATGCCTAATAGGAAAAGATTTGTCTATTTATAACACTGCCCAGTCCATCACGGGTATTGACCTCCCCACCATCGAAGAGATCTACAGGAATCGCTGCCTCAAAAAGGCAGCCAGCATCAGCAGAGACCCACACCACCCTGGCCACCCATTTCTCTGCTGCCATCGGGAAGAAAGTACAGGTGCCTGAAAACTGTAACGTCCAGTTTCGGGTGTAGCTTCTTCTCCAAAACCAACAGGCTATTAAACGATACAACCTCCAAATAGGCTTTGAACAATATAGATTGGGGACATTATTTTTGGCTTTGCACTATTATTATCTATTTATTTATTTGTTTATTACACACACACACACACACACACACACACACACACACACACACACACACACACACCCACACACACACACACACATACACGCACATATATATACAGTGGCTTGCAAAAGTTTTCATACCCCTTGAACTTTTCCACATTTTATCACGTTACAACCATAAACGTAAATGTATTTTATTGGGATTTTATGTGATAGACCAACACAAAGTGGTGCATATTTGTGAAGTGGAAGGAAAATGATACATGGTTTCAATTACAAATTACAAATAAAAAACTGAAAAGTGTGGCGTGCAAAAGTATTCAGCCCCCCTGAGTCAATACTTTGTAGAACCACCTTTCGCTGCAAATACAGCTGCAAGTCTTTTGGGGTATGTCTCTACCAGCTTTGCACATATAGAGACTGAAATGTTTGCCCATTCCTCTTTGCAAAATAGCTCAAGCTCAGTGAGATTGGATGGAGAGCGTCTGTGAACAGCAATTTTCAAGTCTTGCCAGAGATTCTCAATTGGATGTAGGTCTGGACTTTGACTGGGCCATTCTAACACATTAATATGCTTTGATCTAAACCATTCCATTGTAGCTCTGGCTGTATGTTTAGGGTCGTTGTCCTGCTGGAAGATGAACCTCGGCCCCAGTCTCAAGTCTTTTGCAGACTTTAACAGGTTTTCTTCCAAGATTGCCCTGTATTTGGCTCCATCCATCTTCCCATCAACTCTGACCAGCTTCCCTGTCCTTGCTGAAGAAAAGCATCCCCACAGCATGATGCTGCCACCACCATGTTTCACAGTGGGGATGGTGTGTTCAGGGTGATTTGCAGTGTTAGTTTTCCACCACATAGCGTTTTGCATTTAGGCCAAAAACTTCAATTTTGGTCTCATCAGACCAGAGCACCTTCCTCCACATGTTTGCTGTGTCCCCCACATGCCTTGTGGCAAACTGCAAACGGGACTTCTTATGGCTTTGTTTCAACAATGGCTTTCTTCTTGCCACTCTTCCATAAAGGGCGATTTGTGGAGTGCACGACTAATAGTTGTCCTGCGGACAGATTCTACCACCTGAGCTGTGGATCTCTGCAGCTCCTCCAGAGTTACCATGGGCCTCTTGGCCGCTTCTCTGATCAATGCTCTCCTTGCCCGGTCTGTCAGTTTAGGTGGATGGCCATGTCTTGGTAGGTTTGCAGTTGTGCCATACTCTTTCCATTTTCGGATGATGGATTGAACAGTGATCCGTGAGATGTTCAAAGCTTGGGTTATTTTTTTATAACCTAATCCTGCTTTCAACTTCTCCACAACATTATCCCTGGCCTGTCTGGTGTGTGGGCTTCATGATGCCCAAGGAACATGGTTTGTTCACTAATGTTCTCTAACAAACCTCTGAGATCTTCACAGAACAGCTGTATTTATACTGAGATTAGATTACATATAAGTGGACTCTATTTACTAATTAGGTGACTTCTGTAGGCAATTGGTTGCACTGGGTTTTATTTAGGGGTATCAGAGTAAAGGGGGCTGAATACCTTTGCACGCCACACTTTTCAGTTTTTTATTTGTAAAAAAAAAAAATTGAAAACCATGTATCATTTTCCTTTCACTTCACAATTATGCGCCACTTTGTGTTGGTCTATCACATAAAATCCCAATAAAATACATTTACGTTTGCGGTTGTAACGTGACAAAATGTGGAAAAGTTCAAGGGGTATGAATACTTTTGCAAGCCACTGTATATATATATATATATATATATACAAATACTGAACTATTTTGTCGTATATAATGGGTATTACTTAAGACAGTGGAATTGATTGTAGACTTTAGGAGAGCTCCCCTTCCCTCACCCCACTCACCATCAACAACATCACAGTCACATCCTGGGAACCATCATCTCCAAGGACCTTAAGTGGGGGGCTACCATCGACTCCACAGTCAAAAAGGCACAACAGAGGATGTACCTCCTGCGGCAGCTCAGGAAGCACAATCTGCCACAGGCAATGAAGGCTCAATTCTATATGGTCATCGTAGAGTCTGTCCTCACCTTCTCCATCACGGTCTGGTTTGGCTCAGCCATCAAGCACGACACCCGGAGGCTGCAGCGAATTGTCCCATCAGCTGAGAAGGTTATTGGCTGCAACCTTCCCTCCATTGACGAACTATGCACTGCAAGGCCCAGGAAGCGAGCGGGTAAGATCATCTCTGACCCCTCTCACCCTGGCCACAAACTCTGTGAATCACTTCCCTCTGGAAGCCGACTCCAGTCTGTCAAAGCTGCCACAGCCAGACATAAAAACAGTTTTTTTCCAACGAGTAGTAGCTCTACTCAATAACCAAAAATCTGTAGCCTCCTTTTGCTCTGGTATTTTATTTAATTCACATGTTTAATCAATAATGTTTCATTATTAATGTTTAATGTTTTATGTATCATTCTTAACTGTCACTCTATGTCATGTTGTCACTTGTGGGTGGAGCACCAAGGCAAATTCCTTGTATGTGTATTCTTGTCCAATAATCTTATTCAAATTCAAAATTATAGAGAACTACTGTATGTTTGCATATCTGTTGCGCTGCTGCAAGTAAGAATTTCATTGTTCCGTTTTGGGACATACAACAATAAAACACTCTTGACTTGACTCATGAGTTTCAACTAATCTGCAACCAATGATACATTTCCAAAGTGCAATCTCTCGGAAATGCAGCTTGTACTTGGTATAGTCTCACAAACTCCACAGTAGGTCTCAGTGTTTGTGCCCTGTATCTGAGAAATGTTATGCTGGCGTTGGTTGGGTCCAGAAGACGTTTACAAGAATGATCCCGGGGATAAATGGGTTAATGTATGAGAAACGTTTGATGGGTCTGGGCCTGTACTCACTGGAGTTTAGAAAAAATGTAGTGGGGGGACGGGATTTGTAGGTTTTGGAGGTGGGAATAGGGAAATTTGAATTGGTGCTGGTAGAATAGGCATTCCCTTTGCTCTTGCCACTCCTCTGCCAGCTTGTGACAAAACATTAAATTTAAACTTATATATGGGAATGGGAAATTCAAACCCCTTTCCATTCCCTTACCACCTTGGTCTACCTGATCTCCCGATTACCAAATATTTTAATTCCAATTCCCATTCCCATACTGACCTTTCTGTCCTGGGCCTCCTCCCCTGTCATAGTGAGCCCACACGCAAATTGGAAGAACAGCATCTTATTTTTTGCTCGGGCAGCTTACAACCCAGCGGTATGAATATTGAATTCTCTCATTTCAAGTAACCCTTGCATTCCCTCTCTCTTCATCCCTCCTCCACCCTAGGCTAGTTCCACTTTTCACATCCATGTATCCCTTCCTTCTCACCCCTTCCACAGCCATCAATGGATCATTGTGGGCTCTACCTTCCCTTGGTCATCAGTGCCAGCTGTCTGATTTGTTCTGAATCTTTTCATATCTCTAGCTTCCTCTCTCACCTGACCCTCAGTCTGATGAAGAATCTTGACCCGAAACATTGCCTATTCCTTTTCTCCAGAGATGCAACCTGATCCATTGATTTACTCCAGCATTTTGTGTCTCAATTCAAACCTTGTTAATTTGCAATTCAACCACTGGCTCCAAGTGATCCTGTCTTTGTGACAAAGGATTGATCTATCTGTGGGGAAACAGAACCACAATAATCCCAATCTTAAATTCTCCCCATGAACCAGAAAGAACACAAACAGAATCTCAGTGTGGCCTTTGAGTTGTGGCTGTGACATCTCAGTTAAAAACTCTCCTGATATTATTACAGCAGACCTGCAGCAAACAGTTTTTATTTACAAGCCTAAAATGTCCTTAGTCAACGTTGAACAATGATGACTTTCAATTGTAATAAATCACATTGCTGCTCGCTGTAGCAGGGCACATTTGTAAGATTAGCTTGTTGATGCCTGTGTTACTTACACTGGGTGTTCAAACGATTTCCAAATGTTCCTGACGCCATTCATTTTGACAGAATAGTCATCTCGTTCTTTACCAGATCTTTAGAATTTACTTTAGACTTCAGAGATACAGCCCAAAAACAGGCCCTTTGGCCTCCCCGAGTCCACACTGAGCAGCGATCACCCTGTACACCACCACCAGTCATAAAGTCATAGAATCTTTGAGTCATCATACAACGTAGGAACAGACCCTTCGACACAACTCGCCCACGCTGACCAACATGCCCCATCTACACTAATCCCATCTGCTTGTGTTTGGCTCATATCCCTCTAAACCTATCCTATCCATGCACCAGCTTAATATTTCTTAAACGTTATGATAGTAGTAGTAGTAGAAATCGGTTTCCTATTAAACCTTTCTCCCCTCACCTTTAACCTATATCCTCTGGTTCCCAATTCCTTTACTCTGCGTAAAAGACTGTGCATTTCCCCAATCTATTCCTTTCATGATCTCTATAAGATCACCCCTCATCCTCCTTCACTCCAAGGAATAAAGACCTCATGTGCCTGGAAAGTTGCATCAAGTAAGAATTCCATTGTTCAGGTTCAAATCCGGTGTATATGTCAAATAAACACTGTTGATTCTTGAGTGTCTCATTTTGCTAAATTATCCTATCTGAGGTTTGCTGGATCTATAATTGTGGTTGTAACTGTCAGCTTCCGCGTGGCATTCCTGCTGACTGCAAGGACAGCATGACCTCCCCATCTGGTGAGTTTGGGCGGCTTCCATGGGGATAATGATTTCTACATGTGTCTCCAGTATGTTTGGAACCAGCTACAAGATACGAGTTGCCAGAACAAATGAGGACTTTGAGTCATACAGCACGGAAACATGCCGACCAACATGCGCCATTCACACTTACAGTCATAGTCATAGAGCCACACAGCCCTTCAGCTCACCTTGTCCATGCCACCCAACAAGTCCCATCTACACTAGTCCCACCTGGACATGATTGGCCCTTATCCCTCTAAACCTTTCCTACCCATGTACTTGTCCAAGAGTCTTTTAAATGTTCTGGCAGCACCTCCCTCAACTACCTCCTCTGGCAGCTCATTCCATGTACCCACTAACCTTGAAGTGAAAAAGTTGCCGCTCTGCTTCCTATTGAATTTTTCCCTCTCACCTTAAACCTATGCCCCCTGGTTCTTGATTCCCCAACTCTGGGTAAAAGACTCTGTGCATTTATCCTATCTATTCTCCTCACGATCTCTATACGATCATCGTTCATCCTCCCGTGGTCCAAAGAATAAAGTCCAAGCCTGCCCAACCTCTCCCAGTAGATATGGCCCATATGTCCTGGCAACATCCTTGTGAATTACCTCTGCACTCTCTCCTCAATTGGTTGTTTGCCTTCATGGACCAGGTGTAGAACCAAGAATCTGAAGATACCCATTTACACAAAAGGAATCAAAGTTCTGGGGTAACTCAGCGGGTCAGGGAGCATCTCTGAAGAACATGGATAGATGATGTTTCAGGTCAGGACTTTTCTTTACACTGATGGTGGTGGAGGGGGGAGGAAAAAAGAGCTTGAGGAGAGATGGGGCAGGACAAAGCGAGGCAGGTAATATGTAGATACAGCCTCATTCACTCTCTCACGCTCGATCTCACTCACTTTCTCTCTCCCTCTCACTCACTTTTTCACTCTCACCCTCTCTGTCTCTCTCCATTCACTTTATCTAATCCTATTCAATGACCCCCTCAATAACTTTGTATCTGGAGAAAAGAGACCTGACTGTCAATATTTATTTAAGAAAACTTCAATCAAATCACCCCTTGCTCTTTTAAATGTCACAAAATACATCACTAGTTTCCACACTACCTCTCTTTAATTTAACCTTTTCAATGTAGCTGTCATTCTGGTAAACCTATACTACACTCCATTCTAGATCAATATTCTTTACAATGATGTAGTGACCAAAGCCGTCCACAGTACTTCAACAGTGACCTGACCCAACAGATCTTCTATCCCCTTTCACTCCTGTCTACAACATAAAGGTCAGCGCTCCATTAGGCATTGGTTGTGTATCACTTTATGTCACTTTAAGGATGTTACAAGAGGCTGAGCTGAGAGTGCGGCAAGAAGGGAACACAACGTTGCCTGGGGCAATGTCCTTTGGATGATCCACCGTTTGAGTTAAAGATCTCAAGGCACACTTTGAAGGAGAGCAAGGAGACTTCATCCTGCCTCCACATGAATCCCTCCAGCAGGAATAAGTTAGCTGCACAAACGTCCTGTTCACTTGCCCTTCACACAATAGCTGCCCGCGTTAAATAGAAGTCATATTTCAAAATTATTTAGAGAGAGAGATGGAGAGAGGACGGGGGGGAGGGGGGGGGGTAGAGAGAGAGGGGGGGAGGATGGGGGGGGGAGAGAGAGAGAGAGAGAGAGAGAGAGAGAGAGAGATATGGAGGGGGAGAGAGAGATTGGGAGAGAGAAATAGGGGGTGAGAGTGAGGGGGGGAGAGAAAGATAGAGAGGAAGACAGACAGAAAGGGAAAGGGAAAGGGAGTTAGAGAGAGACAGGATAGAGAGAAAGCGGGACGAGAAAGATAGTTAGAGGGAGTGGGTGAGAGAGAGAATGATGGAGAGAGAAAGGGAAAGAAGTGAGGGAGAGAAGGAGAGAAAAGGGAGAGAGGGGGCAAGAGAGAGAGGGGGGAGTGAGCAGAAAAAAAGACAGAGGGAGAGGACGAGGGGAAGAGAGAAAGATAGAGAGAGAGAGAGAGAGAGAGAGAGAGAGAGAGAGAGAGAGAGAGAGAGAGAGAGAAATAGAGGGGGAGATTTAATGCAAGTAACATCTTCTGAGAAATGTAATAAAGACATGTGTGAGTTGAAATCTTCGTCCCTCTGTATAGTTTATTAAAAAAAAAATGGGAATGGCCACAGAGACATTTGCAATTTATACCAGCACTGGATGGGAATGAATCAGGTCCCTTCTCCCTAGTGTGTGCTGTATGTCTGCCGAGAAACATTGCAAAGATCGACATGCTAATACCAACAATTCATGGGGATTTGATTAGAAAGGAAGGAGACAAGAAGAAATAACACAGCAAATAATAAATTAACAAACAAGCTTGTTGTAAATCAAAAGTGACGAGGGACAGGGTTTTTGGAATTTCAATTTGTGAGATAATGTAAAGTGGGTGGCAGTAAGCTGACCACGAGCCTTACACTGCTCCCCATTTCATTGCCACCATTAAATTATTGCTCAAAATCAAATTTCACCTGACTGAAATGATACTTGAAGGATGTGAATGAGGCTGTTAAGCATCATGCCCTGCCTTACACTATTGCATCAAGTAAAAACTGACCTCCATGAAGAAAGAGAGGGAGAGGCGAGAGAGAGGGAGCGAGAGAGTGGAGGGTAGGAGAAAGAGGGCAAAGAAGAGAGGGAGAGATAGATGGGAAAAGTGGGCGGTAAAGAGAGGGGTGGAGTGGGAAGGAACAAGAGAGAGGTAGGGGGAGGGAGAGAGAAAAAGAGTGGGAGAGGGGGAGGGAGAGAGAAGAAGCAATTGAGAGAGGAGGGAGAGAGAGAGAGTGAAGGAGAGAGTGCAGGAAGGGGATGGAGAAGGAGAGGGACAGTGAGAGAAGGAGGTAGAGAGTGGGGAGAGAGATAGCAAAAGAGAGGGGGAGAGAGAGACTATGAGATGAGGGAGAAAAAGGGAGAAAGAGAGAGAGAGGGAGAGAGGGAGGAAGGAGAGTAATAGAAATGGACCAAGCAAATGAATGAAAGAGAAGAAACATTTAAAAAAGGGAAGGGAATGTGAAAAGAAAGTAATTCTAGGAAAGAGAGGAAAGAGTTAACGGAACAAAAAGAAAGAGAGCAAGGTGGGCTGGCAGAAGGAGAAAGGAGAGAGAAAAAATGAAGGGGAAGGAGAGAAACGGGGAAATTATACTTTAGACTTTGGAGATACAGCGTGGCAACAGGCCCTTTAGCCCAATGAGTGCACTGACCAGCGATCACCCCATACACTAGCACCATATACACTACACACTAGGAACAATTTACAATTTCACAGAAGCCAATTAACCTACAAATCTGTACTTCTTTGGAGTGTGGGAGGAAAACGGAGCACCCGGAGGAAACCCATGCGGTCACAGAGGGAATGTACAAACTCCATACAGAGAGCACCCATAGTCAGGATCGAGCCAGGGTCTCTGGTGCTATAAGGCAGCAACTCTACCACTGCGCCACCGTGCTGCCCTAATGAGAGAGAGAGTGAGAAATAAATTGTAAGACATCGGGAGAGAGAAAGGGAAAAGGCATATAGAGGGAGAGAAAAAAATGGTAAATAAATGAGGTGTAAGAATAAGCATGAAAGAGAGTGTGAGTTAGTGAATAGGAGAGAGGAGAACACCTGTTCTGAATTCCCTGCAAATCCTGAAGGTGGTGCTCCAGTTGCATACTTAGTTTAATGTGATTTATTTCTGCATTTCCATGGGTTTTCCACCTTGATCCTATCTTCCCCCTGGGGTCATATTTTCATCAAAACACAAAGTCCCGGAGGAATTCTGCGGGTCAGGCAACATCTGTGCAGGAAATGGACAGGCAACTGGTAGAGACCCTTCTTCAGACTGTGTAGGAAAGAACTGCAGTTGCTGGTTTACACTGAAGATAGGTACAAAATGCTGGAGTAGCATCAGGCAGCATCTCTGGAGAACTTTGGTGATATTTCAGTTCAAGACCCTGCTTCAGACTGGGAGTCAGGGGAGAGAGAAACTGGAGGTATGAAAAGGTCCAGAAGAAATCAGAGCTGCCACCGATGACCAAGGAAAGGTGGAGCCCACAGTGGTCTATTGTTGGCTGTGGAAGAGATGATAATAAAGTAAGTAAGTAAGCAATTTTAATTATATAGCTCATCATGTTCAACTCGTGTTGAAACCAAAGTGCTGTATATAGAAGAAATTGGGTTTCCTTAAATCCATACAAAATAAAAAAGAAAAGACACAACACACTATAGAATTTAACAAGGGATACTAGCAGTGAAAATAGTAGGACGACTACAGTGGGGGAGGGACAGAGAGAGAGGGACTGCAAGGGTTACTTGAAATTAGAAAAATCAATATTCATGCCACTGGGTTGTAAACTGCCCATCAACCTATAAGGTGCTTTTCCTCCAATTTGGATCTGGACTCACTCTGACAGTGGAGGAGGCCCAGGACAGAAAGGTCAGTATGGGAATGGGAAGGGAAGTTTAAATGTTTGGCAACCGGGAGATTGCGGTTCTTCAGATTGATGGAACCGAAGGGAGAAAGCTGGAAAAGAGAGGTGGGGCAGTACAAAGCCTGGCAAGTGATAGCTGGATACACGTGAGGGGGTTTTCTTCAAAAGTCACTTTCCAGTGTTTGGTTGGAGGTGTTACTTTATCAGCACTGGCCTGTCCCTCTCCTTAAACCAGAGTGATCTTCGTTCTTCGATCTAGTCCCCAGATGAGATCCTGGCTCCTGAAGCAAATGGCATTCCCGGAATAGTCCTTGGATTACAGTAATTCAGCAGGTCTACTGAGTTTGTGGAAAAAAAAGTCACAAAGTGCTGGAGTAATTTAGCGTGTCAGGCAGCATCTCTGGATCAGGTAACGTTTCTGGTCGGGAAATCTTATTCACGCCGAGGAATGTAGAACCAAGGAACTGCAGATGCTGATTTACAAAAGAAGACGGAGAGTACTGGAGTAACTCAGCGGGTTGGGCAGCATCTCTGGAGAACATGGAAAGGTGACGTTTCGGGTTGAGACTGAAGAAGAGTCCCCACCCGAAACATCACCTCTCCATACTTTCCTTGGACGCATTCAGTTCCTCCAACCCTATATTCTTTTTTAGACTAATTTGGCTTCCTCATGAAATGATGTGCCACTCATGTGGCGATTATGGAATGATAATATATTGGAACATGCAGCAGACAAAAGAGGATTAAAAAGAATACGGGAGACCTGCCAAGAAGATCAACACAAACTAATGCGTCTTGGCTTGATTTGCAAACCTTGCTTCCAGCTTCCACTATGCACTATTTCATTGAATGTGCACCTCACATAATGATGTTTGGCCACATCTGAATGGTCATATTTTATTAATTGTTTGGCAATGTTTTAACATTCTTCAGTGACATTATATAGGTCTGGTTGAGCAATTCAAACACCCACAAACAAAGGAGACTATCAAATGTGGTGGACACAACCATCATGGGTACTGACCTCCTCATCATCGAAGGGATCTATAGGAGGCGCTGCCTCAAAAAAGGCAGCCGGCATCATCAGAGACCCACACCACCCTGGCCACGCTCTCAGTTCATTCCTGCCATTGGGTGCAAAGGTACAGGAGTCTGAAAAGTGTGACCACCGGGATCAAGAATAGTTTCTTCCAAAGTCCCAGGGCGGCACGGTGGAGCAGCAGTAGTCTCTGCCTTACAGCGCCGGAGACCCGGCTTTGATCCTGACTATGGAAACTGTCTGTATGGGAGTTTGTATGTTCACTCTGTGACCGTGTGGGTTTTCTCCAGGTGCCCCGGTTTCCTCCCACACTCCAAAGATAGTCGATGGTCGACGTCTAGTCAGTGGGCTGAAGTGATCTACAGTATGATAGGGGTTGGATAGGCTAGATGCAGGAAGATTGTTCGTGTTGGGGAGGTCCAGAACAAGGTGTCACAGTCTAAGGATAAGGGGGAATTCCTTTAAGACCGAGATGAGGAAACACTTTTCACACAGAGAGTGATGACTCTCTGGAATTATCTGCCACAGAAGGTAGTTGAGGCCAGTTCATTGGCTATATTTAAGAGGGAGTTAGATGTGGCCCTTGTGGCTAAATGGATCAGGGGGTATGGAGAGAAGGCAGGTACAGGATACTGAGTTGGATGATCAGCCATGATCATATTGAATGGCGGTGCAGGCTCGAAGGGCCGAATGGCCTACTCCTGCACCTATTTTCTATGTTTCTATGTATACAGGACACACATCTTCGGCTGCCTCGGACAGGGATGGGACCCTCAGGAGCGGACAGTCCAGTAGCAATTCAACAGTGATTGCCGTGCCGGAGACCTGGGTTCGATCCTGACTACGGATGAAACGCAGGTCTGTATACATGCAGCAGCTTAGTATACTATATACTGTGTCTCTTAACTAAACTAAACTAAACTAAACCATTAGACTATTGAACACTACACAACACTATGGACTGTCTTGGATTGTACCAGGGGCTTCATTTTTTTTTTTTGCGCTAGCATTGGGGTTACTTCTTTATTGATTTTTTTATTTAGTATATTTTTTCTGTGTATTGTGTTACAGGCCTGTTATACTGCTGCAAGCTAGATTTGTATTTTTCTGTTGTTGGTACAAAAAATAATTAAACACTCTTGACTGCTGGTGGTAATTCTGTGCAACACAAGAGACTGAAGATGCTGGAATCTTCAAAAATACAAAGTACTGGAAGTACTCAGCAGGTCAACCAGTATCTGTGGAGGCAAAGAGGTCGTTGATATTTTTGGGTGAAGACCCAGCATCAGGACTGTGCATTTTGTGAATGATATCCACTCCTAGAACATTTACTTTAGTTCAGTTTAGAGATACAGTGTGTAAACAGGCCCTTCAGTCCACTGAGTCCGTGCTGACCAGTGATCACCTGTACACTAGCACTATTCTGCACACTAGCGACAATTTTAGAGAACCCAATTAACCTACAAACCTGCACATCATTGTAGTGGGTTTAGGAGGGAGAGATAGATCAGCCATGATCGAATGTTGGAACAGACTTGATGCGCCAAATAACCTAAATCCCCTCCTATCACTTATGACCTTATGAAATCGGAGCACCCAGAGAAAACCCTCACGGTCACAAGGAAACATGTACAAACTCAGTACCGACAGCACCCGTAGTTAGGATCGAGACTGGGTCGCTGGTGCTGTGAGGCAGCAATAATACCACTGTGCCACCATGCCGCTGTTCATTTCTTTATGGAGTAGCTAACAGTGGAGTGTCAGACAGGGGTAGACAGACAAGCATGATTCTTGACATTAAGTTTGCTTGGGTTATGGAAAATGGAAGCCTCATCTGTCATCTGAATCAGTGCAACAGCGGCAATGAAAATGATCTCAATCTACTGCCTGTTATGCCTGCTGGTGCCTTCATCACTTAGAACAACAGCATGCTTTAGTAACTTGAGAAATCTTACTCAACATGCATGTTAGTAAAACTGCTGGATGTCTCCGTTGTTTAAGTGCCTTTCACTGCGTGTCTTTGTGATGCGGTGACAACTATACAGGAAGGCACTTGGAGTATGATAGATGGGATTTGGCTAAAATATCCGCGTAGCTGTCAGGGAACCAACACTGAGTGACAGAGGAACTCATGTAGGCTAGCTGTTTGAAATGGAATTTTTTTAAATTAATTTATGTCAGCTATGTTTGGGAACAGCTCTTCCCAAGACTGCAAGAAATCGCAAAAAAGTTGTGGATGTAGTCCAGTCCATTACACAGACCATTGACAGACACAAATTGCTGGAGTAACTCAGTGGGTCAAGCAGCATTTCTGGAGAAAAATTACGGGTGATATTTTGGGTCAGAACTCTTCTTCAGACTGAAAGTAGAGGGGAGGGAAATGGAGGTAGGAAAAGGCCAGAACAAAGCAGGGCCGTCAACAGGTGACTAAGGAAGTGTGGAGTCCGTAATAAAGCCCAAGAGTGATACAGTGTGAAAACGGGCCCTTCAGCATAACTTGCCCACACCGGCCAACATGTCCCAGTTACACTAGTCCCACCTGCCAGCATTTGGTCCATGTCCCTCCAAACCTGTTCTATCCATGTGCCTGTCTAACTGCTTCTTAAATGTTGGAATAGTCCCTGCCTCAACTACCTCCTCTGGCAGCTTGTTCCATACATCCACCACCCTTTGTGTGAAAATGTTATCACAGATTCCTACTAAATCTTTTCCCGCTTCACCTTAAACCTAAGTCCTCTGGTCCTCGATTCATATACTCGGGGCAAGAGACTCTGTGCACCTACACGATCTATTCCTCTTATGATCTTATACACCTCGATTAGATCACCCCTGATTATTGCATCAATTTACATCGTACATAATACATAAATTACATTAATTTACATGTCATTGCAGAAGTGTTACAAGTGTAAAAAATTCAGGACAAATCTGGCATAAAAGGCAATGCAAGAACACGGTTCATAAGTGGAGACTTTACTTGTGGATAGATTTTGTGAACAGAATTTCCATCTGGTGCTACAAAAGAGGGAGGAAAGTAATTTGATGTCATGTTGGCTTCATTTAAGAGCACTGACAGCTTCTGAGATCTATGCTCAATCTTGCTGCCTACAGGACGCTGCACGGGAGAGATGAAACCCTCCACGCATTCCCACGCTTCAGCTGCTCCAGAAGCTAAATTAGAAGTTGGCGGGATTGTCACTAAGGTTTCACTGACTCCTGGACATTTCAAGTACAGACACAGTGGCGCAGCGGTAGAGTTGCTGTCTTACAACGCCATAGACCCAGGTACGATTCTGACTATGGGTGCTTTAATTTTCGACTTCAGACTTTAGACTTTAGAGATACAGCACGGAAACAGGCCCTTCGGCCCACCGAGTTCGTGCCTACCAGCACCTAAACACTAGGGAAAATTTACGACTTTTATTACCGAATCCAATTAACCGACAAACCTGCCCATCTTTGGAATACAGGTATCAGGGGTAGCAGGGAGAAGGCAGGAGAATGGGGTTAGGAAGGAAAGATAAATCAGCCATGATTGAATGACGGAGTAGACTTGACGGGCTGAATAGCCTAATTCTGCTCCTATCGCTTATGACCATATGAGTGTAGGAGGAAACCGGAGAACCCAGAAAAAAACCTCATTGTCACAGGGAGAATGTACAAACTCTGTACAGACAAAATCTGTAGTCAGGATTGAACTATCCCTGGTGCTGTAAGAGAGCAGCTCTACTGCTACTGTGCCTCCCACAGGTTTTCTCTAGGTGGTCTAGTTTCCTCCCACACTCTGGTGATGTGCAGGTTTGTAGGTTAATTGGGTTCTGCAAATTGCACCTAGTGTGTAGGATAGAACTATTGTATGGGTGATTGTTGGTTGGCCCGGACTCGGTGTGCCGAAGGGCTTGCTTCCACGTTGTATTTCTAAACTAAAGTTAGATGGCATCATTCTGGAATACTCGAGGCTGTGGTGGGACCTAATAGAAGTATATAAAGTTATGAGAGGTGTCGATAAGGTAGACGGTCAGAATCTTTTTCCCAGGATGGAAAAATCAAATGCTAGAGGGAATAGCTTTTAGGTTAAAGTTTAAAGGAGATGTACAGGCAAGTCTTTACACAGAAGGTGGTGAGTGCCTGGAATGCGCTGTCATGGATGGTGGTGGAGGCTGATAGTGTCGTGGATAGGCACATAGATATGCAGGGAATGGATATGGGTTAGATGTAGAGAGATAAGGGGTGGTCTTGGCATCATGGTCAGCACAGACATTGTGGGCAGAAGGGCCAATTATGCTGTGCTGTTCTATATTATATGTTCTATTTGGATTTTTACATTAGTTGAAACTGACTAACCCCACGAGCAGCTGAAGAAAAAGGAACTAGCTGCTGGAGGAGGAAGTTGAGGCAGATACTATCGCAACATTTATGAAACATTTAGACAGGTACATGGATAGCATACGTTTAGAGGTATATGGGCCAAGTGCAGGCAGGTGTGACAGGTGTAGATGGGCATGTTGATTGGCACGGGCATGTTGAACCAAAGGCTCTGTCTCCACACTTTACGACTCTATGACTCTTCGACTAAGAAGAGTCCGAAGAAAGGTCCCGATTTGAAATGTAACTTGCCCATGTCCTCCAGAGATGCTGTCTGACCTGCTGAGTTATTGCATCGCTTTGCATCCATTTTTGTAAACCAGCATCTGCAATTCCTTCTGCCTACCATCAACCTTGCTTTTAAAATAATTAACACAAAGTGCTGGAGCAACTCTATGCTGGAATTCCACGGTGATCTTGACAACCTTCTCAACGGGGCAAACAGAGTCCTCTTGGGCAGAACAACTTGAGTTTTAGAGTTTAGAGTTTAGAATTTGGAGATACATTGCAGAAACAGGCTTTTTGGCCGAGCGAGTCCGCACCGACCAGCGATCCCCACACATGAACACTATCCTACACAGACTAGGGACAAGTTATAATTTTCCCAAGCCAATTAACCTACAACCGTGTATGGCTTTGGAGTGTGGGAGAAAAACAGAGCTCCCAGGGAAAATCCACGCAGGTCACGAGGAGAGTGTGCAGACTGCACCCATAGTCAGGATCGAACTCGGGTCTCTGGCACTGTAAAGCAGCCACTCTACCACTGTGCCACCCGCACGCTTGCTCAGGATTAAATACGTGTGTAACATCTACAATGAGCAAATATCTGAAAGGCAGAAGCCAACAAAGAGCAGAAGAATCTATTATTCGTTCATGAATAATCAAATAGACAAACCCAAACTCCAAGAATATCCCACTAGTGCTAAAAAGCAGACAGTTGTAAAGTGTGATCATTACATGTGAGATCCTTTGATTTATTAAGAAACAAATAACTGCAGATGCTAGACACAAGTACTGGAGTAACTCAGCGGATCAAGCAACATTTTTGGAGGAAAATGGATGGGTGATGTTATGGGTTGGAACCCTTCTTCAGACTGAAAAGACTGCGGCTGCTGGTTTATACCGAAGCTAGACACAAAGTGCTGGAGTAACTCAGTGGGTCAGGCTCTCGGGAGATGCTGCCCGACCCACTGTTACTCCAGCACTTTGTATCTACCTTTGATTCATACGTTGGCTGCTTGCCATTTTGTTTGTTTAAGAGATATTTTGGCATTTGAGCTTTGTTAGGTAGCCCTAGCACTTAGTCGGGCTGTAATTCACATGTTATATCAGCGCAGACATAAGGAACTGCAGGTGCTGGAATCTTGAGAAAAGAGTCATAGGTGTGTTATTGTCATGTGTCCCAAACAAAACAATGACATTTTTACTTGCAGCAGCACGACAGGGTGTAAACAGAGTACTCTGTAAACAGTATAATAAAATAAAGTTCAGTATCTATATGAACATTATATATACACAGACATATACACACATATATACATATACACACACAGATATATATATATATATACACACACACATTTACATACACACACACACATATATATATACACACATGTATATATATAATACTGTGTGTGTGTATACAGGTATATATGTATATCTACATATATATTATGTAAAAAGTTATATATACACATACCTATATACACACACGCATATATACGTGTGAATAAAAATTGGTGGTATGCTCTATTTTTTATACGCAGGAGGATGTGGGTGGAGATAGAAACTTACGCAAGAGAAGATAAGTCTTTAATTGGACTGTACTGGACTTTATCTTGCGTTAAACACTATTCTCTTATTCTCTTATTCTAAATCTGTACACTATATTCAGCTAATAATAATGTGGTGAGGACAAAAGGGCGCAAATGATGGAATCTGCTGAAGAAGGAAGGTGGGGAGTGAAATAAATATGAAACTATTAGATAATATTTAAAACTAATCTGTCAGCAATATCCTCTTAGAATGAAATCAGACGTCCTTACCGCATGTATGGCATTGGAGCAAATAGCTGATGTTGTTAAGTGGCTGAGAAAGTTACTCTTGAGTCCTACAGCATATAAACAAGTCCTTCAGCCCAATGTGTCCATACCCCATCAGCAACATGACTCCATCAACAACATGAATCATTTCACCTCCAGCCTTTGTCACATTCCTTCCATCTACCAATCAAACCCCCCTTGCCTGTATCCACCTATTACTTTCCCACTTTTCCTGCTTTCTCTCTCCCCACTTCAATCAGTCTGAAGAAGGGCCCTGACTTGAAATGTTTGGTGTCCATTTCCCTCCACAGATGCTGCTTGACCCGCTGAGTTCGTCCAGTACTTTGGTTTTTGCTCAAGATTCCAACATCTGCAGTTCCTTGTGTCCACGTGCCTCCACTGTCTACATGACTGAACTCAACTTGTATCACTGATCAATTAATTTGCTCTTCATGCATGCAACAAAAAGATCAATAATCTTCTGGTCTTAACCTTCCCTTGGCCGACTAGGAATTTTCATCGAAACCAAGAAGGGAGATGGTTATTCAACTCTGTTGTCTTTCATGAGACATTTCCCATTCTTCTTCACCTGTGCATCCTTTGAAAGGTACCCAGGAATGATCTAACTTTGTTGGTTCCATGTGTGATTTTACACTAAAACTCCAGCCGAGAGAAAACTTCCTCAAACGAAACCGTATTGGAAAGATCCTCTTTAAAATAAAATAAGCTGCCCACTGGGAAATTTAAAAATACATTGAAAGGAAATCAGCACAACTGAAAGGAAATCAAATCTTGTATTTATGGAGTGCAGTTCTTTCATGATGCCATGATATCCTGCAGTGTGGTGCATCCAAACAAAGTGGTGTTAAATGGAGACACCAGAGACTGCAAATACAGGAATCTTGAGGATAAAACTGGAAGAACAGCGGTATCTATGGAGGGAAATCAACAAATAATATTCTGAGAGGAAAGGAGCTGCAGACGTGGCCAAATTAGAGGTGTTATAAATTGGAGGATCTTTGCATTTGCAGGGCCTGCTTTGTCTCTTTCTGTGAAAGTTGCAAGATGGAGTCACGGCTCCAAGAAGTCTGGATCCCAGATGGACGTTGATGATAAGGAAAGGTCCAGATGTCCTAACTTTGTTAATATGTATGAAGATTTGCAGAGGGAGAGAAGAAGGTCTGCAAAGGCATAGTGGGGATTGGTTATAAAAGGGGATGTGAAACGCTGTTGTAAATAATGTTGCAGAGTGTTGTGCTCTTATTTGACGATAGGCTGAAGCGTGAAGCCTTGTTTGAATTGTTTATACTACCTGGGAAAATGTTGCATTACTTAGTCCTTCCAGAAGCTTGTGTAAAAACATTGTAATGGTGTACTTTGTAATTGGGTTGGGGAACTGTCAATTACTGCATAATATGTGTGATTGGCTGGTAGGGGTTGCCACCTCAATGTAGCTCTGCCCCATAGGGTCCGATGATCTATAAAAAGTGATCCCCACCAGGATCGTTGTCGATCTTCTGGAGGGGCGCTTGTCGACTGCGTAACCTTTTGGAGGTGACTGCTTGCATGAGGCTGAAGGGCTTGAACAAGCAGAGACAAGGATCGGACCCGCGGTGGTTAGGTATTGTGCATGGAGTTCGTTATTGTTTATAAAAAATAAAGTTTAGTAGTCCAGTGCTTGACTCAGTGATTTGCTGAACTAGACTAAGGGGGCGTTAGCTCTAGGAGCATAACTACAGATGCTGGTTTACACCGAAGATAGGACAGAATGCTGGAGTAACAGTGGGTCAGGCAGCATCTCTGGAGAAAAGGAATAGGTGACGTTTCGGGTCAAGACCCTTCTTCAGGCTAAGAGTCAGGGGAGAGGGGAACTAGAGGTATGAAAAGGTACAAAGAACAAGTTAATTATCCTAATTACGGGTGCTATAGAGAAAGTGCAGATTTTAAAAAAGTGTAGAATCTCCAAGGGATAGATTGGAAGATCAGGAATACAAACTTTACCATATGAGAGATCCTTTCAAGAGCCTGATAGCAGTGGGCAAGAAGTTGTTAATTAACCTGATGGTACAAGCTTTCATGTTTTGAATGTTCTGCGGGGCGGGAGAGGGGAGAAGAAAGATGACAGGGGTCTGAATGGTCCTTGATAATGTTGGCTGGTTTCCCAAAGCAGTGTGATGTGAGTCAATGGGAGTGGGAAGGTTTGTTTGCATCACGGACTGAGTTAATTCATAATTCTCTGCAGGTCTAGCACAGAACAGTTGTCAGACCAAGCTGTGATTCAGATAGGATGCTTTTTACAGCGCCAAAGAGTCATTGGACCATTGAGTTTTTGCTTTAATTTATAATTTGGAATTGCAGCATGGAAACAAACCCATCGGCCCACCGAGGTTGCACCCACCAGCAATCACCCGTACACTAGCACTATCCTACACATTAGGGAATTTTTTACAACTTTCTGAGGCCAATTAACCAACAAACCTCTACCTTTTTTGAATGTGGGAAGAACCCATGCAGTCACATGGAGAATGTACAAACTCCATACAGGCAGTAGCCGTCATCAGGTTCGAACTCAGGTATCTGGTGCTGTAGGGCAGCAACTCTACCGCTGCGCCACTGTGCCCCTCTTAAATATAGTCATATGGCGTAGAATCAGGCTCTTGGCCCAACTTCCCTGCCAACCAAGATGCCATATCTAAGCTAATCCCTTTTGCCTACAGTTGCCCAATATCCCTATAAATCTTTCCTATCCATGTACCTGTCCAAGTGCCCATTATAGCACCTGTCACCACAACTTCCTCTGGCTGCTCGTTCCATGTACATTCCAGCCCCTGAGTGAAAAAGTTGCCCTTAAGGTTCCTATTAATTCTTGTCCCATTCATCACAAAACCTGTGTCCTCTGGTTCCCGATTCATCTATTTTGGGTAAAATACTTTGTGCAGTTACCCCCTATCTATTCCCCTCATGAATTTGTACCCCTCTATAAGATCATTCCTCAGCCTCCTGTGCTTCAAAGGAAAAGGTCCTAGCCTGCCCAACCTCTCCCAATAGCTCACCCCCTCAGGTCCTGGGAACATCCTTGTAAATCTTCTCTGCACTCTTTCCTGCAGCACAGTGGCTTAGCAGTAGATGAGGCCTTACAACAGGGCCAGAGATCTGGGTTTCATCCTGACTACTGGTGCTGTTTTTACGGAGTTTTTACGTTCTCCCTGTGACCGCGTGCTCCGGTATCTGCCCACATTCCAAAGACGTGCAGGTTTATAGGTTATTTGGCTTCTGTAAATTGTTCCTAATGTGTAGGATAGAACTAGTGCGGGAGATGTTCGTTGGTCGACACCGACTTAATGGGCCAAAGGGCCTATTTCCACACTGTATCTTTAAACTAAACTAAACTAAACCAGACTAAACTTTATGTTGTCTTTCCTGTAGCAGAAAGACCAAAACCGAACACAATACGTCAAAGTGCGGCCTCAATAACATCTTGTGCATCTGAGGAAATTGGTAAGAGTCATTGGGGACATGTCATACTGTACGTCTAGTGACATTTTGCCACACCTCGTATGTAGCAGGTTCAACCATGCAGCATTCCTACAGTGTTCCACAGGAAGAACCTTCTTGGATTTCTATGCTCCTGCTGCAGACATACCCTTGTTGAAACATTTTTTTCACCCCAGAGGCTCTTTGCCTCGTGACAGAACATTATTTTATCTCTCTGACTTACAACAGATGTTGAATGCTCCTTTAAATTGTGTGAATATTTCTGCTATAATGTGAATCCACCTCTTTAAGCAACTGTGCATATAATGAGGCATGACCCGTGGCTCTTGGCCTGAAATCACAGATAATTAGTGGATCACAGAATTTGGCAAATTAACATGGGTCTTTACAGAATTATATATTTTTTGTGTTGCAAGGAGCTTAAAGTGAAGATGAAATATTGTTTCTTAATGGGTCCCATTCCCTATTCACTGTCTGTGTCGTTCATTCATTACTTCTGACAATGGAACTCCGCCAGTAATTTGTCAAAACTTGGCCTCTCTGGAGACTAGTGTGCGCTAGGGTGAAGTGAAACCCCGCTGACAAATTAAAGCGATGGCAATTGATTTAATATTTTCATGGCCACAACACATTCCATCAGCAACAATGAGTCGAACCATTAGTAAAGATGGATGAACTTCAAGGTCGCTGAGTTCAAGTTAATTAAAAAGCGTTTGTGTTGCATGGCGGGTAGGTTGCTACAGTAGACCTTCAATTCTCCCAACGGCTCAAAGATGTCCTGGCTAATACTTCTCACTCTGGAGGTTAACGTACATGATCTAATCATTCATTTGTTTTAGTTTAGTTTGGTTTAGCTTAGTTTATTGTCAAGTGTGCCTAGGTGCAATGAGGAGCTTACTTGTTGCGTGGTATCCAGTCAGCGGAAAGGAAATACATGATTACAATCAAGCCATCCACAGCGTATAGATACAGGATAAAGGGTACAATGTTTAGCGCAAGATAAATTCCGGTAAAATCCGATTAAAGATAGCTCGAAGGCCTCCAATGAGGTAGATGGGAGATCAGGACCACTCTCTGGTTATTGATAGGACGATTCAGTTGCCTCATTACAGCTAGGAAGAAGCTGTCCCATAATCTGGAGGTATGCGTTTTCACATTTCTATACCTATTGCCTTATGGGAGAGGGGAGAAGGAGTGACCGGGTCAAGACTGGTCTTTGATTATGCTAGTGGCCTTGCCGAGGCATTGTGAGGTGTTGATGGAGTCAATGGAAGGGAGGTTGGTACATGTGAAGGTCTGGGCTGTGCCCACAATTTTCTGCAATTTTTGTGCAGTCTTGGATGCAGATCAGGTTGCTTTAGGTGGAGATGCGACCTCACAGCGCCAGAGACCCAGATTTGGTTCCAAACTTGAGTGGTGTCTGTGTGGAGTTTGTACATTCTACCCGATCTATTACTTTCATCAATTATTTTCATCAATTTCATCACTTCTATCAGGTCTCTCCTTAGCATCCAGTGCTCCAGAGAAAGCAATCCACGTCTGTCCAACCTTTCCTTATTAATAATATTCACCCACTAATCCTGGTTAACCTCCTCTGCAACCCCTCCAATTAATCACAAGAAGCTCCTTGCAAATCCTAGAAATTGATATGGAAAATCTTCCAAGTCAGAGCCAAGTATTCTGCCAACTAAATCACATGCTGAGATTATCCCAAATCATTCCTCTCGACAATCAACGAGTGACTCCTCAAGGGCCTGTCCCACTTACGTAATTCTTTTGGCAACTGCTGGCACCCGTCATAGTCGCTGCAGGTGGCCTAAAATTTTCAACATGTTGAAAATCCAGCGGCGACCAGAGAAAGGTACGACTCTTTGGGCGACCACTCACGACCATACAGGCGTCACCCCGCGACGTGTGTGTATGGTCGTGAGAAGTCGCCTAAAGAGTCGTACCTTTTTCTGGTTGCCACTGGATTTTTAACATGTTGAAAATTTCTGGCCACGTGCTGCAACTGTGATGGGTGCCGGCAAGTCACCGAGAAAATCGTGTAAGTAGGACAGGCCCTTAAGCATACCCAATATACAACTATAAACGCTATTCCCATTATTCCCTTTATCGTGTATTTGCACACTGAGGATGGCTCAATTGTAATCATTTATTTCCACTGACTGGTTACCACACAACAAAATATTTTCGCTGTACCTTTGGTACACGCGACAATGAACTAAACTCAAATGCAAACTATAATATAATCTTGGACGATTTTATCAGAAATCATTGCTCTAATTTCCGTCTTTCTTCCCTTCCTGTTCTGACAATTTGGCTTACTGTGATATGATTTTCTAGGCTAATAGAATTCATTCAATTTCTAATATTATTTGGTTCAATTAATCGCCCCATTCCCTTCATCGTATTCCCTCTCTATCTGTGTGATCTTCATTTCTCTGAATGAGTGCAACTACAAGCGCTCTCAAGAGACTCCACTCCATCTGAGACAAAGTAACCTGCTTCATTGGCACTCGATTCATTCAATCCTTTCACTATCAGTGCTCAGCGGATGAAGTGCATTTTACCGTGATGCATCACAGTATTGTTTGGGAACAGCTCCATCCAAGTCTGCAAGAAATTGCATACTGTTGTGGATGTAGCCCAGACCATCATGTAAACCAACTGCCCTTCTATCAACTCCATCTACACTTCACGCTGCCTCGACAAGGCTACCAGTATAATCAAGGATGTGTCTCACCCCAGTCACTCCTTCTTCTCCCCTCACCCACCAAGCAAGAGGTACAGAAGTGTGTAAACGCATATATCCAGATTTAGGGACAATTTCTTCCCAGCTGTAATCAGGCAACTGAACCATCTTACCACCAACTAGAGGGCGCTCTGGACTTAACATCTGCCTTATTGGAGACCTTCGAACTATCTTTAATCGGACATTACTAGACTTTATCTTACACTAATCTTTATCCTGTATCTGTACACAGTGAATGGCTTGGTTATAATCATGTATAGGTCATAAGTTCAGAAGTTGAGAAGTTACAGGTTCAGAATTAGGACATTCGGCCCATCGTTTACTCTGCCATTCAATCATGACTGATCTATCTCTTCCTCTCAATCCCATTCTCCTGCTTTCTCCCATAACCTGTAACACCCATATCTGTCATGATCAAGAATCTGCCAATCTCCACCTTAAAAATATCAATTGACTTGGCCTCGACAGACTTCTGTGGTATTGAATTCCACAGATTCACCGCCCCTTGACTAAAGAGAATCCTCCTCATCTCCTTTCTATAGGTATGTCCTTCTATTCTGTGCTATGGCCTCAAACCTAGACTCTCCCACCAGTGGAAACATCCTCTCTACAGCCACTCTATCCAGGCCTTTCACTGTTCAGTAAGTTTCAACGTGGCCCCTCTCAACCTTCTAAACTCTAGCGTGTACAGGCCCAGTGCCGTCAAACGCTAATCATATGTTAACTCAATCATTCCTGCTCTTTTCATTGACTGGATAGCACACAACAAAAACGCTTTTCACTGTACCACGGTACATGACAATAATAATAATAAATGATACTAAACAATATGTACCATCTACAAAATACACTGCAGTTTATTGCCCAGGCTACTCCGACAGCACCTCACAAACCCACAACCACTAATACCAGGAAGGTCAAGGGCAGCAAATAAGTCAAGAGTCATGGTTGTTTTATTGTCGCATGTCCCAAAACAGAACAATGCAATTCTTACTTGCAGCAGCACAACAGATACATGAACATAATCTGTAAGCACCATAATAAACAAAAAAAGTTCAGTACATATTCAGTACATATTATTTGTTTTTCCAGAGCACAGGAGGTGGAAGGGTGATGTGACAGAGGATCTAGAATAATGAGGGGGATAGCACAGTGAGCAACACAGTGGCGCAGCTGGTAGAGTTGCTGCATATCCATCTAAAAGAGACACAGTATTGCAGGAGGTAGAGCCACTGCCTCACATTGCCAGAGACCCAAGTTCAATCCTCACCTCTGGTGCTGTCTGTGTGGAGTTTGCTCGTTCTCCCTGCATGACAGGATGGGTTTCCTCTAGGTGCTCCGCTTTCCTCCCACATTCCAAAGATGTGTGTTTTTGCAGGTTAATCCCCGTCTGTAAATTGCCTCCAGTGTAGGGAGTGGATGAGAAAGTGGGATAACATAGAACTAGTGTGAACTGGTGATTTTTACTTCGGAGTCACGTGAGTGACTATGTGAAGAAGCCCGCCAGCCCGCATGCGCGTCAATACGTCTAACGCATGGCGCACGACTGGCTGGCAGGCGCGTCGCTCCTCCAGCGGTAAGTTTCAAATCCTGCAGGCAAGTTTTCAAACTTATTTTTCAGGTTGTCCATTGCTTGCAGGAATCTCTTTTGCAGAGTTTCTAGCTGGATATTGAAATACGTGGCGAAATCCGGACAGGCCGCGGGGAAACCGGCTACGGACCGCGGAAGTGTGAGTAGCTGGTGGCCGGCGGGTTCGCCACCCGAGTTGCTGACTGTGCGGTCAGCGACTTCCGACTTCGGCAGCCCCAAAAAGGTGGGCAGCCAAACGGAGTCGGAGAGGCCTGGGCTGGGATGAGCCAGCCCAGGAGGGTTCCCCTCCGACATACATGGGACCCAGATGGAGCATGGATAGCATCCTCGGGCGTTCATCCCACAAATGTGATGCTCCATCCTGATATGGTCCTGAAACAGGGCCATATCAGCGCAGGTCTCCTCGGGGGCCTGCGGCAGTGCCTGTTTCATGGCTGCTTACAAATCTCCCTCTCTGTGGAGTGGAATGCGAATGGAAAACTCGGAAGTATGTTGGAACATACTGGAATTCATGCGTGGGGGTCAAGAAAATCCGGGGAGGGGGGGGGGGGGGGGGGGGGGGGGGGGCAGAGTTCTCCTCACATTACAAGCCTTGTAACAGCTTCCTCACATCACAACATTACAGGAACAGGTGACGGAAAATACCATACACCTGTAAATTGAGTATTCCTGAAGGTGCCGGCAGTGAACAGCGCTATATTGGGGAGACTATGGAGTCCAAATTTGCAGGCTTATGTAAGGCCAGGAATTTCCGCCGCCGAATCTTCTCTTCGGGGAAGACCTATCCAACAGGTAAAGGACCAGGTATGAGGAAGCATAAGCTGTCGGACTAATCAAGGTACCAACCTTGAGCAAAGTTTCACCATTTTCGACGACAAACACCCCTAAGCCTCCATTGGCAGTAAGCGGTTCACTGAATCTGGTAGCAGCTTGAAAGCTGATTCTCTGGGCAGAGGTCTTCAGGCCTAGGCCCAAGCCGGCCCTCAGGGAAAATGTGCAATCCACGCACCCCAGCATTCCTACCCTCCAAATCACGGACGGGAATAGAACCCACATCAGGGGCCTTTGGGCTTACCCCAAGACTTTCCGAAACATGGGTTGTGTGGACCAGTTATAATGTATTCTTTTAAGATATGGCTATAATAAAGTGGGCATTTAGAATAGTTGCCACAGGGTCACGTTTGTGACTATCATAACCAATACATCTTATGAGCAGCAAACTCCACACAGATATATCTGTGGTTAGGATGGAAGCCAGGTCTGGTGCTGTAAGCCCAGGTCTGGCATCAGCTCTACCAGCTGCATTATCGTGCCAATTTAATTATGTTTTAGAAGAGAGAAATTACTAGGAATAATTATTATCACTTACACCAATAAAAAGGTGTAGTGGAATCGGACCTGCCATGGCAGTCCAGAGCCCCTGGCTTGGGAAGCCTTGTTGAGCTGTGCCTATCAGTCACCTGTGGGAGCTACACATGGTGGCGTCATGGTAATTCCGCTCATTAAAGGGGAATGTGGAAGATTCTTTCCAAAGACGCCAACTTTATACATATCAATAAAGTGATCAAATTTCTGCTGAAGGGAGCAACCTGACAACCCCAACTCAGGGCAAACTGCCATGTCTTGGGACATCTATGTCAGACAAGATTGGGACTTGTCTCAGTTATGAACATCGGATGACTCAAGTTACAACACAAAGAATGCTCCGTGTTAAGGCATGTCAGGCAGCAGCTCCTGGTTCAGGGTTGCAAATTTCTTCCCACTCAAATGAGCGGAGTGGTGAAGATGGTGCTAAAGAAGTATGCACATATGCCTGTAGCAACGCCTTGCTCAGGGTTGCAATTCCTCCCACTCGGTTGAACTTAGTGATGGAGATGGTGCTAACATATATGCACACATGCCTGAGGCAGCTCCTGGTTCAGGTTGCATAAGTCGGATGTATGAAGGATGAAGATGGAACCATATATATTATGCCCCATATCACGGAAGCATACACAGGGAGTTCAAGTCATATGCCTGCAGCTGCCTTGGATCAAGGTTCGCATTGCCTCCCACCCAAAAGACTATGGGAGAGCGTGTTGCAAAACATGCTTGGTACAGAAGCATGCACAGACAATTCGAGGAATACGGATGGTAACACCTGGTTCAGGTGCAATTTACTCCCACTCTAAAAGAGTGTCAAAGGTTAGTACGGATTAACCCCAAACAGGAACCCGAATATGACTATGTGACGGGATTCCATGCTTTAATTCATGATGTACGACAATCGCATGAGGGAAAGCGGTCTGCTTTGCCTCTAAAATTGCTGCTCCGTCGGGGACGGACTAGCCACTGCAAGAGAAGTTGGCCAACAGCATCAGATATCTAATAGAAATGACAAACATGATCGGCAGAGTCTGTGAATGAAACTTCGTTGAAGCTCCAGCAAAGGTAAGCGACCTGGAGTTAGAGACGCTGGTAAGTAGGTCTCATTATTTACCTCCATGAACTCCGAAAAGGTATGGAACACCGGATATCGATTTGTTCGCATCTCGACTCATTCACCAGTTACAAAAGTATGTTGCATGGGAACCAGA
The DNA here is from genome assembly GCA_035221665.1 of Okamejei kenojei. Taxonomy (NCBI): domain Eukaryota; kingdom Metazoa; phylum Chordata; class Chondrichthyes; order Rajiformes; family Rajidae; genus Okamejei; species Okamejei kenojei. The sequence continues at coordinate 29,339,043 of CM069147.1, read as the reverse complement.
TCCAGGGGCAGTAACGGTAGATGCATTCTCGCTACATTGGGGAGGAATGGTTCTTTTATACATTCCCTCCATTTTGCCTTATCAGTCGGTGCTTGCTAAAGATCCAGCAAGACTCCTCATCAGGCATTTTGGTAGTGCCTGACTGGCCTACACAGCCATGATTCCCACTCATATTGGGAATGATAACAGAGCCTTTCTTGGCTGTTCCCAAATGCAGAAATCTGCTGGTTCATCCCGTGACTGGGTAGGACCATCCACTGCATGATCGAATCAAATCGTTGATTGCAGACTCTGAGTAGACCTTACCTGGGGCTCCGGCTGTCTGGTCGTACGTTGGTCATGATCATTGTGGCCTGGAGAGATAGTACCAAGAAGTAGTACACCTCCTATATCAATGTCGGAAGTGTTCTGTTTACAGTCTAATATTCGTATGACACGGCACGTATTACAGATGTTTTAGAATTCCTCTCTAAACTAATTTTGACGAGGGATAGAATTGTAGTGCCATAATTTGTGCCAGAAGTGCCTTGTCATCATACTTGTTGCTGGGATCGGGACATCACTCTGTCAGGTTTCACCCACTGATAGCCAGAATTATGAAGGGTATCTTCAACTCAAAACCTCCCTGTCCCAGGTACTCAGAGATATGGGATGTTAACTTTGTTCTGACGCTGCTTTGCCGGTGGGCTCCAGCTACATCCATGTCCTTGGTCAAACTCACTTACAAAGTGGTTATGCTCATAGCGCTGGTTTCAGCACAACGGATCCAGTCGTTGCATAATGCTGCAACTGGACAGGATGGTTACATCTGCAGGCAAAATAACATTTTATGTTTATGACTTAGTCAAGCAGAGCAGACCAGGGGCATCAGGTCTCAAACTAGATTTGGCATACCGCATGGACCTTCGGTTGTGTGTGGTCACACATCTACAACAGTATGTTAAGGTCACCTAGAGCCTTAGAGGCTCTGAACTAGCTATGTTTGTTAGTTACATAAAACCTCGTAAAAAGGTATCAGTACAGACAATCTCCAGGTGGTTAAAATGGGTTCTGGCTTGTGCAGGAGTGAACACTGACATTTTAAAATCTCACTCCACCAGGACTGCAACAACATCAGCAGTGAGGGTTATGGATGTTCCGCTAGACCACATCCTAGCAGCCGCAGGATGGTCAAATGAACGAACCTTTCTAAACATTTTATAAGAAACCCATTGCCAGACCGGTGGTATTTGCCAACTCTATTTTAGATTCTGTTTTATAGTTTCCTCCCGAATGAGAGGGGTTACTATTATTATTATTTGTTCATTTCAAAGCATCAGCATGTTTAAATCTATATCATGTCTGAATGCATTATTAATGTTCACTCATCTGTGGTCAACTGATGTAGTTGTGTTGTGTGGACACGTGTTCACGGCATGAAATCACAAAACTTTGAAATCTTCCCATAGTCACTCGTGTGACTCCGAAGTAAAATAGTAAGATTAAATGAGAACTTACCAGTTTGAAGTTTGATCTTTATTTTATGAGGAGTTACGATGAGGGATTACGTGAAGATGCCCGCCAGCCCGCATGCGCATCAACCTTCAAAGCAGCGGTGTGAAATCACAGATAACAGTTATTGAACTGAATATAGGAAGATTCGAGAAACTAGAACTACCAGCTGACCTTTATGAGAGAGGGTTGTGAGCGGAGGGCACGTAATCCCTCATCGTAACTCCTCATAAAATAAAGATCAAACTTCAAACTGGTAAGTTCTCGTTTAACCTTACTATCAATGGTCGGCATAGACTCTGTTGGCTGAAAACCTGTTTCCATGCTGTATCTCTGAGCTAAACTGATGTATTCTGCCAACTAAACCTCAGGCTGATATTGTCCCAATTTTTTCCGCTCCACAATCAAATCAAAGGCTGTGACGCTTTGTGTAGTTGAGTAACCTGTTGATACAGCCATGTAGCCACAGGTATAATGACAACTTGGTGGACAAGCTTAATATACTCATTACCGTTTACTAGCTTCAGGAAATGAGGGTAAAACAGTTCTTAACTCGAAGAGGTTTAATTACAAGCAAATTACTCACCAAGGAAACAATAATCAGCAGGTACTTAAAGCAAATTTGGTTTGTCTTTTGCAATTAGTAAATAGCTGTATATTTATGTAAAATTGTGTTATTTTGAGCTCAATCCTGGTTGTTAATCATGTGTGGGCTGAAGTTTCAGATTAATCCTGAACTCCTTTAATATTCGGCAGCTGAATCAATCTCCCTTTGAGCGTATTCTAAACTCTGAAAAAGTCTGAACATCATTCAAAACAGATTTCTCCAGCTGATGGCGTAGACAGGACATCAGTTTGAGATCTCAGCTGAAATAATTATTTCACAGAGCAAAATGCTCTGGAATGCAGGAGCATGCAGGGTAACTCCAGCTTCTGGGAGTCAGGGATGGGTCAGTCCCTGGACCTCCTCACCCACCCTTCTACGCATGTCGGGCAGTAGTGAGCTGGCAAGGTGACCACACAAGGACAGTACGTAGAGCAAAAATCATGGCACGTGGAATGAAAGTGAATTTAACCACAAGGATAACCGGTTAGACAAACCTTCGGCAGCAGGGTTGTGGATTTGTTCCTGAGGAACTGGGCACCACTTTCTGTCTGACATTTCAGCACCATATTCTGCATCATAAGAAGAGCAGATAGCATCTTTTACCAGAACAGAGCGAGTATGGGAATCAAGAATCAGACGTCATAGGTTTAAGGTGAGAGGGGAAAGATTTAACAGGAACATGAACTCTTTACACAAAGGGTGGTGGGTGAATGGAACAAGCTGTAGAGGAGGCAAGTACTCTCACAATGTTTAAAAAAAACATTTGGACAGGTTCATGGATATTAGTTCATTGGTTAATTTATTGTCACGTGTTGAGAGGTGCAGTGAAAAGCTTATTTTTATTGCGTGCTATCCAGTCAGAGGAAAGGCTGTACATGATTACAATCAACATATGTATGTGATAAAGGGACCAAGATAAAGTCCAGTGAAGTCCGGAGGTTTCTCAACCCGAAATGTTACCCATTCCTTCTCTACAGAGATGCTGCCTGTCCCGCTGTGTTACTCCAGCAATTTGTGTCTATTTCCAATTAAAGATAGTCTGATGGTCTCCAATGAGGTAGATGGTAGGTCAAGCCCACTCTGGATAGGTTTAGCACTGGTCAGGATAGGTTTGGAGGGATATGGGCCAAATGTAGCCAGGTGGGACTAGTATAGAGGGGGCATGTTGGTTGGTATGGGCCGAAGGGCATGTTTCCATGAAGTAGTGCAGAGGGAATGCGGGCAATGCAATTCTGCCGCCATCCTACTGAGCTGATATTTGATGGATTTGTCCTAGTGACTTAATGTCTCCCTGGTAGAAAGCATATATATCACTTGTATATATAACAGTTATCTTGACTATGAAATCAGAGAAAAGCATTCTTGCCACTGGCATAATTTAATGGGTTTAGTTTAGTTTAGAAGTGCAGTGCAGAAATAGACCATTCGGCCCACCGAGTCAGCAATCTGCTCACACTAACATTCTCCTGCACACACCAGGGACAATTCACAATTTTACCAAGCCAATTAACCTACAAACCAGCACATCTTTGGAGTGTGGGAGGAAACCAGAGCACCCAGGGAAAACTCATGCAAGTCACGGGGAAAACATACAAACTCCGTACAGACAGCACCCATAGTTTAGATCAAACCTGGGTCTCTGGTGCTGTAAGGCAGCATCTCTACCACTGTGCCACTGTGCCACTGTACCACCCCGTTTAAGAACCACTGTAGTGACATGAGCACAGAATCCGTGACCCAGCAGTGATGCACATGTGGGGTGAGAGAGACATGCAGCTTCAACAGTGTAACAGTTAGAGAGCTACCAGAGCTCCTGCCTCACAGTGACCCAGGTTTAATCCCAACCCCTGGTGCTATCTGTATGAAGTTTGCACATTCTTCCTGTGATCACGTGAGTTTCCTCCAGGTGCTCCAGCTTAGAAACATAGAAACATAGAAAATAGGTGCAGGTGGAGGCCATTCGGTCCTTTGAACTAGCACCGCCATTCAATAGGATCATGGCTGATCATCCAAAATCAGTACTCTGTTCTGGCTTTCTCCCCATATCCCTTGATTCCCTTAGCCCTACAAGTTAAATCTAACTCTCTTGAGTTTCCTCCCACATCCCAAAGACATGCAGGTTTCTAGGTTAATTGACCTCTGTAAATTGCCCCGAGTGTGCAGGGAGTGGATGAGAAAGTGGGATAACGTAGAACTAGTGTGAACGGGTGGTCGATGGTCAACGTGAACTCAGTGGGCCAGTCAGCCTGTTTCCATGCAGTATTTTTCAATCTACCAATTTATCATGCATCACCCAATAAGCTAGGGTTCGATTCACCTGCACTCCGTTATTGATTAGATTTTGTTTCTCGATCTGATATGCTGAGAACTACATTCTGCACTCTGTATCTTCCTCTTTACTCTTCCTATTGTACTTGAGATTGACTTGATTGTATCTATGCATGGTATATCTGATCTGTTTGGATAGCCTGTAAAGCAAAGCTTTCCATTATACCTCGGTACATGTGACAATAATAAACCTAAACCTAAATCCAGATTCATGGAGTCATACAGTGTGAAAACAGGCCCTTCGGACTAACTTGCCCATGCTGACCAACATGTCTCATCTCATCTGCACTTAATTGGTGATGTAATAGGTGAAAGCTTTTCACTGTACCTCTCTACATGTGACAATAAACTAAACTAAACCGACACATGAGGCTCAAAATGCTAACTGCAGAATTTGCAGCTCATATTTTGTTTACTGGTAATTCCAAGATGCAGAAATCTCCCATCGTTCTAAACAGCTGCAGAGAGGAGCATTGTCTCTGGCTAGTGATGGTGATTTACATCTCGTTAGCATGCACAGCCTAATTGGCGTTAGGTTTAATCTCTTAAGAAGCCCTCACACTTCCAGGTCAGCATCAATCAGATCAAAAATACATAAACTGCCCAGCGTACCACCTCTACCCCACCACGCCATTCTCCCTCTAGAGCAGTTTAGTGAGTGAGTTACTAGAAAATGAATAATACTTGACTTGTTCGGTGGTTTGAGCCAATGTGCACTCAAATGGAAATCTACCACTTACCAGAGAGGTACGATGCTGCAAGCTGCTTACTTGATCCTAAAAACTGGCTTGCTTCTGTCGCTAGTGTATAAATGAGGGCACTTGTAACTCCTCTCTGCCTGACACTGGGCAGCTTAATGCCTCTGCCATCATTATTCCCACTTGTCAGGCTTTTCAACTATTCAACCGCAGTGAAAAGCTAGTGGCTGCAGCGCGTGCCTTTTTAATTATTAATTGCTGAATGTGTGTGTGTGCCTTTGACAAAAAAGTATTGGTGACCCTACCTCGATTCAAAGGCACAATAGAGACACAAGGAATGGCAGATCCTTCCTGCACCGTCGGAAACTTGCTGCCAGTGCAACACTGCCCAAGGATTGGCTGCTATGGAAGGAGACAGTTGCCCAAATCTATGGGGAGTCTGGATTTGGAGCACAGAATCAGAACACAGAGCACAGAATACAGAGCACAGAACACAGAACATAAAACATATATATACTTCAAAGTCTGATCTTGGATGTGTAATTATTTGTGTGTGTGTGTGTGTGTGTGTGTGTGTGTGTGTGTGTGTGTGTGTGTGTGTGTGTGTGTGTGTGTGTGTGTGTGTGTGTGTGTGTGTGTGTGTGTGTGTGTGTGTGTGTGTGTGTGTGTGTGTTTGTGTATAATCACATCTTCTCGAAAAAACGTTGCGTTATCGGTATATTTTTTACATATTCCGGTAGAGATTTTCCCCGTGGAGTCCGAAATCGCCTTATCTGAAAATGTCATGCTTTATTTCTCGAGTTATTACTGAAAATGTTCAAAAATCAGTCAAAACTTTGATTTAAAAAACAACTGTCTTTCGCTGATGACGTCACAATGGGTCTGCGTGCCCTCGCTCTCTTTGCCCACCCTCTCTCTGTCCTCTCTCTCTCTCTGCCCTCTCTCTCTCTCTCCCTCTCCCCTCCCTCTCTCTGCCCTCCCTCTCTCTGCCCCCCTCTCTCTCTGCCTCCCTCCCGCTATCTCTCTGCCCTCTCTCTCTCTCTGCCCCCCTCCCTCTCTAGCCGCGCCTGCGAGTTGGGGGTATGCGTGAGTGGATAGGGCAGGTGACAGGGTAAAAGGAGTGAATTAATAATATTAATATAATATCAAGGGGGGTGGTTAGTGTGTGTGTGTGTGGGGGGGGGGGGGGTGATTAGTGTGTGTGTGGCGCCGCAGGCCGCCCCAAAAGCCCGCAACTGTTGAGGAGATGGGACCCAACGGGACCCACTTAGTCTAGTAAAATATAAAACATAGAACATAGAGCAGCTCAGCATGACTCTCTGTGTAAAACATCTTACCCCACACCTCATCTGTCAACTATCTCCCTCTCACGTTAAAGCTATGCACTCTGATCTTTGACATTACCACCCTGGGAAAAATATTCTATCGAACCTTTCTCTACCTCTCATAATGTTATATACAGTACATTTATCAGGTCTTCCCACAGCGTCTGATGCCCCAGATGGAAAAAAAATCCAACGTTTAACATGTGCATCTTTATACACCATGTAATCTAACCAAATAAAAAATACATGGAACAAGGCTTAAAGGTTCTATTTCTCTGTGTTTTCATGCATCTCTTCATAATATTTTTCAAGATATCGCATTAGCACTGTTGCGGAAGTAAATGTTTCATTCCAACCTAACACATGGTATTTTGAGATTGCACACTGCGATTCACTAATGAGGCTGTTGTAACATTAAGTCAGTTTATTGTATGTGTCTGTCAGTTCAATGGTATGGCTTGGTTAAAATAACTTGGAACTAAGCAGGGCAGCACAGTGACGCAGTGGTAGAGTTGCCAAATTAGAACGCCAGAGACCCGGATTCGATCCTGAATATGGGTGCTGTCGGTATGGAGTTTGTAAGTTCTCCCCGTGACCAAGTGGGTTATCTCTGAGTGCTCTGGTTTTCTCCCACACTTCCAAGACGTCCAGGTTTGTAGGTTAATTAGCTTCAGTAACATTGTAAATTGTCCCTAGTGTGTAGGTTAGTGCTAGTGTATGGGGTGATCGCTGGTCAGCAGAGACTCAGTGGGCCGAAGGGCCTGTTTCCACGCTGTATCTCTTTAGTCTCAAGTCATAATGCATTTCGATAACACTTTGGTTATGCTGCATTTGGAGTTTTGTTGCAGTTCTGTATGCCCCATTTCAGAAAGGATGAGGAGGTATGGTAAGGGTACACAGGAGGCAAGGCAGAATGATGAATGGATTGGGTCTTGGCTAAAGGGAGAGGTCGGACAAGTTTGGTTTGTTATTTGTAAAACACCGGAGGTTGAAGGGAGTCTTGATAGACATATAGATACAAAATCATGAGAGGCATAAATAGGATAGTCAAACCTTTTTCACAGGATGGAAAGATAGAGGTCATAGCTTTAAGGTGTGAGATGGCAGAGTTTAAAGGAGTTGTGCGTGGCAAGTTTTTAAGACAGTGGGTGGTGGATGGGAAACCGGCGCAGTCACAGGGAGAACGTACAAACGCCATACAGACAGCACCCATCGTTAGGATCAAACCCGGGTCCCTGGCGCTGTAAGACAACAACTCTATCACTGTAAAGTTTGTGATAAAATGCCTAGGTGATGCATCATTTATAGCTGTTTCAGTGGTAACAGTTTGAAATGACTTTGCTTCATACCAGTGTTAGTCTTTCAGTGTGAATCTCAGTCAACAGCTTGTCACTAAATATAAGAAGAGCAAGCTTTAACTTATGCCTTACCTTACATGCTGTCGCAAGATATATTAGAACCAATTATCTACTAATGAAGCGTTGTTGCTCTTGTCATAAATGCAGCAGTCACTTTGAGTACAGCAAACTTCATCAAACAGCTACAAGTGAATAACCAAATGTCAGAAATATTTGACCAGGCTAGAGGGGGACAATTTACCTGCTGCTCTACAATTTAACACTTTGGGATAGACACAAAGCCTGGAGTAGCTCAGCGGGTCAGGCAGCATTTCTGGAGAAAAAGGATGGATGATGTTTCAGGTCAGAACCCTTCTTCAGATGAAAGTATAGGCAAGGGAACTGGAGGTAAGAAAAAGCCAGAACAAAACAGGGCTGGCAACAGATCCTCCAATTTGCATGTGGTCTCACTCTGTCAGTGGAGGAGGCCCTCTGTCTCAGAAAGGACAGAAAGGAGAGTGTGGAAATGGGAAGGGGAGTTAAAATGTTTGGCAACTGGGAGATCATGTAGACTTTGGGATTATTTATTTCAGAGCCTCAACAGGATCTTGGTTTACTCTTTCATCTACAAGGTAGTAGTTTTCTCAAGAGTCAAGAGCGTTTAATTGTTATATGTATTGGTCATGGAACAATTAAATGATTACGTGCTGCAGCTTACCATACTATTAATACAGACAAGTGCACAACAATCAATAATACAATGAATTAATAATCATAATACTAGGTAGTGCATAGCCAAAGTCAGTAGTGCAACCAAAGACACATTCCATAGATTCCATAGAAGATCATCGTTGCTGAGGTTTACTGTTGTGCAGTGTTCCAGAGCCTGATGGTTGTCGGGAAGAAGCTGTTCTTTAACCTGGTGGTCATGGTTTTTAGGCTCCTGTACCTTCTTTTGATTGTAGTAGTGAGATGAGAGCATGAGCAAGGTAGGGTGTCTTTGATGATATTGTCTTGAAGTTAAGATAGCCACAAAATGCTGGGGTAATTCAATGGGTCAGCCAATGTCTCTGGAGAAAAGGAATAGGTGACGTTTCAAGTCTGAACCCTTCAGCAGTCTTGCAGTTATACTGGAGACACAAGGAACTGCAGATGTTGGAACCTTGAGCAAAATGCAAAGTGCAGGATGAATGAGATATTGACAGACGGCAATTTTAGTCAGAACCCTTCTTCGGACCCTTCTTCTACAATCTGATAAAGGATCCCGACCCAAATGTAACTTATCCATTCCTTCCAAATATGCTGTCTGACCTGTTGAGTTTATTCCTTGTGTTTTTTCTTGCATTTTTTATTACGCTGCTCACATTCCTTTCAGGGGTTACAGGGTAATATTGTGTATGGTGATTGCTGCAATATGTGCAAACAATCTGTGCAACAGCCCACACATAAAAGCAGAGTGCAAGATAATTTACTGCCCATATGTTACAAAGATTAGACTATTGAATCCTTTCTCTAAAGAACAGATAAAGCCTGGATTTTTTTTTTCAAAAAATAAAATTTATTCAGAATTAAAAATAAACAAACAAAAACACTGTGAAAACTCTTCAAGCATGCTCAGTGTCTATATATCCATTAGTGTCATACTCAGTGAGTGGTGTTTGCGCCTATCTTTGAACAAAATACCATTGCCACCCATGTGGCCCCTTTCCTTTGTTTGAGGGGTGTCCCCATCGGATTCTGAATGCAAGAAATTGCAGAGAACAAGTTGCCAGAGGAGGCAGTTGAGGCTGGGACTATCCCAACGTTTAAAAAAAAGTTAGGCAGGTACATGGATAGGACAAGTTTGGAGGGATATGGACCAAGCGTGATCAGGTGGGACTAGTGTAGCTGGGACATGTTGGCCGATGTGGCAAAGTTGGGCCGAAGGGCCTGTTTCCATACTGTATCACTCTATGATTCTATGGCTCCAGGACTCTATGAATCAGCAGCAGGGGGAGTAGTTATTCTGGTTATTCCAAATATTAAAAAAAAAGATTGATACAAAAGGACTGAAGAGTTGTGAATTGTTTAATTCAGTTTAGTTTTGATTCACGTGTACCGGGATACAGTGACAAGCATTTATTTTGCCTGCTATCAGGTCAGCAGAAACACTATGCATGATTATAAACGAGCCGTCCATGGTGTACAGATGCAGGATAAAGGGAATACTGTTTAGGGCAAAATAAAGTCCAGTAAAGTCCAATTATATATAGTCTGAGGGTCTCCAATGAGGTAAATAGTTCAGGATCTCTCTCGAGTTGTTGATAGGATGGTTCAATTGCCTGATAAGAGCTGGGAAGAAATTGTCCCTGAATCTGGAGGTGTGCGTTTTCACACTTCTGCACCTCTTGCCTGATGGGAGATGGGAGAAGAGAGTGTGACTGGGGTGAGACTCATCCTTGATTGTGCTGCTGGCCTTGCCAAGGCAGCGTGAAGTGTGGAAGGAGTCAATGGAAGGGAGGTTAGTTTGCTTGATGGCCTGGGCTGCATCCGCAATTCTCTGCAATTTCTTGCGGTCTTAGATGGAGCTGGTCCCAAATGCATCCCGATAAAATGGTCTCCACGGCTCTCAATATAGCAGACCAACAGCAATAACAGACACTATTCCCCCCCACCCGCCCTCCCACCCGCCCCCAAGGCTCATAATAACAAGGGTTTACTGTGTAGGTCTGAGGAAAAGGTGCAAAGTGAGCAGATGATGTTGATCTTGTAACAAAGTGGTGAATATATTCACCCGAGTAAGCCTTTATCTGCGCTTATGCATTTGCATTCCACACGGCACTTCAGGGTTACAGGATGGAACAGAATACTTCAGAAAGATTGTCATTTCTGTACCTTAAATCTATGTTCATATTCAGTGCAGAAAGAAAGGTCAGTGCCCTTGATGTGATGAGTTTAAGCACAATGATGTGAAAGCTAAAGGTTTTAATTTTGTGCCTCTGTAGTCGTGACTTCCTAATGCAAAAGTGTCTGAAATGTGACAAAGGAATAAGTAATTAAAGCTCTGCAAAGTTAGAATTAAGTACGAGGAAAATGTTCCCTACATACAGAGAATGAAGGGTATCAGAGTCAGCAAGAGGCTTGTTATAAAAAGTGTACAGGTTGCTGAATGTCATTCATTTCCGCGAAGCTACATGGTGCTTTGCATGTATAAGTATTGTGAGAGAAGTTAAACTTTAAAATAATTTTTGCTCGACCAAAATGTAGAAATAAGGAACTGCAAATGCTGGTTGACAAAAAAAAAACACACGTCAGTCTGAAGCCGGTTCCCAATCTGAAAAGTCATCTAACCATGTTCTCCAGAGATGCTGCCTGACCTGCTGAGTTACTCTAGAAATTTGTACCTTCTTAGTTTGACCAAACAAAAACTACCGAGTCCATGCCAACTGAATTGGCATTGTGGGCTGGTCCCATTTGCCCACATGTGGCCAAGTACCTCTAAACCCTATTTATCCATTTATTTGTCCACTTGACAGATACAGATCAAATACATTAGAATGGCAACCTGGCAGCATCATGCAATTCTCTAATGGCTACTGTAATTACCGGACTCGTACACAATTAAAGATACAACACATCTTTAATTAGCACTACAGTATTGGATATGCAGTACATTACATGTCCAAGCTTCTACAACTTACCCCTGGACCATGACCCCACTGACGAGCACCAGGCCACCATCTCGTGCACCATAACCGACTTCATCAACTCCGGCTCTCTGCCCCCCCCCCCCCCCCGAGCCTCCAACCTCATCGATTTCCCAGCCCCGCACGGCCCGATTTTACCTTCTCCCCAAAACCCACAAACCTGACTGCCCCGGCAGACCCATTGTCTCTGCCTGTTCGTGCCCCACCGAACACATTTCCACATACCTGGACTCCATCCTATCCCCCTTGGTTAAATCCCTCCCCACCTATGTTCAAGACACCTCAGACACTCTCCGTCGGCTCCGTGCATTCCATTCTCCAGGCCCCCATCCTCTCATCTTCACCATGGACGTCCAGTCACTCTACACCTCCATCCCCCACCAGGACGGTCTCAAAGCCCTCCGGTTCTTCCTTGACCAGAGTAGCAACCCATACCCATCCACTGACTCCCTCCTCCGCCTAGCGGAGTTGGTCCTTACCCTCAATAACTTCTCTTTTGACTCCTTCCCTTTCCTCCAAACACAAGGCGTAGCTATGGGCACACGCATGGGCCCCAGCTACGCTTGCCTCTTTGTCGGGTACGTCGAACAATCCTTGTTCTCGGCATACCAGGACCCCATCCCTGACCTCTGCCTCCGTTACATCGACGACTGCTTTGGTGTCACCTCCTGCACCCACACACAACTGACTGACTTCATCCATTTCACCACCAATTTCCATCCGGCACTCAAATACACCTAGACCATTTCCGACACTTCCCTACCATTCCTCGACCTCACCATCTCTATTGCAGGTGATACACTCCTGACCGGCATCCACAACAAACCAACTGACTCCCACAGCTACCTGGACTACTCTTCCTCCCACCCTGCTTCCTGTAAGGACTCCATCCCCTATTCCCAATTCCTCCGTCTTCGCCGCATCTGCTCCCAGGATGAGGTGTTCCACACCAGGTCATCACAAATGTCCTAATTCTTCAGAGAACGGGGATTCTCCTCCCTCAGTATAGATGAGGCTCGCACCAGGTTCTCCTCCATACCCCGCAACACTACCCTCTCTCCCCATTCCCCCACTCGCAACGAGGGCAGAGTATCCCTGGTCCTCACCTTTCACCCCACCAGCCGGCACATACAACACATAGTCCTCCGCCAGTTTCGCCACCTCCAACGTGACCCCTCCACTCGCCACATCTTCCCATCTCCCCCCCCCCGTCTGCCTTCCGCAAAGACCGCTCCCTCCGCAACTCCCTTGTCAATTCTTCCCTGCCCTCCCGCTCCACCCCTTCCCCGTGCACTTTCCCTTGCAACGGCAAGAATTGCTACACTTGTCGCTTTACCTTCCCCCTCCACTCCTTTCAGGGAACCAAGCAGTCCTTCCAGGTCTGACAGAGGTTCACCTGCACCTCCTCCAACCTCATCTACTGCATCCGCTGCTCTAGATGCCAGCTGTTCTATATCGGTGAGACCAAGAGGAGGCTTGGCGATCATTTCGCTGAACACCTCCGCTCGGTCCGCAATAACCAATCCAACCGCCCGGTGGCTCGGCACTTCAACTCCCCCTCCCATTCCGTGTCCGACCTCTCTGTCCTGGGCCTCCTCCACGGATAGAGTGAGGAACACCACAAATTGGAGGAACAGCACCTCATATTCCGCTTGGGGAGTCTGCATCCTCTGGGCTTGAACATTGAATTTTCTCAATTCTGTTAACCCTTGCTGTCTCCTCCCCTTCCCACCTCTCCCTCAGCCCTCGGGCTCCTCCTCCTCCTTTTTCCTTTATTCTCCCCGCCCCCCCCCACCTCCCATCAGTCTGAAGAAGGGTTTTGACCCGAAACGTTGCCTATCTCCTTCGCTCCTTAGATGCTGCTGCACCCGCTGAGTTTCTCCAGCCTTTTGTGTACCTTCTACAACTACTGCCTGACGTAGGCAAATTCCTAATATTATAAAGCATGTATTGGGCGGGACTACTAATAACAAACACTCTAATTGGCTAGCATGCAATAGTCAATTTACATCTCTTCTTGTAGAAAATAAAACTACTACGGTATCTTAAACAATATACCGAGGGGAACATGCTAACAAGATTACACAAAATCACCATGTCTAATGGGTGCCTACAAACCCGGTCGGCCATCGTGTGGTAGGAAACTGCCTCACCTTCCTCAGCAGGAGAAGAAACGGGAACAGGGAGTGGGGACACGCCCGGCAATCTGGCAGGCCTGGTGGGAGAAGTAGCCACAGGCGAGCTAGGTGTAACTCGACGCGGGGAACATGCGGCAGCAATGACAGCAGGAGGTGCAGTAGCCGGTGGTGTAGCTGGAACAGCCATTGGAACAAACACAAGAGGTGGGGCATCAGGATCTGTAGACGCAGGACGCGGTTCCTTCACTGGAAGGATATGTTGACGGTTGCGTCTGTAGATGACACTGTCCGCATCGACCAGGTAGGAACGTGTTTCTTTGCAAGGGCCGTAAATGTGCCCCAGCCGGGCATGTCCTTTGTCGGTTTGCAGACGAACCACTTGTCCGCATGTTAGTGGTTTAAGCGGCTTCCTGGACTTGTCGTTGAAAAGCTTTTGTGTGTCGCGTTTAAATTGCAGTTGTTTCTGCACCGTGGGCGGGGAGCGGACCAGTGGCTGCAGCTGCTGTTGAGAGACAGGCAATGGTGGACACGTCTGGTGGGACATCAGGTGCTGGGCGGGGGAGCCAAGTACACTGTCCCGTGCAATGTTTGGGAGGTTGAGCAAGTCCAGGTAAACGTCGGATGTTGTCAGGTAGGGGTGCTCCATGAGTTGATTAGCACTCCGAACAGCGCGCTCGGCCAGTGGGAATTCCGGGCTGCTGGTGATGTGTTGGAAGTTCCATCTTTTAGCAAAGTTCTTGGATGCTTGTCTGGTAAATTGCCTGCCATTGCCAGTCTGAATGCGCACACAGGAGTCATGTACGGAGAGGTGGCGTTGCAGCTTCCTGATCACAGACTCAGAGGAAATGGTTTCCAGTAAGTCTATTTCGAACCAACCCGAGTAAGAGTCCACAAGAATGAGATAATGTTTTCCAAGCCATTCATAGATGTCGGCGGCCAGTGAGGACCACGGGAGGGAAGGAGCTGGCTGGGGCAGCAGAGGCTGCTTCTGCTGGTGTGGAGCTAGCCTGTTGCAGATAGCGCACGTTTCGATTTTTTCACATATGTATTTTGTCATTCCGGGCCAATAAAAGATACTCTGGGCCTGTTGGAGGGTGGCTTCCATCGTAGTATTCCCCCTGTTGTGCGGTAGGAATCACTGCTTTGTGTCCTTTTACTATGATTCCGTACTGCAGCACTCATTCGTCACGAACTAGAAAGTATGGTTGTATTTCGAGTGGGGTTGCCGACTGTTTATGGGGCCAACCATTCCGTATGGTGGTGGACAGCAATTGTATAGGTTTGTCCGCGGCCGTCTGTTCGGCAAGGTGGCGTAAATGATCCGTCGGCATAAACGAGACCTTCATGACTGAGAACTCGTCCTGTTCGATGAGGTGCTGCTCGCTGGTTGTGCATGGTGCTCTGGAGAGGGTGCCGGCTATGTGCATGTCTTTACCCTTCTTGTAGACGATGTGTCACAAGGCTGATTACGCATATGATGAAATATTGGATTGTCAAACACCAGTTGGTGCTGCATCATCATTCGTTGCAGCCGTGCTGGGGCCGCGTGGATCAGCTTGTTCAGAATAGTGGCCAGTGGCTGATGGTCAGTTTCGATGGTGACATTTGTACCAAAAATGAAGTATTTGAATTTGGAACAGGCGAAAACCACAGCAAGTAGTTCCTTTTCGATCTGGGCATAACGTTGTTCTGTATCAGTCAGTGTACGGGATGCATAAGAGACTGGCTTTATGTTGCCGCCAGTGGCGGTCTGTAGGCATGCCGCGCCCAGGCTGTACTGGGATGCATCGCATATGATGGTGACTGACAATCTAAGGTCGAAATATGACAATAGCGCATTGTCCAATTGTAGCATGAGGGTATCAAACACCAGTTGGTGCTGCGGATACCAGGACCATGATGAGTCCTTATGTGTCAGCTGGCACAGGGGGGCTGACAGGTCGCTGAGGTTTGGAATAAATTTTCCCAGGTAGTTTACCATACCGAGGAATCGTTGCAAACTGGTGACATCGGTGGGAACAGGTAGGTCGTTAATGGCTGCAGTTTTAAGGGGATCAGGATTTAGGCCGCTGCTGGTGCAAACATGTCCGACGTAGGTGACCTCAGGAACTCGAAACCTGCACTTAAGCGGATTAAGTTTGAGATTAATGTCTCTGGCACGGTCTAGTATTTTTTCAGGTTGGCGTCATGCTCAGCCAGATCACGACCATAGATGAGGATAGCATCAACAATAATGGCGCATGGGAATTCTGCAAACAATTGTTCCATAGTACGCTGAAATGCCGAAGGGCATCCAAAAAAATTTGTAATGTCCAAAGGGTGTGCCAAAAGTAGTCAAGTTTGATGATGCAGGGTCTAGTGGTATTTGCCAGAAAGAGCTCTTTGCATCCAGGACTGAGAACACTGCAGCATTACCAATCTGCACAGCGACGTCTTCTGTGGTCCTCATCAGGTAATGCAGGCGCTTGATTGCAGTGTTCAGGTCTCTGGGATTGATGCAGATCTGTATCTCATCTTTTATTTTCTTAGTAGCCATGGCCATGGTGGAAACCCAGTCAGACGGGTCGTTAACTTCAGCAATGGCCCCAATGGAAACCATGCGTATGAGTTCATTGTGTATTCTTTCTCGCATGGCATGGGGAACACGATGTGATGCACGCACCACAGGTGTGACTGCCGGATCCACAATGATCCGATACATTTCGGGCATCTTGCCAAGTTTATCATCAAAGAGGTCTTTGTACTTGGATAGCAGCTGTTGTGCTGGCTCGTCTGTTAGACATAGCTTGTGGACGGCACGTCCAAAATACACTAGGCCCCGGTCATGACATGCATTGATACCAAGCAGAGTCTCTGAGTTTGACTGTACGATATAAAACTGCGGGTTTTTTGTCTGGTCGTCCACAGTGCATTGGCTAGCATGCAATAGCCAATCTACAGTAAGCTTCAAAATAATACATAATTATTCAATTACTTGAATTGCTTGAGTTCAGGCAACTGAACCATCCTTCCAAGAACTAGAGAGCAGCCCTAAACTACTATCTACCTAATTGAAGACTGTCTTCGATCGAACTTCACTGACTTTATCTTGCACTAAATGTTATTTACGTTATTCCCTGCATCATGTATCTGTACACTATGGATGACTCGGTAATAATCATGTATTGACTTTCCGTTGACTGGCTTACACCCAACAAAAGCTTTTCACTGCATTTCGGTATACGTGACAATAAACTAAACTCAAACTCAACTCAAATTCCTCAGTTTCCATGGTAGGATTTGAATCAAATTTAAGACTGATGGAGACACAAGGCTTTACAGCTGCTGAAATCCTGGCCAAAAAAAAATGTGGACATGGGAATGGGAAGAGGAGTTAAAACTGGAGACACAGGGAACTACAGATATCGATTTACAAAAAAAGACACAAAGTGCTGGAGTTACTCAGCGGGTCTGGCAGCATCTCTGGAGAACATGGAAAGGTGATGTTTTGGGTGGGGACCTTTCCTCAGACTCAAAAGAGTTAAAACTGATGTTTTGAGTACTTAATTTCCTCGAAGATTAAAATGGACAGATAAAGAAAGACAGGGAAATAGTTTAACCAGATCCACAGTTCGCAAACATGTATCCCTCTAGAGATCACACCTATCTCTAGCCAACACCTGCCCTACCATGAAACCACCCTGCCTGTGGTAATTTGTTGCTGGCCATGATTTTTCCTTGTCTTTTCTTGCCTCTAGTTCTTTAACCACATCCTACCCCCTCCTCCCCCCCACCCACCCCCCACTCTACTTTCAGTTTGAAGAAGGCTCCCAACCCAAAATAACACCTATCTTTTTTCCACAGTAATATTGCCTCACCCACTGAGTTGCTCCAACACTTTGTGTCTTCAGACTTTAGACTCTAGAGATACAGTGCAGAAGCAGGCCCTTTGTCCCACCGAGCCTG
This sequence comes from Okamejei kenojei, assembly GCA_035221665.1. Lineage (NCBI taxonomy): Eukaryota > Metazoa > Chordata > Chondrichthyes > Rajiformes > Rajidae > Okamejei > Okamejei kenojei. Next base: position 29,321,488 of record CM069147.1, on the reverse strand, counting down.
CGCCAACCAGCGATCATCCCGCACCCCTGCACACTAGAGACAATTGTATAATTTTACTGAAGCCAATTAACCTACAAACCTATACATCTTTGGAACTTGGAAGGAGACTGGAGCACCAGGAGAAAAGCCATGTGGTCACAGGGAGAGCATAAACGCTCTGTACAGACAGCACCCCTAGTCAGGATCAAACCTGGGTGTTTGGCACTATAAGGCAACAACTCTCCCGCTTGCCAGTGTGCTGCCCCGGTCAGGACCTGTCTTCAGATTCAAAAGTGTTAAAATTGTTGGTTTGAGTACAAGACGCTTCCTCGGAAATGAAAACAAGTGAATAAAGAGAACCAGGGAAATAAATACCTTCTGCAAAGTGCAAACAGAAAACCGCTGGAAGAATTCAACGAGTCAGTCAGCATCTGTGTAGGCAGAGGAATGGTTTATTTTCCTTTGGGTCCACAACATCAATAAACCCTCTGCCTCCATCCACCGATGCTGCTTGACCCACTGAGTTCCTCCAGCAATTGTGTCTTTTGCTCCAGATTACACCGTTTGCAGCCTCTTGTGGCTTAAATGACAGGATCATAACAAATGCTGGAGAGGAATATTCTATTCATCTTGGAGCTGATTCTCCATGGATCTGTCTTGTCTTAATATCACAATGATATATATCGTCGGGGAGGTGAAATCTTATCCAGTATCCCATTTCATCTCAACACCATTAATATTGCCACTTGAAGCTATTGCCATATCCTACAGCTTCATCCTTCATGTTGTTGATTGTAACCATCTAACCCCATCAATTCATTTGCTGATTTTTTTCAGAGATACAGCGTGAAACAGGTTCTTCGGCCCAGTGAGTCTACGCCAACCAACGATCACCCCTTCACACTGGTTTTATCCTACACACAAGGGGACAATTTGCATAAGCCAATTAACCTACAAACCTGCACGTCTTTCGGATGTGGGAGGAAACGGTAGCACGTCGAGAAAGCGTGGAGAATATACAAACTACGTTCAGACAGCAACTGTAATCAGAATTGAACCTGGGTCTCTGGTGCTGTGAGGCAGCAATTCTACTGCTGTGCCACTGCGCCCCCTGTTAGAGTTGCTCAAAAAAAGAAAGACTTGCTTTTTATAGTGTTTTACATGGCTTTCAGTTAATTTGTTCAAAGCGAAATACCCAAAAATGACATGCAATAATAATCATAAGATTTGTACTTTATGAAGGTTTCAGAGAGTCGTAGTCATTTTAGACTAGTGACATGTTATGAGTCATGCAGTTGTAGTTACGCCCACCAGCTTTTCAGTTATCACAGCTTGCAGCATTCCTCTAGTATAAGTGGAACGCACAAGAAAGAAGTTGTGCTTGCTATGTAGTTAATAAAGTCTTTGAATCCTTATCATGTTGTAAAGCTACGGTTATTATAAGGACATCAATCGACATAGTGTCAGAAGTGGGATATGAACCCACGCCTCCAATTGGAGACCAGAAGTGTTTCCACCTGAGGAGGTTCAATCCAGGTTGCAACAGAAGCGTGACACTCAAAAACAATGGTTTGACAAGACGAGAAGGCTACAGCCACTGCTGACCAAAGGGCAGGTGGTCCGCATACAGACTAACAAAGGCCACGATCGTATTGGAGTCATTTCTGGACTTGCTTCGGAGCCACGATCGTATATTGTTAGTGCCGTTAGCGGCACCTACAGATGCAACAGGCAATATCTTCTGCCTGTGAATGAGCCAGTTCCTCCTCCTTACTATCCAGATCGTACATGTTCACTTCCGTCTGCATCTGGTGGCACTCGCATGGTCTTGCCAGCACAACAATCCATGACTGCGACAGTTCCTCTGTCTGTTCCATCTTCGTCTGCGCCACAGTCTCCTGCTTCGTCTCCAGGGATGTTGGTCCAGTCCCCCTTGGCAGCGAAATGGCCTGCTCCTTCCCTGGGGAAAAAGAACGGAGATGATTTCTATCGTACACATGCTGGTCGTGTTTGCAGGCCGGTCGTGAAATATCCGGACTACAGTGGCTTGCAAAAGTATTCATACCCCTTGAACTTTTCCACATTTTGTCACGTTACAACCACAAACGTAAATGTATTTTATTGGAATTTTATGTGATAGACCAACACAAAGTGGAGCATAATTGTGAAGTGGAAGGGATACATGGTTTTCAAATTTTTTTACAAATAAAAAACTGAAAAGTGTGGCGTGCAAAAGTATTCAGCCCCCTTTACTCTGATACCCCTAAATAAAATCCTGTGCAACCAACTGCCTTCAGAAGTCACCTAATTAGTAAATAAAGTCCACTTGTGTGTAATCTAATCTCAGTATAAATACAGCTGTTCTGTGAAGGCCTCAGAGGTTTGTTAGAGAACATTAGTGAACAAACAACATCATGAAGCCCGAGGAACACACCAGACAGGTCAGGGATAAAGTTGTGGAGAAGTTTAAAGCAGGGTTAGGTTATTAAAAAAATCCCAAGCTTTGAACATCTCATGGAGCACTGTTCAATCCATCATCTGAAAATGGAAAGAGTATGGCACAACTGTAAACCTACCAAGACATGGCCGTCCACCTAAACTGACAGGCCGGGCAAGGAGAGCATTGATCAGAGAAGCGGCCAAGAGGCCCATGGTAACTCTGGAGGAGCTGCAGAGATCCACAGCTTAGTTGAGAGAATCTGTCCACAGGACAACTATTAGTCGTGCACTCCACAAATCGGTCCTCTATGGAAGAATGGCAAGAAGAAAGCCATTGTTGGAACAAAGCCATAAGAGGTCCCGTTTGCAGTTTGCCACAAGCCATGTGGGGGACACAGCAAACATGTGGAGGAAGGTGCTCTGGTCTGATAAAAACCAACATTGAAGTTTTTGGCCTAAATGCAAAACACTATGTGTGGCGGAAAACTAACACTGCACATCACCCTGAACACACCATCCCCACTGTGAAACATGGTGGTGGCCAGCATCATGCTGTGGGGATGCTTTTCTTCAGCAGGGACAGTGAAGCTGGTCAGAGTTGATGGGAAGATGGATGGAGCCAAATACAGAGCAATCTTGGAAGAAAACCTGTTAGAGTCTGCAAAAGCCTTGAGACTGGGGCGAAGGCTCACCTTCCAACAGGTCAACGACCCTAAACATTCAGCCAGAGCTACAATGGAATGGTTTGGATCAAAGCATATTCATGTGTTTGAATGGCCCAGTCAAAGACCAGACCTAAATCCAATTGAGAATCTCTGGCAAGACTTGAAAATTTCTGTCCACAGACGCGCTCCATCCAATCTGACTGAGTTTGAGCTATTTTGCAAAGAAGAATGGGCAAAAATTTCAGTCTCTAGATCTGCAAAGCTGGTAGAGACATACCCCAAAAGACTTGCAGCTGTAATTGCAGCGAAAGGTGGTTCTAAAAAGTATTGACTCAGGGGGGCTGAATACTTTTGCATGCCACACTTTTCAGTTTTTTATTTGTAATAAAATTTGGAATCCATGTATAATGTTCCTTCCAGTTCACAATTATGCACCACTTTGTGTTCGTCTATCACATAAAATCCCAATAAAATACATTTACGTTTGTGGTTGTAATGTGACAAAACGTGGAAAATTTCAAGGGGTATGAATACTTTTGCAAGCCACTGTATGTTTGATTTTCCTCCAGTCTATCATCGATTGTGATACTTGACTTGTTTAGTTTATGGGTCTGCATTGTTGTTGATTCTTTAAGAGGGGGGATGTAGACTAGTGACTCGTGTTATGAGTCATGCAGTGGTAGTTACGCTAACTAGTTTTCCATTGGCTTGCTGCATTCCTCCAGTATAAGTGGAACACGCACAAGAGAAGTTGTGCTTGCTATGTAGTTAATAAAGTCTTTGAATCCATATCATGGTGTAAGGCTACAGTTATTATAAGGACCTCAATCGACGGTCATCCAGCATGAAAACATGCCCTTCAGCCCAACTCATCCATGCCGACCAAGATGCCCCATCTAAACTAGAACCAGTTGCTCGCTCTTGGCCCATATCTCTCTAAACCTTTATTTTCCATATACCTGTCCAAGTGTGTTTTAACTACTGCTATAGTACATGCCTCAACTCCCTCCTCTGACAGCTCATTCCATAAAACACCACTCTCTGAGTGAAAAGGTTGCTCCTCAGGTTTTTACTCAATCTTGCCCCTCTTGCCATAAACCGATGTCCTCTTAATTGCCCTAGCCTGGGTATGACTGTGCATTCATCCTATCTATTCACCATATGTGTTTATACACCTCTGCACATAATTACTGGAATTCATGTGATGATGAAAATCTAAAATGGAACCAGAAAATGCTGGAAATATTCAGCGGGTCAGGCAGCATCTGTGGGAAGGGGTATGGAGTGAACATTTCAGGTCAATTATACTTTGTCAGAGGAGAGGGTACTGGCCTACTATGCCCTCAAGTTTGAATGCGGGGGACACCCCCTGGGAATAATGCTGGACGGGCGAGGAGAGGGGAATGGTATCCAAGGAAGGAGATGGCTGGAGGTCTGGGACTTGCTTGGGATAGGCACCGCTCATAAGAACTGGAGCATGGATTATGAAAATGGGGCCAATACATGGCACCTCTTGCATGTGGGTTCAGTAGACTGTTTCTGTACACTTGCTAATCCAGGATTGGAGCTATGGCAATATTTTACTGAATGGTTTGTAAGGAAAAAATGGCACTATGTTAGCACTTTGCACATTTGACATTAGAAGCTTAATTGAACCACTGTCAGTACTGGGTAGGAGTGGATAAAGAGAGACATAGAAGAGTGTCTTGATTAATTGAATTGATTAAAAGTACAGCTTGGAAAAAGGCACTTCGGCCCAGCATGTCCACACCGACCATTGATCACCTATTAACAGTAGTCCCATGTTTAGTTTAGTTTAGTTTTCTTTTGTCACGTGGACCAAGGTACAGTGAAGTTTTTTGTTGTATGCTGTCTAGTCTAAAAAAAGACTATACATGATTACAATCAAACTGTCCACGGTGTACAGAGAATGGATAAAGGACACTTGTTAGTGTAAGATAAAGTCCGATTAAAGACTGTTCAAAGGTCTCCAAAGTGGTAGATGGTAGGTCAGGACTGCACTCCAGCTGGGGAGTGGACAGTTCAGTTGCCTGATGACCACAGAAAAGAAACTGTCCTTAAATCCGGAGGTGCGCATTTTCAAATTCTTGTACCTCTTGCCTGATGGGAGAGAGGAGCAGAGAGAGTTACCAGGATGAGTGGGCTGTTATCCAACTTTCACATCCGCTCCCTAAACACTCGGAACAAGTTACCGAGCCCCAATTAACCTATAAACCCGCACGTCTTTGGGATGTGTGGTAGAATCAGAGCACCCAGAGGAAACCCATGTGGTCACACAGGGAAAAACATAGAGACATAGAAACATAGAAAATAGGTGCAGGAGGAGGTAATTTAGCTCTTTGAGCCTGCACTGCCATTCTTTGTGATCATAGCTGATCATCCACAATCAGTAACCTGTGCCGGTCTTCTCCCCATATGCCTTGATTCCGTTAGCCCCTAGAGCTCTATCTGACTCTCTTTTAAATTCATACAGTGAATTGGTCTCTACTGCCTTCTGTGACAGAGAATTCCACAAATCCACACCTCTCTGGGTGAATTTTTTTTTTTCTTATCTCAGTCTTAAATGCCCTCCCCTTTATTCTTGGACTGTGGCCCCTGATTCTGGACTCCCCCAACTTTGGGAACATTTTTCCTGAATCTAGCTTTTCTGGTCCTTTTATAATTTTATAGGTTTCTATACGATCCCCTCTCATCCTTCTAAATTCCAGTCTTTCCAATCTTTCCTCATATGACAGTCCCGCCATCCCAGAGATTAACAGTGTTAAAGAAGGAACCGGTGATGCTGGAAAATCGAGGGTGCACAAAATGTTGGAGAAACTCAGCGGGTGCAGCAGCATTTATGGAGCGAAGGAGATAGGCAACGTTTCGGGCCGAAACCCTTCTTCAGACTGATGGATAGGCAAGGTTTCGGCCTGAAACGTTGCCTATCTCCTTCGCTCCATAGATGCTGCTGCACGCCCAGAGATTAACATCTTGAGCGTGCAAACTCCACACAGACAGAACCCAAGGTCAGGGTGGATCCCGGGTTTCTGGCGCTGTGAAGTAGCAGCTCCACCCGTTGCGCCACTGTACCATCCATCTGTCAAGGTAATGGACAGACGGCTCTTCGGGTCGGGACCCTTCTTTGGACTGAAAGAAAGAAGTTCATTAGAGTGCAGAGAGGAAGCATTATGCAGCATGTTTCATTTTCTCTTCTTTTCTGCACACATAAATGTCTAACCAGCTGGGCAAGTCCCAACACTTTACCATTAGCAACTCATTACACAGGCATAGAAGCTTAATATGCTGATAACTGTCCCAATTAAGACATATTGATTTTCTCCATCACAGTCATCCTATTTACACACACCTCCCTCACTCTTCCTTCTACAAGATACCTACTTCTGTACCTTTTGTTCCGAGTTCTGTACATTTCCATACCTCTAGTTTCCCCTCCCTGACCCTCAGTCTGATGAAGGGTCTGACCCGAAATGTCTCCTATTGCTTTTCTCCAGAGATGCTGCCTGACCCGCTGAGCATTTTGTGTCTACTTTCTATTTGCATTTCTCTTTCCCATCTGTGAGGAAGGGCCTCAGACCTGAAATGTAGGAATGAGGAACCGCAGACATAGTGCCGGAGTAACTCAGTGGGTCAGGCAGCATCTGTGGCTCAAGGATCCCAGCCCAAAATGTCACCCAGCCTTTTTCTCCAGACCCGTTGAGTTACTCCAGCGCTTTGCATCTAAACTCGCTTGAATATTGACTCTTGTATCTTGATCCTTGATACCACGGGTCCCGACCCAAATGATCATCTGTCCATTTTCCTCCACAGATGCTGTCCAATCTGCCCAGTTCCTGCAGCAGTGAGTATTTTTTTTTTTAAAGTATTAATATCTCTTGTCTCAAAGGATGAGGCTCTGCTTCACTCTTCATAGATGCTGCATGACCTGCTGAGTAGAACTCTGAAGAAAGTTCTCCACCCGAAACGTCACCTGTCCATGTTCCCCAGAGATGCCGCCTGACCTGTTGAGTCCTCCAGCAACTGCAGGTTTTTGCTCCGACCATACAAGTGGGAACTCTGGCTGAATATTCTCATCCCGGACCCTAACATTAATTTCAAGAACTATAAACTGGTTGACTGATTTATTGATTGATTGATACTTTATTGTCTCATGTATTTGTCACTGTCACATTCAAAATTTGTTTTGCATGCAGTATACAAATATGCAGTATACAAATATGCAAACAATCGCCAGCAGACAGTTCTAGAAGTATTCAATATAGTCGCGATGGTTGCTCTTCCTCCTCGACCCCACCCCCTGCCGAGTCCCTCTTTGTTCCTGGCATCAACCCCCTACCCCCCCGGGTCCCTCTGTTCTCATAGAAACATAGAAAATAGGTGCAGGTGTAGGCCATTCGGCCCTTCAAGCCAACACCACCATTCAATATGATCATGGCTGATTATCCAAAATCAGTACCCCGTCCGGCTTTCACCCCATGTCACCCCAATATCCCCTCCATACCGGGTCCCTCTTTGTTCAAGTGGGTGCGTCTTCGACCGGTTGCTAGACTCTGCTGGTGAATTTTTGACAGCGATAATAAGTGATTATCCGTAGCCAGGCACACTCTGGCAGAAAGACGACAGAAATAATGGGGGATGTTCAGCCAAAGACTAATCTTTCAATTGTTTTGTCAAGAGACAAGTGCTCACCGCTCTGCATTTAAATTTGAAAAGTGTCCTTGCCCATTGAACCATGTTGTTGCAAAATTACAACTCTGCTAAATTGTGTATAATTTTACAACATCATCATATGTTAATAATTATCATTTAAGATAAAGGGCAGGCCTAATCATATAAACCTTACCACTCTTTTCATTAGCACTGTATATTAAATCATTTTGATAATTAAGCAAGAAGAAAAGCAGGAGTGTATTTTTATTTCAAGGAGACTGAGGACATTTGGCAACTCTTACCAACTTATACAGATGCACCGTGGAAAGCATACTGTCGGGATGCATCACAGCTTGGCTTGGGAACAACTCTGCTCAAGATCACAGGAAACTGCAGAGAGTTGTAGATGGAGCCTAGTCTATCACACAGACCAGCATCCCCACCATTGACTCTGTCTACTCTTCATGTTGCCACGGGAAAATAGCCAACATCATCAAAGACACGGTGCAGCATGGTGGCGCAGTGGTAGAGTTGCTGCCTTGCAGCTAATGCAGCACCGGAGACACTGGTTCGATCCCAACTATGGGTGCTGTTGTACGGAATTTGTACGTTTTTCCCTGAAACCCCGTGGATTTTCTCCGAGATCTTCGGTTTCCTCCCACACTCCAAAGACGTACAGGTTTGTAGATTAATTGGCTTGGTGAATGTAAAAAATGGCCCTAGAGGGTGCAGGATAGTGTTAATGTGCGGGAATCACTGGCTGACGCGGACCCGATGGGCCGAAGGGCCTGTTTCCGTGCTGCATCTCTAAACTAAAAATGAAGCTAAACCTTTATTTAACCCAGTAATTCCTTCTTCTCCCATCTCCCATCGGGCAGAAGATATGAAAGCTGAAAAGCATGTTCCACCAGACTCAAGAACATGTTTGAGCCCTTTAGAGGCATTGACAGGGTAGACAATCAGAACCTTTATTCCAGGATGGAAATATTGTGTGGGCCTAACACTGGCAGGTGGGACTAGCTTAGATGGGACATCTTGGTTGGCATGGGCAAGTTGGGCCAAATAGCTTGTTTCCACTCTGCATCATTTAAAGACTCTGTGATATCAAATACTAGAGGACATTGCTTTAAGGAGAAGGGGCATTTAAAAAAAACGTGCAGGGCAAGATTTTTTACAAAGAGGTGCGTGAGTGCTGGAACGCACTGCCAGTGTGGTGGTTGGGGCAGATATGATAGTGGTGTTTAAGAGATGTTTGGACAGGTGCACGGATATGCAGGGGATGGAGGGATGTGGGGAGAAGGCAGGAAATGTGGTTAGGAGGGAGAGATAGATCAGCCATGATCGTTAATGGTGGGGTAGACTTGATGGAGCCGAATGGATTAATTCTGCTCCTATCACATGACCTTATGATTTTATGGATGTGGATTATATGCAGGCAGATAAGAGTTGGTCTTGGCATTATGTTTGCCATTGACATTGTGCTGTAGTGTTCTATATATTTTATATTCTATTTGACGTCTTAGATAGAAGCCAGCACCTCCAACAAATGTATCAGAACTTGAATTCACACCCAATACAAATGAAGGGATTGAATCCAAATGCGTAAGTGACTCCTTGTACATAAAATTCCAAGGCAAGGAAGGCCCCGTTGTTTGGGGTAATCCAGCATTGGAGGGCATAGAAAATGTGAGAGGGGAAAAAATTTAACAGGAACCTAAGGAGCAACTTTTCCATTTGGAGCGCGTGGAACAAGCTGCCAGAGAAAGTGGTTAAGTATGTACAATAACAACATTTAATAGACATTTGGACAGGGACATGGATAGGAAAGGTTTTGAGGGGTATGATTAGAATGCACAAAAATAGGACTAACGTAGATGGGCATTTTACTTCGGAGTCACGTGAGTGACTACGTGAAGAAGAGCCCGCCTCATGCTGGTAACGGCATGACGTCGACGCTGACGGCAGAAGGTGGAGCTGCAGTAAGGAGCAGCTCCTCGCAGCGGTCGGAACGGCCCGCAGGTAAGAACAGTAAAGTTGGGATTTCTTAGCGGGCGCTGGGTAGGTCCAGCAGTATAGGAAATATATTAAATCAGGTCAAGTCATATTAGTGCTGGTTAAGCACAGATGATGAAGTAAACTTATATTCGCGGGTTTAAATGCTTCCTGGGGTGAAAAATAAATATACGGGAAAGCTAGTGCGGAGCCGGTTCCGATACCGTGCCGCAGATATACCCGTTAGCGAATTAGTTTACAAAATGATAACCACGGAGAGAAATGCCCCGAATATGAAAAATGGAAAATAAAATAAAATAAAAAATCTGAGAGGCCCGTGGTTCTGATGACTCTGACATTGAAAAGTCCTCCAGATAAGTAAACTATGTGGAACTGATTATGGAGCATATGGAGAAAGTTCTCCAAATAATTATGAGACTAGGGTCAAAGTACCCTGAAGGTTCCTAAAATTAGCCCTGAGGGGTTTAATTATTCTGAATATGGCCATGGGCCTAATTGGAAGTTGGAACTCCGGACCCAGGATTTGGGCCGGAAGAAGTCTCATGGATGAAATCCCAATTGAATTTAGGGCTGCAGAAGGCAGACCCTGTTGATGGTGATTTGCATTTTGAAAGCACACCACAAAATAAAAATAAAAATAAAATGAAAAAATATGAAAAGAGGCCAAAGATGCCTGGAATAGCAAAAGGTTTTGCTATATATGAAGGAAGTGGTGAGGCTATGGAAGAAATCCTAGCTGCCAACATATATATATGGTATCTCACCAACTTCATGATTCTGTGATGATTGAAATATTAAAATTGCACAGCACAGGAAATTGTGCCTCATTGGAAGAGCCTACGGTTTATCATGGGCATCCATGACTCCAAATATGAGAGCGTCAAATAGTGAGGTTTAAAAATCCTCACAAATTATTTCTGCTGCTATGGCTTTTGGGGCAGATGAAAGGAAAACATAAAATAAAGACGCTATTGTGCAATTCTTTCTATGAAATTTTATATAAATGGCTATTTGGCCCATTTTTCACCCAAGGTTGCATACCTGTGTCGAGCAAGTGGTGTTTAAGCTCTTGGTTATCTGTTTGGAATAATCTGCCTAACTTATTGAAATTGGATGAAAAGCTAAATATTTTAGCTGCATGAAACCTTCGTCTTTGGACGAAAAGGTATTTTCGCCCAGAAGGGGATTTGATATTGGAAATAGAGGCAGAAATATGTCAAGGAATTTTATTGTATTGCACAACCAAATACTTACCCGAATTCAGGGGATAAGGAGACCACCACGCTCATATGCAGAGGAATTAAAGACTTGTTCCCTGCTTAAAGAAACTGCGGATTAATCTCCAGTTAGAGGGAGATTACAAAAAGTTTATTAAGACTGGCTTACTATTATTTTTGATCAGTATATTACGAGCAGTTTCATTAACTACTATTACATTTTTAAAAAAAAAGAGGTTAATCCTCCTTGTACAGAATACACCTGCTTATGATTTCGTGTTTTCTGCAATTGAAAAAGCAGAGATTTATGTTCACATTGCCTAATTATCTGAAAAGAGGTAATGGAAAAGATTTTGAACAACGAGCATAAATTTGTCTTTAATGTTAGAAGGCATTACAGATGATGGTTGCAGAAGTATTCTGGACCTTACAGGTCTAAATAAGTTTGTAGAATACAAACATGTTCAAATGGAGTCATTGAATACTGCAAAATATTTAATTCAGGCAGGTTGTTATATGGCTAAGATTGATGAAAAGACGCCTATTATTCTGTAACTATGCATCAGGTTTCGGTGATACTTAAATTTTAATTGGTTGTGACAATTATGGCAGTTAAGCTTTGCCAAATGGACTGAGTTCAGCTTTTTACTCTTTACGAAACTGTTGAAACCAGTTTAGCCCAATTAGAGCACAAAATGCACATCATTATGGCTTATCTCAATGACATTCTGTCATTAGTGATTATCAGGAGTCAGCTGAGGACTCAGTTTCAGTTACTAAAGCTTTGTGGTAAGCTAAGGTTCTTAATTCATCTAATTAAGCCCCAGCTGCAGCCAGCACAAACAATTTACTTTTTGGGGTTTGTAATTAACTCAGTGACTATGTTAATACCTTTACCAACAGTTAAGTCGATGATATTTTGGTAACTTGTCATTATCTCATTCAAAACCTTATCCTTCCATCCGAGAAATGGTGACAACCATTGGTGAACTGCTAGCAGCATTTTCCTGCAGTAGAATTTGGTTCATTACATTTATTGATATCTTCGAAGGTACAAGATACAAGCTCTCAAAGAGAAGGCAGGCCATTTGACAGGCCTATGTAATTAACAAAAGAAGCTGTATTGGAATTTACAAATGGTGGGTTAAAAAAAGGAAAATGTCCCACAAGCTGCTAATAAATATTATGATTAAACAGCCTGAAATGGTTTTACATACAGATGCTAGTGCTCTCGGATGGGGGGCCACAGATTTATCCTCCAGTTGTAGAGGTAGATGGAAAACTGAAGAACAAGTGTTTCTCCAAGAGTATGGTATTAACTATTGGGAGTTATTGGGGGCCTTTTATGGGCTTAAAGCATATTGTTGTGCTAAACAAGGTCTGCATGTGTTAATACAATTACACAATAAAACAGCTGTGGTTTACATTAATCACATGGGGAGAGTTGGATCAGTATCATGTGATTGTTGGTCAATGAGATATGGCAATGGTGTATTGGTCGGCAGATATGGATTGCAGTAAGCTATACTCCAGGTAAAGACAATGTGGTAGCAGATGAAAGGTCCAGGATTTTTAAAGATAATACGAAATGGATGTTTAAGCCACCAATATTTAAGAATATTGTTCGACGATTTGGGTTGCCAGAAATTGATTTGTTTGTTTGCATCCAGGCTTAATCATCACTTGCCTCATTATGTGTCTTGGGAACACGATCCGGAACGCAGTTGCAGTAGATGCATTTTTATTACACTGGGGAAAAATGTTCTTTTTATGCTTTTCCACCATTTGCTCTGATCCAGAGATGCTTGAAGAAAATAGAGCAAGATTCAGCTTCCGGATTGTTGGTAGTGCCAAATTGGCCAACTCAACCTTGGTTCCCAGTTATGCTGAATATGATTAAAGAACCGTATATGCAGATTCTTAACTGTAGTGATATCTTGACTAATCCAGTAACAAATGAAGATTACCCATTATATGCATATATGAAATTGTTAATCTGCAGGTTTTGACCAGACCACTACAGGAACTGGGATTGTCGGACCAAACTTGACAGTTATTGGCACATCATGGCGAGATAGCACACAGAAACAATATATGACACATATTAAGAAATAGGAAGAATTTTGCACACAGTCAAAATATTTCTGATGATTATGTGAATGTTACTCATGTTTTGGAATTCCTTGCCAATTTGCGCTTTGGCCAACATTTAAGTTACAGTGCCATTAACACTGCACGCAGTGTCTTGTCGTCCTATTTAGGACTTATGACTGGTGAGAAATCAATTGGGTCGCATCCATAATATCACGATTCATGAAAGGAAATTTTTCACATGAATCCGCCAAAACCTAGATATACAGAGATTTGGGATGTGAGCATAGTACTTGCTCTACTTAGAGAATGGACGCCAATTGAAGGGTTGTCATTGGATAGGTTAACATTTGAAATTGGTCATGTTAATGTCACTGGTCTCAGCCCAAAGAGTGCAAACTTTACAAATGTTGCGTTTAGACTGTATGCATGTGACTACAGATAACGTTGTATTCTAGTGTTTACGATCTGATCAAACAAAGTAGACCAGGGGATCGGGAACAAAGGTAACCTTTCAAGCTTTTCATATTGAGCTTGCTTTGTGTGTGGTTAGACATTTGAACCAATGTATTAAAGTAACGGACACTTTTCGAGGAAACGAAAAGACATTGCTGCTTACGCACAAAAAGCCACACACAAAAGCTTCAGTTCAAACTATCTCAAAATGGTTGAAACAGGTGTTGGTTTTTAGCGGGAGTAGACACTGATGTCTTCAAATCTCACTCCACCAGGGCGGCAGCTACGTCCGCGGCGAAGGGGCGGGACGTACCTCTCGAGCATATTTTTAAAAAAAAAAAAAAAAATCGCAGGGTGGAGTAAAGAAGAAACTTTTTCAAAGTTCTACAACAAACCTGTTTCACAACTATGACAAGCTTTGGACACGCGTGTTGGGAGCACTATAATCACCTGCTTTGTTTGCTATTAATTTGCTATAATCAGTTGTGTAGTCACTGATATCTTTTGTCACTTGTAATCATTTTTTCCCTCAAATATAAGGAGGGTATTATATGGTCTTTCAGCCATTAAAAAACTTAATTGTGAAAAGATCTAACATTTGTGTGCTTTCTCATGTATGTGTTTACTTAGCCGGACTGTCGTACGGATTAATTCTACGACATAAAAAACACAGAAAGCTTTTAAAACTCTTCACGTAGTCACTCACGTGACTCCGAAGTAAAATAGTAAGATTAAACGAGAACTCACCTGTTCGAAGTTTGATCGTTATTTACGAGAGTTACGATGAGGGATTACGTGCCCTCCACTCCCACCCTCGTAAAATAAATGATCAAATGGTGGTTCTAAGTCTTTTTATGAGCCTTACTATGACTACTACTCCGGCTTTGGTGTTCTGTGTTTTTCATGCCGTTGCTTTGAAGTATGCCGTTACCCAGCGTGAGGCGGGCTCTTCTTCACGTAATCCCTCATCGTAACTCCTCGTAAAATAACGATCAAACTTCGAACAGGTGAGTTCTCGTTTAAATCTTACTATTTTATCTGCATGGATACGTTGGGCCAAAGGGCCTGTTACCCTGTTGAATGACTATGATTCTATGACATGAGATTATCTGGTAACGTCCTCTCACCAGTTAGTGCAGGTCTGACCTCCCTTCTACCTCATTGGAGATCTTCAAACTATCTTTAATCCGACTTTATAAGACTTTATCTTGCAGTAACTGTGTCCCCCTTAATCCGTTAACTGTGCACTGTACAATTATAATCATGTATAGTCTTTTCTTTGACTGGATAGCACGCAAAGAAAAGCTTTACACTCTACCTTGGCACAGGTGAAAATAATAAACCTAAACTTAAACATCACACTAAACATGAACCTAAACATAACATTATCTCTATCAGCAACATCTCTGACCACTCTGGCCACACTTGTGGGAAAAAAAAAGCTGAGCTGATGTTTAAGGTTTGAACAAGAAAATACTGAATACTGGAGGTGACACAGTGGTGCAATGGTTGAGTTGCTGCCTGACAATGCCAGAGACCCGGGTGCAACACAGAGTCAGTGCAACACTGACTGACTGACTGTATGGAGTTTGTACGTTCTCCCCATGACCTGGTGGGTTTTCACCTCTCATACTCCAAAGACGTACAGGCTCGCAGGTTAATTGGCTTTGGTAAAATTGTAAATTGTCTCTAGTGCATAGGATAGTGCTAGTGTATGGAATGATCACTGGTCAGCGCGGACTCAGTGGGCCTAAGGACCTGTTTCCGCCTTGTATCTCTAAAGTCTAAAGTTTAAAGAATCATCGTCTAGGCAAGGTAAGCAGTGACTGATAGAAGGTGGAGGAAAGGTAGCAGCTAGCTCTGTCACAAGCCATAATAAGACACATCTCCAATTAATTTGGTATTATAGCAGTGAAAAAATGAACACAAATTGGCAAACACAGCAGAAGAATTTCCCTGCTTGAGCTGTGTAATGGCAGACTTGACATTCACTGGAGCACCAGGCATGGTCTGGCTTCAACAACCCATCCGAAGACAGCAGCTTTAGTGATGTTGAGTATTATCCTGGATTATGAGGAGTGTATCTGGGGTTCTCCAGTATTAAGAAGTTAAATGTAATATACTCACACTAAGGAAAGACCCAAAATGCTGGACTAGCACCGTGCGCCAGGCAGCATCTCTGGAGAAAAGGAATAGATGATGTTTTGGGTCGAAACCCTTCTTCAGACTCATAAAATGCTGGTGTAACTCAACGCGTCAGGCAACATCTATGGCAAAAAGGAATAGGTGAAGTTTTGGGTCGAAACCCTTCTACAGACTGAGAGTCGGGGAGTTTTTTCCTGTTTTGGAATTGGTTTTGGTTTAGTTTAGTTTAGATATACAGCATGGAAACAGTTTCTTCACTGAGTACACGCCAGTTATCGATCATCCATTCACACTAGTTCTCTGTTATCCCACTTTGTCACCAGCTCCCTGCACATTAGGGGGATATTTAAAGCGCCAATAACCTACAAACCTGAGATCGACGCAAAATGCTGGAGTAACTCGGCAGGTCAGGCAGCATCCCTGGAGAAAAAAGATAGGTGATGTTTCAGGTTAGGACCCTTCTCCAGACCCAACCATCTCTGGAGAGCCTGACCTGCTGAGTTACTCCAGCAGTTTGTATCTTTCTTTAGCTTTGCAGTAGAAGGGTTCCAACCCGTAACGTCTCCCATCATTTTTTTCCAGAGATGCTGCGTGCCCATTGAGTTACTCCAGCGCTTTGCGTCTATCTTTGGTATAAACCAACAACTGCAGTTCCTTCCGAATACAACCTTTGGAATGTGGGAGGAAACAAGAGCACCCGGAGAAAACACATGCAGTCAGAGGAACATACAAATTCCATTGGGGCAGCACCCAACTTCAGGGTCGAACCCACTATGTTGCCTAGTAATTGAGCAGATTTAATTCATTCAAGGGCAAGAATAGGCTCTTATTTTGATAAACTCATTCTCAATTGGGTTTCTGGAATATGTCATATAATGACAGCACATCGGGCACTGCCTGTGACAAGAAGGGTCTCGACCTGAAATGTCGCTTATTTCATTCGCTCCATAGATGCTGCCTCACCCGCTGAATTTCTCCAGCATTTTTGTCTACATTCCATTGTATGAAATAAGTTTGCAAAGATTAAATTTGGGAGATGGAATGTAGTGCATTATAGGAGCACTGAAGGGCTGCAAGGTGGCACAGTGGTGGAATTGCTGCCTTACAGCGCCAGAGACCTGGGGTCGATCCAGACTATGGGTGCTGTCTGTACAGAGTTTGACGTTCTCCCGTGAATTTTCTTTTGGTGCTCCAGTTTCCTCCTACACTCCAAAGATATGCAGGTTTGTAGGTTAATTGGCTTTGGTAAAAACTCTGAATTGTCCCCAGTGTGCGTAGGATAGTGCTAGTGCATGTGGTGATCGCTGGTCGGCGCGGACTCAGTGGGCCAAAGGGTCTGTTTCCGTGCTGTATCTTTAAACTAAACTATGCTAAACTAAAATAAAATAAAATTAAATTAAATTAAATAAACTACCACTGTGGAACACATTTAATGCAACAACGCCAACAACGCCAAAATGAATTTCTGGGGAAATATGCACCTACACCTTCCAAAACATCTTGCCTCATCCTCTCAATATTCTGTCTACAACCGTACCAGTCGAGTTATTGACACTTCAGCGAAATCTTCAGGGTTTCTATCAGCATCAACAGTTGTTATCACTGCCACTCAACAGCTGAATCTTTATCCATCCAACTGTCAGGAGGCAGAGGACAGGCAGAATTTTAATCTCTTTGTCTGACCTGCAAAGTCTGAGCAGGGGAAGCAGAATTGCAAGTGCAAAGTATGTTATTAGTTCTTAAGTCAAGTCATTAACGTTAATCTATTAGCATTCACCAGCCTTTAGACTGATGACCTGAGTGTCAGCATTTGAAGACACAAACTTATTTTTAAAATTTCAAGAATAAAATTAATTCATAAAAAATATGTACAAGTACATAAAACAGTGCGTAGCTCTCTTGACATTGATAGCGTTGTTTACCCTACACATTCACAGTATAATCAGTTCCATACACTGGTAGTTTAGGAAGCAACTGCAGATGCTCGTTTACAACGAAGACGGACACAAAACGGTAGGGCAGCAAGGGTGGCACAACGGGAGGGTTGCTGCCTTACAGCGCTTGCAGAGTCGGAGTCCCCAGTCCGATCCCAAACACGGCTGCTGTCTGCACGGAATTTGTATGTTCTCCACGTGACCTGTGTGGGTTTTCTCTGAGATCTTTGGTTTCCTCCCACACTCCAGTCATACAGGTTTGTAGCTTATTTGACTAGGTATAAGTGTAAATTGTCCCTAGTGTGTGTGAGACAGTGTGAGTGGACGGGGATCGCTTGTTGGTACAGACCCGGTGGGCCGAAGAGCCTGTTTCCATGCTGTATCTCTAAACTAAAGTAAACAAAAACACTGGAGTAGCTCAGCGGGTCAGGCAACATCTCTGGAGAAAAGGAACAAGTGGTGTTTCGGGTCAAGACCCTTCTTCAGACTGCATTTATTTTCCTTTTCACCAGAGATGCTGCCATACGCTGGTAATGTTCACACATTTTGTTCTTAATTTATTATTGTCCTGTGCTTTTCCTGTCCCTGCCTCTTTTCCAGCATTCACCCCCCCCCCCCACCCCCACTACAATCACAACACTTAACCCTGCCTTAGCGGCTGGCACAGTGGTAGAGCTATTGCCTCACAGCGCCAAAGACCCAGGTTCCATGCTGACCTCATGTGCTGTCTGTGTGAGTTTGCACGTTCTCCCTGTGACCATGTGGGTTTCCTCCAGGTGCCGAAGTTTCCTCCCAAACCACAAGGACATGCAGGTTTGTAGCTTAATTGGTCTCTGTAAATTGCCCTAATACGTAGTGAGAAGTCTTGACTGAATGGGTGATCGGTGTGCACTCAGTTTCCATGCTGTACCTGTAAACTAAACTGTTCTCACCAACGGAGGTGCTGTGGAGTAATCTAACCTGGTTCCTTTGCACTCATGTTGCCACCAAGAGGTCAGACCAGCATGTATCTATCCCACTGTTTCATGCTGGCCAAGATGGCCATTCACGGGTTCAGGCAACGGGCATGCGAGGATTCTGCCCGAGTCGACTGCCTGCCCCTCTTCTGGCCCTACATCCATACTCGCGAGTCCTTGGTGAGGGAACGCACGGTGTCCTTAGGGACTCGGGTGGCCTTCCGTGAACACTGGTCACCGCAGGACAATAACATTGTAATTTAATGATCGATTGATGTTTGAAAACTGCTAGGCAGTTTTAATCTTTCCAGTGCTTTGTAACTGAGACTATGAAATAAAACCTCAAGAGCCAAGAGTGTTTTTATTGTCATATGTCCCAGAGAACAATTAAATTCTTACTTGCAGCAGCACAACAGAATATATAAACATAGTACTCTGTAAACAATATAATAAACGAGAAAAAGTTCAGTATTCATACACACACACACACACACACACACAAAATAAGCAAACAATAACAACATGACCATAATTACACCAAGCAAAAAGACAAAACCGATACCCCCAAGACTATGTAGGTCAGAACTTATTTGGAGATTGTATTACGTAATAGCCTGATGGATATAGTGAAGAAGCTGTTCCTGAACCTGGACATTACAGTTTTCAGGCTCTTGTACCTTCTTCCCAATGGCAGGAGTGAAATAAATGTGTGGCCAGAGTGATGTGGGTCTCTGATGGTGCTGGATGCCTTCTTGAGGAAGCGACTCCTGTAAATGTCTTTAATGGTGGGGAAGTCAGGACCTATGATGGACTGGGCAGCGTTCACCACTTTTTGTAGTCTTCTTCGCTCCTGGGCGTTCGAGGTGTCAAACCAGACCGTGAAGCAACCAGTCAATATGTTCTTTACACCTGCTGAACTTGATAAAAATCATTGACAAGGGAAAAAAAAACAGTTCATGCTAACATTCTTCATTTCACTGAACATG
Source organism: Okamejei kenojei (assembly GCA_035221665.1). NCBI lineage: Eukaryota > Metazoa > Chordata > Chondrichthyes > Rajiformes > Rajidae > Okamejei > Okamejei kenojei. The sequence goes on along the minus strand of CM069147.1, from coordinate 29,301,936 downwards.
TTTTTCTTCAAATAAAGTTTTGCCAAGTTTAATTTTATTTTGTTTTGCATTCTGTGTTCATAATTTTGTTTTTGGCTCTGGGGCCTTTCAATCTAACTTGCGTTCACAACAATGCAAGCAGCACAGATGGGTTCCTGATTAACCGCTGAACAGGCAATCAGACCGGTGCCGGAATGCAGATGGGGTGTGAAATCGACACTTATTGTTTCTGCTTTCAAAGCGGAGAGCTCATGCGGCAAGGACTCACGCAAGCAATCTCGCACCTGCCCGTCGCGTGTAAAGAAGGTGAAAATGAAGTGGCGTCACACAAAGGATCCGGAGATGTCTTCTCCTCTCGGGCTTGCTGCTGCCTGCAAGGACTTTGATGAATTTCCTAAACAAGGAGATGGTGCAAGGTTTAATTCGGGGGTCCAAAGACCTACTCTCGCTTGTACTCAGCGTGCCATTAATTGTTCCGCTGATTGGCTTTTTATGATCTTCAGATGTTTACAAAACATGCATCTGTGGGTATATTTTTTCACGTCTACAACACCGGCATACTAATTTAGTTTAGTGTTACAGTGCGGAAACAGTCCCTTCGGCTCACCGAGTCCACACCGACCAGCAATCCACGTACGTTAACACTATCCCACACACACTTGGGACAATTTACATTTATACCAAGGTCAATTAACCTACAAACCGGTACGTCTTTGGAGTGTGAGAGGAAACCGAAGGTCTCAGAGAAAACGTACAAACTCCAAACAGACATCACCCGTAGTCAGGATCGAAGCCGGGTCTCTGGTGCTGCAAGCGCTGTAAGGCAGCAACTCTACCGCTGCACCACTGTGCCACCCTTGTTAAAGGTGGAGTTTAGGAAGGAACTGCAGATACTGGTTTACACCGACGATAGACACAAAATGCTGGGGTAACTCAGCAGGACAGGTAGCATCTCTGGAGAAAAAGAATAGGTGATGTCTCGGGTCAAGTCCCTTCTTCAGAAAGGTGTAGCAAGGGTGCCAATGATGGGAAATTACAGGCTAGCAACAGAAAGTTCCCTGAAAGTGGCAATACCAGTACATAGAGAGGTAAAGAACCCGCACCACACGCTTGCCACACACACCCACTCCCTTCCCCCCGCCCCCCCATCCCCCTGTGCTCCACCTGGACTCACACTTATTTCTCCCTCCCCCCAAACCCCCCTCCATCTACATTCCTTTCTCTGGCTTCACAATTTGCAACCCTTCAATCCTTTTGTCTCACATCTTCTGTTTTAATCTCTGGACTCTATCCAACCATCTGCCTATCACCCCCTACCCCTCACCTATGTTCACCTATTAAATGCGTATGCAGTTCCTTTCTACACACTTCACCTATTACCTGCCAGGCGTTGTCCTGCCCCTCCTTTCTTGCGGCATCTTTCCATCCTCCTCTTACAATCAGTCTGAAGAAGAGTCCCGACCTGAAATGTCATCTATCCAGGTTTTGTAGGGATGCTGCCTAACCCGTTGAGCAAGCAAAGAATCTCACTGTGCCTAGTCACATGTGACAATAAAGTATTTGTCCTATTCCTCTACGCAGCTCCTCCTTCCTCTGTACTCTGTGCCTGCCTTCATCAACAAGGGCATTGAGTAATATAGTCAGGAGTTAGTATTGCGGCTATATAAGACTTTGGTGAGGCCGTATTTGGAGCATTGTGTGCGGTTCTGATTGACTCATTATAGAAAGGGTGAGGAGGCTTTTGCAGAGCATGCAGACGTGGTTCACCAGAATGCTGCTTGGATTAGGTGGTATTAACTAAAGGAGGGGTTGGGCAAATGTGGATTGTTTTCTCTGGATTGTTGAAGGTTAATGGGAGACCCGATAGAAGTATATAAAATTATGAAAGGCATAAATAGGGTTGCTGTAGAATGCACTGCCAGGAATGGTGGAGCTGCAAGCAGATACGATTGTGGTATTTAAGAGTCTTTAGAACAACATATCACAAAAACAGGAATGTAATGCTGAGGCTTTGTAAGGCACTGGTCAGACTGCATTTGGAATATTGAGAGCAGTTTTGGGCCCCATATCTGAGGAAGGATGTGCCGGCATTGGTGAGGGCCCAGAGGGGGTTTACGAGAATGATGCCGGGGATAATTGGTTAATGCATGATGAGTGTCTGATGGCACTGGGCCGGAACTTACAAGTGTTTAGAAGGATGAGGGGCGATCTCATTGAAACTTACCAAATGATGAAAGGCCTGGATAGAATGGACGAGGAGAGGGTGTGGGAGAAATAGGAACACAAAGCGTAAACCCACATGGCCACACGGCGAATGTGCAACACAGACAGCACCCAAGGTCAGGATTGAACCTGGATCCCTGGTGCTGTGAGGCAGCAGCTTTACCATCTGGCCCACTGCACTTTGTCATCATTAATAGTTTAATATTCAAGCCACTCACTTTCAAATGGGATGGCACGGTGGCGCAGCGGTAGAGTTGCTGCCTTACAGCACCAGAGACCCGAGTTCGATCCTGATTACAGGTGCTGTCTGAACAGAGTTTGTATGTTCTCCCCGTGACCACGTGAGTTTCCCAACTGCTCCGGTTTCCTCCCACACTCCAAAGGTTTGTAAGTTAATTGGCTTTGGTAAAAAATGTAAATTGTGCCTAGTGTGTACAACAATGCTTGTATATGGGGATCCCTGGTTGTTGTGGACTCAGTGAGCCGAAGGGCCAATTTTCACGCTGTATCTCTAAACCAGGCGAAACATATCTCAAGTCTTCCTCTAAAGACATCACATTGACCCCATGTCTCCTTCAATAACTTGCATCAGGTAAAATCATTGATTTCCATTCAAATCTTTGGCCTTTTATTTTAACGTTTAAGCCTTACAATTAAGATTTCCAATTAGTTTTGCTGAAGAGTGAAAATGATCCTGAGCTTTTAGTTTGAAAATTCTGTGACTGAGAATTGCCTTGTAACTCAGTACTCTGCTGAAACTATTTCACCTCACAATGCTTAAGGCTGTTGGTGTATAATTAATTCATCCTTCTTTCAAATGGACTGAGGTCTTGTCTTCTCCCTCAGGGTGGATGTAATAGAATTCATGTCGCATTTTTTTTAAAGGAAAATATCCCTGCAATACTGCCCCGTAATTATCCCACACACTATAATACCAGTAATTGATTACAGAAATTCGAGTGGCACACGTAAGAACCAGAGGACATAGGTCTAAGGTGGGGGGGGAAAGATTTAGTAGGAACCTGAGAGGTAAAGGGCCTGTCCCACTTGGCGATTTTGCCGGCATCATATCACTGTCGCCAAAAGATTTTGAACATTTTAAAATCCAGCGGCGACAAAAAAAATGTTGCGACTTAAAAAAACACGAGTCAAACGTCATCACGCCACATCACCGCCGTGTTATACATCATCATGTCGCGTATTTTCTGGTGACCTGATACGTCAGTCAATGATGCTGGCAGTCGCCAAAAAAAAAATCGGCAAGTGGGACAGGCCCATAACTTGTTCACACAAAGGGCAATGGATGTACGGAACAAGCTGCCAGAGGAGGTAGTTAAAACAGGTATTATTGCAACATTTAAGAAAACTTTAGGCAGGTACATTGATAGGACAGGTTTAGAGGGATATTGGCCAAACGCAGGGCGGTGGGATTGGCGTAGATGGGACATGTTTGATCGGTGTTGACAAGTTGGGCGTAGAGGCCTGCTTCCACGTTATATGACTCTATGACTTCATGACTCAGTGACAGTGGCCCCGTTTCCATGCTGCATCTCTTAAATCTAATGTCCAGCATAATAATTTTTCCATCGATTCTCCTATGCTTTGAGGGAGAGTACAGGAAACGGGACTCCAGTGATGTATGAAAGGGAGCATAAAAAACAGAATGGGAAATAGCGGGGTAAAGGTGCAAAACCTTGAAGAAGGTGCAAAAATGAGATTTTGCTGTGAAGTCCGAGATATTCAAGGACATGTACTTGTTTTCACCTGATCCTCTCATTTCTGCAGAAGATGTAGGTTCCCAACGGCTCATCGCTTACAACTTGAAAAGAACACAGAGAACTTAGTTTAGTTTGGAGATACAGCGTGGAAACACGCCCTTCGGCCCATCAAGTCCACACTGACCAGCGATCCCCACACATTAGCACTATCCTACACACATTAGGGACAATTTACATTTACACCAGGGCAATGAACCTACATACCAGTACGTCTTTCAACGTACTAAAGAAAACTCTGGAGTAACTCAGTGGGTCAGGCAGCATCTCTGGAGGGCGTGGACAGGTAACCTTTCGATTCAGGAATCTTCTTCTTCTTAACTTGAAAAGTCACTTGTCCATGTTCTCCAGAGATGTTGCCTTGATCTTCTGAGTTACTCCAGTGATAAATAGACAGAAAATGCTGGAGTAATTCGGCCGGTCAGGCAGTTTCTCTGGAGAATATGGACAGGGGACATTTTGGGTCTGGAAGCATCCGTAGTTAGTTTCGTTTATTGTCACGTGGACCGAGGTACAGTGAAAAGCTTTTGTCGTGTGCTAAACAGACAAACTCTGTACAGACAGCACCCATTGTCAGGATTGAACCCGGGTTTCTGGCACTGCAAGACTGCAGCTCTACCACTGCCTTGCACCACTATACTGCCCTAATCCTCTCATGATGATTTGTCCCGCTAACCAATAATACTATATAGCTGAACATCTTGACACGCTTCATTGTATCAGAACCAACATATATATCTCAATATTGTTTTCTTAATAAATCGAATAATTTATCCAGCTCCCTTTCATCAGCAGACACTGATCCCAACCAATTCCCCCAGTAACAGTGCTCAAAATGCAAAACTTGTATCCAAAAAAAATCTCTGCATTAAGTTCCTGCCGTGTTTGTGGTTATTAGCTCTGTAGAAATATCCCACAGGAAAGAAAGAAGATAATTGGGCGTGCGAGATGTCCATTTGTTTCGTCTTGCCTGAAATATATATCTCACTATTCAAAAATAAATTGCAAAGAAATCTAATGATCAAAATTTGCAACAGTTTGATTTTTTTTTAAATGAGGCATTGCTGATGGCTCTCTTTGATATTAAACGTTGAAAATATAATTTATCATGTTTATTACTGGCACCAGGGTGCTCGTTAAAGCATTATTGGGACTGGAGCCCCTACATAAATCAGTCAGAAGAAGGTTTCTTATCCAGAGGAATACTGCAAGTTTTCATTTCCTCAGGAATCGTGGTTGCTTACGATGGCAACTGTGCTGTGTTGACTAGTCCAAAGAGACCTCCTAATGATAAATTGAGCACATCCCATCAAGAAGGAAGTTGGACACAACCTTTGGAGATTAACTTGGAGGTGAAGACAAAGGAATAAGAAACTACAGCTGCTAGTAAATGCACAAAAGGACACAGAGTGCTGGAGTAACTCAGCAGGTCAGGCAACATCACAGGACGCGATCTCCCAGTTTCCAAACATTATAACTCCCCTTCCCATTACCACACTGACCTTTCTGTCCTGGGCCTCCTCCACTGACAGAGTGAGGCCACACACAAACTGGAGAAACAGCACCTCATATTTTGCTTCGGCAGCAGTATGAATGTAGGTTTCTCTAATTTTAAGTAACCCGTGCATTCCCTCTCTCTCCCCCCTCCCCCACCTACTAGTCATCCAATTAGTAGCACTGTTCGCATCCTGCCTTCCTTTCGTTCTTTCTGATAATTATAACAAAAAGGAACTGCAGATGCTGGTTTATAACAAAGATAGACTCAAAATGCTGGAATAACTCAACATATCAGGCAGCACCTCTGGAGAAAATGGAAAGGTGACAGGCCCGTACGAAGCTTTTCAAAAAGGGGGGTGGCATGACAGGATTCCAAAAATGTTATGTGAAATAATGTGCACGCAGCTCACATCACAAGCGGGAAGCCCCTCACGTCCGGGTTCCAGGGCCCGCTTCAGGGCCCTGAAAGCTCTGGGGTTTTAGTTGCTCTCTGCTGCATTCTGAGCCTTATTGTGGAGCTTCTTGCACCAAATGTATGACCAATATTTCAGAAATAATTTTGGTTGAGTCAAGAGTAATGAGTGGGTGGAATGGGATGATTGGGATGATTGTTGTATACATTTTTGGTAAAATTAAGAATTGTTGTCCTTGTTTTAATAATCAAGTTGTACTGTTGTAAAATGTTATGTAAAATGTTATAAAGGAGCATGCAAAATCTGCAAAAAAAATACTGTAAGTTTTTGAAGTACAGAAAACCTTTTTTTAGAAAATGTTTTGTGTGTTGATTTGATTGCCGGTTATTATTAGACTGTGTATTGTGTGCAGTGCACCTTTAATGGTCCTCCTGACCTTACAACTTCACATCAACCTCAACATGAAATAGTTCAGTTTTCTGAGAATGCAACTGTGGAAACCTACTCACCACTTTGTCCAAGTCATGGGCAAAGCCATAGTGAATGTGCATTAAGGCGAGTGCAGACAGCCTGTCATTGCTCATGGAAGTCCTGGTGTGGTGATGCTGGCGACAGACACTCGTGTACACTGCATATGTTGCCATTTAGCCATAAATCATGTTTTCCAGTTCCATTTTCCAAGAATGTAACTGCGCAAACTTAGTCACGGCTTTGTCCAAATTATGGGCAAAATCATAGTGAATGTGGATTAAGGCAATTGCAGACAGCCTGTAATTGCTCATGGAAGTCCTGGTCTTTCCTTCTTTGCGGATGTGAAAACGTGTTTGTCCTCGCTGGCTGGATCAAAGTGAGATGCCGAGCGAGATCGCGCCCACTGCAAGCATGCCGCCTGAGGCAAGCATCTCTCTGCCGCTCAGGCTCATGTCCAAGGGCCCCGGCTATCCTCGCAGTCAAATGGAGAGGGACAGGCGGGGTCGGCAGAGTTTGTGGAGAGACTGACTTTCGACAAGGCCAAGAACTTGAAGAGCCAGACGGCGAGGGGGTGCAAAGTGGAGCCCAATGGTTTGGGCAGCTCTGCCCCCGAGGAAGGCAGCGGCAGCAGGGCCAGCAACAGCATGAAGACTTACCTGGCCTCTGGCAGCCCCCAGCAGAGCGGGCAGCTGGGGCTCTCGCCTGACATTGTGTGCCGCTCCAGCTCCAAGAGGCAGCTCAGGCCCGATTCACTAGTCATGTACCGGCAAAAGTGTGAGTTTGTGCTAGGAGCAGCGGCCACCAGCAGCCTGGTCCGTTGGCTGCTGCCCGGCTCTAGCGGGCCGGGGTGACAAGCAGCAAGGGCTGGCAACGGGAGCAGCAACGTCGGAAGGGGAGAATTAGCAGAGGGTACAGAGGCTGCAGCACCCCAGGGTGAACAGGTAACCACACCAGCAGCACCCCAGGGTGAACAGGTAACCACACCAGCAGCACTCCAGGTTTCACAAGTAACCACTCGAGCAGCACCCCAGGGTGCACAAGTAACTACACCAGCAGCACCCCAGGGTGCACAAGTAACCATGCCAGCAGCACCCCAGGGTGCACAAGTAACCACGCCAGCAGCATCCCAGGGTGCACAAGTAACCACGCCAGCAGCACCCCAGGGTGCACAAGTAACCATGCCAGCAGCACCCCAGGGTGCACAAGTAACCACGCCAGCAGCATCCCAGGGTGCACAAGTAACCACGCCAGCAGCACCCCAGGGTGCACAAGTAACCACGCCAGCAGCACCCCAGGGTGCACAAGTAACCACGCCAGCAGCACCCCAGGGTGCACAAGTAACCACGCCAGCAGCGCCACGAGAAGCAGTGGCAGGTCGCCCCAAGGAGCCGCTCAAGCGGCAGGTTGGTGAAGGCGGATTATGGCGCTCACACTCTGACCTCAGTTGCCGATTCTCCCGAGCCTGCTCGGGCTTGGACAGTTTCTTCGAGCACTGCGGACTCGAGCCTGAGGTGATCAAGAACCTGGCCAGGGAGTAGTTTGCCGACGCCTTCGAAAGCCTTGCCCTCATGTTTCGCAGCGTGAAAAGCCTGTCCCACTTGGGTGACATTTTCAGCATCTGATGCGTGATGACGCATGTAGTGACGCGCGGTGACTCCCTATCACCTCTGGATTTTGGAATGTGCAAAATCCAGGGGCGACATCTGGGTGTCTCATCATGTCATGCGCCCTGTCACACGCTGACGTATGTGTTCTGCGGGTGACGACCGGTTAGGGTTAAGGGTTTGGGTTAAGGACCACAGATGGGCTGTAATATATTCTTCCTTCAATGCATGGATTTTAAACATTAATATATTAAAATTAATACAATAAAATCAATTGTGCAAATGAAAAGATGTCTGTCCAGTTTTATTTACAGATGTATTGGTCCGCTTCCAGATCCAATCACCATCTCTAACTTTTCACTGGGATGGATTCAGCGAGTGTAGACTGAACTCCCCTCCCCTCCCCTCCACCCCCACTGCCCTTATTCTATTATTTCTTTCGGGGGGGGGGGGGGGGGGGGTGGCTGGGTGAATCAGTGGGGGATGGATAGATGGCGGGGGGGGGGGGGGGGGCGCGGCTGGGTGAATCAGTGGGGGATGGATAGATGGCGGGGGGGGGGGTGGTTAGAGAAGGCAATTGGTGCGGAATGGATAGATTGAGGCAGGGGAATTAGTGTGTGTTGGTTGGAGTCGGTAAATTTGTGGGGGAGAGCGCGGGACATGTCAGTGGGGGAAAAATACAGGGTGGAAGGGGGGGAATCAGTACAGGATGAATGGGGGGTCAGTACAGTGTGGATCGGGGGTCTGTGCAGGATGAATGGGTGGTTCAGTACAGGATGAATGGGTGGGGAGCAGTGCAGGATGGATGGGAAGGGGATCAGTACAGGATGAATTGGGGGACGAGTGTAGGATGGATGTGGAGGTGGCAGGAGAATCAATGTGAGGTGGATAGGGAGAATAGGATGAATAGATGGAGGGATAGATGGAGAGGGGAGCACAGGGAATGTCAGTGAGGCCTGAATAAAGGGGGGAATGGGGATCAGTGTGGGGTGGAGAGGCGAGGTCCCAGGATAAGGGGGGGGGGGGTTGGAGGGAGGGGGAAAAGAGAGAGAGAGAGGGGGGAAGGGGCAGAGGAGGTGGTGAGAAAGGAAGGTCAGCGCTCCTCGGACAGGGATGGCCGAGGCTGCGGGGCGATTATGCCGTCCTTGTCCACTGCCAAGTCCACTTGGGACTCCTCGCCACCGTCTCCCCTCCTCCGCCAGCCAACAGGAAGGTGCGGGGCCGAGCGGTGCAGGTGCTTCAGACGGCGGAAGGGGGCCTCCCCCTTCTTTCCTCGCTCCCTCCCTCCTCCCAGCCTCGGCGTGCGGGAGGGGTTGTTTTGAAAGCGGTTGTCGTCGTTGGCGGAGTGGCAAGCAGCGGCCGCTGTGAGGGCTGACACGGGGCATGAGGAGGTGGAGCCGCCGTCGCCACTGCTGCTGCTGCTGCTGTGCGGGGCCCGTCATTCACTCCGACCCTCCGTCACCAACGCTGAGCAGAAACGCCAACGCCGAGCAGAAACAATGGGGGGGAGTGGGGTGCGAGGGCCCAGCGGGAGGGTGGGGGGTGCAAGAGCCCGCAGCATGGGGTGGGAAAGGCGAGGGTGGGTTGCGAGGGAGGCGAGGGCGGGGGGCGAGGGACCGGCGGGTAATGTGGGCCTGACCTGAGCAGCGCCTGGTGTCGGGTCACGGCCGCTGCCAGGGCTGGGTTCAGATTCAGTCCTTCCCGCTTCCCGCCCGTCGACGGGAGAACGGTCTCCCGGACCGACAGCCAGCAGCGGACGGGACCCGCTGACGAGGCTCCGACGCCGCGGATGGAGCCCATGGACCGGGCGGGCAAACACCGCACCCCCCCGGGGAAACGGGAACTCCTCTTTTTTTCCAAACCATCCCGCGGGTCGGATTGGACCTTCGCGGGTAGTTTAATACCCCCGATATAAAATAAACAGTTTCCTCCTCCCTGCAACGCAACGCAATATTTCACGGTCCCACTTACCCAAACTAGGCCCGGAGCATCGAGGCGATGCATTGAAAAAGGGGGGTGCGGTCGCACCCAACGCCCCCCCCCCCCCCCTTCGGACGGCCATGGGTGATGTTTGGGTCTGAAGAAGGGTCCCAAACTAAAATGTCACCTAATATATAAACAAAATGCTCTATTGTCTATTGGGTCGAGAAGTTGTCCAACCATATGACTGTCAATCACCCCCCCCCCCCTCAAATATATCCACTTGCCAGGCCTTGTCCCACCCCTCTTCTCTTCCAGCTTTTCTCCTCACCCCCCCCCCCCCCCCCCCCCACACACCCTCTCACCATAATCAGTCGAAAGACCTGAAACACCACCTATCCATCATGTTCTCCAGAGATGCTGCCTGGCCCACTGAGTTACTCCAGTGCTTTGCACCTTTTTGGCAACTGTGATTCTGCAGTTCTTTGTTTCCAACCATCTCTTTTGACGTCATGCTTTGCCCTTCAGACAACGTTGAAACTCTTGGTAGTTCAGTTCCTGGCCCTCTCAGATTCCATGTGGAGATTTCCCAGTGATTCTCAGAAGCTGCCACCAAGTTCCAAACTCAATAGTCAAGAATGTTTTATTGTCATATATCCCGAAACGCAACAATGAAATTCTTACATATATATGTAAACATATTATTCTGTAAAACCCACAACTAAAAGTTCACTATATATGAGAAAAAACAACCATACAAATAAATAGACAATTGCAGTGGGAAAAGTAAAAAATAATGCCCTCGTCACTATAGTTTGGAGCCTTTTCTGGAGGTTGTAGTGTTTAATAGCTTGACGGCTATTCGGAAAAAGCTGCTCCTGAATCCTATACCTTCTTCCAAATGGCAGGAGTGAAATTACAATATGGCCAGGCTGGTGTTGGTCTCTGACGATACTGACTGCCCTTTTGAGGCAGCGACTCTTGTAGCTCCCTTCGATGGTGGAGAGATCAGTATGCCTGATGGACTGGGCAGTATTCCCACCTTTTGGAAATCTTTTTCGTTCCTGGGCATTCAAGTTTTTTTCCCCCATAAATAAACGTTATTAAGAATAAAAAATATACAAAACTAGAACTGTCCAATAACTCTCCCGACATTCTCCTCGGGTATACATACATTCATTAGCATTGTAGTTGGTAGCGTTCACAAACACTGTCATTATACCAGGCACCAGGCCATGGTGCAACCAGTCAATATAAAGTAGATACAGTAATAATTATCCAGTCTACGGTACTGTAAAAGTTCAAGAGAGTATTCGTTGACATACCGAATTTCTTCAATCTTCTAAGGAAGTAGAGGTATTGAATTCATGCAAACACACATCTTTAAGACTTAAGTTCATGGTGCTGGATGCCAGCCAGTAGTTCCGATCATGGAGCCATCAAGTTTTGACCCATTGTTTGGGATAGTTGCCTGAAGGATAAGGGAGTTAATAGAGAGGTCAATGAGCGGCTGACAATCAAATTGCTTTCCACTTCAGAAGTAAAAAGCTCAGCTCCCCTTAAGGCCAAATCTTCAAATCTTACATGACAGTAAGGCTGGCAAATAGATTTTCTTTTCTTTTTCCTTCTGACAACTTTTACATCTGTTGCTAACACAAGGGAATTCGGAAATTTGGTATAAATGGGAAATAATTTAAATGTTCAATATGAGGTCAGCATAATTTGTGTTCTATGATTAATTTTCAGAATATAAGCAATGTTTGCCCACCCCTCCCACATCCCAAGGACGTGCGGGTTTGCAGGTTAATTGGCACTCTGTAAATTGGCCTCTGTGTGAAGGGAGTGGATGTAAAACAGTGATAATATGGAACTAGTGAAACTGGGTGTTCAATGGGCTACCTGGACTCGGTGGGCTGAATGGCCTGCTTCTGTGCTGTATCTCTAAACCTTGTTACCACAGTTCAGCTCGATTGTAATCACATATAGTCTTTCTGCTGACTGGATAGCAGGCAGGATACAGGTTTTTCACTGTACTTCAGTATTCGTGACAATAACCTAAGCAATAATGATTAGAGGTGGCATGGTAGTGCAGCAGTAGAGTTGCTGTCTTACAGCACCAGAGACCAGTGTTCAATTCTGACTACAAGTGCTACATAGCTAACTAGATACATAGAAAATTGGTGCAGGAGTAGGCCATTCAGCCCTTTGAGCCAGCACCACGATTCAATGTGATCATGGCTGATCATCCACAATCAGTACCCCGTTCCTTCCTTCTCCCCATATCCCTTAATTCAGCTAGCCTAAGAGCTCTATATAACTATTTTAAATGCATCCAGTGAATCAGCCTCTACTGCCTTCTGAGGCAGAGGATTCCACAAATTCTCAACTCTCTGGGTGAAAATGTTTTCCTCTTCTCAGTTTTGTAACCATTTTCTGTCCCAGATGCAGCTGGCCATAAAATGGTTGGTTTATGGAACAAGCTGCTGGAGGAGGTTGTAGAGGCAGGTACCATCACAATGTTTAAAAATCATTTGGACAGTTACATGGATAGGATATGTTTAGAGGGATAAGGGCCAAAGATAGGCAGGTGGAACTAGTGTAAATGGTCGGTGTGGGCATGTTGGGCTGAAGGGCCTGTTTTCACACTGTATGATTCCATGACACTATAACTCTATAACAGCATATACACACCATTGAAGATAAATGGAGATACTGTGGATAGGGTGAGCAGCTTTAAATACCTGGGAGTCCACATCTCAGAGGATCTGACATGGACAACACACGCTGCCGCACTGGTGAATAAGGCAAGGCAGTGCCTTTACCACCTCAGGCAATTGAGGAAATTCAGAGTGTCTCTGAGGATCCTCCAGTGCTTCTACTCAGCGGCTGTGGAAAGCATCTTGTCAGGAAACATCACAATTTGGTTTGGGAACTGCTCTGCCCATGACAAGAAGGCTTTGCAGAGAGTAGTGCGTTCGGCCAAATGCACTATGGGAACTACACTCGCCCCCCTGCAGGAACTATACATCAGAAGGTGCAACTCCAGAGCCAACAAGATCATGGGGGGCCCCTTCCACCCCAGCAACAGACTGTTCTAGCTGCTACGGTCAGGCAAACAACTCTGTTGCCATGCTGTGAAAACGGAGAGGATGAGACGGAGTTTCTTCCCAGAGGCCATTAGGACTGTAAACTCCTATCTCAGCAGGGATTAACTTATTGTACCAATTTACTGTTGTGTGCTGTCTTTTTAAAATTGCTGTTTTTTCTTTTTTTTCTCCCACAAATATGTAATTACTGATTCTGTTACATTCTGTTTTGTAGTTTTTGTTTTGCACAATCTGCAAGCATTGCCACTTTTCATTTCACTGCACACCTCGTATGCGTATGTGACGAATAGACTTGACTTGACATGTAACATTGAAGGGAAATATGGCATGACGTCAGGAACAGGCAGAGTGGGAAAGGATTGATATTGTATGAATGTTCAGCTAGATCCTAGTTTGGCATGTCATAATATCTGAATCGGAGTTTAATATGGACACTGAGAACTGGCACCCATCTATAGAGCTTATCAGAAACAAGCTCAGTGCCTTCTTTAATTGGCAAGTGCTGTCACAGCTTTGTTGAGTGTGGAATCCACCCTCCTTCTTTGAAATGATGAGAAGCACTGGTAATAAAGGCAGGGGAGCTTCAAAGTTCGCCAGAACTGAAATTATTTATTAATCCCAAAGAGAACCAATAAGTGGCCGGGAGCAACCATTTTTATTCATCACTGCACATCTCTAGCTGTCTCTACAGAGTACAAGCAATGTTTAGTGAATAATAAGGTTTATCTCTTATTGTAGAAAGGCGTTAAGGTTTGCTGCAGTTTCTCCATTCATTTAAATGTCACGCTCAGTCTGAATGTATGGGAATGTGAGTAATGGAACTAAATTATTTGGCTTGTTGTCCAAACTCACAATGACAGATCCCACTGCACTGTACAAATCTGGTTAGGATGATTGAGTCAAATCATTGTAGAGGGAGTTGGTGGTGGATCATAACAAGGCATCAGTGGGCACTAAACTCCAACTAGTGCTGCTTGGGTCTGATCCCTTTCAGACCCAGAAGGCTCAAGTTTAGGTTTAGCTCCTGACCAGCCATGTGGGACGGCAGAAGGACCCGACGAGCCGCGGCCACACTTTGACAGCATGCCTGGCTCACCCGGTTCGGCATCGGGTGAGCCGACTCTTCTGGGCTTGTCCCACTTAGGCGACTTTTCAGGCAACTGCCGGCGACTGTCAACACACATCGCTTCCTTCACCAGCCCGTTAAGCAGGCGGGGCACAGGGCAAGAGGGGGGAGCGCTGTCTTAGTGAAATTCACACGGTGCAAAGCCAAGGTGATGCAGACACACACCACGATGAATAGGAAGGTTGGCGCTGTAATTAAGACGACTAAAGCACAGTGCACGGTAAGTCCTTTAAAAGAGAGGGGAGAGGGGGGGAAGGGGGGGAGAAGGAGGGAGAAGGAGTGGAGACACCTTTTAAGAAGCCAGAGATACACGGCTGTGCAGCTCGGCGGACATTTAACATTACCGGTCGGTTATCCTTGGTTCTGAAAACGACTTCCTGGAGACCACCTACGGCATGATAATTCTTGCTATTCTCCATGGCGGCTTCATTCTGGTCGGCGCTAATTTTTCAACATGTTGAAAAAAATTGCGTTTCTGTGTCTGTTTCTGTGTCTGTTTCTGTGTCGACTATTGGTTGGCATGGGCCAGTTGGGCCAAAGGGCCTGTTTCCAAGCTGTATGACTATGACTCTATCTGCGATGGGTTAGCAGCGAGTAACAGACATGGTTACTATCTAAATGGCGTCAAGTTGGGAAAAGGGGAAGTACAATGGGATCTGGGGGTCCTTGTACATCAGTCTATGAAAGTAAGCATGCAGATACAGCAGGCAGTGAAGAAAGCGAATGGCATGTTGGCCTTTATATCAAGAGGAATCGAATATAGGAGTAAAGAGGTCCTTCTGCAGTTATACATAGCCCTAGTGAGACCACACCTAGAATACTGTGTCCAGATTTGGTCCCCTAATTTGAGGAGAGACATTCTTGCTATTGAGGGAGTGCAGCGTAGGTTTACAAGGTTAATTCCCGGGATTGCGAGACGGTCATATGCTGAGAGAATGGAGCAGCTGGGCTTGTACACTCTGGAGTTTAGAAGGATGAGAGGAATTTCATTGAAACATATAAGATTGTTAAGGGCTTGGACACATGTTCCCGATGTTGGGGGAGTCCAGAACCAGGGGCCACAGTTTAAGAATAAGGAGTAAGCCATTTAGAACGGAGATGAGGAAACACTTTTTTCTCACAGAGATTGGCGAGTCTGTGGAATTCTCTGCCTCAGAGGCGGTGGAGGCAGGTTCTCTGGATGCTTTCAAGAGAGAGCTAGATAGGGCTCTTAAAAATAGCGGAGTCAGGGGATATGGGGAGAAGGCAGGAACGGGGTATTGATTGAAGATGATCAGCAATGATCACATTGAATGGCGGTGCGGCTCGTAGGGCCAAATGGCCTACACCTGCACCTATTGTCTATTGTCTATTGTTATTAACAGAATGTAATTGTGAGTGGGAGGTAATAGGATGAATCGTGAGGTGGTTTATTTCAAGCAGAGAATGCCTGAGCAGCAGTTGGCACAAAATCTACCAGCTTAACATTTTAATGAAGGTGGATGCAAGGAATTGTCGTGGATTTAGGTGGAATTTGTGGAGGAATTTATTCCAATGCTTCTCCACTTTCAAAAGCTGGAATAAACATTAATGACAGGGGATCGAGAAGCCCTTCACGTTGCCGGGAGTCACGTTGCATTTTGCCACTGCACATCGAAATTGAAAAGTGGGCAATTAAGTTGAAGGAAAATTGTTCTTCCTGAGTTTCATCAGCATAAAGAATTTGAACTGTTATCATCTGATAGGATGCAATCTCCATAACATTATCTGCACATGCATACACAATGAAATAACATACATCAGCTGATGAACTAAGCATGTTGAAACAAGTGAGTCCTCCTGAATGCAGGAATATAGCACATTCAGCCCATCGAACCAGCTCCTGTGTGCTGATAAAAAAGTAAATAATGATGATCTCCAACCTGTTTTACCTATTGATTCACGAGCAGTTCAGCAATTCATGGTATGTTGATGAATACTCTCTTGAACCTCTACAGGTGTATGGTAGACTTTAGACTACAGCGTGGAAACTGGCCTTTCACCCCACCGAGTCTGCACCGACCATTGATCACCTCGTACACTAGTTCTATCCTACACACTAGAGACAATTTACAATTTACAGAAGCCAATGAAACTACCAACCCGCACGTCTTTGCAATATGGGAGGAAACTGGAGCACCCGGACAAAACACATGGTCACTGGGGGAACATACAAACTCAGTACTAACAACACCCGAGGACAGGATCGAACCCGGGTCTCTAGCGCCATACGGCAGCAACTCTACCACTCTGTCGCCCTTTATGTAGAATAGTAGAATTGTATGATAGAATTGACTGATTGCATCATGGCCTGGTTTGGCAACTCAAATGCTCAGGAATTAAGGAAATTAGTAAGATTAAATGAGAACTTACCAGTTTGAAGTTTGATCTTTATTTTATGAGGAGTTGCGATGAGGGATTTCGTGAAGACCCCGCCAGGCACGCATGCATGACATTCTTCAAAGCAGCAGTGTGGAATCACAGAACTACCCAGAAATAAACTAATATAGTAAGATTGAAGAGACTCTATTTACCAGCTGACCTTATAGTAGAGGGTTGGGAGCAGAGGGCACGAAGTCCCTCATCGCAACGCCTCATAAAATAAAGATCAAACTTCAAACTGGTAAGTTCTCGTTAAATCTTACTATTTCATTTCGGCGTCATGTGAGTGACTTCGTGAAGATTTCAAAGCTCTGTAATTACATGCCCTGGATCACGTCCATGCTCACACACTGCCGTAATACTGATGGAGGAAGTATGTTAACGTATTTCAGACTTGAACAAGCTGAAAAATAATAACATTTGTTAATACAACAATAAAACCCCTGAACTCGGGGACAAACGTTTAGAGAACAGCACTGAAAACTGAGTCCGGCAACGTCACGGGAGCAGCCACAGGTCTGTTATAAAACCGCTGAAATGTAGTTTCACTGGCCCAGCCCACTATTGCGAGGACATAATCCATGAACACCTCCATGGTCCTCGCCGCTGATGTGGATGCAGCCCTGGCAGAACAACATTTTAAAATGTTAGTGTCGTACCTGCTGCACCGAATACCACCTTGAGCCATCTCCTGATGCCAATTTTCAGACCTGTAGTCGCAGGTCTGTGTAGTTTAAGCTACTCTTCTATAACACAGTCACTTTATTATGGGTCAAAACCATTCTATCCAGGCAATTCCTGTAGAGTTTGGACCCGTTGTGCTGTCTTCAGTGCCATTACCATCGCCACTTTGAAGGTGAATAAGTCCAAAGACAAAGTCAAAAGTCAAAAGTCAAAGTCAAAAGAGTTTATTGTCATGTGTCCCTGACAGGACAATGAAATTCTTTGCATTGCGCAACATAACATAGTAGGCACTGACTACAATTATATACTTAAATACACTAATTAATTAATAAATTAATAAAGTGCAAATAACAGATGGAGGGGTATTAATGTTCAGAGTTTAGTCCGAGCCAGGTTTAATAGCCTGATGGCTGTGGGGAAGTAGCTATTCCTGAACCGGGTCGTTGCAGTTCTCAGGCTCCTGTACCTTCTCCCCGAAGGTAGCAGGAAGATGAGTGCGTGGTCAGGGTGGTGTGGGTCCTTGATGATGCTGCCACCCTTTTTGAGGCAGCGACTGTGGTAGATCCCCTCGATGGAAGGAAGGTCAGAACCGATGATGGACTGGGCAGTGTTTACTACTTTTTGTAGTCTTTTCCTCTCCAGGACACTCAAGTTGCCGAACCAAGCCACGATGCAACCAGTCAGCAAGCTCTCTACTGTGCACCTGTAGAGGTTAGGGAGAGTCCTCCTTGACAGACCGACTCTCCGTAATCTTCGCAGGAAGTACAGGCACTGGTGAGCCAGAGGTAAATCCGCCAAAGGAGACCAGCTCCTGAGTAGGTTCAACACCACCCCCTATATCTCTGGTAATATATATCGAGGTCGGGGAGGGATAGACATACCCTTTAGAGTGGATACCAGCTGGTGGAGAATGTTGAGATAGGATGACAGTGCACTCCTGGCACTGTAACTGAGGGACTCATCATAATGCAGGCCCGTGAGGATTCCAGCACATAGATATGTAGGTGGTCTAGGTCCAACTATGGTAACCTCACATATCCTTATGTGGGTAAGGTACTGCTTTCTGGTGGACTCTCTCTGCACGCTGCTGTATGATGTCCATGGCCCTTTCTGATGCAGATCTGGTTTGCATTTTCTGCAACACCTATCTGATGAAGCAGAATGATGGAAAGCATAGAAAACCCATTTCCCCCCAATGTAGCGAGAACACGTCCATCGTCACTGCCCCAGGATCTGGTTCCCAAGACACATATGTTGGTATCCAATGGTTCAACCTGTCCACAAGGAGGTCAACATCTGGTGTTCCATATTAGGCTATAGTTTTAGCAAATATTTGGAGATTCAACATCCACTTGATGTCGTTATTAAATACTTGTGGCCTCGTGTCCGCCACTGTATTGCGCTTAACCGGAAGATACGTAGCTGATATCCAAATATTTCTTTCAATCCACTAGAGCCAAATTTTTCCAATTCATCACAAGATATTGACTTGATACCACCCATAAGGTTTAAATACGCCACCTCAGTGGTATTGAAGACGGACATGCGTATGCTGCAGATTAGTGCATTAAGCCCGTGACATGCTCCCAGCATTTCTAAACAGTTTATACCTTGTGATTGAAGAAAAGTAGACTCGTGCAAATCCCATCTACCACCCCAACTGGAAATGGTGTCGGTAGCTCCCCAGCCCTTGGTGCTTGCGTCGGTTTGTAACACGACTAATGGGTTTGATGTAATGATGGGATTTAACAATTACAAACATAGCTAATCCACTATTGTAGCTCAATTTATGCCTTGATAGGCAGCTGCATAGGCCTGCAAAAATGTCCAGCATTCTCTTTTAATGCCGAGATTTTGCTCTTTGCAAGCTTAAGTAGTGTAATGTCCCAATTATGCAGCTAGAATGTAGCTACAAGTTTAGCAATTATTTTAGCAGTATGTCTAATAGTCGGTTTCCTGGCGCAAGCAAGGCTGTTACATGCCTCTATTATGTCTATAGCTTTGTTCCCTGGGATAGTGACAATCAGCTCCCTTACATCCCAGAATGTATATAACCGCTCTCCTACTTGTGAGGTTAAACATGCAGCACTGCCAAGAGAACCAGACCCCCTCACCTCCATGGTTACCGGCGGGCCTGACGTTCTGGTTCCTGGTGTTCCGTTGAATTGTGTTGAGGTGCTGCTGGCGTGTAGGTCCTTACTGGTCATTCAGGTGGCCCCCGAGGTCTTCCATATGGTGTTTGTCTGTGCACTGTCGGCCTGCTGGAGGGAGGTGGGTTAATTAACCCGTCTGCCTTCGCCTCCTAATCCAGGTCCTAGACCTGTTTGGGCAGGTCCTCACCTGCTGTTTCAGTGGTGGCGTTGCAGATGCCTAGTACAACCCCGCAAATATGGGGTTTGGAGTCGGTTTGATGGCGATACTCCTGGAAGTGTAAACTTCATGACTAATATTGCAAGAGCATTCTCCTGTTCTGCCGTCATTTCCATGCCATCAACCGATCTGGCAAAGGCAGTAATCCCCGATACCAGCAATTTCAGGATGTTTTAGGAACTTCAGCTCCTGTGCCCTATCCCCGGACTGATGTTGCCCCAGATGGGCTTGTTGACTGTCGGTACATTCAACGATATGCAGTTGTTTGGGCCTGGTATATGTTGATTGCCTCGGTAAGGACCTGTTCCTGCAGCTGGTGTGTGGTGAGGTAGTCTATGCTGGGCCCCTGGTTTGGGCTAAGTGCTTCGGCTGGGCAAACTTGGAGACCACATTCAGCAGTTCCTCCTGGGTTTTCTCAGGTACTGTAGGTTCCTGCTTCAACCCGTCTTACGTGTCCACCAGCTGCTGATCTGTGGCATCCCCGTCGATGACGTGGACATGCTGGGTGGCTCAGTCGAATGTCTCCTGGACTGGAGGACATCTGGTCCAGGTGCAGAGATTGTGCTCTAGGATACGCTCCATCCAGGCCATGCGACCGCCACCGCATCTGCGTATGACAAGTCGACTTCCTCAGGTTCTGGAGAATCTCTGAGGCTTCTGTCATCGCCCTGCACCTCGATAAAGGTGATAACAAGGGTGCCTAGACAGGATGTCGCTGCCTGCCGCTTCTGCGTGGCTAAGCGACTCCCGCGCGGACCTGCCGCTGGCCCGCCGTCTTCCGGGCGGAGGCGGCCCGCTAGTCTGATAAGACATGAGCGGTGATGAGTCGGTCCCGGCAGCCGAAGCGTGGTACCCCGACGTCTGCGCGGGCTTGCCGCCTGTCCCGACGTTCGGTCACGTCTGCCGCTAAAGGAGGGTGCGGTGACTGAGATGAGACTACACCGGCCTGCAATCTGGCAGGCTCCCCCGGTGGTGAGTCTGTGCCGGCCGCACATGCGGGCTTGCAGACCCAGGCCTCAATCCTTCACCGGTCCATGAACTGGCGGGTGCTCCGGTGGAAAGTCGACCCCGGCTCCTAAAGCGGGGCTCACCGACTGTTGTGCTTTTCTTCCCCGGTCCTCTCTCTGGTGACCTGCATAGTTGGGGAGACAGAACGTGCCGCCAGGCGAATAACACGTTTACGCACCTTAGCTCCACTGCCCTATGCTTAGCTGATAGTGGTAGGGAGTCAGGGTCTTGCCTACCCTGCTTCTGCCTGGTGCTCCTACCACTCTCCTGCTCCACGGCCAGCCATGGTGGAGAATCGGGTCCTGACTCATGCGGGGCTCCCCGGTTTCCGCGTCTTATCTCGGCCCACAGAGTGGGCGCTGCCGGCGTTACGGGCAGCTCTGGGAATAGTGGGCGCTGACTCCCATCTGAAGTCCCATGGCCCTGGGAGGCAGACTTCGATGCCTTCATTCTGGTCTCCCATCATTGTTTCTCTAAGCAAAGTCTAGCACTGAAGCTAACAACTGAAGGTTAGTATCTTACCTAAGGGTCTTTATGAGCTTCCGGTGGAAGAGCGCACTCTCTCTCCTCCCCCCCCCCCTCCAATGGTGACCAGACTTACATGCGGGACATAGACCGCCGCTAACGGCAGGGGTCCCGCCTGTGTGTGAGTTGGGGCCCCGGCTCTGTCTACTACCTCTATAGGGTAGCATAGCCGTTGGTCTGCGGTATACCTGCGGCCTGCGACGTTAAGTGGGAGCTCCTACTCTGCCTGTGCTGCCCGCGAATGACAGCCTCCGAGCCCGGGCCCTACTGGTCCACTTCCTGGTAGCGTAGCCGTCAGCCCGTGGTGATCCTGCGGGCTGCGGGTGTAGATTCGGGCTGACGCTCTGCCGTCGCTGCGCGAATGACGAGTGTGAGCCTGGCCCCTACTTGGTCCCCGGTGTAAAAATAAAGTCAGGACAACGGTGTAAGTAAAGCTGTCAGCCCACAGCCGTTTCCTGCAAGCTCCATTACCTGTTAATACAGACAGGGATCCTGCAGGCTGTGGGGTAGAGTTGAGTTGGGGCTAGCCCCCACTCCTTTGTTAATGCCGTCAGCCCGCGGTGTCCTGCGGGCTATGGTGTACAGTTGGGGCTGCTGCTCTGCCGTCGTTCACTGCGCACGGCGAGCCTGCAAGCCCCCACTCCTTTATTCATGCCGCCAGCCCACGGTGTTCTGCGGGCTGCGGTGTAGAGTCGGGCTGCCTCTGCCATCCTCCGCCAGCGAGTGAGAACCGGGACCCACCTGGGTCAACAGCTCTTCCCGACTCCATTCTGTTGGTGCCGCTGCTGACTGCCCGCATCCCGCGGTCCGCAGTCAGTGTTGAGGCGGCCTGGAGTACTCTGAAACAGAGTCACCTAAAATGAAAAAAGGACTGCAGGTTAGTTTTTTCCTTACCGGCAGGTCCCTGCAGTAGAAGAGCAACGCTCCTCACTGCCTGTCGCTCACATGCTGTAGACGATATGTCGCGCATGCGTGCCTGGCGGGGTCTTCACAAAGTCACTCACGTGACTCCGAAATGAAATACAGTGTCAAAGACACTGCCCGGTCGGTCCATCATGGTTACTGACCTCCCCACAATTGAAGGGATCTATAGGAGGCATTGACTCAGAAAGGCCACCAGTATTATCAGAGACCCACACCATCCTGGCCTCGCTCCTATTTCTCTATGACCATCGGGAAGAAGATACAGAAGTCTAAAAAACCATGACCACCCGGTTCAAGAACAGCTTCTTCTAAACAACCATCACAATAGACAATAGACAATAGACAATAGACAATAGGTGCAGGAGTAGGCCATTCGGCCGTTCGAGCCAGCACCGCCATTCAATGTGATCATGTCTGATCATCCCCAATCAGTGCCCCGTTCCTCACAACACTACACAACACTAATCTTAACAATAGACAGTCTTTGCCTGCACTAAGGACTTTTTTTTTGAACTAGTATGATGTTTCTAATTTATTGAATTTTTGTTTGTTACATATTTTCTATGTGCATTCTGTTTAGAGGTCTATTAAGCTGTTGCAAGTAAGAATTTAATTGTTCCATTGTTGGTACGTCAATTAAACACTCCTGACTCATGAGAGGAATAGATCGTGTAGGTGCACTGACTTTCTTGCCCAGAGTACAGGAAATTACAACCAAAGGCCATAGGTTTAAGGTGAGGGGAGAATGATTCAATAGGGACCTGAGGGGTAACTTTTTCACACAATGGGTGGCAGGTGTATGAACAAGGTGCCGAGGAAGTAGGTGAGGAAGGTACTTCCATAACGTTTAAGAAACATTTAGATAGGTATAGATAAGCACAATTATAGATAAGTACACAATCGCAATGATTGTAGATAAATGTGAGGTTATCCACTTTGGTGGCAACAACAGGAAGGCAGATTATTATCTGAATGGTGTCAAGTTGGGAAAAGAGAAGTACAACGAGATTTGGGTTAATCAGTCACTGAAAGTAAGCATGCAGGTACAGCAGGCAGTGAAGAAAGTGAAGATAGAATCCTATCCTATTCTATCCATGTCTAAATGTTGCTTAAACGTTGAAATAATACCTGAATCATCTACCCCCTATGGCGGCTCATTCCATACACCCTCCACTATTTCTGTAAAAAAAGATACTTCTCATGTTCCTATTAAATCTTTCTCCCCTCACCTTGAACCTATGTCCTCTATTTCTCGATTCCCTTGCTCTGGGCAAGAGATTCTGTGCGTCTGCCCAATTTATTCCTCTCATGATTTTGTACACCTCCATGAGATGACCCCTCATCCTTTTGCATTCCAAGGAATAGAGTCCTAATCTGCTCATCCTCACCGTATAGCTCAGGCCCACCAGTCCTGGCAACATCATCGTAAATCTTCTCTGCACCATCTTTCCAATAACATGGTTCCCAAAACTGAACACTGACGCTGTAAGGCAGCAACTATCGCTGCGTCACAGTGCCGCTGTAGCGAAGGGATAGATGAGAGCGTCTGAACATGAGGATGTGGAACCACAGCAGAAATGGAGCAACTGCAAAATAGACAGCGATAGTGAAATATAAATGAATGAATGGTAAAACAGAGCCTTTTGATTTATTTTTAACTTACAAGTCATAAACTGTCTAAAATGAGGACTGAATAAAACTCGGCTAAATGATTCAGAACTTAATAACAGTTTTCGCAATTGCCAGCATAATCCAATCTAATCCTGAAAGAGACTTTGAATTAGATATCTGGCACATTAGGCAGCATTTTATGGAAATGTGTTGTTGATAGAATTTTTCAACCTTTTGTTTTGCCTTCGTTGCCTTGGCCCTGTGCTTTAAGCTGCCGGGTGGAATTACTTTCCAGCTAAAGCATCATCGTAAGGAGCTTGAGGGAAATAAGGTATTTGTTAGTGTTCGTACAATCCTGTGAAATTGCAATCACAGAGAAAGAACAGTGGCAATAGCACTCACATATAAACTGCAGTCTCTTGTGCTCCAGCCTATAAATGTACCAATTGCAATTGCCACAATCGAAGACTTTGCGGAAATGCATTATGCAAAATCGAGGGGAAATGTGTGGGGCAAATGTTTTACACAGAGTGTGGGGGTGCTTCGAACTTAAGAAGGGTTCCGATCCGAAACATCGCCTATCCACATTCTCCATGGATGCTCCCTGACCCCGCTGAGTTACTCCAGCATTTTGTGCTCATCAAAGTTTCAAAGGTGATTATTTTGCATACTCCATCTTTATCACTGTGTACCCTCAGGAATCTCCGTGTCGGAGACTTCCAGTGGCGCTATGGAGGACTAGAAGGCAACGCCAGCCACCTCCGTGAAGAAACGAGAAAAGACTGGGGAGAAAACGGGGAGAAAACCTACCTGCTGCTCCTGCTGCTTCTGCATCTGCTGCTTCTACACCGGCTGCCGTGAGTGACGTGAGACGTGGGACCCGTAATGGCAACACAGCGCAGCCCACTAGAGAGATCCAGACTCCGGTATCAAAAAAAAATGGCTGAACAAGAACAAGGCCCGACTGAAGCCTCGGCCTCAGGTAGGACACAGTCCCTAGAAGATGTGTTTAAAAAATCGGAAAAAAAATCGGAATTGGAAGAACTCAAAATTTTTTTTGTGCAAGAAATGGCAGAATTAAAAAAAGAAATGAAGTTTGAATTAAAGATGGAATTGGAAAAAATGAATTTTATGGAAGAGATGAAGAAAATCAAGATTGAGATGAAGGAGTTAAAGTCTGAAATTAATCTTTCGACTACGGATTTATCAGAAATGCTGCGAAATTACAGAAGTAGTGACGGAAAAAATTGCAAGTATAATGGAAGAGTTGCATGAAAAAATTGAAAAAAGGTGGAAATGGAAATGGAACCTGTGCTGGAAGAAATTAAGCTACAATCAACATCCATAAAAGACCTTGAAGAACTAGTCTAAACAAATACTCAGACTACAAAAACACTTGTCAAAGAAAGTCAACGATTATCCAACTTACAGGGCAAAGTTACTGATAAGTGTACTGAGTTGGAAGGACGCCAGAGAAGGCAGAACCTAAGGATCGTGGGTATTCGAGAAGGGAGAGAAAAGAATCAAGATACCTGAGAGTTTACTGCAAACTTACTACAAAAGGTTTTATCTCTGGAAGAAAAGCCTTTGCTAGCCCGAGCACACAGAGTAATGAGACGTTATACAAAGCATGATGCTCCTCCAAGACAAATGATAGTAAAAGCCCAGCATGATTATGTTTTGGAAGATATGATGAATAAAATTGTAAAAAGTAGAAAATCTTAAATATGAAGAAGATTCAATCAGCATCTACCGAGACTATCCAGCAGAGGTCTCCAAGAAACAAAATGCGTTTAAAGAGACCAAAAGAATTTTGAGGTAAGTGAAGAATCTGAAGTACAGTCTGAGATACCCAGCCACATTGAGAGTCACCTACAATCAGGAAGAACATTATTTTAAAAATCCAGAGGACGCATTGAGATTTGCCCAAAAGATTAAGGAGTGAGAAGAAGACTGAATGGAATCTTCAAAGATGAATTAAAGGAACAATTAAACCGTATTTTCAAGATTGGTTGAAGATTGCAATAGATTATGGACTTGTTTCATCTAAAGAAGACGGAGAAGGAGGCGGATGGGAAAATCGAGGAGATTTGGTTGGAAGACGATTCCATGGATACTAATAATTAGAATACTAACACTACTAGTTTAATAATTGACATATATAAACATATATTAAATTTAATACACTGGTATCATTATTAATTAGTTAATAACTGCTAATTATTGATTAATAATTAATAATTAATTATAGCCGACTAACTTAGAATTAAGTAAATGGTAAATATAAATATACAAAATATAAACTTTGACTTCATTTATCCCCCTGGTACTTTTTATTTCTTTTTTACTTTTTTATTTTTTCCATAAATTGGGTCCTTTTTCTTTATTTTTTAAATTTTTCTTTTTTTTTCTTTTTATTATATATTTTTATTATTATAGTTTCTAATAGGCATTAAGTATATATATTACTATATACTTGACTATGAACTTTTTACACATCATAGTTTAGTACCCCCGGTTTAAATAATAATTTTTTTTTGGAATAATAATTTTAGTGAATCATGGAGATGGATAAAAATTTAACATTCACTACGGAAGTCTTTAGATTGCTAGCCATGTTAGTATGGCTAACACTAACTACACTCATACTAGATGTAGTTTTTTCTTTCTTTGTGCACCCTACTAATCTCTTAATCTATCCCTTTTTTAATACTATTTCTAGTTATTATTATTATTTTACATTTGAGTGGAATTATAAATTAATGCAAAGGAGATGTATATGTGAGAGAAAATCAAGGGTTTTGAAATTCGTCTATTCGAAGTTCAGGTGTAAGGTCTGGTATGTCGAACTGTACCATTTGCTCTATGATATATCCCTTTAGATAAAAGATGCAAGACTTACATGCGAATACGGGGAATGGAGGAATAATATTTTGTAGTTGGAATGTTAAAGGTATTAACGAACCAATTAAGAGGGGTAAGGTATTAGCACATTTAAAAGCACTTAAAATAGACGTGGCATTCATCCAAGAGACGCATTTAAAAAAAGAGGCAGAACATAGATTAAAGGCCAAATGGATTGATAAAGTATATCACTCTTCTTTCACACACACATCTAGAGGTGTAGCAATATTAATTCGTAAAGGCACTGCATTTAAACATACTTCAATAATAACTGATAGTGACGGTAGATATATTATTGTAATAGGAGAATTATACACACAAAAAATGATTTTTGTCAATGTATATGGGCCAAATTTTGATAGTCTGCTGTTTTTTAATAAAATATTTAATACCATCCCGGAATTATCACAACACAATCTAATAATTGGAGGAGATTTAAACTGCACACTAGATCCTTATTTGGATAGATCATCAAAACAACGGAAAATTAAATCGCATTCCAGTGAGTTAATAAATGCATATATAGACACTAGTAATATTAAAGATGTTTGGAGATTGCAAAATCCAACAGGACGAGAATACGCATTTTACTCACCTGTGCATAAAACTTATTCCAGAATAGATTATTTTCTGGTAGATTTAAAACTCATTCCACTTGCGTATAATTCAAAATATCATAATATTATAATTTCAGATCATGCACCTTTAACTTTTAAGATGAAACTGGTAAAATGGAAAAACAAGGTCAATGGAGATTTAACCCACAAATTTTAAAGGACAAAATAACTCAAGAATATATTACAAAACAGATCAAGATTTTCTTTGAAACAAACGATACACCAGAAATATCTTCATCCCTTTTATGGGAAACTTTTAAAGCGTATGTTCGTGGAATTATGATATCTTCTCAAGCATTTTATAATAAAGAGAATCGGAAGGTACAACAGGCATTGGAAAGAGAGATACAGAGAACGCTGTTAATCCAACTATGATAAAACATAATAAAATCTTTGCATTGAAATATAAATTAAATAAAATACAGTCAGACCAAGTTGTAAAACTATACCAATATACAAAACAAATACAATTTGAATTTGGTGACAAACCACATAAACTATTGGCTCGTCAGTTAAGAAAACTGGAAGGAGAAAAATTAATTTATAGGATTAAATCAGATAAAGGGGAATTACTAGTACAAACTAAAGATATAAATGACAGATTTTTGCAATATTATAAAAATTTATATTCAGCTAAAACAAAAGAAAATCGGATAGGAGTAGAAACATTTAAAAAAATTGTAATCTAAAAGGACTGGATTTAGAAGATAGGGAATTATTAAACGTTGAAATAACTACTAAAGAAATTGAAGAAACTATTAGATCATTAAAAAATGGTAAAACTCCAGGGCCAGATGGTATTGGAGCAGAATTTTATAAAATATTTTATTATATGATAGCTCCACGTTTGAAGACACTATATGAACACATTTATGCACAACAGAAATTACCAGAAACATTAAATGAATCTATTATAACCCTTATACCCTAAATTAAATAAAAATCTTGATGATCCAGGGTCATATAGAGCTATATCTCTTTTAAATACTGATCAAAAAATATTAACAAAAATATTAGCACAAAGACTAAACACAGTGATTAATAAACTAATTCACTTAGATCAAACAGGATTCATACCAAAACAATATTCCTCAAACAACCTGAGAAGATTATTTAATATTATATATTCGAAAAGAAACATTAATAAGGATATATCAATTATTTCGCTGGATGCAGAGAAAGCTTTTGATCAGATTGAATGGTCTTATTTATTTTCGGTTATGGAATTTTTTCAGTTGGGGGAGAAGTTTATAACATGGGTTAAATTACTATAAACCAGACCAACAGCTAGAATATTAATAAACCAGGTGTTAACAACTAAATTTAACTTATTCCGAGGCTATAGACAAGGTTGCCCATTATCTCCACTACTGTTTGCACTTGCAATAGAACCACTAGCAAAATCTGTGAGATTGCATCCTGAAATATATGGGTATGAAACTATAGAAACTGAAAATAAAATCTCTTTATACGCACATGATGTATTACTTTATATCACAAAATCGGAAATTGGTATTCCTAACTTGTTAGATTTAATAACTCAATTTGGATCGTTTTCAGGATATAGAATTAATTGGAATAAAAGTGAACTTATGTCAATAATGGGAAATAACTTACATATATTACAACAATACCCTTTTCATATTGCAAATGAAAAAAATAAATATCTTGGAATTTATGTAACAAAAAGATATGAATCTTTATTTAAATCTAATTTCCCACACTTATTGAATAAATTACTTAAGAATATTCAATATTGGAAAACATTACCTATTTCAATGCTAGGTAAGATTAATGCGATAAAAATGATTTTTCTTCCACAATTATTATACTTGTTTCAAATGATCCCGAGATATCTTCCTAACATTTTTTTTAAGAAAGTGGACTCTATGGTTACCAATTTTATTTGGGATTATAAGAACCATAGAATAATTAAAAAGCATTTATGTAAATCAAAAATGAATGGAGGTTTTACATTGCCTAATTTTATGTTTTATTATTGGGCAGTTAATATAAAAAATATGAATTTCTGGTTGGAAGAACTAGATAAACAACCAAACTGGTTAAAAATGGAAAAAGAAGACTGTTTACCTTTCAAAATTAGCTCGATTTTATTTGCTAACACTACAATACTTATAGAGGAAACCCAATAATAGAAAGTGGTATACGAATTTGGAAACAATTTAAAAAAACATTAAAATTACAGAATACACCACTAGCTCTTCCAATTGTAAACAATATTTCTTTTAAACCTTCATTGATGGATAAAGGTTTTTTAAATGGAAGAACTATGGAATAAATAAGATTGGTGATCTCTACAGGGAAAGTTTATTTCTCTCATTTCAGGAATTACAACAAAATTATGGATTACACTCCAAAGAATATTTTAGATATCTACAAATTAGAGATTATGTTAAATCAAATACACTAGATTTTAGGAATAGAAAGACAGAAATTTTAGATGAATGTCTAAATAAACATCCGAATACAGAAAAATTAATATCATATATCTATAATATTTTACTGGAAAATGATTTACCAAATGCGGATAAATATAGACAAGCATGGGAAAACGAATTAGGTCAAGTAATTAGTAGAGAAGTATGGAATGAAAGTTTACAACATATACACCACTGCTCATTAAATGCCAGACACTCCTTGATACAATTTAAAGTTATACATAGATTACATTTCTCAAAATCCAAATTAAATAGAATTTTCTCAAATGTTTCTGCTGTATGTGATAAATGTCAACAATTAGAAGCCAATTTAACGCATTCATTTACAAAATGTATAAAAATTACTAATTTCTGGACAGAAATTTTTAAGATAATCTCAATTGTAGTTAATGCAAATTTAATTCCAGACTCAAAATTAATCATATTGGGAATATTACAAATGAATCAGATATTAACACAACAAATATTTTTTATTGGTTATAATTTAATAATTGGTAAAAAATTAATACTAAGATTTTGGAAAGGTCCCATATCCCCTACAATTAAAATGTGGATTACAGAAATGTTGGAGACACTTCACCTGGAACGATTAAGACTTGTCCTGATGGACAGGTTGGATCAATTCAGAGGAATATGGTCTCCATTTATTGAACATTTAAAGGATTAAGATGGTCCGGTTCGAGGCCATGACTGAAGCCTGAATGAAGGAATAGATGAAGAATTATGTACAATAGATCATGAATATATCTCCAATGAAGAATATCTTGTTAAATACTCCACTCATTTTATTTATCTCTTTTTTATTTCTCTTTCTCTTTATTACCTATCTCTATTTCCTACTGTTATAAAATAAAAAAATATAGAAGTATAAATAAGATTGACTGTAAATTTTAAAAATATTAAGAATGTATGTGACGATAATATTTTCTTTTTCTTTGATCTTATATTATTTCTTCTTAATATGTAATTACTTCTAATAAAAATATTTTACAAAAAAAAAGGAATCTCCGTGTCAACAGCTCAAACCACGGCAAAAAAATTGCAAGCCATCAGTGATGAAATTATGAAAGCTTTCCTATTTGACTTTGTAACTTTCAGAGTTATGCAACTGGGCACAGTGTTCCTTTAAAATCTCACTGAGGATTAGAGAGAAAAGTATAATTGATGTTTCTTGAACCCTTGAAACTTTGATCGGCACAAAATGCTGGAGTAGCTCAGCGGGGCCAGGATGCATCCGCGGAGAACGTGTATAATTGATGTTCACGGGAAAGTCTTATATTTGAAGCTCTGTTGATATTATTGATTTACCCTGAGTAAACTGATATTTTTCCATGTAAATATTTTACCCTTTTAATCAATCTTGCCTATAATTGCTTGTTATATTTGTTTTAATTTTTTATTAAGCTTTCTGCTGGAACAGTATTAAATGAAAGTAGAGAATGAAGTAAGAGTGCACATGGGAATCCACAACTAATAAGTATTAATCTTTTTTAGAAAGGGATCTGCACTTTATAGAAAAGGGCAAAGTTCTTGTACCAAGCTCTTTGGACAGGAGATGTGCAAGCCACATGGACGTTAGATGAGGCTAGGACCTCCATCTCAGTGCAGGTTACATCATCCCAATGATGTGACCGTGATAGAGAGGGTACGGTAGAGATGTATGAGGACGTTGCCAAGGTTGGAGTTTTGATGATGAGGAGATATGACCGGGTCAAAGGTCAATGGTCAGAAGGAGGTCACATGCAAATTGGAGGAACAGCACCTCATACATCGCATGGGCAGCTTACAACCCAGTGGTATGATTTTTGATTTCTCTAATTTCAAGTAACCCTTGCATTCTCCCACCCGCCCACCATAGTCATCCTACGAGTTCCACTGTTCATGTTCCTGTATCCCTTCATTATCATCTCTCTCCCAGTCAACAATGGGACATTGTGGGCTCCACCCTCTCTTGTTCATCCGTGGCCAGCCCTACTTTGCTCTGGTCTTTGCTTACCTCTAGTTCTCTCGCCTCACCTTTCAGTCTGAAGATGGGTCCCGACCTGAAATGTCATCCATTATTTTTCTCCAGAGATGCTGCCTGACCTGCTGAGTTACTCCAGCACTTTGTGTCTATCTTTGGTACATACCAGCACCTGCAGTTCCTTTCTACACATTCTTCACTATCACATGTACATACGTACAGTGAAATTCGTTTTTGCATTATGTTCAGTAAAGTATTGCCGTACCAAAGCATAATCCCGATATAATACAAAGCGTATAGAAATAGTCCACTGAGACCTCATGAAAGATTCTCCAGGTTTTGATGTCATTTCAAGGTCCAGTCCGTGCGCTTGATCTCCTGATCCAGGCAAGCCCCGGGCTGCTGCAAGGCATCCAGCCGTCGCCTCCATCAGAATCGTCCAGCGAACTGTCAACCCTCTCCTCACCCGGCCACCTTCAGCCTTTGTGGCCCAGGGGCAGCTCCCGCAGCCGACCTTGAGGGCACGGAAGGTAAGACCCAGGTTCGCTCTCCTACCGGCATTTGCTCTGGCAACTGCCGTCATCGGTTCCCTCCATCCTCCTTTCCAGTTCTCGGGGGAACAGCAGGGGTCGGGCTCAGCGGCTCCCTGAACAGGCCACAGGCCGCCGCTGTTCACATCTGGCTGGATTAGTTTAGAGATGCAACGTGGCAACAAGCCCATCGGCCCATCGAGTCCGCGCCGACCAGCGATCCCCTCGCATTATCACAATCCTACATGCACTAGGGACAATTTACACTTATCCCAAGCCTATTAACCTACAAATCTGTACGTCTTTGGAGTGTGGGAGGAAACCGAAGATCTCGGAGAAAACCCACGCGGTCACGGGTAGAACGTACAAACTTCGCACAGACAGCACCCGTAGTCGGGATCAAACCCAGGTCTCCGGTGCTGCAAGGGCTGTAAAGCAGCAACACTACTGCTGTACCACCATGCTCCCCGTTTGTTCAGAACAAATGAGGCTGAAGCCTAATGGAGTAACAAGTGATGAGATGAGTGGATGAGGTAAAAAGGAAGGGTCTATTTTCCCTTAGTGATGTCCAAGATTGGACAAAATGTGTCCTACTTCAAGCATCAGATAGTTTTCTAAACTGCACTAAAACTAATAGTAAATTTAATAAAAGATCTCAATAATATAAAAAGTTAAATCAAGTTTGTCCTAATATCCAGCAAAACATAAACTAACATCAACAATTTGAGCATCATCAGTTCCATAGTTTAGTTTAGTTTAGAGATACAGAATGGTCCAACGAGTCCACACCAACCAGCGAGACCTGTACACGAGCTCTATCCTACAACCTAGGGGCTACAAACCTACAATCTTTGGAGTGTGGATGGAAACTGGAGCTCCTGGAGTAAACCCACGAGATGACAGGGAAAACATGCAAATTCCACACAGGCAGTACCAGTGGTCTTTTACTTTCTGAGCAAAGGTCTGAGCAAGGGGTGCACAGTGGCACAGCGGTAAAGTTGCTGCCTCCATCCCAGAGACCCTCCTGACCACAGGTGCTGTCTGTGTGGAGTTACCACATGTTCCCCTTGTGACTGCACAAACATTACGCAAACACACCCATGGTCAGGTTTGAACCCACGTCTCTGGCACTGTAAGGCAGCAACTCTACCGCTGACCCACTGTGCCACCCAAAAGAGAAATTACCTTAAAGGTAAGAATTATAATTTGACTAATCCCCAAACTGAGCTCTGTAACTCTCTGTTGGAGTAACAAGATTTCCACTTTCTATGCATCCAAAATGGGTCAGATTTAGACTGATCATTTTATTGAGCCTGAGAGTGAACCATTGTCATGCTTTCAACATGTTATTATTATCCCATTGTCATGTTCAATTGGCCACCGTGACTAACATTTTTTCCCCAAACTTTGATAGTTTGCAGATCCATGAGAGTGAGATGGTCTTCAATATTATTCAGCTACCTGCAAAATTGTCCGCTAGAGTGCAGGGAGTCGATGAGAAAATGGGACAACATAGAGCCACCGTGAACGGGAGATCTATGGTCAGGGCCGGATTTACGTACAAGCTTCATAAGCTTAAGCTTAGGGCCTTGAGATCTAGGGGGGTCTCGGCCTCGCTCCGCCAAGGTGTATAAAACTTTTGACATAGTGACGTTGTTACAAAACCTACCATCAGTGGCACTGTGATTGCAATTTCAGAGGCTTTGGTGGTGTGGGGGGGCGAGACTAAAATGCAGGTGAGGTTTATATTCGTTGTCAGAGAGGAATTTGCTCCAAAGATCCTTGGATCTTTGACTTCGCCATCCCACTGGGGCCTACCCACCTCACCGTCGTACTGGGGCCTACTCACCTCGCCGCCTCACTGGGCCTGCTGAACATCGCCGCCGCACTGGGTCCATCAAACATCGCCGCCTCACCGGGCCCACCGAACATCACCGCCGCACCAGGCCCAATCAAATCAAGAGCCAAGTCAAGTCAAGAGTGTTTTGTGAACACCATAATAAACAACCAAAAAGTATAGTTGTCTATCTATCTATCTATCTATCTATCTATCTATCTATCTATCTATCTATCTATCTATCTATCTATCTATCTATCTATCTATCTGTCTGTCTGTCTGTCTGTCTGTCTATCTATCTGTCTGTCAATCTAGATATGCATATAGATACACACACACACACACACACACACACACACACACACACACACACATATATATATATATATATATAGAGATATAGATATGTGTGGATAGATATATACAGATACATGTCAATATCTTCGGCCCAATAATAGTACAAAGATAATTTAAAAAATGCCCGCAAGTCTATGTAGTTCATAACTTATTTGGAGGTTATAGTGTTTAATAGTCTGATGATTGTAGGGAAGAATCTGCTCCTGAGACAGAGCATTACATTTTTCAGGCTCCTGTCCCTTCTGCAGGGGTTAAGCCACATATTGCTGGCTAAATGCAAGTTAGATAACACTTCTGAAAAATGAATGGAAGCTATTGCCTGGATCTTGTGACAAGGGTCAGGAGAAAGTTGATGCAGAGAATAAACACTACAATAGACCCCTGGCCTATTTTTCTCCTGCAGACTCAAGCAATTTTCTGAAAATTGAATGTGTGGACAAAATATGAAGGGCAAGGACTATGCTGTCTGTCTACCTGCTGTTACACAAATGGATTTTTCTCAATGCGGGGCCAACTCCACTGGATGGGCTGTAATGAAATGTATCAATGATATTATTAAACTCACAGGAGAGAGTGATTCCCTGCACAGGGATCGCAATAACCTCCTATCTCTTCAAGTGTACATACACAATAAATTTGGTGGTGTCCTCGGTAAAAGTGTCAAAGTAAGAAAAAACATGAACCTGCTGATGAGATTCAAGATGGGAGTGAATTTTGCATTCTATTGTCTGAGGTTAAGATTGGAACCTGGAAGAGTGCAGCACAAGAACAGGCCCTTTGGCCCAGAATGTATATGCTGAACATGATAAACTGATCTCCTCTGCCTGCACATGATCTATATCCCTCCATTCCCTGCATGACCACGTGCCAATCTAAAAGCCTCATAAACTTTGCAATCATATCTGCCTCCACCACGACCTCTGGCAGTGCGCGTTCCAGGCACTCAACTCTCCCTCGCTTGGTGTAAAAATCTTGTCCCGCACATCTATATATTAATAAAACTCTCATCTTGTTTGCTATGTGCGTGTGTGTGTGTGTCTGCGCATGTGATCCCAGGTCTAGTCCAAAATGGTACACAATAGCACTACAATTTCACCTTACTCACAGTTGTCCTATGGTCTTTTGTATCAAGATTGATGTTATATTTTACAACTTATTCACATTTATGACTTTACAAAACCCCACTTTGAGAACAATAACTTCAAGTGCTGTGGCAGTTAGCAGCTATTATGTCACAATGGGATCTTATTTACATAAACACCATTACATCACAATGGAATGGTCGGCACGGACTGGAAGGGCCGAGAGGGCCTGTTTCCGTGCTGTAATTGTTATATGGTTATATGGAATCTCATTTAACAGCAAATCTGGGATCACTAATCTCATTAAAAAAAAACAAGATTTCTTGGGAGGAGGTTTCATTTCCAAAAAAACATAGCCATTTTCATTGTGGAGGGGTGGAATAGGGGAGAGGTTTAATTTACAAAAATAAATTCCAGAACTTTCCTTGTTGGGGAGTGGGATGGGGGGAGGTGATGGCTGACCCTCCCCCCCCCCCCCCCCCCCCCCCCCCCCATCCCCACATAGGAGCAATTGATTGGCTCCGGGGAGCGCCGATGCCGCCCCAACATGAGTTTTTATTGCAAAAAAAAAATCACCAGTTTCATTGTGGAGAAGGGGTGGAATAGGGGAGAGGTTTCATTTATGGCAACGCGCCTTGGCACTGAGGCTGAAGCTGAGGCTGAGGCTGAGGCTGAGGCTGAGGCTGGGGGCGTTGGCCGGATCTGGGGGCGAGGAGAGGCCACGCCGAGGATCCGGGGAGAGAAGAGGGAGGGTGAAGAGGAGTGGGAGGGAGTGCTGGGGGGATGAGGGGAAATGAGCTGCACCTGCGCAGTTGGGGGCTATGGGTGAATGGTGGAATATTGCATTGGGGAACAGGTTGCGTTGGGGGAACGGGTGAGTGGTGGAATATTGCGCTGGGGGAACAGGGCCCAACAGATCCCACTTGGTCTATCTCCTTTAAATTTCTGACCTCTGATGTTAAATCTATACCCTCTAATATTTGCCATTTTCAACCAGGGGTAACTAATAAATGAATTCTGTTAATCTAAAATCTATCAATCTGATTTATTTCTGCTAATCTTTGGCACAGCATCTCAGAAGGTTTCATGGTTAGATTAAATATTCTCCCTGTCAAATACTGAACAAATCCTTACCTATATACAGGTGCAGTTACACCACCAGTTTTCCTGTACCCTTGGTTCCAGAATTTTGCTCGATTATATGTTTTGCCAGACCAGCAAAGGTTACGGCTGCTGAGTGGCGTCCAACGGTACTGGAACAGTCTGCCTAAAGGGCCTGTCCCACTTTCAAAACCTAATTCACGATCTCTGCCGAGTTTGCCCTTGACTCATACTCGCAGCATGGTTGTCACGAGGTCGTAGGAGGTCGTAGGAGGTCATAGGTAGGTCGTAGGTAGGTCGTGATGCTAGTCATAGGTACTCGTGGCATCAAGTAAGTCGAGGCGTTTTTCTAGCTTGATGAAAAATGTCCACTTGTAAAAAAGGTCATGAAAAGGATACTGAGTTGGATGATCAGCCATGATCATATTGAATGGCGGTGCAGGCTCGAAGGGCCGAATGGCCTGCTCCTGCACCTAATTTCTATGTTTCTATGTTTCTATGAATTAGTTTGTGAAAGTGGGACAGGCCCTTTAGTCGCCGGGGGGCTGAGATATCGGTCCACAAACCAGGCCTCGGAGGTCATCTTTGGGGACAGATCTGCCGGCTTGAGTCCCAGTCGCTGGGGGCAGATTTGAATCACCGATCAACCGCAGAAGTCCCAATGAGGACAAGATCAGCCGCCCATCCCGGCCTAGGTGCCACAATTTCTGGGGGACCTCTGGGGGGATTTCAAGTGCCTTCTCGTAATTTTGTCCCGATTATAGGAGGAGATGGACCACTAGTTGCTGGATAATCAACTGGTTTTAGCATGCAAAAAAAGACAGAAAGTGCAGCAGCATCTCTGGAGATCGTGGATCGGTGACGTTTTGGGTCGGGTCACCTATTCAGACTGATTATAGAGGAGGAGGGAAGAAACCTGGAAGAGAGGAGGGGCAAGACAAAGCCTGGCAGGTAACAGGTGAACACCGTTGAAAGGGGTTTTGATAGGCAGATGGTTGGACAAAAGCCAGCTGTAAAAACAGAAGGTTTGAGACAAATCCCCTCTGGCCTGTGTTCACCTATTACCTGCCATACTTTGTCCTGTCGCTCCATTCTTCTAACTTTCTTTCCACACCCCTATGATCAGTCTGAAGAAGGGTACCAACCTTCTACACTGTTGGTAGGAACACTGTTGTCAGAGCCTTGTCTAGTATACCTTCTGAATGATCTGAATTTGTAGTCAGCAGGGCAGTATTCTCCATATTGCCAACTTGGATGTGTTGTGCATACTAACGTGCTGTTAGTGCCCCTTTAAAGCTGTCTAGTGAAGGTGATTTGACTATATTGTTGTCTAGCTCATTCCATTCCCTTAAGGTTCTTACAAAGAATGAGTTCTTATAAATATCTGTCCTGCCGAATGGGGTTTCTATTTGCATATCATTTCTCTTTCTTGTTCTCCTCTCTGTTGAGTATGTTATGTATCTATCTGCAGTTATGCCCACGATCCCCTTTTGAATCTTGTACAACATGGCTAATCTGTTCCTTGCCCTTCTTGTTTCCAGCTTCCCACTCCAGATCAGACAGCATCTGGGTGGCACTGCTACCTCTATTGTACTTCCCGATGCAAAAGCGTGCTGCTTTCATCCGTACCCCTTCTAGTTTGTTGATATGACCAGTTTTGTACGGGTCCCAGGCGCATGAAGCGTATTCCAGTAAGGGTCTAACCAATGTTGTATATGCTGTGGTTTTCACTTTCTTTGGGCAGAACCAGAGGTTTTGTCTAAGGAATCCTAGTGCACAGTTGGCTTTAGTGACCGTATTGTCCACATGGTCCCCCCACGAAAGTTTGCTATCAAGATGAACTTCAAGGTATGGCTGTGAAGTTGTACAATGAAGTATTTGTCCATTGAAGACATAGTCTCGAATAGGTGGTTTCTTCTTGTTTGAAATTACCATAATTGAGCATATGGTTGGGTTGAAGCTCATCTTCCATGTGTTTTGACATAATACCAAGGACTTAAGGTCTTCTTGTAAGGAGTTCATATCCTCGACATCAGTGACAGGTGTATTTACAAGACGATCATCTGCGAAGAGTCTTGTTTTACAATTTATGTGTTCAGGTAGATCATTAATGCGTGTCAGCAACAACAGTGGTCCGAGGACCGTGCCTTGCGATTCTCCTGACAGTACTTGTTCTTCTAAAGAAATGTTTCCTTCCCAGGCCATCTTCTGCGTCCGGTTTGTGAGAAAGTCCCTAATCCAGTTATGTAGACTATTTCTGATGCCATAGTAATCCAGTTGCCCTACGAGCCTTTCATGAGGAACTTTATCGAACGCTTTCAAAAAGTCCAGGATTGCCATATGTATAGATTTCCCCTTATCCAATTCCCTTGTGATGTCATTAATAGTGACAATATGTTGTGTTTCCATTGAATTTTCTGCACTCTGCACGTGACATCCTGGATCCTGGCACCCGGGAGGCTGATGTGGATGTGTTCCAAGATCTTCCATGTAACACTGGTCAGTGAAACTGGTCTGTAATTCTCAGGTGCATCCTTATTGCCCTTCTTAAATATTACACAGATGTTTGCTCATACCTGTCCATACTGTCCATACCTGCTGTTTGGGACTGTTAGACAAGACATCCTTCAAGAATTAGGTGGACAACAAGGATACAAATGAGAACCCGCCTTTCCAATAACATGTTCAAGCGTAGACGACAGGCAGTAATTGGTTTTGAAATTAAAAGGACAGCTTTGTAAACAAGCAGCACTGTGAACAGAGCACAGGCGCTGGTCCACAGCAGGAGGCTACTCGAGTGATGTGGTCCGTAAACTGACATGGCTATGAAGTGTTCTCTTGCCTCAGTAAAATGGTGGGACTCTGTTAATTGGCCTACATCAAACCAGGCAGCAGACACCTCCAGCTCAGGTATTTTATACCAGAGATACAGGGAACTGCACAGAATATAAAACATAAGGATAAGAATATAAAACTTTAAGGATAAGGGGGTAGTCTTGTAGGACCGAGATGAGAAAAACATTTTTCACACAGAGAGTGGTGAATCTCTGGAATTCTCTGCCACAGAAGGTAGTTGAGTCCAGTTCATTGGCTATATTTAAGAGGGAGTTAGATGTGGCTAAGGGGATCAGGGGGTATGGAGAGAAGGCAGGTACAGGATACTGAGTTGGATGATCAGCCATGATCATATTGAATGGCGGTGTGGGCTCGAAGGGCCGAATGGCCTACTCCTGCACCTATTTTCTATGTTTCTATGTTTCTAAAACAGTATTGTATAGAAGCTGGGAGGCCATGTTGCAGTTGCACAAGACGTTGATGAGGCCACATTTAGACTATCATGTATGGTTCTGGGCACCATGTTATATGAAAGATGTTGTCAAGCTAGAGTGGATACAGAGAAGATTTACGAGCAGTTGCCAGGAATTGAGGGCCTGAGCTATAGAGATGGGGAGAGGTTGGGCAGGCTAAGACTCTGTTCCTTAGAGCGCAGGAGGATGAGCGATAATCTTATAGAGGTGTATAAAATCATGAGAGCAGTAGATCGGGTAGACGCCCAGTCTCTTGTCCAGTGTAGGGGAATCATGAACCAGAGGACATAGGTTTAATATGGGGGGAGAAACATTTAATGGGAACATGAGGGGTAACGTTCACAAAAATGGTGGTGAGTGTATGGAATGTGCTGCTGGAGGAGGTAGTTGAGACAGGTACTATTGCAACGTTTAAGAAACATTTAGATAGGTACATGGATAGGATAGGTGCTCAGTCCTCTCCTCTACTCTCTCTTCACCCATGACTGCATCCCTAAGTTTAGCTCCAACGCCATCATAAAATTTGCCGACGCCACCATGGTGGTAGGACTGATCAGCGATAACGATGAGTCAGCCTACAGGGAGGAGGTCCAGCACCTGACAACCTGGTGTGCCAATAACAACCTCGTCCTCAACTCCCAGAAGACGAAGGAGATCATTGTCGACTTCAGGAAGAACAGAGGGGGCAGACACACCCCCATCCATATAAACGGGACTGAGGTGGAGCGCGTCTCCAACTACAAATTCCTCGGGGTACACATCTCGGAGGATTTGTCCTGGTCCCTCAACACCTCCAAGCTGCTCAAAAAGGCGCAGCAGCGCCTTTACTTCCTGAGGAGGCTCAAAAAAGCCCACCTGTCCCCCCTGATCCTGACCAACTTCTACCGCTGTACCATTGAAAGCATCCTGACCACCTGCTTTACGGTATGGTACAGCAGTTGCACCGTAGCAGACAGGAAGGCACTACAACGGGTGGTGAAAACCGCCCAGTACATCATCGGTGCCCCGCTCCCTGCCTTGGATGCCCTCCACCGAAAACGGTGTCTGAGACGGGCTGGGAAGATCATCAAGGACCCCTCCCACCCTAACCATGGACTGTTTGCCCTCCTACCATCGGGGAGGCGGTACAGGAGCCTCAGGTCCCGCACCAGCAGGATGAGGAGTAGTTTCTACAATAACACCATCGCACTGCTGAACTCGGAGTCCCGCCGATAGATTCCCACATCTGTATTTATTTATCTGTATTTATCTAAACATTGCTAACACTACGTACTGACACTAAACTGCATTTCGTTGTACCCATACTTGTATCTGTGCAATGACATTAAATTTGAATTGAATTGAATTGAATTGAATTGAAGGATATGGAGCAAATGCCTGCAGGTGGCACTAGCGCAGATGGGGCATGTTGGCAGGTGTGGGCAAGTTGGGCCGAACGGCCTTTTTCCATGCTGTTTGACTTGATGACTCTATGAGAACAGCACAGGAACAGGCCCTACAATGTCCGTGCCGAAAATGTTGCCAAGCCCATCTCTTACCTGTCTGCTCATAATCTATACCCCTCAAAAAAAAACTAGAGTGAGATAGTTTATCTGAAACCAAGTTGCATCAGTATGGAACTGTCGCCTCATCAACACTACAAGGTAGACACAAAGTGCTGGAGTAACTAAGCAGGTCAGGCAGCCATCTCTGGAGAAAATGGATGGGTGATGTTTCTAGCCATCTTCAGACTCAGTCCTGACCTAAAACGTCACCCATCCTTTTTCTCCGGAGATGTTGCCTGACCAGTTGAGTTACTCCAGCACTATGTCTAATATTCGGTATAAACCAGCATCTGCAGTTCCATCTTACACAATATTACAAGGTGCTCACTGCAGGCACTGAGTCCTCCTGTTTGATCTCCATTCTGTGCCTTAGATCTAATCATTACGGCTACTCCGACACAGCTCTTGGATGAAACATCTCTCTAGATGGAAACTTTGAAGCCGCAATCATTCTCAGCATGATATGAGGTGTTTTTTTTTTTTAACGATTACCACATAAAACATATGTTTGATTTTGAGAGGTTATGGGATGTGAAAGAAAGGTTGCAATTGCTTTCATCCCTTTGTCCTCTTCCCTTGAGAAAGATGTTGAAACAGAGGAAGGAATTGCACACTGATTAGCCGACAGAAAGGTTTGAGTCCGTTCTTCTTATTACCAAAGCCTGTCGATGGGAACGGTTTATGCCAATATTCCAGGAGGTATTTGTGGGCTCTCACATCCTCTCAAAGCAAGCGCTCTTTCAAATGTCAGAACAAAATGTATTAAAACATCAGTAAAAGAAGCTAGAGTAAATCCCTCTCCCTCCACTGTGTATTTCACCATTCAAACACTGTCGCAGTCCTATGTTCATAGAACAGTACTGCAAAGGTACAGACCCTTCGACCCACATGTCTCTGATGACCATGATGTCGAGTTAGACACCGAGTTGTGGAGTAACTCAACGGGACAAGCAACATCTTTACAGAAAAAGGATGGGTGACGTTTCAGGTTGGGACCATTTTTTAATCTGAAGAACTTGAGGCAGTCTGATGAGGGCCCCGACCCGAAACGTCACCCGTCCTTTTTTCTCCAGAAATGTTGCCTGATCCGCAGAGTAGCTCCAGCACTTTGTGTCTATCATTGGTATGAATCATCATCTGCAGTTCCTTCCTACACATGATACCAAATTTAAATGTTGCCCTTCGCACCTTAAAGCCATGCCCTCTAGTCCTTGACATTTATGCCCTGGGAGAAAGGTTCCGACTCTCTACCCTATCTGTGCCTCTCATAATTGTGTGTACTTTCATCAGGTCTGCCCTGAACCTCCAAAACTCCAGAGAAAATAATCCAAGTTTGTCCAACCTCTCCTGCTGGAGTAACTCAGGGGATCAGGCAGCATCTCTGGAGAACATAGATTGATGACGATTCCGGTTGGGATCCTTCTTCAGGCCGATTATGATGGTGGTGGGGGTGGGGTGGGGGAAGATGGCTAGAAGAGAGGAGAGCAGGACAATGCCTGACAAGTATAGATGGATACAGGTGAGGAAGGTGTTTAGATATGCAGATGGTTAGACAAAGTTGGAAAAAGGCCAGAGATGAAAAGACAGATGGTGTGAGACAAAAGCCAGGAGAATAGAATCAAGATAGACTATCAGACATGATTATATTGAATGATCGAATAAAGTTTGGTCCCATTGTTCTTTAGACTAGGATGCAAGAACACTGTAAATGCAAATATGAACAAAAGCTACAAATGCCGTAAATGCGAAACAAAACCATGAAATTCTGAAGGCTCAGCAGACCTATGGGAAAAGAAGCAGTTAACGTTTCAGATCTGGAACCCTTTGTCAGAACATGGAAAATGACAAACAAGTTAATGTGGGTTAGTCTATGTTCTCCTGAGATTCTGCGTGACCCACTGAGATACTCCAGCAGTATGTGTCGATCTTAGCGTGGGTTAGCCTATGTTCTCCAGAGAAGCTGCCTGATCCGTTGAGTTACTCCAGCACTTTGTGTCTTTTTGTTTTAAATTCGTGCAGGTGACAGAGAAGGTTAGAAAAGGTTCAATGGTTAATCAAAGGGAACCTTTCTGTTAGGGGGACAACTTAGAAAGGACACATGCACAGGTAAAGGGCTGTTTAACGTTAGCATCCTCTGTGGCTGCTACCTTTGGCAAATAGAGATGACTTGGCTAATTACTGCTTCCTAATAAGATGAGAATAATTAAGGAATAAGTTGAAACCCTATTACGTTTTAATGAGTCAGGATCCATTTTGGATTTTGGTAAAATCAAACACTGAGACAAATCCCTCAAAGTTAAACAAATAAAGCTGCACATGTTTAAGATTATTTCAGCTCCTTTAATATTGCATAATGTTAATACACTGCATTACAATTGTCGATGCTGAGCTTGTGGTGATTTATTTTGGAGATATTAAAAATGCTTTATTCATTTACACACACCATGATTTAAGCAAGAGTCAAATTCACAGCAGATGGAGGTTACCTTTTATTTAATATTCAATCCAATATATCCTATTGAATAATGAATATGGTACTTTGTAAATCAGTTATCATAAATTAGCTGTTTAAAAAAAAAGAATATTATTTTCAAGTCAAAAAAGGATCACACGGTTAGAGGAAATTGTCATGTCAGTGGAAAAGTTTATACCTGAAGTCATAGCTGCTTTTAAATTAACTGGAGTGATCTTCAGCGGAAACAAAATGCTGCAAGAACTTAACGGGTCAGGCAGCATCTGCAGAGACACTGCCCATTACCCTTGAGAAGCCACCCTGCTATAGGAAAGATGTACTATCTTTGTATTTTATATTCTTGGTGTTTGTAATACTTGAGATACTTAACTTTTATACGTTGTATTTTAAAGCGTTGGAAACTCTGCATGATTGTGCTCGATGCGAAGGCCTTTGTCCCCTATATTCTGGTTTGATTGTTTTTGTAAGAGATAATGGAGGCCCAAGATTCTCTTGCAGCCGTTAGCGTAAATCAGTGGTGACAGTTATATGACATTTGTAACTCTGTATCAAGCCC
The DNA here is from genome assembly GCA_035221665.1 of Okamejei kenojei. Taxonomy (NCBI): domain Eukaryota; kingdom Metazoa; phylum Chordata; class Chondrichthyes; order Rajiformes; family Rajidae; genus Okamejei; species Okamejei kenojei. Next base: position 29,257,568 of record CM069147.1, on the reverse strand, counting down.
TAGCTAAGAGAAATAAGGGGCCCAAGAAGGGGAAGGCATGTGGTTTAATTAAGGGTGGATTACAGAATGGAAAATAACTGGGAAGGAGGAGAAAAGTAAATGCAGGTGATTGGTTATTGCTAAGGGAATGTTTGCAAGTGATTGGTTATCGATAAGGGAACGTCTGCAAGTGATTTACTATGGAAATGCACTGGGGGTGGGACATACAGAGTTAAACATGCCATAAAAAGGGGCAGCTCTTGGTTTGGAGTGAACTCTCAAGTGATTTACTCTTTGAATATTCCAGCCTCGATTTGCAAATAAAGGTATGTACTTCTTGAAGAATTCTCTGCATCGCCTGAGTTAATTTTGAGTACCAACAACCACAACAAAGTTCATATCTCCGTCCAATTAAATATCTCCCAGCTGCTTTTCTCAAACAGCAGTTGCAAAGATAGCAAGAGATGTTTATGTTCATAAGTCATAGGAGCAGAATTAGGCCATTTGGCCCATCAAGTCTACTCAATCAATCATGGTTGATCTATCTATCTGTCTCAACCTATTTCTTCTGCCTTCTCCCCATAATCCCTGACACCCTTACTAAACAAGAATCTGTCAATCTCTGCCTTGAAAATACTCAATGACTTGGCCTCCACTGCCGCCTGTGGCAATGAAGTCCACCCTCTGACGATATAAATTCCTCCTCATCTCCTTTTTAAAAGTACGTCCTTTTATTCTGAGGTTGTGCCCTCTGGTCCTAGACTCTCCCACTAGTGCATCTTCTCCATATACACTCTGTCCAGGCTTTTCACTATTCACCCTTTTCCTATGCCAAATGGGTTGGACATATCTCATGAGAATGTGACAGTACCAAAATTAAATGTGCTAATGTTGCAGTGTATCTATGTGTGTACATCCCATCTATTGTGCTCATACGCAGTAAACAGTGTGAGTGATTTCACATGACTCATCATTCTTCTAAACCATTGTTGCCACTGTGTGTACACATTTTTATGTCATTCATTTATTACATCATTGAATTTTTTACCATGATAGCGAACATTATCGCAGTTGGAAATGTCCTTGTCAGATTACACCTCTGGGATTCAGAGGTATGGATCAGAATACAACACAAAGCCCAGGCAGCGCAAAGATTTACTTTCTGCCATCTTTCATCCTCCTCAATAATTTTTACAGCAATGGCAGCAACAATATTTACATCGCATCCTTAATACAACTGAGATGCCTCACAAGGGACTTATCAAATAACAGTCACAACAGGTCACGTAAGGAGTTTTTCACAGAGATGACAAAAGGCTTAGATGAAGGTTCTAAGAAAAAGAGTGCGATAGGTTGGAGAGATTTATTTAGAGCGGGCTTAGATTCAAGAGGTTAAAGGCATGGCTCCCATTAGTGGTTCAAAGGTTCAAAGGTTCATTTATTGTCACATACACCAATTGCAGCACATTAAAAAGAATACAAACATAACAATAGTAAAGAAATTTAAACATAAAAACATCCCCCCACAATGGTTCCTACTGTGAGGGAAGGCACAAAGTCCAGTCCCAATCCCCATGTCCACCCATAGTGAGGCCTTGCAGTCGCCGCTAAAGGCCCTTCTTGCCTGGAGATGGTGCTCCGGCGTCGGGAGAACCCTCTCAGCGGCTTGGAATGCCTGGAACAGCCGCATTCTTACCGGAGACCACGGCTTCCAAAGCCAACAGGCCGCGCTGGACAGAGCTCCACCACCGGCGATCTCGGCGAGAAATCCCAGGCTCCGTGATGTTTAAGGTCAGCACCGGCCGCGGCTGGCCGCTCCACAGACCCGCAGCTCCGCGATGTTCCAATCGGCGGTCCCAGCACACCGGATCGGCGGTGACCTGGGAAAGGCATCGCCCGCTCCGCTCTGCGATAGCGCTCCACCGAAGCCGTGGTTCTGGCCAGGCCCCGTCAGGAGACCCCGCTGGAAGGCCACGAGGACGGGTCAAAGTTGCTGCTCGGAGGAAAGCCACCCCCCGACCAGGTAGGGACTGCGAAATGCAGTTTCCCCCTTCCCCCACCTCCCACATAAAAAAGGCTAAAACCTCCAACACAAAACGCTTTAACTCACTAAAAAATTTTAAAAGAGGTGAAAAAGCGGACATCTGCAGGCTGGGCAGCCATACCCATACAGGATGGCGCCCCTGTGGTGTGTGGTAGTGTGACTACATTCAAGAAAGATCAAGGGGCCTGAATTTCAGTTCATGAGCAATAGGAGCAGAATTAAGCCATTTGGCCCATTGCATCTCCTCCACCATTCAACCGTGGCTGATCAAGCTTAACTTCACAACCCCATTCTCCTGCTTTCACTCAGTATCCTGTGACACCCCTACTTATCAAGAACCTGTCAATCAGAACTTTAAAAATACCCAATGACTTGACATCCACAACTGTCTGTGGCAATGAACCACCCACTGATCTCCTTATCTCCTTTTATTCTGCTATCTCCAATCTAAAGGTAAGCCCAAGAGGGCGGAAAATGGCACAAAATGCTCGAGTAATTCAGCGAGTTAGGCAGCATCTCTGGTGAACATGGATAAGTGACGTTTCAGGTTGGGACCCTTCTTCTGACAGATTGTGTGAGGGAGGGGGGAAGAAAGCTGGAAGAGAGGAGGAGAAGGACGGAGCAGGACGGGTGGACACAGGCATGGGGTGGGTTTTGATAGGCGGATGGTTGCAACAAAAGCCAGAGATAAAAAGAGAAGAGAGATGGGTTATAGGATTGAAGGAGATTAGAGAGAAGGGGAGAGATCTATAATGAATCAGCGGTGGTGGTGGATGCATAGGGTGGTTTACTTGGCTTAGGATCAATGATGACAAGAAAGTTATGAACAGTCTGGTGAAAGAATAGATCCAGTGTACAGGACACAGAGATTGGAGCCAAGAACCTGGACCAATTTGAGATCAATTTGTGTGATCATGGATGTTGGTTCATGGTTGCCCTCCCAACTTCGCCCCCTGGTCTTGCGGTTATAGTAACCGTGCAACTCTCAAGTTGTTGTTGCCATGGCTATGCTGTGATCTATCAACAATGGCTAAGCTTCAGGCAAAAGATTGAGACCTGACCCACTCTCACACGACCAAACCTTTTCCCAAACATCTGATGACTAGAGATTGTAAAATCATGAGGGGAATAGAATGGGTAAATGCACAGAGTCTTTTACTCAGAGTAGGAAAATCAATAACCATAGGTGAAAGATTTAATCAGAACATACGAGGCAACTTTTTCTCATAGAGTTACTAGGAAGGAGCTGCAGATGCTGATTTACACAGAAGATAGACACAAAGTGCTGGAGTAACTCAGAAATTCATCAGCATCTCTGGAGAAAATGAACAGGTGACGTTTTGGGTTGGAACTCTTCTTCACGCTGAAAGTAGAGGTGGGGGGAACTGACAGTAGGAAAGAGGGTGGTGGGTATATGAAACATGCTGCTAGAGAGGGCAGTTGAGACAATTACTATAACAACATTTTTTAAATACTTGGATAGGAACGGCTTAGAGAAATACAGACAAAATGTGTGCAAATGAGACTGGCTTGGTGGGGCATGGGCAAGTTGGGCGGAAGGGCCTGTTTCCATGCTGTATGACTCTATGACATTATAGCGATTATTGGAATACTTAGCAATAATTAAAAGTTATAGAAATTAATTAAAAATGAAAACATGATAGATTTAGTTAAGGACACTATTACTTCATGTGAATGACTTTAAAAGTATTCATTTTAATTAAACAGAGTAACGGAGACAATCCTTTCTGCAGGCTATGCATCTCTGGATATTACAGCAATGACTGTGATGGACAGTACAGTGCAAGTGAGAGCCATCTATGTAGGGTGGCAATAGTGTGGAGCGGTAGAGCACAGTGCCAAAGACCCATGTTAAATCCTGACTACAGGTGCTGTCTTTATGAAGTTTGTACATTCTCCCTGTGATCGCATGGGTTTCCTCGGTGTGATCTGTGTGCTCTCATATCCTCCCACACTCCAAAGACATATAGGCTTGTAGGTTGATTTGGCTTTGGTAAATAAAAATTGTAAATTATCCCGAGTGTGTAGGGTAGTGTAGTGTACGGGGAGCGCTAGTCGGTGCAAACTCAGTGGGCCGAAGGTCCTGTTTCTGTGCTATCTCTAAACTAAACTAAACTAAACTAAGAATGCAACTAAACACATCTCTTTTCCAGAGGGTGGTCAAGATTGCAGCGGGACAGGTTTAGTTTTAGGTTTATAACTGTCATGTGTACTGAGGTACAGTGAAAAGCTTTGAGTGAACAAGATGCCCCTGAGGTTGCACTAAAATCTCGCCCTTCTCACCTAAATGCAGAGAGTTGCATGCACCAAATGGGTCAATTGGACTGCATTAAGTTTTGGTTCACATTTATTATTGTCACATGAATAGTGAAAATCTTTGTTTGCTATCCAAACAAATCAGATAATACTATACATAAATACAATCAAGCGAAACTCAAGTACAAAAGGTAGACAAAGGGGAAGATAAAGAATGCATTGTAGCGCACCAGTTCCATAGGCAAAGTCCAATGTCCACAATGGGGTTGAGATGAATCAGCGAGTGCCCGAGCTTATGGAAGGACTGTTCGGAAGCCTGATAACAGAGGGGAAGAAACTGTTCCTGAGCCTTGGAAACTGAAATCCCCAAGCATGCCCTCCTCTTCCCATAAATAATCAAAAGTTAATAGACAGGTTTAAATGAAAACTCATTCTTGGGGAAATAACTCTTGGGAAACTCTTTTTGCATAATGCAGCTTTTACAAAGTTAAACAGTTAGAGCCTCTGAAATCCATTACCATTTTTATTGCACAAGTCTATTTTTACGCAATTGACTTTGATGTACTGCTGACCTTGGCAAATGAAAATATGCATCCTTTTACTTTTCATATGCAAATTCTCTTTAATATTACTTTACCAACTTGTGTTGCCAAAATTTGATTACGGCTTGAGGTTTGTATGAATCCAGATGTGTGTTTGTGTGTTCAACATGAGCAGGGGAAGGCATAGTTACACAGGAGTACCGCAGCTAGTGTGGCACAGTGGCACAACGGTAGAGCTATTACCTTGCAGCGTCAGTGACCCAGGTTCAATCTTGACTATGTGTGCTGTCTGTACAGTTTGTATGTGCTCCCTGTAACCCCTCTGTGGGTTTACTCCGGGTGCTCTGATTTCCTACCACACTCTAAAGACATACAGGTTTGTCGGTTAATTGGCTTTGGTAAGTTGTGAAATTATCCCGAGTGTGTAGGAGAATGGTCGTTTAAGGGTGATCACTGGTCAGTGTGAACATGGTGGGCCAAAGGGTCTGTTTCCATGCTGTATCTCTAAAGACTAAAGTCTAAAGTTGCACTGGTACACATAACCTCTATTGTCCACAGCGACCATGTAAATTTGGCCTTTTCCACCAACAATCGTATTGAGTTACAAAGCAAGGGCCATTTCGCAAACAAATGAAGGCTTTTCCTCCCCCTCAGTTCCCCCAAATTTCTCAGGAACAGTTTCTTCTCTGTTATCAGGCTTCTGAAAGGTCCATCAATAAGTTCATGTGTTTCAGTCATAGGAGCAGAATTAGGTCATTTGGCCCATCGAGTCTACTCTGCCATTCAATCATAGTTGATCTATCCTTACCTCTAACCCCACTCTTTCATAAATTCATGATCAAGTCATAGGAGCAGAATTAGACCATTCAGCCCATCAAATCTACTCTGCCCTTCAATCATGGCTGTTCCATCTTTCTCTCTCAACTCCATTCTCCTACCTTCTCCCCGTGACCTACAATATCAAATCTAAAAGCCTCTTAAATGCCACTATCGCATCTGCCTCCATCACCATCACCCCTGGCAGCACGATTCCACCTGCCACCCTTGGTGTAAAAACACTTGCCCCGCACTTCTCTTTCAAACCTTACCCCTCCCATTCTTTAAGCTTTGCCCGCTAGTCCTTGACATTTCTACCCTGAGTAACCAACTCTACTCACTGCACTATGTGTGTTGAGACTGAAACCAATCATCCTTGCTTGCACACAAAGGTGGCTACTGTACCTTTATGAACGGAAGCTCCCGCGCATGCTCGCCGGCATCTTACCCATATGTGTGCCGGCCGGCACACCAGGAACGTCGCGGGTGCGGTAGATTGGAAACACCTTCCAAGTAGAGGACGGTGACGCGGCACTTGCATGGGATTCAGCTGGGACTGAGTCTGAAATGCTGCAGCCTTCTATTGTAAAGGGCCTGTCCCACCAGCATGCGGCTGCATGCGGCTTGCGCGACAAAACCGGAAGCGGGGGTCGCGCGGAGGTTGAGTGATCCCCGAGCGGGTTGACGTGAAGTTCGAGCGAAGTCAGCGGGAAGGTCGCGCGTGACGTCATTTTTACTCATATAAACGGGGGTTGCAGGCTTTAGTTCCTGTGGCGCACACTAATACTTTCCCCACAATGAACTTTCTCTAGGATTTCCACAGCTTTACCATTTCCCTTACCAAGTAAGTTATTTTTGTTTATAGCAGTATTCTGCTAGATAAATCCTTGGACGCTGCTCTAACATTTCTATTTTATTAAGGACATTGGCTATGAGATTACTTGATTCTTTTTACCCGATCCTGCTTAATTCAATCACGTAAATTTAAGATGCATTATCATTATGGAACCATAACTGCTGCTTTAAATTTGTTGTATTGAAAGAAATTAGTCTAAAAAGACATTGATAGCTTATTTTACTTCGGAGTCACGTGAGTATGCGCCAGCACGCATGCGCGACATATCGTCAAACGCATTGCGAAGCGACAGGCAGGAGCTCCTCCAGTGTAAGTTTTAAAAACGGGCCGCAGGTAAGTCTTACCATTCCTGAGGTCGTTGTCGGCTCTGTATTGTTTGCATTACAGAGCGCACCAACATGGAGTCCAGGACAAAGTCCAAATGAGCCGCTGCCAAAATTGCTGCTGAGGACCGCGAAGGAGGCAGCGGTCGAGTTCTCCTGAGCTGCTGATTCAATCCACAGCCACCGACTTCACGCCGCTACAGCCCGCAGGTGCTCCTCGGACTGGCGGCAAAACCACCCGGAAGTCGGGTGGGTCCGCTGACTCGGCTGAGTCCGGACCGGAGGCCCCCGCGCTCGCGGGATGCGACAGCAGTCGACTGTCCCGCATGGAGCGGATGATGGAGCAGTTGCTCCAACGTGACCTGCTGCAGCAGGTATGGTCACAGTGGGTCTCTTAGCAGACCCATGGCAGCATCCTTTTCAGGACTGCCAAATGTCTCACCCTCCTTGCAGGGGAGCATTAGGAGTCAGAACTGGGCTGACTCTGAAGAGGGGAGCATGGCTGAAGATATACCTATGCTAGGGGTGCCAGAAGAGGAGCTATTGGGAATGGTCACGAAATTTGCAATGCCTACCCAAAAAGGGCTGCCGTTACATCCAAAGTTGACAGCCAGTATCAATTACATGGCAACTAACCAACTGTAAGGGCAAGCCATTAATGACACGGCAGCCAAGTACTTAGCTCTGGAGAATTGTGTCTCCCTCAACATGCATGCTGTTAACAACCCCATTTGGAGTAACATGAGCCCTGGCATCAGGAGCCAGGAAGTCAAACTCCAGAAGATCCTCAAACTACTGGCTGCTGGGATTACGGCCGTTGCCAGTCAGTGGACAGAGTTGAAATGCCGGAGGAGCTGCAAGATGCTCTAGCTCTCCTATGTAACACTCAATATGAGATAAACAGTTACAGGAAGAGTGTCATTCGGCCTGCACTCAACCCCAAGTTCGCGGGGTTGTGCAGACCCAGCAGTGCACAGCCGCCAACATTGCTATTCAGGGACAACCTGCCTAAACAAGTCAAAGACCACGATGGAGAGGCGAAGGCAATTGGCATGATTAAGGTGCCGGCTGCCACCGAGTCCTCATACCAGCGGCGGCAGCACCCCTATGCATCCACCAGCAGACAACGCTACAATGATAGACCACCTGCTGGTGAAAGCTTGAAGGCCGGTCAACCTGCTCAACGGTCTTTTTTAGACCATGGCCCAGCACGGCCTTCTTGGAAGATGTGCCACCCCCACACCACAGCGACTCCACATCACAAGAAACAAGGACAGAGGCAACCAACGCAGCACCGCCGGTAACCATGGAGGTAGGTGGGTCTGGTTGCCTCAGGAACATCGCATGTTTAAACTCCTCACGGGTTGGGGGACGGTTGCACTTGTTTCGGGATGCATGGAGTACTTTAACCTCTGATCCTTTCATACTGGAAAGTATTCAGGGATATAAAATTGAATTTGTTCACAAACTCCCTTCCCCTGTTCAGCATACACCTAGTCGAAAGTTTGTACTTTCACAGAAAGAAAAGACAGAAGGTCATGCTGAACTCTTAAGACTACATTCAAAAGGCGTAATTGAGAAAACCAAAAGAGAGTCTCATGAGTTTGTATCAAACATTAAAAATAAAAATACGGCGGATGCCGCATCATTATAGATTTGACTGAACTGAATACTTTCGTGCAGTATGCCAACTTCAAAATGGAAACCTTTATCACGGCCAAACAACTAATTTCCAAAAGGTACTTCATGGCTTGCATCGACCTAAAGGATGCATACTATTCAGTACCAATAGACAAGAATCATCGCAGATATTTGAAAATTGGCTGGATGGGGCAGCTCTAGCAGTATAAAGCGCTGCCTAATGGATTATCATCAGCACCCAGACTGTTTACCAAATTATTAAAACCAGCTTTAGCGTCTCAGGAAACAAAAACATATTGTTATGGCTTACCTCGATGATATTTTAATCGTGGGAAAAACCTTGGAGTTGGCCAAACTGGCCGTCTCAGCCACCGAGCACTAAAAGCTAGGATTTATCATCCATCCAGATAAATCAAAATTGATGCCTTCTACCACTATGGACTATTTGGGTTTCACAATTGACTCTGTTCATATGTCTGTCACTTTGCCACCGAACAAAGCGTCAGACTTGATAGAAGCATGCAACAGCCTTACTGGCATCAGGAAACTATCTATTCGGCAAGTAGCCAGGGTGATTGGGAAGCTTGTGACTGCTTTCCCAGCCACACAATTCGGCCCACTGCATTACCAAAACCTACAAAGGGCAAAAATTGCAGCACTCAAACACCATGCGGGCCATTTTGATGGGCCAATGCAATTACCAGGGAAAGCAAAATTGGAATTACAATGGTGGATAGACAATGCTCAACATTCCTCTAACCCCATCACAATCACAAATCCCTCGGTTATACTACAAATTGATGCCAGCGCAAAAGGTTGGGGAGCAACTAATACCACCTCCAGTTGTGGTGGTAGATGGAGTGCACATGAATTAACCCTACTTCTGGCACTAGGAATTAATTATCTAAAAATGCTGGGAGCATTTCATGGATTCTGGGCTTACTGTTCAGACATGCACCATCTGCACGTACGCTTACAGATTGATAATACCACTGTGGTGGCTTATATCAATCATATGGGTGGAACAAAGTCGATATCCAGTGACAAATTGGTCAATACAATCTGGCACTGGTGCCTAGAAAGGAGCATTTGGATATCAGCCACTTACCTTCCAGGTAGGCTAAATACAGTGGCGGACACCAGGTCACTCAAGTTTAATGACCACACCGAATGGATGTTGGACCGCAAACTGTTTGCCGACATTGTAGATCGGTATGGAACACCAGATATCGACCTTTTTGCATCCAGTATTCAATCACCAAATATCAACATATGTTGCATGGGAACCAGATGGACGCTTTCTCGCTACACTGGAAGGATTTGTTTTTCTATGCAATTCCCCCCTTCTGCCTCATCAGTCGGGTCTTGCAAAAAATTCAACAAGACTCCGCATCGGGTATTCTGGTTGTGCCCGACTGGCCTACTCAACCATGGTTCCCTGTGGTACTGGACATGGCCTCAGAACCATGCATTCCAATAACTAAACGTCCGAGTTTATTGGTGCACCCTGTGACAGGGGAGAGTCATCTGTGCCATGACCAGATAAGCCTATTGGTTTGAAGGGTTTGAAAAGGCCACTTCTGGATTTTGGACTCTCGGACTCTCGGACCGAACAATCAATATCATCACAGCATCGTGCAGGGAGTCCACCAGGAGACAGTACCTCACTTACGTGAAGAAATGGGAGGTGTTCTGCACCAAAACGAACACCACATATGACACAGCCACCATCACGGAAGTGCTGGAGTTCCTGGCAAGCCTTCATTTCGATGAAGGTTTGAGCTACAGTGCCATCAACTGTGCCAGAAGTGCCCTATCCAATTATCTCGGACGAGGTTGCGATCACCTAACAGTGGGGTCTCACCCTTTGGTGTCAAAACTAATGAGGGGAATATTTAATTCAAATCCTCCCAGACCTGCGATATCGGCATTGTACTAACCATGCTCCGAGGGTGGGCACCAATAACGACCCTTTCATTGGACAAACTGACCTACAAAATGGTCATGCTGATGGCACTCGTGACGGCGCAACGGGTCCAGTCCCTACACAAGTTAAGTATGGACGCCATGGTCATAACCAACAGCAAGGTTACTTTCTTTATACAGGGGTTACTCAAACAAGACAGGCCTGGATCATCTGGCCAAAAGTTGGATTTTCTGGCATACCCCGTAGACAGCCGTTTATGCATAGTGACCCACCTTTTATGCTACATGGAGGTCACCAAGGGTCTCAGGGGCATGGAGAGGGCTTTGCTTGTAAGCCACAAACGCCTTCATCATGGAGTCACCGTGCAAACCATTTCAAAATGGTTAAGGGTGGTATTGGGTGCAGCGGGGGTGGACACTAAAGTGTTTAAATCTCACTCCACCAGGGCTGCATCCACATCGGCGGCAAGGATGATGGAAGTTCCAATGGACCACATCCTTGCAACGGCGGGTTTGACAAATGAAAAAACCTTTCAGCGGTTTTACAATAAACCCGTGGCCGCACTTGAGATGTTTGCCGACAGAATATTAAGTTCTGTATTATAATTTCCCCGATGTAGGGGTATTATTATTTGGTATTGTTAAATAAATACCCTTTTGTTTTTCAGCACAGTTTCATGTCTGAAATACGTTGACATACTTGTTCCATTTCTCATTATGGCAGTGTGTGAGCATGAACTCGTTCCAGGCCATGAAATCACAGAGCTTTGAAATCTTCACGTAGTCACTCACGTGACTCCGAAGTAAAATAGTAAGATTAAATGAGAACTTACCAGTTTGAAGTTTGATCTTTATTTTATGAGGAGTTACGATGAGGGATTACGTGCCCTCCGCTCCCAAACCCTCTATTATAAAGGTCAACTGGTATGCTAGTTCTCTTATCTTACTATGTTAGTCAACTCTGGTATCTGTGATTTCACACCGCTGCTTTGAAGAATGTCGCGCATGCATGCTGGCGGGGTCTACACATAATCCCTCATCGTAACTCCTCATAAAATAAAGATCAAACTTCAAACTGGTAAGTTCTCATTTAATCTTACTGTTAGAACATATGGGATCAAAAATAACCAGGGACATGGGGAAAAGTGGCCAGACTTCCCCATTTTATTTATGAACTTTAGACATTTAAGTTCCCTCTGGAGACAATGATATGGGCATAATTTGTATTCGCATTGGTTTGCGATTTTCACAATACGTACGTCCTCAATACAGCTGCGGGCAGACAGGCCGTTGCCGCGCGGCATTTTTGAACAGTGTCAGTTTTTCAGAGCCCCGCGCGATGTCGGGACCAGCTCCGCACAACTCCATGCGGCTCCAATGATCGAAGTGAGACCGGCCCCGCGAGGCCGTAGGGCTCAAGCGACCACGTTAGGTCGCGCTCGCCGCATGCAGTCGCATGCTGGTGGGACAGGCCCTTTAGTTACCATGGTGTTCAAAGTTCCAAGTTAATTAGTAAACTACTGTTACCTTACATACTCCACCGTGGTTATTGTTCCGGGCAATACATAAAAATTGGTGACAAGGATAGAATACATGGATCAGTAACTACAATCCTACTGTTCCCCACAGAGCCGTAATGCAACATTGGGAGAAAAATATATCTCTAACCTCGAGCACCTACTGACTTCTGTACAAATGGTTCCATTGACGTTGATTGAACTTGAATGAACTGGGGAGAGAGCTGCTGAGCTGGGCTCCTGTCGCAGGACCCGGCGGACTGCAGCCTACAAGGGGGAGACTGCTGAGCGGGCCCCTGCTCGTTCCAGAAGAGGTTCACTGTGTGTTTGCACATGTGACAAAAAAACGCCCATTGAACCTCGATAAAGTGAATGTGGAGAGGATGTTTCCACTTGTGCGAGTCTAGGACCAGAGGCCACAACCTCAGAATAAAAGGACACATAAAAGGAGATTAGGAGGAATTTCTTTAGTCAGAGGGTGGTGAATCTGTGGAATTCATTGCCATAGACGGCTGTGGAGACCAAGTAAATGGATATTTTTAAAGCGGAGATTGACAGTCACTTGATAATACGGGTGTCAGAGGTTATGGGGAGAAAGCAGGAGATTGGGTTGAGTGGGAAAGATAGACCAGCCAAGACCGAATGGCGGAGTAGACTTGATGGGCCGGATGGTCTAATTTTGCTCCGAGAACTTATGAACATTAACTTATTAAACCATGTAGCCATCTGCGTCCAACTAAAGGCCCACATATTTGCTTGCACTTAATATCGAAGACCAAACACACCCCTCCTTCCTCCCACTGTCATGTTCGCTTGTAAGAAGAGCAACATTTCGGGAAAAAAAAACTCCTTTCTTTCCATTCCTTCGAATACCTGATTCAAGCACAATACTTAAATATATTATTCTGATCCCGCTATAAAATATATCTTCAATTATTCATGCTTTCTCAGTTCAATGCACAGAATATGCTCAATCCAAGCTAATTTCTGCCTAAGGACAGCAGCACGTGTCAAAAGTCCAATATTTTGTACATCACCATCTTATAATATATACATGAAGCTGAAATTTAATGCAGTTCTTCATTAAAAATGATCTAATATTTGAATTCTATAGCCATCAAATTGAAATTCCTCAAGGTCCTTTTCCATTGACTAAACCATTGCATCAAAATGGTTAGGTGATGGGTTATACATTTCTTGACTACCCTAAAAATTTCCACCATCTAAAAGATAGACTTGTCCCATTCCTTCTTCTCCCTGCTGCAGGCAAAAGTCTGAAAGTGAACACTACCAGATTGACTCAGGAACAGCTTCTTCCCCTCGGTTATTAGGCTTCTGAACGGTCCTTCCATAAGTAAGCATACAGTCCCTATTCACCTCAACCCCATAGTGGACACTGGACTTTGTCTATGGAACTGATGCGCTACAATGCTGAGAACTATAATCTGCACTCTGTATCTTCCCTTTGTTCTACCTGTTTTTACGTTTGGCTTGATTATATTTATGCATGGTTTTATCTGAACAGATTTGAGAGCACACAAAAGCAAAGCCTTTCTTGTACATCGATACACATGTCAATAATAAACTAAAACCTAAACCTAAATAGAACAGGCGACACGGTGGCGCAGCGGTGGAGTTGCTGCCTCACAGCACCACAGACTCGAGTGCCATCCTGTCTGTATGGAGTTTGCACGTTCTCCCTGTGACCGCGTGGGTTTTCTCTGGGTGTTCCGTTTCATCCCAAGTTCCAAGGGTGTGCAGGTTTGTAGGTTAATTAACTTCAGTAAATTGCCCCTAGTGTGTCGGATGCAAAACTGGGATAACATAGAGCTAGGGTGATCGTTGATCGGCAAGGACTCGGTGGGTCGAAGGACCTGTTTCCACACTGTATTTTGAAACAAAATTAAACTAAGTCAGAAGACTAAACTAAGTCAGTGGTCAGCAGATATTCTGAAAACTGCTCCACCACCCTCCTGGCTTCTATTCAAATTTAGGTTTAGGTTCCAACGGCATTCAAGGAGCTCAATACTGTCAACTCCCTGCTGCGTCAGTGGGTGAAACAGTGGCATAACTGATAGAACCACCATTTCATAGCTCCAGAGACCCTGACCTCCAGTGTGAAATTTGCACGTTCTCCCTGTAACTGTGTGGTTTACGTCCAGGTGCCTGCGTTTCCTCACACATCCCAAAAGAGTATAGATTGGGAGGTTAATTGGGCAGATTGCACAGTTTAGTTTAGAGATGCAGCACTGAAACAGGCCCTGCAGCCCATCAGGTCCACGCTGACCATCGATCACCTGTTCACACTAATTTCATGTTACACCACCTTCTCATCCACTCTCCACAAACGAGGCAATTTACGGAAGCCGATTAACCTACAAAATGAAGAAGGGTCTCGACCCGAAACGTCGCCTATCTCCTTCGCTCCTTAGATGCTGCTGCACCCGCTGAGTTTCTCCAGCTTTTTGTGTAACCCTCGATTCTCCAGCATCTGCAGTTTCTTCGTTAACACTTTGTCTACTCCACTGCGACATCTCCTCAAGGTGTGCCTACTTTGAAGAAGTTCTCCTCCTCCCTACGGAGACAGTTTCACAACCTTCTCTCTAATGAAGAAGGGTCTCGACCCGAAACGTCGCCTGTCTCCTTCGCTCCTTAGATGCTGCTGCACCCGCTGAGTTTCTCCAGCTTTTTGTGTAACCCTCGATTCTCCAGCATCTGCAGTTTCTTCGTTAACAACCTACAAAATCTGTATGCTATTGGCGTGCGGGAGGAAACCGGAGCACCCAAAGGAAACCTACCTAGACAGCACCCAAGGACAGGATCAAATCTGGGTCTCTGGCGCTGTGAGGCAGCAGCTCTACCAACTTCACCACAGTGCCAGGCAATTGTGCTGATGGGGTCTGGCCATCTGTGGTGAGTTCCAGAGCCCTGTACAGTACTCTGTGATACGATGCTATATGATACGATACAATACAATATGGTACAATACGATACCATAATGATACGATACGATACAATACCACTTAATTTATCCCAGAGGAAAATTGGTCTGTCACCAGTCAAAAGGTATTAAAAGTGTCATGCGAATTATAATAATAGTGAAACTTAAGTGATCAGTTATTGCACAGGTACTCCTCAGGTTGTCCAGTGTGTCATGGAGGGGGTGAGCTGTATTGGCCAAAATGCTCCTCAGTTTGAGAAGCATCCTCCTTTCTGAGACCACTTCCAATGAATCCAACTCCACTCCCAGGACGGAGCCAACCTTCCCGATGAGCCTGATGATTGTGTTGCCGTCTGCGGCCTTTGCCCTACTGCCCCAGCACACGACAACGTGGAGGATAGCGCTGGCCACCAATGATAAAACATCTGCAGCATCTTACTGGGAACGTTGAAAGAGCGGGACCTCCTCAGAAAGTACAGTATCTCAGTGCTCCTGGATCAGTCCAGTTCACTGTCCAGGTAAACACCAAGGTACTTGCACTCACTAGACAATAGGTGCAGGAGTAGGCCATTCGGCCCTTCGAGCCAGCACCGCCATTCAATGTGATCATGGCTGATCCTCCACAATCAGTACCCCGTTCCTGCCTTCTCCCCATATCCCTTCACTCCACTATCTTTAAGAGCTCTATCTAACTCCTGGGTAACCTGCACATCCACACCCTTGATGGAGAAGGGGCCAGGGATGTTCCTCTCCTCCTACAGTCTATCACTAACTCCTTAGTCTGTGGAGATATATAACACACTGATTGTTCGGTACATGTGCCACTGACCTCTTTCTTTGCCCGTAGACTCACTTCTGAACCCATTGTCCTTTCACCTTTCCTGGGTCACCAAGTCAAGTCAAGTCAAATTTTATTCGTCACTTGCACATAAAGTTCAAGTGAAATGAATTTGCCAACAGCGGTACAATGAAAAAAGAACACACAATACCCAATAAAAATGTAACACAAACATCCACCACAGCATTCATCACTGTGGTGCAAGGCACAACATTTGGCCAGTCCTCCTCCATTTTCTCCCGTGGTCGGGACCTCAACCCTCCGCAGTCGCCGCTGTGGGCGTCCAGATGTTCAGACAAGGCAAGTTCAGGTAAGTCCTGAATCGGTGCCTCCCCACCGGAGACCACGGCTTCAAGATGGTGTAGGCCGCAGGCCGACGGTCGAAGACTTAAAGTCCCCGCTGCACCGCAGACTGCAGGGCTGGCGGTCGGAGCTCTTCTCCAGGGATCCCCGGCGAGGGACCCCGCTCAGGATGGTAAGTCCACGCCTCGCCCGCGGTAGAAGTTGGCCGTGGGCCGACGGTCGGAGCTCTTCTTCTCCTGGGTCCCCAACGAGGCTCGGACGCTCCGCAGACCACGGCTTCAGGCTACCGTGGGCCAGCGAACGGAGCGCTCCCCTCCGGCGACCCCCGGCAAGGGCTCGCCCGCTCCACGACGAAAGCGTCCTCGCTGTGCCCACAGCTGAAGCCCCAGGCACGTCTCCGGCAAAGGCCGCACCGATCCTTGCTGTTAGGCCGTGGAGGAGGCGACCGAAACGGTTTCCCCCTTACCCCCCACACCACCCCCACACAAGTCACACAGAGAGACATTAAAAACACACATTAGGACATACTAAAAAAACAAAAAAAGTAGAAAAAACTAACACGCTGCTGGCAGGACTGCCGGCTTGCAGCGCCCCCACCCACCGACTGACCCAGTGCTCTCTCTCCGTCTTTACACCACCCTTGTCATGCTGCTAGTTTCACTGTTTGTATCCCATTATTATCACACTTCCACAGACACCAATGGACCATTGTGAGTTCCATCTTTCCTTGGTCATCGGTGCTGGCTTTGAATTATTCCTTACCTTTTCATACCCCTTTTTTCCAAAACCTTTACTCCAGACATGCTGGCTGACCCGCTGAGTTACTCCAGCATTTTGTGTCAATCTTTGGTGTAAACCAGCATCTGCAGTTCCTTCCTGCACGTGTAATATACTGAGGTTTAATTTAGTTTAGTTTAGAGATACAGAGTGGGAAAAGACCCTTCGGCCCACCAAATCTGTACTGACCAGCAATCACCGCATACACTAGTTCTATCCTACACACTAGGGACAGTTTATAGAGGGTAAATTAACGTACAAACCTGCACATCTTTGTGTGGAAGGAAAGCAGAGCACCTAGAAAAAACCCCATGTGGCACAGGGAGAATGTACAATCTCTGTACAGATAGCACCTGTAGTCAGGATCGAACCTGGGTGTCTGGCGCTATAAGGCAGCAACTCCTCTGCTGCGCCACTGTGCCGCCCTGATGGCACTGTGAAGGACTCAATGCTGTTCATATTTGGCATCTCAGCACTAACTCAGCACGCTAAGAGGCCTTCCCCCCTAAATCTTGTGCCAATAATTCTTGTATCTGTCCTCCAATAAATCATTTTTTAAGTTCTCAGATTTTCCAAACTAGAACAATACTCCATTTAATGGGCAAAACACAAAGTGCTGGAGTAACTCAGTGGATCATACAGCATTTGCAGAAGGAAATGGACAGATAGCATTTTGGGTTGGGAGCTTTCTGCAGACTGACCCTGATAGTCACCTATCCATTTCCTCCACAGATGCTGCCTAATACATTGAGTTACTCCAGCACTTTGTGTTTTGCTTAATATTGCAGCTCTCTTCTCTGTGCCCCATTTGAATATGCACCCATTTTACCCCTTTCCCCTTCACCTATATTCTTTCCTCTGGTTTCACAATTTGCCCCTTGTCTGTTATTTCTTATCAGGCAACTGAACAATCCTACCAACAACTGGAGAGTGGGCCTTCTACCATCTACCTCATTGAAGGCCCTCAGACTATCTTTAATTGGACTTTGCTGAACTGTATCTTGCATTAAACGTTATTCCCTTTATATGTAGACTGTGGATGGCTCAATTGTAATCTTGCATAGTCTTTCTGCTGACTGGTTGGCACGCAACAAAAAGCTTTTCACTGTACCTCGGTACACATGACAATAAACTCTTCCATCCTTATCCAATACTTTCTGTCTTTTCATCTCCGGCCTTTGTTCAACCGTCAGCATATCAACCCTCTTCCCCTCACCTGCATCAACATTACTCGCATGCTTTTTTCTACACGCTCCTCTCTTGCAGCTTTCTTCATCCACCCCCCCCCCCCCCCCCAGCAATCAGTCCGAAGAAGGGTCCTGACCCAAAGCATCACCTAACCAAGTTCTCCAGAGATGCTGCTTGACCGGCTGAATCACTACAGCACTTTGTAACTTTTCTTTGTAAATCAGCACCTGCAGTTCCTTGTGACTCCTGCTTCAGTTTGGTATGTTCTTATAATTCAATGATTAACATGCCTATTCCTTCTTGCAGTGGGATTTTTGCAGAGAGGGTACTTAAAACTAATAAAAAGTGACAAAGCATGCCAACAAAATCATCTATTGCTGAGAATTAAATATGATCAATTTATCACATTCAAATTCATTTTAGATTTGCAATTTATCTGAGATCCATTGCTATAAATATGAGATTGTTATACATATGGAATGAGTAAACTATGGAGAGCATACTGAATAATTCTGGTCAGCAAGTAATTGCAAGACTTAGGTTTTTCAACATCATTTAGAGTTGCAGAAGCTAAGCTTGGAAGTTCTATAGGTATTACCTCTGCTCCGAGATTTACCAACAGTTTGGAAGAGAAATTATGAAAGGCGACAAAAACATTGAGACTCAGGATAGTGCAGATGCTGGAATCAGTGGATGGTCACAGTCTTTTCCCAGGGTGAGGGAGTCTAAATCTAGAGCAAGGGTTCCCAACCTGGGGTAAATTTCATCTACCCAGGAGGTAAATTTGTTGATTCTGGATTTGTACATATTTTTTCTCAATAACTGACTGTGTTTGGTTCTGGTATACCAGCATCTGTTCATCATTAGTTGTTTATAAATAAGTGAAATAACATTGTTATGTGCTATTAAAGTTACCAGGAGTAAACGGGACGAAAAAGGTTGGGAATCCCTGAAATGGAGGGCTTAGAACAGAAGAGTACAGCAGAGAAACATGCCGTTTGGCCCACAATGACCAATGGACGTCACAGTTGCGCAACGGTAGCGTTGCTGCTTTACAGTGCTAGAGACCCGGGTTCGATCCTGGCTGCGGTTGCTCTCAGTATGAAATTTGTATGTCCTCCCTGCGACCGCATGGGTTTTCTCCAAGTGCATTTCCCTCCCACACTCCAAAGATGTACAGGTTTGTCATTTAACTGGCTTTGGTAACATTTTAAATTGTCCCTAGTGTGTAGGATTGTGCGAGTGTATGGAGATTGCTGGTCGGTTCGGACTCAGTGCGTCAAAGCACCTGATTCCACTGGATCTCCGAAGACCGTGCTGAATATAATGCCAAGATAAACTAATTTCTTTGCCTGCACATGATCCATGTCTCTTCTTTTTCTGATCATCCACTGGAATAAGGAGAGAGGGATAGGTTTTTCATACAGGGGTTACAGGTATATGGAAGGAGCTGCCGGAGGAAGTGATAGGGATGGATACAATTTCATTGTTTAAAATACATGGGGAGGAAGATTGCAACCTTCATGTGGTCTGCCCTGTTTCGACTAATGCAATCAACTCGACGTGCACAAACGGAAGATCAAATAGAACAAGTTGTCCAACAACATTAGGCTGTGCACGCCACACAGAAGAAGAAGAAGAAGAAGAGGTTTAAAATAAATGTGGACACTTGCATGGATACAAAAGGTGTAGGGAGGTATGGACCAATTACAACAAATGGGACTAGACCAGGAAGTTGGGAGGATATATTGCAGTTGTATAAGATGTTGGGGAGGCTGCATTTGGAGTATTGCGTTCAGTTTTGGGAACCATGTTATAGGAAAGATGTTATCAAGCTGGAAAAGGCGCAGAGAAGATTTACGAAGATGTTGCCAGGACTCGGGGTTGAACTAGAGGGAGAGGTTGAGCTGACTAGGACTCTGTTCCTTGGAATGCAAGAGGATGAGGGGTAATCTGAAAGAGGTGTACAAATTCATGAGAATAATAGATTGGGTAGATGCACAGTCTCTTGCCCAGAGAACCCGAGGACATAGGTTTACGGTGAGGGGCGAAAGAATTAATAGGAACCAGAGGGGGCACTTTTTTCACACAAAGGATGGTGGGTGTATTGAATGGCCTGCCGGAGGAGATAGTTGAGGCAGGTACTATCGCAAAGTTTAAGAAACATTTGGACAGGTACCTGCATAGCGCAGGTTTAGATGGATATGGGCCAAATGCAAAGTGGGACTAGTGTAGCATGTTGGTGGGTGTGGGCAAGCTGGGCTGAAGGGCCTCGTTTCGCATTGTATGGCTCTATGACTCTAAGCTTGTGGAATTCCCTCTAACACCAGTGGAGCACAAAATCCCAATAACAAAAAGCAAGGCTCTGTGAATTTGTTAGTCAAGCTCCCAGCCTTGGCTTGGCAACCATCTCCCCTTTGCCAAGTTGCTGTCAAAGTGTGAGAAAGTTACTTGCCACAGTGGCGGAGCAACATTTTCACCGCTGTCCCTAACAATAAGGATGAAAGCTGAAGGAATCCCCTGGTGATTGGTCAGGGCTGAGCAAACAAATCAATCATTTTCTTTTCGGTGGAGTAACAATTTATTATCCGTGCTGGAGATCTTAAATTCAATCTGCACCGTGTTCTGTGTGTCTCGTTCAATGCGCGCGGCTGTCATCATTCTTCATGTGCGGAAATCAGTCGGCTTTTGTCGAAAATGTTATTAATGCCCAAATTTATTGTTTCAGTAATTAACACTGACAAGCCACAAGTCACAGGCAGGATGGCTGCTGATGATAAATGGCTCGGTATAATTACCAGTTGCCACCCAATTTTGATTTCCCCGAAGATAATGACTCCATTTCAATCCGGTATTTATTTGGATAACACGCAACAACATGCATCCAGCATTCACGATCTTCGCAGAGCGAGATTCCACTTTTTGTTTTGTCCCCAAGTCCACACAGTAATGTTTTAGAACATAGTACAGAGCAGCACAGGAACAAGCCCTTCGACCCACAATGTCCGTGCCGAATATGATGCCAATTTGGGACTGCACAATGGCCAATCGGTAGAGTTGCTGCCTTACAGCTCCAGGGACACAAGTTCGATCCTGACTACTGGTGCTGTTTGTATAGACTTTATACTTTCTTCCCTTGATTGGGTGGATTTTCTCCGGATGCCTGGTTTCCTCCCACACTCCAAAAATATGCAGGTTTGTAGGTTAATCGTCTATATTGGCTTTAATTGCCCCCTCGTGTGTAAGATGCAAAACTGGGATAACATAGAACTAATGTATGGGTGATCGTTGGTCGGTGTGGACTCACAGAATCATAGAGTCATGGAGTGACACAGTGTGGAAATAGGCCCTTCGGCCTAACTCGCCCACGCCAACCAACAATGTCCCAGCTACACTAGCCCCACTTGCCTGCGCTTGGTCCATATTCCTCCATGTACTATCCATGTACCTGTCTAACTGTTTCTTAAATGATGGGATAGTCCCAGCCTCAACTACCTCCTCTGGCAGCTTGTTCCATACACCTACCACCCTTTGTGTGAAAAAGTGACCCCTTGGATTCCTATTAAACCTTTTCCCCTTCACCTTGAACCTATGTCCTCTGGTCCTCAATTCCCAAAAGTCTCTACCCGATCTATTCATCTCATGATTTTGTATGCCTCTATAAGATCTCCCCTTGTCCTCCTGTGCTCCATTGAAAATAGAGACCCAGCCTACTCAAACTCTCCCTATAACTCACACCCTTTAGTCCTGGCAACATCCTCGTAAACCTTTTCTGAACCCTTTCAAGCTTGAAAATATATTTCCTATAACATGGTGCCCAGAACTGAACACATTATTCTAAATGCCGTCTAACGTCTTATGCAACTGCAACATGACCTCCAAACTTCTATACTCAATACTTTGACTGATGAAGGCCAAAGTGCCAAAAGCCTTTTTGACCACCTTATCTACCTGCAACTTGACCTTCAAGGAACCATGCTCCTGTACTCCTAAATCTCTCTGCTCTACAACACCACCCAGAGGCATACCAATTACTGTGTAGATCCTGCCCTTGTTCGACGTACCAAAATGCAACACCTCACACTTCTCTGTATTAAATTACATCAACCATTCCTCCGCCCACCTGGCCAATCAATCCAGATCCTGTTGCAATTGTTTACAACCATCTTCACTATCTGCAAAACCACTAACTTTTGTATCATCAGCAAACTTGCTAACCTTATCCTACATGTTCTCATCCAAATCATTGATGTAGATGACAAACAGTAATGGGCCCAGCACCAAACCCTGAGGCACACCACTAGTCACAGGCCTCCAGTCTGAGAAGCAAACTTCCACCATCACCCTCTGCTTCCTTCCATGGAGCCAATTTGCTATCCATTCAGATATCTCTCCTTGGATCCCATGCGATCTAACTTTCCAGAGCAGCCTACCATGCGGAACCTTGTCGAACGCCTTACTGAAGTCCATGTACGCAACATCTACAGCTCTGAGCTCATCAACTTTTTTGGTCACATCTTCAAAAAAATCAATCAGGTTTGTGAGACATGACCTGCCATGTACAAAACCATGCTGACTATCCCTAATCAGCCCAAATGCCTGTATATCCTATCCCTCGGAATACTCCCCAGTAACTTACCAACCACAGATGTTAAGCTCACTGGCCTATAGTTCCCAGCATTTTCCTTGCAGCCCTTCTTGAAAAGAGGTACAACATTTGCCACCCTCCAGTCTTCCAGCACCTCTCCTGTATTTGACAACTCATAAATTTCAACCAGGGATCCCGCAATTTCCTTTCAAACACGACTCGATGGACCATAGGAGCCTGTTTGCACGTTGTATCTCTAAACTAAACAAAAAATTAAACTAATCTCTGCCTGCATGTGTTCCATATCCCTCCATTCCATATCCCTCCATATTAATCTGCCTATCCAAATGCCACAGAACACCACCATCGTATCTGCCTCCACTGCCACACTACTGGAATGTGTGTTCCAGGCACCCTCTACTCTCCGTGTGAAAAACTTGCCCTGCACATCTCCTTTAAACTTTATCCACTCACCATATAGCCAGCACCTCCAACACCTCCAGTGCAGCATTCTCTCAGTAAAGCAATAGAATGCAGAAAATAGTTAAGCCCCTGTCCCACTTACGTGCCCTTGGCACGCTAATTACGCAACCTCGTGGTCGCATTGAGGCGCGACGGTCCCGCGAAGGTTGCACGCGATTTCATGCGCCCGCACAGCCGTCTGGAGCGCGTGACGTCATTTGAAGATGGAAGCAAAATGCCAGAGTAACTCAGCAGGACTGGCAGCATCTCTGGGGAGAAGGAATGGGTGACGTTTCATGTTGAGACTTTTCTTCAGTATGAAAGAAGGGTCTCGACCCGAAACGTCATCCGTTCCTTCTTTCCAGAGATGCTGCCGGTCCTGCTGAGTTACTCCAACATTTTGTGTCTATCTTCAATTTTCTTGGCCCCGTTCTGGGATCCGGACCGCAACGGCCGTGAGCCCCAGGCTGAGTTCGGCGATTGTTTGCCTACTTCTGCTGCTGTTGGAGGTGAGGTGTTGCTTCGCGCCAGGTTCTTGGGGCTGTCCCACTTTGGCCGTCAGTTACGCAACAGGCCGCTGATTCTGTTTGCTACAAAAATTTCGGAGCCCCGCGCGATGCCGCGCACAGCTACATACCCCTCCGCACTTCTCAGTGGGACCGTACGATGCCCGTGCGCCTCAACGCGACCACGAGGTCGCGCAATTTGCGTGTCAGTCTTTTATTAGCCTTTATTTAATCTTTTATTAGCAAATCGAAGCTGGATAGAAAGCAACAATCATTTTGACCTTCAGTGAACTTGAAGGTTACATTTAGATAGTCTGCTGATCATTATTGCATTGACAATGGCCTTGACATGATGAATAAATAAATACAAATACTTCTAAGATTTTCTTTCTGTGGTTTATAATCTTCCTGTCACTGCAGCTTTATTGATTTAATTACATGTCTGAGTGATCGCTGATTAAAGTCCCTTTATCAATGTTGTGGAACCCCTTCACAATTAGCTCGTATTTAATAAAAAGATAATCTAATATAATGGCCCCATCAGGATTATCGTTCATGTTGAACACTAAGTCATCGAAGAGCTGACTGTCTGCCTCAGAATGAACTTGTAGAGATGTAAAAGCCGTGCGCACAAATTGCAAATTGATTGCAGAGTTATTGAAAGGAGCTTTAATGCAACTTGGGATAAGATCGCAGAATGTTGCACAAAATGGCAGAAAAAGGTCAGGGATTAATGCTTTAGCCAGACGGATTGCTCTCTGCGATTCAGTATCTCGTTCTTAATTGCTCCATCTGCAATAATCATAGAGAATAATTCAAAGAAAAAAATAATGTTTCTCTTTCTGAACACTGTGCTTCTCTGTACCCATGTCCACACTGGTCTTCTCTTCCTACTGTCACCTGATGCCCCCTCTCCACGACGGAGAATGGTTTAATTGGCTTCAGGTGTCCCTGTCACCTTGAGAGATGACTAATCCAAAATCTCTGCTGAAACCACCTCCAGAGGATGTGGCCAAATGGATTAATTAGTTTCTGCATCCACTCACAAAGGAAGAGATGATGAGAAAGGAAACCGAGATACAGTAAGGGGTGGCACGGTGGTGCAGTGGTACAGTTGTTGCCTCACAGCGCCAAAGACCTGGGTTTGATCCTGACTACAGGTGCTGTCTGTATGGAGTTTGTATGCTCTCCCTGTGACCGCGTGGGTTTTCTCTAGGAGCTCTGGTTTCTTCCCACATTCCAAAGACGTGCAGGATTGGCTTCAGGTTAATTGGCTTCTATACAAAAGTAATTTGTGTAGGATAGTGCTCGAGTACGGGTGGTCGCTGGTCGGTGTGGACTTGTTGGGCTGAAGGGCCCATTTCCGCACCATATCTCTAAATTAAACCAATTGGCAGAACATTTAGTGCCGTAGAGCGATAGATCTGTACAGCACAGAAACAGGAACTTCGGCCCATCTCATCCATGCTGGCCAAGTTGCCTAACCCAGTTAGTCCCACTTGCCTGCACTTGACTCATGTCCCTCCAAGCCTTTTGCATCCATAGAACAGCGTAGCACAGGAAAAGGCCCTTTGCCCACAATGTCTATGTTGAACGTGATGCCAGGTTAAAATAATCTCCTCTGCCTGCATGTGATCCATATCCCACCATTCCCTGTATATCCACATGCCTATCTAAGCCTTTTAAATGTCGAAATTATTCCATGTAAGTGCCGTCCTCTATGTTTTGCCCCTCAAGTCACTTTTACATCTTTCCCCTCTCACTGTAAACCTGTGTTCTCTATTTTTAGACACCCCTTCCTTGGGAAATAAACTGCGGCAGTTCACCGTATCCATGCCACTCATTACTTTACATACATCTTTAAGGTTAAGAGACATTTAGACAAACATCAAGGCGTAGAAGGATATGATGCAGGGAAATAGGATTTGTGTAGATGAGCAACAGGTTGGATGGGTGAGATGGGCTGAAGGACTGTTGTGTGCTCTATGATTATGACTCGATGGTTTCTTTAAAGCCAAGCATTTGTGAGATTAGAATATGCTCTGGATGAAATGGAATCCATGCTTAATTGGATCAAATCCCAGAGGGAAAACCAGTTTAGCGTAGTTTAGTTTATCTTAGTTTAATATTACGTGAACCGAGATACAGCAACAAGATTTTGGTTACGTGCTCTCCAGTCAGCGAGAACACTATACATGATTACAATCAAGCCATCCACAGTGCCCAGATACATGATAAAGGAAATATTGTTTAGTGTAAGATAAAGTCCAGCAAAGTCTGATTAAAGATATTCCAAGGGTTTCCAATGAGGTAGCTGGTAGCTCAGGACCGCTCTCTGGTTGTTGTTAGGATGGTTCAGTTACCTGGTAACAACTGGGAAGAAACTGTCCCCAAATCTGGAGGTATGGATGTGTGGAGGCATGGTTAACACTCTCCTTACAGGAATTTGTAGTTATAAGATGACTTGAATGTCTAAATCTTTTGTTCAGTTTTGTTTATTGTCATGTGTACCAAGGTACAATGAAAAGTGTTCTGTTGTGTGCTATCCAGTTAGCGGAAAGATTATACATGATTACAGTCGAAGGTCTCAAATGAGGCAGATGGGAATGTTATTGAAATGTGGCAGTGGGATCATGGTATCCTTGGAGCATGGTCACTCAAAGTGGAGAGAGAGCATTCAGGATGGTGCAGAGAGCTCTGGTTGAGAGCGTGCAGAAGACCTGTGTGAACAGTGGAAGAAGTGGATCTTCTCATAGAGTATCCTCCCACTGTCAGGAAGCTGTGTTCCAATGCCCCTGTCGTGGAATCATAAAGCACGGAAACCGATCCTTCTGCCCAACTTGGCCATGCTGATCAAGATGCCCCATCGATGCTAGTCCCATCTGCCTGTTTTTGGCCCGTATCCCTCCGAACCTTTCCTATCCATAAAGCATTGGCCCGTACAACCTTGATGTTATTCATATCATGCTCCAACTTCAGACTTTAGATATACAGCGTGGAATCAGGCCCTTTGGCCCATCATGCATCATCCCTGGAGAACATGGAGAGGTTGATCTTTCAGATTGGGAGTCCAATTAAGTGACCCGACCCAAAACGTCACCTACCCATATTCTCCAGATACAGTCGCTTGCAAAAGTATTCATACCCCTTGAACTTTTCCCCATTTTGTCACGTTACAACCACAAATGTAAATGTATTTTATTGGGATTTTATGTGATAGACCAACACAAAATGGAGCATAATTGTGAAGTGAAAGGAAAATGATACATGGTTTCCAAATTTTTTTACAAATAAAAAACTGAAAAGTGGGACGTGCAAAAGTATTCAGCCCCCTTTACTCTGATACCCCTAAATAAAATCCAGTGCAACCAATTGCCTTCAGAAGTCACCTAATTAGTAAATAGAGTCCACTTGTGTGTAATCTAATCTCAGTATAAATACAGCTGTTCTGTGAAGGCCTCAGAGGTTTGTTAGAGAACATTAGTGAACAAACAGCATCACAAAGGCCAAGGAACACACCAGACAGATCAGGGATAAAGTTGTGGAGAAGTTTAAAGCAGGGTTAGGTTATAAAAAATATCTCAAGGTTTGAACATCTCACGGAGCACTGTTCAATCTATCATCTGAAAATGGAAAGAGTATGGCACAACTGCAAACCTACCAAGACATGGCCGTCCACCTAAACTGACAGGCCAGGCAAGGAGAGCATTGATCAGAGAAGCAGCCAAGAGGCCCATGGTAACTCTGGATGAGCTGCAGAGATCCACAGTTCAGGTGGGAGAATCTGTCCACAGGACAACTATTAGTCGTGCACTCCACAAATCTGGCCTTTATGGAAGAGTGGCAAGAAGAAAGCCATTGTTGAAACAGTTCCATTCGCAATTTGCCACAAGCCATGTGGGGGACACAGCAAACATGTGGAGGAAGGTGCTCTGGTCTGATGAGACCAAAATTGAAGTTTTTGGCCTAAATGCAAAACGCTATGTGTGGCGGAAAACTAACACTGCACATCACCCTGAACACACCACCCCCACTGTGAAACATGGTGGTGTGCCTCAGCAGGGACAGGGAAGCTGGTCAGAGTTGATGGGAAGATGGATGGAGCCAAACACAGGGCAATCTTGGAAGAAAACCTGTTAGAGTCTGCAAAAGACTTGAGACTGGGGCGGAGGTTCACCTTCCAGCAGGACAACGACCCTAAACATACAGCTAGAACTGGAATGGTTTAGATCAAAGCATATTCATGTGTTAGAATGGCCCAGTCAATGTCCAGACCTAAATCCAATTGAGACTCTGGCATGACTTGAAAATTGCTGTTCACAGACGCTCTCGATCCAATCCGACTGAGCTTGAGCTATTTTGCAAAGAAGAATGGGCAAAAATGTCAGTCTCTAGATGTGCAAAGCTGGTAGAGACATACCACAAAAGACTTGCAGCCGAAAGGTGGTTCTACAAAGTATTGACTCAGGGGGGCTGAATCACACTTGCACGTCACACTTTCCAGTTTTTTATTTGTAATAAAATCTGGAAACCATGTATCATTTCCCTTCCACTTCACAATTATGCACCACTTTGTGTTGGTCTATCACATAAAATCCCAACAAAATACATTTACGTTTGTGGTTGTAACGTGACAAAATGTGGAAAAGTTCAAGGGGTATGAATACTTTTGCAAGCCACTATGCTGCCTGGCCTGCAGTGCTTCTCCAGCATTTTGCGTCTTTTACTCGGTATAAAGCTTTCCAAACAAACCATGACAATAAAACACTCATGACTCTTGACTCTTTCCATCGGAACACAGTCCAAGCCAATCTAAACTACCATGTTTTTGCATTTGACATGAGTATCACACAGCAGGTCTTCAACCAAAGAGAAGTAAAATTCGAGAGGAGCGAGAGAATAGTAGGCATTTCTTCCCATTTAAAAAAAAAACCCGAATAAATCTGGCTTCAACATTTTCACCATGATGACTTACAAATGAACTGTAATGCTGAAGCAGTAAGTCTTTGAAGTCCTACCAACCAATCTCATTTGTCTTCGTCTGTCAGCTCCCATCAACAGGAGGCAACGCAGCGACTCATCAGAGTGACAGATTGAGCCATTATCACTCTCTGATACCTGCGCGTGCTGCCGCCACTGACACATGGAGGCAGTGTGTATTGATCCACAGATCGCTGACGGTGGCTCCTTCTCCTGCAAACTGCCACCAAAGCCGACACTCTCAGTTCCGCAGTGTCAGGGAGCGCAGGATAATGAGCTTTTCTGTCGACTGGGGATAAATAAAAATGTATTTCATCACTGGACAATCTCCCCGGCGTGATTGTACAGCGCTCAGATTTGCATGCGAAGGGCTGTTCCTTGACGCTTATCAAAGCTTCCGAAAAATACTTAAACTCCTGCTGTGGGGGACTGACACCTTGTATTGGAGCAGTTAAATGTCACTAGCTGAATTATGCTATAGTCAGTGAGTCATACAGCAGTCATACAGTGAGTCATACATGCTGACCAAGATTCCCCATCTATACTCGTCCCATTTACCCGCATTTGGCCCATACTCCTCTAAACCTTTCCTGTCCATGTCTACTGTCTACTATCTACTATCTACTTCATTGGTGACCTTTGATTGATTGGACTTTGTTGGCTTTACCTTGCACTAAACGTTATTCCCTTATCGTATCTACACACTCCAAATGGTTCGATTGTAATGTATTATCTTTCTGCTGACTGGATAGCACGCAACAAAAGCTTTTCCCTGTACCTCGGCACACATGACAATCAACTACACAGTCTAGGTGTCTTTTAAATGGTGTTATAGTATCTACTTCAACTATCTTCTCTGACAGCTCATCCAATATACCCACCACCCTTGGTGTGGAAAATGTGTCCCTCGGGTTCCTATTGAATCTTTCCCCTCTTAACTTAAACTATAGCAGGTCAAATCCCCACTCATGTTGAACTTCATGCGGCCTCAGCAAGGCCACCAGAATAACCAAGGACCAATCTCACCCCGGTTACTCCCTCTTCTCCCTTCTCCCATCAGGTAAGAGGTAAAGAAGTGTGAAACACGTAACTCCAAATTCAGTGACAGTTTCCTCCCAGCTGTCAGACTGAAGAATGGTCCTGACCCGAAACGCCACTTAGCCATGATTTCCAGAGATGCTGCCTGACCTGTGAGTTACTCCAGCACATTGTGTCATTTCCATCTCTTGCCTCTGCCAATAAAACACCCTCAATTATATCCACCTATCACTTGCCAGTCTTTGCCTCACCCGTACCTCCCTTTTTCCAGCTTTATCTACCTCCCCTCGATTACAATCAGTCTGAAGAAAGGTCCCGACCTGCAACGTCTATGTCCTCCAGAGATGCTGCCTGAGTTACTCCAGCACTTTTTGTTTTTTTCCAAAATATTATCTGCAGTTCCTTGTTGCATCTATTGACTGCGGATGTGTTCGCAGTCACCAGTGTTGTAAATTAATATTGAGATAATGTTGTCCAGTGATGCTGCCTGACCGCCTGAGTTACTCCAGCATGTTCTGGGTTTTGTTTGTAAACCATTATCAGTAGTTCCTTCTTTCCTCCCGATTTTCAATCTTTGGTCGCACTAACGACTTCAGTTTTGCACAATTATGTTTGCATGTTATTAATTTATTGCAGGACTGATTAGGTAGGCCCTACTTCAAACATCAACTCCGCATGGCCTTTCCATTTTGTTCCTTCAATTATTGTATAATCATCTGTGTGTGACTGCGTAAACGGGCCTGTTAAGCTGCAGCAAATATGAATCTCTGTTCCATTGCCAGCACATATAATAATTAAACACTCTTGACTTGATTAGACTCATCCTTCTGCTGAACGATGTAGACATTTAAGATACACATGTCTCTGAAGATGACTACAGTCAAACCATCAACAAATCTCATCAATATATATTCATGGTTCTTTTTGACTGTTTGTTTACTTAAGTGCAGTTGTTAGCTAGGCAATCATAAGATCTCATTAAAGTTTGACCTCGCACAATTCATTATGCAATTTAATTTCATTAAGCAGCTATTTTTTTAAGTAGCTATTTTTATTGCATGACACAAGGTACTGTTTTGACGTTGGCTCAATCAACGTTAACGTAATTAGGATGTTTCCATCAGCTGGTGTTTTCTTTAAATTATAATTGGCTTCAGACTGTGGCATTAATTAAATGAAATCAGGTTAAGGGTGTCACATTTGGCTTCGCTGTGTTCTTACAGAAGACGTTTGAACACCCAGAATAAATTAATTCAATCGTTGCTTCTGACAAATGGTGTGACAGGATAATAACAATGGTTGCTTCCTTCAGGCACAAATATAACATTGAGGTGAGGGAAGAGTAGCTGAGCAGCTGTTAATCCAGAGTATGTGGAGGGAAATTTTACAGAGGCCAATTAAGGTACCAACGCGCACGTCTTTAGGATGTGGGAGAAAACAGGAGCACCTGGAGGAAACCTACATGATCATGGGGAGAACTTGCAAACTCCATATGGAGACAGCACCCGAGGTCTTTGTAGCTGTGATGCAGTAGCTCTACCCGCTGCACCGCTGTGCTACCAATGAAATCTTAAACCAATTTGACTTTGGACTAATTGGACATTACTGGACTTTATCTTGCTCTAAACATTATACCTCCATCCTGTATCTGTACACTGTGGATGACTCATTTATAATCATTAATAGTCCTTCCGCTGACTGGTTAGCACGCAACAAAAGCTTTTCCCCTCTCAACCCCATTCTCCTGCCTTCATCCCGTAACCTTTGACGCCCTTACTAATCAAGAACCCATCAATCTCGGCTTTAATAAGACCCAATGTCTTGGCCTCCACCACCATTGTTGCAATGAATTCCACAGATTCACCACCCTCTAAAGAAATTCCTCCTCATCTATTGACACAAGTGGAAACATTGTCTTTCCATCAAGCCTTCACACCTCCATTATATCACTGTTTAATTACTTTACAGTTGAGGAAATACGAACTTAGAGTATGAAACTGGATTAACGTGTAATCTTCAGGAGTGCACTGGGGAAAAGCCTTTGTGGCCCCTTCACGCCCACGTTGGTTTTGCATGCAGCCTGTCACTTCTGGCGACTTGCTAGCAGCCTCATGAGAAGGTCCAACCACAAGAGTTCAATACCAACTCCAAGGTCAGACGCACTAATTGGCCTTATCTGCACATGGGTTATGATTGGTGAGAATGTAGGTAAAAGGGACTTCTGGAATAAACGTGACACAAGGTGTGTGGCTCAGCTAAATGTCATTTGTTCTTTGCTTTCTGTCGTGGGATTCAGTAAATCCTACACCTTAATATGTCTACATTACAGACATGATCATATCTTTATATCAGTATCCTTACACCATCTCCATAAACCTTTATCCTGTGTCTGTACACTATGGATGACTCAATTGCAATCATGTATTGTCCTTCCGCTGACTGGTTAGCACGCAACAAAAAAGCTTTTCACTGTACCTCGGTGCACATGACAATAATCAACAAAACAAAAATAAACTTAACTAGAATTTCCAAATCGACACATAAAGGACCCATAGGAATCGTGGAACTATTCACTCACTACTTGTGGCTTGCATCAAAATATTTATGGAGAGTATCAAAATTTGACAACGAAGCAGAAACTCAGTCACATCCCTGTTCCCGAGTGAATACTCGTCAAAACGTGTTCGATATATATATCATTAAATACAGTCATGTACATATTTTCCAGAGGGGTGCACTCGCATAGAAATACAAACTTGTGATGAGTTGTCATGTTGCACAATTTCATTAAATGCAATAACCAACCACATAAAAGACATTTGGACAGGGACATGGATAGGGTCCAGGGACACTGGGGCAGTACAGTGGCGCAGCAGTAGAGTTGCTGCCTCACAGCGCTAGAGACCCGGGTTCCATCCTGATCTCGGGTGCAGTCAGTATGGGGATTGTACGTTCTCCCCGTGACCTCATGGGTTTTCTCCGGGTGCTCCGGTTTCCTCCCACACTCCAAAGACGAGCAGGTTTATAGGTTAATTTTGGATAAATTGTCCCGAGTGTGTAGGATGGTATTAGTGTACGGGATGATCGCTGCTCCAAATCTGGTATACATTTACTGTATGATCACATGGACCTTTGATATTTTCTTGTTTCGCTCACACAAGTATGAGGTGATTTTCTTTTCCAGTCCCATCATCTCTTGCTGCAGAATATGTCTTTGTGCTGCCTGCTCCAATCACCACTACTGCGTCCCATTTCCAAGTGTCAGATTTGTTCAGCGATTCAATTGTTTCTCTCCATAACTTGAGTGATAATTACAGTTCTGCTCCTCTTCTTCTCACCTGCCAAGATCTGGCTAAATTAACATCAACCGTGTTCTGAGTAGTTTGCAATAGTACCTCAGCAGTCATATAACTTATGGTTGAATGTAACTTCATGCCACAGTTTAGCAAAAAAATTTGCAAATCCACGTCGCATTGTTAAAATCAAGCAGCCATGTAATATTTGTGTCTTCGATGCTTACTTGACAGTTCCCAATGTTCTTTCAGCCTCATCAGTTGCCACTGGATGATATGCTGAAATAAGTGTGTACTTAATACCACTCTGTTTAATAAAGCACTCAGCAGAAGTGAACGAAACCTAAGACATGACATGAGAAAATGGGTTTTGGTTTTTTAATACTAAGCTCGGTTGTTGTACAGGACCCAGCATGTCTTATCTTGTAATAACAAGGAAATGCATATGCTGTTTTATACCAAAGATGGACACAGAAGTGCTAGAGTAACTCAGTGGGTCAGGCAGCATCTCTGGAGAAAATGGATAAGTGACATTTCAGGTCGGGACCTTCCCAATATTGATTAATTTCTTTAAACTTTGGACTTTAAACTTTAGAGATGACACTTCAGCCTACCGAGTCTGTGCTGACCAGTGATCAACCCATACACTAGCACTACATACTAGGGAAAATTTCCAATTTTAACAAACCTCCTTGGAGTGTGGGTGGAAAGTGGAGTGCCTGGAGAAAACCCACGTGGTCACAGGGAGAACTTACAAACTTTGTACAGACAGCACCCATTGTCAGGATCAGACCTGGGTATGAGTGGGACAGAGACCCGGATTTGATCCTGACAATGAGTACTGCCTGCAGGAAATTTGTATGTTCTGCCCTTAACCACGTGGGTTTTCTCCAGGTGCTCTGGTTTACTTACATATTCCAAAGACGTGCAAGTTTGTAGGTTAATAGGCTTTGGTAAAGATTGTAAATTGTCCCTAGTGTGTAGGATAGCTTTAGTATGGGGTGTATGGGGATTGCTAGTCGGCACAGAGTCGGTGGGACAAAGGGCTGTATCTCTAAACTAACTAAAATAAAAGTAAACAATCCATTAGTAATCATTGTATATTCATTCATTCATCATCGTTGAAAACATTAGCGACGCAGTGGTGTTGGTTTCCAACGGGAACGGTGACGCACGCACCACACATCTCTGTCCTCCAGTTCATGCAGACTTCCGCCGCTGGAGGTATAGGATTTTGTTGTGCATGTTTTATCATCATTCCTTACAATGCTATGTACGACAGTGACTGCAACTTCTGCAGAAGTATGGCCGTTAGTTCGCTAGAAGCTCATCCGCCCTTTGACTGGTCTTGTTTTTGGTCCTGCTGGGGGTCCTGAGCCCCCTCCTCACCTAGCAAACTAGGTGGGTGAGATGGTTTAGTCGCCGACTATCTGACCATGGAGCAGATAGCACGGGATTACTTGGCACCCGTGACGGGGGTACTCCTGACTGTTATCTAATCCCAGCCTAATAACCTCTGCTTATTGTTTCATGTTCAGGGAACCAGAATGATTGTGTGAAGTTCTTATGAAAAAACTTGATATGATATCTGCATCAGCAATACCACAACCTTGTTCGGTCAACCATCTTATACCTTGGATTGGTGTAGGATCTTGTATTTTATGAACATGAAAATGAGAATTATAAAGGTCACTGGGCATCTCAAACTTACCATGCATCTAATAATGTCACGTCGGATTTGATCTTGACCTTACTTCTTCATTAGCTCTGGTTACATTCACACCGGTGCATCTACAAATATTCAAAGCTTCTGAGGAAGATTTGCAAAGAGTCAATAGTTCAATGGTTCAATGGTACTTTTATGTCACGTGTAGCTAGGTACATTAAAATTCCTGTTTTTGCATACAGTTCAGTAATAATCTTACTGTACATAGGCACAACCACACTCAAGTACCAAAGTGTAAGAATAGTAAATGACACCGAGACAGTACACACGAGTCGCTTCTTTTCTGGCTCCATTAAAGTTATTAATGGAGTTATTAAAAATGTTTGTGTCTTAACTTGGCCGTTAAGGCCCATTGTCCTGGTGGCGGCATGGGTCGGAGTTGCAGGGGTCAGCCTGGCCAGGCAATGTTGTTGATTCCCTCCACCACTGCTCCTCCGCTCCGTGCTGCTGCAGGCCACGTCCAGTCCATGCATTCGACCACTTTGAGTGGGGCCCAATCTAATTGAGAAAAACGTCATCTCATCTCCATCTTACGTGGGTGATCATTTATTTTTAAACATCTAGTTCAAAATACCCGCACCAATGGAAATATCCGCTCCTTATCCACCCTGCCAAGAGCTCTCAGAATGTTATACATTCTGATCAATTCCTCCCTTAAGACCCTAAGCTTTTCGGTGGCGAGGGGACAAGCTTAGCCTGTACAAACTTTCCTCACAATCATCTTTCCATTCCAAGTAAAAATACTCCAAAGAGTTTAGTTTAGTTTAATTTAGTTTAGAAGTACAGAGCGGAAGCGTGCCCTTTGGCCCACCTAGGCCGCGCTGACCAACAATCCCCGTACACTGGCACCATGCTGCACGCGAGGGACAATTTACAATTTTACCAAAGCTATTTAACCTGCAAACCTGTACATGTTTGTTATGTGGGAAGAAACCAGAGCACCCTGAGAAAACCCATGTGGTCACGTGGAGAATGTATAAAATTCCGTACAGACAGCACCCATAGTCAGGATTGAATTTGGGTCTCTGGAGCAGTAAGGCAACA
Source organism: Okamejei kenojei (assembly GCA_035221665.1). Taxonomy (NCBI): domain Eukaryota; kingdom Metazoa; phylum Chordata; class Chondrichthyes; order Rajiformes; family Rajidae; genus Okamejei; species Okamejei kenojei. The sequence goes on along the minus strand of CM069147.1, from coordinate 29,221,963 downwards.
ACTCTACCACTGCGCTAAAATATTTACATTCTTCTTTAACTAAGGAGATCAAAGTCGCTTCCAATGCCTCTGTCTCAGTTTGGACATTGATTATTTCATTTTGTCAATGTCTGTGATGCAAATGTACTAATTTCCTCTTGAATATCATCCATAACACGACTGACCACTGGTTCAATTCAAAGTTTCCAGTGCAAGTCTCAATGCATGTGTTGTGTTACAATGCACTAGCAACTACTTACTCCCAGACTAGTCCTTGCATATGTGGCTTATCAGATATCAAGATAAACACTTTGCAATTCATTTTAGTTTAGATTATTATTGTCATGTGTACCAAGGGTACAGTGAAAAGATTTTATGTTGCGTGTTATCCAGTTAGCAAAGAAATTCCGATCAAGCCATAAGTTCATAAGTTTAAGGAGCAGCATTAGACGATTCGGTCCATCAAGTCTACTCCACTATTCAATCATGGCTGATCTATCTTTCCCTCTCAACCCCATTCTCCTGTCTTCTCCCCTGACACCTGTACTAGTCAAGAATCTGTCAATCTCTGCCTTAAAATATCCATTGACTTTGCATTCACAATGTTCAGTAGTAATAAATTCCACAGATTCACCACCCTCTGACTAAACAAATCCCTCCTCATTTCCTTTTATTCTGAGGCTTTGTCCTCTGAATCCTGGGCTCTCCCACTAGTGGAAACATCCTCTCCACATTCACTATCTCCAGGCCTCTAACTATACGAAAAACCTATACATGACTACAATCAAACCGTCCAAATGTACAGATACAGGGTAAAGGGAATAACATGTAGTGAGAGTAAGAAATGCTGCTGTTGAAATAAAAACATTAAAAAGTGGAGCACTTGTAATGAATGATTGCAGATCCACCGCTGGGACCAGCAGGCAAAGAGTCACCTGGCTTCACCGCCATCTTAAATATTGTCCATAATGTTGTAATTTTAATCTTAAATATTTTGTTGGAATTGTGATTTTTTTTTAAACCACCGTGTGAAAGGCTCTCTGGAAAGCAGCCATGTAATTTAGTTGACATCTGTACATGAAGCCCAAGGGGTGCTACAGGAAAGCTGCATTGATGGGAAGCGAAGTGGGAAATTGATGGCTCGTGTGATGAGTGACATTCAGAGGAAGAGAAATGGACAGTCGGAGACAGGTCCACTTCGTGATATTCAAACTTGTTCAAAATGAAGAATTTTAACTATACCCCCCCCGATATGCTGTTGCCACAAATTGAACGCTAATAGACTCAAGGTCAATGTATTCTGCATTTTCTCAGGTGGATAGCCTGTTCACTTGGAGTGCAGTTTTAATCATTTATTGGCGATTAGTTTAAGGCTAGGGAGAAAAAATAAGTTCATATTCTACATTCTCTAAACCTCTCAGTCTCTCGACCTTCAGAACTTCAATAGACCTGCCTACTCAGGGATGTAAGCTTTCCTGAACCTGCTTCGAAGGACGAGAAAACCAGGGACTCAATGCGAATAAGGAACAAAGATGTGTTTTGTTTATTCAACCCTTGGATGAGTGTCAACTTGAAATGATTGACTTCAGAGTCACAAGAGCCTTTGGTTAGAACAAAGATTCCTTAAGAAGATTGAAGGAACAAAAATAGCACAAGAAATTGGCAGTCCAGGACATTGGTGGTGACAACCTAGGGACAACTATCGCAAGAAGGAAGAAGCTGAGTTTGCTCAGAGAAGACTACTTGCTCACAACAGCATGAATCTGGTCAATTAATTTGATTATGTGGATACAAGGAACTGCAAATACTGGTTCAGAAAAAAGGACACAAAGTGCTGGAATAACTAAGTAGGTCAAGCAGCATCTCTGGAGAGCGTGGATACTGTAGGTAATGTTTCGGGTCGGGACCCTTCAGAACGATTGCACGGGAGGAGCAGGGAACAGGCTAGCTGCTTTTCCAAAGCAGCATGAAGTGAAAATAGAGTGAATGGTGGAGAGTCTGGTCTGTTGATGGACTGGGCTACATCCACAACTCTGCAATTTCTTGCAGTCTTGGGCATACAGCATGGAAACAGGCCCTTTGGCGTAAATAAGCCATGTGGCCAATATGTCCCATCCACACCAGTCACACCTGTCCACGCTAGACACATAACCCTCTAGAGAGATATAGAGAGATATAGAATAAAGGAATTAAAGATATGCAAAAAAGTAACGATGATAAAGGAAACAGGCCATTGTTAACTGTTTGTTAGGTGAGAATGAGAAGCTGATGCGACTTGGGTGGGGGAGGGATGGAGAGATAGGGAATGTAGGGGCTCCTTGAAGTTAGAGAAATCAATCATCATACGGCTGAGGTGTAAGCATCCCAAGCGAAAGCTGTTCCTCCAATTTGCTCACTCTGACAATGGAGGAGGCCTGTGACCGAAAGGTCAGTATGGGAATAGGAAGGGGAATTAAAATGTTTGGAAACTGGGCGATCACATAGGCCAAGGCTTTTTAAGATGTTGATTTTGGACAAAATACGTGTTGGCTGGGCAAAAGACATTGCATTTTCCTGACCTATTCCTCCCATGATCTTGTATGCCTCTATAAGATCACCCCTCACTTCATGAAAGATGTTGTTCCAGGACATAAACCTTCCCAAACAGGAGGAATGGCTTAAATACAGTTTTGTTCCTTTTTTTTGCCTTGTTAACCACATCCCAGAAGCAATTTAAAAGTGATTACCATAATTCTGGCATTGATTTCAGTGTAAGCATTGCAGGCTGTGTAGCCCAGAGAAACTGACATCTCCCAGAACCTGACTTCAGTCAAACTGACAGCACATTGCATCAGTTCATTCTCACCATTTCTTTTTTTCGGTCTCTTTGTTTGTTTAAAAAAGAATTATTAGTCACGTATCTGCAAGATTCATGTGTGGCACGGTTGACATATAAAGAGAGAATTGGATGATTAGGCTTATCCATATCAAATTTTAGTTTAGTTTAGTTTAGTTTAGAGATACAGCGCGAAAACAGGCCCTTCGGTCCACCGAGTCTCTACTGCTGCCCAAATTTAAAAGAGAAACAGGAGACTTCCATGAAACTTAGAAAATCATATTATATGGAAATAGAACTATTGCACTAATTCTGAACTAATCCAATTTTATTTTCTCCAAATTTCCATTGATTATACTAGATTCTACCACAGACCACATACTTGGGACAATTTAAAGCAAGCAATTAATTTACTAAAAGAGGCAAGAATATTTAATTACAACAGAACAATGAAATACTTACTGCACCTTAACAACCCCGTAAACACAATAAACACACAACGGTGATAGAGTGATTGACTAAAATTATATGTAGAAACAAGGAACTGCAGTTGCTGGTTTACAACAGAAGACACAGTGCTGGAGTAACTCAATGGGTCAAGCAGCATCTGTGGAGAAAAGGAATAGTTGATGTTTTTGGTCGAGACATTTCTTCAGACCGGAATTCTCGACCCGATTCCTTTTCTCCATAGATGTTGTCTTACCCACTGAGTTACTCCTGCTTTTTGTATCTATCGTCAGCATCTGTGGGGAACATGTATAGATGACTCTTTGAATCGGGACCCTTCTTCAGACTGCTAAAAGTACATGGTTCATACTAAATTTATGGTAAACTTAAAACCATGCAGCTGCTAAAAAAAATAAATTAGTGCATAACTGTAGATGGTATGGTAGTTAACTTTACACCATCTGTTTTGCGGCAGTAAAAGCATAAACATTACACACAATTTTTTCCAGGAACATTCTGAGAATGAGATTTTGATACACAGCTTAAGTTTTGAAACATGGCTCATAATCTATTGCTGAGGATGATCACACAAGTAATTTGCTTTTATATTGCACATTAAATGTACTAGAATGCCCCGACCAGCTTCACAAGATTGTTAGAAAGCTTTTCAGGGAAAGTTAGAGCAGAAATTAATCAAATAGGTGAAACTTTAAGTTTTGATATAGTTTAGAAATACAGTGCGGAAACAGGCCGTTTGGCCCACCTAGCCCGCGCCGACCATCAGTCCCCGTTACAGTAGCACACACGAGGGAAAATATACAATTGACCTACAAACCTGTATGTCTTTGAACTACTGAAGAGTTCTCCCACAAGCAAGGGTTTAGTCCCAATCTTCCAATCTGCCTCATTGAGAACATTGCACTTTTTCTTTTAATTGCACTTTCTCTGCAAGTGTGATGCTGTAACACAATATTCTGCACTCTGGTATTTTCTCTTTGTACTACCTGTTGTACTTGTCACGTTACACAACATAACAACCCACAAAACAGGATTCCAGAATTTCGACCCAGCAACACTATATAGAGCATGGGAAAAGGCTTCGCGACCCGCGGAGTCTGCACTGACTATAAATGTTTAGGTTAGGTTTATTATTGTCACATATACTGAGTTACAGTGTTTTGTTTTGCTTTGTTTTGCATGCTATCCAAACAGATCAGATATACCATACATAGATACTGAGCATTGGGGAAACACCGATTTACATTAATCCTTTCAAGTGTATTATATTTTTTATCATAAAGATTTTAAACATAACGGGTCTGAAGAAGGATCGTGATGTGAAAAGTTACATATCCATTTTCTCCAGAGATGTTGCCTGAGCAGCTCAGCTACTCTATCATTCTGTGCTTATCTTTGGTATAAACCAGCATCTGCAGTTCCTTTTTATTACATTTTTTTCTCCCCTAATTCTCATCAATTCCCCAAACCTCTACCATTCACTCCACACAAAATGGGTAATTTATAGAAGCCAATTAATACAATACAATACAATAATACTTTATTAGCCAAGTATGTTTTGCAACATATGAGGAATTTCATTTGCCAAGTCAGTTATACAAATAAAAAGCAACAGGACACACAAAATACATTTTAACATAAACATCCACCACAGTGACTCCACCACATTTGTCACTGTGATGGAAGGCGAAAAAATGTTCAATAAATTAAACCTACAAACCCACACGTCTTTGGTATGTGGCAGGAAGCCGAACCCTGAGGAAACTCACGCATTCACAGGGAGAACGGGCAAACTCCACACAAACAGCATCCAAGGTCAGGATCGAACCTGCGTCTCTGGCGTTGCAAATCAGCTGCTATACTGCGCCACCCTCAATCTCCTTTTAATCTTTCCTTCCATACTGAATGTTAGCACATAGGAAAATATAAAGGTTTCCAACACAATAAATCAAAATACATCAAAACTGCCCCTACTTTAAATGATTTACTGCGTTAGGCAACACACAAATTAAATTGAAATATAGACAATTTCATCAAATGCTAAACAAGATATGAAACTGATTAGATCAGACCTCAGTCTGGTTTTGCATTCACCTCATTACTCAGAGTCCAATTGCTTCAGTTTCAAATCCATCTAATGGAAGTAGAAAAGATTTGCCACTTATGTGTAATGTTTCCAGAACAAAGGTGTTTGCGTTTGTGATGTATTCAGACTAAAAAAGAAGTTTTAATGTTCGGAGAGTTTAGAGATACAGCATGGAAACAGGGCCTTCAGGCCACCGAGTCTGCCCCAACCACTGATCACCCATTCACACTAGTTCTACATTATCCAACTTTCTCATCCAATCCCTACACACTACGGGCAATTTACAGAGGCCAACTAATGAACAAATCACCATGTCCTTGGGATGAGGGAGAAAACCAGAGCACCAAGAGGAAACCCACATGGTCACAGGAGAACGTGCAAACTCCACACAGACAGCACTCGAAGGCAGGATCGAACCCGAGTCTCTGGTGCTGTGAGGCAGCTACTCCATCTAAGCTACAGTGCTGCCTCCAAAGAATGCTTCACAGAATCAGCAACAAAGCTATTTTGTAGGAGAAATCCAGCTATAAACTGAAGAAAAGGAAAATCGGGCAGCACAGTGTCCAAAGTGAAGCTATATTGATTATACTTCCCCCATAACTTTTTTTCAAAAGATCAATGCAGGAAACGAGTTAATTTATTAAATGCAATATCACATTATTTGTTACGGTTAGGTTGAATGAATAATTTTATGCACTCATTGGAATGTCAAAAGTATTTGTAATAATTGCAATGCCTTCAACACTGACTACATTACTGATGATAAAATACAATATTGCTTTAACTTTTGTGCTCTGAATCAATTGATGGCAATAAAATAAGTTTTGATGATTACTGATTTGTGAAATCAGTAGAAAAAAATAAGAAGAATAAGATGATTAACGGAGGAGAGTTTTGAATAATTTATTGGCGGCTTTCGTTGACTGTTTTAGATTTATATAATCTTCAAAAATGTAATCAACATGATAGGGGTTTGATTGTGACTACAGGTGCTATCTGTGCGGAGCTTGTACATTCTCCCTGTGACCATGTTACATTCCAAAGGTGTATCGGTTTGTAGGTTAATCTGGCTTGGGTAAAAAATTTAAATTGTCCCTAGGGTGTAGGATAGTGTTGGTGTACACGGATCGCTGGTCAGCACAGACTTGATGGGCTGAAGGACCTATTTCCATGCTATATCTCTACAACTAACACTAAAATTAAAAAAAACTCAGTAGGTCAGGCAGCATCTGTGGTGGAAATGCCTAGGTGATGTCAGGACCCTTCTTCACACAAATATTCATATATCTAATTTAATTAGATACTAGACCAAGTACAGACCCGTTGGGTCTACTCCCCCAACGCACCCGTCCCCTACTCGTAGCCCCCACAGGAGGCGTGGTCCTCCAACACAACCCGTTGGCGAAGGTAGGAACTGAGCACTCCTCAGCAAAGATCATAGCTTGTGAGCCTCCCCAAGGACTGGAGTTGAAAAAAAAAATCCCAATCCCCAATTGAAATACCAATTGACCCTCCCCCGCCTGTCCTGCCATTGTTGCAAATATCGGTTGCATTTGCTGTGAGATGCCATTGAGCTGAAAAGTTCAGAGTGTTCCTGCCAATGTTCCTGTCTTGCAACTTTGTATCAAAGTGTGTTGGAAGTTTTGAGGAATGATTTTAAAGAAGAAACCAATTTAAATTCAAAGTATTTTTAAACATTTTCAGTCATAAGTCGAGAAATAAAGCCTGAAATGTTCAGATAAATCCTTTTTGGACTCCACGGGAAAAATCTCCACCGGAAAATGTAAAAATGTTACCATTAGTATGTAGTTTTTTCGAGAAGATGTGATTATACAAAAACAAACACACACACGAACAAACACATCCACATCCAAGATCAGACTTTTAATAGTTGTTCAGTGACCTACAAAACTGATTTCTATGCCAACCTTTACAATACGTCATTAACTGTAACATTCTTTGAGATGACCAAAGGTTGTGTGAATTCAAAATTTTTTTTTTTCTCTCTTCATCGCATCTCCTCAGATCATCATCACCAGGAAATTGTGTTAAATAGTAATTCCCTGGTGAATATTTTGGAGGATCCTGGGATTCCTGAAAATGTTTGCCACTTCCATTGTGATGCAATGGACCACGAGTGAGATGTGATGTGTAGTCATAGGCAGTTTTTCCTCAGCCAGTAAATATGGGATTGTGGGCAAAAAACAATCCAATTTCTGGAGACACAACTACAGATGCTGGAATCTTGAGCCAAACACAAAGAGCTATTAGGCCTTAAGAGCTTATTAGGGTCTATTAGGTAGGATAGGTTTAGAGGGATATGGAGCAAATGCAGGCAGGTGGGGCCAGTGTAGATGGGACATATTGGGCGGCGTGAGCAAGTTGGGCCGAAGATCCTGTTTTCGTGCTGTATGACTATGACTCTCTCTCTCTCTATGAGCTGGAGGAACTCAACAGGTCAGGCGGCATCTGTGGATGGAATGGTTAGGTGACCTTTTAGGTCAGTACTCATCTTCAGACATATATCAAGTTATCTAATTTTATTAGGGGTTTTATTATATGCTGAAGTATATATCTAAGTATACATCTAATATTATTTTATTAGATATATATACGCCAGTCACAGTTGCATATAAGAGTTGTTCATCCTACCCACAAAACTGAATTAAATGTTAATAGTGAAATGGACAGTTTGATATATATTTAAAATGGATTGTCACCAGTCTGAAGAGGAGTCACAACCTGATATATTGTCTATTTCCCTCCACAGATGCTGTCTGGTCTGCTGAGTTCCTCCAGCACTTTGTGTTTTGCTCCTGTTTCCAGCATCTGCAGTTCCTTGTGTCTCCAGAATTCAGATTGTGAATGCTAAAATGGTGAACATTGCAAAACAAATTGTCAACTAAATTGTAAGAAAACTGCCTGATTTATATTTAAAGGGCATTCTCGTCAGTTAATATAGACAAAAATCTTCCACACACTTTGCATTGTAAATTATTTTATGTGTCTTGAATTTTCAAAGCTAGTTTAAAGATCAGAAATAATTAATGTTGGATAAGCTCTTGGAAGAATATTCATTAATATTGATGTGTGATTGTTTTTAAAATATTTTAATGTCAATATGGATTTCCAGGATCATGATCAAGATTTAGTTTAATGAGCTTCCTGGATTTTAAACAGTGAACATTTAGCATTTTACAGATGGTTGCTTGGCTGTAGATTGATTTGTTGTAGTATTGCTTCCATGTCATTTATCATTATTTGAGAGAGGAAACAGAATTAATTCTCCATTCTCATATATTGGTTGTACCTGTGCCAGAAGACAATTTAAGGTGGATTTAATGTTCCTTTCTTCCCACAGGCTTTCTTTGGGCATGAGATCATGAGGGTGGCACGGTGGTGCAGCGGTAGAGTTAATGCCTTACACGCTTACAGCACCAGAGGCTGGGTTCGATCCTGGCTATGGGTGCATGTCTCCACTCTTTTAAATCTCTACTACAACTGCAGCATTTCTTACTTTTATTCACATTATTCCCTTTATCATGTATCTGTATGGCTCAATTGTAATCATTAGAACCGGGATTTTGCTATAAATGCAATGTGCCTTTTCATGCCTTTTATGACGATTTCACCATGATAATGCCTTTTTCATGATCGAATGCCTAAATCAGCCTTTTTTTGCCATTTTGCTTAAAGGTCGTGCTATTTTCTCTAGTTGTATTGTGATTACAATGATGTTTTCTATGTTCACACGTTAATATTAATGTTATTATTAACGTGATAACAGTATAACTTACAAGAAAACTTCCAGCACTGGGGTGAAACCATTGGTCATTCATTCGTTTGTGCCGCTGCCCACTGGTTCAGTCTTCTCCAAGGTCTATTTAAGAAAGAACTGCAGATGCTGGAAAAATCGAAGGTAGACAAAAAATGCTGGAGAATCTCAGCGGTTGAGGCAGCATCTATGGAGAGAAGGAATAGGCGACGTTTTGGGTCGAGACCCTTCTTCAGACTGATGAGGTGGGGGCGGGAAAAGGAAGAGGCAGAAACAATAGGACTAGGAGAGCTGGGAAAGCGAGAGAGAAGACAAGGGTTATCTAAAATTAGAGAAGTTAATGTTGATACTGCTGGGGGGTAGACTACCCAAGTGAAATACCCAAGCTTGTCTCCTCACTACATTTACTGCTGGCTCCAGTCACAAATCTTAGTTTGAGTGATCTGTGCAAGGCATTCATTGATATGGAAATCCACTGAGGAAATTGGAAAACAAATCTCTCAGAGATCTTTTGGAGAAATACACAGAGGAAGATAGACAAAGTGAGTCATCATTACAGAAAAAAAAAATGCTGACAGCAACTTCAACATTATTGTGTAGAAAATTAGAGATGAAGTTGCATGCAACAAAATATGGATCTCAATAGATGAGACAACCATTGCTGTGGGGAGGTATGTTGCCAATCTGGTCATCGGTACACTGGAGGCAGGTCAACCATCAAAGGAGTATTTGTTGACATTGGAAGTATTAGAGGTCAAGCAGCTCAACTATTGCACAGTTGTTTACATCTTCACTTGCTGTACTTTGGCCAGAGGTATAAAACATGAGAATGTTCTTCTGTTTGTGACTTAAAGTTTTATTTTGCAAAATGTTGCATTTGACATGCTAGCTCAAGGACTTCATAGAATTGTCAAACACATATGTAGCTTGTTTCCTAATGGCAATCGCCTGGTTTCCAATGTCAAGAAAATCTTCCTCAAAGCACCGTCATGTGCGCAGTTGTTCAAGGAAATGCCACCCGAGATTCCGCTACCTCCTCGGCCCGTTTTGACTAGGTGGGGTACATGGCTCTCTGCTGTACTCTACTATTCTGCAAATTTTGAAAAGATAAAACAAATCGGCAACTGTTTTGAAGAAGAAGAATCTGCTGCAGTCAGGAACGTCAGTGAAATCATGCAGAAAAAGTTCCTCCACCGCGATCTTGTGTTTATTGCTTTCAATTTTGCAAACTTCCCACAAGCTATCACTTCTCTTGAGAAACATGGCGAAACATTAGTGAATAACTTGCAGGTTTTCAGCAAAGAAACTGACGATATTCGTAAAGTTCCTGGCGATGAAGGTAAAAACATACAACCAAAATGTGAGGGAGTCATTTTAGCTAACACAGATCTTGAAGAAATAGAAAACATAGCTAAAGTTCTCAAAGGTATTTGTAAATGCACAAGATATATCGACATGAATATAGAGTATGTAACTTGTTTCAGGTATGCACCAGTGACCTCAGCTGAGGTAGAAAGACGTTTTTCACAATTGCTGACCTTTTTTAATTTTAATATCTGTAAAAAACAGATTTAATAAAAAAGTGTTCCATGGAATCATGACTTCCCTATTTCTGGACCCCATTCCCCAGGCTGGGAATATTACTGGAACCTCCCTGGATGGATGAACCATTGGCATTCCTGATCAAGTAGTAACGTGATCTTTTCAGAAAATATTGCCAATTATCTGTTAAATTTGATGGACCAATCTCTACCCTTACTTTACTTAATTTGTCCGTGATATTATAGACATTCAACTCACTGTTGGAGTCTGTCATGCATACTTAAAAAACAAAATTTATATGCAGCGTGAATATAATCTAAATCACATTCTAAACAATTATGTTTCATTAAAGTCTAACATTTGGATCCAAACCAGTAGGCATAAACATATATTAAGTATTAAATGTTAATTCATATTAAACAACGAGAAAGTTCATAGCCCCCAATTATTTTAATGAATAGAATGAAACATTTAAAGCCACTGTTTAAATTACATCTCATTAATTTTTCAAAATTTGCTTTGTTATACTCTAAAGCCAAGTACCATTAATATCAGATCATTATTTGACTCATTGTTAACATACAAACATCTGTTATTTGTTCTCTCTGTGTATTCAATTGCCTTAAGATTTATTTAAGTGAAGAAGGATAGCAGGTTCCTTGTTAAACATAATTATAAAACAAGGAATACTTAGCAGATCAGGTAGTAAGTGTATATGGGGTAACTCAGCGGGTCAAGCAGCATCCCTGGAGAACATGGAGAGGTGATGTTTCGGGTCAGGACCCTTCTTCAGAAGGTTTTTAATGTTTCATTCACCTATCCATCTTCTCCGGAGATGCTGCCTGGCCCGCTGAGTAACTCCAGCACTTTGTGTCTTTTTTATTGTATACCAGCACCTGCAGTTCTGTATTTCTACATGTGTAGAGAGAGTTTTCATCTTGGGTCTATAATTTTGCATCAGAACCTCAAGGACGCAGTGCTTACACTTTGATATAAATTTCTAGAAACCTAGGTGTGTCATTAGGTTTGTTAAATATAAACCTATATTGGAGTGAGTCCTATTGATTGGAACCCAAATCCAAAATAAAACTATGTGGACTCATTGTCATAAGGCACAGACAGGCCAATCGACCCAGCACATCCACTCTGACAAGGATGCCCAATCTATAGTAGTCTAATTTGCCCGTGATTGGCACATATTCCTTTAAACCTTTCCTATTCATAAATGTCTTGGTTGTCCTGGGTTGGTATATTTGAGTCAGACATAAACCTGTCGTGGCCCAGATTTAGAACCATAGTGTTATACATTCATACAGCTTGGAAAAATGCCCTTCTGCCCAACTTGCACATGCTGCCTTTACCCTAGTCCCACCTGCCCATGTTTCTAAATCCACGTACCTGTCCAAATGCCTCTTAAACGGCATGAAAGTATCTGCCACAACCTCCTCCAGCATGAAGTGTAGATGGGGTCAATGAAAGGGAGGTTGGTTTATGTTGATGATCTGGGCTGCACCAACAATTCCATTCAATTTATTGCAGTCTTCAATGGAGCTGCTCCTGAACCATGATGCGATGCATCCTGATAAAATGCTCTCTATGGGGCATCTGCAGAGGTTGGTGAGAGTTGTTCGGAACAAGAGGCATTGGTGCACTTTCGCAGCCATTGCATCGGTATGGCTAGTCCAGGACACGTTGCTGGTGATATTTACTCCTTGGAAATTGAAGCTTTCAACCATCTTTACTTTGGCACTGTCAATGTGTCTCATTTTGCTTCCTGAATGTTTAGCCTTAAGTCTTAGTCTTTAAAGGAACAGTCTTGATTCACGATGAGGGAATCAAAAATAAGAGGACATAGGTTTAAGAAGTTTCTGAGGGACAATATTTAATAGGAACATAAGGGGCAACCTTTTCACAGAGGGTGGTGGATATAGGGAATGAGCTGCCAGAGGAAATAGTTGAGGCAGGTGCTATAACAGCATTTGAAAAACACATGGACAGGAACATGGATAGGAAAGGTCTGGAGGGATATGGGCCAAACATGAGCAATTGAAACTAGCATGGATGGGGCATCTTGGTCGACTTGGACGAGTTGGGCAAAAGGGCCTGTTTCCGTGCTGTATGACTCTATGGATGATAAATTCATAAAACCCCTCCCCTGACCAATTCCACATCCCCATGTCACCTGCACTATCCTCTACCCTCTCACGTCCATACACCTTTGAACAAAGAAGAAGAAATTGGGGATAAAGAATAACATGCCAGCAACTGAAATAGCTGTGGTGTTGAAATCTTCAATAGAAATAGTTTAAATTTCATGCAAAATTCTTAATGACTTGATCCTGCTGTTGGGATGTTTGCAATGTTATTCCTGCTGAGTTCTTCCTTATGAGAAATTGACTGTATAATGAAACATTAATTAGCACACAGCATTATTTATACAGAGAATGCAAATAATTACTTCTAATTGCATGTTCTTTGCGAGGTGCTGAATTATCCATGAGGTCTCTCCACAGTTCTGCAAACTTCTTCACTGCTTACCATGAGTGTACAGAGCTTATCAACTGAGAGATGGACCGTGTGTTCTGATTAGTCACATAGTCATAAAGAGTGGAAACAGGCCTTTGGACCCAACTTGTCCAAGCTGACTAACATGCCCCATCTACCATAATCCCATTGCCTCCATTTGGCCCATATCCCTCTACACCAATCCTATCCATGTGCCTGTCTAAACGTTTCTCAAATGTAGCGACAGTAGTTGCCTCAACCAATTTGTTGCATACGCCCTCCACCCTTTGTGTACAAACGTTACCCCTCAGGTTCCCATTTAATCTTTCCCCCATTGCCTTTAAACTATGTCATCTGATTCTCAATTCCTCTACTCTGGGCTAAAGATGATCATTTCCTCTCATTATATTATACACCGCAATAAGATCACCCCTCATCACCCTGTACTCCAAGGAACAAAGCCCTAGCCTGCTTAACCTCTGCCTGTAGCTCAGGCCCTCCAGTCAGGGCAACAGCAGGCCTCATTCTTCAGAGAACGGGGATTCCCCTCCCCCACTATTGATGAGGCTCACACCAGGGTCTCCTCCATACCCCGCAACACTGCCCTCGCTCCCCATTCCCCCACTCGCAAACAGGGCAGAGTCCCCCTGGTCCTCACCTTTCACCCCACCAGCCGGCAAATACAACATATAGTCCTCCGCCAGTTTCGCCACCTCCAACGTGACCCCTCCACCCGCCACATCTTCCCATCTCCCCCCCTGTCTGCCTTCCGCAAAGACCACTCCCTCCGCAACTCCCTTGTCCATTCTTCCCTCCCCTCCCACTCTACCCCTTCCCCGGGCACTTTCCCTTGCAACCGCAAGAAATGCAACACTTGTCCCTTCACCTCCCCCCTCCACTCCTTTCAGGGACCCAAGCAGTCCTTCCAGGTCCGACAGAGGTTCACCTGCACCTCCTCCAACCTCATCTACTGCATCCGCTGCTCCAGATGCCAGATGATCTATATCGGTGAGACCAAGCGGAGGCTTGGCGATCGCTTCGCCGAACACCTCCGCTCGGTCCGCAATAACCAACCCGACCTCCCGGTGGCTCAGCACTTCAACTCCCCCTCCCATTCCACATCCGACCTCTCGGTCCTGGGCCTCCTCCACGGCCAGAGTGAGCAACACCGCAAGCTGGAGGAACAGCACCTCATATTCCACTTGAGGAGTCTGCATCCTTTGGGCTTGAATATTGAATTTTCTCAATTCTGTTAACCCTTGCTGTCTCCTCCCCTTCCCACCTCTCCCTCAGCCCTCGGGCCCTGACATTCCCTCTATCTCTATCTCCCTCCCCCACCCCAGTCGCACCAGCTTCTCATTTTCACACCACAAACAGCTTACAATGGCTTGTTCCCTTTATCACCGATACTTTTTTGCATATCTTTCACTCATTGTTCCTTATCTCTCCACATCACCGTCTATATCTCTCGTTTCCCTGATCCCTGACCAGTCTGAAGAAGGGTCTTGACCCGAAACGTCGCCTATCTCCTTCGCTCCTTAGATGCTGCTGCACCCGCTGAGTTTCTCCAGCTTTTTGTGTACCCTCGATTCTCCAGCATCTGCAGTTCCTTCTTTAAAAGCTTCATAAATCTTCTCTGCACCTTTTCCAGCTTGACACCTTTTTTATAATATGGTGACTGAAGCTGAACACAATACTTTAACTGTGGCCTCACCAACATCTTATATCACTGCAACATGACTTCCCAAATTCTATACAATATTCTGATTGATGAAGGCCAGTGTGCTGAAAGCTTTTTTGACCACCATTCTACCTGTGATGACTATTTTCTTTGGAGCGCAGGAGGATGAGGGGTGATCTTATGGAGGTGTGTAAAATGATGAGAGGAATAGATAGAATAGATAATTGCACATATCCCAGATAATTCCAGAATAGGGGAATTGTGAACCATAGTACATAGGTTTAAGGTGAGAGGGAGAAGGTTTAATAGGAACCTGAGAGGCAACTTTTTTACACAGGGGATGGTGCAAACATGGAACGACCTGCTGGAGGAAGTAGTTGAGGAAGGTTCTATAACAACATTTAAGAAACATTTGGTCAGGTGCATGGATAGGATAGGTTTAGAGGGATATGGGCAAAATGCAGGCAGGTGGGACTAGTGTAGCTGGTGCATGTTGGTCGGTGTGGGCAAAAGTGGGCTGATAGGCCTGCTTTTAAGCTGCATGAGTCTATGACTATGACTAAGAATATTGACCATATGCGGGCAAAAGAGAGTTGCTTAGATGGGGCATTTTGATCGGCATGGACGAGTTGGGCCTATAGGCTGTTCCTCTGCTGTATCACACTATGGCTCTCTGACTCTATGACAGAAAATTTAGAACAACTTCATCTTCACTTTGATTGCCTTGTCAAAAGCTCCTGGATGCAGAAGAACTTGCATTAAACATCTAGCAGTGCAAAGCTAATACATTTTCATCTTGACACAGTAATTGTTTTGCATTTGACACAGTCTCAGCCAAGCTGTATGTTTACCTTGAGTGGGAGGGGAGAGGTGAGTGAGGGGGAGTGGGGATGGGGGGTGGAGAAACAAAATGTTCAGAGGAAAATGTGAGCGATGTCAAGCTTGTTCAGTCGGATGCATTCCGGGCTTTCAAAGCAGCTGATGAATTATTTACTGTTTCGGTTCGGGGAGTGTATTAATGTAAGCGCTGATTTGGACAAATGATGAAGAAGGTGATTGTTTCAAACAGTTGTGACAAATTAAACTTGGGTTAACATTTAATCTTCTCTGTTCATACACTAGATGTAGTTGAGAGTAAAATAGGCTTTGTAAACCTCTCGAGTTGTACACAGTTTAGGTTTAGGTTCAAACAGCAACGTCTGAAGAAGGATCTCGACCAAAAATGTTGCCTATTCCTTCTCTCCATAGATGCTGCCTCGCCTGCTGAGTTACTCCAGCATTTTGTGTTTATCTTAGTTTTAGGTTAGTTTAGTTTAATTTATTGTCACGTGGTACTGTTAAAAGCTGTTTTTGTTGCGCTCTCTCCAGTCAGCGGAAAGACTATATATGATTGTAATCAAGCGGTCCACAATGTGCAGATGCAGGATAAAGGGAATACTGTTCAGTGTAAAATAGAGTCCAGTAAATTCTGATTAAAGATAGTCCGAGAGTCTCCAATGAGGGAGATGAGAACTGAGGACCGCAGTCTAGTTAGTGATAAGATGGTTCAGTTGCCTGAAAACAGCTGGGAAGAAACTGTCTCTGAATCTGGAGGTATGTGTTTTCACACTTCTGTACCTTTTGCATGATTGGAGAGAGGAGGAGAGGGAGTGACTGCGGTGTGACTGGTCCTTGCTTATGCTGGTGGCCTTGTTGAGATACATTTAGCTTCATGTGAAAATAGCTTACCAACTGCAAAGTCTAAGGCCCTCCATTCCTTGCCTGTCCATGTATCTATTTAAATGTCTTTTAAATGTTGCTTTTGTGTCTGTTCCTCTTACCTCTGCCTCTGCATATTCCATGTACCTACATCACTGTCATAGAGTCATACAGCATGGAAACAGACCCTTCAGCCCAACTCGTTAATGCTGACCAATATGCCCCATCTATGCTAGTCCGAGATGCCCATGGCCTCGCCCATATCCCTGGAAATATTTCCTATTTATCAAAGTTATTAAATAGACTCTATGTGTATTGTGTTTATGGTCTTTTATTTTGCTGCAAACAAGAATTTATTGTTAAACACCCTTGCCTCTCGCATGACTCTTGCTATCCATATACCTGACCAAATGTCTTTTAAATGTTCTTGTCGTACCTGCCATATTTAGGATCGAACCCAGGTTTCTGGCGGTGTAAGGCAGCAACTCTACCGCTACGCCACTGTGCTACCCTAAAGGTGGACCTAAGCACCTTAAAGAAGTGGGAAGAAACTGGAGCAAACTCCACTCAGACAGTACCCGAGGTCAGGAATGAACCGGGTCTTTGGCATTGTGAGACAACAACTCCATCCGTTGCACCATTGTGTCGCCCTCTTCATCTACAATGAAAAATGTTGATATATTTGCACTACAAATATAGTGAATATTTATACTTACCAATGATTGTGCTTATCTACACATGATTTTACCAGATTGTATGCAAAACAAAGAATTTCACAGTTCCTAGGTACACGTGTCAATGAATTCTGATTTGGAGAAGAACTTGCAGGTAATTATGTTTGAGGATCTTACCTCATAAAGCAAAGTCACGAGTATTTAATGGCACTATTATGGCGGACTTTGAGTGAAGGGACTAACTCCACCCAGGCAAGTGCCGCGTTGTCCATCGCACTCTTCATTTGTGTTTTCTAGCTTGTATAAAAGTAATATGACAGATGTTAAGTCTATGAACTAACACTACCCAGGCAATTGGAGAGTATTCCATCACATTCTTCATTTGTGGATGGTGAACAGGTAATGTGACGGATGCTGAGTGTATGGACTAACTCCATCCAGGCAATTTTCATCACACTCAGGGTGGCACAATGGCGCAGCGGTAGAGTTGCTGCCTTATAACGCCAGAGACCCGGGTTCAATCCTGACACGGGTGCTGGCGTTATGAACTTTGGAAGTTCACCCTGTGACCATGTGGGTTTCAATAGACAATAGGTGCAGGAGTAGGCCATTCAGCCCTTCAAGCTAGCACTGCCATTCACTGTGATCATGACTGATAATCAACAATTAGTACCCCGTTCCTGCCGTCTCCCCATATCCCTTGACTCCGCTATCTTTAATAGCTCTATCTAACTTGAAAGCATCTAGAGAATTGGCCTCCACTGCCTTCTGAGGCAGAGAATTCCACAGATTCACAACTCTCTGGGTGAAAACCTTTTTCCTCATCTCCGTTCTAAATGGCCAACCCCTTATTCTTAAACTTGTGGCCCCTGGTTCTGGACTCCCCCAACATCGGGAACATGTTTCCTGCATCTAACGTGTCCAATCCCTTTATAATGTTATATGTTTCAATAAGATCCCCTCTCATCTTTCTAAATTCCAGTGCATACAAGCCCAGTTGCTTCATTCTTTCAACATATGATTTTTCCGCCATCCCGGAAATTAACCTTTTGAACCTACGCTGCACTCCCTCAATAGCAAGAATGTCCTTCCTCAAATTTGGAGAGCAAAACTGCACACAATACTCCAGGTGTGGTCTCACTGGGGCCCTGTACAACTGTAGAAGGACCCCTTTGCTACATTACTCAACTCCTCCTGTTATGAAGACCAACATGCCATTAGCTTTCTTCACTGCCTGCTCTACCTGCATGCTTATTTCAGTGACTGATGAAAAAGGACACCCAGATCTCGTTGTGCTTCCCCTTTTCCTAACTTGACACAATTCAGGTAATAATCTGCCTTCCTCTTCTTGCCGCCAAAGTGGATAACCTCACATTTATTCACATTAAACTGCATCTGCCATGCATCTGCCCACTCACCCAACCTGTCCAAGTCACCCTGCATCCTCATAGCATCCTCCTCACAGTTCACACTGCCACCCACCTTTGTGTCTTCTGCAAATTTGCTAATATTACTCTTAATCCCTTCATCTAAATCATTAATGTATATTGTAAATAGCTGCGGTCCCAGCACCAAGTCTTGTGGTACCCCACTAGTCACCTCTCGCCATTCTGAAAGGGACCCGTTAATTCCTACTCTTTGATTCCTGTCTGCCAACCAATTTTCTATCCATGGCAGTACCCTACCCCCAAGATAACTTTGCCCACTGATCTCCTATGTGGGACCTTATCAAAAGGTTTCCTCTGGATGCTCCGGATTCCTCATACATTCCAAAGACGTGCAGATTTGTAGGTTAATTGGCTTCTGTAAAATGTCCCTAAAGTGTAGGAGGCTAAAGTGGAATAACATTGAACAAGTGTATGGGTGATTGATGGTCGTTGTGAGCTCAGTGGGCTGTTGTGCCTGTTTCACACTATATCTCTGAACTAAGTTAAACTCTTGTGCCTTGTAAATGTTGGAAAGGCTAGGGATGTCAGGAGTTTCAGTATTCTTCTGTAGGGATATTGCCAAATATTTGAAATGTCTGGTTATTGATTCTCTGAGAGGGAATTATTTTTTTAATCTCTCCATTATATTACATCCATAGAGATTTATGAGATTGATCCTAGGAACAATTGGGTTAAGATATGATGTGTGTTTGACAGAACTGGGCCTGTACTCGCTGGAGTTTATAAGGATGAGGGGAGACCTCATTGAAACTTACCAAATAGTGAAAGACCTGGATAGAGTGGATGTGGAGAGGATGTTTCCACTAGTGGGAGAGTCTAGGACCAGAGGCCATAACCTCAGAATGAAAGGACGTACCTTTAGAAAGGAGATGAGGATTAATTTGTTTAGTCAGAGGGTGTTGAATCTGTGGTATTCATTGCCACAGTAGGCTGCGGAGGCCAAGTCAATGGATATTTTTAAGGCGGAGATTCTTGTTTAGTAAGTGTGTCAGGATTATGGGGAGAAGGCAGGAGAATGGGGTTGAGAGGTAAAGATAGATCAGCCACGATTGAATCGTGCAGTAGAAATGGTGGGTCTAATTCTGCTCCTATAACTTATGAACATAAACATTTCTCGCTGTCTTTTAAACCTTAGTTTGGAGAAATCAGTCTGGGAGATATTTAATTGGACGGAGATATGAAATTCCCTCCGTGAAACATGCTGGATAAAAGCAGTGGAGTCGTTAATTTGTACAACCACATCTGCCATTAACCTGCCAGTAAAACAGATGTTTGAAAGCATGGAACATAATAACAATGGAAAGTTGACAGTGATAAATCTATAAATGTCTCTTTTTAGAGTCTTTTGGAATTATGCGATCAAACAAGACGCTCACCTTCCCATTCAAAATGTAAAATGGGCAGATATACTTTGAGAGACAAAAGAGATGCAATTCCAAAAATAGATACTTGATCAAACTGATAGATAAGTCGCAGATGCTGGATAGAAAACCCGTAATTCATAGCATGACAGAAAGGAAATTTAGCCAAAGTTATTGTGTAAAGGAGAACAGGGAGTTCAGGAAGAATGATAGGGAAACAGAGTCTAGTAAAGCTATCTAAATGAGATTGCTTACGGAGGATGTGTGCCATCTGTTATACAAACCAAGCAGGTCTGATATCAAAAACAGTTTTCTGTTGAGTTGGCGCATAACAGAGAACACAGAACATAGAACAGTCAGGCACAGAAAAGGTCTGTGCTGAACATGATGCCAAGATAAACTTATCTCCTGTGACTGCACATGAATTATATTCTGGCCCTACATTCTCCCCCCAATCCCCCCTACCCCCACCTCCCACTGCCACAATCAGACTGAACAAGGGTCCCGATCCGAAATGTCACCTACCCATGTTCTCCAGAGATGCTGCCTGACCCGCTGACTGTCCAGCACACCGTGTCTTTCCATGACTGTAATATACTAACCTTTTATTGTACAGTTTGTTGTGGTCTGAGATTTAATGATTATGTTTGGTCCTGTGTGGAAAATATTGTCCTGCAACATACGGAGAAGCCCTTTAGACTTAAACAAATAATGGTCAGCCCTTTGCGTAGCTCGCATTGTTCTCCAGTCTCAGAGGATGACTGCCTAGTGTGGCTATTATGTGCTGAAAGGAACAAAACATGGAAAACAAGGAAACTGAGGGAATGAGCCCAGCTTGCAGAAATGTCAAAATCTATGGTTGCACATATTCTGATTGACTTAATTATTACATGGGGAATATTTGAATGCTTTCAGAGCAGAACAGAACTGTTCACATATTACCACAAGGGCAATCAGGATCAATCACTTAAATACACTGACAGACTGCATCTCTCTCCTTTATAAGGTTGCTTTTGATAGGTTACACCTCTTGAATTGTAGCTTCCTGACTAAGTGTGACTTTAGACTTTAGACTGTAGACTTTAGAGATACAGCAATGAAGCAGGCCCTTCGGCCCATCAGGTCTGTGCCGATCAACGATCACCTCTTATACTATCACTATTCTATATACTGGGGACTGTTTTATTGAAGCCAATTAACCTACAAACCTGTCTTCTTTGGAGTGTTGAAGGAAACAGGGGCACCCGGATAAAACCCACAAGGTCACACGGAAAACGTACAAATTCCGTACAGACAACATCCGTAGTCAGGATCAAACCGGGCTCTCTGGCGCTGCAAGGCAGCAACTCTACTGCTGCGCCACTGTTGTCACCCTTTGATAAGGCAGAGATATCTAGCCTTAGGTTGGCGATGCCAAACATGGAGTATTCTAGCCCTGTACATTGTATCTCGCTTGGGAAATTGACCTATTGAATGGACAAACATAGAACAATACAACACAAGAAAAAGGTCCTTCGGCCCACAATGAACATGATGTTAATACCAACTTTTATCTGCCTCCACATTATCCATGTCCATTTCCATTCCCTATATATCCACGTGCCTATACAAAAGTCTCTTAAATGCAAGCTGTTACAGAGACAGTCTAAAGCTGATTACAGATTTTGTGTCTTACATGGCTGTTAGTCTATGACACCAGTGTGCTTGTGTTGTGTGAATAATCGCATGCTTGCTTAGTTGATTGATCGATAGATTGATCGATTGATTGATTGATTGGTACAGCATTGAAAAAGGCCCTTCATCCCACTAGGTCCACACCAACCATTGATCACAAATTCACATTAATTCCATATTATCTCACTCTCTCATCCATTCCTTTCAAACAAGGGACAGAGGCCCATTAACTGATTGATTGATTGATTGATTGATTGATTGATTGATTGATTGATTGATTGGAAATTACAGCATGGAAACAGGCCATTCGGTCCACGCTGACCATCGATCACCCATTCACACCAGTTCTATGTTATCCTACTTTCACTTCCATTCCCTACACACTAGGGGCAATTTACAGAGGCCAATTAACCTACAGACATGCACGTCTTTGGGATGTGGGAGGAAATCGGAGCTCCCAGATAAAACCCATGCGGTCACAGGGAGAACATGCAAACTCCACACTGTGGCTTTACCCGATGAGCCACTGTGCTGCCCTTGAAAAGAGATACAGAGTCAAAGAAGCAGGCCCTCTTCCTCGCCATGTCTATCCTGATCAAATGTTCATCTATACCAATTCCATTTATCAGGAATGGACATAAAGTACTGGAGTAACTCAGTGAGTCAGGCAGCGTCTCTGGAGAAAAAAGATGGATGCCGTTTCAGGTCGGGACCCTTCTTCAGATTGTTCTCCATAGCCTACTGTTCCTCAGTGATTGAAGTGCACATCGAGATGCTTCTTCTGTACAGAAGATACAAAAGCTTGAGAGCACGTGGCCAGAATGAGAGGGCATGGCTTTGCGGTGAGGGGAGCAAAGTGTAGAGGAGATGTATGGAGCGGGTTTTTTTACACAGGGAGTTGTGGGTTCCTGGATTGCACTGCCAGGGGTGGTGGTGAAAACAAATACAATAGTGGTGTTTAAGAGGGTTTTAGACAGGGGCGGACTGAGTCTAAAAATATTGGTTGCCAGGAGACAAAGGGGGCCCACTTCATCAGGGGCCCACTTGATATAGGGGGCCCACTTCATCAGGGGCCCACTTGCCATCGGGCAAGCTGACACCCTGGCCAGTCCACCACTGGTTTTAGATATGCACATGGATTTGCAGGGAATAGAGGGATATGGATCACGGGTCAGGCAGCATCTCTGTAGAAAAGGAATAGGTGACTTTTCGGGTTGAAACTCTTCTTCAGACTGAGAGTCGGCGAGAGGGAAACTAGAGTTATGAAAAGGTGCAGAACAAATCAGAGCCGGCACTGATGACCAAGGAAAGGTGGAGCCCACAATGGTCCATTGTTGACTGTGGAATAGGTGATAATGGGATAAAGGGATATATGGATGCAGTCAGTGGAACGTGCAGGATGACCAGGGTGGGGGAGGGGCAGAGAGAGAGGAAATGCAAGAGTTACTTGAAATTAGTGAAATCAATATTCATACCACTGGGGGAGGTGGGACCAGTACAAACAGGACGGTCTGCACCTGGGCTTGAAGGGAACCAATGTACTTGGTGGAGTGTTTGCTAGTGCTGTCAGGGAGGATTTAAACTAATGTGGCAGGGGGATGGGAGCATGAGCAGAGAGACAGAGGGATCTAAAATGAGGGTAGAAGCAATAGGTGGCAAGGTGAAAAGTAAAAGTGGCAGGCAGAAAAATCCAGGGCAAAAATCAAAAAAGGCCACTTTTCAACATAATTGTATAAGGGGTAAGAGTGTTGTAAAAACAACCCTGAAGGCTTTGTGCCTCAATGCAAGGAGCATTCATAATAAGGTGGATGAGTTGAATGTGCAGATAGTTATTAATGAAGATGATATAGTTCAGATCACAGAGACATGGCTCCAGGGTGACCAAGGCTGGGAGCTGAACATCCAGGGATATTCAATATTCAGGAGGGATAGACAGAAAGGAAAAGTAGGTGGAGTAGCGTTGCTGGTTAGAGAAGAGATTAACGCAATAGAAAGGAAGGACATTAGCTTGGAGTATGTGGAATCGATATGGGTAGAGCTGCGAAACACTAAGGGGCAGAAAACGCTAGTGGGTGTTGTGTACAGGCCACCGGACAGTAGTAGGAGTTGGGGATGGCATCAAACATGAAATTAGAAATGCGTGCAACAAGGGTAAAACAGTTATAATGGGTGACTTCAATCTACATATAGATTGGGTGAATCAAATTGGCAGGGGGGCTGAGAAAGAGGATTTCTTGGAATGTATGCGGGATAGTTTTCTAAACCAACATGTAGAGGAACCAAAGAGAGAGCAGGCTATTCTAGACTGGGTATTGAGTAATGAGGAAGGGTTAGTTAGCAGTCTTGTTGTGCGTGGCCCCTTGGGCAAGAATGACCATAATATAGTTGAGTTCTTCATTAGGATGGAGAGTGACATTGTTCATTCAGAAACAAGGGTTCTGAACTTAAAGAAAGGTATGAGGGTATGAGACGTGAATTGGCCAAGAGACTGGCAAGTGATTCTTAAAGGGTTGATGGTGGATATGCAATGGAAGGCATTTAAAGACTGCATGGATGAACTACAACAATTGTTCATCCCGATTTGGCAAAAGAATAAATCAGGGAAGATAGTGCATCCGTGGATAACAAGGGAAATCAGGGATTGTATCAAAACTAAAGGTGAAGCATACAAATTAGCCAGAAAATGCAGCCTACCAGGGGACTGGGAGAAATTCAGTCCAGCAGAGGGGGACAATGCTTAATTAGGAAAGGGAAAATAGATTATGAAAGAAAACTGGCACGGAACGTAAAAACGGACTGCAAAAGTTTTTATAGATATGTGAAGAGAAAAAGGTTAGTTAAAACAAATGTAGGTCCCTTGTAGTCAGAAACTGGTGAATTGATCATGGGGAACAAGGACATGGCAGCCTGTCTTCTGTCTTCACAAAGGAAAACATAAATAATCTGCCGGAAACAGCAGGGGACCGGGGGTCAAATGAGATGGAGGAACTGAGTGAAATCCAGGTTAGCCGGGAAGTGGTGTTAGGTAAATTGAATGGATTAAAGGCCGATAAATCCTCAGGGCCAGATAGGCTGCATCCCAGAGTACTTAAGGATGTAGCCCCAGAAATAGTGGATGCATTAGTGATAATTTTTCAAAACTCTTTAGATTCTGGAGTAGTTCCTGAGGATTGGAGGGTAGCTAATGTAACACCACTTTTTAAAAAGGGAGGGAGAGAGAAAACGGGGAATTACAGACCAGTTAGTCTAACATCGGTAGTGGGGAAAATGCTAGAGTCAGTTATTAAAGATGGGATAGCAGCACATTTGGAAAGCATTGAAATCATTGGACAAAGTCAGCATGGATTTATGAAAGGTAAATCGTGTCTGACGAATCTTATAGAATTTTTTGAGGATGTAACTAGTAGAGTGGATAAGGGAGAACCTGTGGATGTGTTATATCTGGACTTTCAGAAGGCTTTCGACAAGGTCCCACATAAGAGATTAGCATACAAACTTAAAGCACATGGTATTGGTGGTTCAGTATTGATATGGATAGAGAACTGGCTGGCAGACAGGAAGCAAAGAGAAGGAGTAAGCGGGTCATTTTCAGAATGGCAGGCAATGACTAGTGGGGTACCGCAAGGCTCAGTGCTGGGACCCCAGCTATTTACAATATATATTAATGATTTGGACGAGGGAATTGAATGCAACACCTCCAAATTTGCGGATGACGCGAAGCTGGGGGGCAGTGTTAGCTGTGAGGAGGATGCTAGGAGGCTGCAAGGTGACTTGGATAGGTTGGGTGAGTGGGCAAATGCTTGGCAGATGCAGTATAATGTGGATAAATGTGAGGTTATCCACTTTGGCGGCAAAAACAGGAGGGTAGATTATTATCTGAATGGTGGCCGATTAGGAAAAAGGGAGATGCAACAAGACCTGGGTGTCATGGTACACTAGTCATTGAAAGTAGGCATACAGGTGCAGCAGTCTGTGAAGAAAGAGAATGGTATGTTGGCATTCATAGCAAAAGGATTTGAGTACAAGAGCAGGGAGGTTCTACTGCAGTTGTACAGTGTCTTGGTGAGGCCACACCTGGAGTATTGCTTATAGTTTTGGTCTCCTAATCTGAGGAAAGACATTCTTGCCATAGAGGGAGTACAGAGATGATTCCATATGAAGAAAGACTGGATAGACTTGGCTTGTACTCGCTGGAATTTAGGAGATTGAGGGAGGATCTTGTAGAGACTTACAAAATTCTTAAGGGGTTGGACAGGCTAGATGTAGGAAGTTGAGGCCAGTTCAATGGCTATATTTAAGAGGGAGTTAGATGTGGCCCTTGTGGCTAAAGGGATCAGGGGTATGAAGAGAAGGCAGGTACAAGTACTGAGTTGGATGATCAGCCATGATCATATTGAATGGCGGTGCAGGCTCGAAGGGCCGAATAGCCTACTCCTGCACCTATTTTCTATGATTCTATGATTCTACGATCCTATGCCCAGAAAAAATATGCGGTGCTGTTCCTCCAATTTGCGTGTGGCCTCACTCTGACAGTGGAGGAGACCCAGGACAGAAAGGTCAGTATGGGGATGGTAAGGGGAGTTTAAATGTTTGGCAACGGGAGATTGCAGCATAAATTGGCGTCATGTTTGGCACAGGTAATGTGGGCTGTTCCTGTGCTGTACTATACCATGTTCTATATTCTGTATCTTTGAGAGAGAAGGTTGCAGGTGTCATTCCATCCCCAGGCTCAAGATTCCAGCATATGCAGTTCCTTATTGCTGCATATCTTTCTCTTATTCTTTTTCACACTAATTCTGCTCTCCAATCCCATTGAACAGAACTGCTGTACAGTAATTGAATTAATTTCACTCGAACGGGATACTTTTTTTTTGATATTCAGTCTGAAGTCAGAGATTTTATCTTTGTAAGTGAGCCTGGGACTTTAGCTGAGTTAACTTTATTCATTGTGTGAGAGTGATGAGCATTTGATGGCATTTGCTGGAGTTTAGAAAGATGAGGAGGACCTCATTGAAACTTACCAAATAGTAAAAGGCCTGCAAAGAGGTGGAGAGGGTGTTTCCACTAGTGAGAGAGTCTAGGACCAGAGTGCATAGCCTCAGAATAAAAGGACACACCTTTAGAAAGGAGATGAGAAGGAATTTCTTTAGTCAGGTGGTGAATCTGTGGATTCATTGCCACAGAAGGCTGTGGAGGTCGTCATTGGATACTTTTAAGGTGGATATTGATAGGTTCTTGATTAGTACTGGTATCATCCATTATGGGGAGAAGACAGGAGATGGGGTTGAAAAGGAAAGAAAGATCAGCCATGATTGAATGGCAGAGTAGACTTGATGGGCTAAATGGCCTAACTCTGCTTCTATAACTTATGAACAAAATGATACAGACACAGATTTTTTTTCTGCACGGTGTGCTTTACAGGCATGAGCTTGAGTTCTGCTGATATTCTCACAGCCTTGCTTATCATTCCACATGGAATTGTTGGCTGATCTAAATTGACTTGAAGTGAGATTTGGCTGCAAGGCAGATGCACAGGTAAAAAAAATACATCTTCCTTGAACACTGTTCGTAGCCAATTTATAACCTCAAACTGTACGCATGCTGTATCTCTGAACTAAACGGAACAGAAAGCTATGCAGATGGTTTCACTCCAGTGGCACCTCTGACATTAACACTTTCAGGGAACCCAATGGTGACACTGAGCCTCATTGGAACCACCGGTGTGATCTATCATGCTAAAATATAAATCCAATTAACAGATGCCCCTGAGAGTTTAGTGGACACATGACAGTTAGATTAAAGTCGACTCGCATTATCTTAACCACTTCCTTGATCAATATATTTATAAGACTAATCAATGGTGTCCCTGTCTCTCTTCCTGCATCGCTTTTATCTCACAGTTTGTTTTTAAGAGTTTACTTAAAGGTCACATTAGTCCCCCTTGCTCCCACTGAGATGAATGAACGATACTTTATTATCACATGCGACCTGTCACTGAAATATTTTGCTCTGCCCAGGACAAGAAGGCTCTGCAAAGAGTAGTTCGTTCGGCCGAACGCACTATGGGAACTACAATCGACCTCTGCAGGAACTATACAGCAGAAGGTGCAAATCCAGAGCCAACAAGATCATGGGGGACCCCTTCCACATACTGTTCCAGCTGCTACGGTCAGACAAACGCCTCCGTTGCCATGCTGTGGAAACAGGGAGGATGAGACGGAGTTTCTTCCCAGAGGCCATTAGGACTGTAAACTCCTATCTCACCAGGGACTAACTTACTGTACCAATTTACTGTTGTGTGGTGTCTTTTTCAAATTGCTGTTTCTTCTTTTTTTCTCCCACAAATACGTAATTCCATTCTGTTTTGTAGTCTTTTTGCACAAAGTCCGCAAGCATTGCCACTTCTCATTTCACTGCCCATCTCGTATGCATATGTGACGAATAAACTTGACTTGAATTGATGTACAAAATATGCTGAGTCGCCTCGTATAGGGCACCAAAAAGTGTTCAATGTAGTCCCAATCACCCCTCATTGTTCTCTCCGCAGCCCATGCACACCGAAGGACGTTTGCTCAGCTTTTATCCACAGTGGTCACAGAGCTACCTTGGTACGAATGTACCGGGGTGATTGCTGGTCGGTGCGGACTCAGTGGGTCGAAGGGCCTATTTCTGTGGTGTATCTCTAAAGTCTAAAGTACAGTCTGCCCATTCCCTCCACAGATACAATATCTCTCATTTCCCTGATCCCTGACCAGTCTGAAGAAGGGTCTCGACCCGAAACGTCGCCTATCTCCTTCGCTCCTTAGATGCTGCTGCATCCGCTGAGTTTCTCCAGCCTTTTGTGTACCCTCGATTCTCCAGCATCTGCAGTTCCTTCTTGAACACTTTGTCTACACCACTGCGATATCTCCTCAAGGTATGCCTACTTTGAAGAAGTTCTCCTCCTCCCTATGGAGACAGTTTCACAACCTCCTCCCTAACTGCTCCCCCTCTGTGATACCCTCTTCCCTCCAACTCTACGACAACATCCTCACCCAGACTCGATACCACAGCCACATCTGGTTCCTCGGGGCTTGCCTGCACCTCCATCTCATACCCCGTGGATTCCAGCTCCATTTCCCTGCCTCCCAGTTCGGACCCCAGCCGGACTATCGGTACCGACTGGCTATCTGCCGCCACACTGTACAATTCTCCAACCGGGCACTAAGATCCACCCTGGTTGCAATGCACCGACACCAGCAGAACCTCGCATTGACTCTCCCGAATCTTCCGGCCTCACTGACCCAGACCTGCAATGGACCCCAAATGGACAATCATCAATTCCTGTCCCACCTTACCTCCACCAAGGACCTGAAATTAGCCCGCCTCCAGGCCGTTCCAGCCACCGACTCGACTGCCCGCAGGCCCCGGGCCCCAACTCTGGCCCGAGCCGCCAGCCTGAGTCCCCCGTTGCCATCTTGGCCACGAGGAGCGCCTCCAGGACTCACCAGGATGCCGCCTTCACCGACCACCACGCAGATGCTGCCGTCCACCACCACCTGCCTACCGATGACGCCCTGCCCTGCTGCCTGCCCGGTAACCCTGTTTATCTCCCCCTCCCCGATTCCACCGCCCATCACCAGCACAACGCGACTGCCGAACCTCGCCGCCCGCCGGGACCACCTAACCCCATCGCCGCACCGGACTCAACCAGTATCACCGTTGTACTGGGCCCGCCGAAGGCGGGCCACAGCTGCCGCACCGGGCCCATCCAGCATCGCCATTGGACTAGGCCCGCCAAAGACCACAGACGCACCCGCCTCACCTTGCATCACCGCCGGTCCGGAGCTCCCCGAACATGGCCGCCGCACCGCACCCCACTCATCTTGCCGCCTCACCGGTCGGACCGACCACCCGCCCACCTGGACCTCCAACGCATCGCCCGCCGACCCCGACTCCACTGCCCGCGGACTCCTACCTTCGGGTCCGCCGACCCACGACACTCCACCGCCCTCCAACAGCCCGCAGCCGTCGTCTCACCTGCAGACTGGACTCTGCAGTGGGCCTGAAGCCTCCACATTGCTAACTCCTCCCACCACTCTGTTTTTAACGGCACTGGGTCCTAGTGCCCGTCTCCCCAGCCCCAGTAACCTTAGTGGCTATTCCACTGGGTCTTCCCCATCCCCCCCTACCATGTAACCCCTGCTCTTCCCCACCCACACCACAGCCCCCATACCCCCCCACCCCCTGACCACCCTCCACCCCCCCACCACACAACGCTCCATCCTCAGTGCACTCACCTGCCTTCCTCCCGCCACAACCCCCATCCTTGCCGCGTGTTCACCATACCCCTGGACCTCCCCCTCTCCGACACTGTAAGGTCGGTCCTCAGCAGAGGTCTCACCTTTGTCCCCCTCCGTCCCTACCTCAATGAGTTCCGCGCCCACCACAACTTGGAGCTCTTCTACCGTCGCCTCCGCCTCACAGCGTTCTTCCACGGGAAGAAGTCCTCGCCCCCCCACTGATGATCCCTTTTCCTGTCTCCAACGTACCCCCTCCACTTGGACCCCCCCTCGTAGCCTTCCGGCTCTTGAACTATTTATCCAGAACTACCGTCGGGACATCAACTGCCTCGACTACTCCACTCCCCTGTCGCACTCCAATCTCTCCCTCCCCGAACGTACTGCCATCGACTTACTCCGTAACAACCCAGACTGGGTTGTCAAACCCGCCGACAAGGGAGGTGCCGTGGTAGTCTGGCGCGTCGATCTCTACAAAGCGGAGGCCACGCGCCAACTCTCGGACACCTCCTCCTACTTACCCCTGGACCATGACCCCACTGACGAACACCAGGCCACCATCTCGAGCACCATAACCGACTTCATCAGCTCCAGTTCCCTACACTCCTGAGCTTCCAATCTCATCGTTTCCCAGCCCCGCACGGCCCGATTTTACCTTCTCCACATAATCCACAAACCCGACTGCCCTGGCAGACCCATTGTCTCTGCCTGTTCATGCCCCACCGAACACATTTCCACATACCTTGACTCCATCCTATCCCCCTTTGTTAAATCCCTCCCCACCTATGTTCAAGACACCTCAGACACTCTCCGTCGGCTCCGCGCATTCCATTCTCCAGGCTCCCATCCTCTCATCTTTACCATGGACGTTCAGTCACTCTACACCTCCATCCCCCACCAGGACGGTCTCAAAGCCCTCCGGTTCTTCCTCGACCAGAGGAGCAACCCATACTCGTCCACTGACACCCTCCTCCGCCTAGCGGAGTTGGTCCTTACCCTCAATAACTTCTCTTTTGACTCCTCCCATTTCCTCCAAACACAAGGCGTAGTAATGGGCACACGCATGGGCCCCAGCTACGCTTGCCTCTTTGTCAGGTACGTCGAACAATCCTTGTTCTCGGCGTACCAGGGCCCCATCCCAACCTCTACCTCCGTTACATCGACGACTGCTTTGGTGTCACCTCCTGCACCCACACAAAACTGACTGACTTCAACCATTTCACCACCAACTTCCATCCGGCACTCAAATACATTTGGACCATTTCCGACATTTCCCTACCATTCCTTGACCTCACCATTTTTATTGCAGGTGATACACTCCTGACCGACATCCATTACAAACCAACTGACTCCCACAGCTACCTGGACTACTCTTCCTCCCGCCCTGCTTCTTGTAAGGACTCCATCCCCTATTCTCAATTCCTCCGTCCACGCCGCATCTGCTCCCAGGATGAGGTGTTCCACACCAGGTCATCACAAATGTGGTGACCTGGTGTGGAACGGGGATTCCCCTCCCCCACTATAGATGAGGCTCGCACCAGGGTCTCCTCCATACCCCGCAACACTGCCCTCTTTCCCCATTCCCCCACTCGCAACGAGAGTCCCCCTGGCCCTCACCTTTCACCCCACCAGCCATCAAATACAACACATGGTCCACCGCCAGTTTCGCCACCTCCAACGTGACCCCTCCACTCGCTACATCTTCCCATCTCCCCCCCCCCCCCCCCCCCCCCCCCCGTCTGCCTTCCGCAAACACTGCTCCCTCCGCAACTCCCTTGTTAATTCTTCCTTTCCCTCCTGCTCTACCCCTTCCCCGGGCACTTTCCCTTGCAACCGCAAGAAATGCCACACTTGTCCCTTCACCTCCCCCCTCCACTCCTTTCAGGGACCCAAGCAGTCCTTCCAGGTCCGACAGAGGTTCACCTGCACCTCCTCCAACCTCATCTACTGCATCCGCTGCTCCAGATGCCAGATGATCTATATCGGTGAGACCAAGCGGCGGCTTGGCGATCGTTTCGCCGAACACCTCCGCTCGGTCCGCATTAACCAACCCGACCTCCCGGTGGCTCAGCACTTCAACTCCCCCTCCCATTCTGTATCCGACCTCTCGGTCCTGGGCCTCCTCCACGGCCAGAGTGAGCAACACCGCAAGTTGGAGGAACAACACCTCATATTCCGCTTGGGGAGTCTGCATCCTCTGGGCTTGAACATTGAATTTTCTCAATTCTGTTAACCCTTGCTGTCTCCACCGCTTCCCACCTCTCCCTCAGCCCTCGGGCCCTGGCATTCCCTCTCTCTCTATCTCTCCCCCACCCTAGTCGCACTAGCTTCTCATTTTCACACTACAAACTGCTTACAATGGCTTGTTCCCTTCATCATCGATACTTTTTTGCATATCTTTCATTCATTGTTCTTCATCTCTCCACATCACCGTCTATATCTCTCGTTTCCCTGATCCCTGACCAGTCTGAAGAAGGGTCTCGACCTCGCCTATCTCCTTCGCTCCTTAGATGCTGCTGCACCCACTGAGTTTCACCAGCCTTTTGTGTACCCTCCACAGATACTGCCTGACCTGCATAGTTCCTTCAGCACTTTGTGTTCTGCTCACAATTCCAGTTTCTGAAGTCTCTTGTGTCTCCTAAATGTTAAAAAAAAGGTTTGCTCACGCATGCTTTTCAATTTTCACTTTACATTATCTTAACATTGTTAATTAATTTCCCGTGCTTGAATATCTCTTTCACACATTTTTAATATTTAAGCAATTTTTAAATATTTCTAATTATCATTTCAAAATTGGTCAAAGGCAATTGTAAACAGTGTTGTCAGAAGATAATCAGAATTTATAGAAGGCAGAACAGGGATGATCTAATGGAGGTGGATAAAATTATGAGGTGAATGGATAATGTGAATGAACATTGTATTTTTCTTAGGGTTAGAAAATCAATATCTAGAGATCGTAGGTTTAAGGTGAGAGGGGACATTTAACGGGTACAACGGGCCTTTGTAGCCAGCTATAGCCAGGACTGTAAAATGGTGCTAAAATGGCACCTCTTGCATATAGGCACAGTGGGCTGTCTGTTCATTCAGTGCTAACCAGTGGATTTGTCTTATATATGGTGATAGTGTTGCTGATCTATAGTTTTTCATTGTACCTTAATACAAGTGATAATAATGAAATGATTGAAGGGTAACTTCACACAGAGAGTGCTGGAAAAATGAAACAAGCTGCCAAAGGAAGTGTTTAGTTTAGAGAGAGATACAGCATGGAAACATGCCTTTCGGACCACCAAGTTCACGGCAACCGACTAGTCACACTAGTTCTGTTATCCCACTCCCTCATCCATTCCCTGCACACTAGGGGCAATTTACAAAGGCCGATTAACCTACAAACCTGCCCATCTTTGGGATGTTGGAAGAAACCAGAGTAATAGAGTCATAGTGTGGAAACAGGCCATTCGGCCCAGCCTGCCCATGCCGACCAACATGCCCCATCTACACTATTCTCTCCTGCCTGCAATTAGCCCATATCCATTTAAACCTGTCCTATCCATGTACCTGTTCAAATGTTTCTGATGTTGCTTGTTTCACCCTTTGTGTGAAAAAGTTACCTCTCATGTTCCTATTAAATCTTTTTCCATTGATCTGAGAGCCTCTGGTTCTCGATTTCCCTACGCTGGGCAAGAGACTCTGTGCGTCTACCTGATCTATTCCTATCATGATTTTGTGAACCTTTATCAGATCACCCCTCATCTTCCCGCACTCCAAAGAATGGATTCCTAGTCTGTTCAACCTCTCCCTATAGCTCAGGCTCTCAAGTCCCGACAACAATCTTGTAAATATTGGCTGCAACCTATCCAGCTTGACAGCATCTTTCCAAGAACATGGAGCACCCAGAGGAAATCTAGGGTCCAGATTGATCCAACATTTATGAGCTGGTCCACCTCAGAATGCCCCTGTCCCACTTAGGAAACCTGAGCGTAAACCTCTGGAGACTTTGCGCCCCACCCAAGGTTTCCGTGCAGTTCCCGGTGGTTCCCAGAGGTTTTTGTCAGCCTCCCTAATGGTCGAAAGTGGTTTCCGCTTCTTCTATGTTCCGGCGATTATTTCAAAAAATTCAAATCCGGCCACGACTAAAAATAGGTTGACGTTTTAAAAATCGGATATTTTTTAGTCGAAGCCGGTTGCGATGCTAGTTGAAGGTGGTTGCCGGAGGTTGCAGGTAGTGGAAGGTAAGACCTCCCTGGTGGAATAAAACTGGGTGAAAAAAAGGTCTTACCTCAGATTTCCTAAGTGGGACAGGGGCATAAGACTAATGAAATTCACTATCTCAAATATCTATTGGTATTGTTTTATTATTGTTACATTTACCGAGATTCAATTAAAATTTTGTTTTGCATGAATTATGGAGTCATACAGCGTGGAAACAGGCCCTTTGACCCAACTTGCCCACGCCAATCAACGTGCCTATCTACACTAGTCCCACCTACCTACGTTTTCCCGATAACACTCTTAACCTTTCCTATTCATGTACCTGTTGAAATGTGTTTTAACCATTGATATCCCTCTCCCATCAGGCAAGAAGTACAGAAGTGTGAAAGCGCACACCTCCAGATTCAGGGTCAGTTTCTTCCCCTCTGTTATCAGGCAACTGAACCTTTCTGAGATGGACCAGTTCATAAATGTTGGATCAATCTGGACCCTGGATTTCCTCTGGGTGCTCCATGTTCTTGGAAAGACGCTGTCAAGCTGGATAGGTTGCAGCCAATATTTACAAGATTGTTGTCAGGACCTGAGCTATAGGGAGAGATTGAACAGACTAGGAATCCATTCTTTGGAGCGCAGGAACATGAGGGGTGATCTGATAAAGGTGCACAAAATCATGATAGGAATAGATCGGGTAGACACACAGAGTCTCTTGCCCAGCGTAGGGAAATCGAGAACCAGAGGCTCTCAGATCAATTGGAAAAGATTTAATAGGAACATGAGAGGTAACCTTTTCACACAAAGGGTGAAACAAGCAACACCAATGACTAGAGAGCAGTCCTGAGCTACTATCCACCTCATTGGAGACCATCAGACTAACTTTGTTTGGACTTTAATGGACTTTATCAAGCATTAAATGTTATTCGAATTATTTCCTTTATCATGTATTTGTACACTGTGGATGGTTTAATTATTATGTGTTCCCTTTCCGCTGACTGGTTGGCAAGCAAAAAAAGCTTTTCACTGTACCTCGGTATAAGTGAAAATAAACTAAACTCAACTCATATTGTACTTGCCTCAACTACCTCCTCCAGCAACTCATTCCATAAACCTACCACTCTTTGTATAAAAAAATTGTCGCCCAGGTTCCTATTAGATATTTCCCCCCCTCACCCTAAACGGGGGAATTTTACTACTTGCAGTGTGTTAGCTTTTGCCTTTAGCAGTGAAGCAATACTTTCAGAAAAGCCTGAAATTATTCCACAGACATAAGATGTAGAAAGATAACATTAAACAGGAGTGCAGACAAATGCAGAATCCCACTATGGGTTGAGATAATAGATTTCAGACCAGGACTCAGACAAACCTAAATGGCTTTTAAATACACAAAGGGGAAATATTGGCTTAGTTGAGATTGATACAGCTCTGCTGAATTTTCCACTTGGAATCATAGAAACTACAGGACAAAGGAAGCTGTTTGGCTCCCCACAGCTGAAAGGAGAATAGCTATTCAGTGACCAATCTAATCTCAGTTCTTTATCTTTGCCTCATCTACTTTCATTGCGGTTCTTTGCAAGTCCTTATTCAGATCTCTAAGAAATTATTTTAATGTTTCTGCTTCAATTGTCAGAATTTAAAGTTCTGTAAAAATAATAATTCTTCCAATTAATCCACACCCATTGACAGGGTGGAGATGTATTCACCTCTTAACTCAACTATTTGATCTGGCAGCTTGTTCCATGTACCTGTGCAAAGTACTCAGAGGGTGGTGGGTATATGGAACAAACTGCCAAAAGACGTAGGTGAGGTAGGTACTATAACAGGATTTAAAACTTACTTGAACAGGTACATGGATAAGGTTTAGAGATATATGGGCCAAATGCAGGCAAATAGGACTAGCTGAGATGGGGCATCTTGGTTGGCATGGACGAGTTGGGTCGAATGGCCTGTTTCCGTGTTGTATGTCACTATGTCTCTACTTAGTTATTTTATTTGAATAGCATGCAAGCAAAAGTTTTTCTCTATCTCAGTATACGTTAGACTTTAAACTTTAGAGATACAGCACAGAAATGGGCCTTTCGGCCCACTGAGCCTGTGCCAATCAGTGATTACCCCTTACACTAACACTATCCTACACATTAGGGACAATTTTACTGAAGCCAATTAATCTACAAATCTGTACGGCTTTGGAATGTGGGAGGAAACCGGTGCACCCAGAGAATACCCACGCGGTCACAGGGAGAACTCCTTAAAGACAGCAGCCGTAGTCAGGATCGAACTTGGGTCTCTGGCACTGTAAGGCAATAACTCTACCATTGTGTGACTGTGCCACCATACATATGACTATGATAAACCAATGCCAGTGCCAAAGTTGTATTCTGAGCTAACGTTTTAGTATTAGATTATTATAGTAATGTGTACCGAGATAATAATCTGTGGTGATCTAATCTAAAGGTGGCATACACCTTTAGATCAGATAGGGGGAGCTGGGATGTGAATGGTTTGTTGAGTTTCTATTACAGGTCCACCACTGATTTTCCAGCAACTGGTGGTTTGGCATTCCCTTTATTCCGGACAAAATTACGAGGGCACATTTGAAATCCGCCCCGGATGTATGTCCCCTCCAAAAATGTGGTGCCTATGCCGGGTGAGGCGGTCAATCTCGACCTCATTAGGACTTCCATGGCCGATCAACGGGCCGCATTTGCCCCCTGCAGCCAAGATTCCAAATCTCTGGCGCAGCAGATCCGTTCCCATAGTTGACTGAGGCCGACCTTGCGGGCCGGTATCTCGGTATCTAGGCAAACCGTTCCAGTGCCGTTGCACTCCTCTCGGAGAACATGACTTCTGCTGGTCTGGCAAAATGGATAATCCAGAAAGGCTCCTGAACCCAGGGTGCAGAAAATTGGTGGTGGACCTGTATTAACTTTCTGAAGAAAGATGTAAAGCAACCTTCAGAGAGAAAGGGAAAAAAAATGATTTGTGATTTAAACCGTCAAGAATTAGGCTCGCTGACATCTTAGAGGATCCAATTCCACTGCTGACACTAGCAATCACATCGTTTGAGCTTTTAAGCAACTCTCCAACCATCTGCCTACAAAAGAAGCCTACGCATTATTCTGCAAATTAAGCTGTGAATTCGGAGCCAGTTCCATCAAAAGATTCATTTGTGCTCCCGTTGAACAATCAAGAGTAGAAGGAAAATATAAACAGGCCTGGCTTCTGTTGATTTGATGAATTCTTCTGTGTTCTGGTTGTTAAATGAGTTGTCCATCGGATTCCAGTCATGATTATCCGAGTCTTCGGCACCGCTTTATATAAATTATTAAAAGTAAACTGCCAGCCTCTGTAACTGAGAGTACGATGCCAATTTGCATTAAATCTCCCTATCTTCACCTCATCCCTTTCCCTCAGCTTATAGAAGCCCTGAATTAAACGATGAGAAGATGGAAGCTTTTACTTTACTTTAAACATTAGAGAGAGATACAGTGTGGAAACAGGCCCTTCGGCCTGCCGAATATGTGCCGACCAGCGATCATCCCGTACACTAACACTATCCTGCACACACGAGGCACAACTTGCAATTTTACCAAAGCTAATTAACCTATAAACCTGCATGTCTTTGCAAGTCTTTGGAGAGAGGGAGGAAACTGGAGCACCCGAGGAAAACCCACAGGGTCCAAGAAAGAACATGTACACAGCACCCATAGTCAAGAATAAATCTGGGTCTCTAGCGTTGTAGCGTTGTCTGCCTCTGCCCACTGTGCAGCCCCTTTTAAATTTCTATGTCTCCATCCAAGTTTGATTCTGATTTCCAACAAGGGCCATTCCATCTCCTGTCTGGCATCTGCTCTGCGAGCATCCCCTACAAACGCCACCCCCTCCCTCCTCTTCATATAGAACAATGGATATGTTTAAGGCAGAGATAAATAGATTCTTGATTAGTACAGGTGTCAGGGAATGTGGGGAGATGTGGGGGAATGAGGTTAGGAGATATAGATCAACCATGGTTGAATGGCAAAGTAGATTTGATGGGCCAAATGGCCTAATTCTGTTCCTATCACCTATGCCCTTAGAGAACAGTACATCACAGGATCACGCCCTTTAACCCCCAATGTATGTGCCAAACAAGATGCCTGTGCCGAACTGCAAATAATGTCTGAATTAAACTTACATTGACATTACAAAACTGAGCAGTCTGTTGACAGGAGAACAATCAATCACTCTATCTCATCTGAACAAACAGAATTAAAAAATTAAAGATGCAAACCTATGTTGCCTATTCAGTGTCAGCTCGAAACTAAAGGCGAAAGGAAAATTGAGAGTGGATGGGGGGATGGATGGGGTGATTTTGTTAATTTGCCTTAAAGGGTACGACCCTGACCTTGGGTGCTGTCTGTGCAGAGTTTGTATGTTCTCCCTGTGACTGCCTGGGTTTCTTCCAGGTGCTCCGGTTTCCTCCCGCATCCCACAGACATGTGCAGGGAGTGGGTGTGAAATTGGGTTAACATAGAACTAGCGTGAAATTGTGAACGATGGTCGGCATGGACCTGTGGGCCAAAAGGCCTGTTCACGTGCTGTATCTTTGAACTAAACGACACATCCAAAACTTATCAGAGAAGGCAAGCTGCCGCACAAACCGATCTTCATTTAGAAGTCATAAAGTGCTGAAGTAACTGAGCGGGTCAGGAAGCATCTCTGGAGAACATGGATAGGTGACATTTCGAATTGGGACTCTTCTTCAGACAGAAATGCGACGAAGGGTCCTGACCCGAAACATCACCTATCCACATTCTCCAGAGATGCTGCCTGACCTGCTCTGTAACTCTAGCCCTTCATGTCCATTTTGTGTATAAAAGAACATATGCAAATCCTTGTTTCACTGTTTCCTCTCCCATTCCAGGGTAGACAAGAGGAACAGCCAACCTCTCCTCTAGAAATATGGGAAATAAAAGCAGGAGTAGGTTTTGGTTTTGATTTATTACTGTCACGAGTACCAAGGTACAGGGAAAAGCTTTGTTTTGCATGCAATCCAAACGGATAATACTACACGTGAATACAGAAAAAAAACACAAAGTGTTGATGTATCTCAACGGGTCAGGCAGCATCTCTGGAAAATATGGATGGGGATCTTTCGGGTTCAGGCCCTTGTTCAGACTGATTGTAGTGGGGGGAAGCTAGAAAAGAGGAGTACATGAATACAATCAACTCAAGTGCAATAGGTTGAGCAAAAGGGGAGATACAGAGTGCAGAATACAGTTCTCAGCATTGTAGTGGACCAGTTCCATAGACAAAGTCCAATGTCCATAATTGGGTAGAGGTGAATCGGACATTACCTGAGCTTATGGAAGGACTGTCCAGAAGCCTGATAACAGAGGAAAAGAAGCTGCTTGTGAGTCCGGTGATGCATGCTTTCAAGCTTATGTATCTTCTGCCAGACAGGAGCAGGGAGAGGAAATTACCAGAGTGGGACAATTTGATTATATTGGCTGCTTCTCCAAGGCAGCGTGAAGTGTTGATGGAGTCAATGGTGGGGATTCTGGTCTGTGTGATGGACTCAATCTACAATTCTCTGCAATTTCTTGTGGTTTTGGACAGAGCTGTTCCCAAACTAAGCTGTGACGCATGATGCTTTCGATGGTACATCCGTGGCATTCTATAAATTGTCACTAGTGTGTAGGATTGAGCTAATGTACGGGCAATGACTGGTTGGTGCGAACTCTGTGAGCCGAAGGATTTGTATCCATGTTGTATCGCTAAACCAAACTAAACTAAAAGGGGTCACATGGTCTCTTTCTGTGTTGTATAGTGCCCTGGGTTCTACTCTTCTCCCTCGTAACTGCACCAGAATGTGTCTTA
Organism: Okamejei kenojei; assembly: GCA_035221665.1. Taxonomy (NCBI): domain Eukaryota; kingdom Metazoa; phylum Chordata; class Chondrichthyes; order Rajiformes; family Rajidae; genus Okamejei; species Okamejei kenojei. The sequence goes on along the minus strand of CM069147.1, from coordinate 29,181,919 downwards.
AATAAAAGATACGGGCACATTAGTGTCCTAGTTGAATTGAATCTTGAAAAAGTTGAGAATTCAAATCTCATCAGAGCTAATTGCGATATTAAATGTATTAAATATGATAACTAGCGAAGCAGAACCGTACAAAAATTAATCTCAAATAAAAGGATAAGATCTCATTCTCATGGCAACTGGGGATAGAGAATGAATGGCAAACTTTCCAACTGTTCATTTCCTGAAAAGAATTTAAAAGAAAACTAATTCTCTTTTTGTCATAAAGCCACAGTCATGTAGCACAGAAACAGGCTCTTCGACTCAACTTGCCCATGCAGACCAAGATGCCCCATCTAAGCTAGTCCCATTCACCCACATTTGGCTTATATCCCTCTAAAACGTTCCTAGCATTGTCCTAGTGTTTTTTAAATACTGTTACAGTAGTTGCCTTAGGTATTTAATCTCGCTGCTCTTTCCATATACCCACCACCCTCTGAATGAAACATTTCTCCCTCAGGTTCATATTAAATCTTTCTTCTCTCACCTTAAACCTATGTCTTCTGGTTCTTGATTCACCTACCCTGTGCGTGCACCCTATCTGTTCATCTCATGATTTTATAAAATCGCCCCTCAGCCTCCTGCACTCCAAGGAATAAAGTCCTAGCCTGCCCATCCTCCCCTGTACGTCCTGGTAACATCTTCATAAATCTTCCCTAAATTCTTTCCATTTTAATGATATTTGAATGAACGTTTCGATTTTGGTGTTTTGGAATAGAGCCCAGTGTTCCTTGAAGGCTGGAGTCAAAACTGGAGCCCTGAGTTACAAATCTTACCATGTACTGCCATCTAATGGCCGCTCAATTGCGAAGAGGAAAGAAAATCCTTCAGAGAATAAAAAGTGGGACGTTCAATCAATGATTCACGCAATACTCCAAATGCAGCCGAATGAAAATTGTACGAAGCTGCAACATGACTTTAGAAACATCGAAACATAGAAAATAGGTACAGGAGGAGGTCATTTGACCGTTCGAGACAGCACTGCCATTCATTGTGATCATAGCTGATGATCATCCACAATCAGTAACCCGTGCCTGCCTTTTCCCCATATCCCTTGATTCCGCTAGCCCATGGAGCTCTATCTTTTAACTTCATCCAGTGAATTGGCCTCTACTGCGTTCTGTGGCAGTGAATTCCACAAATTCACAAGTCTCTGGGTGAAAACGTTTTTTCTCATCTCAGTTTTAAATGGCCTCCCCTTTATTCTTGGACACCCTGGTTCTGGACTCCCCCAACATTGGGAACATTTTACCTGCATCTAGCTTGCCCAGTACTTTTATAATTTTATAGGTTTCTATAAGATCCCCTCTCATCCTAAATTCCAGTGAATACAAAGCCGGTCTTTCCAATCTTTCCTCATATGACAGTCCCGCCATCCCGGGGATTAACCTCGTGAATCTATGCTGCACTGCCTCAATAGCAAGGATGTCCTTCCTCAAATTAGGAAACGAAAAGTGCACACAATACTCCAGATGTGGTGTCACCAGGGCCCTGTACAACTGCAGAAGGACCTCTTTACACCTATACTCAAATCCTCTCGTTATGAAGGCCAACATGCCATTAGCTTTCTTCACTGCCTGCTGTACCTGCATGTTTACTTTCTGTGACTGGTGTACAAGGACACCTCCCAATCCACAGGAACTGATCCTGAATCTATAGAACACTGGAAAATGATCACCAACGTGTCCACGATTTATAGAGCAACCTCCTTGAGTACCCTGGGATGCAGACCATCCGGCCCTGGGGATTTATCCGCCTTCAGTCCCATCAGTCTACTTTATTATTTCTCGCCTAATGCAAATTTATTTCTGTTCCTTTGTCTCCCTAGATCTTCTAGCACATCTGACAGGTTGTTTGTGTCTTTCTTAATGAAGACAGAACCAAAGTACCTGTTCAACTCTTCTGCCATTTCCTTGTTCCCTATAATAATTTCACCTGTTTCTGCCTTCATGGGATCCACAATTGTCTTTATTAATCTTTTTCTCTTAACATACCTAATGAAGCTTTTACTATCCTTTATATTCTTGGCAAGCTTACCTTCGTATTTCATTTTTTCACCCCGTATTACCCTTTTTATTACCTTCTGTTGTCTTTTGAAAGTTTCCTTATCCTCTGGCTTCCTGCTACTCTTTTCTATGTTATACACCTTGTCTTTTAGTTTTATTCCATCCCTAACTTCCCTTGTCAGCCACGGTTGCCTCTTACTCCCCTTAGAATCTTTCTTCCTCTTTGGAATTAAATGATCCAGCATCTTCTGGATTATGCCCAGAAATTCCTGCCATTGCTGTTCCACCGTCATTCCTGCTAGGATCCTTTTCCAGTCGACCTTAGCCAGCTCCTCTCTCATGCTTTCATATTTCCCGTTGCACAACTGCAACTCTGACACTTCTGATTTAACCTTCTCCCTCCCAAATTACAGATTAAAATGATCATATTATGGTCACTACCTCCTAGTGGTTCCTTTACCTTGAATTCCCTTATCAGGTTCATTAGACAACACTAAATTCAGAATTTCCTTCTTTCTGGTAGGCTCCAGTACAAACTGCTCTAAGAATCCATCTCGGAGGCACTACAAACACCCTTTCTTGGGGTCCAGAACCAACCTGATTTTCCCAGTCTACCTGCATATTGAAATCACCCATAACCACAGTGGCATTACCTTTGTTAAATGCCAATTTTAACTCCCGCTGCAACTTGCTTCCTATATCCAGGCTATTGTTTGGGGGCCTGTAGACAACTCCCATTAGTGTCTTCTTACCTTTACAATTCCTCAATTCTATCCACAGCGACTCTACATCATCAGTCCCTATGTCACCCCTCGCAAGGGACTGAATTTCATGCCTAACCAACAGAGCTTAGGCATGAAATTCCAATGGCTCCTCTGCTCACCTGCCTGTACTTTTTATAGGACGTATAACCCTGAATATTCAGTTCCCAGTCCTGATCCTCTGTAATCCCCGCAATGGCATATCTACCAATCTCTAACCTCAATCTCATCCACTGTACTTCTCATACTTCGAGCATTCATATATAATACTTTTAATCCATTGCTCATCTCACCTTTTCGTCGTGAGCTTTACGTCCCGTTAATTCTGGTGTATTAACTCCATCCTTGCATTTCCAATTTATTCCCCCCCCCCCCCCCCACTATTTAATTTAAACTCACCCATGTAGCAGTGGCAAACCTGCCTGCCAGAATGCTGTTAAGGTGCAACCCGTCCCTTTTGTACAATTCACCCTTACCCCAAAACAGGTCCCAGTGGTCTATGAATCTAAATCACGGCCCTCTGCACCAGCTCCTCAGCCACACATTCAGATCCTGTATCTCCTTGTTCCTGCCCTCACCAACACAAGGAACTGGGAACAAACTGAAGATAACCATCCTGGATTTCCTGCTTTTCAGCCTTCTTCCGAGCTCTCCAAAGTCACACTGCAGAATCTCTTTCCACTTCTTCCCGACATTATTTGTGCCGACATGCACTACCACTTCTGGCTGCTCACCTTCACCCTTGAGGATGAACTGCAATCGGTCCGTGACGTCCTGGATCCCGGCACAAGGGAGGAAACACACCATCCTTGAATCCCGCCTGTTGTCGCAGAAACCCCTGTCTGTACCTCGCACTATGGAGTCCCCGACTACCACGGCTCAGCCTCACGCCTGTCTCTTCGGCTTTGCTTCAGCGCCACGTTTTGACTCGCAGACCTGTCCACTGCTCAAACTGGCAGTGTCTTCTATCCCGACAGCATTCAAGAGGGTAAACGTGTTTTCAAGAGGTACATCCCCCGGGGTCTCCTGTACTCCAAGCTTCCTTCCCTTCCTCATCGTCACCCACCTTCTCTCTTCTGGTATCTTCGGTGTAACGCTCTCGCTGTAGGTCCTGTCCAGGAAACTCTCGTTTTCCCGGATGACCCTGAGGTCATCCAGTTGCCTCTCCAGTGCCCCAACACGGTCCTTCAGGAGCTGAACCTGGACACACTTTCCACAGTTGTAGCAGCCAGAGGCATCAGCAGTGTCCCTGACCCCCCACATCCTCCAAGCATCACACTGAATCAGCTCACCTGTCATTTCTTCATTGCGTCTCACCCTCTCCAACTTTTCTCCCTCAGCCTGCTCGCCGGAGACTCTCGAGCCAAGACTCTCGAGCCAAAGACTCGCACTTTTCTCACAAGGCACTTCCCTTGACAAGATCACTCCCCTACAGCAAACCTTGCTTATATTAGCTGATAAATTGACTAATTCGTAATTAGCTAACTTACCAATTTGCTAATTAAATTCCTCAGCTATTCCCCGCACTCACTCCTTCACCTGCCGCTCCTCGCTCGACCTTGAAGGTATGTGACTTTCTGACATCTTACATTCAATTCCCTGACCAATTAAGACAAACACACCATATACGTTCTTTGCCACAGTATTTACTTGCATTGGAACACCTGTTAAATATTCATCATAAAACATAGAACATAGAACAGTGTAGCACTGGAACAGATCCTTCGGCCCACAATGCCCATGCCGAGCATGATGTCATAAGGTCATAAGTGATAGGAACAGAATTAGGTTATTCGGCCCATCATGTCTACTCCGCCATTCAATCATGGCTTGACTTGACCTCCACAGCCTTCTGTGGCAAACAATTCCACAGATTTACCACCCTCTGACTAAAGTAATTCCTCCTCTCCTTCCTAAAGGAACGTCCTTTAATTCTGAGGTTATGACCTCTAGTCCTAGACTCCCAGCAGTGGAAACATCTGCTCCAATCCACTCTATCCAGGCCTTTCACTATTCGGTACGTTTCATTGAGACCCCCTCATTCTTCTAAACTGCAGCGCGTACAGGCCCAGTGCTGTCAAACACTCATCATATGTTAAACTAATCCCCTCTGCCTAAATCACATGATTTATATCACTCAATTCCTTCATATCTATGTGCCCACTATCATATAGGTCTCCAGCACCACTTTACAATTTTTCCTAGGTCATAATCTATTTAACAAGACCCTCAGATATAAAGCAGTAAGAATTACTCTAATTATTGCAACTATTTTTTTTAAGCTGATGTTTTTATTTACAACTCCAATTAATACGTTTTTTGTACAGTTCTAGCAGTGAGCCCTTGACAGCTGTCATTGCAATAGAGTTATTATGCAACACATAAGGCCTTGCATTCCTCTAATTGTTCCCAGTAACCTTACTGCTAGGAGTTTTATTCCAATTACTTTAGTGAAGGAAAATGATGTTATTGTTTTCCGAGGTCGTCTTTACATCTAAAATGCATTACTATAGTAACTCCACGTACTTCACACTATCATGATCTGGTTTACTTAGATTTACTGATTTAATTTTGGTTTAGTTTAGAGATGCAGCATGGAAACAGGTCCTCTGGCCCCCGAGTCCGCACTGACTTGCGATCCCAGCACACGTACACTATCCTACATACTAGGGACAATTTACAATCTAACCAAACCAATTGACGTACAAACCTGTACATTTTTGGAGTGTAGGAGGAAATGAGAGATCCCGGAGAAAACCCACGCAAGTCACAGGAAAAACGTACAAACTCCATACAGACAGCACCCGTAGTCATGATCGAACTCGGGCTGTAAGGCAGCAGCTCTACCGCTGCGTCACCGTGCCAGCCTTAATAATTCACTGTATATTCATTGTTGTTGTTGGTGTCATTGTTTTTCTATCTAATGTGCCCATAAAGCTGAAACGACCAAGATGTTCACTGTGTAATAAAAAGTTTATACCACAGATAGACGCAAAATGCTGGGGTAGCTCAACGGATTAAGCAGCATCTCTGGAGAAAATAGAAAGGTGTCGTTTTGGGCCGGTCCTTATTTTGTGATTATCTGAAGAATGTCATTGCTCCATTTCATAACTGTTGTATATGATAAATAAACACTTGTGTACAAGAAAGACACAATGGAGTAACTCAGTAGGTCAGGCAGCATCCCTGGAGAACATGAATGGGCGATGTTTCGGGTTGGGACCCTTCTTCATCCAAAACTTCGCCTATCCATGTTCCCCAGGGATGCTGTATGGCCCACTGAGTTGCTCTTACATTTTGTGTCCTTCTTTGATATAAATCAGCATCTGCAATTCCTTGTCATTATATTAAAATCGATTGGTAAGAGTATCAAGGGTTATTTGGAAAAGGTAGGAGAATGGGGTTGATAAGGATAGATAGATCAGCATTGGTTGAATGGTGGAGTAGACTCGATGGGCCGAATGCCCTATCCTGCTCATATGACTTATCAACTTATAAAACATGTGCATCTTGTATTTTGTGTATAGTAGTGCCATTTAAAATCAACAAATACTTTTTTTTTTAATGAAGTTAAATTGGTGTTCTGGCTTCTAAGTAAAACATCACCATTGTAATCATCAATGTAGTCAAAAATATTTTATTGTCATATCTACAAAAACAGAACAATTAAATTCTTGCTTCCAACAACACAACAGATTTGTGACACAATTCCCAACAGATTATATAATAAACAAACACATTTTTAAAAATTCAATAAATATACAACCCAATGATGGAGGATGAGGGCACAGTGCCATTTACTCCGGGAAGGGGAGTCAAGAATCAAAGGAGATAGGTTTAAGGTGAGACATGAAAATTTTAATGGGAACCTCAGGGGCCACCTTTTCACAGAGAGTTTGGTGGGTATATGGAACGAGGTGCCAGACGAGGTAGTTCAGGCAGGTACTAGTTTAGTTTTAGTTTATAGATACAACATGGAAACTGGGCCTTCGGCCTGATGAGTCCATGCCAATTATCATTCATTTTCTCACCCATTCCCTACACACAAGGGGCAATTAATCTACAATCCCGCATGTCTTTGGGATGTGGGAGGAAACTGTAGCACCCGGAAGAAACTCATGAGATCACAGGGAGAATGTGCAAACTCCACACAGACAACACCCGAGATCAGGAACAAATCTGGGACTCTGGCACTGTGAGGCAGCAGCTCTACCCGCTGCGCCACTGTGCCACATCTGGCTTACCATACGACATTTAAAACACACTTGGACAGGTACATGGAAAGGAAAGATTTAAAGGGATATGGGCCAAACATGGGCAGAAAAGACTAGATTAGATGGGGCATATTAGTCAGTATGTTGGTTGAGGGCATGTTTCTGTGCTGTATGAATCTAATATGAGCCAAACACAGGCAAATGGGTGTAGCTTAGATGGGGCACCTTGACTGGCATGGATGGTTTAGTCAGCAGGGGCATGATGGGCCAAAAGGCCTATTTCCATGGTGTATGGTTCTATGCAGAATAAGTTACCTTTAGAGCTTAATAGCTGTACTGTTGGGAAGCAGGATTGTGTTTTAAGCCCAGTTACATGTGCAGAGAGCACAACTCACTGGCCTTCCTCTGTCGGTGCAGGTTGAAGTCACGTTGCAGCAGAATTCACAAACCCAGTGGAGCGCATTGCAGGTTGAGGAATAAATATCAGTCAGATTACCAGGGCAGGTCCGTTTATCATCAAAATCGTATTGTGGGATCAACAAACAGTTAAGAGAGGAGATGGTATTCAACTGCACTCCCTTAGTACTGTACTGAATCATAAGCATCTGGTGTGCAGAACAGATAAGTGTAGTTAAGCCGTTTGAAAAAGGGTCCCAACCCGAAAAAGTACCTGCCTATTACCTCCATGCAAATGTCACTAGTCCAGAATGCCAACTTGGTTAGCACAGACAATTGGGGCGGAAAGGCCTTTTTCCTTGCTGTGCACTTTGATGACCTATGACTCTAGGCTCTCTAGATGCATCCAATGAACAAGATAAATAATAATCACACCAATTGACAAATAAAATGCAATGTATACTCTTGAAAATCAGTGGAATTTTTTGAACCAACAGAATGGAAACAGGCTCGTTGGCCCTAATCATCCATGCCGGCCGAGATGTCCATTCTACACTTGACCCACCTGCTCGCATTTGGCTCATGTCCCTCTAAACCTTTCCTATCCATGTACCTGTCTGAATGCCTTTTCAGTGCTGTTATGGTAACTAGTTTAGTTCATTATTGTCATGTGTACAGAGGTACAGTGAAAAGCATTTGTTTGTGTGCTATACACAAATACAAGATAATTAGTGTTGGATGGCCACACCCATTGGTGAACAAATGCATTGTATACTCTTGAGAATCAGTGGAGTATTTTGAACCAACTGTGCTGCTTAACGAGTTGCAGTTAAATAACTCAGAAGATTGGGTTGGAACCAAATGCAAGATCCAGCAACTTCTTCCATCAAATGTCAGGTCACTTTTTCAGAGAATCAAAAATCGTTTGGTCAAAAATAGTTTGGACATACAAATTACGTCAATGAATTCGTATCACATCAGAGTATCAGTAAAAGAACACAAAGTGCTGGAGTAACTCAACAGGTCAGGCATCATCTCTGGAGAACATGAGCGGGTGACGTTTAGGGTCGGGCCCCTTTATCAGACTCCAGAATTCTTCAGAATCCAACAGATAGCTCACCAATCAACTTTGACAAAGATAGTAATCTCCATTTTACAGCTCCATTTCATCATCATCGCAAATCCGTTGCTCAATACAATTAATTCACATGATAACATTAAAAAGAATATTAACATATATTTTTGAAACATGCAATTATTTTCAAAGTGGTGCGTGACCAGAAGGTAATAAATTATGTTTGTAAAGCAACATGTTTTTACCTCAGGGCATTGTTAAATCATTTACAACATACTTCTGAAGGGAGGTTTAGAGATTGGATGAGCCTGAAAATGTTTCTGGAATAACTGCGTCCACTAATTGAAGTCTAAACAGAGTGAGGCCACAGGCAAGCCAAGTGGTCGTGATTCCTCGATCAAACAGAAAGCATTTTATCGGGATGCAACACAACATGCTTTGGGAACAGCTCCATGCCAGAGCCCCAGAAATTGCAGAGAATTTTGGACGCAACCCAGACCATCACGCAAACCAACCTCCCTTCCATTGAATCCATCTATGCCTCACGCTGCCTCGGCAAGGCCACCAGCATAATCACGGATGAGTCTCACCCTGGCCACTCCCTCTTCTATCGCTCTCCCATCAGGCAAATGGTACAGAAGTGCGAAAAGGCACACCTCCAGATTCAGGGATAGTATCATTACAGCTGTTATCAGGCAACTGAACCGTCCTATCACCAACTAGAGCAGGGGTTGGCAATCTTGCTCCGCATAGGGGCCAGGACCCATGTCTGAGAGCGGATGGCGGGCCACATCTATTGCCATAGTTAATAAATAGAGGCAATAATAATACATAATAACTAAATTAGTAATTAGTCATAATACATACTGATACTACATACATTAGTAATAATACATACTAATAATATATACTAACTAGTGTGACAATTGGTGTTGTTTTTCGCATTTGTTTTCACATGTTTTTCAATTTTCTGCAGTTCCCAGAAATCTCATGCGCCCCAGGACTGGCTGCAGTTCCCAGTTCGGCTCGCCTGCCCTGGGACTGGCTGTAGTGTCCTGGTCGCCTGCGTGCCCCGGGACTGGCTGTAGCGCCCAGATCGGCTTGCGTACCCGGGACTAGCTGCAGTTCCCAGATCCCTCGCGTGCCCCAGCGACTGGCTGCAGTTCCCAGGTCACCTGCATGCCCTGCGACTGGCTGCAGTTCCCAGGTCGGCTCGCATCCCCGGGGCTGGCTGCAGTTCCCAGGTCGGCTCGCATCCCCGGGACTGGCTGCAGTTCCCAGGTCGGCTCGCATCCCCGGGGCTGGCTGCAGTTCCCAGGTCGGCTCGCATCCCCGGGACTGGCTGCAGTTCCCAGGTCGGCTCGCATCCCCGGGACTGGCTGCAGTTCCCAGGTCGGCTCGCATCCCCGGGGCTGGCTGCAGTTCCCAGGTCGCTCGCATCCCCGGGCTGGCTGCAGTTCCCAGGTCGGCTCGCATCCCCGGGGCTGGCTGCAGTTCCCAGGTCGGCTCGTATCCCCGGGACTAGCTGCAGTTCCCAGGTCACCTGCATGTCCTGCGACTGGCTTCAGTTCCCTGATCAGCTCACGTTCCTTGGACTAGCTGCAGTTCCCAGGTCGCGAAAACGAATTGATAAACAATACGTCCAGGGCCGGATTTAGATGAAGAGAGGCCCTAAGCTATTTCACTTGTGAGGCCCCCGCCCCCCCAATCCCCCACCCCCACGACTAGAGGACCATGACCACCCGACAGTGACAGTGTGCCACTTTTAGATCCTACTGTATGTTGTCATTAAACAGTTGGTTTTAAAATACATATTGGATTCACCGCAGAGCGGGTGATGCCTTACCTGGATCGCCGTTTGAAGCTCTGGAGTGTTGGGCCTGCTGTTTCAACATCATGGAGCTGTGGTTTGCGGAGCTCCCAGCCTCAGATATCGTGGTGCCCTGGGATCCCTTTGCCGAGGGCCGCCAGCGTGAATCTCTGCCCTGCCCAGCCTGTGGACTTCGGGTGGTGCGGGAGGGAAGGGAAGAATTGACCAGGGCGTTGCGGAGGGAGCGGTCTTTGCGGAAAGCAGACGGGGGGGTGGGGAGATGGGAAGATGTGGCGAGTGGTGGGGTCACGTTGGAGGTGGCGAAAATGACGGAGGACTATTTGTTGCATGTGACGGCTGGTGGGGTGAAAGGTGAGGACTAGGGGGCTCTGCCCTTGTTACGAGTGGGGGGATGGGGAGAGAGAGCAGTCTTACGGGGCATGGAAGAGACCATAGTGAGAGCCTCATGTGTAGTGGGGGAGGGGAATCCCCGTTCCCTGAAGAAGGAGGACATTTCCGATGCCCTGGTGTGAAACACCTCATCCTGGGAGCAGATGCGGCGTAGACGGAGGAATTGGGAGTAGGGGATGGAGTCCTTACAGGAAGCACGGTGGGAAGAAGAGTAGTCTAGATAGCCATGGGAGTCAGTGGGTTTATAGTGGATGTCGGTCAGAAGTCTATCACCTGAGATGGAGATAGTAAGGTCAAGAAATGGTAGGGAAGTGTCGGAAATGGTCCAGGTGTATTTGAGTGCCGGATGGAAGTTAGTGGTGAAGCGTATGAAGTCAGTCAGTTGTGTGTGGGTGCAGGAGGTAGCACCGAAGCAATTGTCGATGTAACAGAGGTAGAGGTCGTGGATGGGGCCATGGTACGCCTCGAACAAGGATTGTTCGACGTACCCGACAAAGAGGCAGGCATAGCTGGGCCTATGCGCGTGTCCATAGTTACGTCTTGTATTTGGAGGAAATGGGAGGAGTCAAACGAGAAGTTATTGAGGATAAGGACCAACTCCGCTCGGCGGAAGAGAGTATCAGTGGACAGGTATAGGTTGATTCTCCGTTTGAGGAAGAACCGGAGGGCTTTGAGACCATCCTGGTGGGGGATGGAGGTGTATAGTGACTGGACGTCCATGGTGAAGATGAGGGGATGGGGGCCTAGAGAATGGAATGCCCGGAGACAACGGAGAATGTCTGAGGTGTCTTGAACATAGGTAGGGTGGGATTTAACCAGGGGGGATAGAATGGAGTCAAGGTATGTGGAAATAAATTCGGTAGGGCACGAATAGGCAGAGAAATCGGGCTGTGCGGGGCTGGGGAACGATGAGGTTGGAGGCTCGGGGGAGCAGGAAGCCGGAATGGATGAAGACAGTGCTGGTGCTAGAGATAATGGCCTGGTACTCGTCTGTGGGGTCATGGTCCAGGGGTAAATAGGAGGAGGTGTCCGAGAGTTGGCGTGTGACCTCAGCTTTGTAGAGATCGACGCGCCAGACTACCATGGCACCTCCCTTGTCGGCAGGTTTGATAACCCAGTCTGGGTTGTTGTGGAGTGAGTTGATGGCAGTACGTTCAGGGGGCAGAGAGATTAGAGTGAGACAGGGGAGTAGAGAAGTTGAGGTAGTTGATGCCCCGCCGGCAGTTTTGGATAAAAAGGTCTAAAGCCGGGCCATGGGGGGGGGGGGGCATCCACGAGGAAGGGGTTCGTTGGTGACGGGAAAAGGGATCATCAATAGGGGGCAAGGACTCCTTCCCATGGAAGAACGCTGTGAGGCAGAGGCATTGGTAGAAGAGCTCCAAGTCGTGGTGGGCACGGAACTCATTGAGGTGGGGACACAGGGGGACAAAGGTAAGTCCTCTGCTGAGGAGCGACCATTCGGTGTCGGAGAGGGGGAGATCAGGAGGGATGGTGAACACACGGCAGGGATGAGGGTTGGGGCCGGAGGAAGGCAGGTGAGTGAACTGAGGCCGAGGCGATGTCTGGTGGGGGGGTGGTGGGTGGTCAGGGAAGAGGGGGGCATGAAGACTGTAGTGTATGTGGGGAAGTGCAGGGGTCACATAGTCAGAGGGGGATGGGGAGGACACAGTGGAACAGCCACTGAGGTTACCAGGTTGAGGGTGACTAGCACTATGACCCAGTGCAGTCAAACCCAGGGGAGTGGGAATCAGCAGCGTGGAGGCTTCAGGCCTGGTGCGGAGTCCAGGCTGCAGCTAAGGCGACGGCTGCAGGCTGCTGGAGGGCGGTGGAGTGGCGAGGGTCGGCGGACCCAATGGTAGGAGTCCTTGGGCAGTAGAGTCCGGGTCGGCGGGCGATGCGTGGGAGGTCCCGGTGGGCGAATGGTCGGTGGAGTGGTGCAGTTCGGCCAGCCCGGTGAGGCGACGAGGTCAGTAGGGTGCAGTGCGGCGGCCATGTTCGGCGAGCCCCGGTCCGGCCCCGATGTTCGGTAGGTTCGGTCCGGCGGCGATGTTAGATGGGCCGGGTGCGGCGGCAATGTTGGGCGTGCCCAGTGCGAGGTGGGTCGGCCAAGTGCGCCGGCGAGGTGGGTAGGCCCCAGATGCGGCGGCGAGGTGGGTAGGCCCCCAGATGCGGCAGCGAGGTTCGGTGGGGGGAAAGGGTTAAATAAACTACATACCTTTTGCTTTGTCCTGCACTTCCAATGATCCAAGGATCTGTGGAGCAAATTCTTATCCACACCAAATATATACCTCACCTGCATTTTAATCCCCCCCCACACCACCAAAGCCTCCGGAATCGCAAGCACTGCACCACTGATGGTAGGTTTTGTAACAACGCCACTATCGCACAGCGCCACTGATGGTAGGTTTTGTAACAACGCCACTCTCTCAAAAGTTTTATATACCTTGGTGGAGAGAGCAGAGGCCCCCCTAGATCTCGAGGACCCAAGCTTAAGCTTGTCTCGCTTATACGTAAATCCGGCCCTGAATACATCTGCGGGCCGGATGATTTTGGGTTAGGGGCTGGATCCGGCCCGAGGGCCGTATGCGCTGACCCCTGAACTAGAGAGTGGTCCTGAGCTACTATCTACCTCATTGGAGACCCTTGGACTATCTTTGATTGGACTTTACTGGAGTTTATCTTTACAGTATTCCCTTTATCATGTATTTGTACATTGTGGACAGCTTGTTTATAATCATGTATTGTCTTTCCTAGTTAGCATGGAACAAAAGCGTTTCACTGTACCTGGGTGCACATGACAATCAACTAAACTCAAACTCACTGACCACTGTGACAATCCAGAAAACAATACACAAAGTGCTGGAGTTACTCAGCATGTCAGGCAGCATCTCTGGAAAACACTTTTAGGTCATAACTCACTAAACCACCCCCAAACCCTGTCTATACCCCACTCGCTTCATCACATCTGGAATCCCACCAACCCCCCTGTCCCCTGTTACTTTCTCTCACTCTGGCTTTACAATCTCCAACTCTTCAATCCTTTCCCTCACCTTCCTTCCTTATCTCTAGCTTTTGTTCCAACCATCTGTGCATCATAAAACCCACTTTGCCTATGTCGTCCTCTCACCTGCCATGTTTTGTCCTGCAACTCCCCTTTTCCAGCTTTCTTTTCCCACCCCCCATCCCCCTACAATCAGTCTGGATAAGCGTCCCGGACCGAAATGTCACCAATCCATTTTCTCCAGAGATGCTGCCTGACCCACAAAGTTACTCCAGAATTTTGTGTCCTTTTACTAACACTTTGTTGAGGATGAATTAGTCTAATTCATTTACATTTGTGTGGAACAATTTTTGACCAAACGATGTTTAATTTCCTGAAGAAATTAAAGTTTCTTCCCAGTTGTTATCAACAACTAAAGAGCAGTCCTAACCTACTAGGTACCACATTGAAGACCCTCGGACTAATGCTAATCGGTCCTTACTGGACTTTATGTTGCACTAAACATTATTCCCTTCATCCTGTGACTGCTCGATTGTAATCATTATAGTCTTTCCGATGACTGGTTAGCACGCAACAAAAAACCTTTTCACTGTACTTCAGTACATATGACAATAAACTAAACTAAATTAAACTACCTGACATTTGATGGAAGAAGTTGCTGTATCTTGCTTTCTTCGCCAAGCCTATCTTCTAACTTGATTTTGCCAGCTGGGCAACAACTGGTTAAATATGATTCTTGACTGCAACTCATTTGGCAGCACAATGTTGGGTTCAAAATAGTCCATTGATTTTCTTTTTTTTAATTTTTTTTAAATTAGAAATATATATTATGGTAAAAACATTTCATATGTATCAATCATACATTATTCATATTATCAATTGTGGATTCATTCTGCTTCTAATTTTTTTTTATATAGTTAGAAAGTAAGAAAGAAAGAAAGAAAGAAAGAAAGGAAAAATAACCCCACAAATGTCAAGATTTTAAAAAAAGAATGGAATGATTTACTAATAATACATCATTGGAGATAGGTTCGAAGATTATAAAGTATAACTTTTCATCTAATCCTGAGTTTAAGTTTCAGTTAGATTCCCGTGCCGAACCAATCTACCCCTTCAAATAATTGATGAATGAAGACCATATTCTAACAAAAAGTTATTGTTTGTCCATTAAGACAAATCTGATTCTTTCCAGTTGTAGGGTCTCCGACATTTCCGTAATCCACATTTTAATTGTGGGGGTTATAGGGGCTTTCCAGAATTTTAATATTAATTTCTTCACAGTTATTATACTGTAGTCTAGAAAGTTTATTTGGCTTGTTGTGAGTGTTAGACTTTGTTCTGATATTCCAAGTATTATCAGTTTTGAGTCGGGGTCCAATTTAGTATTAACAACTTCAGAAATAGTCCATTGATTTTCAAGATATACAGTGCATTTTGTTTACCAATTGGTGTGACCATCCAACGCTAATTGCCTTGTATTCATGTCTTTTCTTTGACTGAACAGTACACAAACAAAAGCTTTTCACTATACCTCGGTTAATGTGACAATAATATACTACACAAATCTAGTTGAGAGATACTATAACAGCATTTAAAAGGCATTTGGGCAGGTATATGAGTAGGAAAGATTTAAAAGGACATAGACCAAACATAGGCAAATGGGATTACGGTAGTTTAGATGGGGCATCTCGGTCGGCATGGATGACTTGGGCCAAAGGGACTGTTTCCGTTCCATCTGACTCATCAGTCAGAAGAATATGTTGTAGTAACTCAGCAGGTCAGGCAGCATCTCTGGAGAGAAAGGATGGGTGACGTTTCAGGTCAGGACTGAACTCTGAAGGGTCCTATTTACTCCCTCCATAGATGCTGCCTGACTCTTTAAGTTCCTCCAGCATTTTGTGTCTTTCTTTTTGTAAACCTGCACCTGCAGTTCCTTTAATTCAGATTCAGATTCCTTTATTGTCATTCAGACCTTTCGGTCTGAACGAAATTTGTTACCTTGCAGTCATAACATGTAATAAATTAAAACAAAACACACAATAAACACATAATTTAACATCCACCACAGTGAGTTCACCAAGCACCTCCTCACTGTGGTGGAAGGCAAAAGTCTTAAAGTCATTGTCATTTTCCCCTACTTGTTCCCCCTCTGTACTGAGGCAATCCAGGCCTTCGATGTCATCGTCCACCAGGCCCGCGGCCGAGCCTCCGAAGCCAGGCCGCCACCGCCGCCGCCGCCGCCGGAACGCCGGAACACCACCACAGCCCCCAGCCAGGATCGACCACTGGAACGCTGGAGCCGCCGGAGCTCTGAAGCCGGGCCGCCGCTGGAGAGCCGCTGGAGCGCCGCAGCCGGGCCGCTGCTGGAGCACCGCTGGAGAGCCGCTGGAGCGCCGAAGCCCCGAAGCCGGGCCGCTGCTGGAGCACCGCTGGAGCAACTGCTGGAGCCGCCGGAGCTCCGAAGCCGGGCCGCTGCTGGAGCACCTGCTGGAGAGCCGCTGGAGCCGCCGGAGCGCCGAAGCCGGGCCGCCGCTGGGGCACCTGCTGGAGAGCCGCTGGAGAGCCGCTGGAGCCGCCGGAGCGCCGAAGCCGGGCCGCCGCTGGAGCACCCGCTGGAGAGCCGCTGGAGAGCCGCCGGAGCCGCCGGAGCGCCGAAGCCGGGCCGCCGCTGGAACACCCGCTGGAGAGCCGCCGGAGCGCCAATGCCGGGCCGCTGCTGGAGCACCGCTGGAGAGCCGCCGGAGCGCCAATGCCGGGCCGCTGCTGGAACACCCGCTGGAGAGCCGCCGGAGCGCCGAAGCCGGGCCGCTGCTGGAGCACCCGCTGGAGAGCCGCCGGAGCGCCAATGCCGGGCCGCTGCTGGAGCACCGCTGGAGCAACTGCTGGAGCGCCGAAGCCCCGAAGCCCCGAAGCCGGGCCGCCGCCGCCGCCGCTGGAACACTGGAGCTCTGAACGCTCGCCACAGCTCCAAGGCCACCAGCTCCGCCATTAGGCCTCAGCACAGACGGAGACGGTGACGGGGGACACGACAAGAAAAGGTCGCATCCCCCCGAAGGGAGAGACTAAAACCTTGTTTCTCCCACCCTCCCCCCCCCCCACACAAACACAGCCTAATAAACCAAAACAAAAGGACGAAAAAAAAGAAAAAAACAGACGGACTGCAGGTGAGCCGCAGCTGCCACGCAGCGCCGCCACTTCCGGATGCTGGAATCTTAATGCTCAAGATTCCAGCAACTGCAGACTCACGTGCCTCTGAATATGTGAAATATATGGTCCAGAATTTTAAAGCTCAGTGGTGTACGAGGAAACATACAAATCCAGAGCAAACAGGAGAACAAATGCATTATTGTTAGCACACAGGGCCACGAGAAAAATACATTATCAGCAGTGCACCTTTTTCAAAGGGGGTTTATAAACAGTCTATTGACCTTATCATTGGTATCTCTTTCACCAGGGAAGAAGAATTCCTTTAAACCTCAAGCCATGCTTGAGATTTTTTATGCTCCATTCTATCATTCTGTATTCAAAGATTACCAGAAAGATTATGATCTGTAGAACAGCTTATCGTGTCTCTCTGAGATGTCTCAAACTCTTTTATATGCAATGAATTACTTTGAAACACAGTGAGACAGAAGAAGGCCCATGACACATTGAAGCGGCATGGTGGCACAGCGGTAGACGCGCTGCCTTCCAGTGCCAGACCTGACTACAGGTGCTGTCTTGTATGGAGTTTGTACGTTCTCCCTGCGACCGTGTGGGCATTCCCTGGGTGCTCCGGTTTCCTCCTACAATCCAAAGATGTACAGGTTCGTAGGTTAATCGGCTTTGGTAAAGATTGCAAATTGTTCCTAGTGTGTAGGATAGTGCTGGTGTACAGGGATCACTGGTCGGAGCGGACTCGGTGGGTCGAGGGGCCTGTTTCTGCATTTTATCGATAAACTAAACATTGGTTTTGCAGGAGGTGGGGTTGCAGACATATTGGGGTGCAACCTGTTATATTACTCAGTGTGACTGTAGGCATCTTAACCAGCCATTGAACCAGCCAGGAACTTGTTCTTGTTCTTGCAGATGCTGGTCATAGAATCATAGTGTGAAAACCAATCCTTTGTTCCCAACTTGCCCACAATGACCAACATGCCCAACACTGGTATCAACACTGGTATCACAATGATCAACAATGACCAACACTGGTATCACCTGCCTGTGTTTGGCACTTAACCCTCTAAACCTATCCTATCCATGTACCTGTCTAAATGTTTCTGAAACATTGTGAACGTTTCTTAAACCTGCCTCAACTACCTCCTCCGGTAGCTCATTCCATATATCTACCACCCTCTGTGAAAGTTGCCCCTCCGGTTTCTAGTAAATCTTTCCCCCTCACCTTAAAACTATGTCTTCGATGTTGCTCCTCTGGGTAAAAGACTTTGCATTTGGGTTCCTCCAGCACTCCGTTACTCACAAAGATAGACAAATAGCGCTGGGGTAACACAGCGGGTCAGACAGCATCTCTGGAGGGAAAGAATGGGTGACATTTAGGTCAGGACCCTTCTGCAGACTGGGACGGAACTGGAGGTAATACAATTGCTGGAACAGCACACATCATATTTTGTTTGGGCATGATTTCTCCAATTTCAAGTAATACCTGCATTTCCTACCCCCCCCCCCCCCCCCCCCCCCCCAGCCCAACCTGAAAAGTCATCCATCCTTTTTTTCCGGGGATGCTGCCCGAGCCGTGAGTTACTCCAGCATTTTGTGTCTATCTTCGGTATAAACCAACAACTGCAGTTCCATTCAACACACTTTGTTTCTCACTCCAGATTCCATCATCTGCAGTCTCTTGCGTCTCCACATGTTTTAGGGATGTGGGAGGAAACCAGTGCCACCTGAAGGAAATCCACAGGATCACAACGAGAATGTGCAAACTCCACTGAGACAGCACCAGAGGGCAGGATCGAACTGGGTCACTGGAGCTGTGAGGCAGAGGCTCCACCAGACATGCCATTGTGCCGCCCCTTAATGCCCCTTTTAAATTCTCCAGATTGCCATTTGCCCAGAGCATCCAGTGCTGGGACCCCAGCTATTTACAATATATATTAATGATCTGGATGAGGGAATTGAAGGCAATATCTCCAAGTTGCGGATGACACTAAGCTGGGGGGCAGTGTTAGCTGTGAGGAGGATGCTAGGAGACTGCAAGGTGACTTGGATAGGCTGGGTGAGTGGGCAAATGTTTGGCAGATGCGGAATAATGTGGATAAATGTGAGGTTATCCACTTTGGTGACAAAAACAGGAAAGCAGAAAGCATCTAAATGGTGGCCGATTAGGAAAAGGGGAGATGCAGCGAGACCTGGGTGTCATGGTACACCAGTCATTGAAAGTAGGCATGCAGGTGCAGCAGGCAGTGAAGAAAGCAAATGGTATGTTAGCTTTCATGGCAAAAGGATTTGAATATAGGAGCAGGGAGGTTCTACTTCAGTTGTATAGGGTCTTGGTGAGACCACACCTGGAGTATTGCGTACAGTTCTGGTCTCCAAATCTGAGGAAGGACATTATTGCCATAGAGGGAGTGCAGAGAAGGTTCACCAGACTAATTCTTGGGATGTCAGGACTGTCTTATGAAGAAAGACTGGATAGTCTCGGTTTATACTCTCTAGAATATAGGAGATTGAGAGGGGATCTTTTAGAAACTTACAAAATTCTTAAGGGGTTAGACAGGCTAGATGCAGGAAGATTGTTCCCGATGTTGGGGAAGTCCAGGACAAGGGGTCACAGCTTAAGGATAAGGGGGAAATCCTTTAGGACCGAGATGAGAAATACTTTTTTCACACAGAGTGGTGAGTCTCTGGAACTCTCTGCCTCAGAGGGTAGTTGAGGCCAGTTCATTGGCTGTATTTAAGAAGGAGTTAGATGTGGCCCTTTTGTGGCTAAGGCGATCAGGGGGCATGGAGAGAAGGCAGGTACGGGGGATACTGAGTTGGATGATCAGCCATGATCATATTGAATGGCGGTGCAGGCTCGATGGGCCGAATGGCCTACTCCTGCACCTAATTTCTATGTTTTTATGTTTCTATCAATCCTACACCAAACTTACTGAAATTTGCTAAATGATAAGCAATGAGTCTGTTATTTATTTTCTTATTTCTCGATCAGTACAATCTGCCATTTTATGCACTACCCTCCCATCAGTGGAAACTTTTGCTTATTAGTAGGTCGCCAATCAGTAGATATAGCCCACAGATGGTCTTTTTATCTGTCTCAGCAGTTGAAACGTCACCTCAGTATTTGCTTGTCTTTCCGTTGACTGGATTGCACGCAACAAAAGCTTTTCACTGTACCTCTGTACAATAAGCTAAACTCAAACTCCAAATGAGTCTATTTTATTTCTCCCCTCTTTCCCTTCCCTTGTATTTTTCCACCCACTACCCATGCCTCCAGCTTTACAATTCACTCTATTTATTTCTTCCTGCCTTCCTTTTATTCTTTGTTTCTGGTAATTATATACTAATTGTAATGAAAGGGAACTGCAAATGCTGGTTTATAACAAAGATAGACACAAAATGCTGGAATAACTCAACAGGGCAGGCAGCATCTCTGGAGAAAATGGATTGGTGATGTTTTGGGTCTGAAGAAGGGTCCAGAACTGAAATATCCCTAGATATAAACAAAATGCTGGGGTAACTCAGCAGGTCAGACAGCATATCTAGAGAAAAGGAATATGTGACATTTTGGGTCGGAAACCTAATAGTGCTGCTAAGTTCCCGGTTTGTATTCCTTCGTAATCACCTCATCCACAGCCAACAATGGATCATTGTGGGCTTCACCTTTCCTGAGTCATCACTGCCGGCTCTGATTTGTTCTATACCTTTTCATACTTCTAGTTTCTTCCCCCCCCCCCCCCACTGACCCTAGGTCTGAAGAAGAGTCTCGACCAGAAACATCACCTATTTATTTTCTCCAGATATGTTTCCTGATCCGCTGAATTGCTCCAGCATGATGTGTCCATCTTTGGTTTAAACTAGCATCTGCAGTTCCTTCCTACACACTGAAACATCACCTATCCATGTTCTCCAGAGATACTGCCTGACCTGTCGAGTTACTCCAGCATTTTGTGTCTATCTTTAATAATGAACTAATTATTAGGTGAGATTGATGCTTAACATTTTAAAGTCTATTCCTTCTCCTTCCTGCATCCATCGATCACTTTGAAGAGGCCATCGAAACATTGACCTTAAGTCTGAAGGAGCATGATAAAAAGCAAAGGTTTCTGATTCCCTTTAAATCCTTCCTCTCACAGAGGACACTATTAACAAGCTAAAAACTCACCATCTGCATAATCGCTTCCTAAACCTAATTTGCTTTAACAATCCTAATTAGAATGGCTTGTTATGTTGTCATCTTTAGTTCCCCATTATATACCTAACAACATTTGCCAGCGCACTGACACCATCGTCTGTCGACAGAAAGACCACTAATGATCTCACCAAAGCACTTAATGGTTGCAGCATGTAGGTGGAAAATCTTCAGTCTTATTTTTGGTACTTGCATAATGTGATTGAAATGAATAAGTGCAGGGCAGTCAAAGAGCCAGGGAGTGCTTTGTATATTAATGTTGCATCAACTTGCTCTTTGTTTCTGGAATTAATGTTTTCCCATTACAGACTCTAGTTGCAAGACCGAGTGTGGATGAACAAATAGCCGGGTAGCTACATAAAATTATCCTCTTAATTGAGTCTTGGAATTATACAGCACTGACACAGGCCCTTTGGCCCAACTCATCCATGCCATTGGTTTGATGTTGTTCTTATTTTCACATGTGCACTGAAATCATTTTCTTACAAACAGTCCAGTAGAGTATTGTCATCCCCAAACACATCCCCATTAGCACATTGTACATAAATCGTCTAATGATCCTGCGTGCAAGAGGCACCATGTTTTGGCGCCATTTTCAAAGTCCAGTCCACACTCGAGGTGTTATGAACGGTGTCCATTCCAGGCGAGTCCCAAGCTGCTGCGAGCCTCCAGCCTTCACATTCCTTGGACGTGCGGGTCGGCCTGCAGACCGACGTCCTCTCCTCACCCGTCCATCTTTGTGCCTCGGGGGGTGGGAACCCCCCGCAGCTGACCATGAGGGCATGGTAGGCCAGAACCCAGTTCCCTCTCCACTCCTAATGGCCTTGTTCCTCGCCAGCCTCATACTTCGTCATGGGCAGCTCTAATCTTCGGGAGATGAGCAGTGGATGGCTCGCTGGGCTCCCAGGCCGTGGTTCGCCGGGTTCTCTGATCTGGGGCCGGTTTGATCCTGTCTACGGGTGCTGTCTGTACAGACTTTGTATGTTCTCCCTATGACCCTGTCGGGTTTCTGCTGCATGGTTTCCTCCCATACTCCAAAGATGTACAGGTTTATAGATTAATTGCCTTCTTTATACTTTACTTTAGACTAGAGATACAGCATGGAAACAGGCCCTTCGGCCCACCGAGTCCTTGCTGACCAGTGATCACCCCTACACTAACAGTATCCTCTACACTAGGGATTATTTACAATTTTACTGAGGCGAATACCATTAAAAAAAAGTGTAAATTGTTCCTAATTGTAGAGCATTGATAGCGAAAAGGTGATCACTGTTTGGTGCGGACTCAGTGGGCCGAAGGGCCTGCTTACACGTTGTATTTCTAAAGTAATTTCAGGAAAGATAACGGTCACCTCAACTTGGATCAGTCTGTGCGGCTGATCTGAAGACACAAGAGACTGCACGTGCAGGAACCTTGATCAACAACATTTTTCTCTGGGTGCTCCGGTTTTCTCCAACACTTGAAGGATATACAGGTTTGTAGGTTAATTGGCTTTGGTAAAACTGTAAATTGTCCCTAGCGGGTGTAGGATAGTGTTAGTGTGCGGGGACCGCTGGTTGGCGCAGACTCGGTGAGACGAAGGGCCAGTTTCCGCTCTGTATCTCTGGACTGAACTAAATTAAATACAAAGTGCTGGAGAAACTCAGAGGGTTAGGCACCATCTGTGGAGAGGAATGGGCAGCCGGTATTCACATTTGGACCTTTTTTCAAGCCCATTGATCTCTTGATCTTATTGTTGCTAGGGTGGAACTGCGCACAAATTCCATTGCGCAGAATTAACTCCATATAATATAATTTGTCCCATTTATATTAGGGATGATTTATTCTTTAAATGTTCTTAATGTTGTTTTAATGAATAAGACCTCATTTCTTTGCGATTCTTGCTGCCATGTCAATGTTTTTGTGTGTGGATTGAAAGATATAAAGGAATCCAATTGTACTTGGGAAAATTTGAAATAGTTTTTATTCTTATCGTAATGCATCATAATGTATCAGTGTTCACTTTCCTTTTTATTATGAGGCTGTTTCAAAGATATATCACAGTTTTACAAATATACAGCACAAAAGGAATCTCAGCAAGGTATTCATTCAATGCTGCCTGGTCACACCAAAGGCATTAATAATCCGACCCTCTTTTATTGCTTCATGATCCGTTATTCAATAGCAATTTATTATTCATTGTTTATTGCATAAATTTGAATGTAATTAGGCATATAGTCAGGCTTATTCAAGTATATGTCAAAACCACACATGGAATATAAGAGCAACAATCTCCTTATAATTCACTTCCTTTATGTAGGTTAATGATAATTCCACCTATTTTCAATCATAACTAGATCAATCCCCTTCTCAGTCTATGCAGATGATATGGGAGAGGGTCCCTAACAAAGGACGTCCGAGTGGCCTAATTCTGCTCCTATTTCTTATGGTCTTACAGTAGAATGGGATTGAGATGAGAAAGTAGATCAGCCATGATCGATTGGTAGAGAAGGCTCTATGGGCCAAATGGCATAATTCTGTTCATAAGTCTTATGGTCTTATGCTGTCACAGAAACTTTAATTTTAGACAGACTTTAGAGTTATAGCATAGAAACAGGTCCTTCAGCCCACTGAGTCCGCACCGACTAGTGATCATCACTTACACTAACACTATCCTACACACTCGGGACAATTTACAATTTCACGGAAGCCAATTAACCTACACACCCGCATGTCTTTGGAGTGTGGGAGGAAATCAGAGCACCCAGAGAAAACGCACGCGGTCATAGGGAGGATGTACAAACTCCGTACAGAGAGCACCTGTAACTAGATTCGAACCCAGGTCTTTGGCAATGTAAGGAAGCAGCTCCCCCACTGTGCCACTCTGCTGCTCCAGAAACCGATATAATTCTAATTAGATACAGGCAGATGCTGTTGCTGATAACTGGGGAGTGCAGACCCAAGGCTCACAGCCTTAGGACGGGGATGTTGCCATTTAGAAGGGCGGCACAGTGGCGCTGCTAGTGGAGCCACTACCTCTCAACGCCAGAGACCTGGGTTCAATCCAGACCTCGGGTGCTGTCTGTATGGAGTTTGTACATTACTGTGACCATGTAGGTTTCCTCCTTATGTGGGCTTCACAAAGCTTTTCAGGGGCTTTTAGATAGGCACATGGGTATGCAGGGATGGCGGGATATGGATCACATGTAGGCAGAGAAAATTAACTTGACTTTATGTTAGACACAGACATTGAGGGCTGAGGGGTCAGTTCTTGTTCAGCACTGTTCTATGTTTTAAGTTTGCAAAAATTGGTTATTAGGTACAGATTAGTACAGATAGTTAATTAGTATAAATTTGTACTACAGATACAGATGTAGAAGAGTTCTGACTCAAAACATTACCTATTCTTTTTCTCCAGAGATGCTGCCGGACTCGCTGAGATTCTCCAGCATTTTATGTCTATCTACAGATTCAAAGCATGCCAGACAATAGGGAGTTGCCAGACAACAGAATGCTGGATGAGTGGGAATTTAACATGTATAAATTTAAAGACAACACTAGGTTTTCAGGTTAGGTTAATTGGCTTTGTTAAAAATTATAAATTGTACCTATTGTGTAGGATAGTGTTAATGTGCGGGGATCGCTGGTTGGCTTGGACTCGTTGGGCCGAGGGGCTTGCTTCGTGCTGTTTCCCTAAACTAATCTAAAGTTGCCCAAAGAAGGTTAGCAAGTCAGATGGGATGGAATATTAAAAGAAAATGCAATAAATGCCGAAAAGATTAGGAAAGGAAGCAAAGATCAGAGTATCAGATAAAACCAGCCAACAATATTAAAAAAATGTAAATTAAAATTAGTTAGAGCTTCTAGAGATCATGAGAGAAAGAAAAGATAACATGGTGAGCATTGATTCCATAGAAAGTTAGTCAGCAGATTTAATAATGAGAGAGATGGGAGGTGATTTACTTGGCAAATGTAATTCCTCGTATATGTTGCAAAACATACTTGGCTAATAAAGTATTGTTGTATTGTATTGTATTAAACAAGTATTTTGCGTTGGCTTTCACTAAAATGTTGGTAACTTACAGCATTTATCTATTTTTATTGCATCATAAAGAAAGAGAGTTATTGCAATGAGGGATTTCAATTTCACAAATATTAACTGCGTTGACCTAAGCTTTAAAAGTTCA
The DNA here is from genome assembly GCA_035221665.1 of Okamejei kenojei. Lineage (NCBI taxonomy): Eukaryota > Metazoa > Chordata > Chondrichthyes > Rajiformes > Rajidae > Okamejei > Okamejei kenojei. Next base: position 29,156,692 of record CM069147.1, on the reverse strand, counting down.
AGATTTCTTTGAGGTGTCCAGGACAAATATTTGCTTCAGTGTGTAGATAGACCAATGTGGGAATGAGATATAATAAAAAGGAACTGCAGATGCTGGTTTATACAAACAATAGGCACAAAGTGCTGGAGTAATTGAGCAGGTCAGGCAGCATCTCTGGAGAAAATGGATGGGTGACGATTCGGGTCTGAAGAAGGGCCCCAACTTGAAACGCCATTTATCCATGTTCTTCAGAGATGCTACCTGACCTGCTGAGTTACTCCAGCATTTTGTGTCTATCTTTAATAACAGAAGGTGCTTTGGTTTACTTTAGTTTAGAGATACAGTGTGGAAACAGGCCCTTCAGCCCGCTGAGTCTCTTGGACTGTACCCGCTGGAGTTTAGAAGAGCGGGGAGGGATCTCATTGAAACCTAATGGACAATGAAAAGCCTAGATAGAGGCGATGTGGGAAGGATGGTTCCAGTAATGGGAGAGTCTAGAACAAGAGAGTACATGCTCAGAGTGAAGGACGTACCTTCAGAAAGGAGTAAAGGAGGAATCTCTTAGGTCAGAAGGTGGTGAATCAGTGGAATTCATTGCCACAGAGGGCTGCAGAGGACATGACTGGGTATTTTTAAAGTGGAGTCTAATAGATTCTTGATTAGTAAGGGTGCCAAGGTTATAGGGAGAAGGCAGGAGAATGGGGTTGTGAGGGAAAAGTAGATCAACCATGATTGAATGGGGGAGTGGACTTGATGGGCTGAATTGCCTAATTCTGCTCCTATGCCTTATGGTCGTATGTGGATGTACAGTTCAGGTTACAGAAGGAACAGTGATGATGTTATACAAGGTGAACCAGAACAAAATAGACCAAGAAACTTACTCCTACTCCAAATTCCTATTTCCATTTGTTTCTGTGTTGCAATTCCTATGTAGATTTGTTGGCAAAATCCAACAAAATTCAGACCTTTGTGCTAGGATTTTCCATTGCTAAACAATATTATGAGTTTGATTTTTGATCACAGCATGCAGCAATCTCTCATCCATTTAAACATCTGGATGGTTACATAATTTATTCATGCCTTGTGATTATAGTTATCCCTTAACTAAGATGGTTGAAAACAGATTCTTCAGTTTGTTCTCCAAAGACGATCAAAATCCATAAATATTTTTAGACAGAAAGAAGCCATTTGACCCATTGCATTGATGCAAGCCTAAAATATCCATTTAGTCTGATTGTACTTGGTGGTTCTTGCTCCTGGAGATCATGACATTTTAATTGGTGTGTATGATCTACTTGTACATTAGAGACCACACTGAATGCAGTTCTGGTTACCCAGTTACAAGAAGGATGTCATAAAATTGGAAAGTGTGCAGAAGCCATTCAATGGTTCAATGGTTCCTTTATTATTACATACATTCTTTTTTTTGCATACAAATCATTAAGCCATACATAAGTACAATGCCCAGTAAAGCACCTGATGCATAGCAACAGTCCACTGAACCTTTATGCATGTGTCTTTTTTCTTTGGAGCATAGGAGGCTGAGGTGTAACCATATTGCGGTGTACACAATCATGAGGGGCATGGATAAACTCATAGTCCTTTTCCCATGGTAGAGTGTTATAAAATTAGAAGCATAGGCTAAAGGTGAAAGTGGGGAGATATAAGAGGGACCTCAGGGGCAACCTTTTCACTCAGAAGGTAGTCCATGTCTAGAATGAGCTGCCAGATGAAGCAGTTGAAGCAGATCTCATAGTAAGATTAAACAAGAACTTTCCAGTTTGAAGTTTGATCGTTATTTTATGAGGAGTTACGATGAGGGATTACATGAAGAAGCCCCGCCTGGGCACATAATCCCTCATCGTAAACTCCTCATAAAATAATGATCAAACTTCAAACTGGTAAGTTCTCGTTTAATACTTCACTTGTGACTACGTGAAGATTTTGAAGCTCTATGATTTTCATGCTGTAGATCATTCCATAACACACTGCTTGAGTTTACACAGTAGTGAGTAAATAATATATATTGCTTGAAATTATGCAATAAATATTTTAATATTTTAATAATAATAATAAAAAGAAAAGTAATAACCCCTCTATCCCTGGGGAAATTACAACAAATGTATATGCAACAAAGCAAACAATTTGAACAGAACCCAACACAGCATGTGCAACCCTGGCACTGTGACAACAGGTTTATCATAAAATCTAGAAAAGTTCCTCTTTAGACCATCCTGCGGTCTCCAGAATTTGGTCGAGCTGCACCTTTGCCGCGGACATTGATACCGCCCTTGTGGAGTGAGATTTAAACACATCAGTGTCTACTCCAGTTAACCCAGAACCTGTTTATCCATCTAGAAATAGTTTGTACTGTCACTTTTTTATATGTTTCTTGTGGGTAATGAACATTGGTGTCTCACAATCTCGGACACTCTTAATTCAATATATATTAAATCAGATGCTTAACCACACACAACGTTTAGTTGACAGAGTATGTCTTAAAGATTACATTGGTTCCAGCCTTTCTTGGCTTGCTTTGCTTGCTTAGATCATTGACATAAAACGTCATTTTATCTACAGACAACTGCATTCAATGTAACCGTAACATTTGTAATGTTTGTACTCATTGTGCTGAAATTAATGTCATCAGCATAACCACTTTAAATATTAACTTCTGAAAAGACAGTAACGTAATTGGAGTCCATTGCTGAAGCAATGTGAGAACTATACTAATATCCCAGATTTCTGTATATCTGGGTTTGGTAGGATTTTATTAAAATTCCTCTCATAAATCGGGATATTAACGGATGAGACCCGATAAATTGTCGTTCTAAAAATTGTCCTAAATAGGAGGACAAAGCACTCCGAGCTCCATTAATGGTACTATAACTCAGGTGCAACATAGCAAGGAACTCCAATACATCCGATATGTTTGCAGTATGATAAAATGTATCTGACTGTATACAAAAGATTTCCCATTCCTTATATGAAACATATATTGTTTCTTAGTGCTATATCTCCAAGCTGCAGTTATGACATCCATGGTCCTATCTGACATTCCATCAGAACCTGCAGATTAACAATTAATACGGCCATGTAATGGATAACCTGCTGTTACTGGATGTACCAACATTTACTGCACCTGGGATTTGTCATGAGTGCCTGAATCATCATTCTGAGCACCAATGGGAACAATGGCTGTGTAGTAATAGTCCCTAGATAAGGGACGTATCAGATATTGAACTGATAAGAACAGATACTACACTTGATCTTAGCCAAAAGGCCGAGAAGCAATACCAGTTTAGAACCACCAAACGCCTGCAGCGGAGACTTGCTCTATTTTGGTGACACATCGCTTAATCAGGCAAAATGGCGAAAACATAAATGACTATACTTCCCCAATGTAGCGAGAATACATCCACCGCTAATGCTCATGGGTCTGGCTCCCATGGGACACATTTAGACCACTGGAGATTTAATCCAGACACAACAGATCATCATTTGGTACTGTCTGACAATCATTTTTTAATTTTTATTATTTTTTTTTTTTTTTAACTTTTTGAATTTTAACATTCATTCTGTATTGTCATTGAACTTTTGTGATCTGTTGTCTTACCACAATATAGTCTTCTCCCAAAGCTGTGGTATTGTCTACTCCCAATATCTCCAAATAATTCATACCATGTGTTTGGAGAATTAAATCGTCTTGGACAGTCCATCGACCACCACAACTGGTGTTGCTGTCCTTGGCTCCCCATCTGAGAGCACTCCCATTAGTCTGTAATACCACTGAAGACTACTGAACAAGCACATTTTTACTTCTAGTAACTTGTGCAACATTGAGAATCCATCATTGCAATTCAGCTCAACCTTTTTAGTTGGTAACTGCATGGACCTAATCAATGACCTGCACGCTTTTTACGCTTATTCTCTGGTCTTTGCAGACTTTGATCACTTTACTTTACCACTATCACTTTACCAGTAATCATAGCTACTTCTTGGATGGTGGGATAATGTTTTTTACCAAGACAAGTACAGGAATTTGTAACATCCCAACCTTAATTGTTGGTAAAGTTACTGACATATCAACTGTATTAATGACACACCCCAAATAATCAATTGTTTGGGATGCCTGTAACTTACATGTTGTTTGGATGTACAGAACCTTAGCCTTTCAATAGGCTTATGGTTGCTGAACCCAGTTCTTCAACTGTCTCCCATTTACAATTAACATATCCTCTAGATAAGTCATTACAATGTGATTCTGAGCCCTCATTAACACCAGTGCTGGTTTCAATAATTGTGTGAGCAATCTGAGGGCTGAATTTAACCCATTAGGTAATTCCTTCAGCTGATCCATCCAATTAATTTAAGTACCTGAATAATAAGGCATCTTTTTTAGGTCTAATAACTGCCATATAAGCAGCCTTGTGATAACAACTTTGTTACAGTGTTGAATACTTTTTTTAAATTGCCTATACTGAACTATAAATTTAAGTTTGTGAGTTCCAGAATGACTCTGCAACCCCCATACTTGTGTCTGGGATATATTATCTCTACCTGACGAGTTCCTGGTACATTCAAACACCAAGCCGATCAGATTTAATGCAGAATTACAAAACAATTGTAATCTTACAACCGACCAGAGGTTGTTTCCCAGAAATTCCATGTGTGATGGAATGACGTTTCTGTACTTCCATAAATGAATCAGAAGATCTCCTTCTCTTAATATAGGGGTTCGTATTCAACCTGTTTGTTTTCTCAAAGCAGGGATGAGAAGTTTTATAAGGCAAATATCCTTAATTGTTTGGGCAGTTTTTCATCAATCATAAATCTGGTTATAGCTTGCCCACATAATCCTGCATTTTTTGGGTATAATGTTAGCCAAATGGCAATTTTCATCATGCAATTGGGTTCAAATATGCATTGCAGAGTAACGCAAGCATGTCTTAAAATTATTGGACATTATCGACCCATGTATGTCTTCCCCAAATGCAGTGATGCCAACTGAATATCAGCTAGAGGACATGTTGGAACACATTTCCTGTCCTCGCATCGTTACACTCATTGGTGCCCCATTACTGAGTTACTGTTGGCACCCTGAGCGAGGCACAATATACGGGTTTTATATATTTTTTACTGTTTCAGTCATAACAGTTTCTTGGAGTAGATGAGAAACCAAATAATGTTGGCCGCCAGGTTCATCCATAGCCTCACCAGTCCATACCGATATAGCAAAACTTGGTGCTACATCGGGAACACCTGGAGCGTTTCTATTGTGCTCTGGTGTATACACATGACTAGGGACACCAGCTTCAGGGTCAGTTTCATCCTGCCCTGGTACTCCCGAGTCTATGCTCTAGGAGACTTCATCCAGACCTAAACAAGGCACTGGTGAATGAGATTCTCATTTTTCATAGGCACCATACTCAGTGTATGGAAACTCCTTTCGGAGCCTGCCTTAGAATCTCATGGGTCTTAACAACTTTGTTACAGTGTTATTTAATTGTTTAGAATTTTGAGCATTTTATCTTGCTCTAAATACTTCATTCAGACCTATGTAAGGCACTGGTGAATAAGATTCTCATTCTTTATAGGCACCATATTCAGTGTATGGAAACTCCTTCGGAGCCTGCCTTAGAATCCCATGGGTCTTTAGAACCCTTGACTGGTTAGAATTTGGAGCATTTTATCTTGCTCTAGGGATCTCATCCAGACCTAACCAAGGTACTGGAGAATCAGAATCCCATTTTCATAGGCACCATACTCAGCACATGTAAACTCCTTTGGAGCCTGCCTAACAGGAAGGCATACCTGGGCCAAGAACCCTTGACTAAGTCAAGTGTGGAGCATTTTCTCCATTTCCAGCCTCCCCCACATTCTTGTCCTCCCTTGGAGGAGAGTTACTTTTTTACTGTTTTGTATTAATGCATAACCATATATGTTTAAAATTGTAAATCTGACAGGGACATTCTGCTTGCAGAATATTTGTATTAACCTCAGTATCACATAGGGTTATATACATTTCCATCAAGAAACTGCATCTGGTAACATATAGAAACATAGAAACATATTAGGTGCAGGAGTAGGGTAATGGTGATATACTCAGAGCAGACTTTATTTAACAATTACTGGGTATTTGGAGCCGGCATTTAGCGCAGCCGTAATCTCCAAACCCGATCTAAACAGCAGTAAATAGCGGGAGCTGGCTTTTAAAGCAGCCCTTATCTCCCGATCCGATCCAAATCGGAAACTGCGGTTCCAGCGCGTTCTATTCAATTACCGCAGTTAAATTGTTTAAAAATACATTCACTCTAGCTAGCTCCGTATTTCGAGCCAGAGTTACAGAGTTTTTAAAAATTTTTCAAAATACATCAGCACTCTAGCTGGCTCTGCAGACTTACAGAGTTTAAACCCACTAGCAAGAAAGTTCAACAGCGACTTACCTGCTGGTTAAACTTACGCTGGTGGGAGCTGCGTTCTCCAACCTGTCGGAGCTTCACATGCGTCAACGTAATGCCGAGCATGCGCCAGGCGGGGCTTCTTCACGTAGTCACGTGACTCCAAAGTAAAATTATGATTTTTAAAGGACAAATGGACAGATATTTGTATAGGAAGGGTTTAGAGGGCTCTGGGTCAAATGCAGGCAAGTGTGACTAGACCAGTAAGCCAACTTGGTTAGCACGGATAGGGTGGGCCAAAGGACCTGTTTCCATGCAGTACATCTCTACGACTCCACAACTCTCTCTGGCCACTGTGCAAGTTCTTGGCACACTCCTCTCTGGCCACTGTCCAAGTTATCATGGCGATACAAGGAAATGCAGATGCTGGAATCTTCAATAGAATACAAAATGCATTTCTGGATGACATGAATAGGTTATGTTTCGGGTTGGGTCCCTTCCTCAGATCAAGGGTCTTGACCCAAAACGTCACCTAACCATGTCCTCCAGAGGTGCTGCCGGACCCGCTGAGTAACTCTAGCACTTTCTTCTCTTCAGTTACTACGTTACATCAAACTCCAAAAATAGCTGTCACTGATGGTGAAAAATTATGAGATCTGAAACCCAGTAGAAATATGTGTCATTGCATGAGACTCAAGGAACTGAAGATGCTGGTTAACCTAAAATGATACAAAGTGCTGGAGTAACTCATTGGTTCAGGCAGCATCTCTGGGGAACATGGATAGATGACGTTTCAAAACTCCTCTCACCTGTGTTCACCTATTACCTGCCACTCTTTGTCCTGCTCCTCCTCACTTCCTGATTTCTTCCCCCCCCCCCCCCCCCCCCCCGCCCCGCCCTACAATCAATCTGAAGGAGTGTTCACACCCAAAACATCACCTATCCATGTTCTCCAGGGATGCTGCCTGACCCACTGAGTTAATCCATCACTTTGTGTTATTTCTTTGCTTTTCTCACCACACTTATCTCCTTTCAAAGGCACAATTCCAATCTCACAAAAGCTCCAGGCATGAGGGTTTTATTACACAGAAGCAATTACTTGAGATAATTACGCAACTAATGCAAGAACTCAAGGAAGCAAGAAACGTTTTAGTAAAGTGCCTTCGTAATTAAGTTTAGTTTTGTGGCGTCCTTATGAAAAACTAATTATGTTAGGTTGGGATGACAAGCCTTTTGTGATATTATGGAAGAGTCATTGGGAATTTAGCAACATTGAATTCACAGCCCAGGGACACACAGGTCAGTTCTTTCAATTTCCCATCCTACTTATGTTCATCCACAAATCAGTGTTGTTATTAGTTTAGTATTGTCACGTGTACTGAGGTACAGTGAAAAACCTTCTATTGCATGTTATACAGAGAAATTATACCATACATGGACGCATCAGGTAGTGCAAAGGAAAAAGTACAGAATTTGGCGCGGTACAGTTCCGCAGCCACTGAGCTGCAGCCTTACAGCACAGGAGACCCGGGTTCGATCCTGACTAGAGGTGCTTGTACGGAGTTTGGACGTTCTTTCTATGACCACTGGGGTTTTTTTCTTTTTCCATTCTGTATCTCTGAACTAAACTAAACTAGAAGAAAAAAACACATGGTGGACAAAAATGCTGGAGAAACTCAGCGGGTGAGGCAGCATCTATGGAGCAAAGGAAATAGGCAACGTTTCAGGTTTAAAACCCTTCTTCAGACTGATGTGAGGGAAAAAATGTGATGAAAAAAACACATGATTGATAACATTTCCCATCCAACTGTTACGTTTGGGTTAAAGGTTTATTATTATCACGTGTACAGAGGTTCAGTGAAAAGCTTTGTTTTACATGCAATTCAAACAGATCAGATAATACTATACATGAACACAATCAAGTCAAACTCAAGTACAATAGGTAGAGCAAAGGGGAAGATACAGAGTGTAGAATGTAGTTCTCATCGTTGTAGCGCATTAGTTCCTTCGACTAAGACCAATGTCCGCAATTGGGTAGAGGTGAATTGGACAGTACCCTAGATAATGAAAGGACCATTCAGAAGCCTGATAACAGAGGAGAAGAAGCTGTTCCTGAGTCTGGTGGTGCACGCTTTCAAGCTTTTGTATCTTCTGCCCAATGTGAGTGGGGAGAAAAGTGGAAGGTAGGGAAAGGCCTTGATTATGTTGGCTGCTTTCCCAATGTAGTGTGAAATATAGATGGAGTTGATGGTGGGGAGTCTGGTTTATGTAATGATTGAAGGGTTTGATCATTAACCTCCAAGATAATTAAGCAGAATGGTTGTGACAGGTAGTTTTCCCATCCTGATGTGGGTTATAGCTGGCTTAAATTCCAAGGCATGCTTGGCACCCAGTAGCAGTGATGTCTAAATCCAGCACTATATTTACTACTTTACTCTAGAGATCATAATAATCATAATCATATTCATAATCATACTTTATTAGCCAAGTATGTTTTGCAACATACAGCATGGAAACAGGCCCTTCAGCCCACAGAGTCCATGCCGACCAGCGATCACCCCCAACTTCATCCAGACAGACTATCGATCATCCGTTCATACTCGTTCTATGTTTTCCCACTTTCTCATCCACTCCCTACATATTGCGGCCAATTAACCTACAAACCTGCACGTCTCTGGGATATGGGAGGAAAAACAGGGAGAATGTGCAAACTCCACAAAGAGAGCACCCAAGATCAGGATCGAACCCGAGTCTCTGGCACTGCGAGGCAGAATCTCAACCAGTTGCATCGCTGTGACGTAAAATTTAACAAGATTTGTTCCAATTTACCAAGTTTTATCAAAGAATATGCAAGAGGTCACAAGGCTAAAAAGGATAATCATTAATTCAAGTACTTGCCCTGCTTTGTACATATGCTTATTACCTTGAAAAAATCGGGTGTTAAAAGCATCAAAATTTGCTGATTATTAAGTAACTCAATTTTCAATAGATTTAGCCATTTTTATCGTGCTAGCTGGCCATGTAAGTGACATAAAATGAAGAGATAAGATCTTAGTTGTTCTAACAATTTTTCGTACATGGATAGTTCAAAGCAATTTCCGTCTTTTTGAGTGCAGAAATTAATGTTTTTTTTCTGACAAGCTAATAATTGCACAACAGTAATTAAAAATGTTCACTTGAGGCTGACAGTTTGAATGTCAGGCCATTCTTGCGAAGGGTTGAAAATGTAGTAAGGATTGCAGAGTATAGATCGGGGCTCAACCATTGTATGTAGACTGGAATAGGTGAGAGAGAGGTGCAAGATGCAAGATGGTGCCCAAGCCAGGTGACCCTGCATGCTGGTCCCAGAAGTGGATCTGCAATCACTCATTACAATCGCTCCACTCTTAAACCTCTACTCCAACAGAAGTATTTCTTCCCTTTATCCTGTATCGTACACTGTGGATAGCTCATTTATAATCAGTCTTTCTGTACAGTCTTTCTGCTGACAGGATAGCATGCAACAAAATGCTTTTAACTGTATTTTGATACAGTACATGTAACAATGTAAACTAAACTGAGCTAGTCCTATATTCGTTGATATACCACCTTCCTAAGTACCACTCCAAATGTCTTTTAAAAGTTGTAATTATACCTGCCTCAACTACTTCCTCTCTGAAACGACACTGATCCATGTTTCCCAGAGATTCGAGGACGACACAGTGGCGCAACAGAAGAGTTGCTGCCTTACAGCGACAAAGACCTGTGTTCGATCCTGACTACGCCTGCCGTCTATATGGAGTTTGTACGTTCTCCCTGTTACCATGTGGGTTTTCTCTGGGTGCTCCGGTTTCCTCCTTCATGCCAAAGACTTACAGGTTTGTAGGTTAATTGGCTTCAGTAAAATGTAAATGTGAATTGTCATGTAGGATAGTGTTAGTGTAGGGGTGCTCACTGGTCAGCACAGACTCGGTGGGCCAAAGGGCCTGTTTCCACCCTGCATCTCCAAAGTCTAAAGTATAAAGTCTAATGATGCTGCCTGAACTGCTGAGTTTCTCCAGCATTTTCTGTCTTATTTTGTAAATCAGCATCTGCGGTTCCTTGTCTTTACATTTCACTGCTCTTGAGGAAGCTTGGTCCATATATTGTACGTAACACCCTCTGTGTGAAAAAGCTGCCCCTAAGATCCCTTTAACATCTTTCTCCTCTTGCCTTTAAACTTTTGCCCTCTAGCTTAAGACTCGCCTGCCCTAATTCATCATTATTTTTTTTCCCCCTATTCTGTGCCTCAATGCGGTGACTGCCTAGATCAGAGATTCAACTGTTGGAGTGGAGTTTGACACTACAACCTCTGACACAAGATAAAGTCTGCTCTCTATGTCTCTGATGGCGCTGCGGTGGAGTTGCAGCCTTACAGCACCAGAGACCCGGGATCATTCCTGACTACGGGTACTGTCTGTATGGAGTTTATACATTCTCTCTATGACCATTTGGGTTTCTTCCAGGTGCTCCAGTTTCCTCCCACATTCCAAACATAAGGGTTTATAGGTTAATTGATTGTAAATTGTCTCTAATGTGTAGGATAGAACTAGTGCATGGGTGTACAAGTGCATGGCTCTACATGGTCAGTGTAGACTCGGTAAGGCTGAAGGGCCAGTTTCCACTCTATATCTTTTAAACTAAATAAGCTAAAGTAAATACTTCGCAAAATAACACTGAGGTAAGCAAGCTGAATTCCTGGAATTGATTGACTATCCAATTAAATAAATACAATAAATTAATAAAAATGCTTGTCTTTCATAGATCAATCAAAAAATAAGTTGTAGACTTGATATGGATGACATTTGCTCAATATCACACACAGAATTTACACTGCTCAACTTTATCTGCATTTGTAAAGATTTCAAAGAACAATATTGAACAATACTCTCTTGTGGGAATCATCTCCGCCAATTTGACCATGTTCACATAAATCATCTGTGGATACGATTGATTCATATTCCAAATCCCACAGATTCTTCCCCAGGGCGTCATGCACAAAAACAACTCATGGTTTTAACATTATATTTTATGGTCAGAATTGTAGACCTGGGAATTGTTCCCCTGTTGCACAGAGGAAGAGTCTACCAACAAATCTAACAACCTGCATGCCTTTAAAACCAGAGCGCCCAATCCAAGCGACTATTTGCACGCTAGCCACAAAAGCAGATCTACAAGTACATATTACAATTGCTCCACACTTTTAAATCTCTACTCCCTCCTACAGCAACATTTCTTATATTACTCCATTCTCATGTTTTCTGTACACTGTACACTCAGAGTACCATGTTTGTAAATTCTCCCCGTGACATGCGTGGGTTTTCTACGAGATCTTCGGTTTCCTCCCACTCTCCAAAGACGTACAGGTTTGCAGGTTAATTGGCTTGGTGAATGTAAAAAATGTCCCTAGTGGGTGCAGGATAGTGTTAATGTGCAGGGATCGGTGGTCGGCACGGACCCGGTGGGCCGAAGGGCCTGTTTCCACGCTGTATCTCTAAACTAAACTAAACTAAAAACAGCTAATCCCCTGTTTTCTTTATCATCATTACTTTTTTGCATATCTTTTATTCATTGTTCTTTATCTCTCTACATCATTGTCTATCTCTCGTTTCCCTTATCCCTAACCAGTTTAAGGAAGGGTCTCGACCTGAAACATCACCCATTCCTTCTCGCCAGTGATGCTGCTGAGTTACTCCAGCTTTTTGTGTCTATCTTCACCAATATGTTTCATCTAAGCTAGTCCCATTTACCTGCATTTGGTTCATATCCCTCTAAAGCTCACCTATCCATGTACCAAATGTTTTTTTGTAATGGTTTTATAGCACTGCCTCATCTACCTCAGCTGGTTGCTCATTCTGTATGGCCCCCACCCCATGTGGAAAAAAGTTGCCTCTCAGGTTCCAATTATAGTCACATGGTCACTTAGCGTGGATACAGGCCCTTTGATCCAACGTGCCCATACTGAACAACATGCCTCATCTACACCAGTCCCACCTGCCCATATCCCTCTAAAGCTATCTTATCCATGTACCTGTCCAAATGTTTTTTAAATGTCGTGAGAGTACCTGCCTCAACTACCTCCTCTGGCAGCTGGTTCCATATACCCACCACCTTATGTGTGAAAAGGTTGTCCCTTAGGTTCCTATTAAATCTTTCCCCTTTCACCTTAAACTTATTCCTCTGGTTCTTGATTCCCCTACTCTGGGAAAACGACTTTTCATGCATCATATCTATTCCCCACATGATTTTATCTACCTATATAAGTCATGCACAATTCTAGAATGTTGAATGGAGATGTGATTTCTTGGAGCAGGTGGGCATTTTAAACAGTTCATTAAAATCTATCATTAGGAATGATGACACTGAAAGAGTGAGATAGTTTGTGGAGATATATTTAGTTTATTCAAGAATCCACCTGTCTGTAGATGGGTCCCGAACCAAAAAGTTACCTATCTATTTTCTCCAAAGATGCTGCCTGACCTGTTGAGTTAAGGGGCTGTCCCACTTGGGTGACCTAATCTGCGAGCTTAGAAGAGTGTCTCCGACCTTCAAACTCGCAGCATGGTCGACACGTGGTCCTAGGAGGTTCTATGAGGTCGCTGGAACTCTCCTTCATGCTCGGGGGAAGTTCCCGAATACTCGTGGCCTCAGCTAGGTCGCGGAAATTTTTTCTGCATGTTGAGTTCCACGAGTGAAATGGTTCTTTTGAACTCGTAGTGCAGTGGAATGGGGTCGCTATTTAGTTCCAGGTATTCGAGAGGCAATCTCCTTCGCTGACCAGGAATTTTGATTGGTTCATTGGAGTTCTATGGACCAAGGAAAACATACCGATAGGTAAATTGCCCGCTAAACATTATTATACTTCTTAAAAGTGTCTCCACTCCTTCTCCCCCCCTTCTCCCCCCCCCTTCTCCCCCCCCCCGTGGCTTCTCGCCCCTTTCTGGCTTCACCTGCTCCTCCACCCCCCCCCATTTTCTGGTTCCCCGATAGACACACACCCTCCCCCCCCCCATGCTATCTAAAGGACTTACCGTACACTGTGGCAGCCGTTATACTTCTTCTTCATCGCAGGTGTGAATTTCATTCCTCTGAGTGGTGGCCAGCTGCTGCTGTGTGCTCTCTGTCTATCCTGTGTTGGTGTGTGTGTGTGTACTGTCGGGTCCTGGCGGCCGCTCAGTCACCCGCCTGGCCCCTGTTGTGTGCATTCGCGTCTATCTCTGTGTGTGTGTGTGTGTGTGTGTGTGTGTGTCCTGCGGTCGGTCGACCCAGCTCGTGGTGTCAACATTGCTTGGACGGTCGCTTTATTAAACCATATCCAGCTCTCGAGGAACTTGCTCGGGAGAGGAACTTGCGAACTTGCAACATGCCACTCGGACACACTTGATCATACAGCAGTCGCAAGATCACTCGGGGTTCTGTGGGTTCTGAGACAGGCGTCTTAACTCACGGATTAGGTCGCCCAAGTGGGACAGCCCCTTTACTCCAACATTTTGTGTCTATCTTTGGTATAAACCAGTATCTGCAGTTCCTTTTTATTAAAATAATCTACCTTCCACGCTCAGTTTGGTTCCTCCTTGACTACACAGACAAGGAGGACTTAGGGCGGCACAGTGGCTGAACGATAGAGTTGCTGCCTTACAGAGCCAGAGACCCGGGCTCGATTCTGACTAAGGGTGCTGTGTGTAAGGGGTTTGTACGTTCTCTCTGTGACCATGTGGGTTTTCACCGGGAGGTCCGGTTTCCTCCAACATTCCAATGACGTGCTGGTTTGTAGGTTAATTGGTTTCTAATTGTCGTTGATTGTCCCTAGTGTGTAGGATAAAACTAGTATACGGGGTGATTGCGCAGACTCAGTGGGCTGAAGGGCCTGTTTCCATTCTTCATCTCTAAACTACAGAACCACCAATATAGTTCATGTTTCAACCCTCTGAAATTGCCTTTCATGGCAAGCAAGGGTTGTTGCACACGAGCGCAGGTAGCCTCTTCTGTACATGTCAGTCTATGTTCTACTGCATCTCTCCCCGTGGGATTTAATGATCCTTTAATATAATGCATCACAATATAAATTTTTGTCACAATGCTAATTGCAAGAATTAACCACCATCAGATGAGTTATTAATGTGCCCAATAACATTTGAAGTACTGTTAATTATTATGGAATTTAAATGCAGTCCCGTCCATTATTATGTTAAACTAAAAGCAAATTCATAAAAATGCCTGGCTAAGAGATTTTGAAAATGTGAGTTGACATTTCATTTAGAATTGGGTTGGGACTGGACTTTGAAGTGATTAACATATTAAAGGTTAAAGAGTTTGAGAGGTGCCTGCTGGCCTTTACATATTTGATGGTGCAGTCTCTGAGACATAGGGAAGTCCTTATATGTTGTTAAATAATAACGAGACAAAGTTTAGTGTTGTTTAGTTTAATTTAGAGATACAGCGTGGAAACAGGCCTTTTGGCCCACCAAGTCCACGCCGACCAGTGAACCCCACAAACTAACACTATCCTACACACGATTTGATAGGGACAATTTACAATTTTACCAAGCAAATTAATCTACAAACATATACGTCTTTGGAGTGTGGGAGAAAACCGGAGCACCCAGGGGTGTTGATCAAGATTCCTACAACTGCAGTCTCTTGTATCAGCCAAATCATACAAATATTGCCACTACTCATGTATTGTCAGCTATACATATTTAGCACCCTGCCTTATTATGTGTTTTCTTTGGACTCTTTTTAAGAACCCATTGGTAAGGACTCAATGTAACTCATTGTAAGGCTACTTTAGATACATGTTTATGAGCTACTAACTCCAAGAACAGAAGAAAGAGAATCATGTGGATATGCAGGAATGGAGGGACATGGATTGTGAGCAGGCAAATGAGATTGGTTTGTGCTGAACATGATGCCAAGACCCTAGCATTTTTGCATCAAACAGCATGGAAACAGGCCCTTTAGCCCAACTTGCCGACGAACATGCCCCATGTACTCCCCATCTTCCAGCATTTGGCCCACATCCCTCTAAACCTATCCTATCCATGTACCTATCTAAATGTTTCTTAAACATTGCGATAGTACCTGCCTCCACTACCTCCTCCAGCAGCTTGTTCCATACACCCACCACCCTTTATGTAAATAAGTTACCCCTCAGTTTCCTATAAAATCTTTCCCCCCTCACCTTAAACCTATGTCCTCTGATTCTTGACCCCTACCATCTCTTATCTACTTGTGCATACTCCGTATCCCTCCATTCCCTGTGTAAATATATGCCTATCCTTGTCCCTTAAATTATACTAATGTATCTGCCTCAAACACCACCCTGGCAACACGTTACAGGCATCCGTATCCCTCCGTATCCCTCCATTCCCTGTGTAAAAAAGTTGCCAAGCACATCTCCTTTAAACTTTGCCCCTCTCACCTTAAAACTATGTCCCACAATTTGATTTTTCTATCCTGGGAAAAAAGATTCTGACTGTCTACATGTGTAGGAAGAAACTGCAGATGCTGGTTTAAACCGAAGATAGACACAAAAAGCTGGAGTAACACAGGAGCATCTCTGGAGAGAGGGAATGGGTGACATTCTCAACCCGAAACTTCACCCATTCCTTCCCGCTAGAGATGCTGCCTGTCCTGCAGAGTTTCTCCAGCTTTTTGTGTTTATCTTCTGATTGTCTACCCTATGCCTCTCATAATTATATATACTTCTATCAGGTTTCCCCATAATCTCCGGCATTCCAGAGAAAACAATCCAAGTCTGTGCAACCTCTTCCTCTAGCTAAAACCCCGTCATGCAGGCATCATGCTGGTAAACCTCTTCTGTACCCTTTCCAAGCCTCCAAACCTATCCTGTAATGGAGTGACCAGAGCTGCATGCAATACTCTAAATGCGGCCTAAACAAAGTCCTATAGAACTGCATCATGACTTCCTGACTGTTCAATGCATGACCTCTGAAAGCAAGGATACAATATGCCTTCTTTACCAGTGCCATATATCTTTATTAAAGATGGATAGGGTCATCCATCTTTTATATGGGCATTGTTTGTGGGATCCATCCTTAATATGGCATCATTGTGCCTTAATGATGATCATCAATCTTTAAAGTGGGAAATAAGGGGGAGCATTCATCTTTGATGTTGGGATTTCATCTTGTTTATGTGCTTAGATAGTTTGACTATCTATTCAGCGTTCTTGAAAATGGTTAACTTTTTACTTCAATCCCTTAAGAGAAAGAATTCTCTTTTTTTCTGTAATGAAGCACCAAAATTAAGCTTTCTTTAAAATTGTATCGCACTATAAAGAAAATGAGTTATGAATTTTACAACAAAGCGAGATTTCTGGTCGATGGTCTCATTTTTAAGGTTAGAGTTTAAAAGGAACTTATCTGCAGAAATTAATGCATATGTTATCGATAAGTGAAGCAATGTGAGATATTGATCTTAGCCACTTATACGAATGACCTTCCAAGTGCACTATGAAATAAACTCATGAAATAAAATCCAGACTCATGAAATAAAATCAATCTGGCAACTCTCGTCTTGAATAGTTCTGCACTCTCAGCAATTGTCATTATTCGAGCAATTGAACAGGGAACATACAAGTACGAGGACAATTTTGTGCTCTGTGTCATAGTAGATTGCAAACAAAGTTGAAAATACTCAGAACCAATTTTGGTTTTGACTTCTAAAGTTGGTTGATAGTATTAGATGAGAGACAAACTTGTAGCAACATCTCACTATTGTCCATCTTCAGTCTTTAACTAAACCATGACTTTGTTCTGACAAGTGGAATGGAGTTATGGAGTCATGCAGCATGGAAACATGCCCAATGGTCTACCTTGCCCATGCCCCTCAAAGCTAAGAAGTGTAGGATGGAACTGCAGAGTAGGAACGTGCAGCATTGAAACATGCCCTTCATCCCACCAAGCCCACACCAACCATTGATCACCCATTCTCAATCATTCTCAATTATCCCATTTTCATATCCACTTCTCTCACACTAGGGGCAATTTTCAGAGGCCAATTAACCAATAGACCCAATGTCACTGGCTGATCTTGCAAACTCCACACAGACAGCACCTTAGGTCAGGATCGAAACAGATCTAAACAGATCAGATTTACCATACATAGTCAAGCTCACATATAACAGATTGAGAACAGAGGAAGATACAGAGTACAGAATGTAGTTCTCTGTTGAGCCACCGGGAGGTCGGGTTGGTTATTGCAGGCCGAGCGGAGGTGTTCGGCGAAACGATCGCCAAGCCTCCGCTTGGTCTCACCAATATAGATCAGTTGACATCTAGAGCAGCGGATGCAATAGATGAGGTTGGAAGAGGTGCAGGTAAACCTCTGTCGGACCTGGAACGACTGCTTGGGTCCTTGAAAGGAGTGGAGGGGGGAGGTGAAGCGACAAGGGAAAGTGCCCGGGGAAGGGGTGGAGCGGGAGGGTAGGGAAGAATTGACAAGGGACTGGCGGAGGGAGCGGTCTTTGCGGAAGGCAGACAGGGGAGGATGGGAAGATGTGGCGAGTGGTGGGGTCACGTTGGAGGTCTGAAGAAGGGTTCTGAAGAAGGGTTCACGTCTGAAGAAAGATTTTGGCCCGAAACATTGCCTATCTCCTTCGCTCTATAGATGCTGCTGCACCCGCTGAGTTTCTCCAACATTTTGTGTACCCTAGTGTACAGGTGATCGCTGGTCAGCGTGAAGACATTGGGCCGAAGGGCCTGTTTCCACGCTATATCTCTAAACTAGACTATACTAAACTAAGAGCCCTGGGAAAGAAAACAGAATGTTTCTTTCTCTGTGTTGACGCCAGCGTGTTTTTATCTTGCAACAATGGTTTTGAGATTTAATAGAAAGTCACACAACATGTTATTCAGCAAAGTATTTGTGCGCATTGTAAGATAAGAAGGCTGTGAAAAGATATTGGAGCAAAGATGCATTCACTCAACAAGGATAACATAAATGATCAAGTTAATGGGTATGAATGCAATCGGCCTCAGCTGAGAAATTGTCTCAGATCTCCAATTTCCACTCAGGCACCATTCATTCAATTAAGGCCGTTCGGTAGCACTGGTATAGACTGCGACCCTAACAAATTACCAGTGAATAATTGTCTTCCTCAGCTGGCAGGTAGCAGAGGATTGCAAAGCTCTGAAACCGGCAAATCACAGTCAAATTAAGAGTGAGCGGTAATTTGTCATTTTAATGTGGGTCCGAATCAAGCAATATCACACTCCTGTCACATCTCCTACTTTTCTCCCCGGCTCAGCTCTGTTGAGATGATAAATGTCAACACTGCAGCTGTTGAGGAAGAGCTTTTAATCTGCGTTCCAATCTACTTTGGACGGGCTGAGGACAATCACAGGAGCACACGCATTAGGTGGTGATGCATCACCTGAAGGCCCCTGGGATCGACACCCCTCCCCAAACCTGTCGGATGCCTGCGATGCGATTATTTTCTCACTCTCACCCTGAACTAGGTTATGATTAAAGGTGGCACACTGGCGCAGTGGGTAGAGCTGCTGCCTCACATTGCGAGAGACAGGGTTCGATCCTGTGCACATCACCCATATCCCTCCATGCCCAGCAAATCCATGTGCAAATTCATGTGCCTATCCAAAAGTCTCTTAAATGCCATGCCTAGTGTGAATAGGTGCTCGATGGTCAGAGTGAACTCACTGGGTTGAAGGCTCTGTTTCCCTCCTGCATCTTTAAACTA
Source organism: Okamejei kenojei (assembly GCA_035221665.1). Classification (NCBI taxonomy): domain Eukaryota; kingdom Metazoa; phylum Chordata; class Chondrichthyes; order Rajiformes; family Rajidae; genus Okamejei; species Okamejei kenojei. The sequence continues at coordinate 29,137,573 of CM069147.1, read as the reverse complement.
AAATTATCTCTAAACTAATTCATGGGACTTGTAAACTGCTGTATCAGAGAGATCAGTTGTGGGAAACCAAAGCTATCTCAGAGGTTTGAAGAGCTAATAGAGGGGACAGGCAGAGAAGAGGAGCTGGAAGGATTTAGTTTATCTCTGCCCCTTCACATGCCTTAACGGGAACATGAGGGGCAAGCTTATTTGGGTAGCATGGTGGTGCAGTTGGTAGAGCTTCTGCCTCACAGACACCGGAGACTTGCGATCTGTCCTGACTACAGTGCAACCTGTGCGAGCTTGCATGTTCTCCCTGAACTGCATGGGTTTTCTCTGGATGCTCCGGTTGCCTCCCACACTCGAAAGACATGTGGGTTTTTAGGTTAATTGGCCTCTGTAAATTACCCATAGTGTGCAGGGAGTGGATGAGAAAGTGGATTAACATAAAACTAGTGTGAATGGGTGTTTGATGGTCGGTCTACGGGCTGAAGGGCCTGTTTCCATTCTGTATCTCTAAACTAAACGAAAGCTTTTCATCCAGAGAGGAATAGAGCGGGTAGACGCAGAGTCTCTTGCCCAGAGTGGGGGACTCAAGAATTGGGGAACATAGGTTTAAGTTGAGGTGAAAAAGATTTAAGGGCCTGTTCCACTTTCACGACCCAATTCACGACCTCTGCCGAGTTTGCCCTTCACTCATACTCGCAGAATGGTCGTCACAAGGTCGTAGGAGGCCGTAGGAGGTCGTAGGTGGGTCGTAGATAGCTCGTGTTGCTAGTCGTAGGTACTCGTGGCATCAAGTAGGTCGGGGTTTTTTTCTAGCATGATGAAAAATGTCCACTAGTAAAAATGGCCGTGAATTAGGTCGTGAAAGTGGGACAGGCCCTTTAGTAGGACCCTGAGGGGCAACTTTCACAAAGAGTGGTAGATGTATGAAATGAGCTTCCGGAGGAGGTAGTTGAGGCAGGTACTATCACAATTTTTAAGAAACATTTGGAAAGGTATATGGATTGGACAGGTGTAGAAGGATACGGGCCAAATGCAGGCAGGTGGAACTAGTGTAGAATGGACATGTTGGCCAATGTGGGTAAGTTGGGCCACAGGGATTCCACGCTGTATGACTCTATAAACTAAACTAAGTCAAACAAAATTTTTCACTCGCGGCCGAAGGATTGTTGGAAAATATGTCAGTTATTGCCCTCCCTAATTTTGACAGTGGTGCAGGGTGACTTGGGTGGTGGGAGATGGGAGAAATGTGTGCACACTGGAGTAGGGTTAGGGGAGTGGAAAGAGGAGAGGGGAGTATTACCTGAAATCGCATCTCTACCACCAGCAATGGATCCTAACTTTGAAATTGCTGTTGTTGTTTCAGACAAGAGTTCCAGATTGCCTTGCAAGGGTTAAGAGCACAAGGGCATTGGGAACTAATGGTGCTTTCTCCACATGCAGAGATTTAGCTTTTTGTTCCTGATGAGGTTTTATATTGTTTAATCTGGAGACTTGAAACTCATTTTATTTCAGCAAAGGATATTTGAAGTAAGATTGCTTTTTGGAGATGAAGGTGAAACTGTGACCTATGATCATGTCTCCGTGTATCTCTCTGATATTCTCACCAGACCCATTGTAACAAGTGAATATGGGGAGGACTCCAAAAGCGAATTAAATTATTTCTCTGAATCCACGGGTAAGGTTAGAGTCTATAAATGTAGGAAAAAAAACTGGAAAACATTTCTTATTTGCAGAAAGTTTCAGCAGATTTTTTTTTCCCCTGCTTTTCTCAGTCTTCAACATGGTAATAACTCCATATTTATTTAAGAATAGTGTCAAATGACATTTGCATTAGTGCCTGAGACAAGACATCAATTTGTTTCTCTGTGCAGTCGATTTCTGAGGTCATCAAACAGCTTAAAGCCTCTCAACAAATCTCTATATTACACCTGATGCCAAATTTACCTCACAACACTAAGCCGAACAGGAAGAGGAAAAAGATAAGGCAGTTCAAATCACCTTCCCAAGGGCATTTAGTGATAGACAATAAATGTTGTCTTGCTCAGATCTTGGTGAATTAATCAATAAAACAAATGTATTATTATTATTATATATATTATTAATTGACTATGTAATGGTGAACTTGTTTTGCATGGTTTGGGAACATCCAAGACTGCAAGAATTGTACGGAGATGTGTACGCAGCCCAGACCAACACACAAAACAATCCCTTCCATTGACTCCATCTACACTTCATGCTGCCTCTGCAAGGCCACCAGCATAATTAGGGACCAATTGCAATTTGGTCACTCCCTCTTCTCCTCTCTCCCATCAGGCAAGAGGTACAGAAGTTTGAAAACATATACCTCCAGATTCAGAGACAGTTTGTTCCCAGTTGTTATCAATCATCCTCTCAGTAGCTAGTGAGTGGTAGTGTCCTCCCATCTACCTCATTGGAGACCTTTGAACCATCTTTAATCGGACTTTATCTTGCACTAAATGGTGTACCTTTATCCTTTATCTGTATGCTGCGGACAGCTTGATTGTGATCATGTGTAGTATTTTCTTTGACTGGATAGAACACAACAAAAGCTGTTCACTGTACCTCAGTACACGTGACAATAATAAATTTAACTAAACTAAACTCCCTGGAAGGAAGTGGAGTGTAGTAGTCTCTAGGAATCGATACTAGGACCACTATCTATTATTATTTATATTGACAATTTGGATTTAGGTTTCAAGGCACAGGTTTCAAATTCACACAGCATGGAAGAGTAATTCACTGTGTATGGTATATGACATTAGGGAGATTGGGTAGTGGAATGGGCAGATATGTGGCAGATGAAGTTTAATGGTGTAAAGTGTGAAGAATTACATTTTGAGTTGGAAGAATTAGATGGGACAATATAGAATAGAATTCCTGTGTGTGTGATTGTTTGCATGCATGTGGGTGTGCGTGTGCATGTGCATGTGCGTGTGCGCACATGTGTGTGTGTATGGACCCTTGTAAGTGTCGGGATAGATTCTGGTAGTGGTTAACAAAGCACATTAGATTCCAGACTTTATAAAATAGATGCTCACATAAGGAACAAATAACCTTATAAGCTACTTAATCATTTAAGCTACTGAAATGTAGTTACAATTGTGTATTCAGGAAATAGGGAAGCCAACTTATTGCATCTGGGCAACAGTGTTGTGGTAATAGATAGGAAGATCTAGTTTGTTCAGATGCAGGGGGCAGAGATTTGGACTATTTAGCCATACAAAAATGAATTACTAATTTTGTTAAATCTCTGGGAAAGTTAGTCATAGAGTTATAGAATCATTCAGCAACATGGCCTAGGGCCCAACTTGCCCATGCCAACCACAATGTCCCATTTACACATCCCACTTGCCTGCATTTGGCCCAGAACCCTCTAGACCTTTTGATATCCATTTGTACATCCAAATGTGTTTCAAATGTTGTTATCGTATCTGACTTAACCATCCCTTCTGACAGCTGATTCCATTTACCCACCACGTTCTATGATAAAAGTTGCCCCTCAGGTTCCTATTAAATATTTACCCTCTTACCATAAACCTACAGTATCTCCTCTGGATCTTGATTCCCCATCTCTGGTAAAATACTCTGTGCATCTACCCTATCTATTCCCCTCAAAACCTCCATAAGATCACCACTCAGCCTTCTGCTTTCCAAGGAATAAAGTCCTAGTCTGCCCAACCTATCCCTATAGCTCAGGCCCTCCAGTCTGGGCAATATCCGCATAAATCTTCTCTGTGCTCTTTCCAGATGAACAACATATTTCCTATAGCAAGGTGATCAAAATTGAATACAGGGAGAAAGAAAAGAGAGGCCTGGTTGATATAGATAACGTTATAGCAAACTGTAAGAGGGAAATAAAATAGGGGAGCAAAATTAATACTGATATACCACACAGCATAGACACAGCATTTCAATGGGTGGCACAACGGTAGAATTGCTGCTTTTCAGTGCCAGAGACTCAGCTTCAATCCTGACTACCAGCGCTGCTTTCTGTACAGAGTTTGTACGTTTTCCCTGTGGCCACATCGGCTTTCTCCGGGTGCTCTGGTGTTTTCCCACACTCCAAAGACATGCAGGTTTCTAGGTTAATTGGCTTCTGTAAATTGTAAATTGTGCCTAGTGTGTGTAGGATAGTGCTAGTGTACAGGGAGATTGCTGGTCAGGGCGGACTCGGTGGGCCGAAGGGCCTGTTTCTGCGCTGTATCTCCAAAGCCAGAAGTCTAAACCCTGACCAGACAGATGCTGCCATCGTGTGGTTTGATGAGGTAAACCAGATAGCTCTCTGTTGTAATTCCTGTGATCTTCCAAAATCCGTTTTAACAATTTTAGAAGTTTAAATGTTAGGACTTTAAATGTTTTGCTATGAAAATACCAGCACTGGTTTGATTTGAAGGCTTGATTATCAGTGATATCCCATGTCTCTCCACCTTCTCTGTTGAATACAGCTAGCTCTTCATTCACTGTGGTCCCAAGTTAGAAGACGGAAGATGAACTGATTAAGTGGCAATACAGCTCTCTGCATGCAATCCCACGAGTTCGAAAGGCAAGGCAGAAGGTCAGGTCTTTCATTCACGTATTTTTATCCACAATTTGACAGTATTAGGCAGAAATATGTGTAGTTACTCAGAGGACTGGAAACATAGACACCAAATTTATCAGCGCTGTATCTACCGGCTTCAGAGACCAAATTCAATCGAAATGTCTTTATTTTTTTATCTGCTTCTCCTATTGACTGACAGAAATGTCTTGAGAAATAAACTGTAGCTCAGTTTTCCAAATCACATCTGTCCTTCCTATACCTTATGTTCATTCAGAATATTTAATCAGATTATGCATGTACATGCAAGGTTTTAATTGTGAGTTGTTGATTAGTTTTTGAAAGATTTTGACGGCACTGGCATTGCCAGCGTGGATTGCCCTTCCAAGAGCTTTTAATTGTCATTTGCATCACGAGCGGAATAATGAAATTCTTAAGGGCCTGTCACACTTGGGCGACCTAACCTGCGAGTTCTGGCGAGTTTGCCCTCGACTCATACTCGCAGCATGGTCGACACGAGATCGTAGAAGGTCTTTGTAACTCTCCTTCATGCTCGAGAGTGGTCTCTGCTTACTCGAGGCCTCAGCTAGGTTGCGGTGTTTTTTTCAATATGTTAAAAAATCCAATATGTAAAAAAAGGTCGCCATGGAAAAAATCAATACTTTTTTACTCGTAGGTTTAGTTGTAGTAGGTCGTAGTAGGTCGTTGTAGGCCGGCATGTTAGTCGTAGGTAATCGAGGGTAGTCGAAGGTAGTCATAGATAGTCTTCATCATAGTCGAAGGGAGGCCGAAGGGAGGTCGAAGGAGATCGAAGGAGGTCGTCTTCACTCTCCACTATTCAGTGTCCAATTTTCCAAAAGTTAGTTGTAGCTAGTCGTAGCTTGTCAAAGCTTGTCTTCAACATAGTCGAAGGAGGTGGAAGGAGGTCTTCTACATATTCGAAGGAGGTCTTCAACGTCATTTTTTCGAACTCTTCTAAACTCGCCAATTAGGTCGCCCAAGTGGGACAGCCTCTTTACTTGCTGCAGCTTTGCAGGCACATTAACCCAACAATGCAACAAAGAAATACCCAATAAACAAAGGCACAGCAAACTATTTGTTTGAAGAACTAATAATATGTCTGAAGAAGGGTCTCAACATGAAGCATCACCAATTTCTTCTATCTGGGCACGCTGCCTGTCCTGCTGAGTTACTCCAGCATTTTGGTCTATCTTTGGTTTAAACCAGCATCCCCAGTTCCTTCTTACACAAATTATTAGTTATGTTTGGCAACCAAACCATAATAGTGCAAACTGAATTACATAGTGTAACCTTATACAAAGTCCATAGTTTAAGTTTAGTTTATTGTCACGTGTACCAAGGGCCTGATGGTTATGGAAAGAAACTGGTCTTGAACCTGAATTTAATGGTTCTCATGCTCCTGAACCATCTTTCTGATGGTAGGCCAGAAGGCATAGAGCAGAATCAGGCCATTCGGCCCATCTAGACTGCTAACTCATTCTATCATGGCTGATCCATGTTTCCATCTCAACCCCATTATTCTGCCTTCTCCCCATAACCTTTGACACCCTTACTAATCAAGAACCTGTCAATCTCTGCCTTAAGAATACCCAATGTCTTAGCCTCCACTACCATACGAGGCAATGATTTCCACAGATTCATCATCCTCGGGTTAAAGGAATTTCTCCTAATCTCCATTCTGAACAAATTCCTCCTCATTTCCATTCTACAAAATGCCCTCCTCATCTTTCTAAATAAAATCCTCCTCATCTCCATTCTTCAACTATAACTTGAGTGATGTTGCTTAAAGAATATTTTGTAATTGTGACATGTTCATTTGGCCATCAAGCGTACTTTAATATTAAGCCTTTCATTTTCTTAAGAATTACCTAGGCACTTCGCAGTCAATGAATTACTGTAAAGTGTTGTCGCTTTTGTTCTGTTGACAAATGCATAATCAGTGAGAATGGGTTCAAACAAGTCAGAAGATGACTACTTGAGGCAGATTGTGCTACCTAACATGCAGTCTCTGCACATCTTGTTCTCGCCCACATGAACAAAAAAGACACTGATATGTCCTGTCCACTGACCTGTGAATATCTGTGTAAAGTGTGTGGATCAGTGCATGATTACTAGATGCTGCATGTGTGTGTGTGTGCGTGTGTGCGTGTGTGTGTGTGTGTGTGTGTGTGTGTGTGTGTGTGTGTGTGTGTGTGTGTGTGTGTGTGTGTGTGTGTGTGTGTGTGTGCGCGCGCGTGTGTGTGTGCGCGCGCGAGTGTGTGTGTCTGTGGGTCTGTGAGTCATAGTCATACAGTGTGGAAACAGGCCCTTCGGCTCAACTTGCCCATACCTGCCAACAATGTCCCAGCTACCCTAGTCCCACTCAAAGATCCTATAGCGAGCAAGATAGATCACTCGACGAAAAAGACGTAGTACGGTCATGGGCAGATTCATGGGTAATCTTCGGCCCCAATTCCGTAACCGGCTTCTGTCTCCGCACCAAAGATCCCATAGGATAATAGTGCGGAGACGGAAGCCGGTTACGGAAACATCCTCGTAAAAAGAAAAGTTATTTGGTAAAAATCTTCTCCTCATTTTCAGAATTATAATTTGTTAGCACAAACTGTTCCCCCGCAATGTTGATTACACTGTGAGTCGGGTCGGGTCGGGAAATGGATGAAAAAAAGGCCCACGTTTTGCTCCGTTGCGTACTACACGTCAGCCCATTGCATTTAGAAGGAATGGTCTATCTTGCTCCGCTATAGGATCTTTGGCCCCACTTGCCTGTGCTTGGTCCATAACCCTCCGAACCTGTCCTATCCATGTACCTGTCCAATTGTTTCTTAATCAATGGGATAGTCCCAATCTCAACTACCTCCTCTGGCAGCTTGTTCCATACACCTACCACCCTCCGTGTAAAAAAGTTACCCCTCAGATTCTTATTTTACTTCGGAGTCACGTGAGTGACTACGTGAAGAAGGCCCGCCTGGCGCTGGAACGGCATTACGTCGACGCTGACGGCAGAAGCAGGAAGTTGCAGAGCGCAGCTCCTCGCAGCGGTCGGAACGGACCCGCAGGTAAGTGTAAGGAAAGTGGGGACGTTCTTAAAAAGACGTTACGCTGGTAAAAACCAGCAGAAAAGTGAAAGTAAAAGTAAAAATCAGAGTCACGCTGGCGTACTGATTTAGCCAGATAAATGAAAAAGAAAATGGAGAAATCGCAAAGGAAAATTTCGCGGGTAAAAAGATCATCCCGGGGTGAAGCTAAAAATACGGGACAAGAGATTAGTGCGGATCCGGTTCCGATACCGGTGGCCGCTGATTCACCCGTTAGTGAGATTATAATTTCTCCAGAAATACTAACCACGGAGGGAAATGCTCCTAAAAAATGTAAAAAGAAATCCGTGAGGCCCGTGGTTTCTGATAATGACTCTGATAATGAAAGTCCTCCGGATAATAAGACTATGTGGCTAAAAATGGAGCATATGGAGAAAGTACTCCAAAATATTATGAGACAAGTGTCACAGTACCCAGAAGTTTCCCAAAAAGACCCTGAGGGGTTTGAATATACAGAATATGGCTATGTGCCAAATTGGGAATTTGAAACTCCGGACCCAGGATTCAGGGCGGAGGAAGTCTCATTGGATATAATTCCAAGTGGATTAGGGCTGCAAAAGACAGACCCTGCAAGTGGTGATGTGGATTATGAATGCACACCACAAATAAAAAAGAAAAGGCCAGATGTGCCTGGGATAGCAAAAGATTTTGCTATACCTGAAGGAAGTGGTGAGGCTATGGAAGAAAACCTAGCTGCCAACATTAATTATATGGTATCTCACCAACTTCAAGATTCTGTGATGATTGAAACAGCAGAATTATCTAAAACACCGGATAATTGTGCCTCATTGGAGGTACCTACGGTTAATCCGTCTATATGGACATCTATGACCCCCAAGCATGAGAGGACAAGAAATGAGATTTCAAAAAATCCTCAAATTAATTTCTGCTGCCATTACGGCTTATGGAAGACAAATGGAGGGGTTGGAGATGGATAAGATTCAAAAAGATACTTTGGGCTTATTATGCAATTCCTTCTATGAAATTAATTGTATGAGAAAGATTGCGATTCGGCCCATATTTCACCCAAGGTTTGCAAGTCTGTGTCGAGCAAGTGGTGTTCAAGCTCCTGGTTATCTGTTTGGAGAAAACCTGCCTAAACAAATAAAAGATATGGATGAAGAAGCTAAATCTATTAGCCACGTGAAACCTTTCGTCTTTGGACAAAAAAGGTATTTCTCGCCAAGAAGGGGATTTGATTTTGGAAACAGAGGCAGGAGTATGTCAAGGAAATATTATCATCCGACACAGCCTAATGTTTACCCGTATACGGGGAGAAGGAGACCACCACGTTCATATGGAGAGGTACTAAAGATTTATTCTATGCTTAAAGAAACTGTGGACAAATCTCCAGTTGGAGGGAGATTACAAATGTTTTATGATGACTGGCTTACTATCACATCTGATCGGTTTATTTTACAAACAGTTTCAGGAGCCACTATTACATTTAAAGAAGGTGTTAACTCTCCAGTACAGAATAAACCTGCTTATGCTTTCGTGTTTTCTGCAAAGGAAAAAGCAGAAATAAATGGGGAAATTGACAAATTGGTTTAAAAAAGGTGTTATTGAAAAAAACTGTTGAACATGAGCATCAATTTGTGTCAAATATATTTCCAAGAGATAAAAAAGATGGTGGTTGCAGAATTATTCTGGACCTTACAAATCTTAATAAATTTGTAGAATACAAACATTTTAAAATGGAAACGTTTAATACTGCAAGACATTTGATATCAGCAGGTTGTTATATGGCTACAATTGATTTAAAGGACGCTTATTATTCTGTATCAATACATCAGGGTTTTCGAAGGTATTTAAAATTTAATTGGCTGGGACAGCTGTGGCAATTCAGAGCTTTACCAAATGGGTTAATGTTCAGCTCCCAGGCTCTTTACTAAGCTGTTGAAACCAGTTTTAGCTCAATTAAGAGCACAAAAACACATCGTTATGGCTTATCTCGATGACATTTTAATCATCAATGACAATCAGGAATCAGCTGAGAAATCAGTTTCAGCAACTAAAGCTTTGTTTGAAAAGTTAGGGTTCTTGATTCATCCAATTAAATCCCAGCTGCAGCCAGCACAGTCAATTAACTATTTGGGGTTTGTAATTAACTCAGTTACTATGTTAGTAACTTTACCAACAGATAAAATTGATGATATTTTGGTGACTTGTAGGAGTCTCATTCACAAACCTTATCCCTCCATCCGAGAAGTAGCAAAGGTTTTGGTAAGCTAGTAGCAGCATTTCCTGCAGTGGAATTTGGTCATTACATTACCAAAACCTTCAAAGGGACAAAATAAGAGCTCTAAAAAAGAGGGCAGGTCATTTTGATAGGCCTATGCAATTAACAAAAGAAGCTTTGTTGGAATTACAATGGTGGATTGAAAATGTCCCACAAGCTGCTAAAAACATTCGGATACAACAGCCTGAAGTGATTTTACAAACAGATGCTAGCACTCTCTGATGGGGGGCTACAGATTCATTCTCCAGTTGTGGAGGTAGATGGACTGTCCAAGAGGAAATGTTTCTCCAAACATATGGTATTAACTATTTAGAATTATTGGGTGCTTTTTATGGACTAAAGGCATATTGTTCTACAAAAAAGAATCTACATGTATTAATACAATTAGACAATAAAACAGCTGTTGCATATATTAATCACATGGGCAGAGTCAGATCGGTATCGTGTGATTGTCTGGTCAATGAGATATGGCAATGGTGTATTAATCACCAAATTTGGATCTCGGCAAACTACATTCCAGGTAAAGACAATGTGGTGGCAGATAATAGATCAAGGATATTTAAAGATAACACAGAATGGATGCTTAACCCAGTAATTTTCAGTAAAATTGTAACTCGATATGGGTTACCAGACATTGATCTGTTTGCATCAAGACTAAATCATCAATTGCCTAAATATGTGCCTTGGGAACCAGATCCAGATGCAGTAGCAGTAGATGCTTTTTCATTACACTGGGGGAATATGTTCTTTTATGCTTTTCCACCATTTGCTCTGGTTCAGCAATGTCTGAAGAAAATAGGACAAGACTCTGCCACAGGATTGTTGGTAATCCCAAATTGGCCGACACAACCTTGGTTCCCATTAATGTTAAACATGATTAAAGAACCATATATGTCAATTCCTAACAGCAGTGATTTCTTGATAAAACCAGTAACCAAAGAAATTCATCCATTACATGCTTATTATGAATTTATTAATCTGCAGGTTTTGACCAGACCACTACAGGAGCTTGGATTGTCGGATAGAACTATGGAGGTTATAGCCGCATCATGGCGAGATAGCACACAGAAACAATATATGACACATATAAAGAAATGGGAAGAATTTTGCAGACAGTCAAATATATCGTATCATACTGTGAACATTGCAAACGTGTTGGAGTTCCTTGCCGAATTGCATTTTGAACAACACTTAAGTTACAGTGCCATTAATACTGCACGTAGTGCCTTATCATCTTATTTAGGACAAATATCTGACCAGAAATCAATTGGATCACATCCACTAATATCCAGATTTATGAAAGGAATCTTTAACAAAAATCCACCCAAACCAAGATATACAGAGATTTGGGATGTTAGCATTGTACTTACTTTACTTAGGCAATGGACTCCAATCGAAGGTTTGTCATTGGAAAGATTAACATTCAAATTAATAATGTTAATGTCATTGGTTTCAGCTCAAAGGGTGCAAACATTACAAATGTTGCATTTAGACTGTATGCATGTGACTACAGATAACATTGTGTTCTATGTTTATGATCTGATCAAACAAAGCAGACCAGGAAGAACTGGAGCAAAGGTAACCTTTCAAGCTTATCCTATTGATCCAACATTGTGTGTGGTTAGACATTTGAACCAATATATAAAAATTACCAAAACTCTTCGAGGTAATGAAAAAACGTTAATGATTACCCATAAGAAACCACACACAAAAGCTTCAGTACAAACAATCTCAAGGTGGTTAAAACAGGTGTTACTTTTAGCAGGAGTAGACACTGATGTGTTCAAATCTCACTCCACCAGGGAGGCAGCTACATCCGCAGCGAAGGTGCAGGACGTATCGCTCGAGCATATTTTAGAAACCGCAGGGTGGAGTAAAGAAGAAACTTTTTCAAAGTTCTACAATAAACCTGTTCACACAATGACAAGCTTTGGCCACGCGGTGTTGGGTTCACTATAGTCACCTGCTTTGTTTCACTATTGATTAATATGATCAATTATGTTATCACTTATATCTTTTATCACTTTGTAATGGTTCCCTCGGGTATAAAGAGGGTTATTATATGTTCTTTTATCATTAAACATTTATTATGGAAAGAACTAAAACTAGTCTGGTTTTCTCATGTATGTGTTGACCTAGCCGGACTGTCGTATGGAAGAATTCTACGACATGAAAAACACAGAAAGCTTCAAACTCTTCACGTAGTCACTCACGTGACTCCGAAGTAAAATAGTAAGATTAAACGAGAACTTACCTGTTCGAAGTTTGATCTTTATTTTATGAGGAGTAACGATGAGGGATTACGTGCTCTCCACTCCACACCCTCATAAAATGAATGATCATCTGGTAGTTCTAAATCTATAATGAGCCTTACTATCTTACTCCGGCTATTGTGTTCTGTGTTTTTCATGCCGCTGCTTTGAAGTATGCCGTTCCAGCGCCAGGCGGGCCTTCTTCACGTAATCCCTCATCGTTACTCCTCATAAAATAAAGATCAAACTTCGAACAGGTAAGTTCTCGTTTAATCTTACTATTAAATCTTTTCCCCTTCACCTTAAACCTATGCCCTCTCGTCCTCGATTCCCCTACTCTGGGTAAAAGACTAATCTACCCGATCTATTCCTCTCATGATTTTGTATACTTCTATAAGATCTCCCCCCATCCTCCTATGGAATAGAGACAAGCCTACTCAACCTCTCCCTATAGCTCATACCATCTAGTCCTGGCAACATCCTCGTAAATCTTTTCTGAACCCTTTCACGCTTGACAATACCTTTCATATAACATGGTGCCCAGAAATGAACACGATATTCTAAATGCGGTCTCACCAACCTCGTATACAACTGCAACATGACCTCCCACCTTCTATACTCAATACTCTGATTGATGAAGGCCAAAGTGCCAAAAGCCTTTTTGACCATCTTATCTACCTGCGACTTGACCCTCAAGGAACCATGCACTTGTACTCCTAGATCCCTCTGCTGTACAACACGACCCAGAGACCTACCATTTACTGTGTAGGTCCTGCCTTTGTTTGACGTCCCACAATGCAGCACTTCACACTTCTCGGTATTAAATTCCATCAACCATTCCTCCGCCCACCTGGCCAATCAATCCAGATCCTGCTGCAATTGTTCACAACCATCTTCACGATCTGCAAAACCACTAACTTTTGTATCATCAGCAAACTTACTAATCTTGCCCTGTATGTTCTCATCGAAATCATTGATGTAGATGTCAAACAGTAATGGGCCCAGCACCGAACCCTGTGGCACACCACTAGTCTCAGGCCTCCATTCTGAGAAGCAACCTTCAACCATCACCCTCTGCTTCCTTCCATGGAGCCAATTTGCTATCCATTCAGCCATCTCTCCTTGGATCCCATGAGATCTAACCTTCCAGAGCAGCCTACCATGTGCCACCTTGTCGAACAACTTACTAAAGTCCATGTACACAATATCTACTGCTCTGCCCTCATCAACCTTTTAGCTCACATCTTCAAAAACATTAATCAGATTTGTGAGACGTACAAAACCATGCTGACTGACCCTAATCAGCCCTTGCCCATCCAAATGCCTGTATATACTATCCCTCAGAATACTCTCCAGTAACTTATCAACTACGGATGTTAAGCTCACCGGCCTACAATTCCCAGCATTTTCCCTGCAGCCCTTCTTGAAAAGAGGCACAACATTTGCCACTCTGCAATTTTCTGGCACCTCTCCTGTATTTAAGGATAACTCATAAATTTCAACAAGGGCTCCCGCTATTTCCTTGGATATATCTGATCAGGCCCCAGAGATTTGTCTACCTTCAAACACGACAATACTTTCAGCACTTCCTCGACGGTAGCCCTCACTGCTCTCAAGACACTTCCAGTGACTTCTCCAATTTCCTCCGTCCTACTGTCTTTCTCCTCAGTAAATACAGAGGAGAAATACTAATTGAGGACTTTGCCCATCTCTTGTGGCTCCACACAGAGTTGACCGCTTTTACTCCTGAGAGGTCCCACTCACTCCCCAGTTACCCTCTTCCCCTTATCTATCTATCTATATAATTGTAAAACTTATCTCGTATGTGTGTGTGCGTGTGTGTGTTTTTGTATCTTCGCCAAAACGCTATGCGGTAACGCTGATATCTTTACAGAATCTTACCCACATTTTTCTGGTCGTCGCGATAATCAGGTTCCCAACAGATTTCATGCTATATTTCACGTTATTGATGATTAAAGTTTTTTTAAAGCCAAAAACGGCTTCAGTGAGAGAGTCTTCCAGCAACTTCCAATGCCATCTCACAGTTCACCAATCACAATGGGGTCTCATTTACACAAGCTGCCGAGTGCGACACTGACATCACAATGGGACATTGCCAACGGTAATGGCAGCAACATCTTGAAGGAGAGGTTGCCAACGGTAATGGCAGCAGATGCTTGGAGGAGAATGCTGCGCGCCGCCATCGATGGAGAGAGGTAGAGGGAGAGGGAGAGGGAGAGATGTGTTGGGGGAACTGGTGAGTCTATTCATTGACTCAAAGCTTGGAGGAAAAGTCAAGTCTATTCATTGACTCAAAGATTGATTGGCGTTTTACAAAAAAACCTCCAGAATATTCCTCCGACGCTGCCCGCAACCACCCCACCCCCCACACATCTCGGGTCCATGCTGCCCGCTACCCCCCGCCTCCCCCCTCCCCCCGCCATCACACACCCACAGTCCCATCCCCCCTGTTCCCGCCCCCACACATAACACCACCCCCCCCCCCCCCACCCACACCCACTGTCCGCACCCCCCTCGGCACCCCCCACCCCTGCCCCCACACCCCGCCACCCCCAGTTTGTGTGTATTTGTTATTGTATGTACGAGTTGCGATGTTTAAGAAACATTTAGGCAAGTATGTGGATAGAATGGGTTTAGGGGGGTATGGGTCAAATGCAGGCAGGAAGGACAAGTGTAGATGGGACATGTTGGTCAGTTTGGGCAGGTTGGGCTGAAGGGCTTGTGTGACTCTATGACTGTCTGCAGTTCCTTGTGTCTTCTCTAAGCCCTCCTTTGGTTTATGTATTTACAACGTTCCACCATCATCACTGTCCCAATCTGCTCTGAGGGAATCAAAAACACTTGGAGAGCAACATACGAACTGGAACATTAATCGAAAGAAACCTAAGTGCTTTGTCCTCTGAAGTGCTTCTGAGGTGGAATTACATTTTTCTTTAATAGAGCCTAGGGAGAAGGGCTGGTGCTGAACAATATGATAGAACTGTCCTTTCCCTTCCCCTTGGGATAGTCATTCCAATTTGATACAGAATGATATTACAGAAGAGATAAATCTCAAAGGATTTGTATGAATTAAGTGTGTCTGACCTACTTTAGCTCATTTCTGTCAGAGATGCCACCTGATGCTGTCAAATAGATTGGTGGGACAATACAGCTTTTGAGATGTGTGTTGAAGCTTGAGCTGATTAACACTCAAGTGTCTCCAACACATCAATCAGTCTGTCTTACACCTTCAGATTTAATCTCTGGCCTTTAGGCCAACCATCTGCCGATCAAACACCCTCCCCAGCCTGTGTCCACCGATTACCTGCCATGCTTGGAGGCATTATTTTTTACTTTGCACTACTATTTAGACTTTTGAGTTACATCATGGAAACAGGCCCTTTGGCCCACCGAGTTCACACCAACCACCAGCGTTCATCCAGTTCACTAGCACTATCCAACGCACTAGGGGCAATTTATAGAGGGCCAATTAACCTACAAAACTGCTTGCCTGGGATGTGAGAGGAACCCGGAGCAGCCGGAGGAAATCCATTCAGTCACAGGGAGAACGTGCAAACTTCACACAGACAACACCCGAGTTTTAGTTTTGGAGATACAGCATGGACACAGGCCCTTTGGTCCACCGTTTCTGCACCAACCAAAAATCACCCATACACTAGCTCTATCCTACACACTGGAGACAATTTAAATAAGCCAATTAATCTACAAACCTGTATGTCTTTGGAATGTGGGAGGAAACTGGAGCACCCAGAGAAAACCCACGCGGTCACAGGAAGAACGTGCAAACTCTAATTAGACAGCACCCTTGTCACGATCAAACATGGGTCAAGGTTTCCACTCCTTTGCATTGCATTTGCTTTTATTATTTTATTTAATTACCATTGTCAAGTAACGTAGCTGTGTAGGTAGGAATGGCAAATGCTGGTTAATACCAAAGATAAACATAAAATGCTGGAGTAACAGTGAGCCTGGCGGCCATCTCTGGAGAAAAAGGATGGGTGACATTTCGGGTCGGGACCCTTATTTAGACTGCCGAAGATAGACAGAAAGTGCTGGTGTAACTCAGTGCGTCAGGAATCATCTCTGGAGAAAAAGGATGAGCGACGTTTCGGGTCGGAACCCTTGTCTCGTCTCTCAATGTAGCTAACACCCACGAACCCAGGCAAAGGAACATTGTCTAATGTGCTTACCCAGCTTGTGGCTGCATTGAGAGTAAGGATTGGGATCAGCAGGGGTCAGCAGTGGGAGATCGTGGATATGAGATGAAGAGGGTGACAGGTAATCAAAGAAAATCTCCTCCATTTAAGGTTTCCATAATTTTGAGACATGCTTTCTTGCTGTCAGTAAAGAGTTTCTACACAGGACCTTATTTTTTCATACATCAGCCTCTGCATGTTAATCTGCTGCATATAACAGAAATGTATTGAATTTCAAGCCATCCATTTACTTTCTACGTTCAGGTCAAGGTGTCATTTATTCTTGTCAAATGGAGCAGGAGTCGGCCAGTCACAGTTGATAGCTTCTCTTGCTTAAATGATGAAGACAAATGGCTTTTCCTTGATTGAATGAGCCAGCTGCCATTGGCTGCGAGCTGTTTCATTCCACTCTCCCCCCGCCAGGCCATCTCCGTCTCCGTGTAAGCGCAGATAAATTATCATAAAGGACACTGTTGTTGGTGTCAACCTCACCACCGCTTAGCCACAGGCAGAGCGCTGGAATGACACCAGCCTGTTTAGTTTTAAAGGTTAAGAGAAGATAGGCACAAAATGCTGGGTCAAGCAGAGTATTTCTCCTCTGGGAAAGAGGATGTTTTGGGTCAGATCCCTTCTTCAGACTGAAAGATAAAGAAGGCCAGAACAAAAACAGGGCTGGCAACAGATGACCTCAACGATGGCAGAAACACGGATAGGTGACATTTTGGGTCGGGGCCCTGCTTCAGTCTGAAGAAGGATCTTGACCCTAAAGGACAGCTATCCATTTCACCAGAGATGCTTCCTGACCCATTGGGTTACACCAGTACTTTGTGTCTTACTCTGGAAACAATCATCTGCAATTCCTTCTTTTGTATTCTATGTTATCCCACTTCCTGAATCATTCCCTACACACTAGGGGCAATTTACAGATGCCAGTTTAACCAATGAACCTGTACATTCTTGGGATGTGGGAGGAAACCAGAGCAGCTGGAGGAAACTCATGCGGTCACAGAGAGAATAGGCAAACTCCACACAGACAGCACTTGAGGCAAGACATTTGGTGGCTCGTTCCATGTACCCACTGACCTCTGTGTGAAAAATGTGTCCCTCGTCCACGTCTATCCTTGTACAATACACAGCCCTGGCTGCCCTCGAATCTGACAACATCTTTGTACAATAGTCAAAATCATCTGCGGCGGCTCAGTGGCTCAGCGGTAGAGTTGCTGCCTCACAGCGCCAGAGACCCAGGGTCAATCCTACCTACAGGTGCTGTCTGTGTAGAGTTTGTATGTTCTTTCTGTAACCGTGTGGGTTTTCCCCAAATGCTCCGGTTTCCTCCCACACTCCAAAGACGTGCAGGTTTGTAGGTTAATTGGATTTGGTAAAAATTGTTAATTGTCCCTAGTGTGTAGGATAGTGCCAGTGTACGGCGTTATCTTTGGTCAGTGCGTTCTCGATGGGCTGAAAGGCCTGTTTCCACGCTGTATCTCTGAACTAAAGTAAACTAAACTCTGCTTCCTGCTGTCCTTTTAACTCCCGGACAGAAAGCCAAAAGCATAGAGAGAAGCCATTCAAACCAACTAATCTAAGGCTCCGTTCATATAGTATGCTATCCACCTACCAGCCCACTTCAGACAAACCTATCTTTCCTATTATTTCCTAATCCACATTGAAGGTTAATCTCTCGCTAGTTCCTGACCTTGTGAAAGCTTTGAGATGCCGACACATTTCAAGTGTTTTATAAACGTTGCTGGCAGCTCCAGTGAAAGATGTGAAGTCTGTTTGCAAATCAGGTAAACTGAAACTTAACTGCTTTGCAAAGGCAAGGAGAATAATTATTCTGAAGCCTTGTCAGGAGCTGGGAGATTTCGGACAGTGAGGGGCCAGTTTGCGATTTCTTCTGAGCGATCCAGCAAAGTGTGGCTCACCAAATTAGTGTCGAACTCAAGACAGGGGTTCTAACCTTTCACCTGCTGCCAGAAGAGTCATACCATGCCTTCACTTGTGGCCTCTCCACTGCCATAGAATGGAAAAGCCATCAGACTGAAGTAAGGTCCTGACCCAAAATGTCACCAATCCATGTTCTCCAGACATGCTGCCTGACCTGCTGAGTTACTCCTGCACTCCGTATCCTTCAATGGAAATGTCCATTCGCAGTTATGAGCTACCATCTACCTCATATGAAACCATCGACTTTCTTTAATCAGACTTTACTGGACTTTAGAAGAGCCATAAAGTCATACACCATGGAAACAGGCCCCTCAGCCCAACTTGCCCACAGCAACCAACATGCCCCATCTACACTAGGCCCACCTGCCTGCATTTTGTCCATATGCCTCTAAATATATCCTATCCATGTACCTGTGTAAATGTTTCTTAAATGTTGCCTCCTCCGGCAGCACATACCTTAACCCACCACACTTTGTGTGAAAATCTTACCCCTCATTTTCCTATTGATTCTTTCATCCCTCACCTTAAACCTATATCCTCTGGCCCTATCAATCCCCCGACTCTAGGCAGGAGACTGCATCTACCAAATCTATTCTTCTCATGATTGTATACACCTCTATTAGATCACCCCTCATACTCCAGTGCTCCATGGAATAGAGACCAAGCCTGCTCAACCTCTCCATATAGTTCAGCCCCTAAAGTCCTGGCAACGCCCTCATAAATCTTCCCTGCACCCTTTCCAGCTTGACAATATCTTTCCAATAACAAGGTGCCCATAACTGAACGCTATACTCTAAATGCAGCCTCACCAAAGTCATATATAACTGTAACGTGATCTCCCATTTTCTATACTTAATACTATAATATCGTGCACTAAACGTTATACCCTTTATCTGTACATTGTGGACAGCTTGATTTGTAATCATGTGTAGTCTTTCCGACTGGATAGTACGCAACAAAGACATTTTTCACTGTACCTCGGTATACATGACTCGAAACTAAACTAAACTAAACTAAATTAAACAATTTACAACTTTTCATCCCTTTGTTTCAAACTTTCATTTTCATCTCTGGCATTTGCCCAACCATCTGCCCACCAAAACCCCCATCGACTGTGTACTCCTTTTACCTGCCACACTTTGTCCTGCCCCTCATCTTTTCTAATCCCCACCGCTCCCCCTAAAATCAGTCTGAAGAAGGGCCTTGACCCGAAATGTTATGCACTCTTTTTCTTGCTGCCTGACCAAGTTGAGTTACACCTGCACTTTGTGTCTATCTCCACACCCACTTATTTCTCTACAAGACAAAATGCTGGAGGAACTCATTGGGTCAGGCAGCTTACATGTTAGGAAATGGACAGTCAACAATCAGGTCGGGATTCTTCATCCAACTTGAGTCTGAACAACAGTTCTTGGCCAAAGTGTCGTCTGTCAATTCCCTCCACAGAGGCTCCAGATTCCAGCATCTGCAGCAAAGCTAGGTTGAGGCTTAGGTTTATTATTGCCACATGCACGGAGGTACAGTGAAAAGGTTTGCTTTGCCTGCTGTCCAAAAAGATCAGATAATTGTATACTTACATACAATCAAGTCAAACTCAGGTATAATAGGCAGAGCAAATGGGAAGATACAGTGTGAAGTAGTAGAGCTAATAGGACTTGATGTTTCAATCTCTGAAATAAGTCAGCACTCTTGCTATTTGCAGTGGGATTGGAGTGGTGAAAGGTAGGGTAGGTACGTCATCGGGGTCATCAGGTGGGCACCCTCCTTCTTTGACGTGGTAGTTCTTAGCAATGTAGCCCCATCATTCCAGAGACAAAATCCAATGTTCGCAATGGGGTAGAGGTGAATCGGACAATAACCTAGCTTGTGGAAGGACATTTCTGATGCCTGGTAACAGAGGGGAAGAAGCTGTTCATGTGTCTGGTGGTGCACGCTTTTTAATCTTCTGTAACTTTTTGTCAGATGGGTGAGGGGAGAAGAAGAAATGAGTAGGGTGGGACAATGTTATGTTTATGTTGATTATGTTGACTGCTTTTCCAAGGCAGTGTGAAGTGTAGATGAAGTCAGTGGTGGGGAGTTCAGTCTGTGTGATGGACTGAGCTACATCTACAACTCTGATGCAATATCTTGCGATCTTGGGCACATCAGTTCCAAAACCAAGCTGTGATGCAACCCCACAGTATGCTTTCTATGGTGCATCTGTCTATTTCCAGCTGGTGGGTTTATTCTAGTGCGATTGAATTGAAAAGCAGGAAAATTATATCCTAAACCAACATGAAATATTGGTTAGGCCACACTTGGAGCGTAACATTGCATTTTGGTCACCATATTATGAAAGGATGATACCAGACGTGAGGGTTTATCTACCAGGAAAGGATGAACAGACTGTCTATTTTCCACTGAGGAAAGATGAGTGAGAATTTACTGAAGCATCAAAGGGTGGTAAACATTTAGAGTTCTCTTAGAGTACTGTGCAGAAACCTAAGATCTATTAAAATGATGAACAGGAGTGGGCAGTCTGGTCCTTTGAACTCGCTACATTGTTCATCTAAATCAGGGCTGATCAATCTCCTGCAATTTTAGACTTTACTTTTAGACTTTAGAGATACAGCGTGGAAACAGGCCTTTTGGCCCACCTAGTCCGTGACGACCAGTAATCTCCCCGTACATTAGCACTGTCCTATATATTAGGGACAATTTTACAATTTTACTGATTTAATTAACTTACAAACATGTACGTCTTTGGAGTGTGGGAGGAAACCGGAGCACCCAGACAAAGCCCACGAGGTCACAGGGAGAACAGAAAAAACTGCATACAGACAGCACTTGCAGTCAGGATTGAACCTGGGTCTCAGGCACTGTAAGGCAGCAAGTCAACAGCTGCGCCACTCTACCTCCCCTTCTTCAGAAACAAATGGAAACTTTCACTATACCCTCATCTCCCTCAATGTTCGTAAACCTGTCGATCCCTTATTTGGATTAACGTAATGACTGAGAATACACAGCCTCCCTGGTGTGTAGAAATCTAATGGACCACCACACTGATTTTCCATGCCTCTCAGTGCCAGAGATCTGGGTTCGATCCTGATAGAAGTATATAAAATTATTAGAGACGCAGCTCCGGTAGGCAGTCAGAACCTTGTCCCAGTGTGGAACAGCCAAAGACTAGAGGGCACAGCTTTAATGTGAGAGGGGCAAGGTTTAAAGAAGATGTGCAGAGCAAGATTTTTACACAGAGAGGGTTGGGTGCCTGGAACATTTTGCCGGGGGTTGTGGTGGAGATAGACATGACCAATGTTTTAGATAGGCACATGGATACAGTATGCAGGGGATATAGGGATATGGTCACGTGCAGGCAGAAGGGGTTAGTTTAATTTGCCATTATGCTCGGCACAGACAATATGGGTCGAAGGGCCTGTTCCAGTGCTGTGCTGTTCTGTGCTTTCCTCAATACCTTTCCAACAAGAACTGTACATCCTTTAATTCCTTTAAAATCAGCCATGGTTTCTGCTCACCTCTCTGTCAGAGAGCATTTCAAAGAATTACTAGGCTCTTTATGAAAATAAAAATCTCTTTAGTTCTATTCTGAATAGCCAAGATTTCCTTTTGAGACTATGATTCTCGAGTATTCTCCAGCAGCCAGGAAAAGACGCCACCACCATATCAAGCAATAAGAATGTTGGATGTTTCATTAAATAACTAAGCCAGCAGAGGTAGCTGTCATTCTACATTTCTTTCTCAACACTTTTGTTGGTTTTTATGCAGAACCTGTTGTTTCTAATAGTCCATCTTTGATGCAGTGAACACTGTTTAGAGGCATTGAGTCATTCAACATTCATCCATGTCGACCATCTATGCTAGTCCCATTTTCCTACATGGCCTATATCCCTCTAAACCTTTCCAATCTATGCACCTATACAAGTATCTTTGAAATGTTGTTTATAGCACCTGCCTCAACTACCTCCTCAGGCAACTCGTTCCCAACATCTACCACCCTCTGTATGAAAAAATTGCCCCTAGGGTTCCTATTAAATCTTTCCCCTCTCACCATAAGCCTATTCAATTCAATTCACTCAATTCAATCTTTAATTGTCATTGTGCAATGTACAATACAGAGACAACGAAATGCAGTTGGTATCTCCGAAGGGCGAACTTACAAATAAACAAGTAATACGTATACGTATGAAGTGGTGTCCGTGCAATTTGCTGGTGATTGGATAGTCCGGGGGGGGGGGGGGGGGGGGGGATGATGGGTGGAGACAGGCAGTCATTGAGATGCAGCGTTGAGAAGTGTGACAGCCGCAGGGAAGAAGCTGTTCTTCTTCCTGTAGCGTCTCCCGGATGGGAGGAGGGTAAACAGTCTGTGGTTGGGGTGTGAGCTGTCCCTGACGATGCCGTGCGCCCTGCGCAGGCATCGTTTACTATGGACAGACTCAATGGAGGGGAGTGAGGAGCCTGTGATGCGTTGGGCGATCTTCACCACTCTCTGCAGAGCTTTCCGGTCGGCAACAGAGCAGTTACCATACCATACTGTGATGCAGTTGGTAAGGATGCTCTCGATGGTGCAGCGGTAGAAGTTCACCAGAATCTGGGGAGACCGGTGGACATTCTTAAGTCTCCTCAGGAAGAAGAGATGCTGGTGAGCCTTCTTGATCAGCGAGGATGTGTTGTGGGTCCAGGAGAGGTCATTGGAGATGTTGACCCCCAGGAACCTGAAGCTGGAGACACGTTCCACCTCCGTCCCGTTGATATGGATGGGGTTGTGCGTGCAGCCCCTCGATCTCCTGAAGTCAACAATGAGCTCCTTGGTCTTCTTGGAGTTGAGGGCCAGGTTATTGTCGGCACACCATGCTGTTAGGAGCTGAACCTCCTCCCTGTAGGCCGACTCATCGTTGTCACTGATGAGGCCAATCACCGTTGTGTCATCTGCATACTTGATGATGGTGTTGGTACCATGTACAGGTATGCAGTCGTAGGTGAAGAGGGAGTAGAGGAGGGTGCTCAGCACGCAGCCCTGGAGTACACCAGTGTTCAGGGTGAGCGTAGAAGTGGAGTGGTTAGCCAACCTAACAGACTGTGGTCTGTTGGTTAGAAAGTCCAGTAACCAATTGCAGAGGGAGGGGTTGATGCCCAGGTCATCGAGTTTGGTGATCAATTTCGAGGGGATGATGGTGTTGACTGCTGAGCTGTGGTCGATGAACAGCATTCTCACATAAGTGTTTCTGTTGTCGAGGTGGGAGAGGGCGGAGTGGAGTGCCGTTGAGATGGCATCCTCCGTGCTCCTGTTCTTGCGGTATGCAAACTGGTAGGGGTCCAGAGTGGGAGGTAGGCAGCATTTGAGGTGTGCCATGACCAGCCTTTCAAAGCACTTGGCGATGATAGGGGTGAGTGCAACTGGGTGGAAGTCGTTGAGGCTCGCCGCAGTGCAGTGTTTTGGCACTGGCACGATGGAGGTAGTTTTAAGGCATGTGGGGACAACTCCCTGGGCAAGTGACAGGTTGAAGGTGTCAGTCCAGACGTCTGTCAGCTGTGCAGCACAGGTCCTGAGGACGCGCCTGGGGATACCATCAGGGCCGGCAGCCTTACGTACATTGATCCTACTCATTGTCACGTGCACGTCGTAGAGGTTGAGTGTGAGGGGCTGGTAGTCATCGGGGAGCACAGCCTTGATGGCCAACTCTTGGTTGTCCCTTTCAAAGCGGCCATAAAAGTGATTGAGTTCCTCGAGGAAGGATGCGTCGCTAGAAGTGGGGGGTGGAGTTGGTGGCTCTGTAGTCAGTGATGGCCTGGATGCCATGCCACATACATCGGGGGTCGGAGTTGCTGTCGAAGTGCTCCTCGATCCGGAGCTTGTATCTGTGTTTGGCGTTCTTGATGCCCCTCTTCAGATTGGCCCTCGATGAACTATAGGCACGGTCATCGCCTGACCTGAAAGCGGAGTCCTGTGCTTTCAGCAGTCGCCTGACCTCGCTGTTCATCCATGGCTTCTGATTCGGGTATGTGGTGATTTGTTTGAGAGTGGTGACACTGTTGATGGAGGAATTGATGAAGTCCAGAACAGAGAAAGTATAGGCGTCAATGTCAGTGTGGGAGTCAAGGGTGGCCTGAGCTGCAAACGCATCCCAGTCAGTGTTACCAAAACGCTGCTGGAGTGTGGAGTCCACTGCATCTGACCAAACCTTGACTGTCCTCACTGTGGGTTTAATGCGTCTGATGAGTGGGGAGTACTTAGGGAGCAGGAACAATGATAAGTGATCAGACTGACCAGGGTGGGGGGGGGGGGATGGCTTTGTATGCTTCAGCTATGTCCTCTTGTTCTTGATACCCCCACTCTGGGTAAAAAAAACTCATATTATTTTATAAACCTCTATAAGATCGCGTGTTCTTTGTCCGTTAATTGGCCTTTAAATTATCCCTGATATGTAGCAAATGGATGAGAAAGTGGAATAACATAGAATTAGTGTGAATAGGCGATCGATGGTCGGAGTGGACTCAGTGTGCTGAAGGGTCTGTTTCTTTGCTGTATCTATAAACTAAAATTATTTCAATAGCAAGTAATGGGACTAGAAAACTGCTGCACTAGGGAGGTTAGTTATGGGAAAGCAAGGATATCTCAGATGTTTGAACAGCTAATAGAGGGGACAGACAGAGAGGAGGAACTGGAGGGATTGTGGCATTAAATACCTAGCCCCATTACATGCCTGGCCACCCAATTATTTTTCTATTGAAAACTTTTGCTTGTTAATTACCAGTCAACTCTGCAACATTAGGCAGCAGAGTGGGGCAGCTGGTAGAGTTGCTGCCTCACTGCGCCAGAGACCCTGGTTCAATCCTAACCTCAGGTGCTGTCTGTACGGAGTTTGCACATTCTCCCTGTGATTGAGTGGGTTTTCTCCGAGAGCTCCGTTTTCCTTCCAGATCCCAAAGACGTGCTGGTTTGTAGATTAATTTGCCTATGTTACGGAAATAACAGTGCATAGCGTATAGCGAGTAGATAAGAAAGTTGGATAACATAGAACTAGTGTGAACTGCTGATTGATGGTTGGCGTGGACTCAGTAGGCCGAAGGGCTTGTTTCCGTGCTGCAGCTCTAAAGATATCAACTTGTTCTTCAGGGCAAGAATTTCTGCAAAGAACCAAAAACGAGAAGACAGATATTTTCCATTCTTCTTGTCAGAGGTCTCAGCGTGTGCTGGAAAGATATCCTACCATTAGCATCTCATCTTGAAGCTGTTGTCAAGGCTTCTGTTCACTGCTGTGTGATTCCAATATCTCATTTTACTCGTGGAGGTATCTAACACCTGGATTATAAATACAACATCGCCACTGGTAATTCCAGTAAGGATTTATTTCCGCCAGATGTGATGAGGACGTGAAACTCAATGCCATCGGAAGAGGATGAATTAAAACTGGAAAATGAGATTCTCTAGACTTTAGAGATACAGAGTGGAAACAGGCCCTTTGGCCCGTCGAGTCTGCACTGGCTAGTGATCACCCCTACACTCATTCTATCCTACATACTAGGGACAATTTACAATTTACAGAAGCCAATTAACCTACAAACCTGCATGTCTTTGGATGGCTTTTCACTGTACCTCAATACATGTGACACTAATAAACCCAACTAAACTAAACTCAATTTAATTTCTATAATCTTCCCATTAATTCAGAAACAATGCTTACCTGACAAACGTATTTTTCAAAAAACACCTGATTGGAATCTTCTTCTTATTGAGTCCACCCACGAGATTAGAGTCCACCCACTTCTTGGCACCTGCATACAATTGTGTTTGTCTTGTCGCTTCATGAGCTTCTTGTGCGTGGTGGTGGAAAAATCGGTGGAAACAGGGTCGCGACGTGAACGCTCTTTCCTTGACCCCACCTGATTGGAGTAAAATGAGCATTTTTTTTTCAATACTGAGAGACCTTGACTTAAACCCTCCCAAATACGACTGCTTCAAGGAGAGGCACAGTTGAAATAATCCCGCAATGATCCTCTTAAAATGAGTGACATTACAATTTAATAACATTCTCTCTCTCGGCACGACTCTGTCCTTCCTCACTTCTCTGACATAAATTGAACTAGTTACATTAACTACCATCAAGCGTAGTCTGTGTTCAAATCTAAAAGCTGCAAAAATATATTCATATGTTACAACTCGCCCAGAAATTGTGAGTGCACGATTAGACAGCCAGGATCAACCTGTAGTGACTGATACCTCTTCGTAAAACCCGTTCCCTGAGCTTTCAACTTGCATCTCTGTAGTAGCTTGGGGCAAGTAAAATGTATTGCTTCTCTCTAATTGCAGGCACAGCAAGTGAAGGGAATGTATGGGGCATATGATGCGATATGTGGATTTGCGCAATGCTTTGCGCTCTGGATGCTACTAATGATGGTAGTTATCGGAGAACGGAGCCACAGGCAATATTTGCAAAAGGTCAACAAGTCTGGACTTATTGCGAGAATGCTGCATCTAGGATAATCTGGAAGATTGCAAACTCTATTACTGCCAGAGTTTCCGTCTCATTAAAACCTTTCATCAGACTCGTTTATCACCATTCCTGCTGCTGTTCCTCTACATTCTTTAATTTTTGGACCAGGGTGGCTGGATGACCTGCAACCTGCGGCCTGTTGAGGAGAGCTGCTGCTGCTCTTCCCCGAAGACCTGTGGAGCCACCAGCGATGACGGACACAGGGCTGCGCAGTCCACATGGGCGGTCGGGTTAAGGACAGGCCACAGAGGACAAAGATGGACCTGCAGGGGGGAAACGCTGAGAACGATACGATACGATATGATAGAACTTTATTTATCCCTGGAGGGAAATTGATCTGCCTACTGTCATCAAAATGCAAAATACTTGAAACATGAAATCAAAGCGACGAGTGCAAAGGATTGGGGATGTGCAAAGATGGGGGGGTCAGTCTCAGTCTACCCCACAACAGATGGGGGAGGGGTTGTACAGAGGGGAACATAGAAGCACCTCGTGGCTCGAGGGCCATTGTGAACAAGGAGGGACTCAGCGAGGAGGGGCGAGAAAAAGGAGCAACCCAAAAAGGGGGGGGGGGGGGGGGGGGGGGGCGGTGTCAATGATGACAAGGGACCAACTTGACTCCACTGAATACTTTAGTAACTTTGTCAGTGCCAGAAACATGACGACTAGTTGTGTACTTTGTGTATTGGATGCAAAAGCAAAGAATTTCACTGTACCTAGGTACATGTGACAATATAATATAATTGAATCATTGAATCATTGAATCTTTCTCTATCTGTTCTCGTTCACTGTAAGCAAAACAAGAATATTTGAGCTGGACACAGCTCCAACTCCAACTTTAAATTCGTCAATGACACCACCGTTGTTGGACGAATTAAGGGCAATAATGAGTCTGAGTTTAAGAGGGAGATCTGATTGAATGGTGTCAGAACAACAACCTTGCTCTTAAGACTAAGGAGCTAGAAACAAGGAATTGTGGGTGCAGGTTTACCAAGTAAAGACACAAAATGCTGCAGTGACTCAGCGGGTCAGCCACCATCCCTGGAGAACATGGATAGATGGCGACTCGGATCGGAACCCTTCTACAGACCAAGGAGCAGATTGTTGACTTCTTCTAGAGGGAGGCCAAGGATTCAAGACGGATTGGTGGTGGAGAGCGACAACATCTACACGTTCCTGGGTGTACATATTTCTGAGGATCTGTCCTGGATCCAGCACATTGATGCAATCAAAAAGAAAGCCCATCAATGCCTGTACTTACCTAAGATGACTGAGAAGCTTTGGTATGTTGATGAATACTCTCTTGACTTCCACATGGTAAAGAGGATATTGACTGGTTGCATCATGGTTTGATTCGGCAACTTGAACATCCAGGAATGAAGAAGATTACAAAAAGTGGTGGACTGACTGGCCCATCATGGGTCCTGACCTCCACCACATAGAAGGGATCTATAGCAGGCACTGGCTCAAGTCAGCCAGCATCATCAAGGACCCACACCACCCTGGCCATGCTCTCATTTCACTATGGCCATTTGGAAGAAGGTACAGGAGTCTGAAAACAGTTATCTCCAGGCTCAAGAACGGCTTCTTCCCAACAACCACCAGGCTCCTGAAAACTACAAACAATAACTAAAACTAGGAACAATTAATTGGTTGCTCTAGAAGCTTTGTTGCACTAATATTGTTTTATTTATTGAATTTCCTTTATTGATTATTGACTATGTTATCTACAGTATGAGTACTGTATTTACAGATCTGTTATGCTGCTACAAGTAAGAATTTCATTGTTCTGTTTTCAATACATATGAGAATTAAATACTCTTGACTTGACTCTTGACTCGACTCTCTGGTATTTTTTTCCCCTCCAAGTCTCAGAACTCCAGTTGTTAATAGTGGCTAAATTAAAGACACTATAAAATGAAGGATCCCTGCACTTGTCAGAATTGCTTAACCATTGTCAGGGGAGGAGTCATCCCGCTGACCGATCACGCCACGAGGAGGATTTCTTGGAGTGCGTGGTTTGTAATAAGTGAATGTTTTTGATTTATGTAGGAGTGTGGTTAGGTATACTTCTGATAAGTGGACTAATTTATTTTTTATGTTCAATTTTGCTTACGTGTTTAGAGTACATTTGCATGTGTTCAGATTAAGGTCGGGAATAGAAGGGCTGCGAGAACGTATGTGAGTGTGATTGGTTGTTTCCTGGAGCATTTTGATTTGAAAATTGTCTAAATCGACTTTGTTAATTTCAAAATTAGAAAGGGAAATTGTTAAAAGGTGTGAGTAGTTTAGAGTTGCTTCCTTATCCAACAGAATGGGAAACCACGCAAATGGAGATATGACCACTGACTCTGAAAGTCCTCTGCAAGAAATATGTAATGAATTTCCACAAAAAGCTGATCGATTGAGGATCCTTTCCGGATCGTTAAATAGGGAATGAGGGAACTAATTATGGACCTGAGGGGGCATAGATACAGTAAAGGGAGTAAAATACATTGAGCAGATTATATTGTAGTGCAGCGATATTACAGAGGCACAGGAATGAATTGAATTGTGGAGAAATTATTAAGAGGTACAGAAAGCGAGTAGAGCGGAGGAAATAAAGGCAAGATTGAATGAATGACGACGATTATTTAGAAGATTGGGAGAGTGTTAGAACTAGACATTCACGTCCACCACCTTATTCATCTTACAATCCCAATGCCTCAAATGCATATCGGGGTACCAGAAGCCAAGCTAGGCAAAAGACTAAATTAGTTATGGGAAAAGAAGAGCATACCCATAGACAACTTGAACGCGCGGTTAGGGAAGGAAGAAAATCCTTTAGAAAGAACCATGAACCCCCTGGAGAAGGGGAAGATACATCGGGTGAGAGGCTGTTGTAGATCCTGAAGCTAAACAAACAACCCTTAGACAGTTCCCTGTAAGGGAAATGCCCAATCCTTCTTTTGATCCAGCCAATGCAGTGAGCGCAAATAATCACCGTACCGTTAGAGTCTATTCCCCATGGAAGCCTAACAAGATGATGGCTATTTTTAGTCAAATACCCGATCATGGAAAATCTCCCGTGGATCTTTTGTGGATCACTTAAGAACTACAATGTGCGTTTATCACACTGATTCCCGGGATTTATGGGCAGTGATCCAGCAAATAGTTACCCCAAGTGAGCATACCAGATTCCTAACAAATTTAGGACATCCGTCGCATGAAGCTCTTGCTATTATAATGGCGGACAATGGAGCAAGGGAGGAAACTGTTTTAACTGCTCTTGCCAACACTTCAGAAACCAATCGATTTGGCCAGAATATTAGGTGTAAGACCAAAAAGGGGAGAAGAAGCGGATGAGTTTTTAGAGCGATTCTCTGAATTATATATGCACACTGGCTTACGATAGGAGTGGAAAGGACAGCGAGCTGGAAACCTTCTTTAAATCATATGAAGGACAGGAATGGGAAATAGAAGTATTGGCAGTAGTGGAAGGAAAAGAGGGAGCTGCTGAATATGCTAAAATACCAGCACAGTTATGGGGCCGTCCCACTGTACGAGCTAATTTAAGAGTTCGCCCGAGTTTAAAAAAAAACAAACTCGTGGTAAGCACGTAGAATGTATGTAGCGGGTACGTCGGAGCTCGGGACGTCTCTTAGCAGCTCGTAACGGCAGGTACTCGGGAAACGCAGTAAGCTCAGGAAGACTCGTAAAGATTTTTCAACATGTTGACAAATGTCCACGAGAGCCCCGAGTACCTACGAGCGGCTATTACCATAATTCTCCAAGTTCGAATTTTCGGGAAACTTGGGAGAACTCTTGAATTAGCTCATACAATGGGACAGCCCCATTATGGGAGGAACCGACGAGGCTGGTCCTCACATCACTCGAAGGGTGAATTTCCCGGCTAGAGCTAAAGACCTAGGAATGATGGTAAGAACGACAATTACCTTGGCAAACCCGTATAATTACCACAAGCAAAATTTGTCTAATGAATTTGTTGTTGAATTTCACCAGGCCCCAAGGAAGGTTGCTACCCACTTACGTCATCATCTGGAGAGCGAGGTATATGAGTACGTGGACCCTCAAGTATGGGCGGAGGACACAGCTCAGGTCGGATGCATGAACATCAATCCCACTCGTGTAGCTCTCCAGAAAGGGGTAACACTTCCTTCAATCCAACCATATCCATTGAAACTACGGGCCATCAGCAGCATAGACAAATTAATTTGGGGTTTGCTAGAACAAGAAATATTGGTGAAGTGCCAATCTATCTGTAACACCCCTGTTCTTGCCGTTCCAAAACCTGGAACGGAGGGTCAATATAGACTCGCGCAAGACCTAAGGGAAATCAATTCTGTTGTAGAACCACTTTATGCCCTTGTGCCAAATCCTGCCCATATCCTAGCCCGAATACCGGCTGAAGCCAAAGTCATTTCGATACTCAACTTAAAGCCCTGTCCCATGGTACGAGTTCTTTCCAAGAGCTCTCCCGAGTTTAAAAAAAATCAAACTTGTGGTAAGCACGGAGAATGAACGTAGCGGGTACGTCGGAGCTTGGGGACGTCTCTTAACGACTTGTTACGCTAACAGCAGGTACTCGGGAAGACTCGCTAATGGCAGGTAAGCACGGGAAGACTTGTGAAGATTTTTCAACATGGTGAAGAACCTCGAGTACCGACGAGTGGCCATTACTGTAAATCTCCGAGTTCAAACTCGGGAGAGCTCTTGGAATGAACTCGTACCGTGGGACAGGGCTATTACAACATGCATTATTTTCTATTCCTCTTCATGAAGACAGCCAATATTTGTTTGCCTTCACCTATATGGGCCAACAATATATCTGGACCAGGTTGCCTCAAGGATTTGTCAACTCACCTACATTATTTTCCAGCTGTCGGCAGGATCAGCTAAGAACTTTAAAGTTGAAGATGAATTCAACATTAGTGCAGTATGTTGATGACCTATTGGTGGCTAGTAAAGATGAATCCAGTAATCGGGAAGACACTGCTAAATCATCTAGCTGATCTAGGATATGTGGATTCCCCATCAAAATCACTTGTAGCTCAAGAGAAAGTAAAATTTCTCGGATTATAATTTCGACCACCGAAGGAAGTCTTGAGAAGAGCAGACTCAAACCTATTTGCTAATTTCCAGTCCCAAAAGAAGCCAAACAAATGCGGCAATGGCTTGGCATGGTCAATTATTGCAGACCCTGGATTCCAATATAGCTCTAGAAACAAAGGAGCTAATACCCTATACCAGCAAGGAGGGTGAATGTAAACTGACCAAGGAGGCACAGGAAGCATTAGAGAACTTGAAAAGATCATTGATGCATGCCCCGGCATTGGGAAGGCCATTATATGATCATCCTTTCCAGCTGTATTGTATAATTCCATCCAATTGTGCCACTTTGGTATTAACGCAAAAGCATGGGGATAGACCTAGACCAGTTGCATATTACTCCTCCAGATTAGATACAGTAGCTCAGGGACATCCTTTTTGCACTCAAATCTTAACTGCAATTTACAATAGTTTAAAATCGTCTGCTAATTTGACACTCCAGCAGGAAATTGTAGTGTACAGTTCACATTCAGTATCGGCATTGTTGGGGCAGCTTCAAACCCAGCATTTGACAATGGCCCGCCAAAATTAAGTATGAGATCTTCCCGCTAAACAATCCAAAATTGCAGTTTAAACACTGTACATTAATTAACCCAGTCTCTTTTCTTATTTCACCCCAGAAGAGCGAGCAGAAGCAGGACACGGCTGTCTATTTATAGAGGAGGAAATATCAGTGAGAGAGGACTTGAGGGATGTACCCATGGAAGACACTGACATCACATTATGTGTGGACGAGAGTGCATCCATTGGACCGCGGGGAGACAGGTTGTCTGGGTATGCAATTATTAATCAAAAGACGGAGATTGTAGAAGCAGCTGCTTTAGAATCACCCTATTCAGCACAACAAGCTGAATTATTCACTTTAATTAGGGCTTGTATTATTGGGGAAGATCTAAAAGTAAACATCTACACTGATTCTTGATATGCATTTGGGGTGGTGCATGATTTTGGACAATTGTGGAAAAATAGGGGATTTCTAACTTCTGCATGAACCCCAATATAACACAAACAATTGGTGATAAATTTAATTAAGGCCTTAATGCTACCCAGACAAATCTCTGTAATAAAATGTACCACCCATACTAAAGGACAAACCCCAGGGGGCATTGGAAATCGTAATGCCGATTTAGTAGCTAAGAAAGTATCATGGGAACACAAGGTGGTAGTACATAAAATGATTAGGTACATTGAAAATTTAGATAATGAGCTCCCCTCATTATGTCAACGCTAACCATCTAGGAAATTACCTAATAGGAAAAGAAACTAATAAAAGTGAGAACCCCTAGTCAGAGAATGAAGCCAACATAGTAAAGAGCCAATAAAACCAAGAACCAACATAGTAGAGAATCATCAAAGTCATGAGTTAACATAGTGAGGAGTGCGTACATAAATAAGAAGAGGTACTGGAGGAAAGACTTTGTAAACTGTATGGAGAAACATGAATTGTATTGAGAATAGCAGAGCCGATGCATACTTGCCCGATGGATTTGAATTGTTTATCCACTTTGGTGGCAAAAACAGGAAAGCAGACTATTATTTAAATGGTGGCCGATTAGGAAAAGGGGAGATGCAGTGAGACCTGGGTGTCATGGTACACCAGTCATTGAAAGTAGGCATGCAGGTGCAGCAGGCAGTGAAAAAAGCGAATGGTATGTTAGCTTTCATAGCAAAAGGATTTGAGTACAGGAGCAGGGAGGTTCTACTTCAGTTGTACAGGGTCTTGGTGAGACCACACCTGGAGTATTGCGTACAGTTTTGGTCTCCAAATCTGAGGAAGGACATTATTGCCATAGAGGGAGTGCAGAGAAGGTTCACCAGACTGATTCCTGGGATGTCAGGACTGTCTTATGAAGAAAGACTGGATAGACTCGGTTTATACTCTCTGGAATTTAGGAGATTGAGAGGGGATCTTATAGAAACTTACAAAATTCTTAAGGGGTTGGACAGGCTAGATGCAGGAAGATTGTTCCCGATGTTGGGGAAGTCCAGGACAAGGGGTCACAGCTTAAGGATAAGGGGGAAATCCTTTAAGACCGAGATGAGAAAGACTTTTTTCACACAGAGAGTGGTGAGTCTCTGGAACTCTCTGCCACAGAGGGTAGTTGAGGCCAGTTCATTGGCTATATTTAAGAGTGAGTTGGATGTGGCCCTTGTGGCTAAGGGGATCAGAGGGTATGGAGAGAAGGCAGGTACGGGATACTGAGTTGGATGATCAGCCATGATCATATTGAATGGCGGTGCAGGCTCGAAGGGCTGAATGGCCTACTCCTGCACCTAATTTCTATGTTTCTATGTAACCCTTGATGGTAAAGCGGCTTCTATTATCAAGGTGGAAAGAAATTGGCATTCTTGATTGGATTTAGGATAAAATTAATAACAAACAAAATTGATTGTTTACATTTGAACAACTGGGAATTCCACAGGAATTGGAATGGAATTGTATTATCAGCTACAATGCTGCGGAATGCGAAGGATGAAATGGGCATTGAAATTTGAAATAGTAAATTGGAGGTTGAGTTAAATTGGAACATTTATCATGGTTTGCTTTAAATTAGAGTCACGCCTGGAGGGGGATCTGGACTGAACCCAGCTGAAATTTATATGATTGCCCATCAGCAGATATACATATTATAACATTGTGTAAGTATGAAGAAGGCTAATTAGTGTTGATCCTAGAATAATAAAGAGTATATTAGCAAACAGTATAGGAATAGGGATACAGTAATAGAGCACAATATAACAGGTTCAATAGATAATATAATAGGAATAGGTTCAAGTGAAATGGAATTAGAGTAAATGAGTGGGAAAGCATGAGTGCATGATGGTAACTTGCTTTGCCCCATGTTTTTCAGGATTTTCTAGGTTAGGTTAGACTGTGGAAGGTGATGGAAGACTGGGCAGTAACACGGATGGAGGGAATTCACGCCCATGAAACTCGGGAGGTGAAGACTCCTCAGACAGAACTTGTGAAGTTATGCCCATGAAAATTCAGGATGCTTGACAAGATTCTGGGAAGAAACATCATCATCTTGTGTTGCTGAAAGATGGGAAATGTAAAGGACACACCTATGTATATCTGATTGTTTAGTTATAATTTATGATAGAGGTTATCATGAATGATAAAATGGGGGAATGTTATAATTGGCTAAATTTAAGACACAATAAAATGGATCCCTGCACATGTCATAATTGCTTAACCCTTGTCAGCTGAACTTAACAGTGTTTGATTGGCACCAGCCAATCTAGGCTCAGACTGATATGCAGGATGGTAAGGGGTCCAGGTGTTCTCCATGTTTCCCTTAAATTGTTAACATGTATAGTGGTTTTGCAAGCTAACTTTAAATGCATCATTTCTATTTGGTCGCTGCAAAAGCATTATAAACAGTATAATTAATGTTGCAAGACAATCATCCTGTTAATCGATGATTGGTCGAACTGTTGAGCCTTGGAGAAATTGTTTGAATCTCAGGGCACATGTTTCAATGTTTGTTCTTGTTAGCTTCCTTCGAGAGCTTTCTTTTTCATACAATGTATGATCTGTTGTATTATTGGGTTAGGAAAATGTCTGTTATGTGTGGGGTTAATCGATATCTGAAATTGGGTTATTAAGAGACCACCCCCATGTGGTTTGGCCCCTCGAGGTCCCGGAACATATAAAAGTCTGCTACCATGAGGTTCAGCGTCGATCTTCTGGAAGAGCACTTGGGACTGTGTGAACTTCTGGACACGAGGATCGAACCCGCAGTGGGATAGATACAGTAGTTGAACTGTAATGTGCTTTAGGTAAAATAAAATTATGTTGTTTCAAGTGCTTGATTCAGTGTTTTTACTGAAACTAGACTGGGGGGAAGCTTAGAAACGAGCAATTTACACAGTCACACTTATTGCCATTCTCAATATAAGAGGCCACGAAATGTTTTAATGAGACAGGAACACCGGCAGAAAAAGAGTTTGCAATCTTATAGGTTATCCTGGATGCAACAGAAATTGCTGGGGCCCAACATTAGATTAGTTTAGTTTAGTTTAGTTTAGAGGTACAGTATGGAAACATGCCCTTTGTCTCACTGAGTCTGCAGCAACCATCGATTACCTGTATACTCATTCTACATGGACAATTTACAGAAGCCAATTAACCGACAATCCTGCACGACTTTGGAGTGTGGGTGAAAACCGGAGCACCTGGAGAAAACCCACACGGCCACAGGGAGAATGTGCAAGCTCTGTACAGACAACACCCATAGTCAAGATGGAACCCAGGTATCTGGCACTGTAAGGCAGCAATTCACCCTCTGTGCCACTGTGCCGCACATTAACCTGGACTAGTGCAGGAATATTCGAGACTGGCATCTTCTTTGTGCACTTGACCTTGCACGAGGTTCAACACAGAAATCACACCCAAATGGCTGAGGGACACCCTTTTCTACATCTTCTATGCAGCACCATTTCATCACATCTTTTTAATGACCCCACACAGTATATCTCCATGCATGTGGTCATTGTTGTGAGTTGTGGCATATTATATATCAATCAGCTGCTTTACCTCTTGTAGTGCAGCCATGGAGTAAATATCAGACATATTCCATTAACTACAAGGTGATTGGAACCATGTGAAAACCACTAAAGTGTTGCATCTTCCATTCTGAGTAGTTCTGTTGAATCTGCTTCTGCCCGTCTCAAATCATAACAACTCTACATGTAAATAAATTCTGTTCATTTCATGGTCCAGCCTGCCTCCCTTTGCAATTATGTGGAATTAATGTCCACTAGTTACCAATCCTCTGCTTTAGGATGGTGTGTTCAGAGCTATGAAGGCAATCCTTCTTCACATAAAAATTGACACAAAGTACTGTTGTAACTTAAGGGGCTGTCCCACTTGGGCGACCGAATCCGCGAGTTCTGCCGATTTAGCCTTCGACTCATACTCGCAGCATGGTCGACACGAGGTCATAGGAGGTCTTTGTAACTCTCCTTCATGCTCGAGAGTAGTCCCCGTGTACTTGAGGCCTCAGCTAGGTCGCGGCATATTTTTCAACATTTTGAAAAGTGTAAAAGAAGGTCGCCATGGAAAAAATAGATACTTTTTCTCCTCGTAGGTTTAGTCGTAGTAGGTCGTAGTAGGCCGGCATGTTAGTCATAGGTAATCGAGGGTAGTCGAAGGTAGTTGTAGATAGTCTTCATCATAGTCGAAGGGAGGTCGAAGGGAGGTCGAAGGAGATCGAAGGAGGTCGTCTTAACTCTCCACTATTCGGTGTCCAATTTTCCAAAAGTTAGTCGTAGCTAGTCGTAGGTAGTCAAAGCTAGTCAACGTAGTCGAATGAGGTCGAAGGGGGTCTTCTACATAGACGAAGGAGGTCTTCCACATGACATTTTTTCAAACTCTCCTAAACTCTTCTAAACGTGCCAATTACGTTGCCCAAGTGGGACAGCCCCATTACTGAGTGAGGCAGCTACTCTGGAGAACATGGATAGGAGACATTTCGATTGGGGACCCTTATGAAAGATGGAAAGAGTCTTACTTTCCACACCCTCAATGTTGGCTGTGGGAGGCACCCCCGGGGCATGAAGGGGGGCAAGAGAGGGATGACAGTTCACTGGCTATCCAGATGGAAGTGACGGATGCAACAGGCCTTTATGGCCAGCTTCAGCTGGGACTTTGTAAATGGCGGCCATACATAACGACTCTTGCATATGCTGTAAAATGCAGCAAGGAACTGCAGATGCAGGTTTACAAAAAAAGACACAAAGTGCTGGAGTAACTCAGCAGGTCAAGCAGCATTTCTGGAGAACATGGATAGTTCATAAGTTCATAGCTTATAGGAGCAGAATAAGGTCAATCAGCCCATCAAGTGTACTCCGCCATTCAAAAATGGCTGATCTGTCTTGCCCTCTCAACCTCATTCTCCTGCCTTCACCCCATAACCCCTAGCACCCATACTAATCATGAATCTGTCAATCTGCGCCTTAAAAACACCAAACGACTTTCTCCTGTGGCAATGATTTCCACAGATTCACCACCCTTTGACTAAAAAAATGTCTTCCCATCTCCTTTCCAAAGGTATGTCCTTTTATTCTGAGGCTATGGCCTGTGGTCCTAGTGGAAACATCTAGTGGATAGATGAAGTTTGGGGTAGGATCCTTTTGTCAGACTGTACCTTCTTCACCTTGCCCTGCTTCTGAATCAAGTTTTGCATCATCCTCCAGCAGGCAGCCTCTGCTGTTCCTCTCCATCCCTTGCAGAAAAATAAAACAGTATCAATTGCACAAAATGTCAAAACTAAGCAACCAATCCATACAACAAGTTTTCTGACACATTTAATATTGAGTAGATTAACCCACTGACATGGAAATCATTATTTTGTCAGTAAAATTTAACATTGTTCACCCATCTGAAACTGAGCCTGGGATATTTTATGGAAGGTAGGCAAAAATGCTGGAGAAACTCAGTGGGTGATTATATTTAAAAATATAATATAATAATAAAAAATATATTTTATATTGAAAAACACTACCTATATCAATGATCGGTAGAATAAATGCTATAAAAATGATTTTTTTTACCACAATTGTTATATTTATTTCAAGCAATCCCTTTATATCTCCCTAAAATGTTTTTTAAAAATATAGATACTTTGGTTAATAGTTTTATTTGGGACTATAAAAACCATCGAATAAGTAAAAAACATCTATGTAAATCTAAAATAAATGGTGGACTAATAATTTCCTATATTATTTCTGGGCAGTTCAGATGAAGAATATGAATTTTTGGTTGGCAAATTTAGATCATGAACCAAGCTGGCTAAAGATGGAAAAGGAAGACTGTTTGCCTTTTGATGTAGGTTCGATTCTTTTTGCACCAAGGGAAGTACAAAAAAAAATGTATGGTGACAACCCTATAATTCATAGCAAATAGTTAAGACCCTACATATGGATAATTTGTCACTTTGTTTGCCAATTATGAATAATCCCTTGTTTAGGCCCTCTGTATTGGACAAGGGGTTTAAACACTGGAATGATTTAGGAATTAAAAGGATAGAACACCTTTACAAGGAAGGAAAATTTCTTTCATTTCAAGAGTTGCAGGATATCTATGGATTGCAGTCAAATAACATATTTAGGTATTTACAAATTAGAAACTATATTAAGTCAAATACGCAAGACTATAAAAATAGAAAACCAGGATTATTTGATGAATTGTTTAATAAACACCCAAATACAGAAAAATTAATAGCGTATATATATATATATATATAATACTATTTTGGATAAGGAAATCCCAACTTCGGAAATATATCGACAAACATGGGAAAATGAAATGGGTTTATCTATAACGAAGGAAACTTGGGAAGAAAGCCTACAATGTATACATCGTTGCTCATTAAATGCTAGACATATATTGATACAATTTAAGGTATTACACAGATTACATTATTCAAAAACGAAATTAAATAGAATTTATTCTAACATTTCTCCTATTTGTGATAAATGTCAGAACTTGGAAGCTAATTTAACGCATAGTTTTGTAACATGTATAAAACTTAATTATTATTGGACAGAAATCTTTAGAGTTATCTCTGAAGTTCTTAAAATTAAACTAGACCCAGATCCAAAATTAATAATATTAGGAGTTCCGGATTCAAATCTAATATTAACAGTAAACCAAAGAAATTTCTTGGATTACTGTTTGATAATAGGGAAAAAATTAATATTGAAATTTTGGAAGGGAACATTATCCCCCACAATTAAAATGTGGACAGTGGAAATGTTGGAGACGTTGCATTTGGAAAGAATCAGATTTATCCTAATGGACAAATACGAACTCTTTGAACAGATATGGTCTCCATATACAGAATATTTGAAGGGGTAGCTGTTCTTGGCATCACAACTCAATGGGTACCCGGCAGGATTAGATGAAAATAACTCTCTGTTTTTCTTTTTGATTTGTATACATGTCTCCATTGATATCGCTATTTGAAATTGTGTTATTCACTATTAAGATGTATACTATAATCTCTCTTTTTTTTATATAATACTTTATTTTAATTGAATACATATAACAAGAATATATACATATATATATATTTTTCGCCTCTCTTTTCTCTTTCTCTTTCTTTATAATCAAAATTATTATTTAATCACTATTCTTATTGATTAAAATCTATTCTTTTCTTTTTCTACTTTAAAAAAAAATAGAAGTTTATAAGAACTATTCGTAACATTCGTATACTTATTGAAATAAGTTGGTTGTGTATTTGAAAAGTTGTTATACCGTTGTTATGATGGATTCCTTTTAATAAAAATATTATTACAAAAAAAAGAAACTCAGTGGGTGAGGCAGCATCTATGGAGCGAAGGAATAGGTGACGTTTCTGATCGAGGCCCTTCTTCAGATTGGGATCTTTTATCATATGTTAAAGATTTACAGAATCACAGCACAGAAATATGTTATTCAGCCCTCAGACTCGGTGGGCCGAAGGAGCTGTTTCCACTTTGTATCTCTCAACTAACCTAAACTAACCATCCATTCTCTCCAGTTCCATCTTACACATGTAGTTTAATTGGCTTTTGTAAAAATGGTAAGTTCTAAATTGTCCCCAGTATGTAGGATAGTGCTTGTGTATGGGATGCTGGTCAGCAATGATTCGTTGGGCCGAAGGGCCTGTTTTTGCACTGTATCTCTAAACAAGGCTAAACAAAACTTAACGAGGGGCAATTTACAGAAGCCAATTAACATACAAACCTGCACGTCTTTGAATGTGAGAGGAACCCGGAGCACTCGCATGAAACCCACGTGGTCACAGGGAGATCATGCAAACTCCACACAGAGACCACTCGAGGTGAGGATTGAACCCGAGGTTCTGGTGCCGTGAGGCAGCAGGTCTACCCTCTGCACCACTGTGCCACCCTGTGACCACTGCTTCTATGACTATAAAGTACTTTAATTAGGTTGTGAAAAGTGCAATAAAAATATCTGCAACTGCTGATGATTCCCCGAACATACTGATGAGTGCATGTGTGACCCGAGCAAGAGACACATTAAACTAATGCTCTGTCTTCCCTCTTGACATCAGCTGATGCCTGAGATAATGATCTACATGAAATTCTGGTCCATACTCATCCATCATTGAATATCACTTAAAAGATATCACTAAAAGTTTAAATTCCCTCACATCTCTATTCCAGCTTTTGTCCCCATCCTGCAATCAGTCTGAAGAAAGGTCCTGACTCAAAGTGTCACAGAGTCATAGAGTAATTGAGTCATACAATGTGGAAACAGGCCCTTCAGCCCAACTTTCCCATGCCGACCTACATGCTCCATCTACACTAGCCCACCTGCCTTTGTTTGGCCCATATCCCTCTAAACCTATCCTATCCATGTCCATATCCACCTGCCTCAACTACCTCCTCTGGCAGCTCGTTCCACACACCCACCACCCTTTGTGTAGAAAGGTTTCTCCTCCGGTTCCCATTAAATCTTTATCCTACCTATTTCTCTCATGACCTTACACACCTCTCTAAAATCACCCTTCATCCTCTTGCACTCTTAAGGAATAAAGTTATAGCCTGCTCAACCTCTCCCTACAGCTCAGGCCCTCGTGTTCTGGTGAGCTGTAGGGAGAGGTTGAGCTTAACTACACCAAGGGTCAAGTTCAAATTCTACTTCAAGTTTATGTTCACATTTATTGTCACATGCACCAATTGGTACAGTGAAATTTGAGTTAGATTCAAGATTCAAAATTCAAGAGAGTTTATGTCATTATTGTTACCACACAGCCATTCGAATAAAAATACACGACAGTGTTTAACATAAACATCCACCACAGTGGAATCAACAGTACTCACTGTGGTGGAAGGCAATAATGTTCAGTCTTCTTCCTCTTTCTTCACCCGTGGTCGGACCCTAGAACCCTCCGCAGTCGCCGCTACGGACGGCCCCATGTACAAGCACTCTCGCCGGGATGATCGAAACTCCGGCGTCAGAATGGATCGGAACACACTCTGCGGCTAGGAGTTTCCAAATTGGCTGCTTCTTATCAGAGACCGCGGCTT
The DNA here is from genome assembly GCA_035221665.1 of Okamejei kenojei. Classification (NCBI taxonomy): domain Eukaryota; kingdom Metazoa; phylum Chordata; class Chondrichthyes; order Rajiformes; family Rajidae; genus Okamejei; species Okamejei kenojei. The sequence goes on along the minus strand of CM069147.1, from coordinate 29,095,605 downwards.
ACGAAGTCCACAGGCCGAGCAGGACGGAGCTCCGACAATGACGATCCTCGGCAAAAGATCCCAGACCCCGCAAATTTAAAGTCAACGTCGCGCTCGCGGCTAGAAGCTCCGCTGACCACAGCTCCACGGTGTTAAAGTCTGCAGGCCCCGCTGAACGGAGCTCCAACATTGACGATCCTCGACAGGATCCCAAGCTCTCCGGTCGGATAGGCCGCGCCAATCCAGTTGGTAGACCGCGAGGGGGGGCGAAGATGCGACACGGAGAAAAGTCACATCTCTATCCAGGTAAGTGGCTGAAAAACGGTTTCTGACATACTGACATACTGAGAAACATTAAAACATACATTTAGATGCACCAAAATTAACAAAGAAGGCGAAAGGACTGACGAGCTGCTGGCGAGGCAGCCACGGCGGTGGCGCCACCTGATGGAGATCAGGCAGCATCTATGGAGGCACAAAAAATAGAAACAAAGAACTGCAGATGCTGGTTCAAACCAAAGATAGACACAAAGTGCCTGGCAAGCTGAGTAACTCCAGCGTTTTGTGTCTATCCGTGGAGGAAAATGGACCCTTCTTAAGACTGATCAATATTCAAAATGTTGAAGTATTAAAAATAGGAAACCCTTCTGTGAAGTGCTGAGGAAATGAGCAGCGGGAGCAAACCTGGAACGTGAACAAGTTTTTGCACACTCCAAGTCAACCCCCACTCCACAATAGAGAACAAAGCTGGTATGTTCATCTCTCCACACCTTCTGCCGAGAATAACAAGCATGACGGATGAAACAGGATATTTTGGTCTCCTCCAAAGATTCTGCTCTTTTTCTACCAGGCTGTGAGGAGAATTATTTATCAAGTGAGATGCAGAATTCCTCTATTTCACTGAATAAACATGGAAAATTCTGTCACCTTCTCCACTTCCTTTTGTACATACCACTCAGATTAATTAAAATATGCCGGTAGTTTTTAAGTACATTAGTAATTCTGCATTGAGGGGATTCATTAGTGACAACATGTCCCTCCATTTGACTCAACTGCCCCAGGCCACGGTGATCATTTCAGACCAAGAACAGGTAATGTCATGAGGATTGCTTCTTGGAATATAAAAGTGCATCGAACAGTGTGCCAGGTAGCTCACAGATAATGGGCAGAACAGATGGTATCACTTTTCCTTGCAAATTAAACTTGCTTAATGCATCGACAATGCGCAGGGGAGATGGAGCCCGGAGCCCAGACTTCTCCGCACGTAGTTACCCATTTACTTCACACTGTCCCGTATGATGGCAATTACAGAGCTAAGTCAGCACTTGCATGGAGATGGTGAGACTTCACGCCATTGTCGTTATGCCACAGACAGAAAGAATGGCTGTACATCTCGCAAGGTGACCCTGCCACATGTAGCCATTGGACTGGAGGTGCTATCCCTGAGTAGGTTAGTGCGGATGGGCTTAAAAGGAGCATGCTTTTCTATTTAAAACATAACCAGCAGGTTTGGTGACATCTGTGAAACAGAGCTAAATGTTACATTTAATTAGAACTCCCTCTCTCTCTTTCTCTCTCTATATATATATATATATATATATATATATACATATATATATATTTCAATTTGTCTATCTATCTATCTGTCTCTCTGACCATAATTCAATTAATTGCAAAATAATTATGTAAAAGGATAGGTCACGTTTAAACACTGAAGTCCTAAATTGGGGCAAGACCAATTTGTTATTAGTATTGGACAGGAACTTTCAAAAGTTGTTTGGGGGGGAAGCTGTTTGTGGGTAACAGGATGTCTGTAAGTAGGAGGCGTTTACTATTCCATACTCTCCAGTGGGAGGGGAGTACCAGACAGACAGAGGAAAAGATTCAAGGATGAATGCTCAAAGCCTCCTTAAAAGAAACACGTCGTCCACGGGTTCCTGGGACAATCTTGCTTAAAGATGAAGAGGACTGACCAGGATAGAGTCATAGAGTCATACAACATGGAAACAGGCCTTTCGCTTAACTTGCAGATGCTTAGACAATTTGGTCAATTTGGGAATGTTGGTCGGCATGGGGAAGTTGGGCCAAATAGCCTGTTTTCATGTTGTATGACTATGCTGGCAAGATGCCCCATATCCCTCTAAATACCTCCGACCCATGTACCTGTCTGAACATCTTTTAAATGTTTTTTTAATGTTGTATTATACCAACTATTTTTTTAAGGGGGACGGTGTGGAATCAGGCCCTTCGGCCTACTGAGTTTGCGCCGACCAACAATCACACGTGTACCAACACTATCCTATACACAAGGGACAAATTACAATTTACAGAAACCAATTAACCTTCAAACCTGCACATCTTTGGGATGTGGGAGGAAACTAGAGCACCGGTGAAAACCCACTGTATCACAGAGAGGACGTACAAACTCTGTACAGGCAGCATCCGTTGTCAGCATCGTATCCTGATCTCTGATGCTATAATGCAGCAGCTCTGTAGCTGTGCCGAAGTGTTGTTATAGTACCCACGTAGGATAAAGTTCTGAAGAAAAGGAAGAGGTGATGTTTCAGGTCGAGACCCTTCTTCTGTCTCAACCCGAAACATCACCTATTTCTTTTCTCCAGAGATGCTGCCTGACCCGTTGAGTTGCCCAGCATTTTGTGTCTATCTTTGGTGTAAACCAACATCTGCTGGCTCTCTTCCGACACATAACATACAGAGGTAAATGCTGGAAGTTGTGTACTCCCTCACCTATCCACCCCATTAACATTATCCTGCTCCAATTTCCCTTAATTCCAAAATCCACAAAGCTGGAATTAAAGCAAGTCATCCTGAACGCCCAGGAATAAATTAGGAATATAATTTTCTTGGCTCTAACCCAAATAATTTTAAAGACTCGAAATTATGAAGTTATTTGATGTGGCTTCACATCCTACCTAACCAAGGAATGCTGATGTCTTTACTGCAGTTATGGGCACTCACTGTGTAAAATATGCCTTCGTCACTGCTTTTCCTCCATTCTCGTGGGAGTCATTTGCAGAGAATATATATGTTAGAGTGGTGTCTGAAAGGCAGTAAATAGAAAATAGTTGGCCTTTCAAGATGTTCTTTCCAAGGGATAACACTTCTGTTTATTTACTGTCTTCCAGAGACGAACTCAAAATCGGTGCCCCACTTAGAGTCTGTTTCCTGAGGTCTAGAGGCTTTCTGAGGGAGCGAAGAACTGCGAGAGCAGCTTAGTTTAATTTAGTTTAGTTTACAGATAGAACGTGGAAACAGGCCTGCTGCCCACCGAGTCCGTGCCGACCAGTGTTCCCCGCTACACTAGCACGCACTACACATTAGGGAATTTCAGTAATTTGTTTTTACTGAAGTCTCTTAACTTACAAACACGCATGTCTACAAACACGTGTGGGAGGAAACCAACATGTTGTTCACAGAATTTAGATTAGTTTAGTTTAGTTTAGAGATACAGCATGGAAACAGGCCCATCGGCCTACCAAGTCCAATTAACCTACAAACCTGCATGCCTTTGGAGTGTGGGCGGAAACCGGATCACCTGGAGAAAATCTTATGGTCACAGGGAGAATGTACAAACTCCATGCAGACAGCACCCATAGTCAGGATCAAACCCAGTTTCTGCCGCTGTGAGGCAGTAACTCTACCTCTGCACCACCATGCTGCCCTGAGGCAGGGATGGAAATGACCAAGCATCTTGTATAGTTCCACATTATGCATATTTCCATCCCAAAATTTTGCTTTTCACAAGAATAAAGGAATAGGAGACAGATGTGTAGAAAGAAGGAACTGCAGTGGCTAATTTACTAAAAATTAAGATACAAAATCCTGGAGTAACTCAGCAGGTCAGACAGTATCTCTGGAGAGCATGGATAGGTGATGTTTCAGGTCTGAAGAGCGGTCCTGACCCACAGCTGAGCCATCAATGTACTCCAGAGTTGCTGCCTGTCCTGCTGAGTTATTTCAGTACTTTGTATTGAAGTTATACTGGTTTCATGTTTATTCATTTAAACTTGCTGAATTGTGAAATAACTGGATAGAATGGATGTGGAGAGGAAGTTTCCAGTAGTGGTAATGTCTAGGACCAGAGGGCACAGCCTCGAAATAAAAGGATGTACCTTTAGAAAGGAAATGAGGAGGAATTTCTTTGGTCAGTAGAATGCATTGCCACTGACGGCTGCGGAGGTGATTTGGTTTTGTTAAAGCGGAAAATAACAGGTTGTTGATTAATAAGGGAGTCACGGGGAGAAGGCAAGAGAATGGGGTTGAGAGGGAAAGATTGATTATCTATGTTCGAATGGTGGAGTAGACTCGATGGGCCGAATGGCCCAGGTCTGTTCCCATTATGCATGATTTATGAACTAATCCTTGTTCTCATTATATGAACTGCAGCATATCAAGAACCATCGGTCTCGGTAGGAAATAGACGAGTCTTGGCTCCAGACATCGAAACGGAATCATCTTAACCCAAATATTAGGTAGACTGGAAAATTAGCCTGCGCTTCCCATCGGCACACACTCTGCAGCAGATGGAACCTTAACTAAAAGATCGTCTCTCAAGAATAGCCTTCAAAATGAGAGACAGGCCAGACAATTAGCATCGCATATGCTCCTGTGTGTTGGAACCTGTTTCTGATGAAGGTCAGTACATTGTTAACCACCGTGGAGAACTCTTTGCTCAGTGTTTCTCGGTACGGCATCGACTCTATTTGCTTCTTTATTTCGCTGCCGATGACGAAGTAATCTTCCCCTCGATATGTCTGATTTACTTTTTACTTCTCACTCCGTTTTTTCTTCAGGCAAGTGATTGGCACAGTGGCGCTGAGGTAGAGTTGCTGCCTCACAACGCCAGAGACCCGGGTTCTATCATGACTCTGGATGCTGTCTGTATGGAGTTTGTACATTTTCTCTGTGACCGCTTGGGTTTTTTCCGGGTGCTCTGGTTTCCTCCCACATTCCGAAGATGTACAGTTTTGTAGGTTAATTGGCTTTGGTAAAATATTGTAAATTGTCCCTAGTGTGTAGGAAAGTGCAAGTGTACGGGGGTGATCGCTGGTCAACAAAGACTTGATGGGTTGCAGGGCCAGTTTTCACGCTGTACCTCTAAAATCTAATGTATAAAGATTGACTAGAAGCACTCATGCTCCTCTAAACAATGTAAACAATTCACAGAGAAGCAACACAATTTCTTTCTTTTTTTGAATTTAATTTTATTAGAGGCATGTACATATCATAGTCCAAACCACTACAAACTTTGTTAAACGATTGCATATTAAGTATCCAGGATTCCAGGGGCCCCACTACCAATGTAGCTGGGGTCCTCATTTATCGGTTACATATTAACATTGTTTCTAATTATTATTAATTTTTTAATATATTTATAGATAGAAAAAATAAAGGAAATTAGAAAAATAGAATAAACTATCAATAATACAACTTAGGAGATAGGTCCGTAGGTCAGAGAACATAACTATTCATCTAGCACAATTTCAGCAACACAATTTATTTGCACAATATACACTTGTTTAGATACAGAACGGAAACAGGCCCTTCGACCCCACTGACTCCACATCAACCAACAATTTTGGATATATGTTAATACAACAATCTTGACTCAAAGAAACTGCACATGCTCGAATCTTTCAAAGAACACAAAGTGCTGGAGTAACTCAGCAGGTCAGCCAGCATCTCAACAATTTGAGTCGAGACCTTTCTTTAGACTCTTCAAACAATCCAATATTGCCCAAACACTCCTCATTGCTAATATCTTCTAAACCAGACAGCATTTTGATAAATCTCTTCTGCTTCCCCTCCAAAGCCTCCACATTCTTCCTGCAATGGTGCAAGCAGAACAGAAACAAATACTCCAAATGACGCACAACAAAAGTCCTGGGGAGCTTCTTGTTTATAGATTGCTTATGTTAGGCATGGACATTGTGGGCAGAGGAGCCTGTTTCAGTGCAAGGAACTGCAGGTGCTGGTTATTACACAAAAGGACAGGCCACAAAGTGCTGGAATAACTCAGCAGGCCTGGCAGCCTCTCTGGAGAACATAGATAGGTAATGTTTCAGGTCAAGAGACCTCTCTTCAGACTCTTTGTATGCTTGGCACGATCCAGCAGTGAAGCCTGCAGCTTGCGAGCAGTTGGGAGCGTTTCTGAGATGAGGAGAGTTGGCGGTGGGAATGGTCTGGAGTCAGGCAAGTTTGATTCTCCTGTGCAGAAGACACAATGGAGGCACAGAGGTAGTGCTGCTGCCTTACGGTGCCAAAGGCCTGGGTTTGAACCTGATCTATCTGCACAGGGTGCTATCTGTACAGAGCTTGTATGTTCTCTCTGCGACCATGTGGGGTTTCTCTGGGAGCTCTGGTTTCCTCCCACACACCAAAGACATGTGGGTTTGCAGGTGAATTGGTTTATGTGAATTATCTCAAGATTCAAGAGAGTTTATTGTCATGTGTCACAGATATGACAATGAAATTCTTGCTTTGCTTCAGCACAACAGAATATAGAAACGTAGAAACATAGAAATTAGGTGCAGGTGCAGGCCATTCGGCCCTTCGAGCCTGCACCGCCATTCAATATGATCATGGCTGATCATCCAACTCAGTATCCTGTACCTGCCTTCTCTCCATACCCCCTGATACCTTCAGCCACAAGGGCCACATCCAACTCCCTCTTAAATATGGCCAACAAACTGGCCTCAATTACCTTCTGTGGCAGAGAATTCCACAGATTCACCACTCTCTGTGTGAAAAACGATTTTCTCATCTCGGTCCTAAAAGACTTCCCCCTTATCCTTAAACTCGTGACCCCTTGTCCTGGACTTCCCCAACATCGGGAACAATCTTCCTGCATCTAGCCTGTCCAACCCCTTAAGAATTTTGTAAGTCTCTATGAGATCACCCCTCAATCTTCTAAATTCCAGCGAGTACGAGCCAAGTCTATCCAGTCTTTCTTCATATGGAAGTCGTGCCATCCCAGGAATCAGTCTGGTGAACCTTCTCTGTACTCCCTCTATGGCAAGAATGTCTTTCCTCAGATTAGGAGACCAAAACTGCACGCAATACTCCAGGTGTGGCCTCACCAAGACCCTGTACAACTGCAGTAGAACCTCCCTGCTCTTGTACTCAAATCCTTTTGCTATGAATGCCAACATACCATTCGCTCTCTTCACAGCATGCTGCACCTGCATGCCTACTTTCAGTGACTGGTGTACCATGACACCCAGGTCTCGCTGCATCTCCCCTTTTCCTAATCGGTCACCATTCAAATAATAGTCTACCTTCCTGTTTTTGCCACCAAAGTGGATAACCTCACATTTATCCACATTATACTGCATCTGCCATGCATTTGCCCACTCACCCAGTCTATCCAAGTCATCCTGCAGCCTCCTACCATCCTCCTCACAGCTAACACTGCCCCCAGCTTCGTGTCATCCGCAAACTTCGAGATGTTGCATTTAATTCCCTCGTCCAAATCATTAATGTATATTGTAAATAGCTGGGGTCCCAGCACTGAGCCTTGCGGCACCCCACTAGTCACTGTCTGCCATCCTGAAAAGGACCCGTTCACTCCTACTCTTTGCTTCCTGTCTGCCAGCCAGTTCTCTATCCACATCAATATTGAACCACCAATACCGTGTGCTTTAAGTTTGTATACCTATCTCTTATGTGGGACCTTGTCGAAAGCCTTCTGAAAGTCCAGATACAACACATCCACTGCTTCTCCCTTATCCACTCTACTAGTTATATCCTCAAAAAATTCAATAAGATTCGTCAGACATGATTTACCCTTCGTAAATCCATGCTGACTTTGTCCAATGATTTCACCACTTTCCAAATGCGCTGCTATCCCATCTTTATAATTGACTCTAGCAGTTTCCCCACTACCGATGTTAGACTAACTGGTCTGTAATTCCCTGTTTTCTCTCTCCCTCCCTTTTTAAAAAGTGGGGTTACATTAGCTACCCTCCAATCCTCAGGAACTACTCCAGAATCTAAAGAGTTTTGAAAAATTATCGCTAAGGCATCTGCTATTTCTGGGGCTACTTCCTTAAGTACCCTGGGATGCAGCCTATCTGACCCTGGGATTTATCAGCCTTTAGTCCATTCAATTTACCCAACACCACTTTCCGGCTAACCTGGATTTCACTCATTTCCTCCATCTCATTTGACCCGCGATCCCCTGCTATTTCCGGCAAATTATTTATGTCTTCCTTAGTGAAGACAGAACCAAAGTAGTTATTCAATTGGTCTGCCATGTCCTTGTTCCCCATGATCAATTCACCCGTTTCTGACTGCAAGGGACCTACATTTGTTTTAACTAATCTTTTGCGCTTCACATATCGATAAAAACTTTTGCTGTCAGTTTTTATGTTTCCTGCCAGTTTTCTTTCATACTCCATTTTCCCTTTCCTAATTAAGCCCTTTATCCTCCTCTGTTGGTCTCTGAATTTCTCCCTGTCCCCTGGTAGACTGCTTTTTCTGGCTAATTTGTACTCTTCATTTTTTCTTTGATACTATCCCTGATTTCCCTCGTTATCCACGGATGCGCCACCTTCCCTGATTTATTCTTTTGCCTTACTGGGATGAACAATTGTTGTAGTTCATCCATGCAGTCTTTAAATGCTTTCCATTGCATATCCACCGTCAACCCTTCAAGAATCAATTGCCAGTCCATCTTGGCCAATTCACGTCTCATACCCTCAAAGTTACCTTTCTTTAAGTTCAGGACCCGTGTTTCTGAATTAACATTGTCACTCTCCATCCTAATATAAAACTCAACCATATTATGGTCACTCTTGCCCAAGGGACCACGTACAACAAGGCTGCTAACTAACCCTTCCTCATTACTCAATATCCAGTCTAGAATAGCCTGCTCTCTCATTGGTTCCTCCACATGTTGGTTTAGAAAACTATCCCGCATACATTCCAAGAAATCCTCTTTCTCAGCACCCCTGCCAATTTGATTCACCCAATCTATATGTAGATTGAAGTCACCCATTATAACGTTATGGTAGGCATGAATACAGAATACATTATAGTAGGCAAGACAGTTCAGTGTGTCCATATACCATTATATAAATATACACATACATGGATAAATAAACATATAAAGTGCAAATCAACAGATAATGGGCTATTAATGTTCAGAATTTTGTTTGAGTTGAGTTTAATAGCCTGATGGCTGTGGGGAAGAATCTATTCCTGAACCTGGACGATGCAGTCTTCAAGCCCCTGTACCTTCTACCTGAAGGTAACGGGGTGATGAGTGTGTGGCCAGGATGGGTCCTTGATGGTGCTGCCAGCTTTTTTGAGGCAGCGACTGCGATAGATCCCCTTGATAGTAGGGAGTTCAGAGCCGATGAGGGACTGGGCAGTGTTTACTACTTTTTGGGCGCTCATTTTGCCAAACCAAGCCACGATGCAACCGGTCAGCATGCTCTCTACTGTGCACCTGTTGAAGTTAGTGAGAGTCCTCTTTGACATACCGACTCTCCCTAATCTTCTCAGGAAGTAGAGGCGCTGATGTGCATGCCCAGGAATTTGAAGCTCTTGACCCTTTCCACCATCAACCCGTTGATATAAATGGGACTGTGGGTCCCCATCCTATCCCTTCCAAAGTCCACAATCAGTTCCTTGGTTTTGCTGGTCTTGAGGGCCAGGTTATTGTGCTGGCACCATTTGGTCAGTCGTTCGATCTCTCTTCTATACTCTGACTCGTCCCCATCAGTGATACGTCCCACAATAGTGGTGTCGTCAGCGAACTTGATGATGGAGTTCACACCATGACCGGCTACGCAGTCATGAGTATAGAGTGAGTACTGCAGGGGGCTGAGCACGCAACCTTGAGGTGCTCCTGTGCTGATTGTTATCGAGGCTGACACATTTCCACCAATACAAACAGTCTGTGGTCTGTGAATGAGGAAGTCGAGGATCCAATTGCAGAGGGATGCGCAGAGACCCAGTTTTGCGTGTATGGTAACCAGCTTGGAGGGGATGATTGTATTAAATGCCGAGCTCTAGGGCATAGGATAGAACTAGTGTACAGGTGATTAATGGTTGGTGTGGACTCGGTGTAACTCTAAACAAAACTAAACTAAACGCTTGGGCTGTTTACAACCCAGTAGTATAATATTGATTTCTCTAATTTCAAATAACCCTTGCATTCCTTCTCTCGCCATCCCTCTTCCATCCTAGTTGGCCTGTTTAGATTCACAGTTCATATCCCCTCGTTATTACCTAATCCACAGTCAACAATGGACCATTGTGGGCTCCACCTTTCCTTGATCAATGATGTTACCTTTGCATTTGTTCTTTGCATGCCTTACATTCATTTGTTCTTTATACATTTTCACACCTCTATTTTCCCTCTTCTCTGACTCTGAAGAAGAGTCTCGACCTGAAACGTTACCTCTTCCCTTTCACCAAAGATGCTGCGTGACCCACTGGGTTACTCCAGTATTTTGTGTCCATCTTCAATGTAAACAAGCATCACCAGTTCCTTCCTACACTAAAACTAAAATGGCTTTTACTAATATCACTAGGGCTTTGAAAGGTTCAATGAATCTGAAACCAGAAAGGGTTGAATTAACATACACAATCCATTGAGAACCATCTATGTCTTGGTGAAATACCTAATGATATTAATTAACACATTTTCACAAGCTTTTTCCAGAGACACAAATTTCTTCTCCATTCAATAACATTGAACCAATTAACATAATGAGATGTGCGTGGGTCTCCACTTGTATGTTGCTGTGAATATAATTGTTACTATTTGTAAAATAATGAATGATCTCTGACATTCTTCAAAAACTCTTCATGAACCTATCTCACCCTTCATTTATGCCGTAAAATAATGAAGTGTTGCAAACACCCAACAGGTCAGGCAACGTCACGATACGATAAAACTTTATTCATCCCCAGTGAGAAATTGGGCTGCCGACAGTCACAACACACAAAGTACACAAAAACTTGAATTTAAAAGTGAAAACAAAAAGAAAAAGGCAAGCGGCTGTTGGCTGGATGTCGTGTGCACAGCACCTTCACTGAAACGAATGAACAAACAAACACAGACTTATTCCCTGGGCATAGGATTCTAAACTAGAGTGCCCCAGACTCTCCCCCACCCCTTTGTTCCCCCACCGTCCTTTACAGCAGTTCCCCCAAGCCGAGTGCCCATTGCATTCCCCCCCCCCCCCACGTTCATCAATCGTGAGGCCCCACCGCCGCCGAGGCCCTTGTTGCTGCCGAGGCTCCCGCCGCCATGAGTCTCCCACTTCTGCCAAGGTACCCCCGGCCGCCACCAATTCTCCCATCGCTGCCACCACTAATGCTCCCATCGCCGCCACTGCTGAGGCTCCTTTGGCCGAGACAGGCCTCGCCGCAAGGCATTTCCGCAGTCTCCCGGGAGGCCTGTGGGGCGCGTTGGGCCTACCAGGGTGCGTTCCAGTCTTCAGTCGTCGTTCCGGTCATGGGTGGCGCTGTTCTTCGACGGGTGAATCGGTCCCGCACGACTCCCCGGGACACTCCCGCCGCACACGCAGCTCGCCGGGGGAGAGGAACAATGATGATGATGATACTTTATTGTTACTTGTACCTGGGCACAGTTCTTTTGCCTACAATGTACACAAAATAATCGCCAAAAGTTACAAAAAGTACTTAACCCTCCTTTGTTTCTACTGTTCTATAACTGTTCATATGTCCATCATCTCCAGTAGCAGTACATTCCAGGCACCCACCACTGTATAAAGCCTTGTCCCGTGCGAACTGGACTTTGAAAATGGGGTCATTATCTGGCGACTATTGCATGCATTTCAGTGAATTACTTCTGCACACTTTGTACTAATTGAGGATTGTGCTTTGGCAATACTTTACTGAAATGTATGTGATAAAAAGAATTTCACTGTATGTTTGTACACTTGATCTGAAAGCACTATTGACCATTGACCATTATGTGCTATGTGCCATCAAATCCTCGTTCTCATGAGATAGAGAGAGAGAAAAAGAGCGAAAAAGAGAGACACAGAGAGACAGAGAAACAGAGAGACAGAGAGACAGACACAGAGACACAGAGACACAGATAGAGAGTGACAGAGAGAGAGACAGAGAGAGAGAGACAGAGAGAGAGACAGAGAGAGAGAGAGGGAGGGGACAGAGAGACAGAGTAAGAGAGAGAGAAATGGGGACGGAGAAAGGGAGGGTACACAAAATGCCGGAGAAACTCAGCGGGTGCAACAGCATCTATGGAGCGAAGGAGATAGGCAACGTTTCGGGTCGAAATCCTTCTTCTGACAGAAAGGGAGATTAAGGAGAGAGAGAGCGCGAGAGACTGACAGAAAGACAGACAAGGAATGAATCGATTATTTTGGAACTCTCTATGAACTGCTGTTGCTTTAATTTTTGGGTGGGAGCATGTAGTGAGAATAAGTCAAAACCTCAGAGCTTGGCCTCACAAAACATTTTGACTTTAAACTTTAGAGATACAGTGTGCAAACAGACCCTTTGTCCCAACGAGTCCATGCCAACCCGCAATCCCTGTACACTAATGCTATCCAATTTACTAGGGACAATTTACAATTTTTTACCAATGCCAACTAACCTACAAACCTACAAACTCCATACAGACAGCACCCGTAGTCGGGATCGAACCGGGGTCTCTGGCGCTGTAAGGCAGCAACTCTAACGCTGTGCCACTGTGCTGCCCCTAGAGACAAAAATCGGAGAGAACACAGTGACCAAAGTCAACTTGAAACTTGGAGCCGGGCCAAGTTTTAATTTTATTTTTGTGTTAGATTTGCATCAAATGATTTTTGACCAGCAGTTTGATGAGAGACTGTTTGCTAATTCCTGGATCCTTGTGGTGATGTCTACTGTCTTAACAATGTAAACAGTTGAGCATTAACTCCTCTCAAGGGAGCACCAAGAAAGTTAGTGCAAATCGAAAAAGGTGAAAACATTTCATTCTCTATCTGCAGCAATTATTTCCCTGCCCATTAACAAAATATTTTTCCTCAGTGGAGTTCGAGTTCAGAGAGTCCACCTTTCTCCCCAAGACTCATTGATTCAGAAAACACAAACTGCTCGCAGTGGGAATCTCTGCTAAAATATGTGTTGCCAAATCTTGCATGCTCAAACGCAAATACCAGTGTGAATAATTTAAACTGAACTCATTTTAGAAGGATGAGGAAGGACCTTATTGAAACTTATCAAATATTGGACTGAAGATCCTAATTCTGCTCTTAGAATCTCTCTCTCTCTCTCTCTCTCTCTCTCTCTCTCTCTCTCTCTCTCTCTCTCTCTCTCTCTCTCTCTCTCTCTCTCTCTCTCTCTCTGTGTAAACTAAACTCAACTCTCTTTTATTGCTTCCTGCTACATCATGCCTAACTTTGAGACCCTGAATTGCCATTGCTGACCTCAACTAATTCTTCAACAGTACATTCCTCATTGCTATTCAATGGACTAATTTAACAAGTTCTTCATTTGTGAGCTGTTGCAGTTCAAATTACTTTTCATGAAAGAATGAGGCTGTTGCATAGCAGAAACAAATATTCCTTGCTTCAAACAGAAAGATGATATAATTCTACCTAAATATTAGGGCATGGGAGACCTTTTGTGTACTCATACATACATAATTTCTGAGCAATTATTCCCAATGATTATCAGTGTATTGGCCAACATTTTATTCATGCCTATGAAAAATTAAAAGGCCTTGAAATAAATAAAGACCAGAAATTAGCTCTTTAAATTAATAGTAATGAAAATTTGGCAACTGGTTTTGGCTCATTCTACTTCAAGGCCAAGCTTTAGTTGAATGTAAAATTGTTACTGGGATTCAACTAAAATCATTTGTGGTTTAGCTCTGATGAAAACCAATTGTGCAGAGTCAATTGGAATGACCTTCCGTGAAAATAAGGTTTCTGAGAAGTAGAAATTACGTTGTGCAGCAATTGAGGAGCTACATTATGTGGGAAATGGTTTATTTAATTTATAGAAGACTCTGCATAAATAGGGTAATTTGCACCAAGGAACAGGAAAAGATGAGAACTTCTCTTGCTTTCAATGCAATCATGGTGAGTCAATCCTTAATCCATGGTTAGGGCTATAGAGCAATAAATCATGGAAATAAACCCTTTGGCCTATGCCCTCTCTCTCCGTCCCTCCCGCACCCTGGTCATCATGAACATTTCACTGTTTGTATCCCGTTGCTATCACCTCCTCTAAAGCCAACAATTGAGCATTGTGGGCTCCTTGGCCATCTATACCGGCTCTGAATGGCTTTGTACCTTTTCATGCCTCTAGTTTCCCTCCCACCTGGCTCTCAGTCTGAAGAAGGGTCTCAACCCAAAATGTCACCTATTTCTTTGCTCCAGAGATGCTATATGACCCTCTGAGTTACTCCAGCATATAGTGATTACTGTTTGGCCCAACTTGTCTATGTCAACCAAAACGCCTCACCCAAGCTTGCCTCGCTTGCCCGTGTTTGGCCCTCATCCATCTAAACTTTTCCAATCCATGTACCTTAATAATAAAAGTTTATCATCCAGATTTTTTAAATTCTCAATTGATCCATCACATTCCATGTTTCCAGATCCATCCCCAGGCCTCCATCAACCTTCCTCCTCTCTCTGTATTAATTTGCGCATCTCCAATCCCATCCCACCATCTCCTAATTACCATCCCAACACTTTAATGTTTCATTTTAGGAATAGAATTAGCCCATTCGGCCCCTCGAGTCTACTCCGCCATTCAATCCCATTTTCCCATAATCCTTGTTCTAATCAAGAATTTGTCTATCTCTGCCTTAAAAATATCCACCGACTTGGCCTCCACAGCCCTCTGTGGCAATGAATTCCACGGATTAACTATCCTCTGACTAAAGAAGTTCCTCCTCACATCCTTTCTAAAAGAGCACCCTTTAATTGTGAGACTATGGCTGGCCCGAGACTCTCCCACCAGTGGAAACATCCTTTCCACATCCACTCTATCTATGCCTTTCATTATTCTGTAAGTTTCAATGAGGTCCCCCCTTAACCTTCTAAACTCCAGCAAGTAGAGTCACAGTGCTGTCAAACGCTCATCATTTGCCAACCCATTTATTCCTGGAATCATTATTATAAACCTCCTCTGGACCCTCTCCAGAGCCAGCACATCCTTCCTCAGATATGGGGCCCAAATTAGTTCCTTTTACCCGCATCTCCCATGTCCTTCCCAAATTCAAGCCTTTCCCATTGCCTAATTAGCTCCCCAACAATCCTACTCCACAAGTCATTGACCTCAGAAAGTGGGATAAAGTACACACTCCAATCTGCATCAATGGTGCTGATGTGGAGATGGTCGAGGGCTTCAGTTTCTAGGTACAAACATCACCAACAATTTGACTTTGGTTTGTCTTCTGTGGAATGTCAGGGGTTGAGGGGAAACCTGATAGAAGTATATGATAGATTGGGTAGACAATCAGAACGTTTCTTCCAAGGGTGAAAATGTCAATGACGAGAGGGCAGAGTTTTAAGGTGAGAGGTGCAAAGTTCCAAGGAGATATGCGGGGAAGGTTTTTTTATACAGCGTGTGATGGGTGTCTGGAATGTGCTGCCTGGGGAAGTGGTGGAGGCAGATACAATTGTGGCATTTAAGAAGCTTTGTGAAATACAGATGGACATGCAGGGAATGGAGGGATATGGATCGTGTGCAGGCAGAGGAGATTAGTTGGTATCATGTAGGGCATGGACATTGTGGATTGAAAAAATACCTGCCCTGTGCTGTACAATTCTATGTTCTGGACCAAACACATTGATGAATTGGCCAAGAAAGCACACTAGTACCTCTACTTCCACAGAAGGCCCAAGAAATTCAGCATATAACTATCATCAATTTCTACAGATGCACCTTAGAAAGCATCCTATGCAGATAAATCGCATCTTAATATGGCAACCAATCTTCCCAATTCTTACTTGCAGCAGCTTAAGAGGCCCAAAACGAGAATACTTGCTTACAGGTAATATCTAATAATTAAGAAAGTTCAATAAATTAATGACTTTAATACGTGCAAAAACCAAAGTCCTTTGTGCCACCAAAGTCAGTCCAGAGATGTTCATAATTGAGGTTAGTGTTCAATCATTTTTGGAAGAATCTGGTCTTGAACTTGGTAATCACAGTTTTTAGGCTCCTGTACCTTCTTCCTGATGGTAGGATCACGTGCTAACAAAGGAAAGTAGTTTAACTTGGTATCTTGTTCGGCACGGACATTGTGGGCCACAGGACCTGTTACTGAGCTGTACTGTTCTACATTCTGATTAAGCTGTACCTTCCCCACCACCACCACCCAATCCCCAGGCAAACATCTTGCACCAGTATCAGGCCGTCAGCAGCAGCTTGTTCCTGCCTCATCCATCATCTTCTTCATGAAGCCATCAGAGGAGAATGTCAATGAGTTCTCCAAAGATAAACAGGGTAGACACTGCCAACTTTTCAAGGGCACCTGGAGAAGTACCTTATAGCGCCAGTGACCTGGGTTCGATCCTCACTCTGGGTGTTATCCATACGGATTGTACACATTCTCCCTGAGGGTTTTCTCTGGGTGCTCTGGTTTCCTCACACATTCCAAAGATATGCCGGTTTGTAAGTTAATTGGCTTCTGTAACTTTCCCCTAGTGTGTAGGATGAGAAAGTAGGATAACATAGAAATAGCGTACGGGTGATCAATGGTCGGCGCAGACTCAGTAGGCTGGAGGGCCAGTTTTCATGCTGTATCTCTGAACTAAACTAATTAGCACTCTGGTCCTTGTGCATATAATATTGCGCATACAACCTTACATAGGTTTCCTCGCACACTCCAAAGACGCACAAGTTTGTAGGTTAATTGTCTTCAGTAAAATTGTAAATTGTCACTAGTGTCATAGAGTCATAGAGTGATACAGTGTGGAAACAGGCCCTTCAGCCCAACTCGCCCACACCGGCCAACATGTCCCAGCTACCCTCGTCCCACTTGCCTGCGTTTGGTCCACAACCCTCCAAACTTGTCCTATCCATGTACCGGTCCAACTGTTTCTTAAACGATGGGGTAGTCCCGGCCTCAATTACCTCCTCTGGCAGCTTATTCCATACATCCACCACCCTCTCTGTGAAAAAGGACCCCATGCGATCAAACCTTCCAGAGCAGCCTACCATGCGGCACCTTGTCGAACGCCTTACTAAAGTCCATGTACACAACATCTACAGCTCTGCCATCATCACCGTTTTGCTCACATCTACAAAAGAATCAATCAGATTTGTGAGTTACGATCTCCCACGTACAAAACCATGCTGACTGCCTCTATTCAACCTTTGCCCATCCAAATGCCTGTATATCCTATCCCTCAGAATACTCTCCAGTAACTTACCAACTACATATGTTAAGCTCACCAGCCTATAATTCCCAGCATTTTCCCTGCAGCCCTTCTTGAAAAGAGGCACACCATTTGCCACCCTCCAATCCTCTGGCACCTCTCCTGAATTGAAGGACGGGGGCGGAAAACCCGGGGGGGGGGGGGGGCAAAGGGGATATGTCCCCTCCATGTTTTGAGAGGTGGGGACATCCCCCGCGAGTTTTTGTGATCCGGATTTTAAAGTCTCTGCTTTCTGCGAGACAATGAGGTGGGACTGCTGATCGAGGGCGCCGATTGGCCGAGAGAGACGTCAGTCAGCAGGTAATGGGGGCGGGACATGATGTGGGTGAGTGTGCGCATGCGCTTGTGTGGGTGAGTGTGCGCATGCGTGAGCGGCTGCCAAAAATTTGTGTCCCCCGACCCTTCCATGTTTTTATAGCGAGTTCCGCTCTTGTTTAAGGACGACTCATAAATTTCAACCAGGGCTCCCGCAATTTCCTCTCTAGTTTCCCGCAATGTCCTCGGATATATGTGATCAGGCCCCAGAGATTTGTCCACCTTTAAACACAACAGTACCTTCAATACTTCCTTGACGGTAACCCTGACTGCTCTCATGAGTCCAGTGACTGCTCCAATTTCCTCCGACCTTCTATGTTTCTCCTCGGTAAATACAGAAGAGAAATATTCATTGAGGACCTTGCTCATCTCTTGTGGCTCCACAGAAAGGTGACTACTTTTTATTCCTTAGAGGTCCCACACTCTCTCTTGTTACTCTTGTCCCCCTTATGTGTTTATATAATCTTTTGTGATTGTCTCTTATGCTACCCACCAGAGCTATCTCCTGGCCTATTTTTGCCCTCTTTTTTCGTTTGCTCCTTAATTTCCAAAACTCCTCAGGGATGCACATGATCCCAGCTGCCTATACCTGTCCCATGTATCCTTCTTGTTTTTGACTAATGTCTCAATTTCCCTCATCAGCCAAGCTTTCTTACGTTTGCCTGCTTTGCCTTTCACTCTAACGGGGACGTACACATCCTGATCTCTCTCCAGTACACTTTTAAAAACATCCCACCTAACCAATGTTCCTTTCCCCTCAAATAACCTGCTCCAGTCAACTTGAGTGAGACCTTCTCTCATTCCCTGAAAGTTGGCCTTACCCCAGTTGAGCATTTTAATACAAGGACGCTCTCCGTCCCGATCCATAACTATCTTAAATCTAATCGAACTGTGCTCACTTGTCCCAAAAGGCTCCTCAACACACACTTCATTAACTTGCCCTTCCCATTTTCCCAATACTAGATCCACCGTTGCCCTCTCATGTGTGGGGGCCTCCACACACTGTTTAAGAAAACTCTCCTGAACACTTTTGAGGAATTGCACCCCTTCTAGACCATTCACGCAATGATTGTCTCAGTCTATATTGGGAAAGTTGAAATCCTCTACTACAACAACCTGCAGCTGTCTGACCTGCAGCTGTCTGCAGTCTCCCAGCACATTTGCTCTTCTAATTCCTGTTGACTATTTGGGGTTCTGTGGTACACCCCTAACAAGGTGATCATCCGTTTCTTGTTCCTCAGCTCCACCCATATAGCGTCACTAGACGAACCGTCCATAATGTTACCTCTGAACAGAGCCGTGACATCCTCCTTAACCAACAATGCAACTCCCCCTCCTTTTTTCCCTCACCCCTGTCTCTCCTGAAGCTCATGTACCCCGCAACATTGAGCTGCCAGTCCTACCCCTCCCTTAATCAGGTTTCGGTCATGGCTCCAACCTCTCAGTCACTCGTACCTATCCACACCCTAAGCTCATCTGCCTTACCCGTCAAGCCCCCTTCATTAAACTATGTGCAGTTTAAACCAACCCTCCTTCCTCGATCTCCATCTTTTTGCCTATTCTGTCCAGTAATCTTTCCCACACCATCCTCCATACCAACTTCTAGCCTCCCCTGTGCCTCTGTCCTGCACGAGATCCCACCCCCCAGCCAATCTAGTATAAACCCTCCCGTGTGACATTAGCAAACCTTCCCTCTAGGATGTTGGTCCCCCACCAGTTTAGGTGCAACCCGCCCCTTTTATACAGGTTACCCCTGCCCCGGAAGAGATCCCAATGATCCAGAAATTCTAATCCCTGCCCCATGCACCAACTTCTCAGCCATACATTCATATCCTGTATCTTCCTATTCTTACCTTCACTAGCTTGAGGTACTGGATGCAATCCTGAAATCACTATCCTGCTTTTCAGTCTTCTGCCCAATTCCATAAAATCTTGTTGCAGAACCTCCTTCCTCTTCCGATGCATATCATTCGTGCCAACATGCACACCAACCTCCGGCTGCTCCCCCTCACTCTTGAGGATGTCGTGTAGCTGCTCCGAGACGTCCTGGACCCTGGCACCAGGGAGGCAACACACCATCCTGGAGTCTCGTGTGTTGCCGCAGAATCTCCTGTCCACACCTTTGACGAAGGAGTCTCCCACCACTATGGCCCTGCCTGATGTCACTTTTCCCCATTGAGCTTCAGCACCAGGGTTGGAATCACAACCCTTGTTACCATTCAATCTTGTCGTGTCGTCCGCTTCCAAGAGGGTGTACCTGTTATCAGTAGGTACAGCCACCGGAGTCTCCTTCTTGCTTTCTCAAAGTCACCCACCTTTGCTCTTCCTGTATCCTTGGTGTGACAACCTCACTGACAATTTCCTGTCCAGGAAATTCTCGTTTTCCCGGATGGCCCTGAGGTCATCCAACTGCTGCTCCATTTCCCCAACACATTCATTCAGGAGCTGCACCTGGACACAATTTCCGCAGGTGTGGTTTCCAGAAGTACCAGCAGTGTCCCTGCAGGAAACACACTGCACCAACCTACCTGCCACTTCTTTAACAGACAAAGAATCACAGCTTTCGAATCAAGTGTAGCCTCCTTACCTCAGTCGAAGACTCTTGAGCCAAAGACTCACACTTTACTCACCAATGCACTTCACCTCAGCAAGGCCGCTCCACTACAGCTGCACTTGTTTTTAACCTCTTACCTAATTAACTACTTTAGGGCTAATTAGTAAATTACCTGAATCTGGTTCTTGCCGCTCTTTTTTAACTGTCTTTCCCCGTGACTCACGTTCTTTCTCATGGACTTTCAAGCCAATAGTCTGAGCTACACATAGGATAGTGTGTAGGATGGTGCTAGTGCATGGGATGATCATTGGTCGTCGCAGACTCATTAGGCCGAAGGGCCTGTTTCCACGCTGTATCTCTGAACTAAACTAAAAGAAGGACTTGCCATTGTGAAGGCAGACCAGCTTCACGATCGGAGAGACCTATGTTAAGTGGCTGTCCTACTTGGGCGACCTAATCCGCGAGTACTGGCGAGTTTGCCCTCGACTCATACTCGCAGCATGGTCAACATGAGGTCATAGGAAGTCTTCATAACTCTCCTTCATGCTCGAGAGTGGTCTCCGCGTACTCGAGGCCTCAGCTAGGTCACGGCGTTTTTTTCAACATGTTAAAAAATTCCCACGATTAAAAAAAGGTCGCCATGGAAAAAATCAATACTTGTTTTACTCGTAGGTTTAGTCGTAGTATGTCGTAGTAGGTCGGCATGTTAGTCGTAGATAATCGAGGGTAATCGAAGGTAGTCGAAGGTAGTCTTCATCATAGTCGAAGGGAGGTCGAAGGAGATCGGAGGAGGTCGTCTTCACTCTCCACTATTTGGTGTCCAATTTTCCCGAAGTTAGTCGAAGCTAGTCGTAACTAGTCAAAGCTGGTCTTCAACACAGTCGACGGAGGTCTTCAACATGTAGTTTTCTCAAACTCTTCTAAACTCGCCAATTAGGTCGCCCAAGTGGGACAGCCCTTTTACCTATGTTCTTGGGCCATGTGACTTTCAGCTCAATATTAATTGATGGAATGGTATTAGGATAAACTTATTCAAAGCTAAAGCAATTACAATTATGTTACTTCCAATTAAATGAAGAATACATTTGCCAATCTTCCTTTTATTACATATTAATCAATGTAAATTGGTTTCTAATTTCTTTTTTGGCTTCGTACGATGGATCAAAGCCACCTTGAATTTTTTGGCAATTATTTTTAGAAAATAATTAAAGAGCAGAGACATGTGTTGGATTTAAGTGGTCTCCCTGCTCCGTCTTCATGGCCTTCGCTGATTTAATCTTTCTCCCCTCAATGCCTGTCACCCAATGGAAAGTATCTCAGTCCTAATTAATGGTATTTGCATTGACGTTTCTTTTACTTCTGAAAACATATTGAATTTTAAGTTGATTCCCAGTGAGCTGGGAGTGTTGTTATGAAAGCACTGTTAGGGAAACACCCCGGCGATCATTACATTCTACTCCCCCGTCCTCCCAGCTAGAGTCACAATGTTGTACAGCATAGAAGCAGGCCCTTTGGCCCCACCTATCCATGCTGTCCAAGATGCCCCATCTAAGCAAGTCCCATTCCTCCATGTTTATCCCTCTAACCCTTTCCCATGCTTTCACAAGTACATAGACAATAGACAATAGACAATATGTGCAGGAGTAGGCCATTCGGCCTTCGAGCCAACACCACCATTCATTATGGAAGGTAGACAAAAAATGCTGGAGAAACTCAGTGAGTGAGGCGGCATCTATGGAGAGAATGAACAGGCGATGTTTTGTGTCGAGACCCTATGATCATGGATGATCATCCACAATTAGTACCACGTTCCTCCCTTCTCGCCATATCCCCTGACTCCTCTATCTTCAGTTCCAACCTATGTGAAGTAGTCCAATGCCCAATAATAGGTATTGGTATCTATAATGGTTTATTATTGTCATGGGTACCGAGCTAGAGTGAAACACTTTGTCTGCATGTTATCCAGTAAAATCATACTATACAAGTATAATCAAGCCATTCACAAGTACAACAGGTAGTCTATAGACAATAGTACCAGAGTGCAGAATTTAGTGTTAGGAGTTATAGCGTTAACAGTTCTGGAGAAAAAGACCAATGTCCACCAATGTGTTAGGTTGGGAGATCAGGACTAGCTTATGGAAGGACCATTCAGAAATCTGATAACAGCAGTGAAGAAGCTGATCCTGAGTCTGTTAGTATGTGCTTCAAAGCTTTTGTATGTTAATGATGACTAAGGAGACACAAGAACCTGCAGATGCTAGAATCCTGAGCAAAGCACCAAGTACTGGAGGAACTTAGCAGGTTAGGCAGCATCCAATCAGTCTGAAGTAGGGTCCCTACCCAAAATGTCATCTGTCCATTCCATCCACAGATGCTGCCTGACCTGTTGAATTCCTCCAGAACTTTGTGTATGGGTGGCCCAGTGGCCAGCGGCAGAGATGCTGCCTTACTGCACCAGAGACCCGGGATTGCTCCGGATTACAGGTGCTGTCTGTGCGGAATTTGTACGTTCTCCCTGTGACCGTGTAGGTTTTCTCTGGGTGCTCCAGTTTCCTCCCACACTAAAGATGTGCAGGTTTGTAGGTTAATCGGCCTCTGTAAATTGCCCCTAGTGCGCAAGGAGTGGATGTGAAACTGGGATAACATACAACTAGTCTACGGGTGATCACTGGTCAGGGTGGACTTGGTGGGCTGAATGGCCTGTTTCCATTCTGGATGGAAACTAAACAAAACCAAATTACAGGCAAAATGGGTGCTTGATTATCATGGTCAAGATGGATTGAAGATTCGTGCTGTAGGACTATGACTGTGAGAATCACCACTTCACGGTGAGGAGCCCTTTCCTTTGTGGTGCTTCATTGTCAATTACTGTCTGATATTTCGGAAGCAGGATGCTGGGGGGCACTAGATAAATGCTACTTTTAAGTTATTTATCATTTAACAGGCGGTGGGGAGGCTAATTTGGGAGGGGAGATTCGGAGGGTGCCTAAGGCAAGTAGAAAGACTGAAAAGTGAAGAAGCAGTTAAACCTTGCAACTTAAATTGTCAGCAATACATTGTTATTTCAACGCTGCTTATTCCAGCTCTAATCAGAGCAGTGGCACACAGTGGGAGCTGACAGTGGGGGAGCGAGAGACAGAGAAAGGTTTAATCAAAAACAAATGCGTATCCTTTCATTTTGTTTTACATTCTGAACCTCGGCAGGAACGGTGGCATTAACTGCAGATCATTTGCGCTCTGACAGATACCCGAGGGGTCACATTATCAATTCCCTCATTCTTCCAGCGTGCAAGGCAGCAGAATAATCCAACGGCAATTCATAAGGAACTTTAGAACTCAAAGCCTTTGTTGACATGCAAATATTTTGAGAGCAGTTGTTTCCCCATGGATATTAATGATGCTTGTTCAGTAGCTGTTAGGTGTGACAAAAAAATAGCAGTTCTCTTCCATCTGAGCCAAAAGATTGGGGGTTCACAATTTTTCTCAAGTTATAGGAGTAGAGTTAGGCCACTCGGCCCATTGAGTCTACTCTACCATTCAATCATGGCTGATCTCTGCCTCTTAATCCCATTTTCCTGCCTTCTCCCCATAACCCTTGACACCCGTTCTAATCAACAATTTGTCTATCACTGCCTTAAAAATATCCACTGACTTGGCCTCCACTGCCCTCTGTGGCAATGTATTCCACAGACTTACTTACCCTCTGACTAAAGAGGTTTCTCCTTACCTTCCTAAAAGAGTGCTCTTTAATTCTGAGGTTATGACCTCTGGTCCTAGACCCCTCCTCCCACCAATGCCTTCATCCTTTCTGCATCCACTCTATTTATGCTGTCTAATTCTCTTCCATCTGAGCCAGAAGATTCAAATCCTTCTCTTGAGAACATTCCTACTACAGTCTTGAAGGAGTACTACACTGCCTGATATGTTAGATATGTTTCTTTGGATACAAAGTGCTGGAGTAACTCAGCGGGTCCAGCAGCATCTCTGGAGAACATGGATAGGTGACGTTTCTGGTCCAGACCATTTTTCAGACTTTTTCAGTTTGAAGAAGTGTCTCGACCCAAAACATCACCCATCCATCTTCTCCAAAGATGTTGCCTGACCCTCTGAGTTACTCCAGCAGTTGGTGTCCTTTTGTGTATTAACCAGCATCTGCAGTTCTTTGTTTCCATGCTTATTTGGATGTTGTTTAGTTTAGTTTAGAGATACAGCATGGATAAAGGCCCTTCGGCCCACTGAGTCTACATCGACCAACGATCACCTGAACACTAGCTCTACCCTACACACCAGGGGCAAATTACTGAAGCCAATTAACCGACAGACTTTTACTTCTTTGGAGTGTGGGAGGAAACCAGAGCACCCGGAGAAAACCCACGCTGTCACAGGGAGAAAGTGCAAAATCCATGCAGACAACACCTGTAGTCAGGATTAAACCCGGGTCTCTGATGTTGTGAGGCAGCAACTTTACAGCTGTGCAGCTGTGCCGCCTCTTGTGTTAAGATGTTAAAATAAGACGTGAGGAGAAGTGTTTTCACGTGGGAGAAACAAAATCTTGTGATCATGAATGGTATAAATCAAACACTGGAAATACTGAGCAGGTCAGAGAGCACCTGTGGAACGTGGGACTGAAGAAAGCTCTTGACCCAAAACTTCACCTATCCATGATCTCCAGAATTACTACCTGACACCTTGAGTTACTCCAGCATTTTGAGTCTTTGTTTTGCATGCAGGTTAAATATTTATTTAGGCAATAGACAATAGACAATAGACAATAGATGCAGGAGTAGGCCATTCGCTTCGAGCCAACACTGCCATTCAATGTGATCATGGCTGATCATCCACAATCAGTACCCAGTTCCTGCCTTCTCCCCATATCCCCTGACTCCGCTATCTTTAAGAGCCCTATCTAGCTCTCTCTTGAAAGTATCCAGAGAACCGGCCTCCACCGCCCTCTGAGGCAGAGAATTCCACAGACTCACAATGCTCTGTGTGAAAAGTGTTTCCTCATCTCCGTTCAAAATGGCTTACTCCTTATTCTTAAACTATGGCCCCTGGTTCAGGACTCCCCAACATCGGGAACATGTTTCCTGCGCCTAACGAGTCCAAACCCACTAATGTGTCTACAGACCCCCAAATAGTAGCCCGGATGTAGGGTGTAAGTTGCTGCAGGAGTTAAAACTGGCATGTAATAAAGGTAATGCCACTGTAGTGATGGGGGATTTAAATATGCAGGTAGACTGGGAAAATCAGGTTGGTTCAGGACCCCAAGAAAGAGAGTTTGTAGAATGCCTCCGAGATGGATTCTTAGAGCAGCTTGTAATGGAGCCGACCAGAGAAAAGGCAATTCTGGATTTAGTGTTGTCCAATGAACCAAATTTGATAAGAGAACTCGAGGTAAAGGAACCGCTTGGAGGTAGTGATCACAATATAATTAGTTTTAATCTGCAATTTGAGAAGGAGAAGGTTAAATCGGAATTGGAAGTGATGCAGCTGAACAAAGGGGATTATGAAGGCATGAGAGAGGAACAGCAATGGCAGGAATTTCTGGGCATAATCCGGAAGACACAGGATCATTTAATTCCAAAAAGGAAGAAAGATTCTAAGAGGAGTAGGAGGCAACCGTGGCTGACAAGAGAAGTTAGGGATAGAATAAAACTAAAAGAAAAAATGTATAACACAGCAAAGAGTAGCCGGAAGCCAGAGGATTGGGAAACTTTCATAGGACAACAAGGAAACAAAACGGACAATACGGTCTGAAAAGATGAAGTATGAAGGGAAGCTGGCCAGGAATATAAAGAAGGACAGTAAAAGCTCCTTTAGATATGTTAAGGGAAAAAGAGTCACAAAGTCAAATGTGGGTCCCTTGAAGGCAGACACGGGTGAAATTATTATGGGGAACAAGGAAATAGCAGAAGAGTTGAACAGGTACTTCGGATCTGTCTTCACTTAGGAAGACACAATCAATCTCCCAGAAGTACTGGAGGACAGAGGATCTAAGGGGGTCGAGGAACTGAAAGAAATTTTCATTAGGCGAGAAATAGTATTGGGTAGGCTAATGGGACTGAAGGATAATAAATCCCCAGGACCTGATGGACTGCATCCCAGGGTCCTCAGGGAGGTGGCTCTAGAAATAGTGGACGCATTGGTGATCATTTTCCAATGTTCAATAGATTCAGGATCAATTCCTGTGAATTGGAGGATAGCTAATGTTATCCCACTTTTCAAGAAAGGAGCGAGAGAGAAAACGGGGAATTACAGACCCGTTAGCCTGACTTCGGTGGTGGGAAAGATGCTGGAGTCAATTATTAAAGAGGTAATAATGGGGCATTTGGATAGCAGTAAAAGGGTTAGTCCAAGTCAGCATGGATTTATGAAAGGGAATTCATGCTTAACTAATCTTCTGGAATTTTCTGAGGATGTGACAACTAAAATGGATGAAGGGGAGCCAGTGGATGTAGTGTATCTAGACTTCCAGAAAGCCTTTGATAAGGTCCCACACGGGAGACTGGTGACTGGTGACTGGTGAGCGCATGGTATTGGGGCGAGGGTGCTGACGTGGATAGAAAATTGGTTGGCAGACAGGAAGCAAAGAGTAAGAGTCCTTTTCAGAATGGCAGGCAGTGGCGAGTGGAGTGCTGCAAGGCTCGGTGTTGGGGCCGTATTTGTTTACCATATATATTAATGATTTGGAAGAGGGAATTAGGAGCAACACTAGAAAGTTTGCAGATGAAACAAAGCTGGGTGGCAGTGTGAAATGTGAAGAGGATGTTAGGAGGTTGCAGGGTGACCTGGACAGGTTGAGTGAATGGCAGATGCGTGGCAGATGCAGTATTATATAGATAAATGTGAGGTTATCCTCTTTGGTGGCAAAAACAAGGGGGCAGACTATTATCTCAATGGGGTTAGGTTAGGTAAGGGGGAGGTACAGCGAGACCTGTGTGTTCTTGTACACCGGTCACTGAAAGTTGGTGTGCAGGTACAGCAGGCAGTGAAGAAAGCTAATAAAATGTTGGCCTTCATAACAAGAGGATTTCAGTATAGGAGTAGTTGTAGTTGTATAGGGCTCTGGTAAGACCACATCTGGAGTATTGCGTACAGTTTTGGTCTCCTAATTTGAGGAAGGACATCCTTGTGATTCAGGCAGTGTAGCGTAGGTTCACGAAATTGATCCCTGGGATGGCGGGACTGTCATATGAGGAAAGATTGTAAAGACTAGGCTTGTATTCACTGGAGTTTAGAAGGATGAGGGGGAATCTTATAGAAACATATAAAATTATAAAAGGACTGGACAAGCTAGATGCAGGAAAAATGTTCCCAATGTTGGGCGAGTCCAGAACCAGGGGCCACAGTCTTAGAATAAAGGGGAGGCCATTTAAGACTGAGGTGAGAAAAAACGTTTTCACCCTGAGAGTTGTGAATTTGTGGAATTCCCTCCCACAGAGGGTAGTGGAGGCCAAATCACTGGATGGATTTAAGAGAGAGTTGGATAGAGCTCTGGGGGCTAGTGGAATCAAGGGATATGTGAAGAAGGCAGGCACGGGTTATTGATTGGGGACGATCAGCCATGATCGCAATGAATGGTGGTGCTGACTCGAAGGGCCGAATGGCCTCCTCCTGCACCTATTTTCTATGTTTCTATGTTTCTAACCCTTAATAATCTTATACGTTTCAAAAGATCCCCTCTGAACCTTCTAAATTTCAGAGTATACAAGCCCAGCCGCCCCATTCTCCATGTTTGGGTTCATTTTGTTCATTGTCACGTATAGGGAGGTACAGTGAAAAGCCTTTGCTGTGTGCAAACCAGTCAATGGAAAGACTATGCATGATTAAAATTGAGCCGTCCACAGTGTAAATTTAATTAGAATAATGTTTAGTACGAGATTAAGTCCAGCCAAGTCTGATAAAAATATTGTAAATTAAAAAAAAAAAATTTAAATAAATCTAATGAGGTAGGTATTAACTCAGGACCACTCTCTAGTTGTTAATAGGTTGGTTCCATTTCCTGGGATATTAGCTGCAAAGAGATCTGAGCTGGGATGGAAGTCCCTGAATCTGGAGGTATGCATTTTCACACTTCTGTACCTCTTGCCTGATGGGAGAGAGGAGAAGAGGGGGTGGCCGGGGTGAGACTGGTCCGTGCATATGTTGGTGACCTTGCCTGATGGAAGTGTTAATGTTAAAATTAGGCTGCTTCATCGAAGGCAAAATGTATATTTTTTCTCCCCCCGCTGTCCTGTGGATTAATCATAGATGCAGGGCAAAGGAAATACAAACTTCAACACTTTCTTAAATAATTAATAAATGGAAGCTTTAGTCAGTGTTCAAAGACATTCATAGAGCCGAAAGTGACAGACATCCATTTTACCATATCTGTGAGGAATAATGCTTTAAATATTCATAACTCCGCAACAGCTTAATGCTCTTGTAACATGCAGGCAGTTATCAATACATATAAATGTGATTTTCTAAATAGTTCTTGTGGAGGTACCTGTGCTGATTAAGGTAACAACAGGAAAACAGCTGCACGAAAGTGGAACATAGCAAGTAACAGCATTATGCATCAAACTTGATCGGATCAAATGCTGCACAGATTAAATGGAACAAGCGTGTTTTACACTATTGGTTTCTTATCCTTTCCGCAGGTGATCTTGAGGTTTAATAAAAAGATTTGCATTTCTTCCTTGCCTTTCGCACACCTCTGGACATGTACTGCAGCCAACAAGACTATTCTTTGAAGAGTAGTTACCATGGTAATGTACGAAATGCAGCGTACTGTTGTAAGCACAGGAAAGTCTTACATAAAAGCAAAGTGATAATGAGGAGATAAAGAGGCTTAAGGTCATTCCTGGCCACAAAATAAATGTGCAATGCAGTCGTGTTCAATTCTACAAATATGTTCAGACTACGTTCGGCTCTTAGAGTCATAGAGTCATACAACATGTAAACTGGTCCTTCACCCAACTCGCCCATGCTGGCCACCATGCCTTATCTACACTAGTCCCACCTGCCTGCATTTGGACCATATTCCTCTAACCTATCCTATCCATGTACTTGTCTAAATATTTCTTAAAAGTTGCGATAGTACCTGCCTCAACTACCTCATCAGGCAGCTTGTTCCATACACCCACCACCCTTTGTGTAAATAATTTACCCCTCAGGTTCCCATTAATTTTTTCCCCCCTCACCTTAAACCTGACTTAAGGTTCTTGACTCCCTTACCATCTCTTATCTACCTGTGCATAATCCTTATTACTCCATAATCCATATTAATCCAAATAACGTCACCCATTTCTTCTCTCCAGAGATGCTGCCTGTCCCGCTAAGTTACTCTAGCTTTTTGTGTCTATCTTATTCCATTGCTCCCTTTGTATAAAAAAGTTACCCGTCAGATTTGTGTGGTGGAAGGAACTGCAGACACTGGTTAATACCAAAGATAGACACAAAATGCTGGAGTAACTTGGCGGGTCAGGCAGCACCATGGAGAAAAGGAATAGGTGACTTTTGAAGAAGATGCCTGTCTGAAAAAGGGTTTCAACGCGAAACATCACCTATTCCTTTTCTCCAGAAATGCTGCCGTTGTTACTCCAGCACTTTGTGTCTATCTTCCCATTAAATCTTACCCCCTTTCTCTGGTTCCTCTCCTCTATGTGTTTCCCCAGTCTATTCTCATGAGTTTGTACACCTCTAGAAGATCACCCTTCAACCTCCTATGCTCCAAGGAATAAAGCCCTAGCTTATTCAACCTTTCCCTATAGGTCAGTCTCTCCAGAACTGGCAATATCCTGGCAAATCTTCTGTGAACCTTTTCAAGCTTGACAACATCTTTCTTATAACATGGTGACCTACACTGAACACAATATTCTAAATGTCGTCTCACCTATGCCTTATATATATAATAACTAATAAGTGTAATGTGGGGATCATGACAGAAACCTCCTCGTGGCGATCCCCAGAAACGACAACACGATGCACTCTGTGATGTGACGGGCGACCAATTCTGTCAATATGTTGGATGACGACAGAAGTCAACAGCGAGCTATACGTCGTCTGACACACGAGCGAATAAACTGTAATGTGACCTCACGATTTCAATGCTCGATATTAAATCCAAGGTCAATACAAAGTCAAAAATAAAAAGGCTAAAGAAGTAGAGACCAGCGGGTGAGGCAGCATCTATGGAGCAAAGGAAATAGGCAATGTTTTGGGTCGAAACCCTTTTTCAGAATAATGTGAGAGTGGGGGGGGGGAGAAAGAAAGGAAGAGGTGGAGCCAGAGGGCTGAAGGAGAGCTGAGAAAGGGAGGAGAAAGTAAGGATTACCAGAAATTAGAGAAGTCAATGTTCATACCGCTGGGGTGCAAACTGCCCAAGCGAAATATGAGGTGCTGCTCCTCCAATTTACGGTAAATTGCAACTGCAAGAAATGCTACACTTGTCGCTTTACTTCCCCCCTTGACTCCATTCAAGGACCCAAGCAGTCTTTCCAGGTGTGGCAGAGTTTCACCTGCATCTCCTCCAACCTCATCTATTGCATCCGCTGCTCTAGATGTCAGTTGCTCTACATCAGTGCGACCAAGCGTAGGCTCGGCGATCGTTTCGCTGAACACCTCCGCTCGTTTCGAAATAACCAACCTGATTGCCCGGTGACTCAGCACTTCAACTCACCCACCATGGCCTGCCATGCCCTCAGGTCATCAGTAGAGTTGCTGGCTCACAGCGTCAGAGACCCTGGTTCGATCCTGACCACGGGTTCTATGTGTACATTTGTACGTTCTCCCTATGACCCCGTGGTTTTTTTTCAGGTGCTCCAGTTTCCCCCAAAGATGTCCAGGTTTGTACATTAAATGGCTTTGTTAAAAAAATAATTTGTCCCCAGTGTGTAGGATAGTGCTAGTGTATGGGGTGATCGCTGGTCTGTGTGGACTCGATGGGTCGAAGGGTCGGTTTCCGTACTGTACCTCAAAAGCCAAAAGTCTAAAAGTCTAAATTATTAGCATTTGTTTAACAATCTCTGGGGGGAAATGGCCATCTGCAACTTGGGCAGCTTGGTCTTATCTATTTTGGACAAAGGCATAAAGTAATTATTGATTAGGGCCACCACTAAAGGTGAGCAGTTTTTAAGTCTCCATTTGCAGTGCCTGTCACCTTGTTGAGCAGAGTCATCACCTAGATTACATTTTGTTTGCATTGTTTCCCGTTTGGCAGATTGCTATTATGTGTCAACTCATTAGCAAAAGCTATTCAGACAGGAAGCTTTGGAATGCTAAACTAGAAAGGTCACAGAAGCAATTATGTTCACTGATGCATGGACCCAACATACAGTTTCATGGCAAATTAGGTGGATTTTAGCAGCCTACTAATGTACAAATATCGCACAAGTTCCTCTGGAACACTGTTCTATGTTCCTTTGCTGTAATTAACTCATAGATTGGAAGGAATGAGGATCTGCAGATGCTGGTTTACAGACAAAAAGAAGACACAGAGTGTTGGAGTAACCCAGCGGGTCAGGCAGCATCTCTGGCGGACATAGATAGGCAGTGTTTCGATTCTGTAGTCTGAAGAAGGTTCTCAACCCGAAACGTCGCCAATCCATGTTCTCAAGAGATGCCGCCTGACCCGCTGAGTTCCTCCAGCACTTTGTGTCTTTTTGTTAACTCACAGATTCATAGGTCATTAAAAAAGTACAGCACAACAGGCCCTTCAGCACACAATGTCCATGCCAAACATGTTGCCAAGTTAAACTAATCTTAGAAGGACACAAAGTGCTGGAGTAACTCAGCAAGTCAGACAGCAATTCTGTAGAACATGGGTAGGTGACATTTTAGGCACTAATCTCATATTATCCATAGCCCTTCATTCCCTGCATATGCATGTGTCCATCCAAAAGTCCCTTAAAAGTAAACTCTTCCTGGATTTGAGGGAATCTTTCAGTAGCACTCTGTGAAAGCACTCAATTAATTGTGGCTTTGGGTGAAGAATATCCCCTCCTCCATACACTCATCTCCCATCCTTCCAATTTCCCCACCCATATCCCCCTCTTCCAGCTTTTCATTTCACTCTTCCTCTCCTCTCCTTATCTGACATTCTTTTATCTCATTTTCACCTCCGGCTGTTGTCACTTACCCCACCCATGCACCAATCTCAACTGTATACATATGTCACTAGGCAGGCTTTGCCCCACTCCCATTTCTTATATCCAGCTTCCATCCAATTAATCTACAATCCTGTAAGTCTTTGGAGTGTGAGACAAAACCAGAGCACTCAGAAAAAACCCAAGTGGTAATAGGGAGAATGTGCAAACTCCATACAGACAGCACCCATAGTCAGGATCGAACTCGGGTCTCTGGGGCTCTGAGGCAGCAACTCTACCGCTGCACCACTGCTCCGCCCACCTTTGCTTGACGACCAATCATCAGAAATTCCTAAATCAAAGACTGTTGACCCAAAATACTCTCACTTTCCCTTCACTGTCATTTCCTGACCCACCATTTGTTCGCTGGCATGTTCTCTGTGTTTCCTATTTCAAAGAAAACAGGGATTTCAAGTATCCAGCTGTGCCCAGAGGTTTAAGTAAATGATTAATGCTCCTTTAAATCCATTCATTGCATCTATTTGATGTATATTCTCATTTGCCTGCAAGTTACCAAACAGTGTTCTCAACCACATCGAAGCTTTGGGTTTTGTTACAGTTCAACCTATCTGCCAGCACAATTTAATTCTGCTGTTTATCATTGGAATCCATGGAGGGAACGAGTGCATGTTTTTCACTATCTAGAGCTCAAACAAGTCTCAAACAAGTCTCAAACTGCATCAGAGACACTGCCCTGGGTTTTAACCGCTGGGCTGGTAATGTGCTCTCATTACCTACAGGGCCGATGCAAGGGGAAAGAAAGTGGAACTGGATGGACACTTGAGGGAAAACAATTTGCATTGTTCTGAAGAAAGAACCAGGAATAAGACTGACTGGATTGCTCTGTTACAGCATTACAGAACTGCTTAGCAATGAAATAGGCCATTTAGTTTAGTTTAGTTTAGTTTAGAGATACAGTGTGGAAAAAGGCCCTTTGACCCTCTGAGTCCACACCGAACATCGATCTCCCATGCACTAGTTCTAAGTCTAACCCACTTTACAGCGGCTGATTAACATGCAAACCGCATGTCCTTTAGTAAGAGTGTCAGGGACTACAGGATGTGGGGAAGGCAGGAGAATGGGGTTGAAAGGGAACATAGCTCTGCCATGATTGAGTGGAGGAATAGACTCGATGGGGCGAATGGCCTTATTCTACTCCTATATCTTGTATACTTATGAACTTATGAACATTAATCAAAAACCAGAAGACATAGGTTTATATAGAGAGGGGAAAGATTTAGTAGGAACCCGAGTGGCAACGTTTTCACGCAGAGGGTGGAGGGTATATGGAATGAGTTGCCAGATGAGGCATGTTCTATGTTTCTATGTTTCTGTGAGATAGTTGAGGCAGGTTCCAATACAACATTTAAAAGTCATTTGGACATTGTAAGGAAAGTTTTAGAGGAATATGGGCCAAATGCAGGCAGGTAGGACTGATGTATATCCGGCAGTTTAGTCGGCATGGGCAAGTTGGGCTAAAGCTTTCTATGTTGTATGACACTATGACGTTCAAATCAACAATACTTTCATCTCAGTTTCCCTACAGAAGCTAATCCCCTCAAATCCAGGCAGCATTCTGGTAAACCACTTTTGCGCATTCACCAAAGCCTCCATATCCTTCTTGTAAAGGGGCGACCAGATCTAATGTGTAAATTATAACATCAAGAGTGAGATTCCATCCTGTAGATTTCTGAGCAGCTGCGTGATCACCTTAGCCATGTTAAGGTGTTTCAATCTTTACGGTGGGGCTCCTGCCTAATTCTCTGACCTAATTCTCAGTGCTAATGACTGAGTGATTAATCAAATTTGACTGCATTAGGCCCATATCCCTCTACTTATTTCCTTACTATGTTACCTATCCAAATACCGTTTAAACTTGATACCTGCAACTGCCTCTACCACGTCTGCTGGCAGCTCGTTCCATACACACACCTCCTCCACGTGGAAAAAATCCCCCTCAGTTCTCCTATAAATTTCTCTCCTCTTGCCTTAAACCTCTGTCCTGAGAATAAAATTAACCTATACTATTCTGCAGATTAGTCATTGTCATTGTGCCATAAAGCGTAGAAACAGGCCTTAGGTCCGACATGTCCATGTTGACCAAGTTGGTATATTGGGCTGGTTCCATTTGCCTGCATGTAGCCCATATGTCTCTCAACCTTTCCTATCCATTTGTCTGTCCAAAGACCATTTAAAAGCCATAACTGTACCTGCTCCTATATCTTCCTCTGGCAGCTCATTCCAGATGTGGACTACCCTCTCAGTAAAGAAATTACCCCTGGGGCTCCTTCCATCCGTTGTATCCGTCATGGTCACTATTTCCATCCTCCTGGTCTCTGGTCTTCGGGGAACGAGGAGGGGCAGACCCGGCAGTCTCCCCCTCCCCTGCCGGGTCTTGCGTCTGACACTGGGGGACGAGCACGGACTGGCTCAGTCCTCCGACTGGTGGTTAGCTCGGAGAATAATACTCCTAAAATAATGGACCATTTTCCATATACAGGCATGTTCAGGGCGATCATTTTACCACTGTCATTATTAGGCAAAGCTGGAATGATGGCTTGTTATTTTTAAAAGTATTTCAGGTTTTAAGGTACAAAAAAAGACGAGATAATGTTATGAATCGTAGCTTTCAGATGAAACTTTACACTACCTGAGCCAACTGGATGCATGTAAATAATATAGAAGTCATAAAATGGGAAAATTGATCTGTTTCCAACAAAGGAGTCAAAGGACATTGGAAAATCGAAGCAGCATAAAATAATTTTGTAGAATCTCAGATTTTTGCAGCTGAGAAAGAGACACTGTGCTGCTCTTCGAAAGAGTTGTTCAGGTGTACAAATGTCAAATGTTCTTTTCTTAATTTAGTTACGACAGAGACAAAAGGAACTGCAGATACTGGAATCTTGTGCAAAACACAAAGTGCTGGAGGAACTCAGCGGGTCTGGCGGCATCTATAGAGTCAGACTTAAGAGATACAGCGCGGAAACAGGCCCATCGGCCCACTGAGTCCGCTCCGACCAGTGATCACTCCATACACTGGCACTATCCTATACTCGAGGGACTATCTACGATTTTACCAAAGTCAATTAACCTACAAGCATACATCTTTGGAGTGTGGGAGGAAACTGGAACACTTAGAGGAAACCCACGTGGAACGTGCAAACTCCACACAGACAGCACCCGCACTCAGGATTGAACACTGGTCTCTCGTGTGTAAGGCAGCAACTCTACCGCTGCGCCACTGTGCAGCCAAATTCTGCTATTCTCCAGCATCATTCTCATTCATTAAAGTCCTACCAGACAAAGTCTTCCAACAAGAGTTCAAAAGCCTCCTTTGATACTTGTGGATTGTTGAACTCATGAGTATGAATAATGTGTGGGTGGGAACAGTGCACAGAGCAGAGATGTTTTGCCTCAACTTTGTTAAACAATGGTCTGGCCTCAACTGGAGTACTCTAGGACGGCACAGTGGCAGAGTGATAGAGTTGCTGGCTCACAGCGCCAGAGGCCCAGGTTCAATCCTGACCACGAGTGTTGTCTGTACGGAGTTTGCACGTTCTCCCTCACTCCAAAGACGTACATGTTTGCAGGTTAATTGGCTTAGATAAAATTGTAAATTGTCCCTCGTGCATTGGATAATGCTAATGTATGGGATAATCACTAGTCAGTGTGGATTCAGTGGGCCAAAGGGACTGTTTCTGCACTGTATGCCTAAAGTCTAAAATGTAAAGACTGCAGGTTCTGTCTGCACAGAGTTTGTACATTCACCTGTGACCGCATAGGTTTTCTCCGCTTGCTCTGGTTTTCTCCCACTTTCCAAAGATGTGCGGGTTCGTTAATTAATTGGCTTCTGTAAATAGTCTCTACTGTGTAGGATGGAACTAGTGTCATGAACAAAATGCAAAGTGATGGAGGAACTCAGCTGGTCAGGCAGCATCTGTGGAGGGAAAGGATGGGTAACATTTTGAGTTTGGAACACTTCTTCAGGCTCTGCAGACTTCAGACAGGAGAAGTTAGGTCTGTTCTCCCTGGAGCGGAGAAGTTAAGAGGGGGTAGGATTAAAATGTGTTAAATTGTACAGGGTAGATTTTAGTATTAGTTTTAAAGGTACAGCGTGGAAACAAGCTCTTCGGCCCACCAATTCCACACCGACCGGCTATCTATCACCTTGTACACCAGCACTATCCTACACACTAGGGAAAATTTACAATTTTACCAAAGCCAATTAACCTACAAACCTGCACCTCTTTGGAATGTGGGAGGAAACCGAAACACCCAGAGAAAATTCACATGGTCATAGGGAAAATGTACAAACTCCATACAAACAACATCTGAGGTCAGGATTGAACTTGGGTCTCTGGCACGGTAAGGCAGCAACACTTACCACTCCACTACTGTGCCACCCTGCATGAAACATCTCCCCTTATCAAAAGAAAAGCACATCGATTAGGTTGAGAGATTTAGAGAGGACTAGACTAAGAGCAGACCTGTTGGGTCTGCTACCCCAATGCAATATTCCACCATGTACCTGTTCCCCCAACAGCACAGTCCCCCCAACACAATATTCCACCACTCACGCATAGCCCCCAACAGCACAGGTGCAGCTCATCCCCAGCACTCCCTCCCCCTCCTCTTCACCCTTCCTCTTCTTTCCCACTCTCCTCCTCCATTCCCCAAACACTCCTCACCTCTCCCTCCCACTCCTTTCCCCTACCTTCAGTCCTCCTTCCCTCCCTCCATAATTCCTCTCCCCTCCCTACCCCACTCCTATCCCTCTATCCCCCAACTCCCCCAACTCCCCACCTCCCCTATCCCTCCCCACTATCCCTTCTCACCTCCCCCATTGCCCTTCTCTCCCTCTATTCCCCACTCTATTCCCCACTCCCTACCTCCCCCACTCCCCTCCCTCCTCTCCCTCTATTCCCCCTCCTCCCCCACCAGACATGAGACAGGAAAACATTAAAAAAAAGAGGAAGAGATAGATTTCTCCGCGGATTTTGAATTTTGGCAAAGCGCCACCGCCACCGCGAGGCCCCACCGCCGCCATGGCCCCATCATCGTGAGGGCTCACCGCGCCGGTCACGATGCCTCCTGGATCATCGCATAGGTCCCTGGCCAGGGCTTCGCGGGTAGCAGCCCGAGTCGGAAGAAGTGGCAGACGGTGCCCGTGGCTGGGCACTACGGAGGCCATGAAGTGGGCTTGGCTGCTCAGCCGCTAGGCACTACGGAGACATCCGCAGATGCAGCTCCAGCAGGCGGAGCATTAGTGATGCTCACTCCACTCCTTCAGCTTTATATTCTCCTTGCTGGGCGCCGTGACTGACACCGGACTCGGCCAATCAGTGTGGCGATGGTGCAGGAAGGGGTGTCCTTTTAAAGTTTATTTTAAATCTTAATAACTTTTAAAATATACCATCGATCGGAACAAAACTTGTTGCCCTTGTAGCACAGGAGAATGGTGAGGAAGATGGCGAAAAATCTTAGTGCTCTTGTGTACCGTTTTTGCGCAAATAGAATAAAACACAAAACCGGAAGAGCACAAGAATAGAACCATAGTTATGTATAGAGATATATGCGGCCATTATCACCAAGAGGGTGGATGACTTAGACCCCTGTCTCACTGTGCGAGTTGGCCCACGAGTGACCCGGGTTTTCACTCGTGGTGATCACGTAGCGGGAACGTCGGAACTCGCACGAGCAACTTATCGACTCGTGGCGCTAACGGCAGGTACTCGGGAAACTTGTTAACTCGTGAAAAAAATCAAACATGTTTGATTTTTTCCACGAGTCAAATTAACTGTTCAAGTGTAAAATGGAAACATTTTAACTCGTTGTAATAACGTAGTGGCCCCGTGCGTTTATCTTAGTGTCTCGTGAGTGTACGTGGGAACTTTAATAATCTGTTCTTTTGCTCGTAAGACTGAACCAAAGATAGACACAAAATGCTGGAGTTTATAACTCAGCGGACCAGGCAGCATCTCTGGAGAGAAGGAATAGAGTCGAGACCCTTCTTCAGACTTTCCTTCGCTCCAGAGATGCAGCCTGTCCCGCAGAGTTACTCCAGCATTTCGTGTCTATCTTCGGCCTTTCTGCCACTTGTCCCCCGTGGCTTCACTCTGTCTCAATGAACGGCTAAAGACCTGCCGTAGGGGCAAGTCTGGGGTGGTGGGTGGGATGTGTCCACGTGTGATGCTCCATCCACCCCCCGGGGCCGAGAGTGTGGGATTGGGAAGGAACTGCAGATGCTGGTTCACACCGGAGATAGACACACACAATGCTGGAGTAACTCGGCGGGACAGGCTGCATCTCTGGAGCGAAGGAATGGGTGGCATTTCGGGTAAGTCTGAAGAAGGGTCTCGACTCTATTCCTTCTCTCCAGAGATGCTGCCTGGTCCGCTGAGTTGTGTGTGTGTGTCTCTCTCCCTCTCTGTCTATCTGTGTGTATCTGTGTGTGTGTCTGATGTCGGGTCCCGGTGGCCGCTCAAAGTCATCCGAGCTGCCTCATTCCTCTGAAGTGGTGGACCAGCTGCTGTCTGTGTGTATCTTGTGTGTGTGTGTGTGTGTGTGCGTGTGTGTGTGTGCGTGTGTGTGTGTGTGTGTGTGTGTCTCTCTCTCTCCCTCTCTGTCTATCTGTGTGTGTGTGTGTGTGTACTGTCGGGTCCCGGCGGCCGCTCAGTCACCCGAGCTGCTTAATTCCTCTGAAGTGGTGGCCAGCTGCTGTCTGTGTGTATCTCTCTGTGTGTGTGTGTGTGTGTGTGTGTGTGTGTGTGTGTGTGTGTGTGTGTGTGTGTGTGTGTGTGTGTGTGTGTGTGTCTGCTGTCGGGTCCCAACGGCCGCTCAATGTCAGTCACCCGGGCTGCTTCCTTTTTTAAAATTATTTAAAATAGAGATCCATTGCAAAAAAGTATTTAAAAACATAAAAAAACAAGAAATGCTTGGTAGAATGCGCATTTTCCCATTGTAGGTCATATCAATAGATGCGGCCGCGCTGAAATAACTCAAAACCACAGGATGGAGATGTATTTTAAACATTGTTGCTTTATTAAACCATACCTTCATTCACGGTTGGCTCAAGAGTAACGAGAGGAACTTGCTAACTCGGGAGAGGAACTTGCTAACTCGGGAGAGGAAACTTGCAACATCGCAGCAATTACATACACTTGCAGTCTCGTGCGCAGCCACGAGTCTATCACTCGGGGTACCTCGTGGGTCAACTCGCACAGTGAGACAGGGGCATTAGGTTTTGGTTTATTGTTGTTGTGTGTACCATTGTACAATGTAAGGCTTGGTTTTGGATACTATCCAATCAAATCAGATGATATTATCAAGCTAACCTCAAAGTACAATAGGAGAGCGAAGGGTGGTTTAGTGTTTTTTGCACACTGTATTTTGTTTAAATACTGTTTTTTTATATCATTTATGTTATTTAGCACTTTTTTTAATTCTTCCTTTAAGGGCACATTTTCAAGGGATATACCTACAGAGTTCAGCAGCTGGGAGCACCCACTCAACACCCAGAAGCTTGGGGCATTGTGTTGCACCATATGAAATAAAGGGACCAAGGTAACTTATAATGCAAGACGACGCTCAAAAGAAAATTGGAGGAATTACGTTTAGTAGCTGCAATATAAGGGGCGCTAAAGAGCCAATTAAAAGGGGTAAGATTCATGCCCAATTAAAATCACTCAATGCCGATATTATATTTCTACAGGAAACACATCTGAAAGTTAAATCCCAGACCAGGCTGAAGGCAAATTGGATTGGCAAACATATCATTCCTCTTATCTCTCTAAATCTAGGGGTACCGCAATTATAATTCGCAAAGCCATACCATTTAAACATAAGAATACCATCGCAGACAAAGAGGGGAGGTATGTTATAGTCTCTGGAGAGATACACTCTACTCCACTCACCATGGTAAATATTTATGCTCCTAATTTTGATAACCCGCAATTTTTTAATAAAATCCTGAATGTAATCTCCAAAACGTGATAATTCCAAAAGGTCCAATCACCAAAACGTGATAATTATTTTGAATTGCGATTTGAATTGCATTCTGGATCAATATCTGGATAAAACTGCCCTACAAAAGAGACTTAATATAAAATCAAAATCCAGTGAACTTTTAAATACATACATAAAAAACACAAATATAACAGATGTATGGAGGATTGCAAATCCGGCCGGAAGGGAATACTCCTTTTACTCATCAGTACATAAAACCTATACACGTATATCGACTATTTCATAGTGGACACGAAATTAATTCCCTTTACAACTAATCCTAAATATCAAAATATAATTTCTGATCATTCTCCGCTAACCTTCTCCTTAAAACTAGAAGGAATGATCAATAAACAATTGTTTTGGAGGTTTAATCCTCAAATACTAAACAACCCGGATGGATGTAAATATTTAAAACAACAGATGGAACTTTTCTTTGAGACTAATGATACCCCATCTATCTCACCCTCCCTATAATGGAATCCTTTAAGGAGTTTAGTAGAGGTTCTATTATTTCATACAAAGCTTTTAAAAATAAAAAAAATAAGATGGAACAATTGCAACTAGAAGAACAGATTAGACAGCTTGATTCAGAAAACGTGAAAGATCCAACCATAAATAAACACAACAAGATAGCAATATTGAAATTTAAACTAAACCAAATGTTATTTGCAAGAGTTATTAGATTATTTGAAATTACAAAACAGGAACATTTCGAATTTGGCGATAAACCACACAAACTTTTGGCACGTCAGCTGAAAAAAGTGGAAAAGGATCACACTATTCTAAAAATCAAATCAGATAAAGGTGAATTGCTAATGCCGCTTAAAGACATTAACAAAAGATTTGCTCAATTTTATCAAAATGTATATACATCCAAAACATCAACAGACAGTAGTAAAATTACAAACTTTCTGGGCAACTGTAATCTCCCAACACTTAACCCGTTGGAACAAGAGGAATTAGGAGCACATGTTTCAATCAAAGAAATAGAAGAGACAATAAACTCACTGAAGAATGGTAAAACACCGGGACCAGACGGGTTTAGTAGTGAATTTTATAAAAGATTTCATGAGGTAATTTCACCACGTTTACACAAGCTTTATACATATGCATTTAAAGAACAGACACTACCAGAAACATTAGCTAAATCAACTATTACACTTATGCCCAAAAAAGATAAAGATCTAGAAGACCCCGGTTCATATAGAGCAATTGCATTGCTAAATACAGATCAGAAAATATTAGCGAAAACTTTGGCAAGAAGATTAAGTAAATATGTTAGTAAATTAATACATTCGGATCAAACGGGGTTCATACCTAAGAGACATTCAATTAATAATTTGAGACGTCTTTTTAATATAATGTATTCGCACAAAATTGAAGAAGAAGACTTATCAATTATTTCATTAGATGCAGAAAAAGCATTTGACCAAGTAATATGGGAATACCTCTTCACAGAACTGCAAAAAATTCAGATGGAAGAGAATTTTATTTCATGGATAAAATTACTATAAGACAGTTCGATGCCAGGTTATTGACCAACCACATACCTTCTCCAAAATTTCAATTATCCAGGGGCAATAGACAGGGTTGTGCATTATCTCCCCTGCTATTTGCCCTTGCGATTGAACCCTTAGCGGAAAGTATAAGAATACATCCGAAAATTCATGGTTAGAATACTAAACATTCCAATAACAAAATATCATTATATGCAGATGATGTATTATTATACATCACCAACTCTCAAGTTAGTATTCCAAATCTTAGAGAGGAATTTGGTTCCTTCTCAGGATATAGAATAAACTGGAATAAAAGTGAAATTATGGCAATAAAACCTCAAGAGCCGACACACCTTTTAAAATTCCCTTTTAGAACTGCTACAGAAAAACTTAAATGCCTGGGTATTCAAGAAACCCGAAAACATAATTCTTTATTCAACGCAAACTTTCCGTCTTTAGTTACTAAATTAAGCGCTCTTATTCAATTTTGGAAAACACTTCCGATGTCTCTAATAGGCAGATTAAATGCCATGAAAATGATTTTCCTCCCATAAATTCTCTATTTATTTCAATCAATACCAATCTATCTACCTAAAAATATTTTTTTTAAACTTGATTCCCGGATTACAGATTTTATTTGGGATTATAAATCACACAGAATTCATAAACGACATCTATGTAAACCCAAAGAAATTGGTGGATTGACGCTCCCCAATTTCTTATACTATTATTGGGCAGCAAATATTAAAAATGTAATTTATTGGCTGGATAATGCATGTCAACAGGTAGATTGGTAAGTAATGGAGAGAGAGGATTTTTCACCTTTTAATATAGGTGCGATCCTTCTCTCCCCAATAAAGTTGAAGAACACAATATACGAGAAAAATCCGATTATTCATAGCACTTTACGAATTTGGAGACAAGTAAAATTTACTTTTAAATTATGAAATCTATCTATTCTTTCTCCAACAGCCAATAACCCGTTGTTCAAACCATCCATTATAGATAAAACGTTTATTTATTGGGAAAGACTAGGAATTAAAAAGGTTGGAGATTTGTACAAAATGGGAAACCTCGTATCATTCCAGAAATTACCGTCGAAATGCAGTCTGAAAGGTAATCAATATTTTAGATATCTTCAAATTCGAGATTATTTGAAAACATATAACCACAAGTACCAAACTTGGTTGCCAGATATATTAGATGAA
The DNA here is from genome assembly GCA_035221665.1 of Okamejei kenojei. Taxonomy (NCBI): domain Eukaryota; kingdom Metazoa; phylum Chordata; class Chondrichthyes; order Rajiformes; family Rajidae; genus Okamejei; species Okamejei kenojei. Next base: position 29,052,513 of record CM069147.1, on the reverse strand, counting down.
GGTATGAATAGAAACGCAAATAATCTAATATCATACTTGCACAATATCCTTCTAAATATAGAAATTCCATCTTCAGACGCAATTAGAAGGGAATGGGAAGAGGAATTAGGCCTAAAAATCTCCAAAGACGGGAAAAATATCTCCTATAAAAACATAATTGTTCGATTAATGTTGGACACATTCTAATCCAATTAAAATACTACACAGACGATATTACTCAAAAACTAAACTGAATAAGATTTTTCCAAATGTATCTCCTATTTGCGACAAATGTCTCTCTCAAGAAGCAACTATAACACACTCCTTTGCCGCTTGCATAAAACTCCAGAAATTTTGGAAATAAATCTTTGAAATTTTCTCAAAATTTTTAAAAACAAAACTGGACCCCAATACACAATTGATTATTTTCGGAATAGCAGGAGCCTGCTCTGAGCTATCTATATTTCAAAGACGTTTCCTTAACTATGGCCTGATAATGGCAAAAAAACTTATACTTACATTTTGGAAAAATGCATCTCCCCCAACTCTTAAAATGTGGATCACAAGCATGTCTGAGACACTACATCTTGAAGATATGAGATTCGTCTTAGCAGGAAAATCAGAGCAATTTTCAAAGATATGGTCTCCTTTCATTGATTCATTACAAGGATAGTATGGTACAACACAACTTTGGAATTAAACCAATTTACGGACAGGGTGATGGGTGAGGTGAGAAATGTAGCAGGTATATCAACACGTTTTGGTCTTTTTTTAAAAAGTTTTTACTTACTCACTTTGTGAATATACTCTTTGATAAAATAAAAAATAAATTTAAAAAAAAACTTTTAAAATATACTATCGATCGGAACAAAACTTGTTGCCCTTGTAGTACAGGATAATGGTCAGGAAGGTGGTGAAAAATCGTAGCGCTATCGTGTAACGTTTTTGTGCAAATAGAATAAACACAAAACCGGAAGAGCACAAGTATAGAGTCTTAGTTATGTATAGAGATATATAAGTGGTCATTATCATCAAGAGGGTGGATGACTTAGGTTTTGGTTTATTGTTGTTGCGTGTACCATGGTACAGTGTAAAGCTTGGGCTTGGATGCTATCTAATCAAATCAGATGATATTATAGTATAATCAAGCTAACCTCAAAGTACAATAGGAGAGCGAAGGGGAAGATACAGAGTGTATGAGTGTGAAAGATACATCTAGAAGATGTGCTGGGACACATCTTCAGTGATGTGACCTGGGGTCATTGGGTGTTTCAGGTCTCACAACATCAGTCACCCTCGCCCAGGCGACCCAGCCGGAGCTGATCAAGCCCCGACTTGCGTCCCAGCAGCAACCACCCACGGATCAGCCCTCTTAATCCAAAGCCACCTAGTGGCTTTCACTGTGGCTTCGCTTGCGGATTGAATGGCCAGCTTCTTTGCCGTAATGCGCAACTGGTTGAGGACTTTGCAGAGTGAGCGTTCTGCAAAGCCTCTACAGCCCACCTCTATGGGCTCATAGTATGTCTTCCAGCCTCTGTCCTGGCACATCACCACCAGTTCCTGGTACTTTGCACGCTTCCTCTCATTAGCCTCTTCAATACGCTCTTCCCAGAGCACTGTCAGTTCCAGAATGATCAGCTGTTTTGTCACTTCGGAGGTGATGATCATGCCTGGCCAGAGTGATGTTGCTGTGATGTGCTGTGGAAATTTCAGCTATTTGCCCAGATCGACGTGCAGCTGCCAGTCAGTGGCTGTGTAGAGGAGGCCCGTCCTTGTTTTTGATTGTGGTTGGGGCTTCTCTCCAGCTTTGACAAAAACGATTGATTTCTTTGGGGCGTGGTGGTGTTTGCTGTTACTGATGGCAGTGGCTATGCTCTCAGCAACCACCTTGAGCACCTGGTCATGCCGCCACCGATAGCGACCTTCCCCAAGAGACTTTGGGCAGCTGGTGAGGAGATGTTCTAATGATCCTCTTCCAGAGAAAAGTGGGCAGGAAGGTGTCTCGCTCTTGCCCCAGACGTGGAGGTTTGATGGACTTGGTAGGGCATCGTAGACAGCTTGGACAAGGAACCCGAGGCGCTGGAAGTCTGCCTGCATGATGTTTTTTTTTTTTTAATATATATTTTTATTAGAGTATGTAGACAGTGACTTAGCAAACATATGTTATGATAGCAATATTTCATGTACAACGGTCATATATTATTAATATTGTCAAGTGAATCATTTTGACTCATAATTTTTTTTTAAAGAGAGGAAAACAGAAAGAAAAATAAAATATAAATCAACATCAAAAAAGAAAATCATAAAGAATGGAATAATTTACTATTAATACATCATAGGAGATAAGATCAAGGAATATAAAATATAACTTTTCATCTAATCCTGAATCCAAGTTTCAGTTAGGGTTCCCTGCTGAACCATTCTACCCTTTTAAGTAATCAATGAAAGAAGACCATATTCTAACAAAACTTCTTGTTTGTCCATTAGGGCAAATCTGATTCTTTCCAGGTGTAGGGTCTCCGACATTTCCGTAATCCACATTTTAGTTGTGGGGGATATAGGGCCTTTCCAAAATTTTAATATTAATTTCTTCCCAATTATTATACTGTAATCTAGGAAATTTCTTTGACGTTGTAAGAGTTAAACTTTGTTCTGATGTTCCAAGTATTATTAATTTTGGGTCTAGATCCAGTTTAGTATTAATAACTTCAGAAGTTATTCTAAAAATCTCAATCCAGAAATTCTTAATTTTTATACAATTTGCAAAAGTATGCGTTAAATTAGCCTCTGGATGTTGACATTTATCGCAGGTAGAGGATATCTGTGGAAAGATTCTATTTAATTTAACTTTGGAGTAATGTAATCTATGTAATACTTTAAATTGTATTATAGCATGTCTGGAGTTTAGTGAGCATTGATGTATATATTGTAAACTTTTGTCTCATATATCTTTCGTTATGGATTGATTTATTTCATTTTCCCATGTATGTCTATATGATTCCGTCGATGGTACCTCGCTATCTAAAAGGGTATTGTAAATATAAGTTGTTAATTTTTCTGTATTAGGATGCTTATTCAGACATTCATCAAGGATTTCTGGTTCCTTATTCCTATAATCTTGTGTATTTGATTTAACATAATCTCTGAGTTGTAGATATCGAAAAAAATTATTTGAATGTAATCCATAAATCTGTTGCAGATCTTGAAATGAAAGATAAGTGCCTTTCTTATAAAGGTGTTCCATCTTTTTGATTCCATAGTTTTTCCATTGTATAAAGCCTTTATCCAGCATGGAAGGTTTGAATAAGGGATTGTTTACAATAGGGAGACAGAGTGGTATATTATCCAGTTTTAAAGCCTTTTTGTTTCCAGATTTGTGTACCACTATATATTATAGGGTTTTCCCCATAGGTTTTTTTGTGCAATTTTCTTGGTGCAAATATAATCGAACCGATTTCAAAAGGTAGACAGTCCTCCTTTTCCATCCTTAACCAATCTGGTTGTTGATCCATTTCTTCCAGCCAAAAATTTATGTTTTTAATATAAACTGCCCAAAAATAAAACAAAAAATTTGGTAGAGATAAACCTCCATTAATCTTTGATTTACATAAATGTTTTTTATTTATTCTATGATTCTTGTAATCCCAGATGAAACTTGTAACAGTAGAGTCTACTTTAAAAAAAAAGATTTTGGAATATATATTGGGATTGACTGAAATAAGTACAGTAATTGCGGCAGAAAAATCATTTTTATAGCATTAATTCTACCGAACATTGAAATAGGAAGTGTTTTCCAGTATTGAATATTCTTATTTAGTTTAAGTTTATTCAGTAAAGGTGGGAAATTTGATTTAAATAAAGAACTATACCCCTTAGTTGCATAAATACCTCGATATTTAAATTTTTCTTCAACTATTTTAAAAGGTGATTGTTGTAGTATATGTAAATTGTGATCCGTTATTGACATGATTTCGCTTTTATCCCAATTAATTCCAATTAATTCTATTTCCTGAGAATTGACCGAATTGAGTTATTAGATTTAATAAATTTGGAATACTAATTTCTGGCTTTGTAATATATATTAGTACATCATCTGCATATAGAGAAATTTTATTACTTGTATCTTTAGTATTGTACCCATGTATTTTTGGATTAGATCTGACATTTTCTGCGAGTGGTTCAATTGCTAAAGCGAATAATAATGGAGATAATGAACATCCTTGTCTACAACTTCTGGAAAGATTAAATTTAGTTGATAACATTTGATTTGTTAGTATTCTAGCTGTTGGGTTAGAATATAATAATTTAACCCATGCACAGTACTTCAGTAATTTTTCCATCACTGAAAATAAATATGGCCATTCTACTTGATCGAAGGCTTTTTCAGCATCTAGCGATATAATTGCTAGGTCTGCATTAGCAATTCTTTTTGAATATATAATATTAAACAATCATCTAAGATTATAAAATGAGTGACGTTTTGGGATAAAACCGGTTTGATCAGAGTGTATTAATTTGTTAATTACTAAGCTCAATCTATAAGATAGGATTTTAGTTAATATTTTCTGATCAGTATTTAATAGAGCTAATGCTCTATATGAGGCCGGGTCTTCTAGATCCTTATCAGTTTTAGGTATAAGTATTATTGTAGATTCATTTAAAGTTTCCGGGAGTTGCTGTTGAGTATAAACTTGTTTAACCATATAACCATATAACCATATAACAATTACAGCACGGAAACAGGCCCTCTCGGCCCTTCCAGTCTGTGCTGACCATTTGTTTTCCCCTAGTCCCATCTACCTGCACACAGACCATACCCCTCCATTCCCTTCACGTCCATATACCTATCCACTTTACTCTTAAATGTTAAAATCGATCCTGCCTCCACCACTTCTGCTGGAAGCTGATTCCACACAGCCACCACCCTCTGAGTAAAGAAGTTCCCCCTCACGTTACCCCGAAACCTCTGTCCCTTAATTCTCATGTCATGCCCTCTTGTTTGAATCTTCCCTACCCTCAATGGGAAAAACGTATCCACGTCAACTCTGTCTATCCCTTTCATCATTTTAAAGACCTCAATCAAGTCCCCCTTAACCTTCTGCGCTCCAAAGAATAAGACCTAACTTGTTCAACCTTTCTCTGTAACATAGTTGCTGGAACCCTGGCAACATTCTAGTAAATCTCCTCTGTACTCTCTCTATTTTGTTGACATCCTTCCTATAACTAGGCGACCAAAATTGTACACCATACTCCAGAATTGGTCTTACCAATGCCTTGTACAATTTTAACATTACTTCCCTACTCCTATATTCAATGCTCTGATTTATAAAGGCCAGCACACCAAAGGCTTTCTTTACCACCCTATCTACATGCGATTCCACCTTCAGTGAACTATGCACAGTTATTCCTAGATCCCTTTGTTCCACAGCATTCCTCAATTCCCTACCATTTACCATGTACATCCTATTTTGATTTGTCCTGCCAAGATGTAGCACTTCACACTTATCAGCATTAAAGTTTATACAGTGTTTGTAAGCGTGGAGAAATCAGATCATAAAATTTTTATAGAATTCCAAACTTAGGCCATCAGGGCCAGTGGCCTTTCCATTTTTCAAAGATCTAATTGACTCTTCAATATCTTTAGTCATTATTTCAGCTCCTAATAATTCTTGTTCTTGCAGATCTAAGCCTTCAAGGTTGCATTTCTGTAAAAATGCTTCCATTCCTATTGATTGTTGTGTCACTTTAGTTGAGTAAAGATTTTGATAGTATTGTAAAAATCTGTCATTGATATCTTTGGGGAGTGTTAATATTTCTCCCTTTTCTGATCTGATCTAATCTTATGAATCATTTTTTCCGCATCCTGTTTACGAAGCTGGCGCGCCAATAATTTATGTGGTTTATCACCAAATTCAAAATTTAATTGTTTTGTGTGTTGATAAAGTTTTATTATTTGGTCAGAGTATATTTTATTTAACTCATATTTCAGTGCAGCTATTTTATTATGTTTTCCCAATGAAAGTGCTCTTGCATTTTCTATGTCTAATTGCCTTATTTCCATTTCCAATGTCTGTTGTTTAGCTCTATTCTCTTTATTAAGAAATGCCTGAGAGGAGATTAATACCCCTCGTGTAAATGCTTTGAATGTTTCCCAGAGAAGGGAAGCAGAGATTTCAGGCTGGTCATTGACCTCAAAGAACATATTAATCTGTTTTACAAGATATTCACAACATACCTGTTCTTTTAAGATTTGAGGATTAAGTCTCCATTGTGTCTGTTTCTTGTCCATTCCGTTTAGTTTAATCATAAACGTTAATGAGGCATGATATGAAATTATATTATGATATTGTGATTTATAAGTAAATGGAATTAGTTTAGAGCCTACTAAGAAATAATCTATCCTTGAATATGTTTTATGCACAGATGAGTAAAATGAGTATTCTCTTCTGGATGGGTTTTCAATTCTCCAGATATCCTTAATATTGGTATTGTTTATTTATGAGTTTAAAAATTCACTTGACAGAGATTTTGACTTTCTTTGAGTTGATGATCTATCTAAATATGAATCCAGTGTACAATTTAAATCTCCACCAATTATTAAATTATTTTGTGTGCATTCCGGAATAATATTAAGTATTCTCTTGAAAAACAGTGGACTATCAAAATTTGGTCCATATATATTAAGGAGAGTCACTTTTTTGAGTATAATTCGCCCACTACTATGATATATCTACTATCGGTATCTTCTGTAGTTGATATACATTTGAAAGGTATACCTTTACGGATTAGAATTGCAACCCCTCTAGATTTATGTGTGAATGAGGAATGATACGTTTAGGCAATCCATTTTGTTTTCAATCTGTATTGCGCTTCCTTTTTAAGGTGAGTCTCTTGGAGGAAAATTGTGGCTGTTTTGAGCGATTTTAGGTGAGTTAATACTTTGCCTCTCTTAATGGGTTCATTAATTCCCTTAACATTCCAACTGCAGAATATAATTCCTTCACCCCCAGTGTTCACTTTTACGACTTGCATCTTATGATTAGGGTGGTCTATAATGGAGAAGATGATTCAGCACGTTAAACCATACCTTACACCTGGATCTCAGATAGATGAATTTTAGATCTTGTAGGTTTTCTTCTCGGTCATATCTCCTTAAATAACAATTATAATTCCATTCAAAATAAAGATTATACTGATTATAATATACTACAAAATAGAAAAGATAAGTGGTTATTATATTAGTAAAGTGTGAAAGAAAGAAAAATACTACATCTATAGTTAGTGTAGTTAGTGATAGCCACCCTAATGTGGCTAGGCATCTAAAGACTTCCATAGCTTTTGGTAAAAAAAAAATGTTACTAGCTCCGTTCTTTCCTTGAAGGAAAATTTTCAAATTCAATAAAGAAAAACATTATACGGGGGGGGGGGGGGGGGGGGGGGGGTGGGGGGGGGGGGTTAGTAATGGATATATTCCAATAATGGAATAATTATTAATCTCAAAGTAAATAAAATATTTGTTTCATATATCCAAAGTATTAGTCCATGATTAGTCAAAATAGTATCAAATATCTAGGATTAAACCTTCATCTTCTATTTTAATCATCTTATGGTTCATCCTTTTAACTAATTCTGAATTAATCCAATTAACTATAATTAATGATGATTAATTATTATGACTAATAATGGTTAGTAATAGTTAGTACTATAATATAAAATATTATTACCCATATCACCCATCTGAGGTATGCTTTTACAAAATTTTCTTATATTCCCCTTTCTAGCGAACGCCTATGGACTTTACCTGTTAAAACAGCGGGGAATATAGTGGCACGTGACGGCAACGTGACGCTGCGTGCGAAATTTAAAATTTATTCTCAAAACAAACAAAATGGCAGCCTGTTGCGAGAAGAGGTTCGCGATTTAAAAGTTCGACCTTCACATTGTCACATAAATGAATTACATAAATTACATAAATGATAGTACCTTATTTACAATGTTGCAATGGTTTTAGTACATGTTGCAATGCATATTGCAAAATGTGAGATGTTCAGATTTTCCTCTAGATGTCTGATAATGGGTAATAATTTGTCCTCTTTCGGGAGATACGACATATAATATTGCCCTCGTCTTCGACTCGGGCAATATGAATCTACTTCAGGCAATATATGTCGTATCCCCCTCAAGGCCAGTCAATATTCTATTATTATATAACGATGATCAATTTCATTATAAATTCATAACAATCCTTAAGTATAGTAATTTAAAGCTCAGTTTCTTCTCAGTAAAGTACCGAATCCAATATCATCGCGTATATATTTAGTGTTAAGTATTAATCCTCATTGTCCTCTTTTTCACTCTCGTCCTCGATAATTTCAATCTTTTCAGTGGTGTCAATCTTCTTTGCAAATTTAAAAGCTTCTGTGAGGTTAGTAAAGAAGTATCCTTTGAGGTCGTAGGTGATTCTCAATGTTGCAGGGTACATCAGTCCATATCTCAGGTTATTTATGTTCTTAAGTATTCTTCTTGTGTCTGTAAACAATGCTCTTTTCTTGGCAACCTCCGCCGGGTAGTCTCGAAATATGCTGATCTTGTCTCCTTCAAAATCAAGATTTCTGCTGCGAACAATTTTCTTCATCATGTCATCCAAGACATGGTCATATTGCAAAGGTGCTTGATCCAGATTTAAAACTTTCTTCAGTAGATCTGCAGCAAAATCACGGGGGTCACGGTTCCCCTCTCTTCCTTCCCGGACACCAATAATTCTTAGATTCTGGCGTCTCTGTCGTCCCTCCAAGTCAATGCATTTTTCGGTTATTTTATGCAATAAGTCCGATAAACGCTTGTTCTCGGAGAGAAGCTTGCTTGTAGTTTCAGAGCATGTTTCAGCGATTCCCTCTAGTTCGATTATCATAGAATCATAGAATCATAGAAATTAGGTGCAGGAGTAGGCCATTCAGCCCTTCGAGCCTGCACCGCCATTCAATATGATCATGGCTGATCATCCAACTCAGTATCCCGTACCTGCCTTCTCTCCATACCCTCTGATCCCCTTAGCCACAAGGGCCACATCCAACTCACTCTTAAATATAGCCAATGAACTGGCCTCAACTACCCTCTGTGGCAGAGAGTTCCAGAGACTCACCACTCTCTGTGTGAAAAAAGTCTTTCTCATCTCGGTCTTAAAGGATTTCCCCTTATCCTTAAGCTGTGACCCCTTGTCCTGGACTTCCCCAACATCGGGAACAATCTTCCTGCATCTAGCCTGTCCAACCCCTTAAGAATTTTGTAAGTTTCTATAAGATCCCATCTTAATCTCCTAAATTCCAGAGAGTATAAACCGAGTCTATCCAGTCTTTCTTCATAAGACAGTCCTGACATCCCAGGAATCAGTCTGGTGAACCTTCTCTGCACTCCCTCTATGGCAATAATGTCCTTCCTCAGATTTGGAGACCAAAACTGCACGCAACACTCCAGGTGCGGTCCCACCAAGACCCTGTACAACTGAAGTAGAACCTCCCTGCTCCTGTACTCAAATCCTTTTGCTATGAAAGCTAACATACCATTCGCTTTTTTCACTGCCCGCTGCACCTGCACGCCTACCTTCAATGACTGGTGTACCATGACACCCAGGTCTCGCTGCATCTCCCCCCTTCCTAATCGGTCACCATTTAAATAATAGTCTGCTTTCCTGTTTTTGCCACCAAAGTGGATAACCTCACATTTATCCACATTATACTGCATCTGCCAAACATTTGCCCACTCACCCAGCCTATCCAAGTCACCTTGCAGTCTCCTAGCATCCTCCTCACAGCGAACACTGCCACCCAGCTTAGTGTCATCCGCAAACTTGGAGATATTGCCTTCAATTCCCTCATCCAGATCATTAATATATATTGTAAATAGCTGGGGTCCCAGCACTGAGCCCTGCGGTACCCCACTAGTTACTGCCTGCCATTGTGAAAAGGACCCGTTTACTCCTACTCTTTGCTTCCTGTTTGCCAGCCAGTTCTCTATCCACACCAATACTGAACCCCTAATACCGTATGCCGATTATGGATTGTTGTTGTTGTTCTAGTGCCTGAGAGATGGGGTTCAGCTTCGAATTAAATACGGATTCCATCAGATTCAGTTTAACATTTCCCTCATCAATCTTTTTATTTAGATTTACTTCCATGATCATCTTCCAGGAATCCAGTTGTTCCTGTACGATAGCAACAATATATTTCTTAATTTCTTCTTTGATTTCTTCTTTAATTTCTTTTTTAAAAGTTTTCAACTCATCTTTAAAGTCATTTTTGAGTTTTTTAAATTCTGCCATTATTTTTGAAACTTTAAGGCGAGAAAACTTCTTAGGTCTTCCACATTTGACTTTTTTTTCCTTTAGATCTCTTCTTGGGACGCTGTAAAACCTGAGGCCGAGGCTTCGGTTGGGCCTACTTCCCTGGCCCTACCGTTTTTTTTCGATTGGGGGGGAGGGGTATGTTGTGGAAACATACCGTCGGTTTCGTCGCGCGCCTGATGACATCACAGGCTTGCTGTAGTCAGTCGGATGCGGTGTTGAGCAGGTAAGTCCCGATTTTCTTCCCCGTTTTTTTCCTTCAGTTTTTCGGAGCTAAATGGCGCGAGTCTGCCTACTCCATAGCGCCACCGGAAGTCTGCCTGCATGATGTTTCACCAGGTAATCCTGCACTGCGGTATGCTCTCCCACCTTATCCACGCTCCCTGCTGCCTGAGCCCCACTGTCCTGCTCACACGCTCTTCCTCCACACCTGCTCGGACCTCTTCCTGGATTAGATGGTGTCTCTCCTTGCCCTGGGCCTTGCCATCTTAGGGAAGTATCCCAAACCCGCTCTGCCAGTTGCCATGACTCCCACCAATGCCTTTTGCCTTAAGCCATCAAGCTAACCTCAAAGTACAATAGGAGAGCGAAGGGGAAGATACAGAGTGTAGAATATAGTTCTCAGCAGTTTAGCTCACAAGTTCCAGAGAAAACGTCCAATATCCGTAATGATGTAGACCAGCATCTCAACGGTTCAATGGAGCTTTTATTGTCACGTGCCAAGTCCAAACACAGTGAAATTACTTTCCTACAAACAGTCCAGTCGAGTATTGGACCCAAAATGCCACTCATCCTTTTTCTCCAGAGATGCGGCCTGACCAGCTGAGTTATTCCAGCACTTTGCGTCTATATTCGGTATATACCAGCACCTGCAGTTCATTTCTACACAGAGTATTGGCATTTCATTGTTTCTTCTTAATATGAATCGCCAGTTTCTAGGCATTCCAACTCCTCAAGTGATTTTGATGCCTAAACTTTCCTAAAATATTCTAACTTTAACTCCAAAAAATAGGCGTGAGTGATCTGCTGTTTAAGCGAAAGTGCGGTGAGTTCTGACAGTGGGATTCATTGACAACAAAATAGAAAGGGACTTTATTTTTAAACATGCATTATATATTTATGAATCTATATACAATTATACATGGCTCACGTACCATACGCACAGCAAGTCTGTAAATAGAATAGATTATTTAGATTATTTTATTGTAAGGTGACACATTGTTTCTCCATTCTGAAGAAAAACTGGGCATATTTCCCAGGACACTGTGTAGTAGCCTGTGACTGTGACATGTAATATTAATATGGCAGGTAAGTTTTGCGTGAAAGTCTATCATTGCAAAGTGTGAACCGTGCATCTATTCACATCATTGTTAAGAAGGCAAACAGAATTGTTTTCAATGGGCACAATGGCAAGCTTGTTAAAACTGGTAAAAAATAGATCTGGGGTGACAGAATGCCAGGAGGTAAGAAAAGAAAGTGCTAACGCTTTCCTTGCACCTTCCGTAATCTCATGATGTCTCACTTGGCTTTACAGAAGGAATTTGTTTTTGCATTGTCGTCACTGGTTCAGTTGAACAAACACAACAGCTAATTTGTGCACAGAGAGACTGCATAGGTTGGACTCAGTTAACGTTGGATAATTTGCTTTAGCGACACCGGTTGGTGCCCAGATCTGCAAAGGGAAATAAATTGTTCTCCACAGCGTAACACAGATTGAGAAGGGAACTGAGAGGAGGGTTTAGCCAAAATGTAATGTCAAGAGAGTCGAATGTTTTATTGTTATATGTCATAGACAGAACAATGCAATTCTTACTTGCAGCAGCACAGTATATATATATATATATATATAGTGTGTGTGTGTGTGTGCGTGTGTGTGTAAATAAATAAATAATATAATATATATATATATATATATATATATATATATATATATATATATATACACTAGACTAAGTGGGACCTGTTGGGTCCCATGTTCACACGGGAGGGCTGGTCCCCCAACGCAATATTCCACCTCTCCACCAATTCCAATAGTGGTGGCCAGTGGGGACGGGGGGGGGGGGGGGGGGGGGGGGGCTTTCTGGAGCGCTAGTATGGGTGTGGTGGGCCGAAAGGACTGGTATCATGAGGGCTAGTATGGACAAAAGCACAGGACAGGCCAAGCAACTCATTTCATTTTCATTAAGGGCTAACAAATCATTTATTGCAAGTACATTGCAGACTCACAGTTATGTTGATTCACAGCTTAGAATGGCAGTCATGGCCTCTTCCTTGCAATGTTGCAGAGTGACTGAATCATGTCTAGGCATCCGGGGTTTTATTGTCCCTCCCCCGGAAGGGGCATTATGTTGATCGCGGTGATTGACAGGAGAAAAGATCTCAAGGTATTTTAACACTCATAACTCTTTTATATTTCATCGATCGGAAAAATCCTCGGGGCCAGTGCAGCGGAGGAGGATTGCGAGTAAGATGGCCAAAAATCGCAGCCACTTAACACTGTGATTTCTGGCCATCTTACTTATTAGTGTTATTAGTGTTTTAAAAATGTTGAGATTCTCTCTCCTGAAGGCCACGCCCCTTCCAGAGGGACTATAAAACCTGGAAGTGTTGGGTGCCTCAGTCAGTCTCTGCAAGATGGGGGAGTGAGAGGGTCACATCCCTCAGTCTGAGCGCTGAATAACACTGAACACATGTCTACTAAACTGTGAGTGGTTTTACTGACCTGTCAGTGCCCTTAATGTGGTTTGAAAATATAGTTTGGAAATGCTAAAGCTGTGTTGCCTTTCGTTTGGAAATGCTAAAGCTGTTTTGCCTTTGGTTTGGAAATGCTAAAGCTGTGTTGCCTTTGGTTTGGAAATGCTAAAGTTGCCTTGCCTAATTAAAGTTGCCTTGCCTAATTAAAGTTGCCTTGCCTAATTAAAGTTGCCTTGCCTAATTAAAGTTGCCTTCTAGATAATTAAGTCTAATCTTCAACACTTCCTGTTTGCGCTTTATATTGATTTTAGAAAAAACGCTACCACGTACGGCTGTGATTTTTGGCCATCTTACTCAGGGTCCCCCTCCGCTCATCAGGTGCTGAGGATTTTTCCCATCGATGCAAAATAAAATTTTATTAATGTTTAAACAATGTTGAGATTCTCTCTCCTGTCAATCACACCATGAAGGCCATGCTCCTTCTGGTGGGAGGGGGGAGGGACTATAAAACCCAGAAGTATGGGCGTGGCTCAGTCTGTGCAAGATGGAGGAGGGAGAGGTCACAACTCGCTCTCTTTAGTGGCCTTGCACCCTGCTGGAAGTGGTAAGAAACTGCACTTGAATTTGGTGGCCTTGCACCCAGCTTGAAATGAAATTTCAAGGAATAGCCGTGAGTCAACTGCCAGCCCACCAGCCATGTGTGAGTGAGCTGCCAGCACAACAGGCTTGAGCGACTGAGCCGCCAGCCCAATAATCCATTCGGCCCACAATGTCCATTCTAGCTCTCTGTAAACCAGTCTCTTCAGCCCACAACACCCATGCTAGCACCCCAGAAAGCCCCCCCCCCCCCCCCCCCCCCACTGGCCACCAATATTGGAATTGGTGGAGAGGTGGAATATTGCATTGGGGGACCAACCCTCCCGTGTGATGCTGGGACCAAACGGGTCCCACTTAGTCTAGTGTATATATACATATATATATACTACATAAAACTACATACATACATACATACATACATACATACATACATACATACACATCCCCAAACTCTATCTCAGCTACATTGACGACTGCATCGGTGCTATCTCTTGCACCCACTGACTTCATCAACTACACGACCAATTTCCATCCAGTACTCAAATTCACTTGGACCATCTCCGACATCTCCCTACCATTTTTGGATCTCACCATCTCCATCACAGGAGACAGTCTATTGACCGACATCTACTACAAACCCACTGACTCCCATAGCTATCTAGACTACACTTCTTCCCACCCTACTTTCTGTAAAGACTATCCTCTGCTCCCAATTCCAACGTCTACATCGCATCTGCACCCAGGATGATGCTTTCCATACCAAGGCATCGAAGATGTCCAAATTCTTTAGGAAACAGGGGTTTCCCCCTGCCATTATAGATGAGGCTCTCACTAGGGTTTCCTCGATATCCCATATCTCTGCTGTTGCTCCCCCTCCCCCCATTTGTAACAAGGACAGATTCCTTATTGTCATGATCTTCCACCCCACCCGCCATCACATACAGTATATAATCCTCCAACATTTTCCCACCTCCAAAAACGGGATCCCACTACTAGCCACAACTTCCCAGCCACACCCTCCCCAGGTACTTTCCCCTGCAACCATAGGAGTTGCAACACCTGTCCCTTTACCTCCCCCCTCGACTCCATTCAAGGACACTGACGGTCTTTTCAGGTAAGACAGAGGTTCACTTGCACCTCCTCTAATCCTCATCTACTGGATCCGCTGTTCCAGGTGTCATCTCCTGTGCATCGGCGAGATCAAGTGCAGGCTCGACGATCGTTTCGCTGAACACCTCCACTCAGTCTGCCTTAACCTACCTGATCTCCCGGTTCCACAGCACTTAAACACCCCTTCCCATTCCTAATCTGACCTTTCTGTCCTGGGCCTCCTCCATTGTCAGAGTGAGGCCCAGCACAAATTGAAGAAACAGCACCTCATATTTTGCTTGGGCAGCTTACACCCCAGCGGTATGAACATTGACTTCTCTAACTTCAGATAACCCTTCCTTTCCATCTCTCTCCATCCCCTCCCCCTTCCCAGTTCTCCCACCAGTCCAACTGTCTCTGACTACATGCTATCTCTGGACCACCCACTACCCTGACATCAGTCTGAAGAAGGGCCTTGACCCGAAACGTCACCCATTCCTTTTCTCCAGAGATGCTGCCTGTCCTGCTGAGTTACTCCAGTATTTTGTGTCTACATACATACATACATACACACATACACACATACATACATACATACATGCATACATACATACCTACTGAATTATTCCAGCACTTTGTGTATATCTTTGAAAGACGGGTTAACAGTGTTGCCAAAATTCTGACTGGTTTGAGGGTTCTGGTGTCATAAAGTCATAGTTACACAGTACCGAAACAGGCCAAAATCCACTATAAACCCACTGACTCCCATGGCTATCTGGACTACACTTCCCACCCTGCTTCCTATAAGGACTCCATCCCCTACTCCCAATTCCTCTGTTTCCGCTGCATCTGCACCCAGGATGAGGTGTTCCACACCAGGGCATTGGAGATGTCCTCTTTCTTCAGGGAACAGGGGTTCCCCTCTTCTACTATAGATGAGGATCTCACCAGGGTCTCTTCTACACCCCGTGTCGCTGCTCTCACTCCCCATCCCCCCAGTCGTAACAAGGACAGACTTCCCCTTCTCCTCACCTTCCACCTTACCAGCCGTCACATACAACAAATAATCCTCCGACATTTTCGCCACCTCCAATGTGATCCCACCACTTGCCACATCTTCCCATCTCCTCCCCTGTCTGCTTTCTGCAGAGACCGCTCTCTCCGTAACTCCATGGTCAATTCGTCCCTTCCCACCTGAACCACCCCCTCTCCGGGCACCTTCCCTTAAAACCACAGGAAATGCTGCACATGTCGCCTTCCCTCCCCCCTTGACCCCATCGATGAGACCAAATGTAGGCCTGGCGATCGCTTTGCTCGGTTCGCAATAATGAACCTGATCTTCCAGTGGCTCAGTACTTCAACTCCCCTTCCCATTCCAAATCTGACCTTTCAGTCCTGGGCCTCCTCCATGGCGGGAGTGAGGACCACCGTAAATTTGAGGAGCAGCACCTCATATTTTGCTTGGGCAGTTTGCATCCCAGCGGTATGAACATTGACTTCTCTAATCTCAGGTAGTCCCAACTTTCTCCTACCCTTTTCAGCTCTCGCTTAACCTACTGGCTCCACCTCTTCCTTTCTTCTTCCTGCCCAACCCCCCCTCCCCATCAGTCCGAAGAAGGATTTTGATCTGAACGTTGACTATTTCCTTCACTCCATAGATGCTGCCTCACCTGCTGAGTTTCTCCAGCATTTTTGTCTACCACCAAAACAGGCTCTTTGATCCAACCAAGGTGTCCCATTGAAGCTTACCACCCCCCCCCCCCCTCCCCCTTAGTCTAGTTCAGTAAAAGAACACTGACTCAAGCACTGGACCAACTAAACTTTATTTTAAGAACAAGGAGCAAAGTCCCCTAAACGATACCTAAACCACCGCTGTTTCACTCCTTGTATCTTTCCTGGCCAAGCCCTTCAGCCTCGTGCAAGCAGACACTGCCCAAAAGGTCACACTGTCCCAAGCGCCCTTCCCGAAGATCGACACCAATCAAAAATGGGGCTATCTTTTATAGTACCATGAACCTTGAGTGGCCGAACTACACAGGGGTAGTCCCCCTACAATCCAATCAAACATATCAATTACATCAATACATTATTGACAGTTCCACAATCCAATTACATAGAGTTTAAAACAATGTTTCTTACAGAAGCTTCTGGAAGGAAGCTAATTCACTGAATAATGCAACATTTACCCTGGAACCGAAAACAAATCTGCCAGGGCTTAACACTTTGGCCAATCAACAAACAGCAGGGTAACTGGCTCGTGACATTATTTACAATCCCTTTGCAGCAATCCAATCAAACTCATGCATATACAATACTTTGGAGGTCCTCTGCAAGATTCTCATACATACTGACAACTGAAGAGATACTTATGCCTTTCTTAACTGACACACTGATCTGGGACCTAGACTTCCCGGCACCAGCCAGCAGCCTGTGGCTTCTTATACAGAAATACAGAATTGGCCAAAAAGGCCGTGTAATACATGAATCCTCTGCTTTATTTTGGCTCTATTCTGGCTCTATTATGGCCAGGATTTACACCATACCATGACGGCCAAGGTGTCCCACGTAAACGATTCCCACCTGTTTGCATTTGGCCCATATCCCTTTAAACTTTTCCTACCCATGTACCTGTGGAATGCCTTTTCAATGCAGTGAAAAGCTTTTTTATTACATGCAATCCAGTCAGCGAAATGACTAATTGTGACTGATTACAATCAAGCTGTTTTCAATGTACAGATACAGGATAAAGGGAATAATGTTTAGTGAAAGATAATGTCCAGTAAAGTCCGATTAAAGATAGTCCAAGGATCTCCAATGAGGTATATGGTAAGTCTCTCGAGTTGGTAAAAGGATGGTTCAGTTTTCTTGATAACAGCTGGGAAGAAACTGTCCCTGAATCTGGAGGCATGTGTTTTTACACTTCTGCACCACTTGCCTGATGAGAGAGTCAGAGAAGGGGTAGTGACCGGGGTGAGACTGGTCCTTGATTATGCTGGTGGCCTAGCCAAGGCAGCGTGAAGTATAGATGGAGTCAATGCATGGATTTTTCAGTCCGAAGAAGGGTGACCAATCCTTTTTAACCATATAACCATATAACAATTACAGCACGGAAACAGGCCCTCTCGGCCCTTCCAGTCCGTGCCGACCATTTGTTTTCCCCAAGTCCCATCTACCTGCACTCAGACCATACCCCTCCATTCCCTTCCCGTCCATATACCTATCCACTTTACTTTTAAATGTTAAAATCGATCCTGCCTCCACCACTTTTGCTGGAAGCTCATTCCACACAGCCACCACCCTCTGAGTAAAGAAGTTCCCCCTCACGTTACCCCGAAACTTCTGTCCCTTGTGCATCTCTTTTTCTCCAGAGATGCTGCCTGACTCGTTGAGTAACTCAAGCACTTTGTAGCTATCAAATGGAAGGGACACTGGTTTGCCTGATGGCCTGATCTATGTCCACAATTCTCTGTAATTTCGTATGGTCCTGGCCAAACCAAAAAACTCTTGCCGAAGTTTAAGATGCTGCATTTCATCAGCGTCTGATCATTTCAGGCTAGTCCATTCAGCACCATTGAGTAAAGGGGTTATAATTTGTTCCTCCAGCCTTGGGCTGAGTCACATGAAATGAGCGATGCTTGTGAATGAGCAAGCAGAGTGCATGAGGTGTCTATGAATAAACCACTAATTCCAGACCTGACGGGTGGTGAGATGAAATGAATAGGTATCATTTAAAGATCTTCAATTTGGCTTTCACTAATGTGTTATCACACTGTGATAATGACTATTAATGGGACATTGAATAATGTATTACCCAGGCTGATAGCTGGGTTTGAGTATTTTTAACCAACCCTATTTTTTGCTAATGATATGTAGTATATGCAGGGTTGCATTATCTTCCTGCTTCATGGAGTCAGGGAACAATCCATGTCACAGTGGCATGTGTCAAATGGTAAATATAACCTGATTCAGCCGATCTTTGTCGATCCGGGCTAATTTTGAAATTCATGTTCCTCTTAGCAAGTCCCTACATGACACTTCCTGTCCCCTATTCGAAGACTAAAGCCTCCTACAAACTCACCTCTTTCAGTCCATCAAGATAAGATTATTGTCATACACACAAGTACGGTGAGATAGAGGGATAATGAAAACCTTGCTTGCAGCAGCATCACAGGCACAAAGACTCAGACAAGCACAAATAATAAATTATACATAAACTGCACATGACATTACAAAGCAACATAGTCTACACAGAAGACATGACATTGGTGCAAAAACATGATTCGAAAGAAACAAGTTCTTTCAGTTCTGCTCTTAAGAAAGCTCCTTAATCTTTATAAACAAAGAATGCTGGTTCATACCAACGATACTGGTATAGACCAGACTCTGAAGAAGTGTCTCGACCCGAAACGTCACCCATCATCTTTCTCCAGAGATGCTGTCTGACCTGCTGAGTTGATCTAGCACTTTGTGTCTAGCTCTTAATCGTTTGTATTCTCTAAGTAATTTTGTAATCTAAGTTCTCTAAGTTCTATCTAAGTTCGTTGAACCTCAAACTAAACCGTCAGAATCAAATGGGGAGGGA
The DNA here is from genome assembly GCA_035221665.1 of Okamejei kenojei. Lineage (NCBI taxonomy): Eukaryota > Metazoa > Chordata > Chondrichthyes > Rajiformes > Rajidae > Okamejei > Okamejei kenojei. Next base: position 29,033,233 of record CM069147.1, on the reverse strand, counting down.
TAATAAAAGGCAAGACTGCTGGAGTAACTGAACGGGTAAGGCAACATCTCTAAAGAACATGGATAGGTGAGTCTGAAGAAGGATCCCAACCTAAAACGTCACCTAACCATGTCCTCCAGAGATGCTGCCTGACCCGCTATGTTATTGAATGGGTCTCAGAGAACCATTTCAACTCCCCTTGCCATTCCACACTGACCTTTCTATCCTGGGCCTACTCTGTTGCCAGAGCAAGGACATACACAAATTGGAGAAACTCCACCTCATATTTTGCTTGGGTAGCTTACAATCCAACAGTACGAACATTGAATTCTCTAATTTTAAATAACTTCTACCTGCACCCCCCTCCCCTCTCTCTCCTCCCCATTCGTTTTACTGGTTCCACAGTTCACCACAATGTTTCTCTCGAGATCACAACAATGGACCCACCGGGCATCCTGAGATGACGGCTAGTGTTGTGCAGTGTTCAGGAGTCTGATAGTTGCCAGGAAGAATCTGTTCTTGAACATGGTGGTCATGGCTTTCAGGTTCCCAATGGTAGTGGCAAGAAGAGAGTGTGGCTAGGGTGCTAGGTGGTCTTTTCTCACCTCCAGCCTAATGTTTGTACCTGTTCCCAATAGACCCTGGATCCCCTCCAGTCGGAATGAAAGACAATTACGCAACAATTGGGGGTCTGTCAATGATTTACCACCACAGATCTCCAGCAGTATCTCTGGAGAAAAAGGATGGGTGACTTTTTGGGTCGGTACTCTTCTTCATACTGAAAGTAGGGAGCGGGGGGGGGGGGGGGGGGGGATGAAGAGCTGGAGGCAAGAAAAGACTAGGACCAATCAGGGCCAGCCACAAATGACCTCAGGCAGCCTGAACATAAACCTGTCATTGTGTTAATAGGTCTGTTAAGGGCCTGTCCCACTTACGTGTCCTTGGCACGCAAAATACGCGACCTCGTGGTCGCGTTGAGGGGCACGGGCATCGTGTGGCCATGCGGGGCTGATCCCACTGAGAAGCGCGGAGGGGTATGTAGTTGTGCGCGAAAGTGGGACAGGCCCAAGACCCTGACGCGACCCAACATCTCACCTTCGACAGCAGCAGAAGCAGGCAAACGATCGCCGAGCTCGGCCTGGGGCTCACAGCCGTTGCGGTCCGGATCCGCCCCCACTTCTACTCCCAGAGCGGGGCCAGGGGTCAAGACCCTCCTTTCAGACTGAAGAAGGGTCTCGACACGAAATGTCACCCATTGCTTCTCTCCAGAGATGCTGCTAGTCCCGCTGAGTTACTCCTGCATTTTTGTGTCCATCTTCAAATAACGTCACGCGCTCCAGACGGCTGTGCAGGCGAATGAAGTCGCGCATGACCTTCACAAGACCGTCGCGCCTCAACGCGACCATGAGGTCGTGTAATTAGCGTGCCAAGGACACATAAGTGGGACAGGGGCTTTAGGATGCACCATATATGTTTTCATATCTATTGTGCAGCTGCAAGTAAGAATGTAGTTGTTCCCTTTCGGGAGATATGATAATTAAACACTCTTGACTCTTGACTATAAATAGGCAAGCATTGCTTGGTTCCAACTCTAAGGATGATTACTATGTTAAAAGTGCTATATAAATGCAAACTGTTGCTGCAGTATTCAAACATCCAGAATAAAGATTGTTGCTTAGAAATTAATCCTTGGTCGCTTGAGCTAAACCTGCTTTATAATTGCTTCAGTTCATTGTAGTCTGCCTCTGAATTTTATTACATTGAGGTGAATCTTATGAATTCTACAGGCAGAGAAAACACACTGATGCCACCGAGCTGCACATTTAGCTCCAGTGACCGAGGATTAATTTGGAGGTATCTGACTTGAACATATCTCTCCACCACATATGTTTCCAAGCTAATGCATCTTTTCTTTAGTCTGTTTTATTATTATCACGTATACTGAGATACAGTGAAAAACTTTGCTTAACAGTCAAATCATGCTATTCATGAATACAATCAAACCAGACATACGTACCGCAGGTCGTGTACAGAGAAAAATACCAGCGTGCAGAATAGAGTGTTACAGCATTATACAGTTACAGAGAAAGTGCAGGTTAAAAAATTGAACACCATTTTAGGGCGGTATGGTGGCGCGGCAGTGGAGTTGCTGCCTTACAGCACCAGAGACCTGGGTTTGATACTGACTATGGGTGCTGCATGTATGGAGTTTGTACATTCTCCCCGTGACCGCGTGGGTTTTGTGGGTTCTCCCCCGTGACAGGTTTGTGGGTTAATTCGCTTTGGTAAAAAAAATTGTAAACTGTCCCTAGTATGTAGGACAGTGTTAGGGTAAGGGGTGATCTCTGGGCAGCGCGGACTCAGTGGGCTGAAGGGCCTATTTCCACGCTGTATCTCTAAATTATATACATATGTATATATGTATATATATGTGTATATATATGTGTGTGTGTGTATATGTGTATATATATATATATATATATATATATATATATATATATATATATACACACACATATATATATATATATGTGTATATGTGTGTGTGTGTGTGTGTGTGTATATATGTATATATATATATTCTACTATATTCTGTTGTGCTGAAGCAAAGCAAGACTTTCATTGTCCTATCAGGGACACATGACAATAAACTCTCTTGAATCTTGAATCTTCAACTCATTTTTCAGGGGACTATGTCAAGTAACATGACAGTGGCAAGAGTGTTTAATGATCACATGTAATGAGACAGAGTAGGCTCATGACACTGAGGTAAAAGGTCACCCATGGTCTAAATGAATGGCGGAGCAGATTCCAAGGGACAATGGCCTCGTCCTTCTCTTGCTTATTTTCTCGTGAACGCTAACGGAAGCTCTGAGGAAAATCTCCTGGATTTTTTCTTGACCGGGAAAGAGTGATTCTCACAGACAGGTAATTGAATCTGTCAGGTATAAGAGACATCAGACCGAAACTCTAAAGGAAACATCAGCTCCATTGGAAGTGAAGCCTGCTCCATTTTTCTCTGCGCCGTGTCTATCAAACCCTGCTGTAACAAGCTGTCACAGTTTAGAAAGTGGTAAATTGAGCAATGGGAATGAATCAGTAACTGACCTGTCAACATATCAGTTGGACTTGCCCAGTGTCACCTCATATGGCAGAAACCAATTATATTTAGTTTAGTTTAGTTTAGAGATGCAGCACACAAACAGGCCCTTCAGCCCACCGAGTCCATGCTAATCATGATCACTCATAAACTAGTTCTATCCTGGGCATTAGGGACAATTTACAGAAGTCAATTAACCCATAAATTTCCATGTCTTTGGAATGTGGGAAGAAACCGGAGCACTCGGAGAAAACCCATGCGTTCACAGGGAGAACGTACAAACTCTATACAAACAGCACCCGGGGTCAGGATCGTACCTGGGTCTCTGGCTCTGCGAGGGAGCAACTCAACCGCTGTGTCACCGTGCCACCTTATTATGAGGGTTCTTACTTATGCTGTGTATGTTGAACTATTTTGACCTCTGGAGTACAGACACGACTAACCCCTGGAGGTTTAGATGAGAATAACCTCTGACCTGTTGTGTGTCTGATCCAGGTTTCCGAGAGAGATTAAAAGGATAAATGCTTGGGATCTATTTCTGCAGACTGCAGTCTAAACGCTTTGACCATGGTCTCCGCCCTTGAACTAAGTGTTGAAGGAACTTAAGAAAGATCAGGAAACAAAACCTATCCATTCCCTCCACCGATGATGCCTGACCTGTTGAGTTCCTCCAGCACTTTGTTTCATGCTCAGTTCTGAAGAAGAGTCTTCCATCTGCAACACTAACCCTGTTTCTCTCTCCAAAGATGCTGTCGGATCTGCTGAGTTTTGCCAACGGTTTCTGGTTTTATTTCAGATTTCTAACAAACGCAGATTTTTTTTTTCAGTTTTCATAAACAGCAGCCAAAGGTTGACTGAAAATAAATCTCTTGAGTTCCTCTTGATCAGGGAAACTAAACCATTACTCTAGGTAAGAAACAGTGAACCCAGCAAAAAGTTGACAACACAGAGTGGTAACTTAATTGAACCTTGAACAGAGCATGCCTCAAGGAACTAAATACTGAGACAACAATATCAAATACCCAAACACTTTGTTCCACCGATACACTTTGCCTTGATTTGTCTATGGTGCATCTAGACTCTGACATGCACTTAAGGAGCTGTCCCACTTGGGCGACCTAATTGGCGAGTTCAGAAGAGTTTGAAAAAATGTCATGTTGAAGATGTCCTTCGACTATGTAGAAGATCTCCTTCGACCTCCTTTCTAGCTACGACTAACTTTGGGAAAATTGGGCACCGAATAGTGGAGAGTGAAGACGACCTCCTTCGATCTCCTTCGACCTCCCTTCGACTCTGATCAAGACTATCTACGATTACCTTCGACTACCCTCGATTACCTGCAACTAACATGATGACCCACAACGACCTACTGCGACCTACTATGACTAAACCTACAAATAAAAAAAATATCAATTTTTTCCATAGCAACCTTTTTTTACTCGCAGGCATTTTTTAACATATTGAAAAAAACCGCCGTGACCTAGCTGAGGCCTCGAGTACGCGGAGGCCACTCTCGAGCATGAAGGAGAGTTACGAAGACCTCCTACGACCTCGTGTTGATCATGCTGCAAGTATGAGTCGAGGGCAAACTCGCCAGAACTTGCAGATTAGGTCGACCAAGTGGGACAGGCCCTTTGCAAAGACTGCATACTATTTCAACATGAAGTATTACACAGAACTTAGAACAGTACGGGGCAGACACAAAATGCTGGCCTAACTCAGCAGGTCAGGCTGTGTCTCGGGAGACAATGGATGGGTGACATTTCGGGTCGGGAACCTTCCACCTCTCTTTACAACTAATGTGCTCTAATCCAGGCATCATTCTGGTAAACATCTCCTGCACCCTTTCTGAACCTCTCAACATCTTTCTAGTGATATCCATCCAACATTCCCTAACTTTACATCTTGCTCTATAGATGCTGTATAAACCTGCATTTTCATTTTTTTTTTTTTGCTTTAATTTCAGCAAACTATGGGTGATACAGTGGCGCAATAGGAGAGCTGTTGCCTCACAGAGACCTAGGTTTGATCTTGATTATGGGTGCTGTCTGTGGGGATGGAGTCTGTATGGAGTTTGTGTGGACTTTGTACTCGCTTGGGTTTTCTCCATGTGCTCCGGTTTCCACCCACATACCAAAGACGTGTGGGTTTGTAGTTTAATTGGTCTCTGTAAATAGCCGCTGGTGTGTAGGGAGTGGATGAGAAAGTGGGATAACATAGAACTAGTGTGAACGGGTGAATGATGAGTAGTGGGCTGAAGGGCCTGTTTCAACATTTCATCTCCAAATTGAACTAAACTAAACTGCAATTTCCTACGTTTACATTTATTTTGAACTTTTCTTGACTTGTGAGTGTGACCGGAAGATCTTGCAAGTGACATAGTTATTTTTGCAGGATGGATCATAAGTTCATGTCATATTAGCAATGTTACAAAATTTTGAGATTTTAAAAATCAAGTCTGCAATTTATCCCATCAGATAAACCATACAAAGTAGTTTAATTTGACACCTAATTCACTTTCATATCTTCTGTAGTAAAAAGGTTATGGCCATTTTCATACTCTGAAATTAGCATCTTGTTCCCTATTGCTTTTCCATTGACTTAACTCAAAAGCTGTGATCGAGGACAGTCAAAAGCCCATAACTTTCTCAAAAATTAAGAGAACTGAATGAAATTTTCAGTTATTATAGATTGAAGCATTCTGAAACAATCATACTTGGATGACCTGGAATTAAAGCATATAATTAGTTAGTTACCTAATTGTAGCAAATTACAACATTCAATTACTAGATCTAAACATCTATCCATTTCTTAAGAAAAGGTTAACATTTTTAAATAGCCTAAGTGTCCAAATAACATTCACACAAAAATTCACAATATAACATGATTTTTAAATCTCATTGTCATTAATTTATAAGCCAAATGGAAGGAATTTAGTGTTCCCATAAATTAATGGCCATTTTAATCATCTTACGAGTGAGATTTTGTGTACTGCGATCGATTGGAACGTTGCGGTTTGCGGTGAATTTAAACCCCATATCGGCAGGAAAAATACTGCCAGTTTGTATATTTACATAATCACATTTCGCTGATGAAATTTTGATTATTCCTAAGAAGCAAGTTTATATGTAAAATAAATGACTTACCTTATGTTAATAATAATAATAATAATATATTTTATTGTCATTACGCATAAGTGCAACGAGATTTGGTTTGCAACTTCCATCCGATGTTATAACGTAATCGACAAATAAAATTTAGGTTTAGATACCCCAAGAACAAGGTTTGTAAAAACGAATATTAGACCAGTAAAATTAACACAGACTAAAGTGTGAGGCCGGGGGAGACAGTCCATGGGGGTGGGGTGTTACTCAGCAGGGCCGGTTCAGAGCCGCTATAGCTCTGGGAATGAAGCTGTTCCTGAGTCTGGAGGTGCGGGCGCAGAAGGCACTTGTAACGTCTGCCGGAAGGGAGTAGTTCGAACAGTCCATTACAAGGGTGAGAGGAGTCTTTATGTATGCTGACAGCCTTCCTGAGGCCCCGTGTTTGGTCCCGTACGGGAGGTCCGTCCCGTTGTCGGTGTTGACGGTGTTAGAAGTAGATTTTTATTTTACTCCAGCGCTTAAATTGTCCCACGGCTTAAAAAAAAATTCACAGAACGGCAGTCGGAATGATTATTCAGCAATAGGTAGTAGCCCGAGAAAATATATGTCAGACAGGCAGGTGAAAACGGCATTTTAATCCCGCCCCCCACCTCCCCCCCCTAAAGGCACCAAAGTCGCGCACACGGCTAGAGACAGAACTGCAGCGCCGCTGATGGTAACATACCTCGTCATAGGAGCAGAGATATTCGGCCCATCAAGCCTACTCCTCCATTCAATCATCCCTCTCAACTCCATTCTCCTGCCATCTCCCCATAACCCCTGACACCCGTACTAATCAAGAATCTGTCAATCGCCGCTTTAAAAATACCCAATGAACTTCTGTAATGAAAGATTATTGCACGATACCCTTCTGTAGTCACCATTGTGGAAATGTGTGGATTATCTTTAGTTTTAATGATGTTCCTTGATGTATGAAGTTTCGCTCAGGATGCTTGAAGATACCCGAGTCAATTGGTCCGCTGAGCCACAGTTGACTCCCACAAACACCCCCAGCATATTCAAGGACGAGTTGCAACCTAGCCTCCTCCTCTTCTCCCCTCTCCCATCAGGCAAGAGGTCCAGAAGTGTGAATGTACACACGTCCAGATTCAGGGACAGTTTCATCCCAGCTGTTATCAGGCAACTGAACCATCCTACCAAAAACAGCCCTTAACTACTATCTACCTCTTTAGAGACCCTCGGACTATCTTTGATCGGACTTTACAGGACTTTATCACTGAATATTGCACTAAACGTTATTTATGTTATTTCCTTCATCATGCACACCGTGGACGGCTCGATTGTAATCATGTTTATAATCTTTCCGTCGCTTGGTTCTTGGTTAATACGCAACAAAAGCTTTTTGCTATACCTCGGCACATGTGACCATAAACTAAACTAAACTAAAGAGATATGCAGAGAGTTAACATTTTGGTTCGCTGGCCATTCACTGGGTGTCAGCTTAATGCTGAGAGTTACAGTAGAAAATATCCACTGATGAATCAATGAGAAGGTCGCCGTGACATCAAAAACAAATCCAAATAAAGAATAGATCTGACTCTTATTTGGGGCTTTATGAACAGTAATCCGTTCACTGGGCATTGATTTTGCTGAGATTAAGAGTGTCTGAAAACAGCATTACATTTAAGCAATTTTTGATTGCAATATAATTTTTTTTATATGCATTGAGTTTTATCCCTGTTGGATATTGATTGGATCTTCCATTCTGTTGTTAGTTTTATTTTGTTGCAGACAATCTGTGCTGATTACATTTTGAAATTGTTTCACTCTGTAAGGATAAGCTTTAGCTTCCCAATGGATGCATCGGAACAGGTTAGATCAATAGCACAAATATGTCACAAAACATCCCTGATAGGTTCTTGCATCTTCCTGAACCCATAAATATTGAGGAGAACACTTGGACTCCGTGGAGGAAGAAACTGCACCTACCTCCTGCACCCATGTAGACCTCAATGACTTCATTAACTTCACAACCAATTTCCATCCGGCACCAACCTGAACCATCTCCAACATCTCCGTCCCCTTTTTTGATCTCACAGTCTCCATAACAGAAGATAGACGATCGACTGATGTTTATTATAAACCTACTGACTCCTACAACTATCTAGACTACACCTGTTTCCACCCTGCCTTCTGCAAAGACTCTATCCCAATTCCTCCATCTATGCTGCATATGCACCCAAGATGAGGTGTTCCATACCAGGACATGCGAGGTCCTCATTCTTTAGGGAACAGGGGCTCCCCTCTTCTATCATAGATGAGACCCTCATTAGGGTCTCCTCGATACCCCACAACCCCGCTCTTGCTCACCCTCCCCCCACTCGCAACAGGGACAGAGTCCCCCTAGTCCTCATCTTTCACCCCATCAGCCATCCCATATAACATATAATCCACCAACATTTTCGCCACCTACAGCGGGATCCCACCATGTCACATCTTCCCATCTCCATTTCAATGTGAGCAAGTTGGGCCGAAGGGCCTATTTTCACGCTGTGCGACTCTATAACATAATGACTCTCTGTAACATAATAATAAAAAAAAATCATATATTAAAACCTCCAATATTAGTACAAAAAGCCCCAGGTTTATTACTGCAGAGGATAGATCATAGTTCTTGATTAGTAAGGGTGTCATAAGTTACCGGAGAGGTCAGGAGAATGGGGTTGAGAGGGAAAGATGGATCAGATATGAATGAATGGCGGAGGGGACCAGATGGGCCATATTACCTAATTCTGCTTCTATAACATGATTTTAAGATCTTCATAATTTACTTGTTTTTTTTGTGGTGTTCAAGAACTTAATGGTTGCTGGGGACAAAGCTGGTCTTGAACTTGGTAGTAATGATTTTCAGACTCCTACTCCTTATTCCCGATGGGAGGAGTAAAATGTGAGTGTGGCCAGGATGTTGACAATGGAAGGACAATAAGGTATTTCTAAGTCAGGGTGGATGGAACCTGCAGAAGGTGGTTTGCAGAGTCAAAGAGTCATAGTCTTGGTCATAGTCATAGTCATAATGGAAACAAGCCCTTTGTCACAATTTGCTCATGACGACCAAGATGCCCCATCTACATTAATCCCCCTGCCCACGTTTGGCCCATATCCCTTTAAACTTTCCTCGTCCATGTACCTGTCCAAATGCCTTTTAAATGTTGTCATAGTACCGTTAGTAACAAAAAGTCACCTATCCATGTTCTCCAGAGATGCTGCCTGACCCTTTGAGTTACTCCAGCACATTGTGTCTTCTTTTGTAAACCAGCATCTGTAGTTTGTTGTTTCTTCAAATTACTCAAGCACTTTGTGTTCTCTGCAAGATTCCAGCATCTGCAGTTCCTTGTGTCTTCATGTGCCTTGGCTGGCCTGTCCACAACCAGAAATCACAGAGTAGAGACTGAAAAAAGGAGGACATTCTTCATTTGGAGAGTAGTAAATTTTTGGAAAGAGGCCGTGGAGACTCAGTTGACAAGTATTTTTAAGACAGGAATGGGTCATTTTTGAGTAATAATGGAATCGATTGATTTCGGGTAGTATGTAGAAAGGAACTGCAGATGGTGGTTTTTAACCGAAGATAGACACAAAGTGCTGGAGTAATTCAGTGGGTCAGGCTGCATCTCTGGAGAAAAAGGAGGGTGACGTTTTGGGTCAGGAGCATTCTAAAAGAAGTGTTCCGACCCTAAACATTACCCTTTCTTTTTCTCCAGAGATGCCGCCTGACCCGATGAGATACTCCAGCACTTTGTGTCTATCTTCGATATGGCGCTGGTGTTGGAAAGTGGTGGTGAGGTAAAAGAGGAATCTTGATCCTAATGAATGGTGAAAGAGACTGACCTAGTTTTCTTCTGTTCCTTTTTTTTTTTCTCCTGCTATAGTAGCCAGTATCAATCAATGTCATTTTGATAAAAATATGATCTGGTCATGTTGCGACAACTGATTGTGGAAGGTTGTAGTACACAATATAGCTAAGTCTCCATGTTAGAACATTTCAAATGCCTTTTATTACCTCTTTGGGAGATCTCTTTTCTTTTCCATTTTTACTTTAAATGTGTCAGATATAAGAATTGCGAAAGGAACGAGGTTCCAGAGGAAAGCTTGAGATTGGTACAGTTGCAATGTTTAAAATACATTTGGATTGGTTTGTAGACCGTAAAGGTATTGATATTGGTTTATTATGACTGACGCACGTTCTCCCTGTGACCGCGTGGGTTTTCTCCCACTTTCCAAAGACATGCAGATTTGTAGGCTGCTTGGTCACAATTTAAGGATAAGGACCTGTAAATTGTCCTTAGTGCATAGGATAGTGCTAGTGTATGAGTGATCACTGGTCGGCACAGAGGGGGAAGTGGGCCTAAGGATTTGTTTATATGCTGTATCTCTAAACTAGACTAAACCTATCTGATTCTCTTCTTTCATCTAAACCATACTGGTCCATATCTGATTCCTTGTTGGGCTCCTGAGAGCTTTTAAGTCTCTCCTTAGTTCTGGAGTAATCAAGGATAAACAATAAATGCTGGCACATCCTGGAACCTCCACATCCTGTGAACAAATAAATGTAATTATTATATTCTTCTGCAATCATATCAAATCTCTTTATTCTGTTTGGATATTTCCCCAGTGCTTGCTTGATATATCCAACAGTAATCAATCAAATCAGGTGGAAAACCATTCTAAGAGTGAGAACGATCAATACTTGTTTAAGTGGAAGCACGGCAGTGTTGATATGGTATTGAACAGGCAACGTTCAACATGAGGAACACAAATTATCTGCTATTGTAAAATGAGATTAGGGGAATGACAGTGATCGCTGTCAGGAATCAAAGGTACACAACGAGAATGCACCAGCTTTCCATGTCTGAGGTGTGCAAATAAGTAATTTAAAAAATAATAATAAAAAATCCGACCAAATTCAAGATAGGTGCGATGAAGTTCACAGAGCATTGTGTCAGTTCCATATCTTTAAGAAGGAGCTAGATCACTGTGTACATAGGATGAGAAATTCGGGTTGGAGAGTTGTTGATAGAACTCTCTGATCTTTCTAAAAAATAGAGAGATAAAAGGTACGGTTAATACAGAGTAAATGAGGAGGCTCAAGCGGCATGTGTCGTGAAGGTCAGCATCTTATTTCCCATACCAGCATGGTCATTGGTAAAGACACAAGCAGATGCTAGAATCTTGAGTAAAACTTTAGACTTTAGACTTTAGAGATACAGCAGGGAAACACCCCCTTCGGCCCACCTAGTCCGTGCCAACTAGCAATCACATTGTATACTAGCACTATCCTACACTAGCCCCCCTGGCAGGTCGGTGGGGGCACTGCGAGACGGCTGCCCTGCCAGCAGCGTGCTCGTTATTTCTACATTTTTTGTTTATTTGGTGTGTCTAGTGTTAGTTTGGTGATCTCACGGTATGTGGGGGGTGGTTGGAAGGGGAAAGGGGGGAACCGTTTTCGGTCGCCTCCTCAACAGAGAGGCGATTTTTTTCCATGTCGCCTCCCTCGTGGCCTAACACCATGGATTGGAGCAGCCTTTCCCGGAGTCGGGCCCGAAGCAAGTGCAGCGTGGACTTTCCATCACGGAGCAGGCAAACTCTTGCGGGGAGTCGCCAGAAAGGAGTGCTCCGATCGCTGGCCCGGTGTAGTTGACATCATGGGACTGAGACCTGCGGAGCTTCTAGCCGTGGGCGTGGACTTACCATCCGGAGCCTGGGATCCCTCGCCGGGGATCCCTGGAGAAGAGCTCCGACTGCCGGCCCGCGGCCTTTAACATCCTGAAGCCATGGTCTGCAGAGTTTCTAGCCATGGGCGTGGCGTGCACTTACCATCCAGAGCCTGGGATCCATCGCCAAAGAAGAGTTCCAACCGCCGACCTGCGGCCTATTACATCCTGAAGCTGCGGATTCCGGTAGGAAAGTACTGGTTCGGGACCTCCGAGCCGCGGAGTGTGTTCTACCGTCCCGACGTTGGAGTTTAGCTCCCGACGAGAGGGCCTGTACATCGCGGCTACAACGGAGGGTCTATGGCCCTGACCACGGGTGAACAAAGGAGGAGGACTGGCTGAACTTTGTTGCCTTCTGCCACAGTGAAGAATGCTGTGGTGGATGTTTGTGTTCAATTCTATTGTGTATTTTGTGTTCTTTTTAAGTGTATCGCTGCTGGCAAATTCATTTCACTGCACCTTCGGGTGAGGCGGCCGATCTCGGCCCATCGAGACTTCCGTGTCGATCAATGGGACGAATTTGCTCCCTGCGGCCGGGCCTCTGGAACGTCAGCCCAGCTAGAACAGGCAGATCCATTCCCATAGCCAACTTCCGCAGCTGGCTTTGCGGGCTGCTTTCTTGGCCCCCCAAGGCTGAGACCGTTGTTGTACTGGCAAAACGGATAATACAGCAAGTCTCTGGAACCATGGGTGCCAGAAAATCAGTGGTGCACCTGTACTTAGCGATTTCTAAAATTCAACTCCCCTGCAATAAACACCAATATACCATTAGCCTTTCTAACCGCTTGCTCCACCCGCCTGTTGGACCTTTATTGCGATTTATGGTGCAGCAATTTATAGTACTAAGGCGGAAATTCCTTGTTTGCAAACAGTTCAACAAAAATCGTACTATAAGTGGATACAACTATACTTAAATACAAGAGAGAAAGAATAGAGAAACAAGGAACTGCAGATGTTGGTTTACACAAAAGGACACAGAGTGCTGGAGTTACTCAGTGGGTCAGGCAACATCTCTGGAAAATATGAATAGGTGACAATTCGGGTCACGAAGGGTCTCGACCCGAAACGTTACCAATCCATTTCTCCAGAGATGTTAGATACAAAATGCTGGAGTAACTTAGCGAGTCAGGCAGCATCTCTGGAGAAAAGGAATGGGGGACGTTTCGGGTCGAGACCCTCCTTCAGACTGGGAGTCAGGGGAGAGTGAAGTTAGAGGTATGAAAAATTACCAAATGAATGAAAGGTATGGAAAAGAACAAATCAAGGCCAGCAAGGATGATCAAAGAAAGGTGGTGTCCACAATGGTCCATTGTTGGCTTTGGAAAAGGTGGTAACGAGTGAAACAAACAGTGAAACTAAGCAAGATGGCAGTGAAATTAATAAGACGATTAGCGAGAGGGAGGAGGAATGCAAGGGTTACTTGTGTTGATGGAATCTCCAGAGATGCTGCTTGACCCGCCGTTACTCCTGCACTTTGTGTTCTAAGAGTGAAAGAATAGTAGATACAATATACAATACAATACCGTTTATTGTCATTTGAATCTCAAATGAAGTTCAAACGGAATTTGGTTTCAGATTACACTGAGGCAGTGTACGAGAGTATCCATGTGTCCGGCGCCATCTTCTATCAAGGAGTCAGAATGATACAGGTGGAAACAGGCCCTTCAGCCCAACTTGCCCACACCGGCCAACGTGTTCCAGCTACATTAGTCCCACCTGCCTGCGTTTGGTCTATATCCCTCCAAACCTGTCATATCCATGTACCTGTCTAACTGTTGGCATAGTCCCTGCCTCAACTACCTCCTCTGGCAGCTTGTTCTATACACCCACATTCCTTTGTGTGATAAAGTTCCCCCTCAGATTCCTAATAAAGCTTTTCCCCTTCACCTTAAACCTATATCGTCCTCGATTCACCTCCTTGGGGCTAGAGACTTCGAGCATCTACCCGATCTATTCCTCTCATGATTTTATCCTTCAAGTTAAATGTTGGAGTCTTAACAGCCCCAAAGACCCGTTGTTCTGGCAGCGACACTGGGTTGGAGTTGCAGGGTTGGCCCGGCCACACGATGTTGTCGATGCTCTTGCCCCCTGCTCCCTACCACTGCATGTCCAAGAATATCTGCTTTCATCCTCACTTCACTCATTTGCAAATTTCTCTCAACTACGATAATAAGGAGGAAAGGTGATGTGATCTCACAACAGGAATTGTATTTTGAAATTCTGTTGAACTTTTTAAGATTCTATTGAATGTCAGAGATGAAAACGTTTTTCAATCGCAGTTGAAGAGGCTGGTAATTAACAGTCTTTGTTCCATTCAAAGAGGTTACAGAGGACCAATGAGCTCTGACAACAAAGGAGGCGTTGGAGTCATCATTCATTTGTTGAATTCTTTATTGCAAAGCAAGCGAATATTTCTTTATATTTGTACTCGGCTATTTCTCCGCATAACCTTGTTTGAAGGCTGTGCTGCCTCAAAAAGACACCAAGCATCATCATAGACCCACACCACCCTCGCCACTTACTCACTACCCCTCAGGTTCCTATTAAATCTTTCCCCCCTCACCTTAAAGCTATGTCCTTCTGGTTCTCGATACCCCTACTCTGAGCAAGAGTGTGTGTTTATCCAACCTATTCCTCTCATGATTTTGTACACCTCTATAAGATCACCTCGTATCAATCTGTACTCCAAGGAATAGAGTCCTAGCCTGCTCAACCTCTTCCTATTGCTCGGGCCTCAGAGTCCTGGCAACATCGTCGTAAATCTTCTCTGTACCCTTTCCAACTTGACAACATCTTTCCTATAGCATGGTGCCCAAAATTGAACACTACACTCTAAATGTGGCTTGACCAACGTCTTATATAACTTGCAACATGACCTCCCAACTTCTGTTCAATTCTATTCTATTATCTTCTATTCTATACTCAATATTCTGTTGTGCATCTCTATGAATCTATACTAAATAGTATAGGGCAGTTGGAGGAAATCTGTGGAAGAGTTGATAGGCATGTGAGAGAGAACAGGTTAGAGGGACACCAAAGAGATTGATGGCTTTTCTTTGAGAACCAGCACGGATTCCATGCGCTGAATGTCCTCCTGCTAGATCGCAAGAAAATAAGAAGTGTGCAAACATCAAGAGCTATCCTTGTGCGGCAAGATAATGAAACAAGACAACTACCCTACCTATTTTTGTATTATTTATCCTCTCTCCGTTAGGATTACAACTTGTATGATATATTTAGGCTGATTGTCATCTTTCAAAACACAAAAAAATCTTCATCTATTTTTAATGTCTTTGTAAGTCATTCTGCAAATCATTTTAAGTTATCTTTGCTCCAATAGGCATTGAATTAGCATCCAAAAGTATCCCCTGGAAATTACCAGTATAAAACGGAACCAAAGTGGCTGTATCAAACTTTCTACTTGTGATTGGAGTGAAGTAGGAATCAGTTAATGTCTGCTTGCATTCAGCACCTATTCATTCAGAGGATAAAGTTTAGGTTTATTATTGTCACGTTTACTGAAGTACAACGAAAAATGAAAATCCTATCTCAGCACCAATTTACTATGGACTTTGTGTAAGATTGCTCTGTGTATTTCAGTTTGCACTATTATGCTCGTGTATCCTAATGTTAGGATGTGCGGATGTTGCCCAGGCCATCACACAAACCAACCTCCCTTCCATTGACTCCATTTACACCACACTGCCTCGGCAAGACCACCAGCATAATCAAGGACCAGTCTCACCCCGTTACTCAATCTTCCTCCCTCTCCCATCAGGCAAGAGGTACAGGAGTTTGAAAATACATGCCTCCAGAATCAGCAACAGTTACTTCCCAACTGAACCATCCCCTCACCAAGCTAGCGAGTGGCCCTGACTTCCTATCTACTGCATTGGAGACCTTCGAACTATATTTAACTGGATTTCTGGACGGCTTAATTGTAATCATGTACAATCTTGTCGCTGACTGGTTAGCACACAACAAAAACCTTTTCACTGTACCTCAGTACACGTGATAATAATCAAATGAAACTGAATTAATATTATCAATTATTTAATTTATCATTGTTTACTGTATATTTATTTTGTTGCAATGACACGGTGGAGCTGCAGCAAGTAAGAATATAATTATTCCAGTATTGGTGCACTTGACAAATATACTCTCTCGACTCGTTCCGTTGCAGTCTGAGACAAGAATAGGTTTTGGTAAATTCCTTCCCAATATATCAATTCTGTGAAAATGGGAAAGATTCCAGAGCTGACCAGAGGCACAACTCTAATCACAGTTAGACTTACTGGTCTTCATCGATATCCTTTGCTTGCCATTATTTTACCAATTTACTGTTTCCTTCTTTACTCTTCCTTGGTATTTAAGAGACCGTATAATTAATTACTGCTCAAAGGCAAGTGATATAGAACCTCCACAGAGCCATCAGCAGGGGTGGCACAGTGGCGCAGGGTAGAGTTAGCGCCATAGACCCAGGTTCAATCCTGACTACAGGTGCTGTCCATATGGAGTTTGTACGTTCTCTCTGTGACCCCCTGGGTTTTCCCTGGGTGCTCCGATTTCCTCTCACATTCCAAAGGCATACAGGTTTGTAGGTTAATTGGCTTGGTATAATTGTAAATTGTCCCTAGTGTGTGTAGTATAGCATTAAGGGCCTGTCCCACTTGGGCGTCATTTGCGCGTAATTTACGCGTCATAATTTATGCGTCACGACGCACAATGCACAAAGAATCTTTCCGCGCCATCTGCGTGACGCACAAATGGCGCCCAAGTGGGACAGGCCCTTTAGTGTGTGGGAATCGCTGGCCGGTGTGCAATCAGTGAACCGAAGGGCATGTTTCCACACTGTTTCTCTAAACTAAACCTGCCCATTGTGACTGATCCCCTGGGTGATTCCCAATAGTGATTAACTAAAATTCCCTCCTCAAAAATCCATGTTATCTTAAAACTATTGCCATCATTCTCATTAAAATCCCCGGGTGACTTTGTTTGTAAACGACTGTCGTATTTTGTCAGCCATGGTTGTAAAACTAACAGCCTCATAATTCCCTAGTTAGTATTTCTGACCTTTTTGTAAAATATAAGGAACAACATTAGTTCATTTCCCACCATCTGGTGTGATCTCTCTGTTTAATGAGCCATGAAGACTTTCAAATACAACTACATTTTCTTACACCTTCACTGCTATTGAGGAAATTCATATTTTATCCAGCTGTTTACCATTAGTATGCGGCATTATTTTTGTTTTGGTAAAAATCTTTACATTTAATTCTTCTTGTCTGGTCATTGCAGTGACGATTTTATAAGGACATTAAAGATCATTCTTTCCATTTGGTTTAGCTTAGAGATACAACAAAGAAATAGGCCCTTCGGTCCCACCATGTCTGTGCCAACTGATGATCACTTGTACACTAGTTCCATGTTATCCCAATTTTGCACCCTACACACTGGGGGAAATTTACAGAAGCCAATTGTCCTACAAACCCGCACGTCTTTGGAATGTGGGAGTAAACTGGAGCACCCGGAGAAAATCCACTTGGTCATTGGGAGAACGTGGAAACTCCACACAGAGAGCACCCAAAGTCTTGATCGAACCCGGGTCTCTTGTGCTGTGAGACAACACTGTGCCATTGTGCTGCCCCTTTATGGGAAAATAGGTGATGAAGATGATTAGCAAAAACAGACGTGAGGAAAAGCTTAGACAAAATGTAGAAACAAAGAACTGCAGATGCTGGTTTATACCAACGATAGGCACAATGCTGGACTAAATCAATGGGGCAGGCAGCATCTTAGGAGAAAAAGAATGGGTGACATTGTGGGTCTGACCCTTGCTCAGACATAAAGTAGGGGTTGGGGGGAGGAGATAAAGAGGTGAACGTAAGAAAAGACCAGGACCATCAGCCATCACTGACTTCAGTCAGGGCAGTGTCTGGTAGGTCCATTTTTAGCCAGGGAAGGTGTGACCTCAAGAGTCAAACGATGTGGAAAACTGTGGAACTGGCAAATACAATTCAGGTGAAGGAAGGGGGGTGGGGGGATGCGAGGGAAAGAGAGCATGAAATTAAGTTACTTAAAAATTAGAGAATTCAAAGTTCATATCGCTGGGTTGTAAGCTACCCAAGCAAAATATGAGGTGCAGTTCCTCCAATTTGTGTGTGGCCTCACTCTGGCAGTGAAGGAGGACCAGGACAAAAAAGTCAGTATGGGAATGGGAAGGGGAGCTGAAATAGCTGGCAAGCTGGAGGTCCCATAGGGATCCCATCTAGGCAGACCGACCGTAAGTGTTCAGCAAAACAGTCGCCGTGTCAACGTTTGGTCTTGCCGATGCAGTAGATGCGGTTAGAGGAGGCACATGGAGGTACAGGTGAACCTCTGTGTAACCTGAAAGGTGGAGTTGAGGGAGAAGGTACAAGGACAGGCGTTGCACGTCCTATGGTTGCAGGGGAAAGTCCCTGGGGAGGAGAACTCTGTCCTTGTTGTTTCTGGGGGGAGGGGGAGCGATAGCAGAACTACAAGACACAGAGGAGATATGTGTGAGGGCCTCATCTATGACAGAAGTGGGGAAACCACATTCCCTGAAGAATGGAGACATCTTGAATGTCTTAGTATGGAACACCTCGTCTGTACAGGCAGTGCCCGTAGCCGTAGTCAGGGTCTAACCCGTGTCTCTGGTCCTGTAAGTGGCACAGTGCCACCTCTGTGTCGCCACAACTTTGAGATGAAAGGGTGAGAATCTCTTTTTGAACCAAACTTGTGAACTAAACCATTCAGTTCTGTGAGGCAGAGAGTTCAAACATTAACAAAGCCTTCAGCAAGAGCAGATTATATTCAGACCTGTGGCAAGGTTTACACCCACTCCATTTTTGGTTCCATCAAACCTGTGAGGGATTTAATTAGTAGGCCAGCTTTCTGATTAAAATGAATATTTTTCATTTACCAGGTTTTTCTCTGTGGCTGCAGTGTTAAGACTTATGAGGCATATTGCTGCTTTCTAAGCAACAATGACACACATCTGAATGTTATTTAATGATGCCTGCAATGGTAGCGGGTGTCGTGGCATAATAATGAAGTTAAAAGCAAGGATTCCAGAAGCTTTTACTCTAATGACTCGGAGATACAAGTTCAAACCCAATGGAGATACTTGGGGAATTTAAATACAGTTAATTAAATAGATCAGGAGCCAAAAATCTAAGGGCGGCACAGAGGCACAGATGGTAGAGCTGTTGCTTCGCACCATCAGAGACCTCTGTTCAATCCTGACCTCGGGTGCCGTCTGCGTAGAGTTTGCACTTTCTGCCTGTGACCACACAATGTTAGGCACAAAATGTGGGACTAACTCAGCGGGTCAGTCAACATCACTGGAGAAAACGGATAGGTGATGTTTGGGGTCGGGACCCTTCTTCAGACTGATTATAGTGAGGAGAAACTGGAAGTGAGAGAAAAAAAAACAGGACAAATCAGGGCTGGCAACAGATGACTTTGGGCAAGGAGTTCCCTGATAGTCTACTGTAATTGTTGACAAGAGATTGTCGAACTGGTTAACGGACTTTTAGTGGAGTAAGTGGGTGGGGGGGGAAGGAGGGGAGGAGCCTCAGACTATTTTTAATCAACTTTACCGGAATTCATCTGTATATCTGTACACTGTGGATGGCTCAATTGTAATCGTAAATACTTTTTCCCCTGACCGGATAGCACACTACAAAAGCTTTTCACTGTACCGTGACAATAAACTACACTAAACTAAATAAAGAACAGGAATTGAGGAGGCCAATCAGCCCATCTAGTCTGTGTGTGGTAGAACAGACACAGTAGGCCGAAGAGCCTGTTTCCATTTTGTAACTCTGAGCGAAACTCGAACCCACCCATTCCAGTCTAATTTTACAGCTGAAATTACTTTGCTGCCCAATGGATCAATATTTCCTACCACTACTGTATGCTTAAAAGGTCTGTCAATGGCAGGCAATGTTGGGAGTATTGAAAAAGGTGCCTGTCATTGCTTCTGCCTTGTGAGAGCAGATTTCAAGGCACATCTTTGGAGTGTGGGAGGAAATCGGAGCACCCAGGGATAACCCACATGGTCACAGGGAGAACGTACAATATCTGAACATATAGGATCGAGCCCGGGCCTCTGGCGCTGCGAGGCAGCAGCTCTTCCACTGCATTACTGTGCCACCCCTGAGGGGCAACTGTTTCACACAGAGGATGGTGGGTATATGGAACGAGCCTCCAGACTGTAATTGAGGCCGCTACTATAATAACATTTAATTGACATTTGCACAGGTACATGGATAGGAAAGGTTTAGAGGGTTATGAGGCAAATGCAGGCAAATGGGACTAGTGTTGATGGACCATCTTAGTCGCCATAGACAAGTTGGGCCGAAGGGTCTATTTCCATAATGAATGACTCTAAATGAAGCAACGCTTCACAAAAGCAGTCAGATCTTTTAGCAGTGACATACCCATATGATTCACTCTTTTATGTCTCGACCCGAAACGTCCCCAATTCCTTCTCTGCAGAGATGCTGCCTCTCCCACTGAGTTAATCCAGCATTTTGTGTCCATCTGTGGTTCAGTCCTTTGATTGATTGAAAGTCGCAGTAGGAAAACAGGCCATTCGGCCCTATGGGTCCATGCTGACCACCAATCACCCATTCACACTAATTCGATGTTATCCCACTTTCACATCTACTTCCTGCACACTAGGGCCAATTAAGCTACAAAAATGTACATCTTTAGGAGGGGGGGAGGAAACCAGAGCAACGGAGAACACCCACGCGGTCACAGGGAGAATGAGCAACCTCAACACAGTGCTGTAGTTTCTCAGTAATTCCATGGGATGTCTGTAGTATGAGTTGCCAAATATATTTTTTACTGCATCTCAGCACACATGACAACAAAATACCAATAACTTCATCAGTTGGGGCATTTACATTGGTATTAAATTAGAACATAGAACAGTGCAGCACAGGAACAGGCCCTTCAGCCCACAATTTATTGAATCATAGTCGTAGAATCATACAGTGAGGAAACAGGCAACTCAGCCCAAATTTCCCACACCGGCCAATATGTCCCATCTACACTAGTCTCACCTGCCTGCGTTTGGCCCATATCCCTCTATACCTATCCTATCCATGTACATGTCTTAATGTTTATTAAAAGTTGCAATAGTACCTGCCACAACTACCTACTCTGGCAGCTTGTTACATACACCCACCACCCTTTGTGCAAAATTGTTACCGTTCAGGTTCCTATTAAAGCATTCCCTCCTCACCTTAAATCTACAGTATATCCTCTAGTTCTCGATTCCCCTACACTGAGCAAAAGACTGCGCATTTACCCGATCAGTTCCTCTCATGATTGTGTACACACCTTGATTCTTAGAACTGTTATGCCACTGTAGGAGGCCATTCGGCCCATTACATCGAAGCCTGTTCCCAACGTCCTTGTAAATTTCAAATTATTTTTATTTTGTTCATTTCTCTTAAAAGCTCAGAATGATTCCGTTTCCACCATTTATACATTTCAGATAGTAACCACTCGCAGTGTGAAAAATAACTACATCCAACATCTCAATTACTTAGTTTAGTTTAGCTTAGTCTAGCTTAGTTTGTTGTCATGAGAACTGAGGTAGTTTAGTTTAGTTTAGTTTAGAAATACACAAAATCCACTCTGACCAATGATCCCCATTACATTAACACTATACTACACACAGGCTGGGGGCAATTTACAATTATACCAAGCATATTAACCTACAAACATGTACGTCTTTGGTATGTTGGAGGAAACCGAAGATCCTGGAGAAAACCCACGCAGGTCATGGGGAGATGTACAAATTTCGTACAGAGCAGCACCCGTAGTCAGAATCGATCCCAGGTCTCCGGTGGTGTAAGGCTGCAACACTACCGCTGTGTCACCCTGTACAGTTTACAGTGAAAGGTTTTTTTTGTTGCTATCCAGTCAGTGGAAAGACTTTATACGATTACAATCAAGCCATCCACAGTGTACAGATATATGATGAAGGGAATAACATTAAGTGCAAGATAACACCAGTAAAGTCTGATTACTTCAACAGTCCCTATGTTCATGAATCAAATCTTAGAACTCTCTCCAGCGTAAGTGTATACCTCCTTAAATGAGGGGACTAACACTTAATTGTATATGTATCAGAGTGTATTACTGAGCCATCATTAAACCAGGTTAGGAAAGACTGCCTGCTATATTTTGTATAAGCAAAGTTAATTGAAGTAAATGTAGCTCACCCCATTTGTGTCATTTATAGCAATACTGACATATTGTTGTCAGTTTTGCTCTTTGGAAACAGAGTCACTTTTAATTATTATGATCAGTGACGCTATCCAGAATTCACAAGTGAGCTAACAGACCAGGGAAAATATACAGCAAGTCCCAGAGTAAAGAGCATTGCATAAATTATCTTGAATTAAAAATTAATCTATTCATGCAGCTATGCATTTAAATATATTAATATATTGGCTTTTCCCTCATATGCTTGGACAATTATGCCATATGATTACATTATAATTTATAGCAGAGAGTCATTTTGCTTGTGTTTTTATTTCTTTATTTATGGATTATAATTAATGCTACAGGTCTTTTTGAATGCATAATGAATAAAGAGGAGTTTTGGAATATTATTACAGGAGAAATGTCCCATGAGTTGGTCTAAATATGGACTCTACGCAATCTGAATGGATGCCGTACCCAGACAAGATGCTGTGGAGAGTCATTAATGAAACTGAAACCGCAGAGGTTTATACATTTATAGCTATCGGAAGCACATTCCCATTCTACCATTCCCATCAAATCAGTATCTGCTGAAAAACAGTCTCATCTTTCTCCAAAGATAGACACAAAGTGCTGGAGTCAGGAATCTTCTCTGGAGAACATGGATAGGTGATGTTTCAGGTCGGGATCCTTCTTCAGACTGATTCCAATGGAGGGGGAGGGGGGGGTGGGGTGGGAAAGAAAGCTTCTGAGTCCCGACCCGAAAAGTCACCTATCCATGTTCGTCAGAGATGTTGCCTGACCTGCTGAGTTACTTAAGCATTTAGTGTCTTCCTAAGGTATGTCAACATTTCCGGTTCCTTGTTAGCCCATCTTTTTCCATCTTGCTTACTGCAAATCTCTCTTAGAACGTATTCCACCTTCACTCCATGCAAAATTGTGCTGGAGGAACTGAACGGGTCAGGCAGCATCTCTGAAGACAATTGGCAGGCGACGTTCAGTGTTGGGACCCATCTTCACTGGGAAGATGACCATTTTCGGTAGAATGTTCCTGACCCGAAATGTCATCTGTTCATTTGTCTCCACAGATGCTGCCTGACCCACTGAGTTCCTCCAACACGTTGAGTTTGATTCAATACCAAGTGTTCCAATGAAAAATTGTTGACCTGAACCATTATGTCTCTTTCTTCCTCCCCATATGCTGACCAACCTGTTGAGTTTTTCCAGCATTTTCGCTTTTTTTTTAGTTCCGGTCCACTTCCTCCCCAGTTTTAACAATTTCAATCATGTTCTTCCCACCGTTTCCTGTATATCAGTTTTTTGATGCAGCTTTAGAGGATTTTGGTTAGGCTGCAGTTGGAATATTGTGTGGAGTTTTGGTCGCCTCATTACATGAAGGATGTGGAGACCTTTCCTCAGGGTGGAAATGTCTAAGACTAGAAGGCATGGGTTTAAAGGAGATGCCTTTAGTCAGGTTTTTTACCCAGAGAGTGGCGGGTGCCAGGAAATAACTGCCATGGCTTATGGTAGAGGCAAGTACAATAGCGGAGGCTACATTTAAGAGACTTTTGGATAGGGATACATAGATACTGTATGTAGAAAATGGAGGAATATGGATCAGGTGCAGACAGAGGAATTTATTTTATCTTGGCATCACGGACTTTGTGGGCCAAAGGGACTGATCCTGTGCTGTACTGGCAAGCTGCAGTCAGACCTGATACCAGGTCTTGTTCACTCGCCGTGGAACTGTGAATCTGTGGAACGGGAAAGACCCAGTGGGCCACACGGCTGGATGTAGAAAGACCTGGCGGACTGTAGGGAGGAAGCAGCCAAGCACAGCCCTTGCTCATCCCCCGATGACCAGAGAACCAAAGAGGAGGGAACCAGTGACAATGGTCATGAGGAGCAGGGTTGGTAGCAATGTAAACTGTGGTCTTACTTTCTGCTCCCTCAAAGGCAGCTGCAGGAGGTGGCCGGGTGAGGAGCGGGATAATCAAATAAAGGTGATGGACTGGACTTTAGAAATGGTGCCAAATCTGTTGACTCAAAAAATAATTTTACTGTGTTTTACACGTGACATTGAAGCACGATTGTACCATTGAATGCTCTGTGTACAAATTCTGGAAAGGTACTGACTGTGAACACACGTAAAATAACCTGAACAATGAACTGGTGGTGGAAGGTTATGGTGTAATCTATCTGTGCACTGTAATTGTAATTCAATCTCGTCAATTTATACCCTTCTCAGACACCAATCTCTTGCAAATTGATAATCAGCAAATCAGTTACAGCTGTATCTCTGCAACCTAGCTTTTAGCTAATTATCCACAAAGAGGAAGAAATTATATGGTGTCCTTTGTGACCCTGGAATGACCTGAAGTTGTTCATAACTGCTGAGATCATTGCCATCATGTCAGAATTGATGAACCTCATATTGGAACAATCGTTCTCATGTGGCAAAAGGACACAAGGTGCTGGAGTAGCTCAGCAGGTCAGGCAGCATCTCTGGAGAATGTGGGTGGATGATGTTTTCAGGTCTAAACCCTTCTTCAGTTTTTTTTAGGAAGCCTTCCAGCATTATGAAAATTATTCCAAGTAGGAAAGATTAGTTCACTGCAATTTAAGCTGGAAAGAGTGCAGAGAAGATTTACGAGGATGTTGCCAGGCCTTGAGGGCCTGTGTTATAGGGAGAGGTTGGTGTTATAAAGGTATACACAATCATGAGGAGAATAGATAAGGTGAATGCACACTTTTACGCAGGATAGGAAAATCAAAAACAAGAGGACATATGTTTAAGATGAGAGGGGCAAGATTTAATGGGAACCTGAGGGGCAACTATTTTACAGATGTTGGTGGTCAACACAAGAACAGGCCCTTCAGCCCACAATGTTAGTACCGAACATGATGCCAAGACCAACTCTCATTTACCTGAAGAAGCCCAAGTTATATTTATTGTCACATGCGCCAATTGGTACAGTGAGATTTGAGTCACCATACAGCCATACAACTAAAATAACACAATACACAGGATTTAATATAAACATCCACCACAGCGGAATCAATGTTTCCCACTGTGAGGGAAGGCAATAAAGTTCAGTCATCTTCCTCTTAATCCATAATTCATATCCCTCCATTCCCTACATATTCATGTGCCAATCCAAAAGTCTCGTAAATACCTCTATCACATCTGCCACTGTAGGCACCCACCACCCTCTGGGTAAAAAGCATCATCACCTTTTAAACTTTGCCCCTCTCACCTTAAAGCTATGGCCAAATATTAATTTGCTATCACCAATAAATCTATGAGTGAAAAAAAACCTTCTCGGTCTGATGTTTATCTATGGCTACTATGTATAAATGAGCACCATAATTTCCGCTGAGGTGCATGTGGGATGATGTTGCAGTGGGGAGTGGGTGATGGGAGGTGATTGTATAATTTGAATTTAATTTAGTATAGATATATTTATAGTACCAAGGTTTACGTGTACCAAGGTACAGTGCAAAGCTTTTGTTGCATGATAACCAGTCGGCGGCAATACAATACATGATTACAATGGAGACATCCACAGTGTTCAGATACATGATAAAGGGAATATTGTGAATAACATTTAGTGGAGGATAAAATCCAGTAAACTGTCCCTGAATCTGGAGGTGTGCATTTTCACACTTCTGTACCTCTTGCCTGATGGGAGTGGGGAGAAATGGGTGTGACCAGGGTGAGGCGGGTCCTTGAATATGCCGGTAGCCTTGCCAAGGCAGCATGAAGTGTAGATGGAGTCAATGGAATGGAGGTTGGTTTGCGTGATGGTCTGGGCTGCATCCACAATTATCTGCAATTTCTTGCCGTTTTAGATGGAGGTGTTCCCAAACCAGTGATCAGAGATGAAGTGGTAGACTTTTGCATAAAGTCCCGATATACCTGAGACAGAAACAGCAGCTTCAAGTTTGCCTTTCATTTATCCCTCAGCAAGTAGTTTGGATGGACACGTCAATGGTTCTTGACAATTGTCCGTCTAGCTTTAACACAGCAAATCATGAGGGCACTCTCACAGTAAGTAATCAGGCACCACAGGAAAAAAATACTTTCAAAATTCAGAGGATGCTCTAAACCACTCCACAGCATGAGTTTTTTTTTCTGAGATGTAGCTGTTGTTGTAATGTAGGAAACACAGCAGTTAATTAGCCCTCAGCAAGTTGCCATAAACAGCAACGTGTTAAAGATTAGATCATAATAGATAGGATGTTGAGTTAGCAAGGCTATACTTTGAATCTGCGGTATCGTTTGATCTCATGACTGTCTCTCTGACTTCAGGGCACCTTGTCACTTAATCCCTGCACCCGGCATCACAATAATTTATTCATCTTGCCCTTGAATACTTTATGATTGAGTATCCACAGACCAGTATAAACAATTTCAAAGGATCGCAGTGGCAAAAATTCCTCTGATCCTCAGTCCTAAATGGTCTCTACTTTACACTATAACTGTGCCTCTAGCTCTTGGTTCTTCATTTTAGTCTCCACTGTCTGAAGCTGCTCAGCATCTGTGAAGTGTTATCTTACCTGTGAGTGATGTTAGTCCACAAATTCACAAGTTGTAGTAGAATTAGGCCATTTGGATCATCGAGTCTACACCGCCATTAAATCATGGTTGATCTCTGCCTCCTAATCCCATTTTCCTGCTTTCTCCCCATAACCCTTGACACCGATTCTAATGAACAATTTGTCTATCTCAGCCTTAGAAATATCCACTGACTTGGCCTCCACAGCCCTCTGTGCAATGAGTCCCACAGATTAACTACCCTCTGACTAAAGAAGTTCCTCCTCACCTCCTTTCTAAAAGAGCACCCTTTAATTCTGAGGCTACGACTTCTGGTCCTAGACTCTCCCACCAGTGGAAACATCCTTTCTACATCCACCCTATCTATGCCTTTCATTATTCTGTAAGTTTCAATGAGGTCCACTCTCAACCTTCTAAACTCCAGCGAATAGAGGCCCAGTGCTGTCAAATGCTCATCATATGCTAACCCACTTTTTCCAGGAATAATTCTTGTAAACCTCCTCTGGATCTCCCCAGAGCCAGCACATCCTTCCTCAGATATGGGCCCAATTTTCTCACAGTACTCCGCATGTGGCCTGACCAGCGCCATATAGAACCTCAGCAATACATCTCTGTTTTTATCTACCAGTCCTCTTGATATAAATGCCAGCATTCCATACTACAGATTTGCCTTCCATACTACAGATTCAACGTGCAAATTCAAGTCCCTTTGCACCACCGATTTCTGTGTTCCCTCTCCATTCTCTCCATGATGCCTTTATTCTTATCACCAAAATGCTTGACTCTGCACTTTACTATGCTGAATTTCATCTGCCACTTCTCTGCCCACTCTCCTAACCTGTCCAAGGCCTTCTGCAGAGTCCTTGCTTCCTCTCCACTACCTGCCCCTCCACCTATCTTAGCATCATCTGCAAGCTTGGCCACAAAGCCTTCAATCCCTTTATCCAATTCATTAATATACAACGGGAAGAGAAGCGGCCCCAGCACCGACCCTTGCGGAACTCCACTAGTCACTGGCAGCCAACCTGATAAAGCACCTTTCATTGCAACTCTTTGTCTTCTGCCATCCAAGCCAACCCGCTATCCATGCTAGTATCTTCCCTTTAATAACATGGGCTCTCATCTTCCCTAACAGCCTGACGTGCACCACCTTTTCGATGTCCTTCTGAAAATCTAGGTAAACAAAATCTACAGCCTCCCTCTGTCTATCCTGCTATTAACTTCCTCAAAGAGCGGTGCAGATTCATCAGGCACAATCTTCCTTTCACAAAACCAAGCTGGCTTCAGCCTATTTTATCGGGAACTACAAAGTACTGCGTAACCTCATCTTTTATGATTGACTCTAAAATCTTACCAACCACCGGTCAGGCTTGCTGGCCTATTCTTTCCACTAGTAGTCACCACCTGCTGGTAACTAACTTTGGTTTAGTTGAGTTTAATTGAGTTTAGAGATACAGCATGGAAACACGCCCTTCAGCCCACTGAGTCCACGCCAACCAGCGATCACCCCGTAAACAAGCACTATCCTACACACAAGGGACAATTGACAATTTTTACCAAAGCCAATTAACCTCTAAACCTGTACGTCTTTGGAGTGTGGAAGGAAACCAGAGCACAGATAAAACCCATGCCGTCACAGGGAGAACGTACAAACTCCATAAAGAAAGCACACGTAGACAGGATCGAACCTGGGTCTCTGACGCTGCAAAGAAACAACCCTACCCCACAGTTCAGACAAAATAATATCTTCAGCACCCACCTGAAATATCTGCTCAATCTTCCCATCCAAAAGGCCATACTTAGAACATTGAATAGCCCAGGAATAAGCCCTTTGGCCCATAATACACATGATGCCAAGTAAAACTAATCTCTTCTGTCTGCACGTGATCCATGCCCTTCCATTCCCTACACATTCTTGTCCCTATCTAAAAGCCTCTTAAACACCACTACCACATCTGCCTCCACGACCACCCCTGGCAGCATGTTTCCACCACCCTCTGTGTAAAAGGCCAAATGCAGGCAAATGGGACTAGCCCTGAATGCCATTTGGTCGGCATGGACGAGTGCGTCAAAGAGCCCATCTGCGTGCTGTACAGCTCTATGACTCTAACATCCGAATCACTTCACCTCTCGTTCCCTGGTGCCATTGTATAAATAAAAGACGTGGCATCTTACAGGAAGCACACCAGCTGTTGACTTGAAGATAGACACAAACTTGAAGCTATTCTTACATGCTTGGGTTCAACTGATTAAAAATAGGCAAATCTTTCATTTTTCCTTTTCTTCCTTTTTTCAGTGTCACTGAACACTCCTCACACTGATAGATGCCCTTTAAGCAAGAAGTAAAGCAATGTTTCTCTGAAGTGTTAATCAGATCAAACCCCCGGTAACTTTCAGTGGAAAGCACTAATTGAATTCTGCAGCACAAATAATGTATCATAATGTCAGACATCATGTAGGAAAAAAAAAATGACATGGTTAATTAAATTTGCCAACTGTCTCCTGTTACTGCGGTCTAGCCCAAAAACATTTATATCCTCGCTGGTTCCTGTGGACACACAGCCCACATAACATTCATCTGCCAACAGTGAGATTGCCTCTCCTTTGCAAATGCACAGTGATTTTGACAGCTGAATTTCTGTTCCAGGGGCCTGAGGGCCACAGTGCAATCCCATAGCATGACATCAAGGAGATGTGGAGATGGAATCCTATTCTCCATTGACATTAGGTCTTGGTTTCTGTTCCTCGACTTCTAATTTACTCTCCCCATCTCCTGGGGGTCCATGATGCTGTGGAAAATTGCCAGCTTGAGGGGATGACAAGGTCGTTCAAAGCCATCCATCCTTTCATGCCCCTGCTGTCCTAACCATTCCAACCTGTTATTCAATTCCATTTCCAACACTCGCCTGTACCGTATCTGCAGACTGCTCTATATATATATATATATAATACGCCAGTGTATTTTTCTTTGCAAGGGAACAGCTTTTTGGCACCCCAGATGTGGCAGGTATCTTTATTAATCGTGCTTAGCTCATGGATAATGCATGTTAATGAATCAGAACATGTATTTGTCTTGACTTAGAGTTCAAGGGTGGTGGTGGATGCAGATCCAATAGTGATATTTAAGAGGCTTTTAGGTCGGCACTTGGATATGCAGGGAATGGAGGGTTATGGGCACATGGATAAGTAGCGAATGGAAGGATATGGGCACATGGATGTACAGGGAATGGAGGGATATTGGGACATGGATATGCAGAGAATGTAGGGATATGAATCATGTGCAGGCAAAGGAGATTAGTTTAACCTGACATCATGTTCAGGACGGACATTGTGGGCCGAAGGGCCTGTTCCCGTGCTGTCCAGTTCAATGAATACAAAAAGCATCTAACGATATCCATCTTCACTGCAACCTCCTCAGCCTGAAAATAATTTCTTGGTGATGAGTTCTACATTTTTACTCCATGTAACATCAACCCTGGACATTGAGGTGTAGTTTTAACCCAGTGTTTCCTTATTGTAGACTCCACCCAACAGAGGAAATAACCCTCTCTACTGACGTTATAAAAAAATCTTCCAGTCATCCTAAATGCAAATGGTTTGCTGATTTGAAATGCTACTGAATGATTAAATCAGCCATGAGACAATGATTTTCAAATTAGCTATTTTTGCTCTTCATTTTGTCGGAATTCTGAATCCAACAGAACATCTCTTGACAAACTAATTATGTGTTTTATGAAGTCTCAGCTGTGGTTAAAAATTCACATCTACGCATATTTTTACACGTCAGTTGTTCTAAATGGAGACTGTTTGACAGCTACTAATGCCTATTAGCTTTGCTCATTCGGAAAATAAATTCTGAACTTACTTTCCACCCTCTACCCAGTACAATCAAGCTGAAGAAGGGTCCCGACCCGAAACGTCACCTATCTGTGATCTCCAGAGATGCTTCTTGACCCGCTGAGTTACTCCAGCACAGTGTTTTTTTTTTCAAGATTCCAGCATTTGCAGTTCCTTGTGTCTACTGTTCTTAGTTTACTGCCTTCTTCTCCTCTAGCGCAACGTGCTTTTAGAGTGGGCAGACTGGGAGAATGCTTGTGAGGAGGAGAAAAAGTAACAGGGCCCATTTGGGTTAGGTTTTTTTTCTAGATGCATTAATAACAATAGGATACGATACATAAGATAAAACTTTATTCATCCCCTGAGGGAAATTGGTCTACCGACAATCACAACACACAAGGCACACAAAAACTTGAAATTAAAAGTGAAAACAAAAAGAAAAAGACAAACGACTGTCGGCTGGATGCCATGTGCACAGCGCCTTCACCGGAACAAATGAACAAAGAAACAAACAATGTTAAATTTTCAGAACTTCTGGATTCGGGTCATAAGTCTTCCAATGGTCAATGTTCTTTGAATTGAGATTTTTCTCAGGATGAAAAAATCGGTATGGGAGGGCATAGTTTTATGATGAGATGGGCAAAGTTTAAATGACATGTGCGGAGATTGTTTTTACATAGAGGGCGGTGAGTGCCCGGAACTTACAGCCAGGGTTGGTGGTTTAGGTAGATATGATAGTGGCGTGTAAGATATTTTTGACAGGCACATCGATATTCAGGTCAGGTTGGGGGGGGGGATCCCTCGCCAGTGGTACCATGTAATCCCGTGCTACCTGCTCCATGATCGGATAGTCGGCGACTAAACCATCTCCCCCACCTGGTTTGCCAGGTGAGGAGGGGGCTGTGGACCCCCAGCAGGACCAAAAACAAGACCTGCCAAAGGGCGGATGAGCTTCTAGCGAGCCAACGGCCGTCTACACTT
Source organism: Okamejei kenojei (assembly GCA_035221665.1). Taxonomy (NCBI): domain Eukaryota; kingdom Metazoa; phylum Chordata; class Chondrichthyes; order Rajiformes; family Rajidae; genus Okamejei; species Okamejei kenojei. Next base: position 29,001,658 of record CM069147.1, on the reverse strand, counting down.
CAGTTGAAGTTGCGATCACTGTCGTACATAGCATTGTAAGGAATGATGATAAAGTGCGCACACCAAAATACTCTACTTCCAGCGACGGAAGTCCACAGGAACTAGAGGACAGAGATGTGTGGTGCATCCATCACATTTTCCATTGGAAACCAGCACCATACCAGCTAATGTTTTCAACAATGATGACATCGATATGTAGGGATATGGATTATATGCAGGCAAAAAAAGAGTTGGCCTTGGCATCATGTTCGGCACAGACATATGGGCTGAAGGAGGAGAATATAGGTTTACTGTTTAAGGTAATGGGGGAAAGATTTAATATGAACCTGTGGGGTAACTTTTTTACACAAAGGTGGTGGGTATATGGAATGAGTTGTCGGGGGAAGTAGTTGAGGTAGATACTATTGCAACGTTTAAAACACATTTAGACAGGTATATGGATAGGATAGGTTTAGAGGGATATGGGCCAAAGGCAGGCAGGTGGGACTAGTGTAGATGGGGCATGTTGGTCGGCGTGGGCAAGTTGGGCTGAAGGGCCTGTTTCTGCACTGTATGACTATGAAGAGTCAGTTCTTGTGCTGTTCTGTTATGTATTCAATGTTCTATGTTCTAACGAAAGATAAATAATAACTAAGGAAGGTTAAATGCTTAATAAATTCTGAGTAAGGCGGGAACAGTATGAGTCTGAATCATAATGCGTGATGGGTAATTAGAATGAGCTGCCAGAGAAGATCTCGTATATTGGTCGGCGTGGATGAATTGGGCCAAAGGGCCTGTTTCCGTGCTCCATGACTCCACAACTCCTGAGGGAGTGAATGTAGGTTCTATGTTGCTTCCAGTCAGGATTACATTTTGTTGGTGAAGCTCTTGCTCCTGAATCTGTGTAACAGGTTGCTACTCCAGAAACACAAGTCAAAGATCCAGGGCAACCCTATGGTTGGTACTGAATGGGGAGAGTGGGGTGGGGAGCAATGGAGTTTGTATGTTCTCCTCGTGAACAGTGTAGGTTTTCACCGGGTGCACCGATTTCCTTCAACACTCCGAAGAGTTTGTAGGCTAATTAGTTTGGTAAACTTGTAAATTGTCGCTCATGTGTGTAGAGTAGTGTTAGTGTGTGGGAATCGCTGATCGGCAGTGGGCTAAAGGGTCTATTCCCACACTGTATCTTTAAATGGCATGGTGGCGCAGCGGTAGAGTTGCTGCCGTACAGCACTAGCAGCACCCGGGACCTGGGTTCAATCCAGTCTATGGGTGCTGTCTATCTGCCTGTTTCCACACTGTTTCTCTAAATTAAACTAAATTAAACTAAACTAAACTGCACTGTTGGAGGACTTTTTGAACCAAGGCTCTCTGTTCGCTGAGGTCAATGCTACTGGTTCATGGCATTATTTCAAGGGAGTTTGACCAGCCACTAATCCAATCAATAATTCTGAAATAGATTATCTGGTCATTTATCTTATTGCTGACAGGGTTCAAATTGCCTGTCATGTAACATTACAATAGGGACTCCACAAACTGGGCTTGAGAGAATACATTCCTCTTGACAAAGAGAATGATTATGATCGGTACATCATATCATAACACCAGTTAAAAGACACTTGGACAGGGATATGTAATTCACAGAACTGTATACAAAAAATAGAATTTCAGAGTCCCTTCTTCAGACTTAGATATTATACTTCCCATTTTCTGGGACTTTAGCCTTTCCGTTTTATGGGACATTAGGTCAAAAGGTCATAAGGTCATATGATATCTTACAAATTAGCCAGAAAAAGCAGCCTACCAGAGGACTGGGAGAAATTCAGAGTCCAGCAGAGGAGGACAAAGTGCTTAATTAGGAAAGGGAAAATAGATTATGAAAGAAAACTGGCAGGGAACATAAAAACGGACTGCAAATGTTTTTATAGATATGTGAAGAGAAAAAGGTTAGTTAAACAAATGTAGGTCCCTTGCAGTCAGAAACTGGTGAATTGATCATGGGGAACAAGGACATGGCAGACCAATTAAATAACTACTTTGGTTCTATCTTCACAAAGAAATACATAAATAATCTGCCGGAAATAGCAGGGGACCGGGGGTCAAATGAGATGGAGGAACTGAGTGAAATCCAGTTTAGCCGGGAAGTGGTGTTAGGTAAATTGAATGGATTAAATGCCGATAAATCCCCAGGGCCAGATAGGCTGCATCCCAGAGTACTTAAGGAAGTAGCCCCAGAAATAGTGGATGCATTAGTGATAATTTTTCAAAACTCTTTAGATTCTGGAGTAGTTCCTGAGGATTGGAGGGTAGCTAATGTAACCCCACTTTTTAAAAAGGGAGGGAGAGAGAAAACATGGAATTATAGACTCATTAGTCTAACATCAGTGGGTACACAAAAAGCTGGAGAAACTCAGCGGGTGCAGCAGCATCTAAGGAGCGAAGGAGATAGGCGACGTTTCGGGTCGAGACCCTTCTTCAGACTGGTCAGGGATCAGGGAAACGAGAGATATAGACGGTGATGTGGAGAGATAAGGAACAATGAGTGAAAGATATGCAAAAAAGTATCGGTGATAAAGGGAACAAGCCATTGTAAGCTGTTTGTGGTGTGAAAATGAGAACATCAGTAGTGGGGAAAATGCTAGAGTCAGTTATTAAAGATGGGATAGCAGCACATTTGGAAAGCGGTGAAATCATTGGACAAAGTCAGCATGGATTTATGAAAGGTAAATCGTGTCTGACGAATCTTATAGAATTTTTGGAGGATGTAACTAGTAGAGTGGATAAGGGAGAACCTGTGGATGTGTTATATCTGGATTTTCAGAAGGCTTTCGACAAGGTCCCACATAAGAGATTAGCATACAAACTTAAAGCACACGGTATTGGTGGTTCAGTATTGATGTGGATAGAGAACTGGCTGGCAGACAGGAAGCAAAGAGTAGGAGTAAACGGGTCATTTTCAGAATGGCAGGCAGTGACTAGTGGGGTACCGCAAGGCTCAGTGCTGGGACCCCAGCTATTCACAATATATATTAATGATCTGGATGAGGGAATTGAATGCAACATCTCCAAGTTTGCGGATGACACGAAGCTGGGGGGCAGTGTTAGCTGTGCGGAGGATGCTAGGAGGCTGCAAGGTGACTTGGATAGGTTGGGTGAGTGGGAAAATGCATTGCAGATGCAGTATCGTGTGGATAAATATGAGGTTATCCACTTTGGCGGCAAAAACAGGAGGGTAGACTATTATCTGAATGGTGGCCGATTAGGAAAAGGGGAGATGCAGCGAGACCTGGGTGTCATGGTACACCAGTCATAGAAAGTAGGCATGCAGGTGCAGCAGGCTGTGAAGAAAGCGAATGGTATGTTGGCATTCATAGCAAAAGGATTTGAGTACAAGAGCAGGGAGGTTCCACTGCAGATGTACAGGGTCTTGTTGAGGCCACACCTGGAGTATTGCATACAGTTTTGGTCTCCTAATCTGAGGAAAGACATTCTTGCCATAGAGGGGGTACAGAGAAGGTTCACCAGACTGATTCCTGGGATGGCACGACTTCCATATGAAGAAAGATTCGGCTGGAATTTAGGAGATTGAGGGGGAATCTTATAGAAAAGAGGCTTACAAAACTCTTAAGGGGTTGGACAGGCTAGATGCAGGGAGATTGTTCCCGATGTGGGGGAAACTCCAGAACAAGGGGTCACAGTTTAAGGATAAGGGGGAAGTCTTTTAGGACCGAGATGAGAAGATCTTTTTTCACACAGTGAGTGGTGAGTCTGTGGAATTCTCTGCCACAGAAGGTAGTTGAGGCCAGTTCATTGGCTATATTTAAGAGGGAATTAGATGTGGCCCTTGTTGCTAAAGGAATCAGGGGGTATGGAGAGAAGGCAGGTACAGGATGCTGAGTTGGATGATCAGCCATGATCATATTGAATGGCGGTGCAGGCTCGAAGGGCCGAATGGCCTACGCCTGCACCTATTTTCTATGATTCTATGTTTCTATGATCTTGGGCAGCACAGTGGCGCAGTGGTAGAGATGCTGCCTTACTGCACCAGAGACACGGGTTTGATTCTGACTACGGGTGATGCCTGTACGGAGTTGGTACGTTCTGCCTGTGACCTGCGTGGGTTTTCTCCAGATGCTCCGGTTTCCTCCCACCACTCCAAAGAATGACAGACTTGTAGGCTAATTGACTTGGTAAAATTGTAAATTGTCCCCAGTGTGTGTAGGATAGTGCTCGTGTGTGTTAATCGCTGGTAGGCGTGGTCTCGGTGTGCCAAAGAGCCTGTTTGCGCACTCCATCTCTAAACTAAACATTGGAACAGAAATAGGCCCTTCAGTCCATCGAGTCTGCTCCACCATACGAACAAGGCTGATATATTGTTCCTTCTCAACCACAGCCTCCTGCCTTCTCCCCATAACCTTTGGCACCCTTACTAATCAAGAACCTATCAATCCCCAGATTTTGGACCATAGATTTTAGACTTCCCAGTTTCTGGGTCAGAATGACTTAGAAGTTTTAATGAATGAAAAGGTCTATTTAACAAAGTAGTGTTTCAACTTCTCAAGTTCCTTCAAGAGACAATTTAAAATCTAATCCTTCATTTATCATACAACACAAATAATTATTTAAAAGTAAAATCTTTTGAAATAGGGTCAGAACCCTTATTGATCACAGCATTAATATTCAGAGTTTAATTGTGATACAGTGAACATTGCACTGTAATCAATAATACTAACTATTCACTGAACGTTTGGGACTTTGTGTTATCGAGGTCTGCAAATGAAATTTGACTTTATACTCGATGCAGTACCTACATCATGGAGTGTGAGTGAACCCTGCTCCATCTGCAACTTTCCATCTCTTGGAGCTTGGCAACAATTCAGCAAATACCTCACAGGACAAATCTCGTCCCAGGTGCGCAACCCAGACCATCACATAAACCAACCTCCCTTCCTTTGACTCCATTTACACCTCATGATGCCTCGGCAAGCCCACCAGCATAATCAAGGACGAGTCTCGCCCCGGCACTCCCACTTCTCCCCTCTCCCATCTGGCAAAAGGTACAGAAGTGTGAAAATGCACCTCAGGATTCAGGGTTAGTTTCTTCCCAGATGTTATCGTGCAACTGTACCATCCTACCAACAACTAGAGAGCAGTCCTGAACTACTATCTACCTCATTGGAGAACCTCAGCCAATCTTTGATTGGACTTTACTGGACTTAATCTTGCACTAAACGGTATTCATGTTATTCCCTTTATCATGTATTTGAGGGAAAACTCTGATTTAAAACCCCCACTGCCTTGTGGCCATATCCAGTCATGTAAAAAGCTCCAGAAGTAAACCTCAAGAAAATCTGGAGTTGGAGCCCCTAAGGCAGTTCATCATTGTCTACAACCTCACTCTGGCAGCTCCTGCGACAGTGCTGGTGCCAAACTGTAACGGCCCTGCTGTTCCTTTGGATCGATCAGCGACGTGGAGAGGGGGGACGTGCTGCATGGGCAACAGCCTGTCCTCCATATGACATCGCCCAGGCTTGCATCCGACCACACATCACCTGCAAACTGGGATGCATCACCCATGGTCAGTCATGACCGAAGGGGGCCTACTAATACTACTACTACTATTACTACTATTTGGGCACTGTGGATGGCTTGATTGCAGTCTTGTCTTTCCGTTGCCCGGTTAGTACTATGCCTCAGTACACGTGACAATAAGCTAAACTCAAACTCAATATGGGGGTTTAATTGGCCACACAGTTGGGGATAAAAGGATTAAAGTTTTATGAAAATGAAGATAATCACTAATGTGTCCAAAAGCAATGGGAGCTCTCTTTATTCAAAGAGTATTGAAAATTTGCAATTCTCAAAAAACATAAAATGAATAGTATAGATTGATATGTATATCATGGAAGTACAGAAGCCTGAAGTCCCACACCACCTGTAGGTCTTTGGAGTGTGGAAGTCTTTGGAGCACCAGGGGAAAACACATGCAGTCACACTTCATACACATCCGTAATTAGGATCAAACCCCTGTCTCTGGCACTGTCAGGCAACAACTCTACTGCTGTGCCACTGTGAATCCACAAATGTACATTCTACAGCACAGGGACAAGCTCCTATCTGATTGCACATCGCCCATGTCACTCCATTCCCTGCTGGATCATATGCCTGCTTAAATTCCTCTTAAACATTGTTATTGTACATGCTTTCACCAAATACCCTTGCACTTACTACTTTCCATGTATGTCTTGCCTTGCAAATTTCCTTGAAACTTTCCCCCTCTCACCTTAAACCTATGTCCTCTAGTATTTGACATTTCCATTGTATATACCTTCTCTCTGCCTCTTATAATGCTATATTCCTCTATCAGGTGTCCATTCAACCTCTGATATATCAAATAACTCCATGAGATGTTCTCCCTACTTGAGATAGTAAGAAAAAATTGAGCCAATATTACAGACTGGTGAGGGAAAGTGAATTACCAGAAGTTAGTGAATTTAATAAGGTTTGTATTTACCAAAATTTTACTCAGTGGTAGAAAAGTGCCAAATGATCAAACCCGCACTTAATTTTTATATTGGGACCACCATTCTGGGTGGTGGGTTAATGGAAAGAACTGCCAGAAGAGATGGTTGAGACAGGTACCATAACTGCATTCAAAAGACACTTGGACAGATGCATGAATAGGAAAGATATAGAGAGATACGGGCTAATGTGGAATAATAGGACTAGCTTGAATGGGACACATGGTGAAGAATTAAGATGGCGCTGACGACAGCTGCCATGGTGTACTGCTCCTTGGTGTTTTGTCTGTGTTTGTACATTTGTGTCATCTATGGGAATCCCACAAATATTACTTTTATGAGAGAGGAACTCATTAACATCAGACATTCAGTTCCTCCAAACATTGTTCCAGATTTCTCTCACTCACTGGATTATTTGGATATACTTGTTGGCAGGGCTGTGGTTATGCCCAAGGCCGTGAGACCTAAGAGGACCTGGGAGAAGCACTCTGGAGCACTCATCCAACTGGCAACAAGGATTATGCACGAGTTTATTCCGTGCAAATCTACGTTCTTTCAACAACAAAGTGAACGAACTGCAACTCCTGTGCCAAAGACAAGGACTTCCCTCGATCTGTTGCCCTGTGCTTCACTGAGAGCTGGCTGTGTGAGTCGACCCCAGACAATACGCTGCAACTGGCTGGCTTTCAACTACACCAAACAGACCATGAAGTGGAGGCAGCGGGGAAATCAAGAGGAGGTGGAATACGCACCATCAAATTCCTTGTATGTATACATACTTGGCTAATAAATTAAATCTGAGAAATTTATTCTGATAGAGTCATTGTCATACAGTGTGGAAACAGGCCCTTCGGCCCAATTTGCCCACACCAACCAACATGCCCCATCTACACTAGTCCCATCTGCCTGTGATTGGCCTATATCCCTCTAAACCCATCCTATCCATGTAGCTGTTATTAAACACAAAAAGCTGGAGCAACTCAGCGGGACAGGCAGCTTCTCTCCAGAGATGTTGCATGGCCCGCTGAGTTACTCCAGTTTTTTGTGTCTATCTTCAGTTTAAACCAGCATCTGCAGTTCCTTCCAATACATATACCTGAATATTAAACATTGGTGCATCTTGGATAAATTTGGCCAAAGGGCCTGCTTCCATGCTGCATTACTCTACAATTCTTTTCTTATTAGTTCAGCATAACACAGACCCACCTTTCTTATTTTTAAAATAATATATAAATTGGCTGTTTTCCAATGGGTGATAAAACCACAGGAACAAACTTGCACAATTCATGAAGAAGTAGCACTGATTGATTAATTGGTGAGGTTGACCAGATCGAATAAAGCACTGACTATTAATGCTGCACGCTAGAGCACTCGATAAAATCCGTAACCTTTTTCCAAATGATCCTCTCTGTAAATAATCATTAAAGCTGCAAGTTAAATGAGGAATTAGTTTCTTTACTAAGCAAGAGAGCTGAGAGTGCTTTATTTACAAACAGGGCAATTTTTAAATTGGTGTTGAATATGCGACCGAGCGAGGAAAGCTCAAGGAGAGTTGAACAGCAGTGGGTGGACTTCTCAACATTAAAGGCTGGGAGGAATCACTGACCAACTGAAGATCAGGTGTGTCAGCATGTTTCAGATTCATTAAAACCTCTAGCTTCATAGACACAAGCTGTGGATGTTCTATACTTGCCGAGCCATATCTACTGCTTGTGGTGATAAATGGAGATGACAATGGTCATTAATTGTCCCTAAACATCCCACCCGCCGAACATCCCTAGTAAGCTCGGATAATAGGATTGATGTGAAGGCAGGAACTGCAGATGTTGGTTTACACCAAAGATAGACACAAAATGCTGGAGTAACTCAGCAGGTCAGGCAGCATCTATGGAAAAAATGAACAGGTGATGTTTCGGGTCTGGACCCTTTTTTAGACTGTCTAAGTCACCTATTCCATTTTCGCCAGCGATGCAGTCTGCACGCTGAGTTACTCCAGCATTTTGTGCCAAGCCTTGGATAATAGGATTGATGTGTTTGATTTTCCTTTCCTTCTATCTCGACATCTATTTATCCTTTTCACTTTCTTTTTTTCTGTCCACTATTCTTATTTTATATTCACGTTTCTCTAACACGCAGCAGGTGGCGATGATGCCTCACAACGCCAGTAACCCGGGTTCGATCCTGACTGTGGGTGCTGTCTGTGTGGAGCTTGCACGTTCTCCCTGTGAACGCATGGGTTTGTGTTCTCCAGAGATACTGCCTCACCCGCTGAGTTACTCCAGCACACTGTTTTTTTTAATATGGTGTTGGCTTATTATAGTTACATGTTCTGGGATATAGTGAAACATTTTTGTTTTGCCTGCTACCCAGGCAGATCATACTATACATGAGTACATCAGGTAGTACAAAAGCGAAAATAAACAGAGTTCAGAATTTGGTGTAATAGGTACTGAGAAAGAGATGATTAAAAAAACATGAGCGGCAATGGGGTAGATTGTAGATCAAGAATTTTTTTCTTAGCATATGAGTGGTTTGTTCAAGTGTATAATAACAATGGGGAAGAAACTATCCTTGAAAGTGGTAGCATGTGGTCCTTGCTTATCTTGGCTGTTTTCACAAGGCACGTGAAGTTGATGGAGGGAAGGAGTCTAACCTGTGTGGTGGACTGGGCTACATTCAAAACCTGGAGCGACACGGTGGCACAGCAGCGTAGTTGCTGTCTTGCAGCGTCTCAGGCACGGGTGCAATCCTGCCTAAGGGTGCTGTCTGTACGGGGTTTGTACGTTCTCCCTGTAAACACATGGATTTTCCCCGGGTTCCTTCCACACTCCAAGGCGCATATGTTTGTAGGTTAATTGGTTTTGGTATACCAAATTGATTGTAAATTGTCCCCAGTGTGTGGGATAGTGTTAGTGTACAGGGTGATCGCTGATTGGTGTGGACTCGGTGGGCTGAAGGGCATGTTTCTGCACTGTATATCTAAGCTAAACTAAACTTTCTGCCAAATTTGATGTAAATTGTGCGTTAAGGCTGTGCTCTAAGAAGAGAGCGATGTCAGTAATTAGGAATTTTCTGTTCTACTGAATATTTATGAAATAAAATGTAGTAGATTTTTTTTATAAGAACAGAACTTTAAAGGTAGCAGTGCTTGAAAATCAGTGGTGTGATCTCACTGATACTGAAATATGATGTTATTATTGATCACTCTAACACGTTGGAATGCCTAGATAATTGCACAGTCTAATGAGGTTTTTTTATTTGTTATCAGGGCCTGGGTGTCTTGGGCTATTTGTAGATGGTTGTCCCTCTAAACTCTCTCAAGGTACTTGACAATAGAACATAGAACATTGCAACATGAGAGCAAACCCTTTGGCCCACAAGGTGCATGCCGAACATGATGCCAAATTTAACTAATCGCCACTGCTTTTCCTGATCCATATCCTTCTATTCCCTCCATATCCATGTCCATATCTAAACGTCTCTTAAACGCCACTATCATCTGCTTCCACCACCACTCCCGGCAGCTCTTTCCGGGCACCTACCACCCTCTGTATAAAATATTTGTCCCGCATATCTCCTTTAAACTTTGCCCCTCTCACCTTAAAGCTGTGCCCTCGTGTTTATGACATTTCTACCCTGGGAAAAAGATTCCGGCTGTCAAGTCAAGTCAAGTCAAGTTTATTCGTCACACACAAATACGGGATGTGCAGTGAAATTAAAAGTGGCAGTGCCTGCAGGCTTTGTGCAAAAAACAAACAAACAAACAACCAACAAACTACAAACAGAATCACATGTTCGTTTTCATATTAAGTATTTTGGGTGGTATTGTGGTACAGTAAGTTAGTAGAGTTTGTCCCTGGTGAGATAGGAGCTTATGGTCCGATTGGACCATAAGCTGGAACAGTCTGTTGCAGGGGTGGAAGGGGTCTCCCATGATCTTATTGGCTCTGCAGTTGCACCTCCTGATGTATAGTTCCTGCAGAGGGGCGAGAGAGAGAAGTTCCCATAGTGAGTTCAGCCGAACGCACTACTCTCTGCAGAGCCTTCTTGTCCTGGGCAGAGCAATTCCCAAACCAGATTGTAATATTTCCGGACAAGATGCTTTCCACAGCCGCAGAGTAGAAGCACTGGAGGATCCTCGGAGACACTCTGAATTTCCTCAATTGCCTGAGGTGGTAAAGGCGCTGCCTTGCCTTACTCACGAGTGCTGCAGCGTGCGATGTCCATGTCATATCCTCAGAGATGTGGACTCCCAGGTATTTAAAACAGCTCACCCTATCCACAGTATCCCCATTTATCCTCAATGGTGTGTACGTCCTCGGATGATGTGCCCTCCTAAAGTCCACGATCAGCTCCTTCGTTTTTTTGATGTTCAAGAGGAGGCTGTTGTCCTGACACCAGAATGCCAGATCAGCCACCTCCTCCCGGTAGGCCTTCTCATCATTGTCTGAGATCAGGCCCACCACCACGGTGTCATCAGCAAACTTGATAATCGAGTTGGAGCTGAACCTAGCCACACAGTCATGTGTGTACAGGGAGTACAATAGGGGGCTGAGGACGCAACCCTGGGGGATCCTGTGCTCAGGGTGAGGGACTTCGATGTATTCCCTCCCATATTGACTACCTGGGGCCTGGCGGTGAGAAAGTCCAGGACCCAGGCACACAGGTGGGTGTTGAGCCCTCAATCCAGTAGCTTCGTGGCCAGTCTGGTGAGGACTATCGTGTTGAAGGCTGAACTGAAGTCTATGAACAGCATCCTCACGTAACCCCCCTTCTGGCTTTCAAGATGAGAGACAGTGGTGTGCAAAACCTGGGAGACACCATCGTCCGTGGATCTGTTTGGACGGTATGCAAATTGTAACAGGTCCATGTTGCGAGGGAGGAAGGCGCAGATGTGTTTCTTCACCAGCCTCTCAAAGCATTTCATGACTACCGAGGTGAGGGCCACCGGACGGTAGTCATTCAGACAGGCTGGGGAGGCATTCTTTGGTACAGGTACAATGGTGGATTTTTTTGAAGCAGGCAGGGACTATGTACTTGTCCAGGGAGAGGTTGAATATTGTAGTGAGCACCAGAGCTAGCTGCGTAGCACAGGATCTATAGTACTCGCCCCGAGATGCCATCGGGGCCTGCAGCTTTCCTCGTGTTCACCCATGTCAGAGCCCTCCTATATATGGTTTTCATAATTTAAAAAACATCCATCAAGTCTCCCCTCAGCCTCTGACACTCCAGAGAAAAGAGTCCAAGTTTGTCCAACCATGAACAAACAAAGCTTGTCCAACCCCTATCCTCGATCACAGAACTTTAGGGTACTATTGAGGGTAGAGGAGGTGAGTTTGCAGACCATTCTCAGCCACCAACTTTCCCTTTCACCTTCCACCGCTGTCATCTTGGCAGAAGCCACAGAAGCTTGAAAGCATGCACCACCAGACTCAGGAACAGCTTCTACAATGTCAGGCTTCTGAACGGTCCTTCCATATGCTAGGGTACTGTCCGATTCACCTCTACCCCATTGAGAACATTGGACTTTGTCTCTGGAATTGATACACTGCAATTGATACGCTACATTCTGCACTCTATCTCTTCCCCTTTGCACTACCTGTTGCATTTGAGTTTGACTTGATTGTATTCTTTTCATTAGACTCTAGACTTTAGAGATATATTGTAGAAACAGGCCCTCCAGCCGACTGAGTTCGTGCCAACCAGGAATCACCCCATACACTAGCACTATCCTACACACTAGGGACAATTTGCAATTTTAAATAAGCTAATTAACATACTAACCTGCACATCTTTGGAATGTGGGAGAAAACCTGAGCAACCGGAGAAAACCCACTCGGTCACAGGGAGAACGTACAAACTCCGTAAAAACAGCACCCGTCGTCAGGATTGGTCTCTAATGCTGTAAGGCAGCAGCTCTCCTGCTCCACCACTGTGCCTCTGTTTGTAATGCACGCAAAGCAAAGCTTTTCACTGCACCTTGGTACATGTGACAATAACAAACTTATTACCATGAGGAGTTGAGAATACGGAGTTAAGATTAGCCATGAACTTATTGATGGTTCAGGGAGTAGAGTGCTCTATGCTTGCATTTTTGGAATATTCATCCACTATTTCTATACAGGGTAGGACTCCTTCCTTAGAAACAATGAAGTGCAGATGCTGGTTTACTAAGGAGAGACACAAAATCCTGGGGTAACGGTGGCACAGTGGTAGAGTTACTGCCCTACCGTGCCAGAAACCGGGGTTCGATCCTGACTATGGGTGGTGCCTGTGTGGTGTTAGCAAATTCTCCCTGTAACCGTGTGGGTCTGCTCCAGGTTTCCCGTTTTCCTCACAGATCCCAAAGATGTGCGGAGTTTGTGAATTTGCCCTGTGACCTGCGTGGGTGCTCTGGTTTCCACCCAGATCTCAAAGATGTGTGGCTTTGGAGGTTAACTCTCTTCTGCATATCATTTCTAACTTATAGGACAGAACTAGTTTATGGGTGATTATTGATCGATGGGCTGAGACCCGTTTCCACGCTGTATTTCTGAACTAATCTAAACTAAACTCAGTTGGGGCAGGCAGCATCCCTGGAAAACGTGGTAATAGGTGCTTTTCTGTCCGTCTGTGTCTTCCTCAAGACCACAAGACTTACCAAACAAGAAGGCATGACTGATTAATGAACACAGCTGAAAACTATTAGCTAAAAGCTCTCTGTGTTTGGAGTCAGACATCGTAGAATTCTCCTCATGTTTAATTCAACAAAGTGGAAAATACGCTTTGAGCTAATGAGGGCCAAGTTTGGTGGAAATCCTCTCGAGTCTTGCCCTGGTCATTTTTCCGAGCCACATGAGTCCTTCACCAGCAGATTGCGGATTAATAACTTCAGCACTTCCAACTCTCAGCACTCAATTAACCTCCTCACCACGGGTACCGATCTGTGTGATGGAAGGACCAAAAATGGGTGAGGAAGCTCGAGGTGGACAATCCTTTAGACTTTAGAGATACAGTTGGAAACATGCCCTTCTGTCCACCTGGTCCGTGCTGACCAACATGCCCCATTTACATTAGTCCCACCTGCCTGCCCACCCGATACACTAGCAGTATCCTACACACCAGGAACAATTTACAATTTTTAAATCCAAATCAATTAACCTACAAACATGTACATCTTTGTCATGTCGGAGTTAACCAGAACACCTGGAGAAAACTCAGAGAGAACATACGAACTCCTTAGTCCAAGCACCCTTAGTCAGAATCGAACCCATGTCTCTGGCTCTGCAAGGCATAATCTCTACCACTGCGCCTCTGTGCCACCCTTTATCCACAAGATCTCACTATCCACTTTTATGTCAATCTCCAAGTTTTTTTTTCAATTAATATAGGTCTACCTCCATTTCTTAAATTAAAATAGAGAACTTCATTACAGGAATACTTTTCAAAGGGGGAAATTCCTATCAAAATTTCCTATGAACAGTTTTATCCGTTGACTGAAATCTAGTGCTCAGTGTTTTTCACAGTTGAACCACACACTAGGAGGCTGTGACATTACCTACCCCTTCATTGACAAATACAACAATGTAAAACTGGACACAAAGTGCTGGAGTAACTCAGCGGGCCAGGCAACATGTCTGGAGAAAGACAGAAAATTGCTGGAGTAACTCAGCAGGACAGGCAGCATCACTAGAATGAATGGGTAATGTTTCAGGTCGAGACCCTTCTTCGGACTGAGCGTCTCTGGAGAACGAGGATTGGCGGTGTTTCGATCAGGTCCCTTCTTCAGACCCGACCTGAAATGTCACCAAATTCTCCAGAGATGCTGCCTGCCCCGCTGAGTTACTCCAGCACGTTGTGTCCTTTTTTGTAAACCAACATTTACAATTCCTTGTTCCCACAATGTAAGACTAGGCCCTTGGTCACTATTAGGGAAGTACCACACTCAATAGAATAACCTTCAGTATTTTTCAAATGGGGGATACTTTGGCTAAAATAAATGCAGCTAAAGTAGGAAAGCATAAACTAGCTGGAAAGAATGCAGACGATTTGCTGGGATGTCGACAGGACCTGAGGGTGCTGAGCTAAAAGGAGAGGTTGGGCATGTTAGGACTTTATTCCTTGGAGCGCAGGAGATGGTAGCTTACAACCCAATGATATGAGCACAGAATTATCCCCTATAATCAGTCTGAAGAAGGGTCCAGACTAGAAATGTCATCTATCCATATTCTCCAGAGATGTGGCATGACCTGCTGAGTTACTCCAGCACTTTGTGGGGTTTTTTTGATTGGCTTCAGATATGTTTCAGGTTAAAGGTATGGTGTTATAATAGATTTTTACTATGATATTGACCTGCCTATACTGCAGAATAGTTTCCACTGCATGAGCTTCTGCAGGGATTGCTTTATTTATTGACTTTCTATGACTATCAAAGCCATTAAGTGGGAATAATCATGTGATGGTAAATTCAAACACCATCATGATCGATGGGAGATTTAATTGGTCATTTTATATTAACAGGGAATAAAGATAATTTCCTGGTATCAGAAATGATATCTATAAAGTGATAGAGATGATGACAAAATCCAATCTGACACAATGGCAGAGTCATTAGACCTGCTGCCTCACAGCACTGGAGATCTGGTTTGGATTCTGACCTCAGGTTCTTTGAGCGTGGAGTTTATGTGTTTTCCCTGCGACCACATGGTTTTCCTTTGTGAAAATCATTCGTTTCCTCCCATATCCCAAAGATGGGCCTGTCCTATGGAGCTCCCTGTGGCCGCAAGGGTTTCCACCAGGTACTCCAATTTCGTCCCACATTCCAAAGACGTGCATGTTTGATGCTTAATTGCCCCCCTGTAAATTGCCCTTAGTGTGCAGGGAGCGGATGTGAAAGTGGGATAGCATAGCACTAGTGTGAACGGGTGATTGAACGGGTGACTGGACGTAGACGCGGCGGGCTGAAGGGCCTGTTTCCATGCTGTATCCCTAAATTAAAACTAAACATGCAGGTCGGTAGGTTAACCACCCACTGTAAAGTATATGTAGTGGTAAAGAAGGCATGTGGTATCCTTGCCTTAATTGGTTAGGGCATTGAGTATAAGAATTAGGAAGTCATGATGCAGTTATATAAGTTATGGAGGCCCCTGGGTTTTTTTGCACAGTGTTGAGTGCCTGGAGCGAGCTGCCAGGGCTAACGGTGGAGGCAGATATGATAGTGGCATTTAAGAGGCTTTTAGATAGGCACATGGATAAGCAGGGAATGGAGGGATATGGATTATGCACAAGCAGATGAGGTTCCTTTATCTTGGCATCTAGTTATTTATATATATATATAAACAAATAAACCATAATAGTGCAAAGACAAAAACAATGCCCCCAATAGTCGTACGTGGTTGCTCCTGAACCTGGGCATTACGGTTTTCAGGCTCCTGTACCTTCTTCGCAATGGCCGGAATGAAATAAGTGTGAGGAGTACACAGCAGGATTCGTTATTAATGAAGAGAAATGAGTGCCGCTATTGGTTGTGGTGGAGTCGAGCAAGTGCAGCCTGGGATCGATTGATTCCTAAAATTTGTCAACCAGGGTTAATCCATTAAAAATTGCCTGGGGATTAACACTAAGGTTTCCTGACCTGTTTTGCTCAGGTCCCTGTCTGCAGTGGCAGGTTGAGCCACTAGTGGGAGCAGAATCCATCACTTCCCGTTTAGGACACTGTACCATTGTCACACTGAGTGACACACACACAAAATGCTGGAGTAAGTCATTGGGTCAGCCATCTTCTCTGGAGAAAAGAAATAGGTGACATTTCGGGACCCTTCATCAGGCCATTCTTTTTCTACAGAGATGCTGCCTGACCCGCTGAGTTACTCCAGCATTTTGTGTCCATCGTTGATGTGTTGAAGGTCAGTTACTGATTCATTCCCATTGCTCAATTTACCACTTTCTAAACTGGCAGCGAGAATAGCACTAGTGTACGGGGATCCCTCTTCGGTGCGGACCCGGTGGGCTGAAGGGCCTGTTTCAGGCTGTATCCCTAAATTAAACTAAACTAATCTGCTGCAATGTCGCCAGGTTCAGCATGTCAGCAGGTCCCAAAGCAACTTGACAGATACCGGAGAATGTCTGATGGTTGTCGTGCTTGGCTGATGTGTGGCAGGCAGAATTTGTGTCGCACAAGTGCCAGATAATGACCAACTTGAACAGCAGGATATTTATTCAGTGTAAGTTATCAGGATAGTTATCTTTGGTGTAAAGCAGCATCTGCACTTCCTTCTTACAGACACACACACACGTGTGTGCTACACATGCAAAAATACATGCACAGATATAACACAGACACACTCATAAATACACACAAACAGGCAGCGACAAACGCGCACACACACACACACACACACACACACGTGCAAACATGTACAAATACATATACCAGTGGCTCACAATCATAGCCAAAAAATTATCAATCATATACAGCCCATATTTTAAGATAGGCTGATAAATGAATGGATAATTCTGTCAAAATGATTTGAGTTTTCAAAACATTTTATGTTGGCTTTGCAATTAATTCATCACAAAATCTAAGCATTAAATAAAAATAAATTAAATCATTGGAAGCAAAACAAAGCGTGAAATAAAGAATGTTGGACCTCCTCACAACCCGGTTTCAAACTGTAGATGCCCATTCTAGCGCTGCTGGAAGTTGGTAATCAGCAACCACACACACGCACATGTACATACACACAAACACATAGGCACACAGACACGCACATATGCATACACACAAACACATACACACACACACACACACACACACACACAAACACACACACACACACACACACACACACACACACACACACACACACACACACACACACACACACACACACACACACACACACACACACACACACACACACACACACACACACACACACACACACACACACACACACACACAAACACTTAGGCACACACACACAAATACATATACACACAAATGCACACATACACATACATGCATACACAGGCACACATACATACACACATGCACACACAGGCGCACACACACATGAACATAAACACATGCACATGCATACAGACACAAACACATACACACAAACGCAACCACACATACGCACGTGTGTGCGCAAAATCATACACGCCAATATGATGGAACAGGCAGTGACACACATACACCACACAAACTGGGAAAGAAAGGCAGAGATAAACACAGAATCATGCAGCAACAAGCACACAAGTGCACAAACACATGCAGAGCCAGATTACTGTTGTCTGTGACACGCCATAGAAACGCCTCACAGGGTAACAACTCTACTGCCAGGACAATTGTCTTCACGGTGTCAACAATAGAAACTGGCATGGTTTAAGAAAGACTAAAGCATTAAACTTTACAAATCTGGCAGAAATTGTAGCTGGGGTTGAAAAGAAAGGCAATTGAATTTTAAGCAGAATTCAATCTCCACCATGTCAGCTTTCATTGAGGAACATTAGTGATGAGCACATGTTGTTTCAAGTGCTACGCGCCTTGGAAGCAAATAACCTTCAAGATTAATTGTATAATGAGTTGTGCACTGGAGAAGCAATTCATACTAAGGTGGGCACCATTGATGCATAAGATAACAGCCTGTAGAATTTATGCAATAGGAATAAGTAAGGAGAATTCTTCTCATTGTCCGGGAAAGATAATTCAGAATAGTTGAATTCTGGTGGGACCTGTTTTGCAGAAGTTAACCATCAAGGTTATAATTCATCTTGAGTTCAATACAATAAGGTTGTTGAGGTATGAATATTAGGGGAGGGGGAATTGTGTATGAATATTTTGGGATTAAGATGGTATTTATGATTATGAAGAAATCTTAAGAAGAAGGAATCAAGAACCAGAGGACATAGTTTTAAGGAATCAAGAACAAGAGGACATTGGTTTAAACAATCGAGAACAAAAGGACGTAGATTTAAGAAATTGAGAACCAGAGTCCACAGATTTAAGGAATCATGAACTAGAAACATAGGTTTAAGGTGAGGGGAGAAAGATTTAAAGTTACATGAGGGGTAACTTTTTCTCAAAGAATACGAACAATACAATCTAAAAGGCATGCCACACAGGTTATTTATTCTACAGCCAAGTCCAGCACTGAGACTTTCAAGTCTGCTCAATAATACAACTCTTCACAGAGAGAAGGAAAGAGGGCTCTGTAGCTTTGCGGATGAGCCTGTTGGCATGTATGATTTGGCAACACTCTGAACGCACCAGGGAAAACCTACTGTTCTCCTTTGCAAACCCTTATATCTGGAAACCTACCAATTTGTAGAAGACTTGGTAGGAATTTTGAGCTCCTTTTGCTATCTATAAAAGGCCACAGGGAAACAGTAAATTAATGTGTTGAGGTGCAAGTGGGCAGTACAGTAGAATAGCAGGGAGTGCGGTTGAATCTTGACCTCCAGGGCTATCTGTATGGAGTTTGCATGTACTCCTCCAACTACTAAGATTTCATCCCACACCCCACAGATGTTTAGTTTAGTTTAGAGATACAGCATGGAAACAGGCCCTTTGGCCCACCAAGTCTACACTAACCAGCATTCATCCCATAATCTAACACTATTCTACACACTAGGCATAGTTTACAATTAGTTACCGAGCCAATTAATCTACAAACCTGTACGTCTTTGGAATGTTGGAGAAAATCGGATCACCCGGAGAAAACTCATGTGCTCACGGGGAGAACGTAAAAAATGATCGTTGGTCAGCACAGATTTGGTGGGCCAGCATCATTCAGACAAGCCTTTGCTGCATCCTCTCCAAAGCATTCACATCTTTCCTGTAATGGGGTGACCAGAACTGCACGCATTACTCCAAATGCGGCCAAACCAAAGCTTTGTAGAACAGCTTCATATCTTCCTGACTATCATACTCAATGCCCTAACAAAGGGGTTAAAAGGAGCAGGGGGGGCCTTGGTTTGCCTTTAATGAAAAAAAAACGTTGAGAAAGGCTGCTCTAGCATCACAGTGAACATGACAGCAGTTTCAAGCAATATTGTCAGCCTTCTGTACATCATTTGTATTAATTACTTAATCCTCTCTGCTTACGGCGTTGAAAGCCGCAGTGATTGCAGTGAATTGGAGGATTAATTAAAAGTCTTTTAACGATGTTAACCTGGTAAGTATGTGCTACGTGTCTCTGTACTACTGCGCAAAATGACATTGTCAAAGAAACCAGTGAGATAAAACTAAGCAAGAATTCACATTGGTAGAGTTTCTGCCTTACAGTCCCAGAGACCCGGGTTCAATCCTGACTGCGGGTGCTGTCTGCATGGAGTTTGCACCTTCTCCCTGTGACATGCTGCAGTTTCCTCCCACACTCTAAAGATGTGCAGGTTTGTAGGTTTGTAGGTTTGTAGGGGCGGGTGAGAAGGGTGGGATAGTGGGAGAAATGGGTGTGGACCAGGGTTAATAGTTAGTCTGGTCCCGACCCAAAGCATCACCTATCCATTTACTCTAGTGATGCTAGAAACAAGGAACGCACAGTGCTGGAATAACCCAACGGGTCAGGCAGCATCTCTGAAGAATGTGGATAGGCAATGTTTCGGGTCGGGACCCTTCTTCTGACCGGTCCAAAAACATCACCTATCCATAGAGTCATAGAGTCATAGAGCGTGGACGGTCTGAGATGTATGGAGTCTGAAGATGGGTCCTGACCTGAAACGACACCCATCATTTTTCTCCAGAGATTCTGCCTAATCCACTGAGTTACTCCAGCACTTTGTGGGTTTTTTTTGTTGTAAATCAGCATCTGCAGTTCCTTGTGTCTGCGTAACAGCTATGCTGCTGTTCAAGTTGGTCATTACCTGGCACTTGTACAACACAGATTCTACAATGAGAGCCATCGGAACTTCTCCTGTATCTGCCAAGTTGCTTTGGGACTTGCTGACATGCTGAAACTCATGACATAGGAGCAGATTAGTTTAGTTTAGTTTAGTTTAGAGATACAGTGTGGAAACAGGCCTTTCAGCCCACCGAGTCCGTGCCAACCAGTGATCACTGGTTCACTGGGTCTATCTTACCTGTCACAGTTTAGAAAGTGGTGAATTGAACAATGGGAATGAGTCTGTATCTGACCTATCAAAGATAAACAAAACATGGTGGAGTAACTCAGCGGGACAGACAGCATCTCTGGAGAGAAGGAATGGGTGACGTTTCGGGTCAAGACCCTTCTTCAGACTGAGAGTCAGGGGAGAGGGAAACAAGACTAGTTGGACTTGGCAGTATCATCTCCCATGGAAAAAAAACAGTTATATTAAGTTTAGTTTATTTGTCACGTGTACTGAGGTACAGTGAAAAGCTTTTGTTGCATGCTAACCAGTCAGTGGAAAGACTGTACCTGATTACAATCGAACCAACCACAGTGTACAGATACACGATAAAGGGAAAAATGTGAATAATGTTTAGTGCAAGATAAAGTCCGATCAAATATATTCCGAGGGACTCCAATGAGGGAGATGGTTGCTCAGGACCACTCTCTAATTGTTGAGGGGATGGTTCAGTGGCCTAATAACAGCTGGCAAAAAAACTGTCCCTGAATCTAGAGGTATGCGCTTTCACATTTCTGTACTTCTTGCTTGATGGGAGAGGGGAGAAGAGGGATTGACCAGGAGGAGACTCTTCCTCGATCATGCTGGTAGCCTCACCGAAACAGTGTGGTGTAAATTGAATTAATGGGTTGCATCCATAATTCTCTAATTCACGTGTTCCCAGCATTTTTCATCCTGTTTACCCCTGGCAACTTTAAAGGCACATAACAATGTTATGTCAGTTATTTATGAACAACTAATGAATAACAGATACAGGTATACCAGAACCAAACACAGTCAGTCAGCCAAAAAAGATACTAACAAATCCAGAATAAACAAATCTCTGGGTAGGCGAAATTTACCACAGGTTGGGAACCCTTACTCTAATTTTAATTTAGTTTAGTTTAATTTAGTTTAGTTTAGAGATACAATGTGGGAACAGGCCATTCGGCCCACCTGCACGCCAACCAGTAATCACCCATACACGAGTTCTATCCTACTCACATTGGACAATTTACAGAAGCCAATTAACCTACAAACTCACACGCCTTGGAATATGGGAGGAAACCGGAGCACCCAGAGAAAACCCAGGCAGTCACAGGGAGAACATACAATCTATGTACAGACAGCACCCATAGTTAAGATCATACCTGGGTCTCTGGGTCTCTACGGCTGCAAAACTGTGCTGCCCCTCGATTCAGATTCTGATGATCAAAGGAGAAAGAGAAATATGACATTAATGCTCCTGATTCAAAACTTCAGTGTGAATCACATGGAAGAAAATGAAAGACATAAATTAATTTTGAACACACCTTTCAATCTCAGTATATGCCAGAGAGTTTTGCAGGCAATAGTGCCACTTTTGAAGAGCAATCAATTGAGGAAATAAATGCTTAAGTTACGGAGCCTTTGCATTCTTTGAGTGGCTGAGATGTCGGTAATGAGCAGATCCGAACCAGATACCACCTGAGAATTATATCCTTATGCTGTGTTCTAATTAGGGCTCAGTCCATTGCACAAAGCCACCTCATTGGCGACTGGAATCTAATACAGTACCACTGAGAGTTCGTACAGTAAGTCGATGGTTCTAATGGAGTTTAATTCAAAAGGATGTAATTAGCAAGTGTTGATTGGTATAATTATAGAAAGAGCTGTTGAACATCTGTACATATGGTAAGATCTAAAAATAAATAATACATTTTGCCGTGCAGAAAAAAAACATCCTGCTGATTTATTATATACTGAGCATGTTGAATGTCATCTTCAGAGTGTGAGATGTAAAGTATTCTCATTGCAAATCCATATATTGTTGTATGTTGTTGCTTCACTTGGTGGGAAAGGTCTTGTTCAGCACTGGCCAACCCTTCTTGTGACAAGACGTGGCTGCTCAGATAATGGGTGGCACGGTGGCGTAGCGGTAGAGTTGCAGCCTTATAGCGCCTGAGACACAGGTTCTATCCTGACCTTGGGTGTTGTCTGTACAGAGATTGTACTTTCTGCCTGTTACCACATGGGTTTCCTCCAGATGCTCAGGTTTCCTCCCACACTCCAAAGATGTGCAGGTTTGCAGGTTAATTGGCTTCTGTAAATTGTCCTTCATGTGTATGTATAGAACTAGTGGACATGTGATCGCAGGTCGGCATGGACTCAGTGGGTCGAAGGGCCTGTTTCCACACTGTTTCTCTAAATAAAACAAAACTAAATTGCAGTAAGTTAAGTTCTAATTCAGAGATCAACAGGTTAGTTTTAGGTTTAGTTTAGTAGTGTGGAAACAAACATTTTGGCTCATCAAGTTCGCGCTAACCAACGATCATCCATACACTATTTCTAATCTACACGCCAGGGATAAATTATAGACGCCAAGAGTGGTAAGGGTGTTATGTGTAAAGATAGGTGTGAACACTACTAAGTGTGACACTACGAAAGTGATAAAGAGTTTTTACTTGTTTTTGCTTTGTTTAGATTTCAGAGATAAAGCGTGGAAACAGGCCCTTTGGCTCACTGAGTCCGTGCTGACCAGCGATCACCCTGTATGTTAGCTCCATCCTACATACTAGGGACAATGTACAATTTTTACTAATGCCAATGAATCTACAAACCCATATGTCTTTGGAGTGTGGGAGGAAATCTGCAGCACCCAGAGGAAACCCACACGGTCACAGGGAGAACGTGCAAACTCCAGAAAGACATCTTCCAAGGTCAGGATCGAACTTGGGTCTCTGGAGCCATGTGGTAGCATCTACATTCATTCCATTTCCATATTCTTCAACGCCTTACTCATTGAAGTGTCGATTCTTCTCTGAGGTAAAATAAGCAAGGTCTCCCTGGGATATACTCCAATCTTTATCAATACAGGTCCAACTGCCGATTTTCCAGCAACTGATTGTCCGCACCTCCTTTAATCCGGACAAAATCACTTGAAATCTCCTCTGGAAGTTCCCCCGAGAATGTGACGCCTCGTCAGGGTGAGACGGTCGAGAAGGCACTTCTCAGGCTGATCATTGGTCATTGGGACTTCTGCGGCCAATCAGCGGGTCAAATTTGCTCCCTGCGGCCAGGGCTCTAGAACTCCTTCCCAGCTGGAGCCGGCAGATCCGTTCCCATAGCCGACTTCCGAGGCCCGACATTGCGGGTCAGTATCTCGGCCCCTCGGCGCAGGGGCGGAAAACCCGGGGGTCCAGGGAGGACATGTCCCCCCCATGTTTGGAGAGGTGGGGGACATCCTCCCAAGTTTTAGTCATCCGGATTTTAAAATCTCCGATTGGACAAGAGAGACGTCGGTCAGCAGGCAATGGGGGTGGGACATGTTGATTTAGCGCGATGATTGGAGGAGGGAGACGTGGTACAGACCTGCGCCTCATCCGCAGCCAGGATCGATCCCGGCCGGATCTCCGGCGCTGCCACCCGAGTTCCCACCCCCCCCTCCCCAACGGGTAGCCAGAGAGATCGGGAGTCAGACACGAGCTGTGCCCCCAGGCCCACAGCCAGCGCAGAGAAGCAGCGCTAAACCCAGCTCAACTCTGCCCGTCCCGCCAGGTTAACCTGCCTGGGCTTGCGGGAAATATGGCCAGCACGGAGAAGCAACGCTGGTGTCCCGTCGATCCAGTCAGGGCTGTAGGTTAACCCGGCGAGACAGGCAGAGTTGGGCTGCATTTAGCGCTGGATTGAGCCTCCGAAGCCTCACGCATGTGTGTGTGAGTGTGCGCATGCACGCGCGGCCGCCAAAAAATTGTTTCCCCCCCGTCCCCCGGTCCCCTCCATATTTTGATAGCGAGTTCCGTGCCTGCCTCGGCGGACCGTTTCAGTATTGTTGGACACCTCTCGGAGGCCGTGACTTCTGTTGGCCCGGCAAAATGGATAAACCAGAAATGGAACCAAGGGTGCCGGAAAATCGGTGGTCGACCTGTACTTATTCTTTACCAAGAAAGATCCCTTCGCCTTATCACATGGCTGATAGATTCTATGGCAAAATCCAAAAAACAAAAGTCTGAAAGTAAATGCATCTTGCAGCTGACACAAATTGAAGAAGACAAGGTCACAGAAGGTCACAGAGACTGAGTGAGTAATAGCAATTCCTGCCACTAAGATACTTGTAGGAGCCAGTAAAAATGCAAGGGTTTTATCTTTAATTCTTAATAGATCTCATTTTCACAACTCTACCGACAGCAGATTGAACAGGAGATAAATGTTTGTGAGGAGCTTGAAATGTCAAGCAGCGCTTTAGTAGTAATACCTTGATGTCAAAAGCTACTCGAATAATTTACAGATTTAAGTAACAATTTGGAGGGATATTCCGATGTAGTCAGAGGAAGCAGGGTGGTAGAAACTAGGAATTGCAGATGCTGGTTTATACCAAAGATAAACACAAAGTGCTGGAATAACTCAGCGGATCAGGTAGCATCTCTGGAGAAAAAGGATCAGTGGCATTTCAGGTCAGGACATTTCATCAGACTTTAATTTTAATAGAGAAGATGGACAGGTCTGAAGAAGGGACTCGACCCGAAACGTCACCCATTCCTTCCATCCATGCTACACACCAATTCTATCACCCAAGGCTAGACAGGCTAGACAGGGGGGATCTTATAGAAACATATAAAATTATAAAAGGACTGGACAAGCTAGATGCAGGAAAAATGGCCCCAATGTTGGGCGAGTCCAGAACCAGGGGCCACAGTCTTAGAATAAAGGGGAGGCCATTTAAGACTGAGGTGAGAAAAAACGTTTTCACCCAGAGAGTTGTGAATTTGTGGAATTCCCTGTCACAGAGGGCAGTGGAGGCCAAATCACTGGATGGATTTACGAGAGAGTTAGAGCTCTAGGGGCTAGTGGAATCAAGGGATATGGGGAGAAGGCCGGCACGGGTTATTGATTGCGGACGATCAGCCATGATCGCAATGAATGGCGGTTCTGGCTCGAAGGGCCGAATGGCCTCCTCCTGCACCTATTTTCTATGTTTCTATGTTTCTAAAATGCTGAATTACTCAGTAAGTCAGGCACCATCTCTGGCAAAAAGGAATAGATAACATGGACAATCTGAAGAATGGCCCCAACCCAAAACGTCACCTATTCCTTTTCTTCAGTGATGCTGCCTGACCCTTTGAGTTACTGCAGCATTGTCTATCTTCAGTGTAGACCAGTGTCTGCAGTTCCTTCCTACACATTTAATTTTAATAGGACTGATTTCCCGAATCATCCATTGAATATGGCAAGTGACAAGGCTGGTAATTATTGGCGATTCTCGCTGTCCTTGTTCAACCATTTGGCTCCAGGCTCTCCTTTCCAGTGTTGACTTTGTGGAGTTTGTATGTTCTCCCTAAAGCTATATTGGTAATAAAGTCCGGGGTAGTTAATGGGAATGTGGGTAGCGTAGAATGTGGGTAAAATTCATGGGAGCTAGCATAGACTCATTCGACTGAATGGTCCACTTACTATGTTGGAAGTTAATGCGGAATTTGCAAAGGGCAATTAACAGACAGCGGCAATGACAATTCAGGGACAGGAGTTACACAAAAGCCTGTATGGTTCCAATGACTGATTTACCTTCACATTAGTCATCCAGCGTTCCCTTTGGTTCACGGTTAACACAACAATATATCTAACAAACTAAATGTAAATTCTGAAGCTGTCTTGATGGCATTGAATCTTGTGTCCTTGAATGAGAATTGAAGTCTTTACTTTACACTTTAGAGATGTAGTGCAGAAACAGGCCTTTCAGCCCAAAGAGTCAACGCTGACCAGCCATCACCCTGCACACTACCATAATCCTACACACCAGGAACTATTTACAATTTTGCCAAAGCCAATTAACCTACAAATCTGCAGGTCTTTGGAGTGTTGGAGGAAACCACAGCACCCAGCACTCACGCCATCACAGGGAGAATGTACAAACTCTGTACAGACAGCACCCATAGTCAGGACCAAATCCAGGTCTCTGGCTCTGTACGGCAGCAACTCGACCGCTGCACCACTGTTGTCCCAAATGCCAGCCCTTTGGATACTAGTTCAGTGACATAAACATAAAAACACCAAGATCCAACCCTTTCCCAACTCACCTTCTTTCTCTTGGTCAAAAGTTACAACACTCCTTCAAATTGCCTTACAATGGAAGGGACCCACTGTTTATTTTATGTCGTAGTTTGATATCCCTGCCCCGATTAACTCTCAGCCTCTGCACAGCTGTGACAAATGTCCAGAGACACAAGCGACTGCAGATTCTGGCATCTTGAGCAAAACACAGTGCTGGAGGACTCATCAGTTCAGGTAAAAATATGTGGAGGGATTGAACAGATGATGTTTTAGCAACTGAAGAAGGGTTCCGATCTAAAATGTCATCTGTCTATTCCTTCCACAGGTGCTGCCTGCCCCGCTGAGTTCCTTTGGGACTTTGTGTTCTGACAAATGCCTCCTCACTACTAGCACCCCCATCCCATCTTACTCCCCACTTCTAATTTAGACTTTACGATAGAGATACAGTGTGGAAGCATGCCCTTCGGCCCACCGAATCTGCACCGACAAACGATCGCCCCATACAGCACTATCCTACACACTCAGGACAATTTACAATTTACAGAAGCCAATTAACCTACAAACCTCTAGGTCTTTGGAGTATCAGAGGAAACCAGAGCACCTAGAGAAAATCCACAAAGTGACAGGGATAATGTACAGACAGCACCCATAGTCAGGATCAAACCCGGGTCTCTGGCATTGTAAGGCAGCAACTCTACCGCTGCGCCACTGTGCCTTGACTCACTCCCAGCCAATTATGGGAGAGATGATTATCTAACTCCCTTTTGTCTCCTTTTCACCTCCACCCTTTGTCACTTACTCCACCCATCTACAAATCAACCCCCTTCCCTCACCTGTATCCACCTATAACTTCCCACCCCACCTGACCAATCCGTCTGAAGAATGGTCCCGACCTGAAATGTCATCTGTCCATTACCTCAACAGATACTGCCTGACCTGCTGAGTTCCTCCAGCATGTTGTTCTTTTGCTCAAGGTTCCAGCATCTGCAGTCTCTGCCTTCCGGAACCTGTCATCGTTGTTAGAATTATGCTCTCTGATTATCATTTCCTCCCCAAATTTCAACCAAGGTTAAATTAATTAGCAAAAAATTGACCGTGTAAAGCTGAAAGAGATCAGATGTCATGAGAAAGCGTACCGGATGACTGATAGATTTTTCCCAATTAATTATAATCGATTTTACGAACCGATTTCTTAAAGAAAACACAATACAAGTGTTTGTGCTGGTATTCAGGGATAGAAACAAAGCTGAAGAATCAATGTGGCCACGTTCTGTTTGCTTAAGTAGTGATTTTAAACTGTATCTGTAATCTGGAGTCAAAGGTGTAAGGTGCTTCTTCAGGGTTCACGAGAGATGCTGTTACCCAGGTAACTGTGAGAAGGAGGAATGTGTCTTTATTAGAAGAGAGATACAACAAACTGCAGATCAAAAGATCATAAGCGATAGTAGAATTAGGCCATTCAGCCCATTAAGTCTACTCCACCATTCAGTCATGGCTGATCTATCTCTCATTCCTCACCCCATTCCCCTGCCTTCCCCTGCCTTCTCCCCATAACCTCTGACAGCTGTACTAATCAAGAATCTATCTATCTCTGCCTTAAATATATTCACTGCCTTTACCTCTACCGCCTTCCTTGGCAAAAAATTCCAGATGCTGAAATCTTGAGCAAAACACAAATTTCAGGAAAGGACACAAAATGCTGGAGTAACTCAGCGGGCAGACAACATCTCCGGAGAATATGGATAGGTGATGTTTCGTGCTTAGACCCTTCTTTGGTGGTGGATAACTGAAAACCAGGAAACCTGGCACAGACATTGTTACCAAAGTGTCTGCACCTGTGCGGTACCTTTCTGCTTAGTGAAGGGATGCTTGCTTTAGAGTCAAGCATGATTACAAACAGGCCCTTCACCCCAACTCATCAAAGTCGATCAAGATGCCCCATTTAAGCCAATTGTATTTATCTCCAATTGGTCCACATCTCTCTCAACCTTTCCCATTCATGTCCCTGACTAAAGGTTTTTCAAATGGTGTTACTGCAGCTGCCTCAATCACCTCCTCTGGCAGCTCGTTCCATATGTCCATCACCCTCTGTGTGAAAAATTGTCCCTCAGGTTCCTTTAGACTTTATCTTTAGAGATGCAGCGCAGAAACAGGCACTACGGCCCACTGAGTCTGCGAGCAATCATCCCCTACACTAACCTACACACACTAGGGACAATTTTTCAACTTACCATAGTCAATTAACCTGTACGTCTTTGGAGTGTGGGAGGAAACCGGAGCACCTGGAGAATACCCTTGCGGTCACAGGAAGAACGTACAAATTCGTAAAAGACAGTACCTGGAGTTAGGTTCGAACAAAGGCTCTGGTGCTGTAAGGCAGCAACTCTACCATAGGTCCACTATGCCGCCCCAGATTCTTATTAATTATTTTCCCTCGCCATTAAACCTATGCTCTTTGGTTCTTGATTCCCCAACTCCGGGTAAAATAAGGTGCATTAACTTTACCTGTTCCTCTCTTGATTTTTTACACCTTTATAAGATCACCCCTCATCCTCCTGCGCTACAAGGAATATGGGTCTTAACCCGCTCAAGCCCTCATGTTCTATATTTTAGAAAAATGGATTGAAAAAATTGGGAGTTTATCGTTTTCTTTAAATAAATTTGGTTTGGTTATTGTGATGCATTACAGTGACCTGATATGCAATTCATTGCAATTACTTTGAGTAATTATGATCAAACAGCAAAGAACGATGATGCATTGCTTTGGAAACCGCACAATATTATTCATAAGCCACAAAAGGACAATGTGCACATTAATCAGATACAGGTTGCCATTTGTCCAACTTGTTGCAAGATGAGCTGCAAGCTCTTTTTCGTAAAGTGCAGGGAAATGCCCCATGCTTCCGAAAAAGTCAGTGCGGAAACGCATCATCTAATTTTCTCCCAACACATTAAAATTCCAGAGCTCTTGCTCATTGATAAGAGTTATCCTGCATTCATTTGACACACTTCACCACCTCAGTAGAGCCCAAAATATTTTACAACCGATGGCGTTATTCTTTTCAAAAGGAGTTCATTTGCAGTTTCAGGACTATCAAACCTATACAGGTACATCGGGGAGTATAATGACTGGCTGCATCACGGCCTGGTTCGGCAACCGGAATTCCCAGGAATGAAAGAGACTAGGGCGCAGCAGTAGAGTTGCTGCCTTACAGCACCAGAGACCCAGGTTCGATCCTGACTATTGGTGCTGTCTGTACGGAGTTTGTACGTTCTCCCCCTGATCATGTGGGGTTCCACCGGGTGCTCTGGTTTCTTCCCACATCCCAAAGATGTACAGGTTTGTAGGTCAATTGGCTTTGTTAAAGTTGTAACTTGTCCCTCGGATGTAAGATATTGCTGGTATAGTTCAAGTTCAAGTTCAAGTTACATTTATTGTCACATGCACCAATTGGTACAGTGAGATTTGCATTACCATACAGCCATACGAATAAAAAGAACACAATACACGGTAGAGTTTAACATCAACATTCCCACATAGCAGCATCAATGTTTCCCACTGTGAGGGAAGGCAATAAATGTTCAGTCTTCTTCCTCTTTATTCACCCGTGGTCGGGGCCTAGAACCCTTCGCAGTCACCACTACAGCGGCCCGATGTTCAGGCCCTCTCACCGGGATGATTGGAACTCCGACATTGGAAGGGAAGAACACCCTCAGCGGCTTGAAGTTTCTGAATCGGCCGCTTCCTACTGGAGACTGCGGCTCCCGAAGTCCACAGGCCCAGCTGGGCGGAGATTCAACACTGGCGAGCCTCGGCAAAAGATCCCAGGACTTCACGATGTTAAAGTCAGCACTGCCCGTGGCTGGAAGTTCCGCAAACCACAGCTCCATGATGTTAATCACCAGGCCCAACACTCCGGAGCTTCAACACAGGCGATCAGGTAAGGCATTGTCCCGCTCTGCGATGGAATTCAGTGCTGCATCGCCGCTGTAGCTCTGCCGGCCTCCGGCAGATAAAGGCCGCGCCAATCCAGTTGGTAGGCCAAGAGGGGGGGGAAGATGAGACTCGGAGAAAAGACGGAGAAACGGTTTACCCCTTCCCCCCCCCCCCCCCCCCCCCCCCCCCCCCCACCCCCCCCCCCCCCCCCCCCCCCCCCCCCCCACACCCCACACATAAAAAAGACTAAGAAACCTTTAGAACATACTTTTCAGACATACTAAAAATAACAAAAAAGGGTGAAAGGATGAACGGCTGCTGGTAAGGCAGCCACACTCGATAGAGCCACCTGATGGATATGGGGTGATCGCTGGCCTGAGAGGACTCGGTGGGCCGAAGGGCCTATTTCTGCACTGTATCTCTAAAGTAGAGCAAAGTACTACAGAGAGTACTAGACACTGTCTGCTGTATCATGGGTACTGACCGGCCCAATATCAAGGGATCTTAGGCTAAGATTTAGATGTATTATTCACATGTACTGAGGTACAGTGAAAAGCTTTGTTTTGCATGCTATCCACACAAATCATATATACCATACATAAGGAAGGAACTGAAGATGCTGAAAAATTGAATATCGAAAATCGAGTCTGAAGAAGGGTCTCGACCCGAAAAGTTGCCTATTTCCTTTGCTCCATAGATGCTGCCTCACCCGCTGAGTTTCTCTAGCATTTTTGTCTACCTTACATAAATACAGTCAGTTCAAACTCAAGTACAATAGGTAGAACAAAGTTGAAGATACTGAGTGCAGAATATAGTTCTCAACATCATTTCCATCGACAAAGTCCAATATCCACAGTAGGGTAGAGGTGAATCGTAGAGTACTCCAGCTTATGGAAGGATGATTCAGAAGCCTGATATCAAAGGGAAAATGCTGTTCCCGTGTCTGGTGGTTTCTGTACCTTCTGCTGGACAGGAGGAGGAAGAAGAAGGGATGACTGCAGTGGAACACGTCTTTGATTCTGTTGACCGCTTATCTGAAGCTGCCAGAAGTGTAGATGGAGTCCATGTTCTCCAGAGATGCTGCCTGACCCACTGAGCTACTCAAACACTTTGTGTAATTTTGTCTAAACTGGCATCTGCAGTTCCTTGTTTTTCCAGCACAGGAACAGGCCCTTTGGCCCACAAGATCTGTGCCTTTTTGCTGATATCTGGATGAGTATGTGAAGATGCATTACTGAGATCTGGGGTGCAGGGATTAGACTAGAAAGATCTTTAAGCCTGTTCAAGCAGAATGAGCCAAGTGATCTCTATCTGTGTTGCGTACATCATTGACTGTGAATAAGTGGGATAATCTGCTTCTGGTGACAGTGAATAGAGATAGTTTAGAGATACAGTATGGAAACAGGCCCTTCAGTCCAATGTGTTCACAATGGCCATTGATCACTTGCTCACTCTAGTTCTATGTTTCCCACTTTCTCGTCCACTCCCTACACACTCGAGGTGATTTGCAGAGGCCAATTAACTTTCAAACCCGCATGTCTTTGGGATATGGGAGGAAACCCGATCACCCTAAAGGAACTGACACGGTCATAGGGAGAACTCCACACAGACAGCACCTAAGGTCAGGAAGGACCCCAGGTTTCTGGCTACGTCAGGCGGTGGCTCTACCAGCCCCGATGGACCTCAGCAGACAATTGCTTCAGAACCCCTGGGAGAGGAGGGGAAGGATTTAGTCTGTGTTGTAGCTGCAAGACAGAACATCCATCACTGCAACACTTGAGCACTGCTTAGCCCCAACGGTCTGAACAAGTCACTTCAGCACCAACCATAGATCAAACCTGCAGCAGACTTCACAGCGAGAAAAATCCTGGGCAAAGGGCTGCTGCTGTTGATAAAAGATCCTATTACACTGGCGGCTAGCTGCAAAATTCCAACTGAGCTTTGAAATGCACATATATTATGTTTCCCTGCATCAGTTTCTGGCAGTGGTATGACTGGTTAGCTCTCTCTATTCCGATTCACCCTTATATAATTAGTCTAATTAGTGTTTGCTCCATTGTTGGCTAACATATTATGCCTTTGTGCAATTAACTATGGAAAGTGCTTACTCTTGAGGCCAGAGGGACAGCTAGTGTGGGAAGAGAGAAGAATGATACCGAGTCTGATTGTTTTTTTTACGTTTTAGAGATACAGTGTGGAAACAGGCCCTGTGGCCCACCGAGTCCACACCAACAATCTATCACCCTTTCACACTAGTTCTATGCTATCCCAATTTCTCATCTATTCCCGACAATACTAGAGGGTATTTACAGAGGGCCATTTAACCTATAAATCTGCACTTCTTTGGGATGTGGGATGAAACCGGAGCATCCGGAGGTAACCCACGTAATCACGGGAAGAACATGCAAACTCCATACACAGACAGCACCCGAGGTCAGGGTCAAACCCATGTCTGTGGCTCTGTGAGGCAGCGGCTCTGCCAGCTGCTCCACTGTTTCTTCTTTATCTGCAATCAGAATTGCAATCAGTGGAGTGAAATAAAGGTTTCTACACCATTTCACGACGTCTTGAAGTGTGAGGGTGCCATAACTTGTGGAGATCCTACTTCACAGCTCCAGGGGCCTCGGTTCAATCATGACCTCACGTGTTATTTGCATGAGATTCTCATCCTCTAATGTTGACCATGAGAGATTCCTCACCGGTGCTCCGGTTTCTTCCAACATCCCAATGAAGGGTTAGTCGGTGGTTTAATCAATGGACCGCGTAAATTGCTCTTAGTGTGTGGAAGTGGTAGAACAAGGGGGGATGGAGTTGATGGGATTATAGAGAGATTGGAGTAGGATTTGTACAGAAGGCCTTCATGATCGGTGCAGATTTGGTGGGCCGAATGTCCTGTTTCCATGGCGACCAAATCTGAAACTCAATAATTATCAGTCCTGTGTTCACTGACAGTAAAGATTCTTGAACTTCTGCTGCACTGAAGGTGCTATATAAATACACATGTTATTGTTCTGTTAACTCCACAGTCCTTTATTCACCACCCACCATAATGTAGAAATCAGGAGCAGGAACAGCCCAAATCTCCACTCGAGACCACTCTGCCATTCACCAAGGTATAGCTAATCTTTAGAGCCATAGAGACATACAGCACGCAAACAGGCCCTTCAGCCCAACTAATCCATGTCGTCCAAGTGCCCATCAAGGCCAATCCCATTTCCCTGCATTCATCAAGGCCAATCCCATTTGCCTGCATTTGGCCCATATCCCGCTAAACCTTACTTATCCATGGGGCAGGGCTGGGGTGGCTCGGAGGTGCGGCGGTAGAGTTGCTGCATTACAACACCAGACACACGGGTTCCATCCTTTATTCCATTCCAAGCAAGAATTTCATTGTCCTATCTGGGACACATGACAATAAACTCTCTTGACTTGACTTGACTACTACCTGTGCTGTCTATACAGAGTTTTCACATTCTTCCCGTGGCCGCATGAGTTTTCTCCAGAGAGGCTGCCTGCCCCTTTGAGTTACTCAGTACATTGTGTTTATCTTTGGTATAAACCAGCATCTGCAGTTATTTGTTTCTAAATAATAAATCAAAACCTAGTTCGTGATTCCCCAACTCTGGGGAACAGATTCCCTAGGTGCATTCACCCAATCTATTCCATGTCAAACTCATCTTCATTTTCCACCTCTACCCCTGTACCCCTTAACTCTAATATGCAGAAATCCATTTATCTGTGGTTTATATAAACTCAATTGACCAAGCCTCCACAGGGGTCAGGAATTCATGATTCATCACCTTCTGAAGGAAGAGATTTCTTCACATCTTAATCTTAATGATTAGTCTTCGATTGTGACCCTTGGTTCTAAACTCCTCAGCCAGCAGAACCACCTTCCCTGCAGATAACGCATGATAAATTTGCAGGTTTCAAAGAGATTCTCATATCACAATCATGTTGCTGTTTGGTGGAGCTTGATGTTTACATTAGAGACACAGCATTGAAACAAGCACCACGGTCAACCAAGTCCATGCCGACTTTCGATCAACTATTCACACCAGTTCTATATGAACAAAAAACTGCAGATGTTGGTTTATACCAAAGATAGACAAAAAGTTCTGGAGTAACTCAACAGGTCAGACAGCATAAGTGGAGGAAAAGGATGGATGCCTCATCTCCACAAAGACGGCCGGGCATGGAGAGGGGCGTCGGTTCCTGGGCCGAGCTGCTTGAAGGCGACGGACTGCCCCCTATAGCAGTCTGGGGCTTGCCTGGTTTGGGAGCCGCTCCAGTAAATCGAGCGCATGAACTGGACTTTGTACTTTGAATGTGTTAAGGGAAACATTCAAGACTTAGAATACAAAAATAAAACAGGCTGGAGATGCTCAAAAGGTCAGGCAGCAGCTGTGAAGGAGGAGGAGAAGAACTCATATTCCAGTCAAATCAAGTTAAGTCGAGTTTATTGTCATGCGCACAAGTACGGTGAGGTACAGTTAGAATGAAAATCTTGCTTGCAGCAGAATCACAGGCACATAGATCCAACCAAACTCACACAAAAACAAATTATACACAAATTACACACAAGACTTCGAAAACTACAAAGACTGCTTAAAATAAAACAAAACATTACTGCAAAAACACAATTAGAAAAACTTCATGAAAATGCAAGAAGTGCTATATAAATACACATGTTGTTGTTGTTCTGGGTAACTACTGCCCCTTAATCACCACCCATCATAACTGCTGAAGCATAAGTACCTACAAATCAGGAGCAGGAACAGCCCATCCCACCTCTTGAGACCGCTCTGTCATTCATCCAGATCACTGCTAATCTCCTGGAGTCATAGTCATACAGCATGGAAACAGGCCCTCCGGCCCTCTAGCCCATGCCGTCCAAATGCTCATAAAGGCTAATCCCATTTTCCCATATTTGTCCCATATCCCACTAAACCTTACCTACATGTACCTTCCAAATGTCTTCTGAATGGCACAGTATCTTTAATTGGACTTCATTGTTATATCTTGCACTAAATATTATACTTTTTTCCTTTATCTGTGCACTGAGGACAACTCGATTGTATTTATGTATAGTCTTTTCTTTGACTGGAAGCAAAGAAAAGACTAGAATAGCACAGAAACTAAAGCTTTTCACTGTACCTCGGTATATGTGATAATAATAAACTAACCTAAAGTGGACCATGTGGGCTCCACCTTTCCTTGATCATGGTTGCTTTGCATATCTTTCATTTATTTGTTCTATTTACCTTCTATAACTCCCATTTCCCTTTCCCCTGTCACTCAGTCTGAAGAAGGATCTCACCCTGAAACGTTACCTATCCCTTTTCTCCAGGGAAGCTGCTTGACCTGCTGAGATACTCCAGTTTTTTGTTTCTATCTTCTTAAACTAAACATCATGTTCAACACAGATATTGTGGGCTGAATGGCCTATTTCTGTTCCATATTCCCTCTCCCCTGACACAGTCTGAAGAAGGGTCTCGACCCGAAACATCACCCATTCCATCTCTCCAGAGATGCTGCCTGTCCCGCTGAGTTACTTCAGCATTTTGTGTCTATCTTTGGTTTATTAACCAGCATCTGCAGTTTCTTCCTACACCATATTTTAGCTCTCCGACAGTTCACTGGAATGAACTG
This sequence comes from Okamejei kenojei, assembly GCA_035221665.1. Lineage (NCBI taxonomy): Eukaryota > Metazoa > Chordata > Chondrichthyes > Rajiformes > Rajidae > Okamejei > Okamejei kenojei. Next base: position 28,965,472 of record CM069147.1, on the reverse strand, counting down.
TGTCTCTGCTGTAATTGTTATTAAAAACCTGTTGCTTTACTGATGTGCACAGGTCTGCAGTAGGAATGATGGCTGGAATATCTGCTCCCAAAAGCAATCTCGCAACTGATGAAGCTGATGATTAAAATAGTTTGAAAATGAAGCCACTTCAATGACGGTAAATAATTCAGGATGTGATGTGAAGCACACTTTCCTTGCAAATTGAACTTGTTTTTATTTTCTCTCCACTCCATTTGGCTATCAAATAGTGTGAGGATGTTTGACCCTTCCCCACGGTTCTCTTGCCTCCAGCTGTTGAAGTTCAATCTTCACCTCAATTGAATCCCCGTGGATGAGGTGTGGAGTGAGAATAATTCCATTGGATCATTTTGAGGGTCATGGAATAGGTTGAGTGATCTCTATTATGTTACACATTGGAACTAAATGAAAATCAAAAGCAAATTACCTTTATGAATTAAAGGTTAACATAACACAGACATTATCATATATATTTTATGATATATATCTATACATAGGTATACTTGAAACCCAGGGGTACTCAAAGGGTACTTTGTACCTTTAACTCATTATTCCTTCCTGCCAAACCAATTTGAGTGGCTACTAAACAAACATTTTATTCAGAGCTTCTCTCAGTCCTATTAGTAACGCCCTGGGATTTTGAATTGTTGTACAATTAGCTTCTCTTAATTACTTTAATAGCTCTGACTGGTATTGTACTGTGAGACTGGTATCAAGGTCTTCTTCACCTGAAAGTCAATTGCGCGAGACAAAAGCATGTCATCGGTCACGCGTGACAAAAGCATTGCGCAGTAGCAAGGCTGCATGAGATGAGGTTTCAACAAAAAAAAATTCATTCAGTTGATGGGAACTAAATATATTTTATTGACTGATTGATACTTCATTATCACATGGGACATGCCACAGTGACATATTTTGTCTTGCATACCACACACAAAGTATGCAAAGAGTCGCCACGTATAGGGCGTCAACAATGTTCAACGCTTCTTAGTAAGTTTGTACAAGTGGTAATTTGCTGTGCATTCCAGCTTGTGATTGCAACCAGATTTCATTTGCAGTGAGGAGAAGAATCTCAATATCCCATGGGGTAAATTCTGCCCCTCCTTCTTCACCACCCACCCCATTGCGTGCATTTGGCCCAGCGAGGGAGAATGCGGGGAAGTCAAGGGTGAGCTCCCTGCATTAAACTGCCCTTTGTCTCCCCACAATCGCAGGATCCGCTCTTATTGAGGGCTGCCAACTCCTGCTGGCTCTCTTCCTGGACCTTTCACTGCATCTCCTACCACCTTCCGCCAGTCCTCCTCCCATTCCCATGCCCTCTTCCCCACAGGCCTGCAAGGTTTTACCTCTTCAAGTCTTCCCTTTGAAAGCCACAATTGTATCTGCCTCTACCACACTCTCAGGCAGTGCGTTCCACATCGCAAGTGGCTGCACAAAATAAATTCTCTTTATCATCCCTCTTCTTCTTATGTTAATGACATTAAACCTGTGTCATTTGGGTACCGGTCCTTCTCTCAGGGAAACACTCGCTCCTCCATATTCATGCTATGAAAACTCTTCGTATTTTGACATACTTCTTTTAAATCTCCCCCTAAACCTTCTTTACTCAGAGAACAACCCCTGTTTCTCTTCACGTTAATAGCCTCAAAGCTGAGAAACATCAGGTGCCAAGATGTATATTCAATCGTTTGACATGACCCTTGTGGTCTGGCACTTCCCCCATTAGCGTCAGGTTTAGGCTGATTTTTCGGTTTATTATTGTCATATGTACCAAGGTACAAAGAAAAACTGTTTTGCATGCTATCCATTCAGATCTGATATACTATGCATAAATACAATCAAACCAAACTCAAGTATAATAGGTAGAGCAAAGGGGAAACAGAGTGCAGAATATAGTTCTCAGCATTGTAGCCCACCAGTTCTATAGACAAATTCCAATGTCCGCAGTAGGATAGAGGTGAATCAGACAATACCCTAGCTTTGGGAAGGACTGTCCAGAAGCCTGATAAAACAGAGATTTTCGTTTTTTAGTTGTTTTGTTTTAGAGGTGAAGACGCTGTTCGTGAATCAGGTGGTGTGCGCAATCAAGCATCTGTATCTTCTGCCAATGATAGCAGGGAGAAGAAGGAATGACAAGTCTTTGGTTATGTTGGTCGCTTTTCCAAGACTGTGTGATGTGTAGATGGAGTTAATGGTGGGGAGCCTTGTCTGCGTGATGGTCTGGTCAACACCTACAACTCTCTGCAATTTCTAGCTGTCTTGGGCAGAGCTGGTCCCAAACCAAGCTGTGAATCAACCAGATGGTACGCTTTCTATGGCACATGTGTAGAGGTTGGTAAGAGGCATTGGGGGCATGATGAATTTCATCAGTCGACTGAGGAAGTTGAGGCATTAGTGTGCCTTCTTGCCTGTCAATCCACGATCCAATCGGTGGTAATATAATAATGTCAAGGAACTTGAAGCTCTCAACGATTTCTACTTTAGCATATTGATGCTGATTGGGGCATGTACTCCACCACACTTCCTGAACATCCCACAGATCGATCTGGAGACCATAATTCCAAGAGTTTCCCTTTCTTCCATTACAGGAAGGAGGCTTTGAAGATAGTGCACAAGAGGCTACACAGAATGCTGCCTGGAATAGAGGGTATTAGATAGGATAGTTTTGACAAACTTGCTTTATTTTCTGCGGCATGTCGGTGGTTGAGGGGAGACCTAATGGAAGTATATAAAATTATGAGAGGCTTTGGTAGGGTAGACATTCAGAAATTTTTTCCCAGGGTGGAAATGGCAATGTTTATGTTGGCACAATGGTGCCAGAGACTCAGATTCGATCCTACGTGTGTTGTCTGTGTGGAGTTTGTACATTCTCCCTGTGACTGCATGGGTTTTCTCTGGGTAATCGCTTTCCTCCCACATCCCAAAGATGTGCAGATTTCTAAGTTAATTGGCTTTCCTAACGTGTAGAATAGAACTAGTGTAATGGTGATCAAAGTCAGCGTGAACTCGGTGGGCCGAAGGACCTGTTTCCACACTGTATCTCTAAACTATCCTAAACAAATCTGCAAATCAACCCCACCCCCCCCCCCCCCCCCCCCACCCTCACCCGTATCCACCTAACACTTGCCAGTGTTTGTCCTTCTCCCACCTCTCTTCCAGCTTCCTCACCCCTACTAGCCCGACCCAAAACATCACTGTTCCATGTTCTCCCAAGATACTGACCACGGTTGTGGAGGCCAAGTCAATGGATATTTTTAAGATGGGGATTGACAGTTCCTTGATTTGTAAGGATGACAGCGGTTATGGAGAAAAGGCAGGAGAATGGGGTTGAGAGGGAAAGATAGCTCCACCATGATTCAATGGTGGAGTAGACTTGATGGGCAGAATGGCCTAACTCTGCTCCTAGAACTTATGAACTTATAAGATGCCCCAACTATGCTAGTCCCATCTGCCCATGTTTGGCCCATATCCCCCTGCACCTTTCCTATCCAAATGTCCAACTGTCTTTTAAAAATCTTACAGTGCCAAAAATGTTGCTAGACTGCCTGGAAAAGGTACAACAGTCCTGCTGGTGTGAGACTTCAAGCTTCAGTACATTTTGCCCAGTTGACATCGTGTGGGCACTAGCAGTTCTTCTTTCACCTATCATCTCTCCTGTTCCTCCTTCTTTGGCGACCTCCTGTCTTTGGGATTTTACACATAAAAACCAGGTCGACGTGTGCCTTTCCCTTTGAACGTACGTGACAGTGTCAGCAACACAATGTCAAAGAGACAGTTAAACATTAGAGCCACCAGCAAAGATATTGTCAACACCATCAATTGAGACTCCAAATTGAATGTCATACCGTTAATAAGCTCTCCGGAGCTGTAGAAGCGTCAGTGCAGATATTGTTGTCAGCAAAACAAGCCGTTTGCTTCTTGAGATTGCTATCCTGGCAAAGAACACAGCAGTAAAAAAATCAGACAATTACACATTTTGCCAGGCAACCGAGATACAATTGAATGCTAATCTTTTATTGTAGTTTCACCGTCGCGCTCACTCCATTTAATCCTTTTAGGCATCTCTCGATGCATTTATGCGTGCGGGTAGTGGGGGTAGGTAAAATGAAGGAGGAAATTAAGGACTCGGAATGACGTTTATCTGGAATTGGAGTGAGTTACGGCCATTTAAATGTCAGGAAGACGTCAGTAACCCTGTCGCTGCGCAGCGGGATAAGGGGAGCTTTCAAACATACGCTTTTATTCCTGCAATTTGTAACTGCATACGGGGGTGTCACAGTCAAATGAAGCGGTCGTTTAATCAATTAGTTTCAGCATCCGCGTCGCATTTGGCCGATACAAGTGCGGGCAGGAATTCCGCAAATCAATTGATTCATTCATCCGGAGACTGCAGAGCTGCTGAATATTCATCGACCGAGGATTTGACGGTGGGAAAAAGAGATCACGGTTTCTTAAATCACAGCCGTAGGACTCACACCAAACCTACTGGGTTTCATCCTGGGTACAAAAATTTCACCTGCATTTCCTCCCCCACTCTCATGATCCGAACACAGAGAGATAACGATTAAAGAATAAGAATTTAATGTTTAAAAATTTAAGTGATCATGAAGGCGATACAACCTCTTCGGTTGAAAGCAATCATAAGCACAAAACAGGCAATCAAGAAAGATTCCTGAACTCCATAGAATACATAGCAATGACATATTAAGGAATCAAGGGATTCAACCCTGGAATTTAGAGGGTAAATTGGTGGTTTGATTGAACATTTCAATATGGCTAAAAAGGACACAAGGTGCTGGAGTGACTCAGGGGGTCAGGTAGCATCACTGGAGAACAATGACACATTGGTTCCACACTGTATCGATAAAGTCTAAACTCTAAAGTAAAGTAAAGGTCAGTGAGCATCTGTGGAGGGAATGGACAGCAGGGACGTGCAGTCAGGGGAGGCAGGGGAGGCAGAGCCTCACCTGTCATACTCCCAATGAAAATAGCTGTTAAGAAAAGTAAATAAAAATAAAATTAATATAATTTTTTTCCACTGATCTGTTATAAATGTCATTTCTATATGAATCCAATCATTTTTTATAGTCAAAATCACCAAATTTGCGCAGCTCTGCTGCAATACAGGGAGAGATGAGAGGTGAGGCAGCGAAGAGCTGAGCCTCCCCTCTGATTGCGAAATCCCTCAGAAACTGAATGGAGCGCGGGCAATAAGTGTGTGCCTGTTACTGTCTCTCTGTATGTCACCAATGTAATGTGTGTAAACCCCTTCATTACATGTCCTCACCTTCCATAGTTCAGGTAACTTAGTTCACATATAAATATATTAAATTTAGGCTCGATGGTCACTTCATAAAACTGCAATGAAAAAGCAGCAGGGGAGGCTGCGATCATGTCTGCCTCACTGAGGGGGCATGTCTTGAGCCAACTCCCACCACCGGCCCTCTCCCTCCCTTCTCTCCTTCCCTTCCCTCCTTCCCTTCCCTTCTTCCGTCCCTCCCTTCTCTCCTTCCCCTCCCTCCCTCCCTTCTCTCCTTCCCTTCCCTCCCTTCTCTCCTTCCCTTTCCTCCCTCCCTCCCTTCTTCCCTCCCTCCCGTCTCTCCTTCCCTCCCTCCTTCATCTCTCTCTTTTCCCTTCTCTCCTTCCCTCCCTTCTTTCTCTCCTTCCCTCCCTCCCTTCTTTCTCCATTTCCCTCCCTCTTTTCTCTCCTTCCTCCCTTCTCTCCCTCCCTTCTTTCTCTTCTTTCCTCCCAGACACATCACGCACAGACAACTAACACACACACAACTAAGACACACACACAACTAAGTTCGGATGGGGTAGAAGCCAATGCCTCCCCAGCCATTGACCTCACCACACGTCACTGATGGACAGACGGTAATTCATAAGGCCACAAGGAATAGGAGTAGAATTAGACCATTTGACCTATCAGGTCTACTCCGCCATTCAATCATGGCTGATCTATCCCAGCGCGGGGCTTTGTTTTTACAGAGACCCAGGAGCAGTTGGTGAGGGAGGAGCGGCGTCCGAGCGGTGAGTGTAAAAACCCAGCGCGGGGCTTTGTTTTTACAGAGGCCCAGGAGCAGTTGGTGAGGGAGGAGCGGCGTCCGAGCGGTGAGTGTAGAAACCCAGCGCGGGGCTTTGTTTTTACAGAGGCCCAGGAACCGTTGGTGAGGGAGGAGCGACGTCCGAGCGCTAAGGGAAATCCGTAACGTTCCATTCGGATTGAGGAAGCCGCTGATTGGTGGACTGAGTACGCAGCTGATTGGCAGACAGATTCCAGCAGTTTGTAGTGTACTGTACTTCGTATTTTGTATTGTATTTTTGTACTGTATATTGTATTTTGTGTTGTATCTAGGGTAAGGGAAGTATGAGTGCCAGGGCAGCTTACTGTTCTGGATGTCAGATGTGGGAGGTAATGGAGTCGGGTAGCCCTCCAGACGTCCACATCTGCACCAGGTGTGTCAGATGGGGCTCCTAAAGGAGTGTGTTAGGAACCTGGAGCAGCAGCTCGATGACCTCTGTCTGGTCAGGGAGAGTGAGGAGGTCATTGAGAGGAGTTACAGGGAGGTAGTCTCTCCAAAACCACAGGAGGCAGACACGTGGGTCACAGTTAGGAGAGGCAATGGGCAGAAGCGGGCGCTAGAGAGTACACCAGTGGCTGTACACCTTGGAAATAAATACTCCTGTTTGAGTGCTGTTGGGGGGGACAGCCTACCTGGGGGTAGCAACAGCGACCTGGCCTGCGGTACAGACACCGGTCCTGTTGCTCAAAAGGGTAAGGAAAAGAAGAAGAGGGCATTAGTAACAGGAGACTCTATAGTTAGGGGGTCAGATTGGCGATTCTGTGGACGCAGTCAGGAGACCCGGATGGTAGTTTGCCTCTCTGGTGCCAGGGTCCGGGATGTGTCTGAACGTGTCCAAGATATCCTGAAAAGGGAGGGAGAGGAGCCTGAGGTCGTGGTACATTTTGGTACCAATGACATAGGTAAAAACAGAGAAGAGATCCTGAAAGGAGAATTTAGGGAGTTAGGAAGAGAGTTAAGGAAAAGAACCGCAAACATAACAATCTCAGGATTACTTCCTATGCTACGTGACAGTGAGAGTAGGAATAGAGCAAGGTTTAGGATAAATGCGTGGCTGAAGGACTAGTACAGAGGGCAGGGATTCAAGTTTCTGGATCAATGGAACCTCTTTCGGGGAAGGAGTGACCTGTATTAAAAGGACGGGTTGCACTTGAACTCGAGGGGGCCCAGTATCCTGGCAGGGAAATTTGCAAAGGCTACCGGGGGGACTTTAAACTAGAACGGTTGGGGGGAGGGACTCAAATAGAGAAAGCCAGTAGACAGGGTTGAGGCAGGAGGCAGAGAAGGGAAGCACTCAGACCCAACATGTACGAGGGAAAGAAGAAAACAATAATAAACAGAGAATAAGAGGTGATGGGTTTCCAGGGCAAAAATCAAAAGGGGCCACTTGTCAACATAATTGTATAAGGAGTAAGAGTGTTGTAAAAACAAGCCTGAAGGCTTTGTGTCTCAATGCAAGGAGCATTCGTAATAAGGTGGACGAGTTGAATGTGCAGATAGCTATTAATGACTATGCTATAGTTGGGATCACGGAGACATGGCTCCAGGGGGACCAAGGCTGGGAGCTGAACATCCAGGGATATTTAATATTCAGGAGGGATAGACGGAAAGGAAAGGGAGGTTGGGTGGTGTTGCTGGTGAGAGAGGAGATTAATGCAATAGAAAGGAAGGACATTAGCTTGGAGGATGTGGAATCGATATGGGTAGAGCTGCGAAACTCTAAGGGGCAGAACACGCTAGTGGGAGTTGTGTACAGGCCACCTAACAGTAGTAGTATTGCATACAGTTTTTGTCGCCAAATCTGAGAAAAGACATTCTTGCCATAGAGGGGGCACAGAGATGGTGAACCAGACTGATTCCTGGGATGTCAGGACTTTCATATGAGGAAAGTCTGGATAGACTTGGCTTGTACTCGCTAGAATTTAGAAGACTGAGGGGGGATCTTATAGAAACTTACAAAATTCTTAAGGGGTTGGATAGGCTAGATGCAAAAAGATTGTTCCCGATATTGGGGAGGTCCAGAACAAGGGGTCACAGTCTAAGGATAAGGGGGAATTCCTTTAGGACCGAGATGAGGAAAACATTTTTCACACAGAGAGTGGTGAGTCTCTGGAATTCTCTGCCACAGAAGGTAGTTGAGGCCAGTTCATTGGCTATATTTAAGAGGGATGTTAGATGTGGCCCTTGTGGCTAAAGGGATCAGGGGGTATGGAGAAAAGGCAGGAACAGGATACTGAGTTGGATGATCAGCCATGATCATATTGAATGGTGGTGCAGGCTCGAAGGGCCGAATGGCCTACTCCTGCACCTATTTTCTATGATTCTATGTTTCTATCTATCTCTCTCTCCTAACTCCATTCTCCTGCTTCTCCCCATAACCTCTGAAACCTGTACTAATCAAAATTCCGAACGTCAAAGTCTGGAGAAAGGTCCTGACCTGAACCATCATCTGTCCATTTCCTTCTCAGATGCTGCCTGACGTGCTGAGTACCTCCAACACTTCGTGTTTTGATTGAAAGGTCATACTATCTATCAAGATTGATGTGTAAGATGTTGGTGAGGCCGCATTTAGAGCATTGCGTTCAGTCACCATTGGTCACCATGCTATAGGAAGGAAGTCGTTAAGCTGGAAAGAATGGAGATAATTTACATACATGTTGTCAGGACTTCAAGGGCCTGAGCTATATGGAGAGGTTAGGTAGGCTGGGGCTTTATTCTTTGGAGCGCAGGAGGCTGAGTGATCTAATAGAGGTGTATAAAATCATGAGGAGAATAGAAAAGGTAAATACACAGAATTTTAACCAGGTTTGGGGAATTAAAAAGGTTTAGGTTGAGAGGTGAAAGAACGAATAAGAACCTAAGGGGCAACGTTTTACTCAGGGGGTGGTGGGCATATGGAGTGAGCTGCCAGAGGATGTAGGTGAAGCAGAAACTATAACTGCAATTAAAACACCTTTGGGCAGGTACATGGACAGGAAAGGTTTAGAGAGATATGGACCACACATGAGCAAGAGTGACGAGCTTAGATGGAGCAACTTGGTGGCATGGACGAGTTGCGTCAAAGGACCACTTTCCATGCTGTATGTTTCTGTGACTAAATCTAAATGTTAGAGCAGCTTTCTCACACAATGCTAGGAATGGAAATTCCATTCCCGCACGCAATGAGTTAACAGAAACCCTGTTCTAAAATAAGATAAACACCTGGCTGGGTACACAGGCAAAGGTGAGTGCGATAAGTAGGTCGTGATGAGAAGGTAGCGCACACAACACGATGGCGGCAGCGTTGCGTAGACCAAGGGGATGTCAACCGTGTAAAGCGAGGGTCTGAGTTCAAGAGCACAGAAATGAGAATGGAGAGCTTTTTCTGAAGTTTTGCTTGATTACCTTTGGGGGTTAGGGAGGCTTGAATTGCAGAATTGTACCCTGGAGAGACTGAATAAGTGAGGTGAAGGAGGGCACTTTGTGTTGAGGACGATGGAGGGCGACCAACATGCTTGGTCCTCCCGGCAATGTGAGAGTTGCTGGAAACACCATATGTGTGGCTGGTCAGTCTCCACAGCCATGGTCATTATGTCCTGGCCTTGTTACTGTCAATGGTTCAATGGCTCAATGGTGCTTTGATAGTCACTGGTGCAAATGCACAGTGAAATTATTTTCCTTATGTACAGTACAGTAAAATATTGCCATACCTAAGCACAATCCGCGATTAGCAAAGTGTACAGAAATAGTCTACTGAGCGCGACGCAAGAGGCACCAGGTTTTGGGGCCATTTTCAAAGTCCAGTCCGCTCTCTCGGTCTTATGAGCTGTACCCGATTCCAAGCGAGTCTCAGGCTGCTACAGGGCCTACAGCCATCGCCTTCATTGGATGTGTAGATCGATCAGCAAACCGACATCACTCTCCTCACCCATCCACTTTTGATCCGCCAGGGGCACTGCCCATGGCCGACCACGAGGGCATGGTAGATCAGACCGCCACTCCTTCTCCTACCAGCCTCGATCCTGGTGTCTGTCGTCATGGCTTCATCCTCCCGGTCACTGGGCTTCAGGGAAACGGGCAGGGGCAGGCTCGGCGGCTTGCTCACTGCCGACTGCAGTTGGCAGTCGATCTCACAGAGAGCAGAATCAGAGTTGAAAGTCTATTTAGAAGCATAGAAACATAGAAATTAGGTGCAGGAGCAGGCCATTCGGCCCTTCGAGCCTGCACCGCCATTCAATATGATCATGGCTGATCATCCAACTCAGTATCCTGTACCTGCCTTCTCTCCATACCCCCTGAACCCTTCAGCCACAAGGGCCACATCCAACTCCCTCTTAAATATGGCCAACAAACTGGCCTCAACTACCTTGTGTGGCAGAGAATTCCACAGATTCACCACTCTCTGTGTGATAAACGATTTTCTCATCTCGGTCCTAAAAGACTTCCCCCTTATCCTTAATCTGTGACCCCTTGTCCTGGACTTCCCCAACATCGGTTACAATCTTCCTGCATCTAGCCTGTCCAACCCCTTAAGAATTTTGTAAGTCTCTATGAGATCACCCCTCAATCTTCTAAATTCCAGCGAGTCTATCCAGTCTTTCTTCATATGGAAGTCATGCCATCCCAGGAATCAGTCTGGTGAACCTTCTCTGTACTCGTCTATGGCAAGAATGTCTTTCCTCAGATTAGGAGACCAAAACTGTACGCAATACTCCAGGTGTGGCCTCACCAAGACCCTGTACAACTGCAGTAGAACCTCCCTGCTCTTGTACTCAAATCCTTTTGCAATGAATGCCAACATACCATTCGCTTTCCTCACAGCCTGCTGCACCTGCATGCCTACTTTCAATGACTGGTGTACCATGACACCCAGGTCTCGCTGCATCTCCCCTTTTCCTAATCGGTCACCATTCAAATAATAGTCTACCTTCCTGTTTTTGCCACCAAAGTAGATAACCTCACATTTATCCACATTATACTGCATCTGCCATGCATTTGCCCACTCACCCAACCTATCCAAGTCACCAATGGGGAAGAATGGCTACAAAGGCAAAAGATACTTTAAAGAGTCTGAAAGGAAGTTAAGGGCATGCTGTACTTTGTCTTGATAAGAGAGGGCAGTTAAGAGATCAATGTGGTGGCACTGATTGATTGAAAGATATAGCATGCAAACAGGCCCTTCGGCCTACCGAGTCCACACTGACCATCGATCACTCCTTCACACTCGGTTTAGTTTATTTTTAGATTTTAGTTTTAGAGATACGGCACGGAAACTGGCCCTTCAGCCCACAGAGTCTGCGCCGACCCAGGTTCAACTGTACACTAGGTCTATCCTACACACTAAGGGCAATTTACAGAAACCAATTAACCTACCATGCAGTCACAGGGAGAACGCACAAACTCTGTACACACAGCACTGTCGTCAGGATCGAAGTCGGGTCTCTGGCACTGTCGGGCAGCAACCCGACCACAGTGCCGCTGTGCTGCCCCTGTTGTAGGTATTGCCAAAGCATTGTTTTTTTTTAACAGATTGGAAGAAGCTAACTTTCTCTGATTACCATCGGATGGCTCCAGAGAAGTAATCTGTAGGCAGAGAGCAAATTGTGAAATAGCTATTCAGGCATGTGCTCTGATTTTTGGCAGCACAAGATCACTTTGACTTGTCTGCAGAACTGTGAGCAGCACCAGGAAAACAAGAATCCCAAATTGAATTGAATTACTTTATTGTCGCATTTGACAAGTCACAGTGAAATTCTTTGCTTGCATACACAAGGTATGCAATAGCCGCCACATTAAGGGTGCTGACAAAGTTACAAAGTACCCCCAAAGCCAGGTCCACCCTTGTTCTCCCCCCCTCCTCTCTGAATCGTTCGACTGCCACGTGGCCCGTCTTCGACTGCTGTCGCCCTCAACGATCGACCTCCTAAATCCCAGATCCAAATATATTGTTTTGAACAGGAAACAAATTAAAGTCAAGATTTCATTCATGCAGCTGATAAAACTGAGAATAACTAATTGGTTGTTGGTAATTGCACCTCTTCATACAGCATGCAGGAATGCCACTATAGGCTGCATTTTAAGTAATGACTCTCATGAGTAGTGGCCCCTGTAAGGAGGGCATGTTAACCATCCGATGACTTTCCAAATACAAATCTTGACTTTAGTAACAGCCACGTGATTAGGATTTTCCTTAAATAATCTCACCCGACACCCTATTCTTTTTTGCAAAGGGTGATTCAGAAGAGAAAGAAAAATGTCTAACATGGGACATTTAGCAGGTCAGCTGCATTTGACCAATTTAAGTCATAGTGTCATACAACATGGAAACAGGCCTTTCAGCCCAACTTGCCCACACCGACCAACATGCCCATCTACATTAGTCTCACCTGCCTGCGTTTGACCAATATTCTTCTAAACCTGTCCTATCCATGTACCTGTCTCAATGTTTCTTAAATGTTGCAATAGTACCTGCTTCCACTACCTCCTCCGGCAGCTTGTTCCATACACCCAACACCCTTTGTGTGAAGTTACTCCTAAGGGTTCCTATTAAATATTCTCCCCCCCTCACCTTAGCACCATACCTTCTGGTTGTAGATTCCCCTGCTCTGGGTAAAAGACTCCGTGCATTCACTCTATCTATTCCCCTCACCTCTATAAGATCCCTCACCTCCATCATCCTCCTGTACTTCAAGATATAAAGTCCCTTTTTAAGTGTTGTTTGTGTACCTAGCTCAACTACCTCCTCTGGCAGGAACCATGTACCTATCCATGTCTCATCAGAACAGGAATTTATAATTCAAGAAAGTTTATATACACCTTATATAAAGCACATTCCATACACCTGCCACCATTGTGTAAAAAAGTTACCTTTCAGGTTCATATTAAATCTTTCTCCCCCTCATTGTGCTTGGACTATTATTCCTTGGAGCACAGGAGGATGAGGGGTGATGTTACAGAGGTGTCTAAATCTATGAGAGGAATAGATCAGGTAGACACACACTCTCTTGCCCAGGGTAGTGGAATCGAGAACCAGAGGACATTGATTTAAGGTAAAAGAGGAACGATTTAATAGGAATCTGAGAGATAACCTTTTCACATGAAGGGTGGTGGGTGTATGGAATGACCTGCCAGAAGGTAGTTAAGGCAGGGTCTATTGTTAAGAAACAATTTGAAAGGTACATGGATAAGACAAGTTTGGAGGACTATGGGCGAAATGCAGGCAGGTGGGACTAGCGTCAATGGAACATGTTGGTCGTTGGACCATCACCTTAAACCAATGTCCTCCGGTTTTTGAAACTGCTACTCTGGGCAAAAGACCCTGTGCGACTATACGATCTACTCCTATCATGATTTTGTACACTTCTTGATGTAATCCTTGTTGCAAAGAAAGAGTGGGCTATCAATACACAGTCAGTCATGTGGTTCACATTCAGACTGATCCAGTGTTTGCCGGACTTCCTCCGCCACAATAGGGAAAGGAAAATGACCTCAAGCACTTGTCTGCAGTCTCCAGAGGTTGATTAGTGTCAACATTGGCAGAAGCCTCAGCAAGGATTATCTGTGCAGAGTCTGGATGGAGATGTTAATGCATGGTGTTGGGCTGGGGGTAAAAAGAGGAAAAAATAATCTCGTGTTTGAAGGCTTTTGATAAGATGCCATCAACTTGACTCAAAACTAACCTTGCAATATCAAGAAAGTGGGAAGTGGATTGGAAAGTAAGATGAAAAACAAGAAACTGGCACAAAGTGCTGGAGTAACTGGCACAAAGTGCTGGAGTAATGGTGGAAGTGGATGCAATTGAATTCTAAAGGAAATTGGACCAGATTAACATGAAAAGCAAAAAAGTAAAGACGCTGGTTTACAGAAAGTTTACTTTACTTTAATTTAGTTTAGTTTTGTTTATTGTCATGTACCATGTTACAGTGAAAAGATTGTGTTGCTTGCTAACCAATCGACACATCCACAGTGTCCAGACATATGATAAAGGCAATAAAGTGAATGACGTTTAATGCAAGATAATGTCCAATTAAGTCCCTCGGTCTCCAATGAGGTAGATACTAGCTCAGGCTTGCTCTCTTGTTGGTGGGATGGTTGAGTTGCCTGATAACAGTTGGGAAGAAACTGTCCCCGAATCTGGAGTTCTGTGCATTCAAACTTCTATACAAAACAGACACAAAGCACTGAAGCAACTCAGCGGGTCAGGCAGCATTTCTGGAGGAAATGTTAGCAATGTTTTGGGTTGGAACCTTTTTTCAGACTGAAACATCACCTGTCTATGTTTTCCAGAGATGCCGCCTGACCCACTAAATTACTCCAGCACTTTGAATTGAATTGAATTGAATAAATGTTATTAGCCAAACATGTATACATACAAGGAATTTGCCTTGGTGCTTTGCTCACAAGTAACAACAGGATATAAAGTAAACAATTAAAAAAGAAACATTATAATTTAAAAATGTGACGAATTAAATAAAATACCAGAGCATAAGGAGCATAAAGATTGGCTGTTGATTAGAGCTACTGCTTGTGGAAAAAAGCTGATTTTATGTCTGGTTGTGGCGGCTTTGACAGTCCGGAGTTGCCTTCCAGAGGGAAGTGGTTCAAAGACGTTGTGGCCAAGGTGAGAGGGGTCTGATATGATCTTACTCACTCTTTTCCTGGCCCTTGCAGTGTATAGTTCGTCGATGGGGACATGGGGTGGAAATCCAGGGGGGATGGGGGGGGACACGTCCCTCCCATGCTTTGAGAGGTGGGGTCAATCCCCTCCATGTTTTGTAATCCGGATTTTGAAATTCGGTGCAAAAATATCTATTAAAATCTCCACTTTCCACGAGACAGTGGGTGTGTCACTGTTAAGTGCTTGTTGAATGTCTCTATTAACATCGTATTAACATGACGTGTTACCAATTGTGTTTTGACTTTCAAGTATTACTGAAGGTATTCACGGAGAATTTCTTAAAGCTGTCTGATGCAGATACAATTACCATTTGCACTAATTGGATGTATTGGTGGATGGGAATAATTTAAACGGGTATCGGATTTAAACGGGTCAGGTCATTAAGGGCTCCGGTCGAATGGGTTTCCTGGCTGTCTTGCAGGTAAGTCCCTCATTCACAGTCGCTCAAGTTATTTAGTATTTTTTCCCATCTCTCTCTCTCTCTCTCTCTCTCTCTCTCTTTCTCCTCCAGGGTTGGTTCCTCTGTTTGCCTTTATTTGCTTCAGTTTTATTTGTTTAAGTGTTTGTACCACATTGTAGCTTTTGAAAGATTGAAGCGGGTATCAGAGGCTTTCTTAGAGCAGAATCGGCCTGCTTGTGGGGCCTTTCATCGCCCGGTGCGGCTTAAAATCAAACTTGTGTGTTGAGGCGATCGAGGCTCCCGATGTTGAAGACCCCGCCGGCCAATTTTAAGCCGCGCCGGGCGATGAAAGACCCCGCGAATGGGTCAATTCAAGCCTCAAAATTCGGGGCAAACAAAGCTGCTGTTGCTGGAGTTCGGAGTCGGTCACCAACCAGGTCAGCTCCTGATGTTACCATCCACAGGGCCCACGGCTGAAGCCTCCAAAGCCTCGCGTGTGTGTGCGCATGCACGCGGCCACCAGAAAATTGTGCCCCCCCCCCCATGTTTTCATAGCGATTCCGCCACCTGGATGGGGGAAAGATTGCAGCCAACGACCTTCTTGGCTGATCGAACGGTGCGCTGCAGGCTCCGGATGTCGTGCTTGGTGGCTGAATCAAACCAGACCATGATGCAGAAGGTGAGGACAGACTATGATGGCAGTATAAAACTGGACCATCATTGCCTGTAGCAGATTGTGTTTTCTCAGCTGTCGCAGGAAGTACATCCTCTGTTGGGCCTTTTTGACTGGAGTGTCAATGGTGGCCTCCCATTTAAGGTCCCCGGAGTTGATGGTTCGAAGGAACTTAATTGACTCCACAGATGTGACTGTGGTGTTGTTGATGGTGAGTGGGGGGAGGGGAGGGGGAGCTCTACAATCAATTTCACTGTGTTAAGAGCATTGAGATCCAGGTTGTTGTGATGGTACCACATCCTGTCTGTAGGTAGATTCCTCCCCATCCGGGATCAGTCCAATCAGGGTTGTGTTGTCCGCAAACTTGAGAAGCTTGACAGAGGAGTCTGTGGAGATGCAGTCGTTGGTGTATGGACAGTAAAGGAGAGGCAAGAGTACTCAGCTTTGCAGTGCTCCTATGCTGAGGGTCTGCGGGTCCGAGATGTGCTTTCCCAGCCTCACATGCTGCTTCCTGTCTGTCAGGAAGTTGATGATCCACTGAGAGAGGGGTTCAGGCACTGTCAACTGGGAGAGTTTTGAGTGTAATATCTCTGGCACAATGCTGTTGAATGCAGAGCAAAAATCTACAAACAAAATCTTTGCATAGGTCCCCTGGCATAGATCCCATAGGTGCTGGAGGATGAAGTGCAAGCCTCAGTTGACTGTTTCATCCATTGATCTATTTCCTCAGTATGCAAACTGCAGGGTGTCCAGCAGGGGGTTTGTGATATTTTTCAGGTGGGCCAGCACAAGTCTTTCAAGGGTCTTCATGACTACAGAGGTCAGTGCGACAGGCCTTTAGTCATTAAGACCAGTAGTAATCCTTGGCTTTTTGTCTACAGGAACAATAGTGGAAACTTTGAATCAGGTTTGCAGCGACCGATTGAAAATGTCTGTGTAGACTGATGCCAGTTGTTCAGCACAGAGCTTGAGGGGGAAACATTGTCCCGTCCTGGAGATTTCCGGCTTTTCTGTCTCCTGAATAGCTTTTCCACCTCCTCAATTGTTACTGTTGGTGATGGAGAAGTGGCCAGACTGATGTTGGACAGCAAGGGCCCCGTCTTTGCAGATTGGAGTCAGGCTGTAAGTAGGTGTGAAGTGGTGATTGGGGAGGAGTGGGTGGGGGAGGGAGGGAGGGGGTACTGGGGTTATGTTTCTGCCTATCACACCTGCAGTAGAACACGTTCAGGTTGTTGGTACACAAAATGCTGGAGAAACTCAGCGGGTGCAGCAGCATCTATGGAGCAAAGGAGATAGGCAACGTTTCGGGCCGAAACCATTGTTCAGGCGTTCAGGTCGTTGGTCAGCTGATGATTGTCCAAGTGTTAAAGGGTCTGCTTTTAACATTGAAAAGGGAGTTTGGAGGGTTAACTGTGCTGGATCAGTAACTTAAAGGATGAACTTGTAAATAGCTCGTTCTAAGCTTCCCCCTCCCCAAGTCTAGTTTCAGTCAAAAATCACTGAATCAAGCACTTGCGCATCTAAACTTTATTTTGACAATTCAGTTCCAACTACTGTACCTAACCACTGCAGGTTTAATCCTCGTATCTGCCTGATCAAGACCTCTTGGCCTCACTCAAACAGAGACATTCCAGAAGGTCATGCAGTCCTAAGCGCTCTCCGAGAAGATTGACGCAGGACCTCGGGGCAGCGGACTTTTATATGTCCTCGGACCTCGAGGGGCCGAACCACATGGGGGTGGTCTCTTTACAATCCAATTACAGATATCGATTAACCCCATACATGTCAGGCATTTCCCTAACCCAATAATACAGTGGCTAATACATTGTATTCAAACAGTGTTTCTCTGAGGAAAGGAACATCACAATATGTGCCCTGATATGCAAGAAAACCAGACAAGGCTCAATACTTAATCCAATCAACATCCAGCAAAGTAAAGCTTGGCAACATTATTTACAATGTGTATGTCTGGTTTGCATTCATCCAATCCATTCTATGCATTTTGCACCTAATTGTCAGGGTCTGCAGATGTTCCTATCTCTTCCTGCAGCACTGATCTGGGCTCTCGACAAACTGGCACCATTCTGCAGCTTTTTCTACAGAAAGCACTTTTAAATTGACCAAATGGCCTAGCAGCCCTGAAGCCTTTACTCAATTTCTATGGTCCTGGCCTCCCCAATTTGGCCAGGATTAACAATGAAACTTATAGAAACTTACAAAATTCTTAAGGGGTTGGACAGGCTAGATGCAGGAAGATTGTTTCCCGATGTTGGGGAAGTCCAGGACAAGGGGTCACAGCTTAAGGATAAGGGGGAAATCCTTTAAGACCGAGATGAGAAAGACTTTTTTTCACACAGAGAGTGGTGAGTCTCTGGAACTCTCTGCCACAGAGGGTAGTTGAGGCCAGTTCATTGGCTATATTTAAGAGTGAGTTGGATGTGGCCCTTGTGGCTAAGGGGATCAGAGGGTATGGAGAGAAGGCAGGTACGGGATACTGAGTTGGATGATCAGCCATGATCATATTGAATGGCGGTGCAGGCTCGAAGGGCTGAATGGCCTACTCCTGCACCTAATTTCTATGTTTCTAGGATTAACAATGAATGTTTCCCTTCTGTGCTATGTGATTTTGAACCTTGGATAAGCAATTATAAAGGAAGGATGTTGAAGGATTAAGGGAAGGGTGGGTGTAATAGGATTTAATTATGTATCCAGGAGTCTCATACCAACATGAACACAATGCAATGAATTACCCTGCTTCAGTGGCACTGGTTCTTTACCTGAGTGAATGAGACATTATGACAATCCCATCATTTCAAGCCGGTGGACTTAAATTGGGTTCATCCTGCCAAAGAAAATCGAAACTTGTTGCAGAAATGTTCCAACCGCAGGATGGCATGGTGGCGCAGCGGTAGAGTTGCTGCCTTACAGCGCCGGAGACCCGGGTTTGAACCTGAATACAGGTGCCGCTGGTACGGAGTTTGTACTTTCTCCCAGTGACTGCGTGGGTCTTCTTTGGGTGCTCCGGTTTCCTCCCAACTCCAAAGACGTACAGGTTTTTAGGTTAATTGGCTTCGGCAAAAATTGTAAATTGTCCCGAGTGTGTAAGATAGTGCTAGTGTACAGGGCGATCGCTGGTCAGTGCGGACTCAGTGGACCGAAGGGCCTGTTTCCGTGCTCTATCTCTAAAGTCTAAAGTAAAGTCTAAAGTCTAAATGATCGCCTCATTTTGATCTCTGATCCATGCAGAGGTAACTGCTCTGAGCTTATTGAACAACATTTTTTAGGCGGAGATTGACAGGTTTTTGATCATTAAATTGTTAGGAATTATGGGGAGAATTTGGTTGAGGGGGAAAGATAGACAGACATGAATGAATGGTGGATTAGACTCGAAGGGCCGAATGACCTCATTCCGGTCCTATAACATGAACTTATGAAAGTTTCAAGGTCAGGCCAAGAGCCCTTCACTTACAAAAATTGTGATTTGAAAATTGGCGACTATATGCTGTCTCAGTGTACTACTACTAGATACTTGTATTGTATCTAAGATACTTACCTAGGATCCATCTAAGTACTTATGTGTAGATATAATTGTACAGTACTGCACACAAGAATGAATTTCATTGTACCTTGGTACATGCGAGGAATAAAGTACTTTTGAACCATTGAATACCATTGAAATCATCCCTCCTTTGCAGGTAAGTGGAGGGAACAAAAGAAATTGGGGTTTCTGTCTATTTCTCTTCCTACATACTCCAGCCGTCATTGTAAGGAAACGAGTTAACCAGTCAGGCTTGCATTATTCACCCACTGATTTATGTTTGTGCTGCTGGGATGTAAATCTTTGGCTATTCCGTGAAGAAGGACAAATTATTTATGTACACTGACCACCAAACTGCAGAAATAAGTCTGCCGTTAAACTGAAGGTTTATTCAGAGAATATTATTCAGAGAATAGCGTTAATTAAAAGACTTTCCAAAACAGGGTCTCTGGATTGTTAGCTCGTGACAAGAGTCGCATTTATGAGATTTAAGGAGGACAAAAAAAAATTCTAATCACCCAGGAAATGGTGAAACTTCTTTAGGTAGTGGATGGTCGGAAAGAAGATCATGATGCCACAAGGATTGGTTGTGGATAACAGTTCAAGTTTAGTTTAGTTTAGTTTAAATATGCAGCGTGGATATAAGCCCTTCTGCCCACCGAGTTCGCTCCGACCATCGATCACCCATACACTAGTTAGATTTTACTTTTGACTTTAGAAATACAGCGTGGATTTAATTGCCACAGAGGGCTGTGGCAGCCAAGGCACCGGGTATATTGACGGGTTCTTAATTAGTGAGGGTGTCAGGGGTTACTGTGAGAAGGCAGGTGAATGGGATTGAGAGGGAAACAAAGATCAGCCATGTGGATGGTGTAGACTCGATGGGATGAATGGTCTAATTCTGCCTTTACGACTTATGAACTTATGACAGTGCTGCATCTCCTCAGCATTGCCCCTCCAACCGTGGGGTGCTCCTTCAGTCCCACCCACCTGGCAGTGTGATAATACCTGGCACGTTTGGGCAGTCTGTCTGACTAATAAGGTTTAGTTTTAGTTTAGTTTTTATACTCACATGTACCGAGGTACAGCAAAAACTTTTTTGTTGTGTGCTATCCATTCAGACTAAACATGATTACAATCAAGCTGTCCACAGTGCACAGCTACAGGATGAAGAGCATCATGTAAGAATGTTACAACATTTTGAGATTTGAAAAATCAAGCCTGTCATTTATCCCCTCGGATAAAGCATAAAAATAACTTTAATTTGATACGTATCTTCAGTATTAAAAAAGTTATGGTCATTTTCATACTCGGAAATTAGCTTATTGTTCCCTATTGCTTTTCCATTAACTTAGTACAAAAGCTGTGATCGATACATTCAATTGACATAAAAGCCCATAGCTTTCTTAAAAAATAAGAGAACTGAATGAAATTTTCAGTGATTATAGATTGAAGCATTCTGACACAAATATGATACATCTTGGATGACCTGAAATTAAAGCATATCATTAGTTTGTTACCTAATTGTAGATAATTACAAAATTGACCGTTGTGACAGAAATAGTAATAAACACCCAGACTGCCTTGAAAATTCAAAAATGTGATATTCTCAAGATCAGAACTTTAATATTATTGTAACGTTAAAACAAATGGTAAATACCCAACAAAAAAATCATTTTCATCAGTGTCATCAAATCAATCTATTCATCTAAATTCAATTACTAGATCTAAACTTCCATACATCATTTTCTTAAGAAAAGGCTAAAATATTTTTTTAAATAGCCAAAGTATCCAAATAATAAACTGACCCCATACACACGAGAATTCACAATATAACATGATTTCAAAATCTCACTTTGTCATGAATTTCTATGCCAATGGAAGGAATCTAATGTTTAATTCCCATAAATTTTACTCTGTTGGTTTATAACACTGCTGCAGGCAAGGGTCATTTTACACAGACATTTATTCAAAATCCACAAACATTCACTCTCAAGATAATCAAAATCATTATTTTTTGCACAATCATGTCATAAGAACATCTAAATTATCTATATTTTGTGTTATTGTCTATCCATGATCAATATTTTCATACTAAACCTGACTAAAAACTAAAAACTTTAAAACTTTTTCAATCAGATATTTAGTATGAAAATATTGATCATGGATAGACAATAACACAACATATAGATGTGTTAGATGTTCTTATGACATGATTGTACAAAAAAAAAAGAATTTGATTATCTTGGTAGTGGACTGTGATAGATCGGAATGTGGCTGCTGCCATGATTTAAGCCCCGCAATATCGGCAGGCCAGACACGGCCGATATCAAGGCCTAAATAACGTATTTCACATCATCAGGTTAAAATGAAACCACACCAAAAAGCAAGGTAAGATGTTACATAAACGATATAACTTTTGTTTTGTCCTGATGAAGTCCTTGATGTTGATTTTGATCCGTGATATTGAAGGGGTTAAAAGTCGCGTTTAACTTCAATCCACGATGCAATCGACCAGCAGCTTTTTTTTAAAACGGAACGGAAGCACAGAACACATTTTTTTCATCAACTAACAAATACCTCTCCGACAACCAATACAAACTTGCATTTTAATCTTGCACTGCCCCCCCCCCCCCCCCCCCCCCCCACACAGCCTCCCGAATCACACGCACAGGCAGTGGGCAGATCTGGAGCGTCATTTTGTTAAAACGCTACATAATGTTTAGTGCACGATAAAGTCCAGTAAAGTCTAAATATAGTCCAAATGTGTCAATGAAGTAGATGAGAAGTCAGGACTGCTC
Organism: Okamejei kenojei; assembly: GCA_035221665.1. Lineage (NCBI taxonomy): Eukaryota > Metazoa > Chordata > Chondrichthyes > Rajiformes > Rajidae > Okamejei > Okamejei kenojei. The sequence continues at coordinate 28,943,300 of CM069147.1, read as the reverse complement.
TCCCTTTGGTGATTGGATGGTTCAGTTGCCTAATAATAGCTAGAAAGAAACTGCCCCTAAATCTGAAGGAACACATCTGTACCTCTTGCCTTGTGTAGGAAAGAACTGCAGATGCTGGCTTAAATCGATGGTAGACACAAAATACTGGAGTAACTCAGCGGGGCAGGAAGCATCTCTGGAGAGAAGGAATGGTTGACGTTTCGGGTCGAGACCCTTCTTCAGTCTGAAGAAGGTTCTCGAACCTAAACGTCACCTATTCCTTCTCTCCGGAGATGCTGCTTGATCCGCTGAGTTACACCAGTCTTTTGTGTGTACCTCTTGCCTGGTGGGGGAGGAGAGAATAGGGAATGATTGAGGTGACACTGGTTCTTAATTATGCTGGTGGACTTGCCAAAGCAGCATGATGTAGATGGAGTTAATGGAAGGGAAGTTGATTAGTGTTATGGATTGGACTACGTCCACAATGCTCTGCAATTCCTTGCAGTCGTGGATAGAGCTGTTCCCAAACCATGCTGCAATGCATCCGATAAAATGGTTCCTACGGCACACCTGTAAAAGTTGGAGCTCGTTGTAAGGGACATGTCAAAGTCAAAAGTCAAAAGAGCTTATTGTCATGTGTCCCTGACAGGACAATGAAATTCTTTCTTTGCTTAGCACAACAGAACATAGTAGGCATTGACTACAAAACAGATCAGTGTGTCCATATACCATTACATACGTAAATACATACATGAATAAATAAATTGATAAAGTGAAATAACAGATAAAGGGGTATTAATGTTCAGAGTTTTGACCGAGCCAAGCTTAATAGCCTGATGGCTGTGGGGAAGTAGCTATTCCTGAACCTGGTTGTTGCAGTCATCAGCCTCCTGTGCCTTTTACGTGAAGGTAGCAGGGAGATGAGTGCCCGGAAACTTGAAGTTTCTGGGCACTCACATCTCAGAGGACCTCACATGGTCCACCAACACCCGCTGCGCTGGTCAAAAAGGAACAGCAATGACTGTTCTTCCTAAGAACATTGAAACGGACAGGTCTTCCCCAACAGCTGCTGACGACCTTCTACCACTGCACCACAGAGAGCATACTAACATATGGCATCTCTGTGTGGTGTCTCAGCTGCACGGAGGCAGAGAGGAGAGCTCTTCAGCGTGTCATCCACAGAGCGCAAAAGATTATTGGGACACCGCTACCAGCCTTGGAGGGCATCTACCACACACGGTGCCTCAGGAAGGCCGTCAGCATACATAAAGACTCCTCTCATCCTTGTAATGGACTGTTCGAACTACTCCCTTCCGGCTGACGTTACAAGTGCCTTCTACGCCCGCACCTCCAGACTCAGGAACAGCTTCATTCCCAGAGCTATAACGGCTCTGAACCGGCCCTGCTGAGTATCCCCCCACCCCCATGGACTGTCTCCCCCGGCCTTGCACTTTAGTCTGTGTTGATTTTACTAGTCTAATGTTCGTTTTTACAAACCTTGTTCTCGGGGTATCTAAACCTAAATTTTATTTCGGAGTCACGTGAGTGACTACGTGAAGACCCAGTCCAGCATCCATGCGCGACATTAGTGTTCATGCAGTGCATCCGTGACGAACGGGAGTTCAAGGCGCTCCCGCTACAATTTGAAAGTCGGGTCGACAGGTATGTGTGTTACCATGGCCGTGTATATTTTCTCTGTGGTCTGCTTTGTGTTCCAGAAGGAATGAGCAAGACCAGAGGAAAGAAATCTGTAGCTCGCCCCCGTTGGTCTCCCGTTGAGGAGCGTTCTTTGGAGGGGGGGCAAGAGGCGGCAGGATTAACTACCGAGGCCAGCACCGCTAGTGCAGCCTGAGCAGTGGGCTGGAGGTACCTACAGCCAGAACCGGGCGGTAGTATCTGACGATTCGGATGAAGATGCCTCACCGCTCGAGAGCGGCACAGGCAGCCGTCTAAGCCGAATGGAACGGCTTGTGGAGCAATTGCTCCAGCGAGATCTGCGAGAGCAGCAGCAGACTCGCCAAGGGAGCTCAGGCACTCCCGCAGTGCCCTTTACGGCACTGACCATTGCTTCACCTTCTATTGAAGGCAGCATTGGCGACCAGGTCTGGGCTGGTCAAGAAGAGGGGTCGCTGGCTGAAGATGTCCAGAGTGCGCAGGGTGTACAGGATCAGGATGAGCTGCTGGGTGTGGTCAACCGCTACTTGGCCATTCCACGAGCGGGTCGGCCTTTAGTGCCGAATCTTGCAGCCAGCATTGACCACCTGTCCTCAAAACCCCTACAAGAACGGGTGGTTCTTGAAGTATATTCAGCCCCAGAAAATTGTACATCATTGAATGTACCAGCTGTAAACAGCCAAATTTGGGGACATTTGGGGCAGAATTTCAGGAACCTGGAGTTGAAGCTCCAGAAAACCCTAAAACTCCTGACAGAAGGAATAACTTCATATGCTCGGTCCATAGATGGTGTGGACATCACCACAAATCAGCAAGATACATTAGCTCTCATTGTGCACCACTGTTAGGTACTACCCCCCCCCCCGGTGAAGGCTATGTACTTAACTCTTCTGTTTCTCTCCTGAGTGCAGGACCCGTGGCTGGGAGTCAGGAATCAAGGGGTTAAGGGCTCCTGTACCCGATTGGCCAAGCTGCGTCAGGTGAAGGTGACTCATCGGAAGCTAAAATACCAGAATCTCCCAGAATTCTCTCTCTCTTCGTTTGACCCTGACTCAAGAGCAGGTTGCTGGTGTGAGCTGCAGGAGGCTGGCCACATGGCATAGAACTTTGTGTATTATTAGCTACATTTGTCAATTAATATTGAATTGGGACAGATAAGGGCTGACCTGAGGGTTTTCGTGTATTTTGTTTAAGGGATATTTCCATTTAGGCAGGTTAGAGACTCTAGTTCGACGGCCCATTGTGAGGCTGGCTGGAGCACTGTAATCTTTGTTTATTAGTATATTCTTGTCCTTGTCTGGGTTGTTTGAATCAGGTTTGAGTTTTAATTAAATAAAAGACTATTTTCTTGAACTTGAGCCTGGTTTTTGACTATGTTACGCGGCTCTGAAGTACCTGCATTTGGGAGTCGTAACAAAATGGGGGCTCGTCCTAAGCTTTGACGACCCTAGACAGTTTTGGGGGGGGTTTTTTGTAGGCTTCTGCTGACTGAGGAAGTCTGTGTTGTGAGGTGACTGAGGAAGTCTGTGTTGTGAGGTGACTGAGGAATTCTGTGTTGTGAGATTTTTTTTCCTCTTCCATTTGGGTAACATTTGTGACCAGGGTTTGACTGGTGGTTTGGTCCTACATTTGATATGGAGTTTAAAGTACAGGAATTTACTGAGGCTCCTAGTCGGGAGTTGTTTGATAAATGTACGAAGGAGCATTTGTGTATGCTGGCAGAGACCTATAAGGTGCCTATTGATAAGCATTTGAAGAAAGAGGCTATAAAGTCGGAGTTATGGTCTGCGTTAGTGAGGAATGGGGTATTGCCTGCTGGTGCAGACAGTCCTCTATCTTTCTCTATCTTCTACAAAGCCTAGTCAGGACATGGGGACCTCATTCGATTGAAGGAGCTTGAAATGAAAAAGGAGGAGAGGGCCTTAAGATAGAAAGAGCTCATGCTCCAATTTGAGCTTGAAAGGAAAAAGGAGGAGAGGGCCTTAAGAGAGATAGAGCTCCAGTCAGAGCTTGAAATGAAACGCCTTGAGCGGCAGGAGAACGAATTGAATGCTTCCCGAGTTTCTTCCAGGGAACGGGAGGTGTCTAAGGCCGCGTTGTTAGTAGATGAGTATGTATTGACTCATAAAACAAAGTTTGTTGGGCAATCCTATAGTTTTGGTGCACGGCCGTTTAATCGTGGTGGTGTCGCCGGTGGCAGTACCAAAGCTGTTTCTGTGCCTGCGAGAGTCAGCTCATTAATACAGGGGGAGGTCCGAGCTGATAAGGTTGATGGAGATTTCAGGACTAAGGAAGGGCCTGTGTGCTACTATTGTAAAGTTCCTTTGTTACTGAATAGTTTCTTCCGAAGCTTATTCAGTATCTTTGGGTGGGGGTGTTAGGTACTTCCCCACCCCCCCCCCCCCCCCTCTGGTGAACGCTAAGTACTTAACTCTTCTGTTTCTCTCCTGAGTGCAGGCCCCGTGGCTGGGAGTCAGGTATCAAGGGGTTAAGGGCTCCTGTACCCGATTGGCCAAGCTGCGTCAGGTGACGGTGACTCATCGGAAGCTAAAATACCAGAATCTCCCAGAATTCTCTCTCTCTTCGTCGACCCTGGCTCGGGAGCAGGTTGCTGGTGTGAGCTGCAGGAGGCTGGCCACATGGCATAGAACTTTGTGTATTATTAGCTACATTTGTCAATTAATATTGAATTGGGACAGATAAGGGCTGACCTGAGGGTTTTCGTGTATTTTGTTGAAGGGATATTTCCATTTAGGCAGGTTAGAGACTCTAGTTCCACGGCCCATTGCGAGGCTGGCTGGAGCACTGTTATCTTTGTTTATTAGTGTATTCTTGTCCTTGTCTGGGTTGTTTGAATCGGGTTTGAGTTTTAATTAAATAAAAGACTATTTTCTTGAACTTGAGCCTGGTTTTTGACTGTTACGCGGCTCTGAAGTACCTGCATTCGGGAGTCGTAACAAAATCGGTCCATAGATGATGTGGGCATCACCACAAATCAGCAAGATACATTAGCTCTGCTGTGCACCACTCAATTCGAGATTAACAATTTACGGAAGGAAATCATCAAGCCTGCCCTCAACCCTAAGTTTGCAGGACTTTGCAAAACACCGGGTTCAGAACCTCCAATTCTGCTCTTTGGGAAGGAGCTTCCAAAAAAGGTGAAAGACCTGGAGGAAGAGTCCAAGACCTTTAGTCTCATGAGGGCAGGTTTGGGACCGAGCATACCTAACAAACCCAGGCGGCAGTACCCCACGGCGTCCACCAGTCGCCGACTACCATATAGGACTGGTGAAAGCTTGGGGTCCGCAACCATTCCCCGTAAGCCTTTTTTAGGCCAGGGCCCAGAGCGGAAAATGCGCCACCCCCAACATCAACATCAACAGCAACATCAATAGCAGCCCTCTACAGCCCAGCAGACACCTCATCGTCCAGCGAAGAGGCAGAAGAAGCACCAGTAACCATGGAGGTAGGTGGGTCTGGTTCCTCTCTGCAAATGAGCAGTAGGGGGCTCTATACTAACAGGGGGGAGATTACACTTGTTTTTGGATTTTTGTGAACAACTCAGCAGCATTCATGGCTATAAAATTGACTTTGTTCATGAAAACATGCCGCCAGTTCAGTATATACCCCAAAGGGTATTCACCCTCTCAGTCAAAGAGAAACAATAGGGTCAAGCTGCACTGTTGAGGCTACTAGCAAAAGGTGTCATTGAAAGAACAAAACATGAATCTTTGGAATTTGTGTCTAATATTTTCACTAAAACTAAAAAAGATGGTGGATGTTGCATCATCATTGACTTAACTTCTTTAAACGAGTCTGTTAAGTATATACATTTCAAGATGTAAACTTTTGAAACAGCCAGACAATTGATTCCTAGAGGGTACATTCTGGCAAGCATTGATTTAAAAGATGCCTACTACTCAGTACCCATACACAAGGAGCATCGTAAATACCTAAAGTTTATCTGGATTAAACAACTATGGCAATTTAAAGCCTTACCAAATGGGCTAACCTCAGCTCCAAGGTTGTTCACAAAAATCTTAAAACCTGCCTTGGCATTATTGAGGAAACAAAAGCATATAGTCATGGCGTACTTAAACAACATTTTAATAGTAGGGAAAACCTTGGAGACAGCCATTTCGGCAGTAGCAGCCACCAAACGTTTGTTTGAAACTTTGGGGTTTGTCATACATCCAGATAAATCCAATTTGACACCGTCCACAACCATGGACTATCTTGGATTTACGATTGACACTATTCGCATGACTGTAACTCTGCCGAAGGGGAATGCATCAGAGTTGGCACAATCATGCAACAAACTAATGGTTAATCATCAGCCAACCATACGGCAGGTAGCTAGTGCCATTGGGAAAATGGTAGCAGCCTTTCCAGCTGTACAATTTGGGCCTCTGCATTATCAAAATTTACAAAGAGCAAAAGTGCACGCACTAAAGAAAAACTTAAGTCACTTTGACCGAGCTATGAATTTAACTGCCGAATCCATTCCAGAGTTACAATGGTGGACAAGGAACATTAGGCTTAGCTCCATTCCCATAATAATCACCAACCCCGGTATTACCCATTGAAACGGATGCCAGTGCTTTGGGCAGGGGAGCAACTAACATGCAATCCAGCACAGGGGGTAGATGGACTAATTTTGAGTCATCTTACCTACAGACACGGGGTATTAACTACTTAGAAATGTTGGATGCGTTTTGTGGTTTAAAAGCATATTCATCTAATACGCATCACGCACATGTCTGGTTGCAATTAGATAATACCACGGTGGTGGCTTATATCAACCACATGGGTGGTGTAAAGTCGATATCATGTGACAATTTGGTCAACCTAATCTGGCAATGGTGTGTCGAAAGACATATTTGGTTATCAGCAACTTACCTACCAGGTAAGCAAAATACAGTGGCAGACACCAGGTCACGCAAATTTAACGATAACATCGAATGGATGTTAAATCCCAAAGTATTTGCTGAAATTACAAAGCAATATGGCACACCAGATATCGATCTATTTGCATCCAGGCTGAATCACCAGGTACCAACGTATGTCACTTGGGAACCAGACCCTGAGGCAGCAGCATTTGATGCATTCACGCTGCATTGGGGGAAAATGTTCTTTTATGCTTTTCCTCCCTTCTGCCTCATCAGTCGGGTATTATGCAAGATTCAATTGGATTCCGCTTCAGAAATCTTGATAATACCCGACTGGCCTACACAACCATGGTTCCCAGTGGCCCTCGACATGGCTGTCGAAACACCCTTGGAGTTCCCCAGCAGTCCAGAATTATTAATCCACGCAGTGTCAGGCATTAGTCACCCGTGCCATGACAGAGTCAATCTCCTGGCTTGCAGATTCTAAAAAGACCTCTACTGGGCCTGGGACTGTCTGAGGACGCCATCAACATGATGACCGCATCCCACCGTGAGTCCACCAGGAGACAATACCTGACCAGCATAAGGAAATGGGAATGGTATGGCTCCAAAACAGGAACTACCTACACTACAGCTACAGCCACCAGTGTTGTGGAGTTCCTGGTTGGATTACATCGGGATGGACTCAGCTACAGCGCCATCAATACATCCAGGAATATGTTGTCAGTTTATTTGGTTCCAGCAGCAGGACAACAGGCTTTGGGGTCCCATCCACTGGTGGTCGAAATCACGAGGGGTATTTTTAACACTAATTCCCCCAGACCAAGGTACACTCAGATCTGGGATGTCAGCATTGTGCTGACGTACCTTACGGGATGGCCACCACCCAGGTCACTCATGCTGGAACAACTTTCCCTGAAATCAGTCATGCTCATGGCACTAGTGTCAGCACAAAGGGTACAGTCCCTCCACCTTCTGAGACTGGACAGCATGACAAAGTCATTGGACTGTATCACATTCCATATTCAGGGTCTGGTCAAACAAACTAGACCATGAACCACGCCTCCAGTCATGGAGTTCCGGGCATATTCATCTGACCCACGGCTGTGTGCCAAGACCCATTTCGCTATTTACATAGACACAACATACAACTTAAGAGGGAGCGAAAAAGCCTTATGGATAAGCCACAAGAAGCCCCATGGTCAGGTGACGAACCATTTCAAGGTGGCTCAAGCAGGTGCTTAAGTCCGCGGGAGTCAACACTAATGTTTACAAATCTCACTCCACCAGGGCTGCATCCATGTCGGCAGCTAGGTGAATGGACGTGCCTATGGACCATATTCTGGCCAGAGCAGGATGGTCCTCGGAAAGAACTTTCCAAAGGTTTTATAATATGCCGCTGGCGGAACCTGCTCCATTTGCAGACAGAATTTTGGAGTCTGCAGATAATATTTAATTTAAGCCCGGGGGAGCTCTCTGTTTTTTGTTGTTATTAATAAACCTTTTTTGTTCACAAACAGGTTATTGCTGATTGTGATAACATCCTCCCTCAAAGGTCTTCAGACAGTGAGTGAAGCATGAGCTGGTACACGGTTCGGAATCACAGAGCTTTGAAGTCTTCACGTAGTCACTCACTTGACTCTGAAATAAAATAGTAAGATTAAATGAGAATTTACCAGTTCGAAGTTTGATCTGTATTTTATGAAGAGTTACGATGAGGGATTACGTGTCCTCCGCTCCCACCCTCTATTATACAGATCAACTGGTAATTAAGTTCTTATTTTTTCTTTACTATATTTATTTCAATCGTTGTGTTTTTTTCTGTGAATCCACACCGCTGCTTTGAAGAATGTCGCGCGTGCATGCTGGACGGGGTCTTCACGTAATCCCTCATCGTAACTCCTCATAAAATACAGATCAAACTTCAAACTGGTAAGTTCTCATTTAATCTTACAGTTTATTTATGACATCGGATGGAAGTTGCAAACCAAATCTCGTTGCACTTATGTGTAATGACAATAAAATATATATTTTTTAAATAATATTTTTATTAGAAGTAATCCATCATAACGACGGTATAGCAACTTTTCAAATACACAACCAACTTATTTCAATAAGTATACGGATGTTACAAATAATTCTTATAAACTATTTTTTAGAAAGTAGAAAAAGAAAAGAATAGATTTTAATCAATAAGAATGGTGATTAAATAATAATTTTGATTATATAGAGAAAGAGAAGAGAAAAAAAAAGAAAAAAAGATTATAATATATTATTCATCTTAATAGTGAATAACACAATTTCAAATAATGATATCAATAGAGACATGCATACAAATCCAAAAATATATATATATATATATATTCATCTAATCCTGCCGGGTACCGATTGAGTTGTGATGCCAAGAACAGCTACCCCTTCAAATATTCTGTATATGGAGACCATATCTGTTCAAAGAGTTTGTATTTGTTCATTAGGACAAATCTGATTCTTTTCAAATGCAATGTCTCCAACATTTCCACTGTCCACATTTTAATTGTGGGGGATAATGTTCCCTTCCAAAATATCAATATTAATTTTTTCCCTATTATCAAACAGTAATCCAAGAAATTTATTTGGTTTACTGTTAATATTAGATTTGAATTCGGAACTCCTAATATTATTAATTTTGGATCTGGGTCCAGTTTAATTTTAAGAACTTCAGAGATAACTCTAAAGATTTCTGTCCTATAATAGTTGAGTTTTATACATGTTACAAAACTATGCGTTAAGTTAGCTTCCGAGTTCTGACATTTATCACAAATAGAAGAAATGTTAGGATAAATTCTATTTAATTTCGTTTTTGAATAATGTAATCTGTGTAACACCTTAAATTGTATCAATATATGTCTAGCATTTAATGAGCAACGATGTATACATTGTAGGCTTTCCGAAGTTGGGATTTCCCTATCCAAGATAGTATTGTATATATACACTATTAATTTTTCTGTATTTGGGTGTTTATTAAACAATTCATCTAATAATCCTGGTTTTCTATTTTTATAGTCTTGCGTATTTGACTTAATATAGTTTCTAATTTGTAAATACCTAAACATGTTATTTGACTGCAATCTATAGATATCCTGTAACTCTTGAAATGAAAGAAATTGTCCTTCCTTGTAAAGGTGTTCTATCCTTTTAATTCTTAAATCATTCCAGTGTCTAAACCCCTTGTCCAATACAGAGGGCTTAAACAAATGATTATTCATAATTGGCAAGCAAAGTGACAAATTATCCATATGTAGGGTCTTAACTATTTGTTTCCAAATACGTCTATTGCTATGAATTATAGGGTTATCACCATACGTTTTTTTTTGTACTTCCCTTGGTGCAAAAATAATTGAACCTACATCAAAAGGCAAACAGTCTTCCTTTTCCATCTTTAGCCAGTTTGGCTCATCATCTAAATTTACCAACCAAAAATTCATATTTTTAATCTGAACTGCCCAGAAATAATATAAGAAATTTGGTAGTGCTAGTCCACCATTTATTTTAGATTTACATAGATGTTTTTTACTCATTCGATGATTTTTATAGTCCCAAATAAAACTATTAACCAAAGTATCTATTTTTTTTAAAAAACATTTTAGGGAGATATAAAGGGATGGCTTGAAATAAATATAACAATTGTGGCAAAAAAAATCATTTTTATAACATTTATTCTACCGATCATTGAAATAGGTAGTGTTTTCCAATATAAATATTTATTTTTAGTTTATTTAACAATTGAGGGTAATTATATTTAAATAGACAGTTATAGGATTTAGATACATTAATTCCTAGATATTTAAATTTGTCCGTGACTATTTTAAGTAGGAATTGTTCTAGTATATTTAATTTTATTCCACTCATAGGCATAATTTCACTTTTATTCCAGTTAATTCTATACCCAGAAAATGTGCCAAACTTAGTTATAACATTAAGTAGATTAGGAATACTATTCTCCGGTTTTGTGATATAAATTAAAATGGCATCTGCGTGTTGAGATATTTTATTCGTTGCAGTTTTGGTATTATATCCATATATTTCTGGTTCTTATCTAATCATTTAGGCTAATGGTTCTATTACCAGAGCAAATAGTAATGGTGATAATGGGCATCCTTGTCTACAACCCCTAAAGAGATTAAATTTTGCTGATAACATTTGATTTGTTAATATTCTTGCAGTTGGATTCGAGTATATGATTTTTACCCATTTGGAAAAACTATCCCCCAGTTAAAATTTCTGCACTATTTTAAATAAATATGGCCATGCAACCTGGTCAAATGCTTTTTCAGCATCTAAGGATATGACAGCTAGTTCAATATCATTCACTCTTTTTGAGTATATGATATTGAATAGATGTCTCAGATTATAAGATGAGTAGCGTTTTGGGATGAAACCTGTTTGGTCATGAAGTATTAAGTTATTAATCACTAAACTTAGCCTCTGAGATAAAATTTTAGTTAGTATTTTTTGATCAGTGTTTAAAAGAGCTAGTGCTCTGTATAACCCAGGGTCTTCCAAATATTTATCAGCTTTAGGGATAAGTGTAATTGTAGATTCATTTAATGATCCTGGTAACTTTCCTTGTTCATAAGCATATTTATATATTATATGTAAACGTGGAGAGATCAGATTATAAAACTTCTTATAAAATTCAACACTTAAGCCATCAGGGCCTGCAGCTTTTCCGTTATTTAATGATCCAATTGATTCTTCAATATATTTTACTGATATATCAGCATTTAACAAGTCTCTACCTTCCTGATCCAAGCTATTAATATGACATTCTTGTAGGAATGTCTCCATTCCATCTGGTTGTCCTGCTAGTTTAGATGAGTAAAGATTTTGATATCTTTTGGTGAAGTCAATATTTCTCCTTGTTCAGATCTAATTTTATGTATCATTTTCTCCTCATCTAATTTTCTAAGCTGGCGTGCAGTAATCTTTGTAGTTTATCCCCAAATTCAAAGTGTACTTGTTTAGTCTGTTGAAAAAGTTTAATAATCTGATTTGAATATATTTTATTTAGCTTATATTTTAATAATGCAATATTATTACTTAGTCCCTTTGAAGGGGATATTACATTTTCAATATCTAATTGTTTTATTTCATTTTCCAACTTTTGTTGAGTCTTTCGATTTTCCTTATTAAAGTATGCGTGTACTGATATTATCGCACCACGCATAAATGCTTTAAATGTATCCCAAAGCAGTGATGGTGAAATTCCAGGTTTGTCATTAGTTTCAAAAAATTATTTAATCTGTTTTACCAAGTAATCATAACAAGCCTTATCATTTAATATTTGGGGTTGAATCTCCAGTTAGAGGTTTTAATAGTTATGTCTTTTAATTTTATCTTAAATGTTAATGGAGCATGATCCGAGATAATAATATTATGATATTTTGAGTCATACGTAAATGGGATTAGTTTTGAATCTATTAAAAAATAGTCTATCCTTGAATAGGTTCCAAATACAGGGGAAAAAAAAAGAGTATTCTCGACCAGATGGGTTATCTGTTCTCCAGATATCCTTAACATTTGCTGTGTTAATAAAATAATGTATAAGTGTACTTGACTTAGAAGTGGTTTTCCTTTTCATTGATGATCTATCTAAATAATTATCTAAGGTACAATTAAAATCACCTCCAATTATTAGATTATGTTGAGTGGATATAGGGATATTGTTAAATATTTTCTTGAAGAATAATGAGTTATCAAAATTAGGACCATATATATTCATAAGGATTACTTTTTTAGAATGTAATTCACCTGTAATTATTATATATCTACCCTCAATATCTTCTATTATTGAGCTTTGTTTAAAAGGTATACCTTTACGAATAATTATTGCTACCCCTCTAGACTTACGTGTAAATGAAGAGTGATATACTTTGGAAATCCATTTTGCTGTTAATCTATACTGCACGTATTTTTTAAGGTGTCTCTTGGAGAAAAATATCAGATTTCAATCTATTTAATTGAGCTAAAACCTTATCTCTTTTAATTCGTTTGTTAATTCCCTTAACATTCCAACTACAGAAGGTGATTCCATCACCCCCAATCCTAGTATTTATGTCATACATGTTATTATTAAGGTGGTTTATAATGGAGTAGATGTCTCAGCTCATCTAACCCAATCCTATACCCAAATATCAGATCGATGAAATTTAATTTTTGTATCATTGTCATATACACACGTCTCTTTGAACTAACTATATAATAACAATCATACTTAAATCCATATAATATATAATATGAAATAAAATACATAATATAAAAGTAATAATAAAAAATGTGAGTAAAGTAAGTGATGTTAGTAAATTGTAAGGGGAAAAAAAAGTGACTACAATTATAATTACTGTAGTTAGTATTAGTGTAAGCCACACTAGTGTGGCTATTAATCTACGGACTTCCGTGAAAAAAAAATGTTAATAATTCCAGCTCCGTTTTTGCCTTAAGGGCTATATATGTCGGGGGGGGGGGATATTAAATTTATATACTTAATAATTAATTAATAATACTACTAAGATCAAATAAAGTTAGTATCATGGCACTATATTAGGAGAGCTAATGTACATTTTTAAGGGGTTGGTAATACAAAACTATATTTATTAATAATCCATCCATCCCTCCTTAACCCCAAGATAGAGTCCATGTCCATTGTTCCTACTCCTATTCCTACTTGCGGATCCTCCTTCAGTGTGAATCTTCCTCCTTTTCTGTGGATGGGCAGTATCATCAGGTAAGTGATCAATAATATTCAGTATTGTTCATCTTCATCTACTTCTTCCTCTACTTCTTCCTCTTCCAGTTTCTTCTGAATGTTTCGAGCGAATTAAAGAGCTTCTGTATGTTTGGTGAAGTGGTGCTCCTTGTTATCATAAGTTACTCTTAATGTTGCCGGGTACATTAGGCCATATCTCAGCTTCTTTATGTTCCTCAGGATACCTCTTGTTTCTGTAAATAAAGATCTTCCCTTGGCCACTTCCGCAGGGTAATCTCTGAAGATACTGATGTTGTCTCCCTCATATTTGAGATTTTTCTTACGTATTATTATCTTCATCATATCTTCAAAAACATGATCGTAAGCCACCTTCACAATCATCTGTCTTGGGGGAGCATCCTTCCTAGGGGTACGTCTCAATGCCCTGTGTGCTCGGCCCAGCAGAGGTTCTTGGTCCAAGTTCAGAATATCTTTTAGGAGTTTGGCAGCAAATTTTCGAGGGTCTTGATTTCCCTCTCGGCCTTCACTCAATCCAACAATACGCAGATTCTGATGCCTTTGACGTCCCTCCAAGTCAATGCATTTCTCAGTTATTTTGTGTAATAATTCTGATAAACGCTTGTTCTCGGCAAGACTCTTCTCGGCTGATTCAGTCAATTCTTTTATTATGTCATTCTGTTGGTTAAGTGAGGTTTTAATAGGTTCTAACTTGGTATCCAGCAGCAACTCCATCTCACCAGTTTTACGGTTTACATCATCCAACTGTTGTTGCAAATCAGTACCCGCTTTATCTTTCCATTCGTCCATCATAGTCTTTACAGTAGTTATAACTTTTTTGAACTCTTCTTTCAAATTTTCATGATACACCTAAATATCATTTCTTAAAGTCTTTATTTCTTCTTTATATTCTTTTTTCATATCCTTAAGCATTTTTTTTAGCTCATCTATCTTTAAAATATCTTCCTGGGAGGCACGCAAACTCAAGCCCGTGGCTCCAGTGAGGCCTACTTCTTTTTTCACAGGCTTTTTCACTTGGTGGGGTGGGGAGCGATGCATCGACATTTTCTTAGTAAAGTCGCGCGCCTGATGACGTCACGCACCTTTTCAACGCTACCGGAGCTGTTCACACTCATTCTCCTCTGGTGAGTAGCTTCAGTTAACCCCTTTTACCCCCGTTTTTAATACAATTTTTAGCGGAGCTGAATGGCGCGAGTTCCATTCACTCCGTAGCGCCACCGGAAGTCCAATAAAATATATTATTATTATTATTATTATTATGAGTGTATGGCCAGGATGGTGTGGGTCCTTGATGATGCTGCCAGCCTTTTTGAGGCAGCAACTGCGATAGATCCCCTCGATGGCAGGGAGGTCAGAGCCGATGATGGACTGGGCAGTGTTTACTACTTTTTGTAATCTTTTCCTCTCCAGGGAGCTCAAGTTGCCGAACCAAGCCACGATGCAACCGGTCAGCATGCTCTCTACTGTGCACCTGCAGAGGTTGAAGAGAGTCCTCCTTGACAGACCGACTCTCCACAATCTTCTCAGGAAGTAGAGGCGCTGATGAGCTTTCTTAATAATTGCATCTGTGTTCTCGGACCAGGAAAGATCTTCAGAGATGTGCACGCCCAGGAATTTGAAGTTCTTGACCCTTTCAACCATCGACCCGTTGATATAAACAGGACTGTGGGTCCCCATCCTACTCCTTCCAAAGTCCACAATCCACATGCTGAACTTCCTAAGCCTTCTAATGAATTTTAGGCATTCATGTGCTTTCTTGACCACTGTTTTGACATGCCTGGTACAGGACAAGTTGAAGAACTGGGAACTTTGTTGCTTCGGGCAGGTAAGGCTGTGGTTTATTGTTTTGGCTGAAAAAAAGGCATCTCAGTCAGCAGTTCTTGCTCAGCTTAAATTTTATTGTTGGGCCTCTACACATGAAATGCCATATACTATATTGCACTCAATTACAGTGGACAATCGGCAATAAAGGATACCATTCCCTCCAGTATTGTCCATTATAACAAGCAGGGTGGAAAACAAGGAGGGGGGGGGGGAGGCAGAGGGGACACATTCCCCCCCCCCCCATGTTTTGAGAGGTGGGGGACATCACCCCCCCCCCCCCCCCAAGGTTATGTAATCTGGATTTTAAAATCTCCGCTTTCCGCTATATAGTGGAGGTGGGACTGCTGATCGAGGCGCCGATTGGACGAGAGAGACGTCGGTCAGCAGGCAATGGGGGCAGGACATGATGATTCAGTGCGATGATTGGAGGAGGGAGGAGTGGGTGGGCGGGGGGTGGGACTGAGGATAGAGTGCGGTGATTGGAGGAGGGAGACGTGGCACAGATCTGCGCCTCATCCACAGCCAGGATCGATCCCGGCCGGGTCTCCGGCGCTGTCCCGTCCCCACCTCAGTGCCCCCCCCCCCCCACATGCGTGGCCAGAGAGGTCGGCAGTCAGACGGGTGCGGCGCCCCCAGGCCTACAGCCAGCGCAGAGAAGCAGCACTAAACCCAGCTCACTCTGCCTGTCCCACCAAATTAACTCCCTGGGCTTGCGGGAAATATGGGCAGCTTGGAGAAGCAGCACTGGTCTCCCGTCAGTCCAGTAGTTAACCCAGCGAGACAGGTAGAGTTAAGCTGCATTTAGTGCTGCATTGAGTCTCCGAAGCCTCGCACATGTGTGTGTGTGTGCGCATGTGCGCACGGCCGCCAAAAAAATAGTCCCCCCCCACGTCTCCCGGTCCCCTCCATGTTTTGATAGCGAGTTCCACTCTTGATAACAAGGGTTCACTGTTCTCAATATAATCTAAGGGAATAGAACATGGAGCAGGATAGCACAGTAAGACATAAAGTACTGGAGTAACGGCTGGTCAGGTAGCATCTTTATACTTTAGACTTTAGAGAAACAGCATGGAAATAACGATGATGAAACACGGTGATGAAACAAACTATAGAGCGGAGGTGCAGAACCTGGCGGACTGGTGCTCACGGAACAACTTGTCGCTAAACACCTCCAAGACCAAGGAGCTGATTATCAACTTCAGGAGGTCACAGAATGGGGAAGATACCCCAATCTCCATCTACGGAGACAGTGTAGAGAGAGTGTCCAGCTTCAAGTTTCTGGGCACTCACATCTCAGAGGACCTCACATGGTCCACCAACACCGCTGCGCTGGTCAAAAAGGCACAGCAACGACTGTTCTTCCTAAGAACATTGAAACGGACTGGTCTGCCCCAACAGCTGCTGACGACCTTCTACCGCTGCACCACAGAGAGCATACTAACGTATGGCATCTCTGTGTGGTATCTCAGCTGCACGGAGGCGGAGAGGAGAGCTCTTCAGCACGTTGTCCACAGAGCGCAACAGATTATTGGGACACCGCTACCAGCCATGGAGGGCATCTGCCACACACGGTGCCTCAGGAAGGCCGTCAGCATACATAAAGACTCCTCTCACCCTTGTAATGGACTGTTTGAACTACTCCCTTCCGACGGATGTTAGAAGGCCTTCTACGCCCGCACCACCAGACTCAGGAACAGCTTCATTCCCAGAGCTATAGCGGCTCTGAACCGGCCCTGCTGAGTACCCCCCCCCCCCCCCCCCGGCGCTCTCCCCCACCACCCCCATGGACTGTCTCCCTGTCTCCCCCGGCCTCGCACTTTAGTCTGTGTTGATTTTACTGGTCTAATGTTCGTTTTTACAATCTTGTTCTCAGGGTATTTAAACCTAAATTTTATTTGTCGATCAAGTTATGACATCGGATGGAAGTTGCAAACCAAATCTCGTTGCACTTATGTGTAATGACAATAAAAGATATTATTATTATTATAATTAATGGGCCCTTCCACCCACTGTGTCCACGCCATGCAGTGATCACCCCGTACACCAGCAGTATCTTATACACTAGGGACAATTTAACAATGTTACCGAAGCCAATTAATCGACAAACCTGCACATCTTTGAAATGTGGGAGGAAACCGGAGAACCCGGAGAAAACCCACGCAGTCACAAGAAGAACTGACAAACTCCGTACAGACAGCACCCGTAGTCAGGATCAAACCTGTGTCTCGGCGCCATAAGGCATCAACTCTGCCGCTATGCCACTAGTCTGACTAATCTTTAATCAGAAGAACATTCTCGACCCAAACAGTGTATGTCAGAAACGGGTGAATTGATCATAGGGAACAAGGACATGGCAGACCAATTGAATAACTGCTTTGGTTCTGTCTTCACTAAGGAAGTCATAAATAATTTGCCGGAAATAGCAGGGGATCACGGGTCAAATGAGATGGAGGAAATGAGTGAAATACAGGTTAGCCAGAAAGTGGTGTTGGGTAAATTGAATGGATTAAAGGCCGATAAATCCCCAGGGTCAGATAGGCTGCATCCCAGGGTACTTAAGGAAGTAGCTCAGGAAATAGCAGATGCCTTAGTGATAGTTTTTCAAAACTCTTTAGATTCTGGAGTAGTTCCTGAGGATTGGAGGGTAGCTAATGTAACCCCACTTTTTAGAAAGGGAGGGAGAGAGAAAACGGAGAATTACAGACCAGTTAGTCTAACATCGGTAGTGGGGAAACTGCTAGAGTCAATTATTAAAGATGGGGTAGAAGCGCATTTGGAAAGTGGTGAAATCATTGGACAAAGTCAGCATGGATTTACGAAGGGTAAATCATGTCTGACGAAACTTATTGAATTTTTTGAGGATGTAACTTGTAGAGTGGATAAGGGAGAAGCAGTGGATGTGTTGTATCTGAACTTTCAGAAGACTTTCGACAAGGTCCCACACAAGAGATTGGTATACAAACTTAAAGCACACGGTATTGGTGGTTCAGTATTGATGTGGATAGAGAACTGCCTGCAGACAGGAAGCAAAGAGTAGGAGTGAATGGGTCCTTTTCAGGATGGCAGACAGTGACTAGTGGGGTGCCACAAGGCTCAGTGCTGGGACCCCAGCTATTTACAATATACATTAATGATTTGGACGAGGAAATTAAATGGAACATCTCGAAGTTTGTGGATGACACGAAGCTGGGGGGCAGTGTTAGCTGTGAGGAGGATGCTAGGAGGCTGCAGGATGACTTGGATAGACTGGGTGAGTGGGCAAATGCATGGCAGATGCAGTATAATGTGGATAAATGTGAGGTTATCCACTTTGGTGGCAAAAACAGGAAGGTAGACTATTATTTGAATGGTGACCGATTAGGAAAAGGGGAGATGCAGCGAGACCTGGGTGTCATGGTACACCAGTCATTGAAAGTAGGCATGCAGGTGCAGCAGGCTGTGAAGAAAGCGAATGGTATGTTGGCATTCATAGCAAAAGGATTTGAGTACAAGAGCAGGGAGGTTCTACTGCAGTTGTACAGGGTCTTGGTTGAGGCCACACCTGGAGTATTGCATACAGTTTTGGTCTCCTAATCTGAGGAAAGACATTCTTGCCATAGAGGGAGTACAGAGAAGGTTCACCAGACTGATTCCTGGGATGGCACGACTTCCATATGAAGAAAGACTGGATAGACTTGGCTCGTACTCGCTGGAATTTAGAAGATTGAGGGGTGATCTCATAGAGACTTACAAAATTCTTAAGGGGTTGGACAGGCTAGATGCAGGAAGATTGTTCCCGATGTTGGGGAAGTCCAGGACAAGGGGTCACAGTTTAAGGATAAGGGGACGTCTTTTAGGACCGAGATGAGAAAATTGTTTTTCACACAGAGAGTGGTGAATCTGTGGAATTCTCTGCCACAGAAGGTAGTTGAGGCCAGTTCGTTGGCCATATTTAAGAGAGGAGTTGGATGTGGCCCTTGTGGCTGAAGGGATCAGGGTGTATGGAGAGAAGGCAGGTACAGGATACTGAGTTGGATGATCAGCCATGATCATATTGAATAGCGGTGCAGGCTCGAAGGGCCGAATGGCCTGCTCCTGCACCTAATTTCTATGTTTCTATGTCCATTCCCTCCACAGATGCTGCCTGACCCATTGAGTTGCTCCAGCACTTTGAACATTAAAATCCTCCACTGGTACAAGTTTGATACCTGCAAGCATGAAACAATATTAAGGGAAAATGAGTTATTTTTGTGGGCTAGCCATGAACTCACTGAAGACCAGACCAAGCCCAAGTTTAGTTTAGTTTACTGTTACGTGTACCGAGGTGCAATGAGAAGCTTTTGTTGCGTGCTATCCAGTCAGTGGAATGACTCAACATGAGCTGTCCACAGTGTACAGCCTAAGCAACTAAATAGCTTATCCCTGGCCCCTAAAGTTAATGTGAGGAAGGAAGAGGGTGGAGGAATGGAAGAAAGATGGCCATCTACTGCAACACGCACAGGGCTTTCCATCAACATTATGTGGACATTACAGATCCGGAGGTTTATTTGCAAATATCTGCAAAACTGGCTAATATTTACCCAAAGATGTCAGGTGTAATCTGGTTTCATTGGCTGCTGAATGAAAATAATTTTAACCTTCCACAGTAAGTTGCCTGTTTCTTCTCAGAATACATCTGGTGTTGGAATGGCATTTTAAACTTTAATAGCGCTTGTCAACACAGCCCGTTTATTAAATAAAGGGCATCTGCAATGCATAATTTCAGGATGTTCTTTAGAACTGGATCCAAAAGAGATGGAAAATTTGATTAACAAAAAATTCAAATGCAAAAATGAAATTTTGATTCTGTTTTTAGAAAAGTTTAATATAGTTTAGTTTAATTTATGATTGTCACGTGTACCGAGGCACAGATAAAGCAATTTGATGCATGCTAGCCAGTCAGTGGATAAACTGTACATGATTGTTAGCAGTGTACAGAAACAGGATAAAAGGAATAAAGTATAGTTCAAGATAAAGTCCAGTAAAGTCCGAAGAAAGTAAACGTGCTGCACCGTATTTCTTTGTCAGTGATAACGTTTAGCCACCAGCACTGGCTTGGCATAGTATTTAGAAGCAAAGATCTGACGATGCCGATTAATGCACAAAAGGGCACAAAGTGCTGGAGTTATTCTGCAGGTCAGTTGGCATCTCTGGTGAACATGGATAGGGGATGTTTCGTGCCGGGACCCCACCTCAGACTGCTTGTGGTGGGGGGGGGGGGGGGGGGGGGTGAAAAAGCGATAGAAGCTCGCAGAGTGAAGAGGCAGGTGGGAAACAGGCGAGGGGGATTTTGACAGGTTGATGGTTGGACCAACGCCCAGAGATAAAAAAAGTAGGTATGAGACAGGTTTGAAGAGTTCCAAATAGTGAGGCCAGGGGAAGGAAAGTAACAGGGGGATGGGAGGTGGAGAGGATAAATAGGTGGGAGTCCAGGTGGGACACGGGGGAGGTGGGGCGAAAAACATGGGGGGGTTCCTAGAAGTTACTTAAAATTGGAGAATTTAACGTTCATACCATTGGGTTGTAAACTATCCAAGTGGAATATGAGGTGCTGTTCCTCCAGTTTGTGTGTGGCCCCACTTTGGCAATGGAGGAGGCCCAGGACAGAAGGGTCAGCCTGGGAATGGAAAAGGGAGTTAAAATGGGGATATCCAGTAAAATGGGGATATCCTGGCAGAACGAGTGTAAGTGTTCGGCGAATGTTTTCAGTATTTAGTTTAAGACAGAGGAGCAGCATGAACACAGGCCACTCTACCCATCGACCAATTGAGTCCACACCAGCCATCAATCACCCATTAAAATTTGATAGACACAAAAAGCTGGAGTAACTCAGCGAGACAGGCAGTATCTCTGGAGAGAAGGAAAGGGAGACGTTTCACATCGAGATCCTTCCCCAGTCTGCGAGCTTCAGTCTGAAGAAGGGTTTCGACCCAAAACGTCACCCTTCCCTTCTCTCCGGGGATGCTGCCTGTCCCGCTGAGTTACTCCAGCTTTTTGTGTCTATCTTTGGTTTAAACCAGCATCTCCATTTCCTTCTCACCCATTGACATTAGTTCGATCCACTTTATTGCGATCTTTGCAATTATTTTAAATCTGCACGTTTGCTGTAGCTGTGACACTATACAACACTCTGGTAATTTTCATTTTGCACTACCTGTAGTACGTGTATAACTTGATTATACTCATGTAGAGTATTGTCTGACTGGATAGCATGCAAACAAAGCTTTTCACTATATCTCACTACACATGACAAAAGTAAATTAAAATCATGTATAGAATCATGAGGGGAATAGACAAGGTGAATACAGAGCCTTTTACCCAGAGTAGGGGAACCAAGCACCAGAGGACAGATTTAATAGGAACCTGAGGGGCAACTTTTTCGCACAGAGGGTGGTGAGTATATGGAACGAGCTGCCGGAAGGGGTAGTTGAGGCAGGTACAATAACAACATTTTGAATGTAGAACATAGAGTAGTACCGGAACAGGCCCTTCGACCCACAATGTCTGTGGCGAACATGATGCCAAGACCATTTTGAATGATACTTGGACAGGTACATAAATAGGAAAGTTTTAGAGGGATACGGGCCAAATACAGGCAAATGAGACTAGCTTAGATGGACATGTTGGTCGTGTAGGAAAGAACTGCAGATACTGGTTTAAATCGAAGGTAGACACAAAATGGAATAATGTGAAATTGTGACCAGAAAAGGCAAGACACTATGTGCCCAAGGTAGACACAACATGTTGGAGTAAGTCAACGGGACAGGCAGCATCTCTGGAGAGAAGGAATGGGTGATGTTTTGGGTCGAGACCCTTCTTTAGACATTATGTAAAATTGTAATCAGAAAACGCAAGATTAATAGCATGGTCGACACAAATTGGTGGAGTAACTCGGCGGGCCAGGGAGCATCTCTGTAGAGAAGGAATGGGTGATGTTTTGGGTCGAGATTACTATCATGATCAGTTCATATTTCATGCTCAACCAGTGCTGCCAGGAGCAATTGGCCCTGATCTTTCTGCAAGGGTACAGTTGTCCTCCAGCTGATAGATATTCCAATGACAACTTGGTCCTTAACCTGGACCTGCAAGATGATTTGAATCATAAACTGCAAGTCCTGCCTATGAAACTCCTTTGATGAGCAACTAAACCATCATCCCTGACATCCAAAATTATTCAAAATCCTATTAAAATTTTATCATACGCTTAAGATTTAAACTGTTTTAGGTAACAGATTTATCATACGATTATCTTACGAGCCAGTCTGAAGAAGTGTCTCAACTCGAAACGTCACTTATTCCTTCTCTCCAGAGGTGCTTCCTCTCCCGCTGAGTTACTCCAGCATTTTGTATCAACCAACATGTTGGTCAGCATGGGCAAGTTGGGCTGAGGGGCCTATTTTCGTGCTGTGTGACTATGATTTTAGCACCAACACAAATATAAAAATAGCAAATAGAATGGGTTTGGTCAGTTTATTCACTGATGTTGTGGTGTCGTCATAGCCAAATTCCAGTTCGATTCCTACTTAGTGTCCTTCTTCCAACAACACTTACTACACAACAGTCGGGAACGGGAGTCTTGGATCACTTTTATTTCTCTAATTAAGAAGTGCTTCCTCTCACTCCCAGCCCAGTGGAGATCAATAATTCAGCACTCTGTGCCATCGTGGTGTGGTGGTTGACTTCTCAAACTAGTGCCCAGAGCCTTCACTATTGATCCGGCAACACAAGCTTGAGACTTCCCCACAGTCACGAGGAGTTTAAATTCAAATGATTAAATAATTTTTGTATTTGGGGGAAGAAAATAGTAGCAGTAATGATTCGCTGCACCTTCAAGGGACGGAATACCCTGCCAAACCTCACATGACTTCTGATGCACAAAGTTATACTTAAAATAAGTAGGAAGGAAGTGCAGATGCTGGTTTGTACTGTAGACGCAAAGTGCTGAGGATGGATCATGTTTCGGGTGGGAACCCTCCTTCAGACTGAAAATACAGTGGAAGGGGGGGACCGGTACAAACAGGACGGTTTGCACCTGGAATGGAATGGAACCAATGTTCTTGGGGAGTGTTTGCTAGTGCTGTCGGGGAGGATTTAAACTAATGTGGCAGGGGGATGGGTACAAGAGCAGAGAGGCAGGAGGGTGTAAAATGAGGGTAGAAGCATTAGGTAGCAAGGTGAAAGGTAAAAGTGGCAGGCAGACAAAACCAGGGCAAAAATCAAAAAAGGGCCACTTTTCAGCAAAATTGTATAAGGGGTAAATGCGTTGTAAAGACAAGCTGAAGGCTTTGTGTCTCAATGCAAGGAGTATTCGTAATAAGGTGGACGAGTTGAACGTGCAGATAGATATTAATGATTATGATATAGTTGGGATCACGGAGACATGGCTCCAGGGTGACGTAGGCTGGGAGCTGAACATCCAGGATATTCAATATTCAGGAGGGATAGAGAGAAAGGAAAAGGAGTGGGGTAGCGTTGCTGGTTAGAGAGGAGATTAAAGCAATGGAAAGGAAGGACATTAGCTTGGAGGGATGTGGAATCGGTATGGGTTAGAGCTACAAAACACTAAGGGGCAGAAAACGCTGGTGGGTTGTTGTGTACAGGCCACCTAACAGTAGCAGAGAGTTGGGGATGGTATCAAACAGGAAATTAGAAATGCGTGCGACAAAGGCAAAACAGTTATAATGGGTGACTTCAATCTACATATAGATTGGGTTAATCAAATTGGCAGGGGTGCTGAGGAAGAGGATTTTTTGGAATGTATGCGGGATAGTTATCTAAATCAACATGTAGAGGAACCAACGAGAGAGCAGGCTATTTTAGACTGGGTTTTTGAGTAATGAGGAAGGGGTAATTAGCCGTCTGTTGTACGTGCCCCCTTGGGCAAGAGTGACCATAATATGGTTGAGTTCTTCATTAGGATGGAGAGTGACATTGTTAATTCAGAAACAATGGTTCTGAACTTAAAGAAAGGTAACTTTGAGGGTATGAGACGTGAATTGGCCAAGATTTGACTGGCAATTAATTCTAAAAAGGGTTGACGGTGGATATACAATGGAAGACATTTAAAGACTGCATGGATGAACTACAAAATTGTTCATCCCAGTTTGGCAAAAGAATAAATCGGGGAAGGTAGTGCATCCGTGGATAACAAGGGAAATCAGGGATAGTATCAAAGCAAAGGATGATACGTACAAAGTAGCCAGAAAAAGCAGCATACCAGAGGACTGGGAGAAATTCAGAGACCAGCAGAGGAGGGACAAAGGGCTTAATTAGGAAAGGAAAAATAGATTATGAAAGAAAACTGGCAGGGAACATAAAAACTGACTGCAAAAGTTTTTATAGATATGTGAAGAGAAAGAGGTTAGTTAAAACAAATGTATGGTCCCTTGCAGTCAGAAACAGGTGAGTTGATCATGGGAACAAGGATATGGCGGACCAATTGAATAACTACTTTGGTTCCGTCTTCACTAAGGAAGACATAAATAATCTGCCTGAAATAGCAGGGGACTGTGGGTCAAAGGAGGAATTGAGTGAAATCCAGGTCAGTCGGGAAGTGGTGTTGGGTAAATTGAATAGATTAAAGGCCGATAAATCCCCAGGGCCAGATAGGCTGCATCCCAGAGTACTTAAGGAAGTAGCTCAGGAAATAGTGGATGCATTAGTGATAATCTTTCAAAACTCTTTAGATTCTGGAGTAGTTCCTGAGGATTGGCGGGTAGCAAATGTAACCCCTCTTTTTAAGAAGGGAGGGAGAGAGAAAACGGGGAATTACAGACCAGTTAGTCTAACATCGTAGTGGGGAAACTGCTAGAGTCAGTTATTAAAGATGGGATAGCAGCACATTTGGAAAGTGGTGAAATCATTGGACAAAGTCAGCATGGATTTACAAAAGGTAAATCATGTCTGACGAATCTTGTGGAATTTTTTCGAGGATGTAACTAGTAGCGTGGATAAGGGAGAACCAGTGGATGTGGTATATCTGGACTTCCAGAAGGCTTTCGACAAGGTCCCACATAAGAGATTAGTATACAAACTTAAAGCATACGGTATTAGGGGTTCAGTATTGATGTGGATAGAGAACTGGCTGGCAAACAGGAAGCAAAGAGTAGGAGTAAACGGGTCCTTTTCACAATGGCAGGCAGTAACTAGTGGGGTACCGCAGGGCTCAGTGCTGGGACCCCAGCTATTTACAATATATATTAATGATCTGGATGAGGGAATTGAAGGCAATATCTCCAAGTTTGCGGATGACACTAAGCTGGGGGGCAGTGTTCGCTGTGAGGAGGATGCTAGGAGACTGCAAGGTGACTTAGATAGGCTGGGTGAGTGGGCAAATGTTTGGCAGATGCAGTATAATGTGGATAAATGTGAGGTTATCCACTTTGGTGGCAAAAACAGGAAAGCAGACTATTATTTAAATGGTGGCCGATTAGGAAAAGGGGAGATGCAGCGAGACCTGGGTGTCATGGTACACCAGTCATTGAAAGTAGGCATGCAGGTGCAGCAGGCAGTGAAAAAAGCGAATGGTATGTTAGCTTTCATAGCAAAAGGATTTGAGTACAGGAGCAGGGAGGTTCTACTTCAGTTGTACAGGGTCTTGGTGAGACCACACCTGGAGTATTGCGTGCAGTTTTGGTCTCCAAATCTGAGGAAGGACATTATTGCCATAGAGGGAGTGCAGAGAAGGTTCACCAGACTGATTCCTGGGATGTCAGGACTGTCTTATGAAGAAAGACTGGATAGACTCGGTTTATACTCTCTGGAATTTAGGAGATTAAGAGGGGATCTTATAGAAACTTACAAAATTCTTAAGGGGTTGGACAGGCTAGATGCAGGAAGATTGTTCCCGATGTTGGGGAAGTCCAGGACAAGGGGTCACAGCTTAAGGATAAGGGGGAAATCCTTTAAGACCGAGATGAGAAAGACTTTCTTCACACAGAGAGTGGTGAGTCTCTGGAACTCTCTGCCACAGAGGGTAGTTGAGGCCAGTTCATTGGCTATATTTAAGAGTGAGTTGGATGTGGCCCTTGTGGCTAAGGGGATCAGAGGGTATGGAGAGAAGGCAGGTACGGGATACTGAGGGATGATCAGCCATGATCATATTGAATGGCGGTGCAGGCTCGAAGGGCTGAATGGCCTACTCCTGCACCTAATTTCTATGTTTCTATGTTTCTATGTTTCTAAGTGGATCTAGGAAAAGGCCAGAACAAATCGGGCCAGCAAATGATAACCAAGGAAGGGTGGGGCCCATAATGGCCCTTTGTTGCCTGAGGAATAGTTGCTAAGAGGTTTAGAAACATAGAAACATAGAAACATAGAAATTAGGTGCAGGAGTAGGCCATTCAGCCCTTCGAGCCTGCACCGCCATTCAATATGATCATGGCTGATCATCCAACTCAGTATCCCGTACCTGCCTTCTCTCCATACCCTCTGATCCCCTTAGCCACAAGGGCCACATCCAACTCACTCTTAAATATAGCCAATGAACTGGCCTCAACTACCCTCTGTGGCAGAGAGTTCCAGAGACTCACCACTCTCTGTGTGAAAAAAGTCTTTCTCATCTCAGTCTTAAAGGATTTCCCCTTATCCTTAAGCTGTGACCCCTTGTCCTGGACTTCCCCAACATCGGGAACAATCTTCCTGCATCTAGCCTGTCCAACCCCTTAAGAATTTTGTAAGTAGGAAGGGTTTGGTTTAGTTTAGTTTAGTTTAGAGAACTAGTTTAGAGTGGAAACAGGTCCTCCAGCCCACCGGGTCCGCACCGACCAGCGATCCCTGCATACCAACACTATCCTACACATAAACTAGGGGCAACTTCTACATTTTCCAAGCCAATTTACCGACATACCTGTACGTCTTTGGAGAGTGGGAGGAAACCGAAGATATCGAAGAAAACCCACGCGGTCACGGGGTACAAACTCCGTGCAGACAGAACCCGTAGTCGGGATCGAAACTGCTGTGGCCAGTGCTGCAAGCGCTGTAAGGCAGCAACTCTACCACTGCGCCAACATGCTGCCCTTGAAAGATTCTTAAAATGGTGCCTGAAATTGTTTTGGAAGCCTAGAGATTAGAAAATAGAGGCTGGCTTTGTCAATGATGTACTCATACTGAGTACAAGGTTCCACTCAATGACAGGAAGCCACAGATTCAAGTCAAATATCAATGATTTTTTTAATTGAGAGGTACAGCTTAGGAAAAGCCCCTTCAGCCGACCAAGTCCGTACCAACCATCAATCACCTATTCACATCCGTCCTGTGTTATCCTACTTTTTCGTCCATTCCCTAAACACAAAGGGGCAATTTGCAGAAACCAATTAACCTACAAAGCCGCACGCCTTTGGGTTGTGGAAGGAGACCGGAGCACTCAGGGGAAACCCGTGTGCAGTCACAGAGAGAACATGTAAATTCCACACAGACAAACCTGGGGTACCTGGCACCATGAAGCGGCAACTCTCAGCAGCAGGTGTAGGAGGCATGGTGGTGCAGCGGCAGAGCTGCTTGCTTACAGCATCAGAGACCCAGGTTCGATCCTGACTATGGGCGCTGTCTGTACAATGTTTCTACGTTCTCCCTGTGATAGCATGGGTTTTCTCCGAGATCTTTGGTTTCCTCCCGCACTCCAAAGACATACAAGTTTGTAGGTTAATTGGCTTGGTAAAGATTGTAAATTGTCCCTAGTATTAGTGCGAGTATACGGGGAGTGTTCTTTGAAGCAGAAGGGTCTGTTTCTGCAGTATCTCAAAACTCCACCAGCTGCACCACTGTGCTGCCCAGTTGTGTATAAGCTAGGGGACCCCCCAGGGCTGTGCTGAGGGAGTTTACATGTCAGAGTTAGCATCTTTTGGATGTGACTCTCTGGATTATTGGTCAGACTGCTTAATTCTCCAGATCAGGATTTGAACCCGTGACACAAAATGCTGGAGTAACTCAGCAGGACAGCCAGCATCTCTGGAGAGAAGGTAAGGGTGACGTTTCGGGTCAAGACCCTTCTTCAGGCTGATGTCAGGGGAGTGGACAGGACAGAGATAAAATGTAGTCGGAGACAGTAAGACTGGTGGGAGACCTGGGAAGGGGGAGGACATGGAGAGAGAGGGAAAGCAAGGGCTAATTGAAGTTAGAGAATTAAATGTTTATCCCGCTGGGGCGTAAGCTACCCAAGCAAAATATGAGGTGCTGTTCCTCCAATTTGCGCTGGGCCTCACTTTGACAATGGAGGAGGCCCAGGACAGAAAGGTCAGATTGGGAATGGGAGGGGAAGGCGGAATTTGAACCTGTGACCTTCTGAGTCAGTGACAAGAGTGTTCACAGCTAATACTATGTTCAAACTCAGTGGAGTCAAACTCAAAGTCAATTTGGTGTCTGTGGACCTCTACCAGACCACACAGACCTTTCTCCATGTTGGAATGGTCAAATTAATTTTGGTCAACCATTATGTTCTGTTGGCCAGTACGTTATCCAGCACCCTTGGTTCCCAAGCCTTTCTGGATTATCCTTTTTGCCAGACCAATAGAGGTCACGACCTCTGAGAGGAGTCCAGCGATATCAGAACGGTCAGTCTAGTCTATCATGAGGCCAATATACAGACCCGCAAAGTCGGCCTCGGAAGTCAGCTATGGGAACAGATGTGCTGGCTCCGTCCGGACTGGAATTCCAGAACCCCGGCCACTATCTGCCTCAACTACCTCCTCCAGCAGAGGAGGTAGTTTGTGTATCCTTGCACACAAAATATGTATGTATGTTTAAAGCGAATACCAAGATTTAATATTACTAAAGAGGACCAGACTACAAGCAATAAACCTGCTTGGCTCTGTGTGCGATGAATACGAAAATAGGACATCGAGATATCTCAAGTAGCCAGTCGCCCTTCGAAAGCTCATTTCTGTAGTCTGCCGAAAAGAAATAGACCTTGCTTTGAACACACAAAATCTCTCCATTAAACAGCTGTCCCGTGTTGACTTTTATTGTGGCGTTGTGTACATTGACATGTGTGATGGAGCTGTGTCACGTCTGGAGGCTGAAATCTACTAACCTTCTTTGCAAGCTGTGAATGTCAGCCCAGCTGTAAATGGAAAAATATTTTTGCTGTGAAACCTACCCTATCTCTGACAGAATGTGCCACCCACATCTGGTATTGCTGTCAGGTTTTTTTTTACTGATTATCCAGCAATGAAGATAAAGGAGAAACAATTGTATTCTGTATGTGTGTATACACAGCAGCTCAGAGATGTGGAGCATTTAACAGTAAGGAGACAATATTAATTTAGTTTAGAGATACAGCATGGAAACAGGCCCTTCTGCCCACTACATCCATGCCGACCAATGATCATCCATACTCTATATTATCTATATAGTTCTATATTATCCCAGTTTTGCAGCCTGCACACTAGGGGAAATTTACAGAAGCCAATTAAACTACAAATCTGCATATCTCTGGAGTGTGGGAGGAAACCGGTGTTTCCATGGAAAATCCACGCAGTCACAGGGAGAACGGACAAACTCCTTACTACTCCCGTAGTAAGGGTTGAACCCGGGTCTAAAGTGTAAAGTCTGCTGAGATACTCCAGTACTTTGTGTTTTACTCAAGGTTCCAGCATCTGCAGTTCCTTCTGTCTCGAGCAACAGCACATTCTTCTTCCAGAGCAATAGGTTGAGGTTGAGCAGACTAGGACTTTATTCCTTGGAATGCAGGCTGAGGGGTGATCTAATAGAGGTGTGTAAAATCATGAGGGGCCTAGATAGGGCAAATGCACGGACACTTATACTGAATAAAAATATTTGGACAGAGACATGGATAGGAAAGGTTTTGAGGATATGGGCCAAACGCAGGCAGGTTGGATTAGTGTAGATGGGGCATCTTGATCGGCATGGACGAGTTGGGCTGTAGGACCGGTTTCCGCTTGTGGAAAGGAACTACAGATGCTGGTTTAGACTGATGGTAAATACAAAGTGCTGGAGTAACTCAGCAGGTCAGGCAGCACCTCTGGAGAAAATGGACGGCCCATCTTTTTTCTCCGCAGATGCTGCCTGATGCGCTGAGTCACTCCACCACTTTGTGTCTTTCTTAGGGCCTGTTTCTGTGCTGCACGAAACTAGAACTGAATTAGTCAGCGTGAAAAGGTCATACTAGACGATGTTTGCAATGTAGTAATTTAACAACTGCTGTCACTCACGTCTAGTGATATGTTTTATACATTATCACATCTATGTCACTGGTTTGGGAGATTACTCCATTTCTCCATTATATCAGCAAGCATTTGGTGCAGACCCCTGTTTTACACCCTTGTTCTCCTTTTCTCGCGAACGCAAACCAGTTTAATTTGAATTGGCAGGCTTAATTAGCAATTGAAGGGCATTAATTTAAATGATAGATGACTTTGTATGAATATCATTGAACTTTTCAGAAGAGAGAGAGAGAGAGAGAGAGAGAGAGAGAGAGAGGGAAGAGTGCGCCAGTGATGTGCAAAAACAGACTGAGGAATAAGATGCATTAATCACACATGCAAGACGTTTGGCCTAAACGGAATGAATGTCTTGCCAAACAAGAGATAGTCTGACATTCAAAAGGAAGGGAGCACCAAGGTGGTTTCAAGACATTTTAAATGTGGGATTAAGATTTAATGGAAAGAGGCAGAAAGCAAGAAGAAAAGAAGACAAAGCTCCTAGCAAACCTGTTTTTTTTTGTGTCTCTCATCACAGGTTTAGCGGTGTAGCCCTTGAGATGCTATGGTCATGGTAATGACTTTGTAACAGTGTCAACAGATGTTTTGGAGATGTTAAGTTCCTCTCACCGAAATTGAGTAGTTTGATTTGTTATTGTGTACAGCCTATCTTTGGTCAGCCATGAAATGCCACAATAAATCTCACTCAGGGTGGGAGATTTTTTATTCCATTCCATGGTCCCTCTCTCGTGCAATTTATTTCCTTAATGAGGAAGAAGAATGGATGAAAATAACATATTTTGTTTGCTCTCCCTTTAGTTTTAGTTTAGTTTAGAGACACAGCGAGGAAACAGGCGCTTCAGCCCACAGTGACCATGCCGACCATACTGCTAGTGTCCCCATACACTAGCAGTATCCTAAACACTAGGGACAGTTTACAATTTTATACCAAAGGTAATTAATCTACAAACCTGGATGTATTTGGAGTGTGGGAATAAACTGGAGCACCCAGAGAGAACCCACATGGTCACAGGGAGAACGTAGAAACCTCTTGATTAGTACCGGTGTCAGGGGTTACGGGGAAAAGGCAGGATGATGGGGTTTGATATGGAAAAATATATCAGCCATGATTGAATGGCAGAGTAGACTTGATCAGTCAAAGAGCTGGTCATAGACTGCCGTAAGCAGGGCTGGAAGGCAAGGTGTATGCCCATCGAGGTTGCCTGCAGAGGTTTTGTTAGGGCAATCGCTCTACAAAGCCTTGAGCGCACTGGGCATCAATGGAATGGAGAAGAAAAGAACCATCAAGAACACCACAGAGGCAGTGGAGAAGGCCTCAGGATGGCTCTGGATCAGGAGAGGAGGTCCATGGGGAGGATCGAATGCCACCTGAACACAAATCGTGGTCTGATCAACCAAGGCTGGGTCGCCTCGGTGAGGGTGTCTGATGTTGAAAGACCCGAAAACACAAAATGACCCCAGGTTACATCACTGATGATGTGTTCAGGAGCATCAATAGATGTATTTTTTATCAATGAACTCCATACAGACAGCACCAGCAGTCAGGTTTGAACTCGGGTCTCTGATGCTGTAAGGCAGCAACTCTACCGTTGCATCAACGTGCTACCCTGTTTGATCAATTCTGGATGTTTACTCCCACTTTAATAGCCAGCTCTGGCTCACACCCATTGTTCTATGGTTAGGTCAACACAATAATGGTTAGGTTGTGGTTCTATGGGCACCTCCAGAGAACCAGATGTACCGTGACCAGAGTTGGACCTCACTGTGCTACTGAGGTTGTGCTGCACAGCCAAAGGTACTGCCTTCTCCCAAGAAACATCAAGTCAGGGCTTTCTCTGCTGGAGAAGAGAACAAAGGACAAATATGTTATTCCTGGTGTCCCGCCCATAATCCCCACTCCATCAGGTACTATTACTGAACACTAAACATTTGATCATCATCACATTGCAGTTCGTCGAATGTTACTGTGCAAAAAATGGCTGCCGTTTTCATTAAATGACAATTCTGCTGTGTCAGTTGTGCTTCTTTTATTGTTGGAAAACACTGCAACATGGCTATCAAATTTCACTTCATGGGCATTGCTGTATAAATCCAAATCCATTCCCCTTTCTTCTCCCACACTTTACTTCCATCTACCTTAGCTCCTGCCTTTCCTTCCACATCTCCTTAATTTCTTCCCCCCCTCCTTTCCTCATTCCTTCTTTTACAACTTTCCTCCTTTACTGTCCTCCTCCTTTCCCTCCTCCCTTCTCTTTATCCTTTCTTCCCTCCGTCCATTCTTTCCTTCCTTCCTTTCCTCCTATCTTCCTTTCGACCTTCATTCCTTCAATCCTGAGCTGAATGCAGGATTTCTTCTGCTGTTTAAGATATCTGACAAAAAAGGCAACTGGATGAGAGAGAGAGAGTACCAGGTGACATTATGCAGAAGGCAAATAAACCTCAAATGCAACGAGAGAGAAATTGGGAACTATGGAATGCAGAGCATTCCTGGAGAGAAAGAAAAATATTTAATGAATACTTATTTTATGTGCAATAAACTACAATCAATACACTTCATACACACACACACACACACACTCATGCACACACACACATGCGCACACACACACACATGCGCGCGCACACACACACACACGTGTGCACACACACATGCAAACACACACATGCACATAGAGACACACTCAAACATATACACATACGAAAGCACACACATACAGGCATGCATACAGACACACACACAAGTGCACACACACATTTAGAAAAGTAGATATTGTTTGGAAAATTGCCTGGGAATGTTAATTGCCTATATTTAATGTTAGCATTATATAAAAAGCATTTTTCTCTGGTTTTCATATGTCTTTAGTATTAATTTAATTATCTTGTCTATGTAAAGGCAGAAAATGTAATTTTAATTAAAATTTCTATTACATAACTTAATAAATTCACTCTCTTTAAGTAATCCCTCTCAGTCATCATTTCCAGTAACACCTTAATTGTTTTTTTTTAATATAGCATTATGATAGATTCCTAATGTGTTTACAGAAAGGCTTGATGCATTGTTATTTCTGGCACACAGCTTTAATACAACTAATTCACTAATGTTGGACGGTTTGCTTCAAATGTAATCCTCAGAACATCGCTGATTCCAAACCTGAGCTGAGTAAATCATCAGTAGCAGCCGCTCTTCATTCACATAACCTATCGTCAGCATCAGTTCTGGTCGACCCATTACAGGAGAATTCTGAATGTTTTGGAAAGGGTCCAGAAGAGGTTTACCAGGATGCTGCCTGGATTTGTCAGCAGACTCTATAAGGAGAGAATGGTCAAACTTGGATTGTTCTCTCTTGAATGCCAGAGGTTGACAGAGACAGCACACAGCAAAAAAGCTTTTCACTATGCCTCAATACCAGTGACAATAATCAAATGCACAGGATAGATTTAAGAAGTCCCTTGTGCCAGTAGGTGGGGAGCATTTCAACGACATTCATTGATTGCTGAGAGTGGTCGACGCTCAACATCGGGGGGGGGGGGGGGGGGGGGTACGTATACGTATATCTTGGCCTGGGTAACCTTCAGGACAGCTGGGCACAGGACACATCATCAGTAGTGTACCCTTGCATCACTGGGTGTTTCGGCCTTTTATCACTATGCACCCTCCACAAGGGCGGCCCGCTGCAGGATGATCAGCCCTCAGCGTGTGTCCCGTGTCAAACTGCCTCAAAGATTCACCATGACGCATTTGGGGCCCAGCATGGGTCTTTCCGCTTGAGCCAAATCCAACAGCTGCTTCTTTCAGCCGCGTCTGAGAGTGATCTTATGGTCTTCTGCAGAGCCTGACCGTGGATTCCAAGCTCCTTCAGCAGTCTGATGGTAGATGACGCAACAAATCCTCTGCATCCCACTTCAACTGGATAAACGTTGATGTTCCAGCCAAGCTGCGTTGCCTCTGCTGCAAGCTCTGTGTAGCGCAGCTTCTTATGCTCATAGGCCTCCACAACAGAGTTCTCCCATGGAACTGTGAGCTCTATGATGTAAGCAGTCTTCTGTGAAAGGGACCAGAACACCAAATCTGGCCTGAGGTTGGTTGAAGCAATTTCAGGTGGAAAGATTAGTTGTCGGCCGATGTCCGCCAGCATCCTCCAGTCACGGGCCCTGCATAGGTTTCCTTCTTCTGATCTAGTGGAAGGATGTTTCGGTGTTTGCTGTCCTTCTCGGACAAAGGTTGTCGCCCTTAAGTGGGAGGGGTTGCTTGCTCTCGGAGGCAAGGAGTTGGTCGCACACAGCCTGTTCTCAAGGGCTGTTGCCAGGCTTTTTAATACCTGATTATGCCTCCACGTGTATCTCCCTTGCGTGAGGCTGGTCTTGCAGCCTACCATGATGTGTTTGAGGGTCGCTGGAGTTGGGCAGAGGGCACAGGTTGGATCCTCGCCGTACCACTGATTGAGGTTCTTTGGTGATGGAAGGACGTCGTATGTCGCTCTGATGATGAAGCTGATCTTGCTTGATTCCATTTCCCATAGTTCTTTCCAGCTGATCTTCCTCCGCTCCACACCTTCCACTGCATCCATTGCCCCTGTTTGGCAAGAGAGACCGCCTTTGCACTTCTTGCGGCCTCCTCCTGTCACCGCACCTCCTCAACCACCAATGTCCTCCGCTCTGATGTTGTGGCCTTTTCGCCAAGTTGGTTTACTTGTCGTAAGGCCAAAGCCTCCTCTTCCCTGCTGCACTTGCCCCACGACGTCTTTGTGCCTCAGGGCTGATGAAGCTTGCTGTACTGCATCAGATGGTGTCCACTTCCGGCCAGTTACTAGGGGTGGCGCAACAGCACTGATGGTCTTGTCTCTAGAGTCCCTCAGTGTCATCTGGAGTCTTACTTTGGAACACTTGTATTCCTCTGTTAGACTAGTGAGAGGTAGTTCCAGGACCCCTTTGCCATAGAGGCCGATGTTAGTTAGACATCGTGGGACACCGAGCCATTTCTTCGCGTATGAAGTTATGGTTCGTTCCATCTTCTCCACAGTTGTTATTGGAGCTTCATAAACGGTCAGTGGCCACATTGTCCGAGGAAGGAGTCCAAACTGTAGGCACCAGAGCTTCAGTTTCCCAGGCAGTAGGGTCTGATTGATGATCTCCAGACCGTTGACAATTTCTTGCCTTAGCTGTTGCACCTGCTCTTTGTCCTTGAGACTTGCGTTGTACCATCTGCTCAGGCTTTTTACTGGCTGCTCAGACACTGTTGGTATTAGGTCGTCACCGATGCAGAACCTTGTGTCTCTAAGCACCCCCTTAACTATGGAGATTGCTTCGAGACTTACTTGGTTTGATTTTCATTCGGGCCCACTTGATGTTCTCCTGCAGCTTTCCAAGTAGCCGCTTGGTGCATGCTGCAGTAGTGGTTATTGTTGTCATATCGTCCATGTATGCCCTGATGGGTGGCAGACGGAGCCCAGCTCTGGTTCGTTCACCGCCCACCACCCATTTTGAGGCCCTGATGATGACTTCCATGGCCATTGTAAAGGCCAAGGGTGAGACTGTGCAGCCTGCCATGATGCCTACTTCCAAGTGCTGCCATGTTGTACTGAATTCAGCTGTTGTGAAGCACAGCTGCAGGTCTTGGAAATAGTTCTTGAAAAGTGTGGTGATGAGCTCTGGTACATGGAAAAAGGCAAAAGATTCCCAAAGGAGTTCATGTGGGAACTGAACCAAATGCATTGGCCAGATCGAGGAAGATCACATGTAGGTCTCTCTTGTCCTTCTTTAGCTGCTTGGATCTGGTGCCAGATCATGCTTGTATGCTCCAAGCAGCCCGAAAAACCTGGAATTCCTGCTTTCTGTACAGATGTATCAATGTACTTGTTTGTTACCAGATAGGTGGATAGCCTTTGTGATACAATGCTGAAAAAGATTTTTCCCTCGACGTTGAGGAGACATATTGGCCGGAATTGGCTGATGTCTGATGCATCCTTTTCTTTAGGTATTAGTATGCCGCCGGCCCTTCGCCACACCTTAGGTATTGTTTGCTTCTTCCACACCACCCTCATGAGCTTCCATAGAAAGCGTAACACATCCGGTGCATTCTTGTAGAGCTTTGTATGGTACTCCGTTGGGCCCCGGAGCTGATGCTGCTCTTGCTCGCCGGCCAGTGTTTCTCTACCTCTATCCATTTCGGAGGGCTGGTGTCCAGGTTGAATTCAGGTGGTTGAATAGGTGGGATGTCATGTGGGATGACTAACTTCTCATGCCTTTTCGTGTCTTGGTGGGCCTTTTCCAGGTGTTCCTCCAATTCTTGTTTTGATGTTTTCAAAGTTCCACTTTTTTCCTTTGCGAAGAGGTCTTTGATGAACTTGAAAGGGTCTTTGTAGAACCGTGTTCTTGTGTGTTCTTTATTCTTGTGAAGTTTCCTCATGTTCTCTGCTTTTCGCAAGGTTGCCAATCGGCTCTTGATGTCCTCTTGGAGAAGCATGAGACCTTCTCTCTCTGCGTCAGTTGCTTTTTTCCATTGCTTTTTCAACTGTCTCCTCTCTCTGATTAGCCTCTCGATCTCCTGCTGCCTCCTGGACTTGATTGGTGTTGGTAACTTCTTTCCACCTCTCCCTTTACTCACCCCAAACCGTTCTTCTCCATAGCTGTAGATTATGTTGCCCATCCTTTCAAGCTTTTCCACTGCTGTGCCCACTTGTTGCTCCAAGATATGTATAAGGTCACTGTTGACCGTCTCCCACTCTTTCTTTTCAACAGCTTTGGGCCACTTCACTCCAGGTTTATGCCCTTTGATCTTTCCCTCCAATGGAGGTCTTTGTAGTTGTTGCGTGGGCTCCTCCACCGGCATTTCTGTGCTTGTATCACCCTCTTCAGTGACATGGGTGCTGATGTTCTGCGAACTTTGGTTTGTGTCCCGTCGCTGTGCTTTCATTCGACTGATTTGACTGGTTGCTTCGTAAGAAGTACTGGTCAATGCGAGGCCCATGTCTCTGCTCTCTCAAGCACTTTTTCCTCCCTTGGTGACAATAATAAACAAAAGTAAAACAAATGATCTGTATAGGAAGGAACTGCAGATGCTGGATTAAACCGAAGATAGACACAAAATGTTGGAGTAACTCAGCAGGACAGGCAGCATCATAATATTATGGCCTGGTGCTCATCTGTGGGGTCATGGGCCAAGGATAAGTAGGAGGATGTGTCCGAGAGCAGGTGCCTGGCCTCAGTGCAGTAGAAGTCAGCTTGCCAGACTACCACAGAACCTCCCTTGTCGGCGGCTTTGATGATAATGTCCGGGTTGTTGCACAGTGAGCGGAGGCGGTATGTTCAGAGGGGATGAGGTTAGTGTAGGCGAGGGTGGTGGAAAAGTTGAGACGATTAATGTCACATCGACAGTTAGAAATGAAGAGGTCTAAAGAGGTTAGAAGGCTGTCCTGGCCCGCTGAGTTACTCCAGCATTTTGTGTTTAAAAAAATGATCTGATTACTGTTCGGGGGAGTATGCAGTGTACAAATTAACTGTTTGCTGCATTTCAGATGTGCGTACCCTTCAGGTCCTTCATTAGCTGTGAAGAGCATTTGGACATCTCTGGATGTGTGAGCTACACTAATAAAATCTTTGTTCCTTAGCCGCATGTCATGCAGGAACAGTCTCCAACAATTTTCTGCAGCTTCTCCTCAGTTTCCCTGAATTAAGCGTTAACCTTACTTACTCATCTTGAAGAAAAACATGTGGTTTATTAGCTGCAGATGTGGTTCTGAGGAGGGTGGATGAAACATAGAAACATAGAAACATAGAAATTAGGTGCAGGAGTAGGCCATTCAGCCCTTCGAGCCTGCACCGCCATTCAATATGATCATGGCTGATCATCCAACTCAGTATCCCGTACCTGCCTTCTCTCCATACCCTCTGATCCCCTTAGCCACAAGGGCCACATCCAACTCACTCTTAAATATAGCCAATGAACTGGCCTCAACTACCCTCTGTGGCAGAGAGTTCCAGAGACTCACCACTCTCTGTGTGAAGAAAGTCTTTCTCATCTCGGTCTTAAAGGATTTCCCCCTTATCCTTAAGCTGTGACCCCTTGTCCTGGACTTCCCCAACATCGGGAACAATCTTCCTGCATCTAGCCTGTCCAACCCCTTAAGAATTTTGTAAGTTTCTATAAGATCCCCTCTTAATCTCCTAAATTCCAGAGAGTATAACCAAGTCTATCCAGTCTTTCTTCATAAGACAGTCCTGACATCCAGGAATCAGTCTGGTGAACCTTCTCTGCACTCCCTCTATGGCAATAATGTCCTTCCTCAGATTTGGAGACCAAAACTGCACGCAATACTCCAGGTGTGGTCTCACCAAGACCCTGTACAACTGAAGTAGAACCTCCCTGCTCCTGTACTCAAATCCTTTTGCTATGAAAGCTAACATACCATTCATACCATGAAAACTCTCTCATCAACCTCATAATGGGGAGAGACACTAACTGCATCTTTCATAACTTCCGTTTCTCTGTCCATCTTCCATTACATATTCCTGGGGGCGATCTCTCCCTGTGAACACAAGAAGAATGCTTTCATTAGATTTTCTCCGAGATAACATTTCCATAATTCTTTTATACAAAGAGAAGTATAACTGGGAGCAAAAGACTTAATTGGAAAAAGGTACAAATGTGCAAGTCACAGGAATGAATTGGGGTTAGAAACATTCATTTAACTAACAAACGATAATAATTTTTTTGTGCCCTGGGTTGATCTGTGATTAAAATGTACTTGCTCCAATTAGAATTTTAAATCTGCCTACAGTCACTAATTTCTCCACTCGCTCTTTGACATTCTAAATCCCTGCCACATTTGGCCTCCTCTGCATCTTCAAATGTAGTCCTTGCAACATTATAGTTTCAGTGGCTTGGGCTCAAGGCTCGGGAAGTTTAAGAGATTGAATCATAGAGTAATAGTCATGCAGCACAGAAACAGGCCCTGAGGCCCAACTTGCAGATCAAAATGCCCCACCTACACTAGTCCCACCTGCCTGCGTTAAGCTTATATCTCTCTAAACCTTTCCTATCCATGTACCAATCTCATAAGTTAATAAGGAAGTAACGATATGAGCAGAATTAGGCCATTCGACCCATCAAGTCTATGCCGCCATTCAATAATGGCTGATCTATCTCTCCTAACCCAATTCTCCTGCCTTTTCCCCATTGACACCTGTACCAATCAATAATCTATCTATCTCTGCCTTAAAAATATCAATTGACAGCCTCCACAGCCTTCTGTGGCAAAGAATTCCATCGATTCACCATAATAGTACCCGCTTCAACTACCTCCTCCAGCAGCTTTTTCCATCCACCTCCCTTTGTGTAAAAAGGTTACCCCTCAGGTCCCTATTAAATCTTTCCCTCCTCACCATGAACCTATGTCCCCTGGGCATTTTTAAAGTGGAGATGGATAGGTTCTTGATTAGTGTCAAAGATTATGCAGAGAAGGCAGGAGAATGCGGTTCAGAGAGAAATAGATCAGCCTTGATTGAATGGCGGTGTAGACTCGATGGGCCAAATGGCCTAATTCTGCTCTGTGACTTATGGAAACCAATAGCAATACCAATAGATTGCAATATCTATAAAGGTTTGCAGAGAAATAAAAAACAATCCTTGAAACTTTGCTCAACTCAAATTAATTGTCATTTATGGCACATAATAATAAATTGGATATTTGTGTTCAAACTTTGTCATCTGCATTTGCTTTATGTTATTCAGATTTGGTCAGTTGGATGGAATTTTCAACAACGAGCATTACGATGAAATTGGCCTAATGATTTATGGGGATTTGTTGAATTTAATTTATGTTTTATTTTGCCGGTTCAATAAAATTCAATTAAACTCTGAAATAATCATAAGCAAAAAATTCAAATTAGCATGCCAGAGACTAAAACTATATTAATCATCCGTGCAAAGGGACAGGATTCACATTTGCATAGCATTATTCACAGTGTCATAAGTCATGTAAACAGGTCCTTCGGCCCATTGAGTCGGTGCTTCAGAATTGAAGGGTGCTCTCTTTATAAAGTGAGGAGGAACTTTTTTAGTCAGAGGTAGGTAATCCGTGGGACTCATTGCCACAGAGGATTGTTTAAGGCAGAAATAGACAAATTCGTGATTAGAACGGGTGTCAAGGGTTATGGGGAGAAGGCAGGAAAATGGGATTAGGAGGCAAAGATCAGCCATGATTATAAACTCGATGTAGACTCGATGGGCCAAATGGCCAAATTGTACTCCTATAACTTGCAAACTATCAACCACTGATCCATATTGATCCGATTTTCTCATGGCCTGTAACCCCAGTTTTTTAGGGCGCCACAATGACACAGCTAGTAGACCTGCTGCCTCACAGCACCAGAGACCCGGATTCAATCCTGACCTTGGATGCTGTCTATGCATGGAATTTGTACGTTCTACCTGTGACAGTGTGGGTTTCCTCTGGGTGTTCCGATTTCCTCCCACATCCCAAAGATGTGCTGGTTTGTGAGTTAATAAA
Source organism: Okamejei kenojei (assembly GCA_035221665.1). Lineage (NCBI taxonomy): Eukaryota > Metazoa > Chordata > Chondrichthyes > Rajiformes > Rajidae > Okamejei > Okamejei kenojei. Next base: position 28,902,463 of record CM069147.1, on the reverse strand, counting down.
CCCTCTTTAAATTGTCCCTAACATGTTGGGAGTGGATGTGAAAGTGGAATAACATAGAACTAATGTGAAGAGATGATCGATGGTCAGCGTGGACTCGGTGGGCCGAAGGGCCTGGTTCCATTCTGTACCTCTAAACTAAAGTAAACATTGGGTTATGTTGATTGTTGTCTGTGCATTCATCTTGCTCCTAAACAGACGCTGCTGAAAATCCTTCAATACTGAATTTGAACTTCAAGTAAATTTATTCCTAATGTATTTTAATGAACCTAAAAAAGAAGTTCACCGTGAGAATAATGGCATTCTCATCTCCTTATGTACTCATTACTAGTTCAGTAGTAACTTACATCTCAGGCTTATTTTCGACAATTAGCTGTCTGAATAATTTAAAAAAAGGTTGAGAGATAAATTAGAATGAGATATTTGCATCATCTCATGCTTGGCATAGCTTCTTATTCAATTAATACCTTCACTGTCACTCAACCACAAGCTGCTGAGAATTTGCATTAGTTGCCACAGCACCAGTAGAATAACTATCCATACTCACATTGTCACACTGGCTCTGTAAAAAAGCAGAGTTAAACTCAGACACAGAATGCTGTAGTAACACAGTGGTTCAGGCAGCGTCTCTGGAGAACATGGATTAGGGCGGCACACTTTGCAGCAGTAGAGTTGCTGCCTTACAGAGGCAGAGATCCGGGTGCAATCCTGACTACGGTAGCTGCCTGTACCGGGTTTGTACGTTCTTCGTGACTGCGTGGGTTTTCTTCGGGAGTTCCGATTTTCTGCTCATTCCAAAGACGTGGAGGGTTGTAGGTTAATTGGCTTCTGGAAAATTGTAAATTGCCCCTAATGTTTCAGATAGTGCTAGTGTTCGGGGTGAACACTGGTCCGCATTGACTCAGTAGGACAAAGGGCCTGTTTCTGCACTGTATGTCTAAAGTCTAAAGGTGATATTTCATTTCAGGACCCTTCTTCATAGGCAAGAGGAAGAATGCTCGTGACCCAAAATGTCACCTAAGTGATGTTCCTCCAGAGATGCTGCCTGGCCCGCTCAGCATCTACAGTTCCATGTTTCTACATTTCAGTTTGGGCACTGCCTGTATTGGTTATTAATTTACTAAAAAAACTGTGCCATATGCAATTCCGGAAATGGGAGTTGAAACAAATATAAAATCCCTGCATGTTCTAGTTGACTTTTATCTCCAGATCTAATCACATTCCTAAATCTAGGCCCTAAAATTTAGGAGGAAATCTAGTACTATGCTCCGCTTTCCTCCTACATCGGTGGCACAGTGGCACTGCTGGTAGAGCAGCTATCTCACAGTGCCAGAGATCTAGATTCAATCCTGACTTCAGGTGCTGACTGTATTGAGTTTGCACGTTCTCCCGATGACTGCACGGGTTTCCTCCAGGCACTTGGTGTCCGCCCACATCCCAAAGACATGCAGGTTTGCAGGTTAATTGGCCCTCTGTAAATTGCCCCCACGTGTGTAGAGAGTGAATGAGAAAGTGAGATAACATAGAACTAGTGCGAATGGATTATTGATAGTCATTGTGGACTCTGAGGGTTGAAGGGCCTGTTTCCTGCTGTATCTCAAAACTATTAGTTGAACACTCATGTGGCCTCCTGGGGTGACATCTCTTCCCTTCTTTGAGGGGTGTGCTCCAAGAGTGAATGCAAAAGCAAGATAATGTAGAACTAGTGCGAACAGGTAATCGATAGTCAGCATGGACTCAATGGGCCAAAAGGCATGTTTTAATGCTCTTAAATAAAATAAATAAAAATAAAAATAACTCTTTGGACCTTTACCCAGTCAGATTCAGGACAATGAGAGGAGGCCCTATTAAATTAGATTCACCAAGAAGGCTCAATTAGACAGATGCTAAGAGGCTTTCACTAAGTAGACACAAGAGACTGCAATTAAGGGAGACAGAGTCATGCACCATGGAAACAGGCCCTTCAATGGTTCAATGCTTCTTTATAATCACGTATGCATAGGACGGTGAAATTCTTTTGCACAACCCACAAGTGCACAGTCACCATATTTTGGGGCCATTTACACAGAAAAAGTCCAAAATCCGGTCCACATGCTGGAAGTATTAGAGCGCCCCATGATATAAGTAAGCCCAGGTGAGCCCAGGTAAGCACAGGTCAGCCCCAGGCAGCTGCAGGCCCATGACCCGAGCTCCCTCTCCTCGCCCAAAGAGGTACTGATTGTGGATGATCAGCCATGATCACATTGCATGGCGGTGCTGGCTCGATGGGCCGAATGGCCTACTCCTGCACCTATTGTCTATCATTGCCAGCGGCTCCCTCCTCGACTCTCCAGTCTTCTGGGCTTCCGAGCTTCCCCCTGCGGCCAAGGGTACCACCTGCTCTTTGTTCTCACCAGCCGCCATGTCCGTCCTTGCCCAACGTCCATGCTGAGAAGATGCACTAGTCCCACCTACGCTAGTCCCACCTGCCCGCAGTTGGCCCACATCCCTATAAAGCTTTTTATCCATGTGCCTGTCCAAATGTTTTTTAAATGTTTCACTCAGCTGGAGAGTATTAATTGAGGCATATTTTGGGGCCCTCTTAAAGGGAAGCGTAGATTAAATGTCTTTCCTTTCATCACTTTGGCCATGGCACTTGTGAAGCGTCTATTTTTAAATAGAGGAGGGGTTAGATGCCAGAGACTGAAGATAAAAATGCCAGACTGAAGATGTTACATTCCTACTTCCCATTTAACTCATTATTATATTTATTTGCTATATAATGGCCTCTAAAATCAAGAAACAGCTGACCCTTTTATTTCTTATTGAAAAAACGTTTGGTGTAATGCCAAGACTACAAACATGTGATATAATTCCTGAGACAAAAAAAAACTTAGAATGAGCAGCATGTGCAGGCCATTCAGTCCCTTGTTCTGACCTATCCATTTTAAATAAGATCATGTTGGATCTTAAAACATGCACCACTGCCCTCTCCTACTCTTCTACGTAACATATATACAAAAAATCCCATTAGAGTCATATACCTTGATTAAGGTATAAACCATTAACATAAATATATACACCGTTATATATAACCATTATACACACACACTTTTTATATAATATATACATATATAATTTTTTATAATATATATAAAAGGGTTATATATATATTACTAAATGTTAAGATCTTGGCCACTTCCTGTTTTACTGTTTCGTGTGATTTTTGAAAACACACTGCCATTTATGCTGTGAATTTTTTGGCCATCTACTCAGAGTACCCTCCGCTGCACTAGGACAAATGACAATTGCTCCCATTGATGAAAAATAAAAGAGTTATTATGTTTTTAAAATGTTGACATTCTCCTCTGATGCCCCTGCTCGTGGAAAGGGGAATGGACTATAAAACAGAAAAATGGTTGTGTGCACTCACTCAGTCTCTGCAGATGGAGAAGCGAGAGGGCCATGTCTTTCTGAGTGGGTGAATATACACAGAACACTTGTCTCTACTCAAAATGTGAGTGCCTTATTATGTGGTTTGAAAATGTAAATGTGGTTTCCTTTTGAAAATGATGACTGCAAAAATGGTTGTTGGTGGTGGTAACTGCTTTTAAATGCTGCACTGCAAAATGGTTGTTGGTTTGTGGTTAACTGCTGTGAATTTGCTGCACTGCAAAAAACGTTTGTTGTTGTTGGTGGTGTGGTGGTATAACTGCTTTGAAATGTGCACTTCAAAAATGGTTGTTGTTGGTGGTGGTGTAAACTGCTTTGAAATGTTGCACTGCAAAAAAGTGGTGGTGTGAGGCTAACTGATTTCAAATGCTCACACATGCAAAAAGATGGTTCATTATTGGGTGGGGTGGTACGCTTTGAAGCTGCACTGCAAAAATGGTTGTTGTTGTGGGTGGTGGTTGGGTGGTGGTTAACTGCTTTGAAATGCGCAAATACTATGCTTGTGATCTGCGTTGTTTTTGGTGGTAAACTGCTTTAGTTTGAAAATGCTGCACTGCTGCTTGCAAAAAAAATGGGTGTTGGTGTGGTGGGTGTGATAACTCTTTTGTAATGCAACTAGTCACAATGCCAAAATTGTTTGTTTTAATGGTGGGTGTGGTGTGTGGGGGGTAAACCGCTTTAAATCTCTCTGCAAATGCTTGTTAGTGGTCGGTAACTGCTTGAAAAGGCAACCTGCAAAAATGTTCTTGGTGGTGGTGGCTGCAAAAATGATCTTTGCAATGATTTTAACTGGTTCTTTGGTTTAATACTGCTTTGATAATGCACACTGCAAAAATTTAAATTGGTTTTAGTTGGTTAGCTAGTGGTGGTTTATTAACTGCTTTAACATGCTGTCAACTACAAAAATGGTAATCCTTGCTTTTTTAGTAGTGAAATTGCTTTGAAATGCTAGCCATATGCTGCATAATGGTTTGTTATTTGTTGGTAGGGGTAGTGGTTAATATGCATTGCTTTGAAATCTTTTGACACAGTTGCACCAAAATAACTGGTTGGTTTTGTACTGAGGGTGTGCGTTGTTTGGTGGTGAATTAAACTGCTTTATTTTAATGCTGCATCAGTGCAAATAAATGGTTGTTGGTCAGGTGGGTGTGGTTCGTGTCGCTTTGAAATGCTGCACTGCAAAAATGGTTGTTGGTGGTGGTGGTAACTGGAAATGCTGCACTGCAAAAAATGTTGTTGTGGGTGGTGGTGGATTGGTCGTGTTAACTGTTTTGAAATGCTGCAGTGCAAAAATGGTTGTTGGTGGTGGTGTTGGTGGTAACCGCTTTGAAATGCTGCACTGCAAAAATGGTTGTTGTTGGTGGTGGTGGTGGTGGTGGTGTTAACTGTTTTGAAATGCTGCAGTGCAAAAATGGTTGTTGGTGGTGGTGTTGGTGGTAACCGCTTTGAAATGCTGCACTGCAAAAATGGTTGTTGGTGTTGGTGGTAACTGCTTTGAAATGCTGCACTGCAAAAATGGTTGTTGGTGGAAACTTGACAACTTCCTGTTTGCACTGCATATTGATTTTAGTTAAAACGCTACCACTTACCGCTGTGATTTTTGGCCATCTTACTCAGTCCCCCGTCGCTCATCAGGTGCAGAGGATTTTTCCCATCGATGAAAAATAAAAGTGTTATTAGAGTTTAAAAAAATGTTGAGAATCCCTCTCCTGCCAATCACGCCATGAAGTCCACGCCCCTTCCGGTTGCAGGGAGAGGGATTATAAAACCCGGAAGTGTGGGTGTGGCTCTGTCTCTGCAAGATGTGGGAGGGAGAGGTCACGACTGTCTGAGCTGTGAATTAACTGAATACAATGAATGTCTACTGAACTGTGAGTGTGGTGTTTATGTGTTGTTTATGTGGTGTTTTGTGTGGTTTTATAGTGGTTTTATGGTGGTTTCACCCTGCTTGAAATAGTATGAAACTGCATTTGAATGTGGTGGCCTTGCACCCTGCATGAAATGGTATGAAACTGTACTTGAATTTGGTGGTCTTGCACCCTGCTTGAAATGGTATGAAACTGCACTTGAATTTGGTGGCCTTGCATCCTGTTTGAAATGGTATGAAACTGCACTTCAATTTGGTTGTCTTGCACCCTGCTTGAAGTGGTATGAAACTGCACTAGAATTTGGTGGCCTTGTACCATGCTTGAAATGGCATGAAACAGCACTAACATTTGGTGGCCTTGCACCCTGCTTGTCGTGGCATGAAACTGCACTTGAATTTGGTGCCCTTGCACCCTGCTTGGTGGCATGCAACTGCACTTGAATTTGGTGGCCTTGCACCCTGCTTGAAATGGCATGAAAACGCACTTGAATTTGGTGGCCTTGCACCCTGCTTGAAATGGCATGAAAACGCACTTGAATTTGGTGGCCTTGCACCCTGCTTGAAATGGCATGAAACTGCAATTGAATTTGGTGGCATTGCACCCTGCTTGAAGTGGTATGAAACTGCATTTGAATTTGGTTGCCTTGCACCCTGCTTGAAATGGAATTTCAAGTAATAGCCGTGTCAACTGCTAGCCCACCAGCCGTGAGTGAGCTGCCAGCATATCAGGCTTGAGTGACTGAGCTGCCACCCCAAGAATCCATTTGGCCCACAATGTCCATACTAGCCCTCTGGAAACCAGTCCCTTCAGCCCACAATACCCATACTAGCGCTCCAGAAAGCCCCCCCCCCCCCCCCCCCCCCCACTGGCCACAAATATTGGAATTGGTTGAGAGGTGCAATAATGCATTGGGGGACCAGCTCTCCCATGTGAACGTGGGACCCAACGGGTCCCACATTTTCTAGGAATATATATATGTGTGTATCTTTGTTTCTGTATGTGTACATATAAACACACATACACACACATATTCACTCAAATATGGATGTGTGTGTATGTGTGTGTATATATATATATATATATATATATATATTATATATAATTATACAACCAATAATATGTTTATTATTATTATTATTATTATTATTATTATTATTATTATTATTATTATTATTATATAATAACAATATTATTTACAGGTTTATACTTTGTTTCACAGAGCACTATATTGTGCTGCTGCAAGTATTTCATTGTTCCGTTTCGGTACATTTGACAAGAAAACACTTGTGACTCTTGACTCATATGTTACATTTTTACATCTTTACATTTCTGGCCTTTCTACACCCATCTGCCAATCAAAACCCCACTCACCTGTATCCATCTATCACTCGTCAGCCGTTGTCCTGCTCCCACCTCTCTTCCCGCATTCTTACTACAATCAGACTGAAGAAGGCTCCTGACCCAAAACATCGCATTATACATGTCCACCAGTGATGCTGCCTGGCCTGCTGAGTTACTCCAGCACTTCATGTCTTTCCTTCCTATCTCCCCATCACTTACATCTGGCAAAGCCGGTGAACATCTGTTTAATTAAACATGCTTTGCATAAAATCAATGATGGATGATTAGTGAGATAGATGAAGATTTTTATGGTCACTCTGGGTCACCAAGAGATCATTTATATAAGTTGCAAGGAATATATCACATCAATTATTGAGCAAGTGTTCTTCACTGAATAATGGGAACTCAAACGTAAAACTCTGATTCATGATAAACAAATTAATTTTTGCACCATTACAGTTACTGTAATTCTACGGATGTCTATTCAATAAATTATTGGCTTCTTCATCAACATTTTTACAAAATATTTTGAAATATTTACCTCACAGAAATGGGACATTCAGAACAATTACTTTATCTTGCTGTTAATGCTCCATTCACATCACTTCCCACCCTTGGTATCTCAAACCCATCAGTGGATCCAAAATCGATATCCTTGGCTTTGTTTGCCTCTGATGTGAGAAAATGTTTTCTGCAGTCTACGCTGTCTATACCCCTGTGGGCGTCTGCTCATCCAAGCTTTCAAGATTTTGCATCTTCTCCCAGAAGGTAGAAGAGAGAACAAGGAATATCCAGGGTGGCAGCCATCCCTGACGATACTTCCATGAGAGGCCTGGATATGCTGGATGCGGAGAGGAGGTAGTTGAGGTAGACGTTATAACAGCATTTAAAAAACATTTGGACACGTACATGGATAGGAATGATTTAATATGGGCCAAACAGGAGCAGGTGGGATTAATGTAAATGGGATATCTTGGTTGGTATAGGCAGGTTGGGGCCAAGGGGCCTATTTCCATGCTGTAAGTTGTGATGTGAAGATCTGTGGTGGTCTGAAGAAGGGTCTCACCCCGAAACGTGAGTCTGAGGAAGGTTCTAGACCCAGAAACGTCACTCATTGCTTCTATCCAGAGATGCTGCCTGTCGTGCTGAGTTACTCCAGTCTGTCTTCTGTGGTGTGAGAGCGTGTGTGACAGTGTGAGGCAGAGAGTGTGAGAAAACGAATGTGAAACAGACCATACAAAATGGAGTACATTGAGCCAGGTTCACAGTTCCCTATTCCTCTTCAGTGTTTTTCTTCAATAACCATTCATGTTTCTAGCACTGATCACTTCCATTTGCTCTACATTGCCTTGTTAATGGGGTCATTTATCTTTCTTACTCTCTGATCATTTGGCTGATTAAACTTCCAGTATTCAATTCTCCCGTCTCTCTTACACGGAGAATTCTTACTTGGTAAAAGAAAAGTTATAATTGCTTTTGTTTAATATTCCCTGGAATTTATGTATTAATTTATCCAGTGCACTTTTCCTGATAAAGTTATTTAAATTGATATTGCAGCGATATATTTCATGCCACTGGAGATTGTTTTTGAACACCGACACCAGGCGACCTCTGAATATGTCTCAAATTGAAAAGGAAAACACAATAAATGGGAACATTCAGCAGAAGCAGTAATTTAAGTGTAGATGTAGCACAGGGCAAGTGAAGTTGTATTATTTAGCTGCCCATTGTGTTATGGCATAGAGAATAAAACAGGGCAAGGTATAGAAAAGTGATCTTTCACCCAGGTGATAAGAAATTGCATCCATCCAAACTTCACCAGCATTTAAGTGTAGAACATGGAACATAGAACAGTATAGCACAGAAACAGATCCTTAAGCCCACAATGTCCATGCCAAACATGAAGCCAAGTTCAACTAATCTCCTCTGCCTGCACATGATCTATAGGTACCCGGACGTGGCATTGAAGGACGAGAAGCCGAAGCAGAGATATGGAAGCCAAATACCCGAATGGAAACAAAGCCGAAACTCCAACTAACCGAAAAGTTGGGACTCCTAAATGCAAACTAACTGAAAGGGCGGGTCGCGTAAAAGCCAACTAACCGATAGGCTGTGTCGTCTAAAAGTAAACTCACTGAATGGCCGCTCTGCCGAAACGCCAACTAACCGAAAGGCTGCGTCGCCTACAAGTCAACTCACCGAATGGCCGCTCAACCGAGAAGTGAAATAACGGACATGACGTCGCCATTTGAGCGGGACTTGTCAGCGATTGGTCCAGATCCCGCGTCCATCACATCACTGGCCGGTGGAGACGGGAGGGTGGGGGTCATTTTCCCACACAAGTCATGTGCTTTAACCGAAAATGGACACAAAAAAACTGGAGTAACTCAGCAGAACAGGGAGCATCTCTGGAGAGAAGGAATGGGTGACGTTTCAGGTCCAGACCATTCTTCAGACCTGAAGATTGAGTCTGAAGGGTCTCGACCCGAAACGCCACCCATTCCTTCTCTCCAGGGGTGCTGCCTGTCACACTCACTCCAGCATTTTGTGTCTATCTTTGGTGTGACAGTTGTCTCATTTCATCGGCTTCATGTATTACACGCATAGAAGAGATGCTTTACATGCCGCTTGCATCTATTCATCCAAGAGTGCTCTTAATGAAATCTCACATTTTTGTGAGGGAGGGATGGAATGGATGTGGTCGAGACCCTTCTTCAGACTGATGTTGAGGGGGGCGGGAAAAAGAAAGGAAGAGGTGGAGACAGTAGGCTTGTGGAAGAGCTGGGAAGGGGGAGTGGAAGATGGGAGAAAGCAAGGACTTCCTGAAATTAGAGAAGTCAATATTCATACTGCTGGGGTGTAAACTACCCAAGCGAAATATGAGGTGCTGATCCTCCAATTTGCACTGGGCCTCACTCTGACAATTGACTTCTCTAATTTCAGATGGTTTATTATAAAAATAACTTTCGATCACACAAGTACCTCGTGTGCAGACGGGGTGTCGAAGGACGAGAAGCCGAATCGAAGAAGTGAAAACCAAGATACCGAACGGAAACGACACCAAAAAGCCAAATAACCGAACGGACACGACGCCTAAAAGCCAAATAACCGAAAGGGTACGACGCCAGAAGGATACGAACCCGAACGGACTCCACGCCGAAAGGACAATACGCAGAACGGACATGACGTTGAAAAGCCGCCGCACGGTCATGACGTCTCCGGTGATGGGATTTGTCCGAGACCTTGTCAGCGATTGATCCAGACCCCCACTTCTATCACATCACTGGCCAGGGGTGATGGGAGGGTGGGGGAGAGATGGGAGTGTGGGGGGGATTTTTAATTTTCCTTCGCCGCTTTTGGGCTTTCCAGAATATAAGATAAAACACCGTGTGATTGGAACTTTCGGCTGATTTAACCAAATGATAATTCAAATTGGATTACAGCTTTACTGTTGGTGTAAATATCTATGGAACAAATTTGAATTATCATTTTGTTAAATCAGCCGAAAGTTCCAATCAAATAGGGTTTTATTTTAAATTCAGAAAAGTCCAAAAGTGAAAGTCCACATGTAACATTTTTGTTTTCAAATCAATGTAACTTTAAAAAATGTTTTAATGCCGAGTTAATACCCCGTCCCGTGGGAAGAGCTTGCGGCAGCTGATTTCATAGTGCCTTCATTGTTGGTACGTGCTGTCCCACACATGCCGCTTGCATCTATTCACCCAAGTGTGCTCTTAATGAAATCTCACATTTTTGTGAGGGAGGGATGGAATGGAAAGGCATAGTTAGAACATATGTTAGGGCATAGTTCCACCTGCCGCTGCCGACACACAGCCCGTCATAGTGCAGCCGCACGGGGGAGACGAGGCAGAGGGCGGCCGTGACCGTGGGAGAGTGGGGGCTGTCCCGAGGCCACATACAACTTGGTGCTCGGGTTCAGAGTGCCCAGTCACCTATGGCTTGTGTGGGAAAATGACCCCCACTCTCCCGTCTCCACCGGCCAATGATGTGATGGACGCAGTGGTCTGGATCAATCGTTGACAAGTCCTGCCCACCCGGCGACATCATGTTCGCTATTTGACTTTTTGGTTGAGCGGCCATTCTGTTAGTTGGCTTGTAGGCGAAGCAGCCTTTCGGTTAGTTGGCTTTTAGGCGTCCCGCCGTTTTGGTTAGTTTGCATTTAGGCGACCCACCCTTTCAGTTAGTTGGCGTTTCAGCTTCGTACACTTTTGATTATTTGGCGATTCGGCTTGGTTTCCGTTCGGTTATTTGGCTTCCACTTCTTTGCTTCAGCTTCGCGTCCTTCGACGCCACGTCCGCACACGGATCTTTATCCCTCCGTCACCTGCATTTGCATGCCTATCAAAAAGCCTCTTTTAGACTTTAGATTTTAGATTTCAGAGATACGGCGTGGAAAAGGCCCTTCGGCCCATCGATTCCACGATGACGAAGGGAGAGAGATGTGCGAACAGTGAACCTGGCAGGATAAACTGGGTGCAGGAGGGGCAGAGAGGGAATTGAGGGGTTACTTGAAGTTAGAGAAATCAATATTCATCCAGCTGGGTTGCAAGTTACCCAAGCGAAATATGAGGTCCTGTTCCTCCAATCTATGTGTGGCCTATACAGATATGGTATATTATAGGTAGACACAATTGCTGGAGAAACTCAGCGGGTGTGGCAGCATCTATGGAGCGAAGGAAAGAGGCAACGTTTCAGGCCGATGCAGGGTGGGGGCAGGGGGGGGGGGGGGTTGGGGGGGGTGGGGAAGAAGAAAGGAAGAGGTGGAGCCAGAGGGCTGAGGGAGAGCTGAGTTCCAGGTGCGACAGAGGTTCACCTGTACCTCCTCCAACCTTGTCTATTGCATCCGCTGCTCTAGATGTCAGCTGATCTACATCGGTGAGACCAAGCGTAGGTTTGGCGATCGTTTCGCCGAACACCTCCGCTCGGTCCGCATTAACCAACCTGATCTCCCTGTAGCTCAGCTCTTCAACTCCTCCTCCCATTCCGAATCCGACCTTTCTGTCCTGGGCCTCCTGCATTGCCAGAGTGAGCATCACCGGAAACTGAAGGAGCAGCACCTCATATTCCGCTTGGGCAGTCTGCATCCCGGTGGCCTGAACATTGACCTCCAATTTCCGGTAGCCCTTGCTGTCTCCTCCCCTTCTCAGCTCTCCCTCAGCCCTCTGGCTCCTCCTCTTTCTTTCTTCTTTCCGCCCCCCCACCCCCCCACCCACCCTGCATTAGTCTGAAGAAGGGTTTTGGCATGAAACGTTGCCTATTTCCTTTGCTCCATAGATGCTGCTGCACCCGCTGAGTTTCTCCAGCAACTGCAGTTCCTTCTTGAACATATGGTACATTACAGATGTTTAAGAAAGAACTGCAGATGCTGGAAAAATCGAAGGTAGACAAAAATGCTGGAGGAACTCAGCGGGTGAGGCAGCATCTATGGAGTAAAGGAATAGGCAACGTTTCGGGTCGAGACCCTTCTTCAGACTGATGTTGGGGGGTCGGGAAAAAGAAAGGAAGAGGTGGAGACAGTAGGCTTGTGGAAGAGCTGGGAAGGGGGAGTGGAAGATGGGAGAAAGCAAGGACTTCCTGAAATTAGAGAAGTCAATATTCATACTGCTGGGGTGTAAACTACCCAAGCGAAATATGAGGTGCTGATCCTCCAATTTGCACTGGGCCTCACTCTGACAATTGACTTCTCTAATTTCAGATGGTTTATTATAGAAATAACTTTCGACCACTATGTACCTCATGTGCAGACGGGGTGTCGAAGGACGAGAAGCCGAATCGAAGAAGTGAAAACCAAGATACCGAACGGAAACGACACCAAAAAGCCAAATAACCGAACGGACACGACGCCTAAAAGCCAAATAACCGAAAGGGTACGACGCCAGAAGGATACGAACCCGAACGGACTCCACGCCGAAAGGACAATACGCAGAACGGACATGACGTTGAAAATCCGCCGCACGGTCATGACGTCTCCGGGGGCGTGATTTGTCCGAGAGCTTGTCAGCGATTGGTCCAGACCCCCGCGTCCATCACATCACTAGCCGGGGAACACGGGAGGGTGGGGGGGAAGAGAGGGTGGGGGGGATTTTTAATTTTCATCACTTTTGGACTTTCCTGAATATAAAATAAAACCCTGTGTGATTGGAACTTTCGGCTGATTTAACAAAATGATAATTCAAATTGGATTACAGCTTTACTGTTGGTGTAAATATCTATGGAACCAATTTGAATTATCATTTTGTTAAATCAGCCGAAAGTTCCAATCACACAGGGTTTTATTTTATATTCAGGAAAGTCCAAAAGTGATGAAAATTAAAAATCCCCCCCACCCTCTCTTCCCCCCCACCCTCCCGTGTTCCCCGGCTAGTGATGTGATGGACGCGGGGGTCTGGACCAATCGCTGACAAGCTCTCGGACAAATCACGCCCCCGGAGACGTCATGACTGTGCGGCAGATTTTCAACGTCATGTCCGTTCTGCGTATTGTCCTTTCGGCGTGGAGTCCGTTCGGGTTCGTATCCTTTTGTCATCGTACCCTTTTGGTTATTTGGCTTTTCGGCGTCATGTCCATTCGGTTATTTGGCTTTTCGGTGTCATTTCCGTTCGCTATCTTGGCTTCCACTTCTTCTCTTCGGCTTCTCGTCCTTCGACATCCCGGCCGGGTACCATGTACCTACAGAATGGATTCAACACTAGAATGGTGCTTTCGCAAAGTAGTCACACCTGATTTGCACACTGTGACATCACTGTGCCACGTAACTGCATTGTAGTTACATGTATAACTGTCAATAATACTGTTACAGTAGTCCCAGTCTTCCAACCCACCTCATAGCACACGTTGGACTTTCCTCTATAACTGTAGTGCTACAATGCTATCCATTATATTCTGTATGCTTGTCTTTCCTCTTTGCATTGCCTGTTGGGTTTGTGTTGACTTGGTTATGCTCATTTGATTTTAATTGGGTAGCACGCAAACAAGGCTTTTCACTGCATTTTGGTACACACGGCAATAATATTAAACTAAACTAAACTAAACACCAGCATGGGGCTGCACAGTGGTACAGCAGTAGAGGTGCTGCCTCACAGCACCAGAGATCTGAATTTGATCCTGACTATGGATGCTGTACAGACTCTTCTCAAGACCTGACCTGAAACGTCACATATTCCTTTTCTCCAGAGATGCTGCCTGACCCTCAGAGATACTCCAGAATGTTGTGTCTATTCTCAAAACATTTCCTATCCATATACCTGTCCGAGTATCTTATAAATGTTGTACTCTTTGCTGGGAGATGTATTTCCCCAGAAGTGGATTTAATTATTTACAGTGTATTATAGGTTCTGAACAAGGTAACGATCCCTATTTCACTCTCTCTGTTGTGTATACAGATACTGTATACACAACCATTCACTGAGAGCCAGTCTGCTTTCAATATTAAACTTTATTCAGAATTTAAAATATGTATAATATGGGTGGCACAGTTGCACAGCGGTAGAGTTGCTGTCTTACAGCCCCAGAGACCGGTGTTCGAGCCTGGCCATGGGTGCTGTCTGTACAAAGTTTGTATATTCTTCCTGTGACCGTGTGGGTTTTCTCCGGGTGCTCTGGTTGCCTCCCACACTCCAAAGACATATGGGTTTGTAGATTAATTGGCATTAGTAAAAATTGTACATCGTCCCAAGTATGTAGGATAGAGGTAACGTACAGGGTGATTGCTGGTCAGCAAGGACTCGGTGAGCCAAAGGGCCTGTTTCCACGCTTTATCTCTGAAATCTAAACAAAGCAAAAACAAGTAAAAACTCTTTATCACTTTCGTAGTGTTACACTTAGTAGTGTTCACACCTATTGTTACACACCATTACCACTCTTGTGGCCAACTGGGGTGATATCCCTTCCCTTGTTTGAGGGGTGTCCCCACCGGAGACATTGAGGGAATCCTCAATGTCCAACAGCAAAGGACCATAGACTGTGGTCCTCCCCCACAGAGCTTTGACATTGACTGCACCGAGCTTCAGTGCATCCCTTAGCACGTACTCCTGCAGTCTGGAGCGGGCCAGTCGGCAACATTCACCAACAGACATCTCGCTCTGCTGGAAGACCAAAGAGCTTCTTTCACTGAATTGATGGTCTTCCAGTGGCACTTGATATCCGTCTATGAAGGTATCCCTAGGAACAGTCGATAAATCAGAGTTCTCTGTTACGCAGCTGCACAGGATGAACCGCAACAAGGACCCTTGCATCATTCTCCAGAACCTCTTAGCAAAACCACACTCTGTAAAGTGGCTGTCAGTTTTTCATCAAAACCGCCAGCATGGCACAGAATGAAGGACAGAAAAAAGCATGACACCATCACCTAGAAACAGCAGCCCATCCACTTTAAAGTAATGGAGATATAAGAATGCTGATGCTGGAATCAGGAGCAGAAAAATACAAACTGCTGGACGAACTCGGTGGGTCAGGCAGCATCTGATGGATGCTTTGTGTTGAGAGTCTGTATCAGGACTGAGATTGAGATTGTAGCCAACAGATAACCTGGGTGAGAGGGAGGGGTAAGTGGCTGGTAGTGATCAGTTTAGTTTAATTTAGAGATGCAGTGCGGAAACAGGCCCTTTGGCCCACCGAGTCTACGCCGACCAGTCATCCCCAAACACTAGCACTATCCTACACACTAGGGGCAATTTATAACTTTACCGAAGCCAATTAACCTACGTACGACTTTGGAGTGTGGGAGGAAACCGGAGCATCCGGAGAAAACGCATGTGATAACAGGAAGAACGAACAAACTCCGTACAGACAGCACCCATAGTCATGATCAAACCTGGGTCTCAGGTCTCATAAGGCAGCAACTCTACTGCTGTGCCACTGTCCTGCCCTTTCAGTTCAAGAGCAGTCAAAACCAGAGATGGGGGGCAATGTGAGAGAGATTCCGGGAAGTCAACGAGAGGAAGGAAGTGTCTTTAATGTCATGATACTCTTCAACAGCTCATAGGCAACCAGCACTTGTTATGTCGTTATGTTGAGTTGAGGAACAAGTCACAATCATTTCTTTGTCGATGGAGCTTTGAGAGATGCAGAATTCAATAGCAGCTTTGGGTTTAAGTTTAGGTTTATTATTGTCAGTGAACAGGTACAGTGAAAAGCTTTGTTTTGCATGCTATCCAAACAGATCAGATGATAGACTTTAAACTTTATAGATACAGCGTGGAAACAGGCCTTTTGGCCCACCGAGTCCGATCCAACCAGCAGCCACCCCATACACTAGCACTATCCTGCACACTAGGAACAGCTTACAGAAGCCAATTCACCTAAAAGCCTGTACGTCGTTGGAGTGTGGGAGGAAACCGGAGCACCTGGAGAAAACCCATGCAGTCACAGGGAGACTGTACAAACTCCATACAAACAGCACCCGTAGTCAGGATCGAACCCGGGTCTGGCACTGTAAGGCAGCAACCCTACTGCTGTGCCACTGTGCCGCCCATGATACTCTTCATAAATACATCGTCAAATTAAGTACAATAGGTAGAGCAAAGAGGAAGAGATACAGAGTACAGAATATAGTTCTCAGCATCGTTACACATCAGTTCCATGGACAAACCAATGTCCTTAATGGGGTAGAGGTGAATCAGACTGTATGGTATGGAATGGCCCAAGTACTTCCAACGGCACCACCTACGGAGACACAAGCAACTGCAGATGCTGAAAACTTGAACAAAACACAAAGTGTTGGAGGAATTCAGCAACTCAATGGGTCAGGCAGTATTTGGGGAAGAACTGGTCTGGCCAGGCTTTGTTTCCCCCCCCCCCCCCCCCCCCCCCCCAACTCTCTTTTCCAGCTTTCTCCCCCTAACTAAAATGCCTGAAGAAGGGTCCTGACCTGAAATATTGCC
Source organism: Okamejei kenojei (assembly GCA_035221665.1). Taxonomy (NCBI): domain Eukaryota; kingdom Metazoa; phylum Chordata; class Chondrichthyes; order Rajiformes; family Rajidae; genus Okamejei; species Okamejei kenojei. Next base: position 28,885,923 of record CM069147.1, on the reverse strand, counting down.
TGTCTATTCCCTCCCTGACCCATTGAGTACCTCCAGTACTTTGTGATTAGCATCACTAACATTGCTCCTGCAAACTGGAGGTTGGTGGGTTTAGTTAATTGTGAGATGGTCTTTGTCCCTGCTGTGGAGACCTGTCAAACCTCATACAAGGAGCTCGACCCATGGTTAGCTTGGAGTGTTTGAAGCTCGGCCTCACATGAATGGGATCTCAGCAAACCAATTGATTGTCTGAAGACAGCTCCCGACCCAAAACGTCACTTATCCATTTTCTCCAGAGATGCTGCCTGTCCCGCTGAGTTATTCCAGCACTTTGAGTCCTCTTTTGTAAACCAGCATCTGTGTTCCTTGTTTCTGCAAAAGATTGTCCTGCCTGCCCAGCTCAGATCAGAATGTTGAGGAAGAAACTGCAGGTAAACACAAAATGCTGGCGGGATAGGCAGCATCACTCTAGAGAAGGAATGGGTGACGTTTTGGGTTGTGAACCTTCTTCGTCTCAACCAGAAACGTCATTCTTTCCTTCTCTCCAGAAATGCTGCCTGTTCAAGTTTGAGTTCAAGTTCAAGTTCAAGTTCACATTTATTGCCACATGCACCAATTAGGGTGCATGTAGCATCAACAACTCCTCCTGTGTTCATCCGTGGTCGGGGCCGTTGAGTTACTCCAGTATTTTGTGTCCACCTTTGATTTAAACCAGCATCTGCAGTTCTTTCCTACACACGGTTCTGTAGGTGCTGGTTTATAGAAAAAAGAGACACAGAATACTTGAGTATCGCAGCGGATCAGGCAGCATCTCTGGAAAAAGATAATACCAGTGGCTTGCAAAAGTATTCATACCCCTTGAACTTTTCCACATTTTGTCACGTTACAACCACAAACATAAATGTATTTTATTGGGATTTTATGTGATAGACCAACACAAAGTGGTGCATAATTGTGAAGTGGAAGGAAAATGATACATGGTTTCCAAATTTTATTACAAATAAAAAACTGAAAAGTGTGGCGTGCAAAAGTATTCAGCCCCCCTGAGTCAATACTTTGTAGAACCACCTTTCGCTGTAATTACAGCTGCAAGTCTTTTGGGGTATGTCTCTACCAGCTTTGCACATATAGAGACTGAAATGTTTGCCCATTCTTCTTTGCAAAATAGCTCAAGCTCAGTGAGATTGGATGGAGAGCATCTGTGAACAGCAATTTTCAAGTCTTGCCAGAGATTCTCAATTGGATGTAGGTCTGGACTGACTGGGCCATTCTAACACATTAATATGCTTTGATCTAAACCATTCCATTGTAGCTCTGGCTATATGTTTAGGGTCGTTGTCCTGCTGGAAGGTGAACCTCCGCCCCAGTCTCAAGTCTTTTGCAGACTCTAACAGGTTTTCTTCCAAGATTGCCCTGTATTTGGCTCCATCCATCTTCCCATCAACTCTGACCAGCTTTCCTGTCCCTGCTGAAGAAAAGCAGCCCCACAGCATGATGCTGCCACCACCATGTTTCACAGTGGGGATGGTGTGTTCAGGGTGATGTGCAGTGTTAGTTTTCCGCCACACATAGTGTCAAAAACTTCAATTTTGGTCTCATCAGACCAGAGCACCTTCCTCCACATGTTTTCTGTATCCCCCACATGGCTTGTGGCAAACTGCAAACGGGACTTCTTATGGCTTTGTTTCAACAATGGCTTTCTTCCTGCCACTTTTCCATAAAGGCCCGATTTGTGGAGTGCACGACTAATAGTTGTCCTGTGGACAGATTCTCCCACCTGAGCTGTGGATGTCTGCAGCTCCTCCAGAGTTACCATGGGCCTCTTGGCTGCTTCGCTGATCAATGCTCTCCTTGCCCGGCCTGTCAGTTTAGGTGGACGGCCATGTCTTGATAGGTTTGCAGTTGTACCATACTCTTTCCATTTTTGGATGATGGATTGAACAGTGCTCCGTGAGATGTTCAAAGCTTGGGATATTTTTTTATAACCTAACCCTGCTTTAAACTTCTCCACAACTTTATCCCTGACCTATCTGGTGTGTTCCTTGGGCTTCGTGATGCACAAGGAACATTGCTTGTTCACTAATGTTCTCTAACAAACCTCTGAGGCCTTCACAGAACAGCTGTATTTACACTGAGATTAGATTACACACAAGTGGACTCTATTTACTAATTAGGTGACTTCTGAAGGCAATTGGTTGCACTGGATTTTATTTAGGGGTTTCAGAGTAAAGGGGGCTGAATACTTTTGCACGCCACACTTTTCAGTTTTTTATTTGTAAAAAAATTTGAAAACCATGTATCATTTTCCTTCCACTTCACAATTATGTGCCACTTTGTGTTGGTCTATCACATAAAATCCCAATAAAATACATTTACATTTGTGGTTGAAACGTGACAAAATGTGGAAAAGTTCAAGGGGTATGAATACTTTTGCAAGCCACTGTAGTTGACATTTCGGGTTCGACCCCTTCTTCAGTCTGGAAAAGGGTTCTGACCCTAAACATCACCTATTCATTTTATTCTGAGGTAGTGGCGGACCCACTGAGTTACCTCAGCATTTTGTGTCTATCTCATTATCACGTTGTCGGGTCCATCACAAGTTGGGGAGGGTGAGGGAGGAGGTGGTGGTGGGTGGGTGATGTCAGTGGGAAAGCGGTGGGTAGTGACTGGGAGAGAGGTCCAAGTCTAGCTTTAGTATTCATTTTAGATTTAGAGAGAGAGCATGGAAACATACCTTTGGGTCCACCAAGAACACACGGACCATCCATCACTCACTGGCTGTATGGTGTACACCATTGTATTAATTGAGGCCCAATTCAGTGGCTAATAGCATGAAGGATTACCTGATTCAAAGGAGATCAGACAACTATGGAGCAGCTGGTAGAGTTGTTGCCTCACACTGCCAAAGGCCCGGATTTGATCCTGATCTCAGGTGCTGTCTGTGTGGGGTTTACATATTCTTCCTGTGATCACGAGGGTGCACCAATTTCCTTTCCCTTCCCAAAGATGTGCGGGTTTGTGGGTTAATTGGATTCTGTAAAATTGCCCCCAAGTGTGTGGGGAATTAATGAGAAAATGGAATAACATGGAATAGCAAGTGCGAATGGGTGATTGATAGTCAGTGTGGACTCAGTGGGCCAAAGGGCCTGTTTCCATGCTGTCTCTCTAAACTAAACTAAAACTGAACACTCATGTGGGCCCTGGGGTGACGTCTCTTTCCTTCTTTGAAGGGTATCCTCCAAGAGTGGATGTAAAAGTGGAAGGCATGGTGGTGCAGCGGTAGAGTTGCTGCCTTGCAGCACCAGAGTTCCGGATTCGATCCTGATTTACAGGTGTTGTCTGTACGGAGTTTGTACGATCTCCCCATGATGGCATGGATTTTCTCCAGGTGCGCCGGTTTCCTTCCACATTCCAATGATGTACAGGTTTGTTGGTGACTTGGCTTCTCTAAATTATAAATTGTCACAAGTCTGTGGGATAGTGTTAGTGTAATGGGGATCACTGGTGGGCCGATGGGCCTGTTTCAGAACTGTATCTCAAAACGAAACTGAACGTAGAACTACTGTGAACAGGTGATCAATGATCAGCCTGGACTCAGGGGGCCATAGATGTGTTTCTATGCTGTATCCTAAATAAGATAAATAAAATAAAAATATCTCTGGCTGCCCTGGTCAACGCTTTACCCTCTCAACCAATCCATTGAAACCGGCAGCTACATCTATTTGCTTCACATGGGATCACACATGCACAATATTGTGTTTCCCTGCAGAGTATCAGTGACTGTGTTGGAAAACAACCCATGCATATAGTGGCTCCTGAGATCTTGATTAGAGCTTGTGTTATATGTATCTCTCTCTTCTGCTCATTTCACCCGTGGGAATTAAGAACTTGCTTCCTAATCCAATTGTCAGCAAATGGAATTAATGATCATTCAACCATTTACTAATACAGAAAAACGAATTGTGCTAAGATAATTTATATTCAAGCACAAAGCTGCGTTATAATTAAGGGACAAGGTCGTTATGCCTTCTGGGAATTGTCTTACGCTTGCAAAGAATGTTCCATTTGCAACTGCGTATTCTCAATGGAGTGATCTTAACCACTTTGGTGGGCGTCTGTTTCACTCACTGTCCCAGTTTCTCTTCCGAAATTAAATTGTCTATTTATTTTTTAATGAAGCATTCCGGCTATTTCAGGAATGAGGGACAGGAGCCAGAGGAACTGTTTGTAAGCTTTGTTGGATGAGAGGGAAGAAACTGGCAAGAGCCATAAAGCCTCTTGTCTCTACTGTGTCATTAAGTAAGATCATGCCTGCTCCCACATCTCAAACTGATATCCCACCCATCCCTCTGTGGATGTACGGCTTTGAGTATAATCAAAGACCAAGCTTCGAAAAGTCATAGTCATAGAGCGTGGAAACAGGCCCTTTGACCAACCAACAAGTCCCATCTACACTAGTCCCACTAGCCTGCATTTGGCCCATATCCCTCAAAATCTATATATCCATGTAGCTGACTAAATGTTTCTTAAACATTCCCATAGTACCTTCATCAACTACCTCCTCCGGCAGCTCGTTCCATGTACCCACCACACTCTGTGTGAAAACGTTACCGCTCAGGTTCCTATTAAATCTTTCCCCCCCCTCATCTTAAATCCATGTCTGGCTCTTGATTCCTCTACTCTGGGTAAAATACTCTGGGCATCTACCCTGTTTATTCCTTTCATGTTCTTATACACCTCTATAAGATCATCCCTCATCCTCCTGTGCTCCGAGGAATAAAATCCTAGCCTGCTCAAACCTCTCCTTGTAGCTCAGGCCCTCGAGCCCTGGCAACATCCTCGTAAATCTCTCTGCACCCTTTCCAGCTTAACAACATCTGCGGTATTTAGATAGGTATGTTGATATCCAGGGAATGGAGGGATATGGATCATGTGGAAGCAGAGGAGATTAGTTTAATCTGGCATTTCATTCGGCATGGATATTGTGGGTTGAAGGCTCTGTTGCTGGGCTGTACTGTTCTATGTTCTGTACATTGGCACTCCTACTCAAAATATTACACATTTCAGACAAGAGGTACAGAAGTGTGAAAACACGTTTCAGATTCAGGGACAGTTTCTTCCCAGCAGTTATCAGGCAACTGAACCGTCCTATCACCAACTAGAGAGTGGTCCTAAGCTACCATCTACCTCATTGGAGACCCTCTGACTATTTTTAATCAGACTTTACTTGCACCAAACGTCATTCCCTTTAAACTGTATCTGTACACTGTGGATGGATCGATTGTAATCGTGCATAGTATTTTCACTGACTGGATGGCACGCACCAAAAAGGCTTTCACAGTACCTCAGTACATGTAACAATAAACTAACTTAAATTAAACTAAACATCAAAACTAAACTATTAAGACATTTCCGCTTACTCTCCTGATCATCAGGTGTAGGATCTTGTTAGCTTCAGAATGCTTTGTGATGTTCTCAGTGGAATGAACTTTTCTTATAAACAATCAGATTGTCTTCCTTGCAAATAACCACATTGTTACCCAAATTAGAGAATATTAGCTATGAGACATTGGACAAACTTGGATTGTTTTCCCTGGAGCATTAGAGGCTGAGGGGAGATCCAACAGAAGTATGTATATAAAATTATGAGAGGCATAGATAGGGTAGACATGTAGGACCCTTTTTCCAGGGGACGGTAACCTCAAACACCAGAACACATAGTGTTAAAGCCAGAAGGGGGCGGGCGGGGGGCATGGATCTAAAGGAAGTGTGCAGGGTAATTTTTTGGGTGTTTGTGGAAGCAGATGTGATAGTGGCATTTAAGAGGCATTTAGATGGGCATATGGTTATGAAGGGAATGGAGGGATATGGATCATGTGCAGGCAGAGGAGATTAGTTCCACTTGCCATCATGTTCGGCACAAACATTGTCGGCTGAAATGCCTGTTCCTGTGCTGTGCACTTCTATGTAGAAATAAGGAACTGTAGATGTTGGTTAATAGATTAAATTACACAAAGTGCTGGAGTAACTCAACAGGTCAGGCAGCATCTCTGGGGAACATGGATAGATGACACTTCGGTTTTGGACCCCTCTTCAGATAGACGACTTACGTTCCACATATGTGTCAGAATGTATGTAAGCATGTAAACACAAGCACCAGCATTTGTGAGTGTGTGCACACAAACATCTTATTTTTAACAGCAGCTCAGTGGATCGGATGACCTGGATTTGTCTCATCAATCAATATGTGGGAAAAGTTGTAAAAAATTGAGGCTCTGGTGTTTAATTAAATGAAACATTTCCTCCGCTTGTTTCAGTAGTACAGATGCTTGAGGCTTCAAAGTTGATCCTTGGCTCCATGTCAGGTGTTTGACTCTAATTAGCTGAGCAACATTTGTCTGAATCCCCCAAAAAACTCTGCTGCAAATTCTTATTAACAAGACTTATTTCCAATACATTATTGTATTCTGAACTCTCATCAACATCTTGAGGAATAAGTGATTGACAAGCCCGTTTAGTTTAGTTTAGTTTTGAGATACAGCATGGCAACAGCCCCTTCTGCCCACCACATGCATTGAAACATAGAAATATAGAAAAATTGATGTAGGAGTGGGCCATTCAGCCCTTCGAGACAACACCGCCATTCAACATGATCATGGCTGATCATCTAAAATCATTACCACGTTCCTGCTTTTTCCCCATATCCCTTGATTCCTTTAGCCCCGAGAGCTAAATCTAACTCTCTCTTGAAATGAGACCATCAATCACCTGCTCACACTAGTTCTGTGTTATCCCACCTTTGCATCCACTGCCAACACACTAGGGGCAATTTACACCGGAATATGGATGGAAAGTGGAGCACCCGGAGGAAATGCATGCGGTAACAGGGAGAAAGTTGCCTGTTTCCACACAGCATCCACAGGATCAAACCCAAGCTTCTGACACTGTGAGGCAGCAGCTCTCTCAGCTGAGCCACTGTGCCATCCACCAAATCAAATTAGACAGTACAAGAGACACGGATCAAATCCAAAGACACTTCTTCATTTGGTCTTGCATGGATTGTTGTTTTAAAATTGGTATCTGGCATTTCCCAGATTACTGGGCTGTTTCTGGTAAATAATAACCTAGAGAGGCAAAAGTTATAATAGTCAAGTCAAAGTCAAAAGAGTTTGGTATCTGGCATTTCCCAGATTACTGGGCTGTTTCTGGTAAATAATAACCTAGAGAGGCAAAAGTTATAATAGTCAAGTCAAAGAGTTTATTGTCATGTGCCCCTGACAGGACAATGAAATTCTTTCTTTGCATAGCACAACAGAACATAGTAGGCATTGACTACAATTATATACTTAAATACACACATTAATTAATAAATTAATAAAGTGCAAATAACAGATGGAGGGGTATTAATGTTCAGGGTTTTGTCCGAGTCAGGTTTAATAGCCTGATGGCTATGGGGAAGTGGCTACTCCTGAACCGGGTCGTTGCAGTTCTCAGGCTCCTGTACCTTCTACCCGAAGGTAGCAGAGAGATGAGTGTGTGGCCAGGGTGGTGTGGGTCCTTGATGATGTTGCCAGCCTTTTTGAGGCAGCGACTGTGGTAGATCCACTCGATGGAAGGAAGGTCAGAGCCGATGATGGACTGGGCAGTGTTTATACTTTTTGTAGTCTTTTCCTCTCCAGGGCACTCACGTTGCCGAACCAAGCCAGTGAGCAAGCTCTCTACTGTGCACCTGTAGAAGTTAGAGAGAGTCCTCCTTGACAAACCAACTCTCCGTAATCTTCTCAGGAAGTAGAGGCGCTGATGAGCTTTCTTAACAATTGCATCTGTGTTCTCGGACCAGGAAAGATCTTCGCAGATGTGCACGCCCTGGAATTTGAAGTTCTTGACCCGTTCAACCATCGACCCGTTGATATAAACAGGACTGTGGGTCCCCATCCTACTCCTTCCAAAGTCCACAATCAGTTCCTTGGTTTTGCTGGTGTTGAGGGCCAGGTTATTGTGCTGGCTCCATGTGGACAGTCGCTCGATCTCCCTTCTGTACTCTGACTCATCCCCATCAGTGATACATCCCACTACAGTGGTGTCGTCAGCGAACTTGATGATGAAATTCGCACTGTGACCGGCTACGCAGTCATGAGTATAGAGTGAGTACAGCAGGCGGCTGAGCACGCAGCCTTGAGGTGCTCCTGTGCTGATTGTTATCGTGTCTGACACATTTCCACCAATACGAACAGACTGTGGTCTGTGAATGAGGAAGTTGAGGATCCAATTGCAGAGGGATGCACAGAGACCCAGTTCTGCGAGTTTGGTAACCAGCTTGGAGGGGATGATTGTGTTAAATGCCGAGCTGTAGTCAATGAATAACAGTCTGACATATGAGTTTTTGTTGTCCAAGTGGTCCAGAGCGGAGTGGAGGGCCAGCGAGATCGCGTCCACCGTTGATCTGTTGTGGCGGTAAGCGAACTGCAGTGGGTCCAGGTTTTTGTCAAGGTAGGAGTTGATTAGCGCCATGATCAACCTCTCGAAGCACTTCATCACCACAGGCGTTAGTGCCACAGGTCGATAGTCATTGAGGCACGTCACCTTGCTCTTCTTGGGCACCGGTATTATTGATGCCCTTTTGAGGCATGTGGGAACCTCAGACCTCAGAAGTGACAGGTTGAAAATGTCCGTAAAAACTCCAGCCAGTTGGTCCACACAGGTTTTTAAAACACGACCAGGTATGCCATCAGGTCCAGACGCTTTTCGAGGGTTCACCCCTCTGAAGGATTTCCTGACGTCGGCCTCTGTGACTGAGACTGAAATACCATCACAGCGAATGGGGGCTCGGGAAGGCACATCGGTGTTCTCCCTATCAAAGCGTGCGTAAAATGCATTGAGCTCATCAGGGAGTGATGTATCGCCGATATCCGAGCTGCCTCCTGGTTTCGCCTTGTAGGAGGTGATTGCATTCAGTCCCTGCCACAGCTGCCGAACATCTGTCTCATCCTCCAGTTTGGAGCAGAACTCCCTTTTGGCCTTTTTGATGGCCTTACCAAGGTCGTAAGGTCATAAAGCATGGAAATAATCCCTTCAGCCCAACTTGCCAATGCTGAGCAAGATAATCCATCCAAACTAATCCCATTTGCCTTTGCTTGGCAACATATCGCTCCAAACAGGGATGTAATGCTGAGGCTTTATAAGGCACTGGTCAGGCCACGTTTAGAGCATTGTGAGCTGCTCTGGGCCCAATATCTGAGGAAGGATGTGCTGGGTTTGGAGAGACTCCAGAAGTTTATGAGCATGATCCTAGGAACGATTGGGTTGACATATGATGATCGTTTGAAGGCACTGGGCCTGTACTCGCTGGAGTTTAGAAGGATGAGAGAGGACCTCATTGAAACTTACTGAAAAATTAAAGGCCTAAATAGAATGAATGTGGAGAAGATGTTTCCACTAGTGGGTGAGTCTAGGACCAGAGGCCGTAGTCTCAGAATAAAAGGATGTACCTTTAGAAAGATGAGAAGGAATTTCTTTAGTCAGAGAGTGGTGAATCTGTAGAATTAATTCCACAGACGTTGTGGAGGCCAAATCAATGGATATTTTTAAGGTGGAGATTGACAGATTCTTGATTAGTAAGGGTGTAGGCATGAGAATAGGGTTGAGAGGAAAAGATGGATCAGTCATGATTGAATGGCAGAGTAGATGTGATGGGTCAATAATGGTCTAATCCTGCTCCTAGAACTTATAAACATAAACCTTTCCTATCTATGTCCCTGCCCGAATTTCTATTATATGTTGTTTTTGATGAATATAGTCAAGTAATATAAAATTCCCAAAACATGTTAGAATCAAAATCACTTGCAAATATGCCCAGGGAATTATAAAACTCTTCTGATTTTATTCATGCCTTCCAGAGAACATTGACAATCACATACTGTGCCTGAATGGATTCATCAAAATTCTGAAATGAACACCAGGAAGAAACAAAGAAGCACGGAGTTTGCTTTATAACAATAATAAACACAAAGTGCTGGAGTAGCTCAGTGGCTCAGGCAGCATCTCTTGAGAATAAAAGATGGGTGAAGTTTCGGGTCTGGACCCTTCATCTGACTGCTTAAGAGGAAATGCCTATTGGGTCAGTCAGCATCTGTGCAGAGTTAATCAGAGCTAAATCAATTCAATCTTGTGGAGGTTTTTAAAAATTAGATGCAATCCATGGTCAGAGAAATTTTCAAAACACTGGCGGAAATCCCTTCACTGAAGGTTTTGGCTTTCCAGTTGGAGGGAAAATAATTGGTTAGTTAGAGCACCGTAAAACTACAATGAGCAGATGCTGATGAAATGTAGGCATACCGTCTCCGTAGGGAGGATACTCTGAAGAAGGGTCTCGACCCGAAACGTCGCCTATCTCCTTCGCTCCTTAGATGCTGCTGCACCCGCTGAGTTTCTCCAGCTTTTTGTGTACCTCTGATGAAATGTAGATCAGCCTTGATCAAATTTAATTGCAACACAAGCTTGCAGACCTGAACGTCCTCCTTCTGATCCAATCTTTGTTGGTTAATCTGACTCAATGGGTCACACAGTGGCGCTGCTGATAGCTGGAGCGGTATGGTGGCGCAGCGGTAGAGTTGCTGCCTCACAGCACCATAGACCCAGATTTGATCTTGACTATGGGTCTGTACTGAGTTTGTACAATCTTCATGTGACCGTGTGGGTTTCCTCCGGGTGCTCTGGTTTCCTCACACACTCCAAAGAGGTGTAGGTTTGTAGCTTGTATCTCTAAACTTAAACTAAGCTGCTGCCTCGCAGCACCAGATACCCGGGTTCAATCCTGACATCGGCTGCTGTCTGACTGTATGGAGTTCTCCCTGTGACCACATCCTCCAGTTTCCTCCCACGTCTCAAAGATGTGAGGGTTGTAAGTCAATTAGCCCCTAATTACAGCCCTCTGTAAAATTGCCCGTAGTGTTTAGGGAGTGGATGCAAAAGTGGGATAACATTAAAATATTGTGGACGGGTGATTGATGATCACTGTGTACTTGATGGGATAAAGGGTGTGTTTCCACGCTTGGAAGTTGCAAGATGGTACTGGAATGTGGCGATTCTCTGCATGCTGTTCCAGAAGAGAATCATTCCTACTCATGTGTAGAGTGATTTGACTGGATAGCAGGCAGAACAGTCATTTCACCGGATAAACCTGACAATAAATAAATTAACAATCTAACACAGAGAAATGGTATAGAAGGAGAGTATTGCCCCTGTCCCACTTAGGAAACCTGAACGGAAACCTGTGGAGTCTTTGCGCCCCAGCCCAAGGTTTCCGTGCGGTTCCCGGAGGTTTTTGTCCTCCTGTAACCACCTTCAACTAGCATCGCAACCGGCTTTGACCAACAAATTACCGATTTTTAAAACGGAAACCACATCCGACCATTAGGTAGAATGACAACCTCCGGGAACCACACGGAAACCTTGGGTGGGGCGCAAAGTCTCCAGAGGTTACCGTTCAGGTTTCCTAAGTGGGACAGGGGTATTTAGGAAACCTGAACGGAAACCTCTGGAGACTTTGCGCCCCACCCAAGGTTTCCGTGCGGTTCCCAGAGGTTTCCGGAAGTTTCTGTCAGTCTCTCAAATGGTCGAAAGTGGTTTCCGCTTCTATGTTCTGGCGATTATTTCAAAAAATTCAAAACCGGCCGTTTTTATAATCGGTAATTTGTTTAGTCGAAGCCAGTTGCGATGCTAGTTGAAGGTGGTTGCAGGTAGTGGAAGGTAAGACCTCCCTGGTGGAATAAAACTGGGTGAAAAAAAGGTCTTACCTTCCACTACCTGCAACTTCCGGCAACCACCTTCAACTAGCATCGCAACCGGCTTCGACTAAAAAATTACCGATTTTTAAAACGGCAACCTATTTTTAGTCGAGGCCGGTTTTGACTTTTTTGAAATAATCGGCGGAACATAGAAGAAGTGGAAACTACTTTCGACCATTAGGGAGACTGACAAAAATCTCCGGGAACCGCACGGAAACCTTGGGTGGGGCGCAAAGTCTCCAGAGGTTTCCGTTCAGGATTCCTAAGTGGGACAGGGACATTACGTTTAGTTTAGAGATACAGCACGGAAATAGGCCTTCAGCCCACAGAGTCCACGCTGACCAGTGATCCCTGCGCACTATCCTACACACACTGGGACAATTTAGGATTTTACCAAAGCCAATTAACCTGCAAAAGCTGCACGTCTTTGGAGTGTGGAAGGAAACCGGAGCACCCGGAGAAAACCCACGCGGTTGTGGGGAGAACATACAAACTGCAGACAGCATCCATAGTCAGGATCTAACCCACAACTCTGGCGCTAAAAGGCAGCAACTCAACAACTGTGCCACTGTGCCGCCCATAGGTCACGTCTCGAACCACCAACAAGATGTTACTTACGGTGCAATTCCAGAACGAGTGCTACTATTTCTAGGAGTCAGAACTGTCATTTGAAGCGTGAATGGTGCAGGCCTAGAATATTTGAACTGCAGAGGTTTTGATATTTTAAATCTTTCCTACAAGCCGTGAGTATTATTCATGGCCATCATTATTTCCATCGCACCGTAGCCACAGATATGTTGGAAGCTACAACTTCAAATATAACATGTTTTATATTTTGTATTGCTCATAAATGTCATTTCAGGAATCCAAGAGTTTAATTTAGCATGTGTGGAAAGTCCATTAGCATCTAAATTATGCATTGTGACCTGCAATTGTTGCCCATGTTTTCTAAGGAAAATTACAATTTTTTTCTTCAAAGTACGGGATTTGAAAGGACAATAATAATCTTAGAATTTGATGTTTACTGAGAGGAGGATTTAAATAAATATAGAAATTGCAATGCTGGATCCATTTTAGCGATGTCACTTCTGCAATTCTGCATTTATTGTGCTGCCCACTTTGATATATATTAGTGGCTTTGACTTGGATAGGTGTGGGGGAAAGGGTGCATTGTTTCAAAGCTTGGAGATGTCACAAAACAAGTAAACGTAATAAATAAGCAGATGAATGAACTTACGAGGAGCCAAGCAGGCTGGTGGAATCAACAGGTTAATGATGATGGAGTTTGCATTGTAATGAGATTTATTTAGGAAAGGTAAAACGAGTAGAAAAGAAAACTCAAGCACACAAACACACATATACACACTCGCAATCACACATACAAACACACTGACATGCACACATACACAGACACACATGCATTCACGCGCGCACACACACTCACAAACACATACACGAGAAACACTGACACACACACAAAATCATACGGACACACGCACTTACACACACATTGGCACAAGCAACATATTGACACACAGTCATATGCATGCGTATACAGTAACACACACACTCACACAAGTCCGAACATACACGCTAACACACATTTATGTGCACACATGCACACTCACACACATGTAAACTCACACACACACACCCACATGCACAAACAAACACATACTCATATACGCACACACACAAACAAAAAAAATTCAAGGTCATGCCATCAAAGCATTGTAACTGCATTGAAGGAGACCATTTGGTCCATCAGGTCCAGCTCTGCTGGTTATAGAAAAGTCCATAGGAGCCCATTTCCCTGAAAGTCTTGAACTTGCAAATATTCAGTCTGAACAACTACCCTACCTGGTTATGTGGGCTGCACAGTGGCACAGCTGGTAGAGCTGCTATCTCACAGCGCCAGAGACTCAAGTTCGATCCCGACTATGGGTGCTGTGTGTGGGGAGTTTGTACGTTCTTCCTTCAAGACTGAAGTACCGGTAGTTATTTTCGACAAGAAGGGAAATAAATAACCTGGAGCAGAAATCAGTCACTGATTGATTGTGTCAAATATACACATGTTCAAGAGATCAGTGAACGTGTGGAATCCACTGCATTCCCTTGGGAGAGAAACATTCCCCGAGACCTGCCCAGCCCTGTGAGTGGGGAAGCCTGAGACCCGTGGGTTGTCTCCAGGTGCTCCGGTTTCCTCCCACACTCCAAAGACGTGTAGGTTTGTATGTTAAATGGCGTCTGCAAATTGTCTCCAGTGTGCAGGATAAAACTATTGTACGAGTGATTGCTAGTCAGAATGGACTCAGTGGGCTGAAGGGCCCGTTTCCATGCTGTATCTCTAAACTAAACTAAACTAAAAAGAGACACAAAGTGCTGGAGCAACTCAGCCGGTCAGGCAGCATCTCGCAAGAACATGGATAGGTGATGTTTCAGGTTGGGACCCTTCTCCAGACTGATTGTAGTAGGGGGCAAGCTTCCAGAAAGCTGGAAGAGAGGTGGAGGTGGGACAAAGACTGGCAAGTGATAGGTGGATACAGGTGAGGGTGTTCTGATTGTCAAATGGGTTGATGGAAGGCCATAGATGAAAAGACAAATCATCATCATCATCATCGTTGAAAACATCAACGGGCACAGTGCCTTACAATGCTATGTACGACAGTGATCGCAACTTCTACTGAAGTGTGGGTGGCCGTTGGCTCGCTAGGAACTCATCTGCCCTTTGACAAGTCTTGGTTTTGGTCTTGCTGGGGGTCCACAGCCCCCTCCTCACCTGGCAAACCAGGTGGGGGAGATGGTTTAGTCGCCAACTATCTGACCATGGAGCAGGTAGCACGGGATTACATAGTACCCGTGGTGTTGGGAACTCCCCCCGACCAGGCCGAAAGATATAAGGCTGCGAGATAAGGAGGTAAGGAGAAGATGAGTTATGAATTGAGAGGCCAGATTAAAGGATATAGGTGGAAGATGACTGGAAAAGGTGAGTAGGGAAAAGATGGGATGCGTTTGTGAGAGAAATATATGCAGGGAAAGAAGGGGAATAGAGGGGGGGGATATGTTTGTTGGTCAGTTGCAGTTGGCGTTAACACAATGGGCTGAATTGCTTTCTTCTATGTTTTGATTCTATGGCTGGAGCTTCAGGCGCTAAGCCTGAGGATTCTTTGAACGTCCTCTGGAGTGTGACCTGCATACTGTCTGACCTCGGGGATATTAGCTCTGCATACTTTTTGAAGAAGTGAACTCTCCATGTGTCAACTCACCACAGTCAACCTCCTTTATACATCTCACCTGAAAGCCCATTTCTTCTGTGCGACGTTCAACTTTATAGAATACAATCATGAATTTTAGAACACTGAACATCATAAGAACAGGCACTTGCCCACAATAAAATAAATATTAGTGTAGTTTATTGGTCAGAAGAAATATTAATTTAATTTATTGTCACCTGTACTGAGGTACTGTGAAAAACATGCAACTGTACCTTGGTATACATGATAATAAACTAAACTAATATTTCTTCTGACCATCGTGCTATTAAAAGACATGTAAGCATATATGTAGGTAGGAAGGATTCAGAGGGATATGGGCCAATTACAGGCAAATAGGACTAGCTCAAATGCCAACTTGGACAGCATGGACATAAAACATGCATAGAGCACAGGAACAGGCCTTTTGGCTCACAATGTCCATGCCGAACATGATGCTGAGAAAAGATACGAAGACAGATATCTGGAAAGGTTTAAAGGGATATGGGCCAAATGTAGGCAAATTGGTCTCGATGAGACTTGCCCAATATGCCAACTTGATCAGCATGGAACAGTTGGGCCGAAGAGCCTGTTTCTGTGCGAGACCGTTATATCACTCTAGGGTAGCCTAGTGGCGCAATGGTAGAGTTGCTGCCTTTCAGCACCGAAGATCCGGGTTCAATCCTGGCAACGGGTGCTGTCTGTACACAGTTTGTATGTTCTTCCAGCGACCACGTGGTTTTTCTCTGGTTACTCCAGTTTTGTTCCACATTTCAAAGACGTGCAGGTTCCTAGATTAATTGGTTCCTGTAAATTGCTCCTAATGTGTTGGTTAGAACTGATGTACAGGATGATTGCTGGTTGGGGCGGACTCGGTGGGCCCAAGAGCCTGTTTCAACGCTATATCTTCAAACTAAGCTAAACTAAAAATCTAAATAATGGAACCTCTTCAAATGTGACGGGAGATATATTCTCTTAGTTTAGTTTAGAGACACAGCACGGAAACAGGCCCTTTGGCCCACGCCAACCATCAATCAACTGTTCACACTAGTTCTATGTTATCCCACTTTTTCATCCACTCCCTAGACACTAGGGGCAATTTAAACAGGCCAATTAACCTACAAACCCTTACGTCTTTGAGATGTGGGCGGAATCCAGAGCACCCGGAGGAAACCCATAAGGAGAAGGTGCAAATTCCGCACAGACAGCACTCGAGGTCAGGATCGAACCCAGGTCTCTGGCGCTGTGACACAGCAGCACTACCACCTGCGCCACTATGCTGCCCTACTCATCTTTTCATGTTCTCATGTTAGAAATCTGCTCTATTGTAGCTCTTTGGTTCTATGGCTAATTGTAGAAAGTCTTCAACTGGTGCCTTGGCCATGCACTGTCCAAGCGCAATGATCCAAACCCAAAGCCCCGCTGTCAAATGTGCCTCGCAGTAGCCAGAAGGTCTGGTTTCTCTCTGTTTGAGTCTCAGCGACTGTTTCTGCCAACGCACCACTCCACAGTCCATGTGTTGTTTTGAACTTGCACATAATCCCTTTGACTTTTACAAGGCTAAAATTATTTTCTTTGCGAATCAAGTAATGAGCCAGAGAACAGCTATGGTATTAAATGTGGATTAAGCTGGTTTTAGGATGAAATTTGCTTAACTAAACTGAAATAACTCATTGGAAGCCGCCTTAACCTTCTCAATATTCCTTCTTCCAACTGGATCCTCATTTAAGTATCACCACCACTCCGTTGTGAATTAGAAGACAATCTTCATCAAATAGCCGTTCTTTTTGCGGATTAGGTTCGAGTTTGTTCTGCAGGTACCTGTCAATGTTGGGCCCACTCATTAACACCACTCTGCATTATTTATAGGGATCAGATGGCAAACTGGATGAGAGGAAAGATCAACGATAGTGTTAATAAAAGCAGCACTGAATCCTTATGAGGGAAATGTTGGCTTTTATGGGAGAGCGAAAAAGAACAAATTAGATTACTATCCAGAATCTGGAAGGTTAAAATGCAGGGACAGCTTACTTGGTTGTTTTCCTTTGAACTGAGTTTAAAAGGTAATGTCATTAGAGGCTTCCAAATATGAAAAAAAACTGACAAGGTAAATAAACATAAAAATATACTTCCATTGCTGAGAGAGTCAGTGAGAAAGATTCTAAAAGGACACAAAGTGTTGGAGCCACTCAGCAGGTCAGGCAGCATGTCTGGAGAATATGGTTAGGCGACGTTTCGGGTCGAGACCCTTCTTCAGGCTGAAAGTAGAGGGAGGAGGGGGAGGTGAAGAACCGGAGGTGAAGAAAGACCAAGATCAATCAGGGGCAGCCACAAATGATTTGAGAGAGTCGTAAAGTCATATAGTCAGACAGCATGGAGACAGACCCTTTGGCCCAGCTTCCCACACCAGCCAACATGACCTATATACACTAGTCCCACCAGCCTGTGTTTGGCCCATATCTCTGTAACCCGTCCTATCCATGGCCGTTGCCTGGTAGGCAATAGTAGGCATTGTTGGCTTGGGAGGGTGTGATCTCTAACTTAAAAGTTAGAGAAATCAATATTCATAACCGCTGGGTTGAAAGATGCCAAACAAAATATGAGGTGCTGTTACTCCAATTAATGTGTGGCCTCACTCTGACAGTGGAGGGGAACCAGGACAGAAAGGTCAATATGAGAATGGGAAGGGAAGTTAAAATGTTTGGCAACCGGGAAAATCTTAATCCGAGTCTCCCTCCCATCCATGGAATTCAAGTACTCTTCCCCCAAGCAAAATTGAATTCAGCATACTTCACTCTCTGTGTGAAACAATGCAGAAAAATGCATAAATAGGAGAGCACATAGTTGGAAACAAATAAAATGACAACTCATCCGTAGAAGTATGTGTGTGCAATTAGGCAAATTAATATAAATTACTGTCATAAAATTTGCACCATCCAGGTAAAGTAGGGTGGATAGCAGATGTTGGCTGATCAGATGCAGAGATGTTTTGTAACCAACCCTAGGAACCTGGGAAAGCAGATAAAATATTCACCATCTGAGCACTAGCGGGAAAGCAAAGAATCGAGGCACAGATTAGGCATTAGACTGTGGAAACAGACCCTTTGGCCCACCGAGTCCGTGCTGACCAACAATCACCCCGTACACTAGCACTATCTTACACACTATTGACAATTTACAATTTACAGAATCCAAAACCTACAAACCTGTACGTCTTTGGAGTGCGGGAGGAAAATGGAGCCCCCGGAGAAAGCCCTCACGGTCACAGGGAAACATACAAACTCCATACAGATAGCACCGGTAGTCAGAACCTGGGTCTCTGGTGCTGTAAGACAGCACCTCTACCACTGCATCACTACGCTGTCCTTGATTAGTTTAGGTTTAAGTTTATTATTGTCACAGGAACTGAGGTACAGTGAAAAGCTTTGTTTTGCATGATATCCAATCTAATCAGATAATAATATAGATGAATATAATCAACCCAAACACAATTACAACAGGCAGAGTGAAGGGGAAGATACAGAGTGCAGTATATGGTTCTTAGCATCGTAGCACATCAGTTCCAGAGACAAAATCCAATGTCTGCAATGAGACAGAGGAAAATTGAAGTGTAGCAGAGGGAAAATGAATGAGAAAAGATAGTTTGTGAAAGGAAGAGAGAAGATTAAAGTTCATAGAAACAGGCCCTTCGGTCCACCGATCATCCGTTCACACGTTCCACATTCACATCCATTCCCTTGACACAAAAGGCAATTTTCAGAGGGCCAATTAACTTACAAACCTGCACATCTTTGGGATGTGGGAGGAAACCAGAGCACATGATGGAAACCCACATGGTCACAAGGAGAACGTGCAAACTCCACGCAAACTGCACCCGCAGTCAGGATTGTACTGGGTCTCTGGCACTGCAAGGCAGCAACTCTACCGCTGAGCACTGTGCCACCCTGTTCATTGTGTCGTGGAGGTACATGCTTCTCCACCCACAGGGCTGGACAGGTCTCAGGGGAAGGTTCCTCTCCCAAGGGAATGCGGTGGATTGCACACGTTGACTGATATTCAAGAGATTTGACATGATCAATCAGTGACTGATTTCTGCTCCAGGTTATTTATTTTCCTTCTTGTCGAAAATAGGTACTTCAGTCTTAAAGTAAGCTCCTTGACTTCACGAACTCCTCAGGAGTCATCCTACGCAAGCATTAGGTTTAAACTGACTAATTGGATCATTTAATGAATCATGTCTTGTGCAACTGTGACATAATGGCTTGTGTTTACACTGTGTAAATATTTGGATATTACAAGTTAAGCGTTTAATGATGCAATGTGGTAAATTAACAATTAACGTCTTATTAACACAATATTAAAAGTTGGCATTGCTGCAATACTTAATGATTCTGGCCTATGATTTTTTAATCTGTGAATTACTTTTGATAGAAATTTCAGTATAAACCTTTGAGGAAAAAAAATGCCTTTTATTTAGTGGTGTTTGAGTTATTGGACCAGTGGTCCAGAGGCCGGGACTAATGATCTGGAGATGTGCGTTAAAAATCGCATCAATAAAACTGGGAGGTGGATTGATTGTAGAAAAGAGTCATACGGCATTGAAACAGACCCTTCAGTCCACTTGCCCATGCCTACCAAGATGCCCCATCTGCCAGTATTTGACTCATATACCTCTAAACCTATCCTATCCACTTATCCTTATCCTGTCCAAATATCTTTTAAACATAAATTGACTGAATGATTGAAAGATACAGCATGGAAACAGGCCCTTCTGCCCACCAAATCCATGCCGACCATCGACCACCCGTTCACACAAGTTCTAAGTTGTCCAACTTTCTCATCCACTCCCTACACACTAGGAGCAATTTACAGAAGACCAATTAACCTACAAACCCGCACGCGTTTGGGACGTGGGAAATAAATCGGAGCACCCGGAGGAAACCCACGTGGTCACAGTGAGAACGTGCAAACTGCGCACACGGAAGGAACCCCGAGTTCAGGATCGAACCTGGGTCTCTGGCGCTGTGAGGCAGCAGCTCTAATGTTATGCCACCGTCTAGTTCTACCTGTGACCACATGGGTTTGGATATGGAATACACAACCTTCAGACTCAGGGCAGGAGTTCGACCCACTCAACCACTGTGCTGCATCTGTGGCGGTTCTGAACATTTATTGAGATATGACTGATTACAGCTCAGAGCCACCAATTGGATTCAATGCTTCTGCAGTTTGTCCCTGTAAATATGCCACAGTTCCTGCCATTTAGTCTTGCTGTCTTCAATGTTTTAAAAACACCCTATTAATCTTATTGTTATGCGTGTATAATTACAAGGGCTGGGATAATTTGCTGCCTATTTAACAAATGCTGTCGTCATGCCTAGGCACCAGAACGCTTGCAGACTGTGCCGTGCCTGTAACTGGCAGTGTAAGCAGCCATCATTTTTCTCCCTGCACCAAGCAGGTGTTCATTTGAAAGACATTAAGAATGAGATGGGTCACTGAGCGGTGAATGAATGATGCTCATGCAATTAGTGCTCGCAGTGTTAATGCGACCTTCTCTTAACCAGATAACTGCCATGCAACCATCTTGATCCATGTTGGCTTGGCACCCAACGCTGTTGGACTTTGCTGCCAGCTATGCTTTCTGTTCATTAAACTGTTCATTACAGACAGGAAGCAAAGAGTAGGAATTAACGGGTCCTTTTCAGAATGGCAGGCAGTGACTAGTGGGATGCCTCAAGGCTCGGTGCTGGGACCCCAGTTGTTTACAATGTATATTAATGATTTAGACAAGGGAATTAAATGTAACATCTCTAAGTTTGCGGATGACGCAAAGCTGGGTGGCAGTGTCAGCTGTGAGGATGCTATGAGGCTGCAAGGTGACTTGGATAGGTTGGGTGAGTGGGCAAACGCATGCAGATGCAGCATAATGTGGGTAAATGTGAGGTTATCCACTTTGGTGGCAAGAACAGGAAGGCAGATTATTATCTGAACGGTGTCAGATTAGGAGAAGGGGAGGTTCAACGATATCTGGGTGTACTTGTTCATCAGTCACTGAAAGTAAGTATACAGGTACAGCAGGCAGTGAAGAAAGCTAATGGCATGTTGGCCTTCATTGCGAGAGGATTTGAGTTTAGGAGCAAGGAGGTCCTACTGCATTTGTATAGGGCCCTGGTGAGACTACACCTGGAGTATTGTGTGTAATTTTGGTCTCCTAATTTGAGGAAGGACATTCTTGCTATTGAGGGAGTGCAGCGTAGGTTCACCAGGTCAATTCCCAAGATGGCAGACAGACATATGATGAAAGAATGGATCGATTGGGCTGGTATTTTTTTGGAATTTAGAAGAATGAGAGGGGATCTTATAAAAACATGTAAAATTCGTAGACAATTGGACAGGGTAGATGCAGGAAAAATGTTCCCGATGTTGGGGGAGTCCAGAACCAGGGGTCACAGTTTAAGTATAAGGGATAGGTCATTTAGGACTGACATGAGGAAAAACATTTTCACCCAGAGAGTTGTGAATCTGTGGAATTCTCTGCCACAGAAAGCAGTGGAGGCCAATTCACTTCAAAAGAGCTCTTAGGATACAGGTGTAAAATTTAGCTGTTAGGGCTAAGAAATGTGGATAAAGCTGGAAAGGGGTACTGAGTTTAGGTGTTCAGCCATGAACATATTGAATGTCGGTGCTGGCTCGAAGGGCCGAATGGCCTACTCCTGCACCTATTATCTATGTTTCTATGTTTCTCCATCTTTCACTGCTCAATGTCTTTCTTAGCTGAACTTAACTTAGCTTAGCTTAGAGATGTAGCGAGGAAACAGGCAATTCGGCTACGCTGACCGACACGTGAAGACACATTTTAGACAAGCACGTGAATGCACAGGAAATGGAGGGGTATAGAGTCACAGACTGCATAGGCTGCATCCCAGAGTACTTAAGGAAGTAGCTCCGGAAATAGTAGATGCATTAGTGATAATCTTTCAAAACTCTTTAGATTCTGGAGTAGTTTCTGAGGATTGGCGGGTAGCCAACGTAACCACTCTTTTTAAGAAGGGAGGGAGGGAGAAAACGGGGAATTACAGACCAGTTAGTCTAACATCGGTAGTGGGGAAACTGCTAGAGTCAGTTATTAAAGATGGGATAGCAGTACATTTGGAAAGTGGTGAAATCATTGGACACGATCAGCATGGATTTACGAAAGGTAAATCATGTCTGACGAATCTTGTGGAATTTTTCGAGGATGTAACTAGTAGCATGGATAGGGGAGAACCAGTAGATGTGGTGTATCTGGACTTCCAGAAGGCTTTCGACAAGGTCCCACGTAAGAGATTAGTATACAAACTTAAAGCATACGGCATTGGGGGTTCAGTATTGATGTGGATAGAGAACTGGCTGGCAAACAGGAAGCAAAGAGTAGGAGTAAACGGGTCCTTTTCACAATGCAGGCAGTGACTAGTGGGGTACCGCAAGGGTCCGTGTTGGGACCCCAGTTATTTACATTATATATTAATGATCTGGATGAGGGAATTGAAGGCAATATCTCCAAGTTTGCGGATGACATTAAGCTGGGGGGCAATGTTAGCTGTGAGGAGGATGCTAGGAGACTGCAAGGTGACTTGGATAGTCTGGGTGAGTGGGCAAATGTTTGGCAGATGCGGAATAATGTGGATAAGTGTGAGGTTATCCACTTTGATGGCAAAAACAGGAAAGCAGACTATTATCTAAATGGTGGCCGATTAGGAAAAGGGGAGATGCAGCAAGACCTGGGTGTCATGGTAAACCAGTCATTGAAAGTAGGCATGCAGGTGCAGCAGGCAGTGAAGAAAGCAAATGGTATGTTAGCTTTCATAGCAAAAGGATTTGAGTATAGGAGCAGGGAGGTTCTACTTCAGTTGTATAGGGTCTTGGTGAGACCACACTTGGAGTATTGCGTACAGTTCTGGTCTCCAAATCTGAGGACATTCTTGCCGTAGAGGGAGTGCAGAGAAGGTGCACCAGACTAATTCCTGGGATGTCAGGACAGTCTTATGAAGAAAGACTGGATGGACTTGGTTTATACTCTCTAGAATTTAGGAGATTGAGAGGGGATCTTATAGAAACTTACAAAATTCTTAAGGGGTTGGACAGGCTAGATGCAGGAAGATTGTTCCCGATGTTGGGGAGGTCCAGGACAAGGGATCACAGCTTAAGGATAAGGGGGAAATCCTTTAGGACCGAGATGAGAAGGACTTTTTTCACACAGAGAGTGGTGGGTTTCTGGAACTCTCTGCCACAGAGGGTAGTGCAGGCCAGTTCATTGGCTGTATTTAAGAGAGAGTTAGATGTGGCCCTTGTGGCTAAGGGGATCAGAGGGTATGGAGAGAAGGCAGGTACGGGATACCGAGTTGGATGATCAGCCATGATCATATTGAATGGCGGTGCAGGCTCGAAGGGCCGAATGGCCTACTCCTGCACCTAATTTCTATGTTTCTATGTTTCTGTGTAGAGACAGAGCACAGAAACAGGCCCTTCAGACCAATTCAAGAGTGAAGAGCGTTTAATTGTCATATGTACTGGCAGCAGCACATCAGGTCTGTAAATACAATACTCAGTAGTTTAGTTTAGTTTAGAGATACAGTGTGGAAACAGACCCTTTAGGCCACCGGGTTTGTGCCAACCAGTGATACATCCTATAGACTAGGGACAATATACAGAAGCCAATTATCCTATCAACCCATATGTCTTTGGGATGTGCGAAGAAACCGGAACACCCGAAAGAACCCACACAGCCACAGTGAGAACATGCAAACTCCGTACAGACAGCACCCATAGCCAGGATCAAACCCAGGTCTCTGGCGCTGTGGACAGCAACTTCACCACTGCACTGCCCTGTGACCAATTCAAACACTTGACCAAAGAGATCATCACATGGACCAGCCTCCCCACCATTGGCTCCATCTACACTTCATGCTGCATCGAGAATGCAGGCAACATAATCAAGGATCATTTTCACTCCAGTCATTCCCTCTTCTTGCCTCTCCCGACAGGCAGAAGATACAAAAGCTTGGAGGCACATACAGCAAGTACGACAACTTCCCTGCTGTAAAGGGACACAATGCGCCGGAGTAATTCAGCAAGTCAGGCAGCATCCCTGGAGAAGATGTAAAGGTGACATTACGTGTTGCGACCCTTATTCAGACTGAAGAAGCCCTGAAAAGTCACATATTCATGTTCTCCAGAGATGCTGCCTGACTTGCTGAGTTACTCTGGCACTTTGTGTCCTTTTGTGTATAAACCAGCATCTGCAATTCCTTGTTTCTATATTTTTCCACTCTGTATTCAGATTATTGAATGATCCTCCCAGAAGCTAGGGTGTAATCCTGATCTTCCAACCAACCTCATTGCGGACATTGAACGTTTCTATGGAACTGTAACATTGCAACACTATTGCACTATATTCTGCACTCTCGTACTGTACTGCTACATGGCATGATTGCACTCATGTCTGATATGATTTGACTAGATAGCAGTCAAACAAAACTTTTTACTGTATCTGTATTTTACACGTAATAATAATAAATAGCAATACCCAATGCAGGTTCAGTGAGATTTGTGGTGGAGAGCGGTTTTTACAAAGGACAACTCTTGATTGCCACACTATTCTGCTGCTGGTGAAGGAACAAATACTGTTGTTCACATTAATTGAGTCTGCCTAGCCATCCTCCACTAAATCCCACAAATCTACCGATAGGATCAAGGAATCAACATCAGAATCCTCTCCAAGCTGGCATCTAGACCACTGGAAGCCTAATTGTGCTCAGTTTATTCCTTTAGACAGGTCACGGGCATGCGTGCCCTGCAGCAGACACGTTTTAACGTTGTGCTCATACGTTCGTAAGCCATAGGAACAGAATTAGTCCATTTGGCCCATCGAGTCTACTCCGCCATTCAATCGTGGCTGATCTATCTTTTCTTCTCAACCTCATTCTCCTGCCTTCTCACCATAAACTGGTGCCATGGCCTCAATAACCATCTGTGGCAATGAATTCCACAGATTCACCACCCACTGGCTAAATAAATTCCTCCTCATCTTTTTTCTCAAGGTGCGTCCTTTTATTCTGAGGCTTCGCCCTCTGGTCTTAGACACTCTCACTAGTGGAAACATCCTCTCCACATCCACTTCCATGCCTTTCACCACTCGGTAAGCTTCAATGAGGGATCCCCTCATCCTTCTAAACTCCAGCGAGTGCATGTAAATACACTCCAGTGCCGTCAAGAGAGCTTCCAACCTGAAATGTCGTTTGTCCATTCCATCCACGGATGCGGCTGAACCCGTAGAGTTCCCGTAGGGCTGATCGCTAGTCGGTGCAAACTCTGTGGGCCAAAGGGCCTGTTTCGTGCTGTATCTCCAACTGTAAAATTTCCAACTGTAAAAGTTGGTCTTGATATCATGTTTGGCAGGGACCTTGTGGGCCGAAGGGACTGGTCTTATGCTGTCCTTTCCCATGTTCTTACACACTGAGAACCCGTTGGGATCACACAAATGTCCTGTGTAAATGGTAGAAACATTTTTGGCTGGAAGAAATGGATCAACAACCAGACTAGTTAAGGATGGAAAAGGAGGACTGTTTACCTTTTGAAATCGGTTTGATTATACCGACAAAATTGCACAAAAAAAACTATAGGGAAAACCCAATAATCATAGTGGTACACGAATCTGGAAACAATTAAAAAAGGCTTTAAAATTGAATATACCACTCTGTCTTCCTATTGCAATGGAATTAAAAAGATGGAACATCTTTATAAGAAAGGCAGATTTATGGAATACACTCAAAATTTTTTTTTGATATCTACCTCAGAGATTATGTTAAATCAAATACACAAGATTATAGGAATAGGGAACCAGAAATCCTTGATGAATGTTTGAATAAGCATCCTAATACAGAAAAACTAACTTATATTTATAATATTCTTTTAGACAGCAACGGAATCACCATGCATGGGAAAATGAATTTAACAGTTTACAATATTACATCAATGCTCGTTAAATGCCAAACTGGCTTTAATACAATTTAAAGTATACACAGATTACATTACTTCCAATCTTTCCACATGTCTCTCCTATCTGCGATAAATGTCAGCATCTAGAGGCTAACTTAACACATACTGTTGCAAATTGTATAAAAATTAAAAACTTCTGGATTGAGATTTTAGAATAACTTCAATACAAAACTGGATCCGGACTCAAAACATCAGAACAAAATTTAACACTCACAACAAGCCAAAGAATTTCCTAGATTACAATATAATAATGGAAATGTGGAATGTCGGAGACCCTACATGGAAAAAAACAGATTTGCCTTAATGGACAAACAAGAACTCTTTGTTAGAATATGGTCGTCTTTCAATTATTCAAAAGGGTAGATTGGTTCGGCAGGGAACCTAAATGAAACATTCAGGAACAGATGAAAAGTAATCATTGATCTTATCTCCAATGATATATTAATGGTAAATTAATCCATTCCTTATGATTTTTATTTTTTGGTTAATCTATAAAAATTAAAAAAAACTATTTCGAAATACCTATACGTAATTTGTGTTTGCTAATTTATTGCTTACCTCTAATAAAAATATATTAAAATAAATAAATAAATAAGTCATAGGAACAGAATTAGTCCATTTGGCCCGTCGAGTCTACTCCGCCATTCAATCGTGACTGATCTATCTTTTCTTCTTCATTCTCCTGCCTTCTCACCATAAACTGGTGCCTTGGCCTCAATAACCATCTGTGGCAATGAATTCCACAGATTCACCACCCACTGACTAAATAAATTCCTCCTCATATTAGACACTTCACTAGTTCCAGTAAGCTTCAATGAGGTCCCCCCTCATCCTTCTAAACTGTTGGTCGGTGCGAAAGATGTTCTTACACACTGAGAAGATCGACCTACAATAGTACCCGCTGCCTATATCAACATGCATCTCAGCTGATGTGCTGCAATGCGCTACAATGCTGAGAACTATATTCTGCACTCTGTACCTTCCCCTTTGCTCAACCTATTGTACTTGAGTTTGACTTGATTGTATTCATGTACAGTATATCTGATCTGTTTGGATAGCTTGCAAAACATTGTTGTTCATTGTACCTGTGCATATGACAATAAACTCGACTCAAATTGACCTGGTGAAGGGACATTGCTCAATAGAACATAGAACTGCACAGTGGGACACAAAGTGGTGGAGTAACTCAACGTGTAAAACAGCATCTCTGGAGATCACCAGACTGATTCCTGGGATGGCACGACTTCCATATGAAGAAAGACTGGATAGACTCGGCTTGTACTCGCCGGAATTTAGAAGATTGAGGGGCGATCTCATAGAGACTTACAAAATTCTTAAGGGGTTGGACAGGCTAGATGCAGGAAGATTGTTCCCGATGTTGGGGAAGTCCAGGACAAGGGGTCACAGTTTAAGGATAAGGGGGAAGTCTTTTAGGACCGAGATGAGAAAATCGTTTTTCACACAGAGAGTGGTGAATCTGTGGAATTCTCTGCCACAGAAGGTAGTAGAGGCCAGTTCGTTGGCCATATTTAAGAGGGAGTTGGATGTGGCCCTTGTGGCTGAAGGGATCCGGGGGTATGGAGAGAAGGCAGGTACAGGATACTGAGTTGGATGATCAGCCATGATCATATTGAATGGCGGTGCAGGCTCGAAGGGCCGAATGGCCGAATGGCCTACTCCTGCACCTATTTTCTATGTTTCTATGGCCCTACTTTGGTACAAATGACGATAATGAATCTAAACCTAAACCTAAACTTAAAAGTATCTGTGATTCCTATCCTGGTCCCACCTGTCACTACAGAACTGGAAAGGAAGCAAGATATTTTGGATCCCAGTGGACTGCCTTTATTGTTTCTTAATTTCTGAGCCAATAAAAATTCACCTTTGACCTTGAAAAATAGCATTCCTTGGGGTGGAAGCTGTGTTCTGAATCTTTGGATTTGCAGAGAATATTAAAGTCATGGGACTAGAAGCCAATTAATATTATTCCTGCGGGATATTGGTACAAATTAATGGTTATGAATGGTTTTCTTCCTCGAAATGTTATTCCACTGGGACAAACTCTCCAGGGACCTAACAATAAGGGCAGCACAGTGACTCAGAGCAGTAGAGTTGCTGCCTCACAGCACCATAGACCCGGATTCGATCCTGACTGTGGGTGCTATCTATACGGAGTTTGTACGTTCTCCCAGTGACCTGCATTGGTTTTCTTTGGGATATCCGGCTTTCTCCAACACTCCAAAGATGTACAGGTTGGTAGGCTAATTTGTTTGGTATAATTGTAATTTGTCCCTAAGTGTGTGTAGGTTAGTGTAAGTGTGCAGGGATCGCTGGTCGGCGCAAACATGGTGGGCCGAAGGGCCTATTTCCATGCTGTATCTCAAAACTAAACTAAAATAAACTAAATTAAATTTGTAGCATTGTGTTTTTATTGATGGGTGGTCACCAAGGAGATGTTGCTCGTAAGACATATCCTGCAGATAATGAAATCTTGCATACGACACAAGGTGCTGGAGTACGTCGGCGGGTCAGGCAGCGGGTCATACATGTCCTCCGGAGATGCCACCCAACCCGCTGACTTATTCCAACACCTTGTGTTCTTTGCAAGATTCCAGCATCTGCATGATGCCTGGAACCTGATGCCGTGGGAAGCGGTGGAGGCAGATAGGAGAGTGGCATTTACGAGGTATTTATTTAGGCACATGGATATGCTGGGAATGGAGGGATATGGATCACATGCAGGCAGAGGAGATTAGTTTAACTTGGCATCATAGTTGTCATGGACATTGTGGGCCAAAGGGCCTGTTCTTGTGTTGCACTGTACTATGGTTTGGGTGGATGTGCTGGGCAGAATGCCCTGTGTCCATGCTGTGTGATTCTGTAACTCTATAGCTCTGTCTCAGAACCGGCACTGAGCACAGCACGAGATACAGCATGGAAACTGACCCTTCAGCCCACCTAGTCTGCGCCGGCCAGCGATCCCGGCACACTACGTCCAATCTACACACTAGGGGACAAATTGCAGAAGCCACTTAATATACAAAAAAGCACATCTTTAGAATGTTGGAGCACACGGAGAAAACCCACATTGGTCACAGGGAGAATGTACAAACTCTGTACAGACAGCACCCATAGTCAAACCCAGGTCTCTGGCACTGCGATGCAGCAACTCTGCGCCATCCAATACTGTTTCATTTCTGCAGTCACCACAGCTTCCTCTCATCATTTGAGTTCTGCAGACCTGCAGTCCTACCTGATGCCACTAGAGAGCAGTCAAAAGCAGGAATTCAGACCAATAAATACATGGAAATGTGCTTCATTTCCATTCTAATAGTCTCAACTAACATCCTTTACACTTGTCTGCAGCATTTCTCATGGTCACCCCAGATTTATCCTATCAGAGATGTCTATTCATCCACCTGCTCGTCAGTTCAACAAATTTGTCTCCTGTATAACTGGTGTGGAACTCAATCAGGTTTAAACACAAAATGTTGGAGCAACTCAGCGGGTCAGGAAGCATCTCTGGAGAAAAAGGATGGGTGATGTTTTGAGTCGGGAACCTTCTTCTGAAGAAACCGTCCACAGTGCACTGATAGAAGGATAAAAGGTTCCACATTTAACACAAACATATGACAACAAAGTGAATAAAATATAAAGTCCAATTATAGATAGTTCAAAGATCTCCAATGAGGTAGATTTGAGCTCAGGACTGCTCTCTAGTTGTTGGTAGGATGATTCGGTTGCCTGATAGCAGTTGGGAAGAAACTGTCCCTGAATCTGGAGGTGTATGTTTTCCCACTTCTGAACCTCTTGCCTATGGGAGAGGGGAGAAGAGGGAGTGACCAGGGTGAGACTGGTCCTTGATTATGTTGGTGATCTTGCCGAGGTATCATGAAGCATAGATTGTCAATGGAAGGGAGGTTGGTTTGTGTGATCGTCTGGATACAATTCCAATCTTCTTTATGTCTTCAATGCCCATCAATTCAATTCCAGACCACTCATCAAGAGTGAGGCACTGTCAATAACATTGTCTTTCTGAAAATTTCCCAGCATGGTTTCATAGCAAAACTAATTCTGTAACAGGAGAAGGAGAGATAGAGAGAAAGACAAAATAGGCAACATTGTAAGAACATGGACAGATAAGATTTAGAGAGATATGGGCCAGGATTGTTAAATGGGACTTGTTTGGATGGGGCATCTTGGTTGGCATGGACAAGTTGGGCTGAAGGGCCTGTTTCAATGCTGTATGACATTATGACTATGACAAAAGACAAATTTAAAAAAAAACAAGTGAATAAATAAATGGACTAAGAAAAAGTCTGAACAAAATATATGTATAAAAATTATATATATGCTGAGAAATACAGCATGGAAACAGGCCCTTCGCAAAGCAAGTCCAGGCCGACTATAAATCAGCTTTTTGTACGAGATCTGTTTCTGTTATCCCACTTTTTCATCCACTCCCTAAACACCAGGAGGCAATTTACAGAGGCCAATTAACCTATAAACCTCCACGTCTTTGCAATGTGGGAGGAAGCCAGAGCACTCGGAGGAAACCCAAGCACTCACAGGTAGAAGGTGTAAACTCCACACAGACAGCACCCAAGGTCAGGATTGAACCTCGGTCTCTGACACTGCAAAGCAGCGGCTCTATCAGCTGCGTCTCTGTGACGCCAAATGGTTTTATTTCCGTTAAAGTTAATGGTTTTATTTTCTTATGATCAGGAGAGTTCACTATCTTTTTCAATGTTCCTCAACCCTTGTAATTGATACATTGCTGCAGTTTTTACATTAGGGAATGTTGGGAAGATCAATTGTGTAAAACTTTAGATAAATGATAGACGGGGTTATACCTCAGCATACACTTCTAATAAAATGCTCAATCATCAGTAATCTTGCCTCTCCTAACCTTCAAAAATAAATAAGTGTGTAAACGTGGTGCATCATCTGAGAATATTTTATGCAATGATCTGCAATTTTTCCGAAACTTAGTTGACGTTTATCACTTTATTGTTTGATTTAGACTCTTGCTTGTTGCCAAAGCTCTGTGCAACGTGACTCTGCAGTTGCTGAAAGCCTGGACTATCAATGCTCCAGTCTCAGTAACAGGGGGAAAGAAAATGAATCTTTTAATTATAGTCACAGTGATACAGTACAGAAACAGGCACTTTACAAGATGCTCTGTCTAAGCTAGTCCCATTTGCCCATATTTGGCTCTTATCCCTCTAAACCTTTCGTATCCATGTACCTGTCCATGTTCCTTTTAGTCATAGTCAAACAACGGGGAAAATAGGCCCTTCAGCCTAACTTGCCCACGAACAGGCCCCATCTACAACAGCCCCATCTGCCTGCATTTGGCCCATACCCCTCTAAACCTTCTCCTATCTCCATGCATCATCTTGTCTGTTTGCAGGTTTGTGTTGTACCTCTATTTGTGCAAAAATGTTACACAATAGCGCTACAATTAGTGGCCCACCTTACTCATCATTGCTGGCTCGAAGGGCCGAATGGCCTTCTCCTGCACCTATTGTGACTGTCCTGTGGTGTAAATGAAACAAATTTTGTTCAGTTTGATGGTATATTTTAAAAGTTATTAATATTTAAATCTTAAATTAACAAAACAGCGCCCCCCCCCCCCCCACGCACATGCGCATCTTTACTAGCATCACAAAGGGCACCCAACTGGTCCTCAGCTGTGCCTGAGCAGTTGGGGCCTTTCCAGAATTCAGATCACCATCTTTTTTTCACAACGGTGACACGGGTAAGATTACTTCCATTTAACTGTTGCTCCAGGCCCGTGGGTACCCGCTGCCAAGGCGCTGAGGGTGGGGCTGCATCTGCCGGCGGCATCGGCGGCTGGCTCCCGGGGGAGGGGAGAAGCCGCTCTGTTGATCCGGGGCCTGGGCGCTGAAGCTGACTCTGAGGCCGACGGCTGCTGCTGCTGCTCCGGGCCCACTTGGCGGACTCCAGGGGTGGGGAGAGGCTGCGCCAAGGATTCGATGCCTGGGTGCTGAGCCTAGCTCTGAGTGGCTGCTTCGTATCATAGGGGGTACGGGTTGCATTGGGGGAAACGGGTGAGTGGTGGAATATTGCATTGGGGAACGGGTTGTGTTGGGGGACCAGACCTCCCATGTGACAGGGACCCAACGGGTCCCACTTAGTCTAGTATTTATTTTACATCCCTATACTAGTGCAAATAAATCCCAAAGTCCCTAGTGCAACAAGGCAGTTCAAAGTTCATAGTTTATTTGGTGTTTGTAATGTTTGATAGCTTGATAGGTTTTTGATCTATTGAACTATTTTTATGATGTTATCTTTGAGTACAGTGTTTACAGGCCTGTTGTATTGCTGCAAGCAGCAAATTTATTGTTCCGGTGACATTTATGACAATTAAACATTCTTGACTTTTGACTCTTTTGATGGTTGTTGGGAAGAAGCTGTTCTCGAACCTGGAGGCCATGATTTCCAGACTCCTGTACCTTCCTTCTGATAGCATGAGTGAAATGAGAGCATGGCCAGGGTGGAGTGGGTCTTTGAACTGTGTTTCCACAGTGATTTGTCTGGATAACAAATGACGCAAACGGATGCAGGTGGATTGAAGAAAACGAACTGTGGCGCAGCAGTAGAGTTGCGGCCTCAATAGACAATAGACAATAGGTGCAGGAGTAGGCTATTTGGCCCTTCGAGCCAGCACCGCCATTCAATGTGATCATAGCTGATCATCCCTATTCAGTACCCCGTTCCTGCCTTCTCCCCATATCCCCTGACTCTGCTATCTTTAAGAGCCCTATCTAGCTCTCTCTTGAAAGTATCCAGAAAACCGGCCTCCACCGCCCTCTGAGGCAGAGAATTCCACAGACTCACAACTCTCTGTGAGAAAAAGTGTTTCCTCGTCTCCGTTCTAAATGGCTTACCCCTTATTTTTAAAACTGCGGCCCCTGGTTCTGGACTCCCCCAACATCGAGAACATGTTTCCTGCCTCTAGCGTGTCCAAACCCTTAACAATCTTATATGTTTCAATATAATCAATTCTCATCCTTCTGAACTCCAGAGTGTACAAGCCCAGCCGCTCCATTCTCTCAGCCTCACAGCGACAGAGACCCGGGTTTGATCCTGATTATGGCTGCTGTGTCTACGGAGTTTGTATGTTCTCCCTGTGACAGCATAGGTTTCCTCCGGGTGCTCTGGTTTCTCCCCACTCTCCAATGACGAGCAGGTGTGTAGATTAATTGGCTTCTTTATATTGTCCTAGTGTGTAGGATAGAGCTAGTGTATTGGGTATTCGTTGGCCTGCACGGACTCGGTGGGCCGATGGGCCTCTATATCGCTTTAGTGCAAAGTAAAGTCTGAATTGAATTACTCTGATCAGGACTGTTTCTGTATTGTATGAGCTATGACCCTGTGACACTACTGTTGTAATGTAGGACCAATCAACAATGCAAAGCAAGATCCTAAAACAGCAACGATAAAATAAAGTACGTCAGTGAAGTTGGTTCAAGGCACACACTCCAGAAATAACTCTGCTTTATGTACCAGGATAGCCATGGGGTCTTTCACATACACTTGAGAGGACTGACAGGACCACAGTTTAATGTTCTGTCCAAGAGATGAATATTCAACTATAGCATCTGACATATCATTAGAAAAAAGTGCATCTACCTGAATTTAAACATAGAAGAGCAGAGAGTTAAAAATGACCATGCCAACTTTGATTAAACTCTGAACGGGTAATTTCCCACAAATAGTCTAAAGGAATAAACTTCAAAGGCCCACAGATGTACAAGAGATTATCAGTGCATTTAAAAGTGACAAAGGGAGATTGAATACGGGAAGAGCCATTCTCTGGGTTGAGGAGTTAGTGATGAGTGCAAATCACAGGGAGACTTAAAATTATACACGGCAGAAACAGGCCATTTGGCCCACTGCACCGATACTGAACCATTTGGCTCCTATACCAATCCAATTTGCCTGCATTAGGGCCATAGTATTCTATTCCTTGCCTATTCAAGTATTTGTCCAAATCTATTAAACCAAGAGATGCATAATATTAATGTCTGCAATCTTATTCCCACAGCAGTTGATTCTAAAACTAAAGGCAGGATCGGCCTTAGGAGGTGTGGGGCCCAATTGGGAACAATTTTGGTGAGCCCCAGGTTCCCAGCCAAGGTCTGTAGAATCATAGAAATACAAATAAAGTCTATTATAGACTTCATATCTCTATGGTAGAATGGAAAGTAATCAAAATGTGCGCTTAAAAAGTGCCTGCGAGTTAATGGATCAAACAGATCTAAGGTACATTTTAATATGAAATTGCATACATGTAAGCCTACAAGTAACAAACAAAATATGTAGGTCACCTGTGAAAAGTACATAGTTACAATACCAGAGTACACAAAAAGCTGGAGAAACTCAGCGGGTGCAGCAGCATCTAAGGAGCGAGGGCGTCTCCTTCGCTCCTTAGATGCTGCTGCACCCGCTGAGTTTCTCCAGCTTTTTGTGTACCCTCGATTCTCCAGCATCTGCAGTTCCTTCTTTAACACAATAGTTACAACACCACTTGTTTTTGTGACTGTGAAATGGAAAAAAAAACTAGATCCTCGAAAACCAATAACTATTGGCGAAAAACCAGTCCAGGCATTAAATTTTGGGCTTCAGCCCCATCCTACCCTTTGGGCTTCTACCCCATCTAAACTTAGTTGTGCGTGTGTCTTAGTTGTGTGTATGTGTATGTTAGTTGTCGGTGCGTGATGTGTGTGTGTGTGTGTGTGTGTGTGGGAGGGAAGGAGAGAAGGGAGGGAGGGAGAGAAGGAAGGAGAGAAGAGAGTGTGGGAAGTAGAGAAAGAAGGGAGAAGAGAAAGAAGGGAGGGAAGGGAGGGGAAAAGGGAAAAGAGAGAGAGAGGGAGGAAAGGAGGAGGAAAGGAGGGGAGGGAGGAAGGGAGGAGGGAGGAGGAGGAGGCGTACGGGATAGAGAGATGGCGGTGCAGGGAAGGACTCCTGGGTTTCTATGGAAGGAGAGAAGGGAGGAAGAGGGCCGGCGGCGGGAGCGGATGCCGGGGTCCGGGCGGACGTGTGTGAGCTGCAGACGAGGTTTGTAAACGTTGCTCCAACCCCCGGCCCGTCCCGGCCCGGCCGTCCCTGTAGTGTTCACCGCGTCTTCCCGGGGAGGGAGAGGGGTGGAGCCGGGGCAGTGTGCGTGGAGCACGGCGACTGGAGGGGCGGAACGCGACCCCGGGACCGTGAGGGAACGACCCACCTCCCCCTTCTCCATCCCCCCCACACACCCCCTCCACATCTATCCCTTTCTTCCCCATCCACCCCTCTACCCTCTCTCCACACCTCCACCTGGGGTAGATCTACCTGAGCCAAGAGTAAATTAGGTGACATTTCTGGTGGAGACCCGTCAGGGGAAAGGGGAACTCAAACCATCCTTCCCTTCCCTCCGACACAGACACGGAGCAATTGTCGCCGCCCCCCTCCCCTCCCTTCTTTTGGTAACCATCGGGTTTATTTTCCTTCGGAAAAATCCTTCAGGTTTTCAGGAAATCCTTCAGGTTTTAATTTCCCCCTTACCATTTCCGTACTTTTTCGATAGCTGCCATGAACCGTTCGATGTCATCCTTCGCCCTGCTCCTGGTCTCGGCCCGCACCGATCTGCCGGACATGCTGTGTGTGTGTTTGTTTGTTTGGCGGAGTCTGTGGGGAGAAGCGCCGGCACCAAGAACGAACGAACGTGCGAACAGACGGACGAAAGCAACACTGGTTCAGTTATGCCTCACGCAGCGTTTCGGGGGAACTCTAGGATCTTTTGATTACTCTAGTGCGGGGGCCCCTTAACCACGGGGCTCAATTGTGAGCAATCGGTCCAATCGACTTAAGGCCCTGACTAATGGGCACAGGTTTAAGTTAAGAGGGATGAGGCTTAAAGGAGACCACAACGTTTCACTCAGAGGGTAGTCCGTATCTGGAATGAGCTGCCATGGGAAGCTGTACAAGTGGATACAATTACAACTTTCAAAATACTTTGGGATAGATACAGACACCTTGTGTTTTACATGTCCTGGGGTGCTCTGAGGCAACAGCTCTACCTGGGGTGTCACTGTACTGCCCCATCAGAGAAGTCAGTGAAAAATGTAATCTCTGTCATTGGGGGAATTATCCAACACTGGAGCACATTGCTATAAGGTGAGAGGTTTAATGGAGATGCATGAGGCAAGTTTTGTTACATAGACTGTAGTGGGGGCCTGGAACACATTGTCATGATAGTGGTGCAGGCAGATACGATAGTGGCGTTTAAGAGGCATCTGGAAGTGCAGGGAATGAAGGGATATGGACCATGTGCGGGCAGAGGAGATCTGTTTAACTTGGCACATTGTTCAACGCAAACATTGTGAGATGAAGGAGCCGTTCCTGTGCTGTACTGTTCTCTGTTCCATGTTCCATGTCCCATGTTCGATGTTTGGCTTAGAGTCTAGTTTAGAGATATAGCGCAGAAAGAGGCCCTTCAGCCCACCAAGTCCATGCCAACCAGCTATCATCACACATTAACACTATTCTGCACACACTAGGGACAATTTACAATTTTACCAAGCCAATTAACCTGCAAACCTGTACGTCTTTGGAGTGGGAAGAAACCGGATATCCTGGAGAAATCCCACATAGGTCACGGGCGAACGTATAAACTCCGAACAGACAGCACCCGCAGTCAGGATCAAACCGGAGTCTCTGGCGCTGTAAGTTCTACCACTGTGCCACCATACTGCCCTGCGTTCTATGATCCATGTTCTTTGTTCTATGTTCCACTGCCTTTATTCCAACTCTTCAATGGAGAAACCCAATCCAGCCCCACTCCCCTTTGCGTTCCCAACAGTTGAATTTCTTTATGACTTTTGCCAAGTATTTACTTTTAAAGTTACCGTCAACCCTGCTCCCACTCCTTTCCAGTGTATTCTGGACCATAAGACTCATGGTTTTAAAATCCTTCTCCTCATCTCCTGTCAAGATTTTAGCCTTTGGGGAACTTTCCTGGAATTTTGGAGAAATATTAAACCAGCAAGGGAGACTTGATGACAATGAGTTCGGGTTATGGCTTGCTAGTGCCAAAGAATGCAAAACATGCAAGTTAAAGGTTATTTTGCTCTTTGTGGGTGGTTTATAATTTTTTATTCTGCTGCAAACGGAAACTTTTGGAAATGGATTTTACCAGAAATCTGCCTGGATTAGAAGGTATTAGCTGTGAGAAGAGGTTGGACAAACTTATATTGCTTTCTCTGGAACATTATGGTTGAGGGATGACCTAATAGAAGAATATGTATTAATCATGTATTGTATTTCCGCTAACCAGTTAGCACGCAACAAAAGCCGTTCACTGTACCTCGGTGCACGTGACAATAAACTAAACTACAAAATTATGAAAGGCATAGATAGGGTAGATGTCAAATGATAAACATAGAATTCTGGAGTAACTCAGCGGGTCAGGCAGCATCTCTGGAGAAAAGGAATAGGTGACGTTTTGGGTCAGAACCCTTCTTCAGACTGAAACATAGAGAAGGCCAGAATAAAGCAGGGCAGGCAACAGATGACCTCAGGAACAGTGGAGTCCATAATGGCCCATTGTTGGCTGGGGAAGATGTGCTAATGATAGGGATGCAGAAATGCGAACGGTGGAACTAGTAGGACGATTATGAATGGGTGAGGGAGAGGTTGGGGGGGAAGAAATGCAGGATTTATTTGAAATTAGGGAAATCAATATTCTTACCCTTGAGTTGTACACTACACAAGCGTGGATGTCAGACCTTTTGGAATGGAATGAAGTTGTCAAAGACTAGAGTGCCTCGCTTTAAGTTCCGAGCCGTAAGTTTAAAGGAGATGTGCAGGGCAAACGTCTTACTCAAAGAGTGGTGAGTGCCCGGAACTCTGCCAGGCGTGGTTGTGGAGGCAGACACAATAGTGATGTTTTAGATAGTTTTTAGATAGGCACTTGGACATGCAGGATATGGAGAGATAGTGATCATGTACAGGCAGAGGAAATTAGTTTAACCTGGCATCATGCTCAGCACGGACATTGTGGGCCAAAGGGCCTGTTCTTCTGCTGCCCTATGTCCTATGGTCTATGAAAGTGCTTGCATTTAAAGAGGGCAAACATGGAAAATAGAGGCCAATTAAAAGCCACTACTGCCGCAGTCTATCCACAGCAGATGTGTCTAAAACAATAAGGTATGGGTTTGCGACAAGGGCTAAAAGGTTGGGAGGTAAATTTGAGGCACTTCTTGAGGCAGAAACTCTCAGACCAGGAATAGGCCTGTGAGTGAACACTTGACTTGCCAATGAATGGAAGTCTGTGGTCAAAGGATACTCCATATTTCTTTATGAGCCCACCAAGGAGCCCATTCAGCCCACAGAGCCTTTGCAGGCAATCAATTTCTGCTGCTTTTCCATCAGTAAACCATGATGGTGGGACTTCAGGATTCTGTACCTCCTGATGTCATCGAGGATCCACACCATCTGGGTCATGTTTTCTTCTCACTCCTAGGAGCGAGAAGAGGGTACAGCCCGGCGGGTGGAGATCCTACTTGATAGACTTACCATACTAGCAAATGATACAACAGGCAGGGTACAGTGCAGTGTGCAGTGCATCAATAAAAGTTTGCCTGATTACAGGAGGCATAGAATCATATAGCACAGAAACAGGCCCTTCAAACCAACTTACCCACACTGACTAGAATGCCCCATCTACACTAGACCCATCTGCCAAAGTTTTGCCCATATCGCTCTAAACCTTTCCTATCCATGTAGCAATGTTACAAAATTTTGAGATTTAAAAAATCAAGTCTGCAATTTATCCCATCAGATAAAGCATAAAAATAAGTTTAATTTGACACCTAATTCACTTTCATATCTTCAGTATTAGAACAGTTATGGCCATTTTCATACTCGGAAATTAGCATCTCGTTCCCTATTGCTTTTGCATTGACTTAGCACAAAAGCTGTGATTGATGACAGTCAAAAGCCCATACTTTTCTTAAATATTAAGAGAACTGAATGAAATTTTCAGTTATTATAGATTGAAGCATTCTGAAACAAATATAAACATCTTACTTGGATGACCTGAAATTAAAACATATAATTAGTTAATTACCTAATTGTAGTCAATTACAAATTGACCATTGTGACGGAAAAACTAATAAACACCCAGACTGCCTTGAAAATTCAAAAATGTGATATTCTCAAGATCAGAACTTTAATATTATTGTATTATATGTTGTAAGTCCGTAACAATGTCCTGTAGATTCCATTTTTTAAGAAAAGGATATATTTTTTAAATAGCCTAAGTATCCAAATAATAAACTAATCCCATTCACTCAAGAATTCACAATATAATATGATTTTTAAATCTCACTGTCATGAATTCATATGCCAGGTGGAAGGAATTTGATGTTTAATTCCCATAAATGAATCTACAAACATCCACTCAATATAATCAATTATTTTAATTTTTTTGCACAATACATGGGACTAAAACTGATATTAGTATAAAAATATTGACTATGGGTAGACAATAACACAAAATATAGACGATTTAGATGCTCTTATGACATGATTGTCAAAAAAAAGAGTATTTAAATCATCTTCCGAGTGGGTTTTTTCTGGAACGCGATCGATTAGGACGTTGCATTTGTGGTGAATTTGAACTCCATATCGGCAGGAAAAAACACTGCCAGTTCGTATGGGGCCCAAATCACATTTTCGCAATGTAAAATTTGATGAAAGTCATACCAAGAAGCAAGTTTATATATAAAATAAATGACGTACCCGCTGTTTTGTCCCATTCATGCGATCCGTCACGTTGTAGGCGTTGAGGGTGTTAGAAGTCGCTTTTTATTTTAATCCAGCGATTTTAAATTGCCCAGCGATTTAAAAAAAAAACATATCGAGAACGGAAATCCGGTCGATTTTTCTTCAGCAGCTAGCAACCTGAAGATGTCCGCCTCCGACAGGCAAGAGAAAATGGCATTTTAATCCCCCCCCCCTCGAAGGTGCCAAAGTTGCGCACACGGCCAGTGACAGAACTGCAGCGCCACTGAAGGTAAGTTTTGTAACATCGCTAATCCATGTTCCCATCTAAATGCCTTTCAAATGTTGTTATGGTACCTGCCTCAACTACCTCCTCTGGCAGCTCGTTCAATATACCCACCTCCCTCTGTGTAAAAAAGTTGCCCCTCAGGATCCTATTAAATTTATCTCTTCTCACCCCAAACCTATGTCCTCTGGCTCCTGATACTCCTTCTCTGGGTAACAACAATCTGTGCATCTACCCTATCTATTTCCCTTGTGATGTTATAAACCTCGACACCATATAATAACCATATAACCATATAACAATTACAGCACGGAGACAGGCCCTCTCGGCCCTTCCAGTCCGTGCCGACCATTTGTTTTCCCCCCCTAGTCCCATCTACCTGCACTCAGACCATACCCCTCCATTCCCTTCACGTCCATATACCTATCCACTTTACTTTTAAATGTTAAAATCGATCCTGCCTCCACCACCTCTGCTGGAAGCTTATTCCACACAGCCACCACCCTCTGAGTAAAGAAGTTCCCCCTCACGTTACCCCTAAACTTCTGTCCCTTAATTCTCATGTCCACCCCTCAACTTCTTACGTTCCAAGGAAGTATCATTGAATTGAATCGTTGAATCATTGAAGTAATAAAGTCTGAGCCTGCCCACCCACTCTGTGTTGGATCTCTGTACACATCCATGATTGTAGAGGGTAGACACAAAGTGCTGGAGCAACTCAGTGGGTCAGGCAGCAAGTATGGAGATAAGGAACAGATGACATTGCGGATCGGAACCCGTCTTCAGATGTAGAAGTGCTGGTAAGCCTTGTACCTGGTAGCATCAAGTTGCTAGACTCAGAACAGATCAACCGAGATGGTAATGCCTCTGAGCTGATGGAAGTTACAGCTTCACGCGACGTTGCCTTGGCAGGTTCTTGATGCATTCTGCCTCACAGCTTCGGAACGCTATAGACCAGAGAAATCCTGCAGTCCTCTTCCCTGAAGACTACTACTGGAACAGATGGGCTTTTACAACGATCCTGCAGTTTCATGGCCACCATTACGTACACAAGCTCTCAATTCCATATCATTTAATTAACTGAATTAAAATCTGCCCCATGGTGTGATGGGATTTGAACACATTGTGTCTTTGATTTAGGTATCTGGAAAACTAATCCAATAAGATAACCATCATCCTGTTTTTCCAGGCATTGGAGGAGCGTCTAAGAATTATTTTTAAAAAATGATTTTTTAAAATGGAATGCCAACCTGTTGTTGGGCTTCTACAGTTAATGTTAAGGATATAGTTAGTTTATTGTCATGTGTACCAAGGTACAGTGAAAAGATTTTGTTGCATGCTATCCAGTCAGCGGAAAAACAATACATGATTGTAATCGAGAGTAAAGATACATGATAAGGGAATACCAATTAGTGCAAGGTAAAGCCAGCAAAGTCCGATCAAGGACAGACTGAGGGTCACCAATAATGTAGATAATAGCTCAGGACTGCTCTCCGGTTGGGGTAGAATGATTCAGTTGCCTGATAACAGCTGGGAAGAAACTGTCCCTCAATCTGGAGGTATGCGTTTTCACATTTCTGTGCCTTTTGCCTGATAGGAGAGGGGAGAAGAGGGTGGCCAGGGTGCGACTCGTCCTTGATTGCCCTGGTTCGTCCAGCCCCGACGTGACGTTTGATACATCATTTGATGTATGTGACAATAAATGAACTTATGAACTGACTTATTATGTTGCTGGCCTTGCCAAGGCAATGTGAGGTATAAATGGAGCTAGCAACTCTGCAGTCAAATTCAATTGATAAAACAACACCCCCCCACACACACTGTAAATGTTCCCTCCACCACCACACCGCCAGAAGCATTGTTAATTGATTGATTGCTTGATTATAATCACAGTGCAATTCTTATTTGTCTGTTATTTTTGCATTTGGTTCCCTTTCCATTTCATTTATTTTGTAAATTCTACACGACTCATAAAAAACAAACTCAGGCTGAAGAAGGGTGCCGACCCTGAACATCACCCATCCATGTTCTCCAGGGATGCTGCCTGCAGTACTATATATATATTTTAAATACATTTGGACAGATACAGGTGGAGGAACGATTTACTGGGAAATGGGCCAAATGTAGGCAGGTGGGTCTGGTGTAGACGTCTTGGTCAGCATGGGCAAGTTGGATCGAGGGCCTGTTTCCCTGCTACATGACTGTGACTCTATAACTGCAGTCGCCAAAGTAAAATCGATAGAGCAAAAGGGAAGATACAGAACACAATATGGTACAGAACTCAGGATTCTAGAGCATCTGTTCCAAAGGTAAAGTCAAATGTCTGTAATAGGGTAGTGGATCAGACTGTACCCTATCTTATGGGAAAGAGAGGCAGATATGGAGAGAGAAAATGAGAGAGGGAGAGTGAGAGGGAGGCGGAGAGAGAGAGAGAGAGAGGTAGAATATAATAGAATACCATTTATTGTCATACAAACAGACATGGTTCGTACCAAATTTCATTCCTGCAGTCAGAACATCAAAAAAAAAACAAAGCACACAACTAACACGAGAGAGAGAATGAGAGAGAGAGAGACTCTTGCCTGGCATGTTTCATTTTTCATTCAGACTCTCTCCAATGCCCAAGGATAACGATTACCAGAGTTCTTGGAATAAGGATGGAAGGAGCCCAGCTGTGCTCTGCTCCAGTGACCACATGATAATCAATCAGTGCAGTCTTTAATCTTCCCTCTGAGACCC
The DNA here is from genome assembly GCA_035221665.1 of Okamejei kenojei. NCBI lineage: Eukaryota > Metazoa > Chordata > Chondrichthyes > Rajiformes > Rajidae > Okamejei > Okamejei kenojei. The sequence continues at coordinate 28,843,051 of CM069147.1, read as the reverse complement.
TCAATTCAGATAATTGTGTCTCTGCTTCCTCACGCTCCACCTCTCTGCATTGGTGCAATCTCTGTTTGTTCAGCTCCATGTCGTCTGCAGAGGATTCGCCACATGTCTGATCTGAACTATATCCTTGTTGACTATACCACTGAGCATTTAGGTGTGTGCGAGTACAAGTGTGTGTGTGCATGGTGGCATGTGTATGTGTGTATATGTATGCATGCGTGCTCACACGTGTGCAAATGTGAGCGTGAATGTGCACGTGTGTGCATGTATGTGCATGTGCATGTATGTATGTCTGTGAGTGTGTGCATATGTGTTCATTCATGTGTAACCTTTGTGTATAGTTGTCCTTATGCATTCTGGAAGTGTCTTTGCGCCTCTTCACCTTTGTCCAACCTCCTGCAAATCAAAGACGTTCTCACCTGTACCTACCAAACGTAGACTCGGCGACCATTTCACTGAACACTTGCGCTCAGTCCACATAAGCCTATGGGATCTCCTGGTTGCCAACCATTTCAACTCCCCTTCCCATTCGCACATCGATCTTTCTGTCCTGGGCCTCCACCATTGCCAGATTGAGGCCACACGCCAAATGGAGGAACAGCACCTAATATTTTGCTTGGGTAGCATACTACCCAGCAGAACATTGAATTCTCTAATTTTAAATAACTTCTACCTGCACTCCCCTCGCGCCCCCCTTCCTCCCTTCCTCCACCCTGGTCATTTTACCAGTTCCACAGATCTCCACTCTTGAGATCTAACAATGGACCTACCAGGCACCGGCCTGACTGAGGACATTTGTGGCTGGCCTTGATTGGTCCTGATCTCCAAGAGGGAGATGGATCAAATGAGCCAGTCCAATGGAATATCATAAGGGAATCAGAGGAGGTTATTATTGTGGTCACCAGACTTTGGGAGAAAGCCACACCAGAAGATGTCCGAAGACTAATATCAGTGCTCCCCCATGGATCAGGCAGCACAGTGGCACAGCTGGTAGATCTGATGTTTCACAGCGCCAAAGACTCCAATTCGATCCTGATCTCTGGTGCTGTTTGTTTGGAGTTTGCACGTTCTGCCTTTGACCACGTGTGTTTCCTCCGGGTGCTCCGTTTTCTCCCTCATTCCAAAGACGTGCAGGTTCGTAGGTTAATTGGCTTTGGTAAAAATTGTAATTTGTCCCTTGTGTGTAGGATAGGGTAGGGCCTGTTTCTGTACTATATCTAGAAATTCTCTAAACTAAACAAAGCAAAGCAAAGTGTAGCAAGGTGAAGTCAAGGAGTTTACTTGCCCTTTAGTTGGCCTATATCCCTCTGAACCTTTCCTGTCTATGTACCCGTCCAAATGTCATAGAGTCAATAAGCACAGAAACCGTGTTGAAAGGAACTGCAGATGCTGGTTCAAACCGAAGATAGACACAAAATGCTAGAGTAACTCAGCGGGCCATGCAGCATCTCTGGAGAGAAGGAATGGGTGACGTTTCGGGTCGAGATTCTTCTTCAGACTGGGCCAGTCATCCCAACTTGTCCATTGGCAAGCAAGAAGCCCATCTAAACTGGTCCCACTTGCCCATGTTTGGCCCATATCAGGTGTGTTACAATACTTACCTTCAGCAGCGCTGCGGTTCTGTCACTGCCCGTGTGCGCGACTTTGGCGCCTTTGAGGACGGGGGCTGGTTTAAAATGCGGTATTTCGGAAGCCTATTCAAATCGATCTTGAACAGGCTATTTAGTTGATGACGAAAAATCGCTTCGACTGCCGTTCTCTGAAGTGATTTTTAAACTGCGCTTGCTAATTTAATTGCTGGAGTAAATTTAAAATCATCTTGTAAAGCTGTGAACACCGACAACGGGACGGACTTCGCGTAGGGGACAAGGCAAGGTACACCGTTTATTTTTTCATTAAAAAATGCTTCTTAGGATAACTTTAATCAAAATTTCACGTTGCGCAAAGGTGATTTAAGTCCCATACGAACCGGCAGTATTTTTCCTGCTGATAGGGGATCACCACAATTCACCACAACCACAACGTTCCAATCGATCGTGTTCCAGAAAATCCCATTCGCAAGATGATTCAAATGGCCATTAATTTACTGGAATTAAACATTAAATTTCTTCCATTTGGCCTATAAACTCATGACAATGAGATTTAAAAAAATGTTATATTGTGAATTATTCTGTGAATGTTATTTGGGCACTTAGGCTATTTGAAAATGTTCATATTTTCTTAAGAAATTGATAGATGTTTAGATCTAGTAATTGAATTTTGTAATTAGCTACAATTGGGTAACTAACTAATTATATGCTTTAATTTCAGGTCATCCAAGTAAGATTGTTTCATATTTGTTTCAGAATATTTCAATCTATAATAACTGAACATTTCTCTCAGTTCTCTTAATTTTTTAGAAAGTTATGGGCTATTGACTGTCCTCGATCTACAGCTTTTGTGTTAAGTCAATGGAAAAGCAATAGGGAACAAGATGCTAATTTGCGAGTATGAAAATGGCCATAACTTTTTTAATACTGAAGATATGAAAGTGAATTAGATGTCAAATTAAACTTATTTTTATGTTTTAACTGATGGGATAAATTGCAGACTTGATTTTTTAAATCTCAAAAATTTGTAACATTGCTACCCATATCCCTCCAAACCTAAAATGTCTGATTCAAGAAAATTACTTTGTCATCTGCATCCTGGTGGGATGCAGCAGATAATAAGCAGCAGATAATAATAAGCTGTTATAATGGGATGTGCATTATCAGTGGTTGAATGGGAGGCTTATGAAGGTGGCTGGAGTTACAGTATGTGCTTATGTTTATTGGTGAGCAACTCCATTCAGTGTAAAATCAATGTGCTTAAAGACAATTGAAATATAACAGATCTCTTCAGCTTACCAGAGTCATTAAGAGTTGATAAAATGTATTGCAAGAAAAATTGTATTGGTTTGTGAATCAGATAGTTAAATATAATAACAATAGTGTTCAGAGATTGGAAATTAAGTTTTATGTGATACCAATGAAATATTTCTGTCATGCCTGAAATTTGATTGATGTGTGTTCTGGACTTAACACTCCTCACTTAAAGGTTAATGTCTCATCTATAATAGGGCGATGGAGGAAGGAAGTAAAACATGACAGGGTTAGCAAATGGAGAAACCTATCTTCATATAGCTTGATAAACCATAGAACGGTGCAGCACACGACCCCCTCTGCACATGATCCATATCCTTCCATTCCCTTTATATCTATGTGCCTATCCAAAAACCTCTTCAATGCCATTATTGTATCTGTTTCCATCATCACCCCTGGCAGTGTGTTACAGGCATTCGTTACTCCCCACCCTCTGTGCCTCATAACTAAACATTAGACTTGAATCGTGAAAAATGGCGCAATGACAATTATGATAGACACAATATGTTGGAGTATGTCAGTGGGCCAAGTAGCGTTTCTGGAGAAACAGGATGGACCCTCCTTCAGATAACATGAACCGAGATACCCCAGCAATTTGTGTCAATCTTTGGTATAAACCAGCATCTGCATGTCTTTGTTTTTATACTTAACTGTGATGGTGCTAAGATATAATATAATTTTTTTACTTACGTGTACGTGCAAAGAAATGTCACTGTACCTCGGTACATGTGACAATGAAGTACATCGGTCAGACCAAGCGCAGGCTTGGCGATCGCTTCGCCCAACACCTCTGCTCAGTTTGCATTAACCAACCAGATCTCCTGGTGGCTCAGCAACTCCCCCTCCCATTCCGAATCTGACCTTTCTGTCCTGGGCCTCCTCCATGGCCAGAGTGAGTCCCACCACAAATTGCAGGAGCAGCACCTCATATTTTGCTTGTGTAGTTTACACCCCAGCGGTATGAACATTGACTTATCCAATTTCAGGTAGTCCTTGCTTTCTCCCTCCTTCCCCTCCCCTTCCCAGCTCTCCCACAGCCTACTGTCTCCGCCTCTTCCTTTCTTCTTCCCGCCCCCACCCCCCCCCACCTCCCCAGCAGTCTGAAGAAAGTCTCGATTCGAAACGTCACCTATTCCTTCACTCCGTGGATGCTGCCTCACCCAGCTGAATTTCTCCAGCATTTTTGTCTACCTTCGATGTTTCCAGAATTTGCAGTTCTTTCTGAAACATGAAGTGCCATTGAACCGTTGAACCATTGAACCATTGGCAAAGGTTCAATGTTCTGGGCTGGATAAATGCAATGGGGTTGGATTGAAATCAATCAAAAGCATGGTCATAAATCAAAATGTCAGTCGACCTGTTAATGCTAACACTAACTCTAACATTAACTGGGAGGGTGACCAGTTTGGTCTCTGACTGAGAGAGCAAACGCAAAGCAATGAATCATTCCAACGCCAGCAAAAAGGAATGTGTCCTGAAATTCTGCAGTCAATTATGTTTATAAGTCATAGGAGCAGAATCAGGCCATTCAGCCATCGAGTTTACTCCACCAAAGATAGACACAAAGTGTTGGAGTAATCCAGTGGGTTAGGCAGCATCTCTGGAGAAAAACGATGGTTGGCATTTCCTCAGACTGAATGTAGGGGTGGGGGCTTGGGCAGTGGGGGGAGGGGGAAGACCAGGAGGAATTAGGGCCAGCCACAAATGAGCTCAGGCAGGGCATTGTCAGGTAGGTCCATTGTTGGCTAGGGAAGGTGTGATCTCAAAAGGGAAAAATGTGGAGAATTGTGAAACTGGTAAAACAAATCAGGAGGAGGAAGGGAGCAAGGGGGTGGAAGCGCACGATAAAGTTACGTAAAAATAGAGAATTCAAAGTACATACCTCTGGGTTGTAAACGGCCCAAGCGAAATATGAGGTGCTATTCCTTCAATTTGCGTGTGGCCTCACTCTGGCAGTGGAGGAGACCCCTGGGCATAAAGGTCAATGTGGGAATGGGAAGGGGAGTCGACATGGTTGGCAACCAGGAGATCCCATAGGTTTAGGCCATTCATTCGTGGCTGATCTATCTTACCCCCTCAACCCCATTTCCCTGCCTTCTCCCCATAATCTTTGACACCCTTACTAATCAAGAACCTGTCAATCTCTGCTTTAAAAATGCCCAATGACTTGGTCTCCACAGCAATATGTGGCAATGAATTCCACAGATTCACCACGCTCTGCTGAACAAATTTTCAAGATTAGTGACTCCTACTCCAAACAAATTAAAAATAAAATGTCCAAACGCAGCTCAAAGGGTGGTGGATGTATGGAACAAACTAGTTGAGGCAGGGACTATCCAAACATTTAAGAAGCAGTTAGACAGGTACATGGATAGGACAAGTTTGGAGGGATATGAACCAAATGCTGGCAGGTAGGACTAGTGTAGCTGGGACATGTGGGCCAGTTGGGCCAAAGGGCCTGTTTCCACTCTGTATCTCTCTATGTCTCAATGTATCTATAACTCAACAACCAGGCAGCTTTCTACAGGTCACATTGGACACAACCAGGGCAACTGATTGAAAGATTGTGAAGATACAGCATGGAAACAAGCCCTTTGTCTCACCGAGTCCACACCGACCATCGATACACACTAGATCAATGTTATCCCAGGAGGGGCAATTTATAGAGGCCAATTAACCTGCAAATCTACACGTCTTTTGGGATGTGGGTGGAAACCGGAGCTCCAGGAGGAAACCTGTGTAGCCACAGGGAGAACGTGCAAACTCCACACAAACAGCATTGAACCTGAATCTCTGGCGATGTGAGGCAGCGGCTCTACCAGCTGTGCCACTGTGCTGCTCCTTGAACTTCAGGTAGACTGAAGCTTTGATGGGAAGTGTAAATGTTCTGTTTCGAAGTCGTACGAATAACCCCACACAGAGGCCACTGACTATAAATCAATACCTACGGGCACTATTCGGAATGGCTAAAGTTACATTTCCAAGGTCACATATCCAGGTACCGAAAACCAATTTCAGCAAAGCTCTCCCACAGACAGAATGTCAAAGCAATATATATAAAGAAACAGAATGTACAGTATATACCTGAAGATGCAGCTAAATTCACTGGAGTTCATCCAATCCCATTCACCAGGCAGAATACATAGTCTCCACCTTAATTAACCAGATGATACAATCTTCTGAGTTCCTGAGGAACTCAGGAAAGGTCTCCGTCTTTGTAGAAGTCCCAGCACTTTATGCGGAGCAAATCTAAATCTCTCGTTTCCCTGAAAGTCTATATCTCTCGTTTCCCTGAAAAGTCTATATCTCTCGTTTCCCTGATCCCTGACCAGTCTGAAGAAGGGTCTCGACCCGTAACGTCGCCTATCTCCTTCGCTCCTTAGATGCTGCTGCACCCGCTGAGTTTCTCCAGCCTTTTGTGTAACCCTCTAAATATATACAAGGAGGTTCCATTAAATAATTAAATTGGAACTTTAGTGAATCACAAACAAAGAAGGATTAGATAAAGTGAATGTGCAGAGTCCGTTACCCAGAGTAGGGGACATACTGTAGGTTTAAGGTGAATGGGGTAGAGTTTTAACAGGAACCTGAGGAGCAACGTTTTTACGCAAAGTGTGGTGGGTATATGGAATGAGCTGTCAGAGGAGGTAGTTGAGGAAGGTACTATCACGTTTAAAAAACATTTGGACATGGATATGCAGGGAATGGAGGGATATGGGTTAGGTACGTGCTGATAAGAGTAGGTCTTGGCATTGTAATCGGCACGGATATTGTGGGCTGAAGGGTTGGGTCCAATTCTGTACTGTTCTATGTTCTAATTAAATGCAAGCTAAATATCATCATCAAACTACTAGATAAGGGCAGGAGTATTATCATTGTCGACAGGTCACACTACCTGTTGGAATCACACATGCTATTAAATAGAACAGACTTCTACATTAAAGCAACAAAAATAATTTATAATGGAACAAAAAAAATGAAATTGGGCATCTATTAGAGAACTGAAAAAGGCTAAACACTTTTTGGCAATTTTAGAATGCCAGGGGCCATATAAATCTATGAATTTCTCAAAATACCTAAGCAACCAGGCTTATTGAGATGAGCAGTAGAGTTGCTGCTTCACAGCGTCAGAGAACGGTCTCAATCCTGACCTTGGGTACTGTCTGTACGGAGTTTGCACGTTCTACCTGTGACCGCATGGGTTTCCTCTGCGTGCTCTGGTTTCCTCCCACATCCCAAAGACGTGCAGGTTTGTAGGTCAACTGGCTCTCTGTAAATCACCCCTGGTGTGTAGGGAGTGGATGTGAAAGTGAGGTAAGACAGAACTGGTGATCGATGGTCAGCTTGGACTCAGTGGGCGGAAGGACCTGTTTTCTGCGCTGTATCTTTCAATCAAATGTGGGCCGAACCTGTGGAAAAAGAAAGGAGACGTGTTGTGCCCAAATAGACAGTAGAATACTATAGCTCATTCTTAACATGGAATAGTTAAATCAAGGAACTGTTAGATCCATTCTGAAGAAGGGTCCCAACCCGAAACGTCACCTATCCATGTCCTCCAAGGAGGCTGCCTGCCCTGCTGAGTTACTCCAGCACTTTGTGTCTTTCCACAGTTTGATCAAGATTGTATGCCACTTTTCATGGGTGTGAACTCTCGGAGTTGACTCACTAATACTGTACTTCCAAGCATTGAAAACATGTATAAAAGTATAGAAGCCGTGATAGGCATAAAGGCTATTGAAAATACTGTCAAAGAAGATCTCCCGGCTCCGTGGATCAGATGAGGATGTGGTCTGTTTGCTCTCCTAGGAGGGAAGAACAATGATTTTGAATTCAATAATGGATTTTATCTGTGAATAAAGCTTTAGCTCTGGGCAAGAAGTTTGCTGTGAGCCGTACAGATATTCAGGTAGCAGGCTGAATGCGCACCGAGTTTCAGAGACATAAATGTGCTGCTGAAAATACTTGAATGACAGCAGAAAAGGTTGTAGGTGTTTAGTGACTAAGAGGAATTATTTGGTATTCTTGCGATTGTCTTTTCGTTAGACTTAAAGCTGCCACATTGAAAGGAAGCCTTGAGATCCTTCAAACCACAGCTTTTAAAGTCGATAGCAAAAGTCACAAGCTAGCAACAGTGTGTATGGTGGTGTAGTGGCACAGCGGTAGAGCTGCTGCCTCACAGCGCCAGAGACCCAGGTTCTATCCTGACCATGGGTGCTGTCTGTACGGAGTTTGTACGTTCTCCCTGTAACCGCGTGGGTTTCCTCTGGGTGCTGCATTTTCCTCCCACACTCCAAAGATGTACAGACTTGCAGGTTAATTGGCTTCTGAAAATTGTAAATTGTCCCTAGTAGTGTGTAGGATAGCACTAGTTTATGGGGTGATCGCTGGTCTGCACGGACTCGGTAACTGAAGGGCCTCTTTTCGTACTGTATCTCTAAAATCTAAAAATAAATCTTTCAAAACCATTGCTTAAGAAGGAACTGCAGATGCTGGAAAAATCGAAAGTAGACAAAAATTGCTGGAGAAACTCAGCGGGTGAGGCAGCATCTATGGAGAAAAGGAGTAGGTGATGGTTCACGTCCAGACCCTTAAAGGGTCTCACACTCCAAAGACACCGCCCGAGAGATTGTAAAAATCCTAGCTAATGAATCACCTCTTGTCAGGTCAAGTCGACCTTATTGTCATTTGTACAGGTGCAGTAAGGTACAGATGCAATAAAAACCTTGCTTGCAGCAGCATCACAGGCACATATACTCAGAAAAAACCTGCAAAAACATAAATTGTATATACATTACACATAATTACAAAAAAGGAAAAAATGACTGTGCAAAATAAAGAGCATCACAAGACATTACATAATAAAATACATTACAAAACAAGGACACAAAGTGCCGCAACGTTTACAAAGCACTTAAGAAGTACGGTGATAAGATAGATTTAGAGGGATATGGGCCAAACACTGGTAGGTGGGACTAGTGTCGATGGGGCATGTTGGTCGGCGTGGACAAGTTGGGCTGAAGGGTCTGTTTCCGCGCTGTATGATTCTATGACTATGATTAAGTGCTGGAGTAACTCAACGGGTAAGGCGGCGTCTCCAAAAAACATGAAACATTACCTATCCATGTTCTCGAGTGATGCTTGGTTCGATCCTGACTACGCGTGCTGTCTGTATGGAGCTTGCATGTTCTCCCCGTGACCACGTGGATTTTCTCCGGGTACTCTGACTTGAACCTACATAAGCATAACAATTGGAGATTGCAACCACGCAACAACAACCCTCCCCAGGGTAATCTAACAAAAAGACAAAAAAATAGACATGGGGGCTGAAGTGCTCATTTCTGTGCTGTGTGAATCCATTCATTTCTGTTTCCTGAAAAATGGTCTTCACTCGAAACGTCACCTGTTCCTTTTCTCCAGAGTTGCCGCCTGAGTTACTCCAGCAATTTGAGCCAAATAAAAGTGGTAGTGAAGTTAAAAAACTCAGTATTAAAGAGAATAATCCAGTTGCCTATGAATGTGAATCCTGACTTTAACTAGCCTTTTAAATGAAAACCAAGATAGAGATGGAAAATGAGCAGGGACCCTGGAATGTGTACAGGTAAGATCCCTGGAGTTGAATTGCTAATGATTTCAACTGACTACATTAAGCAGTATTCTTGTAAGAGAGAAGGATTTATTCAGCTGTATTCCACCACCATCCCAGGTACTACATTCCAAGCAATCACCGCCATCTCTGTAAGAAAAGAACTTGGGAAATATGGCAACTCGTGCATGTGTGATCTATGCAAAAAGAATTTCACTGTACACTGCACACGTGACAATTAGGCACCATTGAACCATTTAATAAAAGACTCTGGCTCTAAGTAAAAGGCTATGGCTGTCTATCTATTCAAGCCTCTAATTCAACAAGTGAAGGTGGTAATAAAAGACAAATTTCAAAATGTCTTAGATTCTGGAAAGCCAGCCCCACGAGACTGAAAAACTACAAATTGTATGTCCTTATTCAAGAAAGGAGTGAGGCACAAAGCAGGAAGTGCTAGGCCTGTTAGTCTATCTGCTGCTGTGAAAATGCTGGAATCTATTCTCATGGAGGTGTCAGCAAGATGTTTGGAATATCATAATACAATGAAGCACAATACATTTGTCAAACACAATTTCCATTTCATAATATGATTATCAAAGAGAAATTGCGCCTGACAATTGTGCTGAAGTTCTTTGAGAATGTAACAAGCAGGATGGATAAAGGAGAATTAATAGATGTAGTGTGTGTGGATTTCCAAAGCACGTTTGATAAGGAGCCACATAAAAGGTTACTGTACAAGATAAGCACTCAGACTGTGGAGACACAGAGACAAAACAAATGGCTCATTTTTTAGGTCGTCAATCTGTAACTATTACAGTGTCACACCTGTGGAGATCAAATGAAATGCCTGTGTCTTTGTCCTTGAAAAGAGAGCGACTATGGGGAGAGACACTAAATGTTGGAGCAACTCAGCAGGTCAGACAGGATCTCTGCAGAAAAGGAATAAGTGACATTCCAGGTCGAGAGCCATCTTCAGACTGAGAGTCAGGGGTGAGGGAAACAAGATATGTGAAAAGGCACATAGAACAAATTATTGAAAGGTATGGAAAAGGACAAATCAAAGCCAGCAAAGATGATCAGGGAAAGGTGGATCCCACAAGGGTCCATTGTTGCGTTAGATTACTCCGGGTGCTCTGACTTCCGACACATCCCAAAGACGTGCAGGTTTGTAGGCTGATTGGCCATCTATAAATTGCCCCAAGTGGATCGGGAGTGGATGAAAAAGTGGGATAAATAGGACTACTGTGAATGGGTAATTGATGGTCAGCATGGAGTCCAACTGAAGAAATTCCTCCTCATCTCCGTTCAAAAAGGACAGACCTATAGATAGGTGATGAGGAGGAATTTATTTAATCAGGCGTGGGAAATCTGTGGAATTAATTGCCACCGATGTGGAAGCGAAGTCATTGGGTATTTTTAAGGCGCAGATTGACAGATTCTTGATTTGTAAGGGTGACAGGGGTTGTGGGGAGAAGGCAGGAGAATGGAGTTGGAAAGATAGATCAGCCATGATTAAATGGTGGAGTAGGCGATGGGCCAAATGGCCTAATTCTGCTCTTGTAACTCATGAACATATGACTCGGTGGGCCGAAGGGTCTGTATCTATGTTGTACAGTGCCCCCCCCCCCCCCCCGTAATGTTTGGGATAAACATTTATTTATTTGTCTCTGCACTCCACAATGCATTTTAAACCACATGTGATTTTTTTCTATTTTCAAATCTCAAATTGTGGAGTACAGAGGCAAATAAATAAATGATGGGTCTTTGTCCCAAACATTATGGAGGGCACTTACACCTTTCAATCAAAATCTCTTTGGAACAGCTCATTCCACGTATTCACCATCCTTTAAATGAAGAAGTGTTTCCAATTAAATCTTTCCCACCTCACCTTTGATCTGTGCACTCTATTCTTCATCCCTTTCCTTGGATAAAATATTCTGCATTCACCCTATTTATTCCCCTCAGAATTTTTTACGCCGTTATAAAATTGCCCCTTAACCTCCTGCATTCCAAAGAATAAAGTCTTCGCCTGCCCAACCTCTCCCTGCAGCCCAGACCTCTGTATCTCTCTGAACAGATGCTTTCTGGTCCACTGAGTATTTCTTAAATGTTCTGTTTTAATTTTGTGTCAGTATTTTGGCCAACATACATCTGTCAACCAAGAAGGTTATCTGATTATTATGTCTTACTGCAGCTGTAAAACCTTGTTGCGTGCAGATACACTGTTTGTGTTTCTCTGCATTCAACTCTAATTGTCCATAGCAGTTCACTGGTTTTGTAAAGCTTTAAAATGTCTCAAGGTTAAAATATCACATAAATATAAATACTGCCTTTCGACGCGTAGCTACTTATATAAAGCACAAACGCTACTAAAATGTAACATGCTAAATGGAAACCTGATCGAAAATTATAAAATTAGAGTCATAGAGCCATACAGCATGAAAACAGGCTCTTTGGCCCACATTGGCCATGCTGACCAACATGCCCCATCTACACTAGCCCCACCGGCCGGCCCATATTCCCCTATACCTATCTGATCCATGTACCTGTTTAAATTATTCTTAAATATTGCGATAGTACCTGCCTCAGCTACATTCTCCATCAGCTCGTTCCATCAGCTCACCCATCATGCTCTGTGTAAAAAAGTTACCACTCTGGTTCCTATTAAATCTTTCCCCCCCTTCACCTTCAAGCCCCTGTCTCACGGTGCAAGTCCACCCACGAATGACCCCGAGTGAAAGAAAAAATCAGACTCGTGGTTGTGTACGAGATTCCAAGTTTATGTTCAAGAGTTTAACCGAGTTCCCACGGGTATGTCTAAGTTTGCCCTTTACTTCTCATTTCTGCAATGTTCCAAGTTCGTCTCCAAAGTTACTCTTGAGCCAACAACGTCTACCGACGTGTGGAAAAATCATCACATGGTAAATGTGATGTCATACAGTTTTTTTTCACTATAAAAAGACCCAGCCTGAAGAACGATCTTGACCCGAAACATCACCTATTTCTTTTCTCCAGAGATGCTGCATGACCAGCTGAGTTAGTCCATCATTTTTGTGTCTATCTTTGGTTTAAACTAGTATCTGCAATTCCTTTCATCAAACGTTTAGAGCAGTTTGTTTCAAGAAACAATCCTTCCAAAATTGCATTCAAAAGTCCATTTGAACTGCATTTGTTCTAGGTCTGGCATCAATCATAGGCTGTTATTTTTGTTGGGAGGAACTTCAGATGCTGGTTTACACCGAAGATAGACACAAAATGCTGGAGTAACTCAGCGGGACATGCAGCATTTCTGGAGAGAAGGAATGGGTGACGTTTCTGGCCGAGTCCCTTCTTCAGACTGAAAAAAAAGTTTCGACCCTTCTCTCCAGAGATGCTGCCGGCTTGGCTGAGTTACTCCAGCTTTTTGTGTCTAGTAAGATTGTTTTACTCCCTTAATTTATCTCTCATCAAAACGTTGGTAAACTTCCAACAAAAAGATTAGGTAAATTGAACATTAACATTCTTTTTTCCCCCAATGGCAAGGTCCGTAGACCAGAGGGATAGCAGTGTGTGTCTCTCTACTCACCCAGTATGTCTGTCAGAGCAGCCGTCTCACCGTCGCAACTTAAACTGTATACAAAGCAGCGGCTCAAAACATTGCTGCTTGGGCAGATCTGACCAGAAAGCACCCCTTTTTCACTCACCCCAGCCCTGGGAAACAAAGTTTTCAGAGCCCTACAGTCACCCCAGCCCGCCCGCAAACCTCTGAATGAAAGACGAAGCTCAAACTCTGCACCGAGGTCAGGATCGAACCCGGGTCTCTGGTGCTGCCAGGATGATAAAATATTATCAATTAAAGAATTGAAAGCAAAAGCTACTGATGATAATTTTTTATCAGTTAATAAACAGCAAAAGCAACGAGAACATTTAATTGATAAAAGATTTCCTGTCTGAATTGGTTTAAATCTGGTATTTTTTACCCATCTTTGGTATTTGCATAATACCAAAGATGTGGAAGGGACAGCTCTGACCTTTAGTCATTCTTGTTATGCACTCAACTTGCAGGACTATTTAATTATTTTTTTATCTTTATCCTGAGATAGGAGAAATAAACAAAAAGATCGCTATTGACATGCTCTGAGTCGTCATCTATCCATGCAGACAGTTCCACGCCATTAATATAATTGTTAGCGGCTGCTTTTTAAATCCTTCTTCCCCATTTCGTCACAATAACCATTTTAATTTTGTGCATTGCTATTCTTGTTACCTTGGATAGAAGATTTTTATCCCATACATAAGAACCAATAATAGTGAGGTGTTTGCTTCAGATTCTTCTGTTCCTCTGATTCTCTCTCTGTTTCTCTCTCCTGTCCTCCTCTCTCTCTCCCTTCTCCCCCTCCCTCTCTCCCCCTCCCTCTCTCCCCTCCCTCTATCCCGATGGGCAATCACTACCAAAGTGTCTGCCCACACAGTTAGTACACCTATCATACACTTGTCTCCCGTACTAAGTCACACCAACTCCCCCCACTCACCCCACTCAACTCCCCCCCCCCCCCCCCCCCCCACCTTTCCCTCCCAACTTCAGTCCCATCCCGACCCCCTGGGAAACTTAAGGGAGCAACAATCAACAGCCACGGATACAAATAATGTCATACACAAGAAAGTGCAGATGCTGGTTGACAAAAAGTGACACACGGTGCTGGAGTAACACAAAGGCGCAGCAGAATTTTGGAAACGTCATCCCGTCACCCATTCCATCTAACCAGAGACGCTGCCTGTCCCGCTGAGTTAAAGAGTGCCCACGGTAGACTCACGAGTCACTAAGGTAAACTCACGGGCTACTACGTTCTTATAACGAGTTTAAATATTTCAATTTTTAACTTCAAGAGTAAATTTGACTCGTGGAAATCTTTCATCATGTTGAAACTTTTTCAAGAGTTAACAAGTTTCCCGGGTACCTGCCGTTAGCGCCACGAGTCGCTAAGTTGCGTCCACGAGTTCCGACGTTCCCGCTATGTTAATTGTACGTGATTACCACAAGTTTAATTTGTTTTAAACTCGGGGTCACTCGTGGGTCGACTCGCACCATGAGACAGGGGTGTAAACCTTGTCCTGTAATTCTCGATTCCCCTACTCTCGACAAAAGACACTGTGCATTTACCCAATCTATTCCTCTCAAGATTTTGCACACCTCTATAAGATCACCCCTCATCCTCTTGCACTCCAAAGTATAGAATCCTAGCCTGCTCACCCTCTCTCTAAGCTCTGGCACTCGAGTCCTGAGAATAGACAGGGGAGATATTGAGAGTATTTTTGCCAGGGTAGAAATGTCAAATATTATATGGCATACAGTAGCCGTAAGGTGAGAGGATGAAAGTTTAACATAGATTTACATAGCAAGTTTTTTTACACAGAGAATGGTGGGTGCCCGGAGGTGTCAGAAGCAGATAGAATAGCATCATAGTGGGGGGGCACGGTGGCACAGTGGTAGATTTGCTGCCTCACAGCGCCAAAGACCCCGATCGATCCTGACCATGTGTACTGTCTGTAGGAGGTTTGTACGTTCTCCCTGTAACCACGTGAGTTTTCTCCGGGTGCTCCGATTTCCTCCTACACTCCAAAGATGTACAGGTTGGTAGGTTAATTGGCTTTGGTAAAGATTGTAAATTGGCCCAAGCATGTAGGATAGTTCCAGTGTAGGGGAATCATGGGTCAGCGTGAACTCCGAGGACTGAGGGGCCTATTTCGGATGGCCAAATCTGGGGAGTTGATTGAAATGTGGGAAGAAAGTGAGATTAGGATGAGCATAAACAGGAGACTCAATGGGACTCAATTTCACACCACAAACAGCTCACGATGGCTTGTTCCCTTTATCATCGATACTTTTTTGCATATCTTTCATTCATTGTTCTTTATCTCTCCACATCACCGTCTATATCTCTCGTTTCCCTGATCCTTGACCAGTCTGAAGAAGGGTCTCGACCCGAAACGTCCCTATCTCCTTTGCTCCTTAGATGCTGCTGCACCCGCTGAGTTTCTCCAGCCTTTTGTGTACCCTCGATTCTCCAGCATCTGCAGTTCCTTCTTTAAGATTCAATGGGATGTCAAGTCAAGTTAAGGTTATTGTAGTAAATGCATGCATGGTGAAGTGCAGGTACAAAATGAAAAATTTGCTCGCAGCAACATCACAGGCATCACTTAGACACAGAGACAAACATAAATTATGCAAGACAGTGAAAAGAAAAAAGAAACAAGACATTCGTGCAAAACATGCAATTAGTAAACAGCTGGGTTAGGAATTAGGGTTAGGTTAAAAAAAGGTAAAAAGACTGTAGGAACAAGGAATCCAAGATGCTGGTAAGCCTGAAGAAAGGTCTTGACCCACTCCTTCTCTGCAGAGATGCTGCCTCTCCCGCTGAGTTACTCCAGCATTTTGTGTCTATTGCTGGTTTACAACACAAGACACAAAGTGCTTGCATGATTCAGCATCCCCGGAGAACAGAGACACTGCCTGAACAGCTGAGTTACGCCAGCACTTTGTGTCCTGTCGGTAGTTAGGACTGGTTAGATTGTTGCTGCACAGATCAGAGAACCTTTGTGCCCGAGAAGTTCCGTGATTGTTAATCTATGAATTCTCAGGCTGAAGAATCAGAAATACTGAAGAGTACTACGTTTACCAACAATGGGATTACTAGGCACCGCCCTGCCTAAGGTCATTTGTGCCCGATTGTTGAGATGTTGCTGTTCAAATAACTGAAGCCTTACACCGTGATAAAGGTCCAAAGACTTTATTAACGTTACAGCATCGGTAACTTCATGCTAGCATGTTTCTCCAATAACGTGTGAACCAGGCAGGGAGGGTTACTGTAAAGCTAGTGGGCGTAACTACAAAGTAATACTCATAACATGAGTGACACTGATCTACATCCTCCGCATTAAAGAATGAACATCAGTACAAAACCATTAACTAAGTAAAGCATACATAGCAAATTGATAATAAACTGGAGGAAAGTCAAACATAGCCCGGGTACTTCACAACCGGCTTGCAAACACGACCAGCACGTGTACGATGAAGACCATCTCCGTTCTTTCCTCCCGGGGATAGAGCAGGTGGCTTCACAGGTGAGGGAGACTGAACCAACATTCCCGGAAATGAAGCAGGAGACTGTGACGCAGGCAAAGTCGTCACTGGCAGAAGAGCCATGGCAGAAGAGGGTTGTTGTGCTGGTATAGGCAGAGGAGTGCCGCTAGACACAGACGGAAGTACAATTGTACGGTCTGGATGATACAGAGGTGGAACTGGCTCGTTCACAGGCAGGATATGTTGTCTGTTACGCCTGTAGGTGCTGCCACCAGCACTGACCATATACCAGCGTGGCTCAGAAGCAACTCCAGAAATCACACCAATACGCTCATGGCCTTTGTCAATCTGCAAATGAACCACCTGCCCCTTGGTCAATGGTGGCTGTGGCCTACTTGTTTTGTCTAACCATTGTTTTTGAATGTCATGCTTTTGTTGTAAACTGGACTGAACCTCCGCAGGTGGAACCACCTGTGAGATCAATGCCTGATCCACCACAGGCACCGTGGCATCGGGCTACCTCGACAATAAACGTTGAGCAGGTGAACCCAAAATTGGGTCATGGGAGATGTTGTATAAGTTGAGCAGATCCAGGAACATGTCGGAATTAGTTCTGTGTGAACGTTCCATGAGCTGTTTGGCACTCTTGACAGCCCGCTCAGCCAGTTCATTCAACTTTGGATATTCAGGGCTGCTGGTAATGTGGTGAAAATTCCAGCATGTAGCAAACTCCATGAAGTGTTGGGTGGTGAATTGACTGCCGTTGTCAGTTAACAGTCTACCCGGAGCTCCGTGGACTGAAAAATGGCGAGATAACTTCAAAACCACCCCGCGTGAAGTGGGGCTGCTGAGAAGATCAATGTCAAACCATCCTGAATAAGAATCGACGAGTACCAGCTACTGCTTGCCATGCCACTCAAATATGTCAGCTGCCACTGTAGACCATGGGAGTGCAGGAACCGGATGTGAAAGAAGTGGTTGCTTTTGTTGGTGAGGTGCCAAACAGTTGCACGCTGCACAGGACGCCACATTCTCTGTGATGTAGTCGGCCATGCCAGACCAGTAAAACATGCTTCTTGCCCGTAGGACAGTAGCTTCAGCGTCTGGGTGCCCTGCATGGACAGCGTTAGAAACTTGTTGTACCGCAAAGCAGGGACCACAGCCTTGTATCCTTTTAAAACAAGGCCATCCTGCAGTACTAGCTCATCATCGCTCACAAAGAAAGGCCGGACTGGCAGCGGAACGTTGTCGTGTTTGTAGGCCAGCCGCATTTAATGACGGAGGTAAGCGACCATAGAGTACTGTCAGCAGCAGTGTGGGCAACCAAATCCTCCAAACAGGACAAGGGGATAAAAGACATGGCCATTACAATAAAGTAATCTCTGCAAACAAGGAATCTCTGCAAACTTAGCACATCTGTGAGTGCTGGGAGCTCGTTGATAGCACTAGTTTTTGCAGGATCCGTTTTTAGGCCATCTTTGGTAAATACACAGCCTATGTGTATTTTCCCATTTTCCCATTGAGGGTAGGGAAGATTCAAACAAGAGGGCATGACATGAGAATTAAGGGACAGAGGTTTCGGGGTAACGTGAGGGGGAACTTCTTTACTCAGAGGGTGGTGGCTGTGTGGAATGAGCTTCCAGCAGAAGTGGTGGAGGCAGGATCGATTTTAACATTTAAGAGTAAAGTGGATAGGTATATGGACGTGAAGGGAATGGAGGGGTATGGTCTGAGTGCAGGTAGATGGGACTAGGGGAAAACAAATGGTCGGCACGGACTGGAAGGGCCGAGAGGGCCTGTTTCCGTGCTGTAATTGTTATATGGTTATATGGTTATATGGTTATGTATTTCACCTCATTCACACTGAATTTGAATTTTTGAGGGTTCAGCTTGAGATTGATGGCCTTGGCATGATCCAAGACCTTTGTCAGATTGGCATCGTGTTCTTAGACCATTCATCCTGCACTGAGGATGCCATCCACTACGATGGAGCATGGGTAGCCTGCAAACAACTGCTCCATAGCTTGTTGAAACACTTCACTAGCAGAACTTATTCCAAAGGGCATGTGAAGAAATCTGTAATGCCCGAATGGAGTGCTGAAAGTGGTTAACTTGGAGGACTTGTGTTCCAGCAAAATCTGCCAGAATGAACTCTTGGCATCTATTACCATGAATACTGTTGCCTCAGCCATCTGCACAGCAATCTCATCCACAGTGCGTATGGGATAGTGGGTCGTTTAATTGCTATGTTTAAGTCCTTGGGGTTGTTGCAAATCCGTATCACGTCTTTATTCTTCTTGGTAGCCACAACCATGGTGGAGACCCAATCCAAGGGGTCAGCGACGGGAACATTTTCACGAACCACATAGAAATCCAGGTTGCGGACACGTGAGTTAAGACAGCAGAGTATTTCAACTTGACCGATAGGATGCACTTGACCTCCTGCAAATGGAACAAGGGAGGCGTGGGTTCGTATCCCACTTCTGACACCATGTTGTGATGTTGCTGTTCAAAAAACTGAGCCTTACACCATGATAAAGGTCCAAAGATGTTATTAATGTTACAGCATCGGTAGCTTCGTACTAGCATGTTTCTCTAATAATGTGGGAACCAGGCAGGGAGGGTTACTGTAAAGCTAGTGGGCGTAACTACAAAATATGACTCATAACATGAGTGACACTGATCTACATTGACCCTGACTGGTCCTGATCTTTTGTCGCCTCCTGCTCTCCACCCCCAACCCCTACTTTCAACCTACCAAACAAGGGTCCCAACCTGAAATGCCACCCATCCTTTTTATCCTCAAATGCTGCCTGATGTGTTGTGTTACTCCAGCGCTTTGTGTCTATCTTTGGTATAAAGCAGCATCTGCAGTTCTTTGTTTCTACATGTTTACATATTCTGTTGTGCTGCTGCAAGTAAGAAAGTCATTGTTCTGTTTTGGGACACATGACAATCAAACACTCTTGACTCCCTTAACTCTTGACTCTGGAACCAGGGACATAACCTCAGGGTGGTAGGTCAGCCATTTAGGACATAGATACTGGTGGTGGAACTACTTAAGATCTTCCCTTGAGCACTGCTCCATTGTTGACCACCTTCAAGTCCATCCTCAACAGATTATTTTGCACAGCCGGAATCTGACTGCAGAGTGACCCAAGATCAATGGCGATCATATAGAATGATTGAAGCTCACACATCAGGCCAGAGGCTGGTGCCTGTTCCTTTCTAAGATAGACACAAGGTGCTGGAGTAACTCAGTGGTGGTGATCACCATGCTTTAGCTGCCCTTGTACTTTTAGTTGGTAGAGGTCATGGGGTTTGGAAGGTGCTATCTAATGATACAATTTCACGAGACAAGACTGATACACTAATATCTTTAGGAAAGGATATCTGCCACCATAGTACTCAAGTCTCTGGGCTATGATTGTGTTCTGGGCTTTTAAGACTGGTGACTGTCTTAAAAGCCCAGAGCGGAGCGAATGAAAAGATTTGAACTTTTGCGACCCAGGCTAATGGAAGGGTTATTCTTTTCTTTAGTGAAGAGCAATCAATCAGATAAGGATTTTGATAAGATTGCTGGACTTTATCTTCAATTAGTTGGTCAATCATTGCCACACAACTTGAGAACGGTGACCCCTGAGTTCTGTGATTCAGGAGTGTGCTGCACTCTGATTAGGCAGTAGTTTTGATGCAGACTCTACAACAGATGCGAGGGATCCAGGAGTAAGTGGCTGGAGACTGAATTTTGCAACAAACTGGAAGGACAGTCTTTGCCACGAGGTTTTCGACTTTAGAGAGCTACAGCGCAGCACAGGCACTTCAGACAACCGAGTCCGCGCCAACCAGCAATCACCCCGTACACTATTTTTCCCTGTCACATCCATTCTCCTGCCATTTCCCCGTACCCTTTGACACACTTACTAATCAAAGAACCTGTCAATCGCTGGCATTAAAAATACCCAATGACTTTGCACTCTATATCTTCCCCTTGCACTCTGGTTAGTTTAGTTTAAAGTACAGCATGCAAACAGATCCTTCTGCTCATCGAGTCCACACTGACCATTCATCACCCATTCATCCAAGTTCTATGTTATCCCACTGTTGCATCTGCTCCCGACACACTGAGGGCAACTTAGCAGAGGCCAATTTAACTTAAAAACTCAGACTGAAGAAGGGTCGTGACCTGAAACGACACCTATCCATGTTCTCCAGAGATGCTGCCTGATCCGCTGAGTTTATAAGTTTGTGTTTAACCAGAATCCAAGAGAACAAAGAAAAGTTAAATTTACTTGGACCTCTTGAATATATGTGAGGAACTTACTGCACAGCACAAAACATCCACTTACACTTTAGGGGCGGCACAGAGTTAGAGTTTCTGCCTTACAGCGCCAGTGACCCGGCCTTGATCCTGAGTTACTCCAGCTTTTTGTGTCCTTTTGGGCATCAACCAGCATCGGCAGTTCTTTGTTTCCCTATTGTTTGTCACATTTATTTCCAATTTCCGTGAAACTCTGCCTTTCGTTTTTTCTCCTCTCTTTTGCTATTTTGCTCTTTGTTTTGCTAATCATTGCCTAATCCTTCAGTCTAATCACTGACTAATTAATTGCACTACGGTTGTGTTTGTTGTTTGGGCTCAGCTCACTAATTGCCTACATGACAAATTCAGAGCAAATTGCTCTTTGCTAGCTCCTCATTAGCAGAGAGGAAAGCGAATCTCCAAATTACAAAATAAATTACAGTAAGTAAGGGCAATATTTTAACCCAACTTTCTAATGCTTTATGTGATAGTTGAAAGAAAAAGGTAAATCATTAGTTGTTGAGCAAGTCAGTGCTTGCAAAGATTTTCTCTGGAGCCAATATCTTCCTCATAATATGCCATCTCTAGTCAGTAATGCTGTGTAGACAATGGGAGCACCATTTACAATTGGATCGATTTTGTCAATTTGATAGTAGAAAGATCACCTGTGTGAAAGCACAACTAAATCATTTTTGATTTTGCAGAACACGGAGACAAGATGCCGAATTAATAATTAAATAAATTGGTAGCATCGTTATTCTGGAGCTGTGTTTAATTTCTTTAAATACAGTCGATTAATGCACGTTGCTGCAGACACATAGCAAAGCAGGAGTTTTGAACATCACAAAACAAACAAAATTAACTGAGAGAAAGTCCCTGCTGTGATCAACTGGGAAGGATGCAAACTGGTACAAGTGTTCTCAACCCTCGTTGGCCATATTTAAGAGGGAGTTAGATGTGGCCCTTGTGGCTAAAGGGATCAGGAGGTATGGAGAGAAGGCAGGTACAGGATACTGAGTTGGATGATCAGCCATGATCATATTGAATGGCGGCGCAGGCTCAAAGGTCCGAATGGCCTACCCCTGCACCTATTTTCTATGTTTCACAGGGGCAGCAAGGGGCATCTAGTTCACAGGACTGGCCCATGACCAGCAATACTCTACTGGACTGTTTGTAAGAGAAATCTTTTCACTGTTTGTTAGCACTTTGCACATGTGACAATAAAAATCCCTATTAAATATTGATCACAAAAGCAGGGGTACCAAGCATGTCCTGCACCCCGCATCACTCCACATCCCTCTTCATTCATCCCCACTGCTCCGCTGGGGATAGACGGGGAATGTCCATGTTAAAACCAAATGTAAATCCAGGACTTACTACACAAGCACAATAAACCTGAAAATTCCTTTCAATGCCTACCACTCCCAACACATCTAAACTCTTCAGAAGATGTCAGTGATCATCGGAGACCTCCTACTCCCTCTCCTTCTCCTTTTTTTCCCCTCCTCCTCCTCCTCCTGCTCCTCCTCCTCCTCCTCCTTCTCCCCTCCTCCTCCTCCTCCCCCTCCCCCTCCTCCCCCCTCCCCTTCTCCCTTTTTCTCTTCTTCCCTCTTTTTCTCCTTCTTCTTCCCTCTTTTTCTTCTTCTCCCTCTACCTCTTTTCCGTATCTTCCTTCTCCCCCACCTTTTCCACCTTCTCCCTCGCTGGTCTGCGTGAACTCAGTGGGCCGAAGGACCTATTTCCACTCTGTATCTCTAAAGTTTAAAGTCTAAATCTGAAGAGGCTCACTCGCTTTGCAACTGCTTTCTTCATTGTAGAGCAGACCACATCATGAATATCAGCTACCATACACTAATTTGGAAGAGATGCATGTGAATCTTTTCAAGGTTTTCCACATAAAAAATAATCTTCATTAGATTGTGGGTCAAGAGCGTTAATGGGTCTCAGCAGGTAACTTCTCACATCAAACATTATGATTCAGACTCGTGCTCAGCATGCACGTACAGCATGTGCATGCACAAATGTTTTCTACATTCCAAAAATTTGCAGGTTTGTAGGTTAATTGGCCATTGGGCGCAGACTCAGTGGACTGAAGGGCCAGTTTTCATGCTGTATCTCTAAGCTACTCCAAATGGGGTTTAACATTATCTTGTACAACTGTAACATAATAACCCAACTTCTATATTCAATTCCCTGTCTGATCAAAGCCAACATGACAAAAACCCTCTTAACCACCTTATCTACCTGTGACGCTACTCTCAGGGAACTGTACTCCTTTTGTTCTACAACACTCTGCAAAACCCTGTCATTCACTATAAAGATCTTGCCCTGGTGTGACTTCCTAAAATGCAACACCTCGCACTTACAGTATCTGAATTAAACTCCAGGAGGTTTTTCTTTTAATAAGAACTCTATTGATTTATCGCCACATTACTCTTATTAACTATATAACTCCAGGATTATAAAATTACTTGCAGATAATCTCGCAATGCGATATAGAGATTGGAACATTTGTCTCCCAATGCTATTGCAATTAATAAAACATTATGTTAAAATGCCCTCTCCAGAAAAAAAGAGAATTGTACAAAGAGTAAGGGATAAAATTGGAAGAGAAGCTGAGTTAATGTTTCAGGTTGGAGACCGTTTGTCAACTGAAAAGGAAGCAAAGGATGCTAATTAAACTCAGAGAGAGTGGGGAAGTGAGATTTCTCAGATCAATGGTTCTTTATTGTCACGTGTGCACTGCCATATTATGGCACTACTTACAAAAAGTCCCAAGTCCACATGCTCGATGTACTGGAACGGCTCCCGATCCAGGTAAACCCCAGGTGCTGCAAGGCCTCCTCCGTCAACCTCGAATGGCTCGGCCCGCCAACCGACGTCCCTCTCCTCGTCTCACCAGATTGTGTCCCGGGTGTGCCCCTTGCAGCTGATCTCGAAGGTGCTGGAGACAATACACTCGTCCCTTTCCTACTGGCCCATTCCTCGCATCCGTAGTCGCCAGACGCTCCCCCCTCCTCGGCTCTCCGGTCTTCCGGGCCGAGCTCAGAAGATTCCGAGCTGCCCCCCTGCAGGCCATGGCCTGCTGGATCGAGGAGACCATGGAGATAAGTTGGAACAAGGTTATTTGTTCTGTGAGCACATAGGAGCAGCTAGAGAGTAAGAACATAGATAATAGAGCGCACGTGAAACGTACCCTTGTCTCAATGTAGACTTTGAGTCTTTCTTTGTAAACCAACATCTGCAGTTCCGTGTATTTCCTGTTCCCAGCACTTTGTGTGGGGCTCATGTTGTCGACCTCCCCGTGGTGAGCTCTGTCAACTGACCTCAGTCAGGCGAACGACAACAAACAGAGACAGCAGCAGCACTGCAGCTTGGCACCAACCCGGAACACGCGTCCTTTTTAGGATGGGCACCTACGGATGTCGAACCGGATGGCATCACCCTGCTGCAGACTTCTGCTGCCTCAAACGCAAGAAGAAGCACTTTGTGTCTGATCAATATAGTCATAGAGTTATAGAGCCATAGTCATGCAGCACAGAAACAGGCTCTTAAACCCAGCTTGCTGACCAAGATGCCCCATCTACACTAGTCTCACCTGCCGGCATTTGGCCCATATCCCACTAAATGGGCAGCTGCCCAAGTGTCTTTTAATGTTGTTATAATACCTACCTCAACTATCTCCTCTGGCAGTTCATTCCATGCACCCACCACCATCTGTGTGAAAAGGTTTCCCCTCAGTTTCCTATTGAATGTTTCCTCCTTCACATTAAACCTTTGACTCTTGCTTCCCCTACCCTGGATAAAAGACTCTGTGCATGTGTGAAAAGATTTTCACCCAGAGAATTGTGAATCTGTGGAATTCTCTGCCACAGAAGGCAGTGGAGGCCAATGCACTGGATGTATTCAAGAGAGAGTTAGATTTAGCTCCTAGGGCTAACGGAATCAAGGGATATGGGGAGAAAGCAGGAACGGGGTACTGATTCTGGATGATCAGCCATGATCAAATTGACTGGCGGTGCTGACACAAAGGGCCGAATGGCCTACTCTTGCACCTATTTTCTATGTTTCTATTCAACCTATCTATTTCCCTCATGATTTCATACACGTCTATGACTCTGGGACTATTATTTCCATATAAATTTTGTTAGTAGGAAAGTTACAACACCATAACATTGTCTATTATTGAAACCTAATCAACTGAATTGCTTTTAACAATTTATTCAAGGGAGAATGTATCCCTTTTATTTGATTTACTTTGGAAAAGAGTCAATTTCAAGATCAAATCGGCAGGCATTACACACCAATCAGAGCAAGCAATCTGAAAGGTAATATATTTGTGCCATTGGTCAAGAAATTTGCTCACACATATCTGATAAAATGGTGTATTAGTCTTAAAAATTGGTTTAAACTCAGACTAGAGTAATTTTTCATGCATAATGACAGCTGGGAAATCCCCCTTTTCGCTTTCACTGGGATTTTAATTTCCTTAGGAATTTTTTTCTGACATTAAGCTCCCTCAAATGAGCAAATGCAACCGGGCACTAAAATAAAAAATGTCTTTCACGAGATGTTTGCTTTTCTAGTTAGCGAAACAGCTGCTTGGAACTGGATTTCACTCATCTTTTAGTGTGTTGGACGCACTTCAAAACAAGTTGCTAAAATCGGAGAAATGGACTTTATTTGTGGGGAAAATGCAAGACTACCACTGTGTCTCACACATTATATACTGTCACAGTGCTTTACAGGTGTTCTTGCTTCTAGGCTCCTGGGACCTGTGTTCGATCCTGGCCTCTGGTGCTGCCTATGTGAAGATTGCATGTTTAGTTTTAGTTTAGTTTAGTTTATTGTCATGTGCATTGAGGTACATTGAAAAGCTCTTGTTGCGTGCTAACCAGTCAGCAGAATGACAATACATGATTACAATCAAGCCATCCACAGTGTACAGATACATGGTAGCGAATAACGTGAAGAACATTCAGTGCAAGAAAGTCTGATTAAAGGTAATCTGAGGGTCTCCAGTGAGGTAGATAGTAGCTGTTGGTAAGATGGTCCAGCTGGGAAGAAACTATCCCTGAATCTGGAGGTACATGCGTTTTCACTTCTAAACCTCTTGACAGATGGGAGAGGGGAAAAGAGAGAGTGACCAGGATGAGACTCTTCCTTGATTATGCTGTTGGCCTTGCTGAGGCAGCATAAGATGTCAATGGAGTCAATGGAAGGGAGTTTGGTTTGCGCAGTGGTCTGGGCGCTGTCCACAATTGTCTGCAATTTCTTGCGGTCTTGGATGAAGTTGTACCCAATCTATGCTGTGATGCATCCTGTTAAAATGTTTTCTATGGTGCGTCTGTAGAAGTAGGTGACAGTAGTTGGGGTCATGCCGAACCTCCTAAGCATTCTAGCGTTCCTAAGCATTCTCAGGAAGTGGAGGAGCTGGTGTGTTTTATTGGCCATTTCATCAATATGGGTGCTCCAGGAAGCGGGTTGTAATTTTTTTCTGATGGATGCCTCACTCACTTCAAAAATAATTATCCACTCTTTAATACTCTTCGGTGGAGTCAAGTGGTAAAAGAATTAAAGGGGAGATGGTGAAGGGCGTGTGTGAGATAGTAAAGAGGTGAGGGTTTGTAGGTTAATTGGCCTCTGTAAATTGCCCCTAGTGTCTAGGGAGTGGATGAGAAAGTGGGATAACGTAGAACTAATGTAAATGGGTGATCAATGGTCGGATAGACTGGAATAACTCATTTGGTCAGGCAGTATCTCTGAAGAATATGAATAGGTGATATTTCAGGTTGGGACCCTACTTCAGACTCAACCAATCAAAACATTTTGAACAATGGTTAGCATGGACTCGGTGGGCCGAGGAGCCTGTTTCCACATAAATTAAATATGTGCACAGTTAATAGAGTGTTAAATATTCGTGGAGTCCTAGAGTTATACAACATGGCAACAGGCCCGTCGACCAAATCTTCCAAGCCGACTTGTTCCATTTACCTGAAACATATTATCTAAAGGTTTTTCCTTCAAAAGCTTTTCTAACCATGTACTGTACCTTTTGAATATAACACTATTGAGTATGTGACACTGAGAATGTATGAAGAATTTTAAAACATTCTTTGGTTTGTATATTTTTTTATTCTGAATGTTTCAAGGTCAGTTTATTGTCACGTGTCAGGTACAGTGAAATTCCAATGTAGTTAATTTTATGAGAAAAAATATCCATGCACCTATCTAAATGTATTTTCAATGTTGTAATTCTACATGTCTCTACCACTTCATCTGGCAACTGATTCCACCTACCCACCAGTAGTTGCCTCAGGTCTGCTTTAAATCTTTTCCCCTCTCACCATAAGCTTATGTCCTTTAGTTTTAGAACTCTCCTACCCTAGGAAAAAGACTAAGACCATTGATTTTATTTCTGCCCCTCATCATTTTATGAAGCGCTATATGGTCACCCCTCAGCTTCCTATGTACCAATGTATTTTACACCTACAACATAGCATCCCAACTTTAGACATACAGCAAGGAAACAGGGCGTTCGGCCCATTGAGTCTACGCCAACCATCGATCACCCGTTCACACTAGTTCTATGTTTTCCAACTTACTCGTGTATTCTCTACACAATAGGGCCAATGTACAGAGGCTGAAGGAAACTCACGCGGTCACAGGGAGAATGTACAAACTACACAAAGACAGCACAGGAGGTCAGGATCGAACCTGGGTTTCTGGCACTGTGAGGCACAACTTCCATACTCAACTCCCTTCCCTGAACATAAAGACCAATTGATCATGCACTACAATATGTGGAGTGGCAGTAACACTGTTCAAACGCCCATCCTTAAGGGGATCACTCTGAACTGGAATCCTACCTAGATCAGTCTGAAGCAGAGTCCCTGACCATTAACTATCAATGTACTTGTCCAAAAAGACACGATGCTGGAGTAACTCAACTTTCCAGGCAGCATCTCTGGAGAACATGGATAGTCTGTGTGACGTTTTAGATCAGGAAATGTCATGTTCTCCAGCTTTACCACTTAACCCGTTGAGTTACTACAGAACTATATGTCTTCTTTGGTAAACCAGCATCTACAGTTTTTTGTTCCTACTCTTCTTCTCCTTAACTATTTTTCCCTCCTAATACTATGACCGTAAAAATGGCTGCCATTTTATGTGCCAATTGTTTGCTCGATTTACAATTCTTCCAACGAAAAACTGTAAACACTCTTGGGAGAGATTGTGGGCGCAAATGAAATGAAATATTGTTTTCTTCTTTAGTGCTTTCCAGATCAAACGACTCACATTGTTAAAAAAAAACAACCAATCCCTCTCGTCAATCTGACATTTATGTGCATAAAAGACTTAATTATCCTCAAATATGCATTAAAAACTTAATCAAAATGTTTGTTTTATTATGTTCAAAAGATATTTAAATGAACAAATAAATAAAATTGAAAGGGGCAGTTTGTAAGATTTTGGTTTGACTTTTTAATGTTCACAAACCCTGGCAAAACGTTCGATGGAATTGGCATGGGTATGTTTTAGTCAGATGTGCACAAGCTAAATATTTCCAGAATATTGATCAAAAAAAAGTTACCGAAAGAAAGATTTACATATTCTACCCGGACTTTCACAATGCCGCAAATCCCAAAGCTCAACAAAGCCCATGAATCGCATTTTGAAGTGTTGGAAAAAAGGAAAATGAGCAGCCAATCTGAGATCAATGAAAATGCTAAAAGTTAGGAGAAATAACACGTGATCTGCAGGTTTGTTATCACATATTTTCACGAGGGTTAAAATGCTGTTAAAATCTTCTCCCGGTTGCCTATTATAGCATTATTCTCCAACTTGTTATGTCATACTTGTGACAATAATAAACTAAACAAATATGCAGGAAATGGAGCGATATGGATCATGTGTAGGCAGGTGAGAAAAGTTTATTTTGGCATCATGTTTGTCACAGACAGACATTGTGGGCTGAAGGGCCTGTTCTTGTGCTGTACTTTTCTATGTTCTATGCTCAGCAATCATGATGCTACATTTTGGGGGATTTCGAATGTTATTTCAGATCGTAAATACGGAATGCAAAGTCAGGAACTCAATCTAGCAAATCAAAATGTAATTGCAGATACCTAAAGTATGAAATAAAGAATAACACAAAATGCTGGAAATACTCGTCAGGTACTCAGTGGAAAGAGAAACATATATTCCATGGGAAGTTTCATACATTCCATATATTCTTCAGTCTGAAGAAGGGTCTCAACCCGAAATGTCACCCATTCCTTCGCTCCATAGATGCTGCCTCACCCGCTGAGTTTCTCCAGCATTTTTGCCTACCTTCCATGGGAAGGACGTCATTAAGCTGAAAGAGTGCAGAGAAGGCTTGTATTCACTAGAGTTTAGAAGGATGAGGGGGAATCTAATAGAAACATAAAATTATAAAAGGACTGGACAAGCTAGATGCAGGAAAAATGTTCCCAATGTTGGGCGAGTCCAGAACCAGGGCCACAGTCTTAGAATAAAGGGGAGGTCATTTAAGACTGACGTGAGAAAAATCTTTTTCACCCAGAGAGTTGTGAATTTATGGAATTCCCTGCCACAGAGGGCAGTGGAGGCCAAATCACTGGATGGATTTAAGAGAGAGTTAGATAGAGCTCTAGGGGCTAGTGGAGTCAAGGGATATGGGGAGAAGGCAGGCACGGGTTATTGATAGGGGACGATCAGCCATGATCACAATGAATGGCGGTGCTGGCTCGAAGGGCCGAATGGCCTCCTCATGCACCTATTTTCTACGTTTTTATGTTTCTAAGAATCACGAGGACCTTAAAAGGTACTTAAACGCACTGCTTAAGGTGATTGCCAGGACTCGAGAGCCTGAGCTAAAGAGAGAGGTAGTGCAGGCTAAGACTTTATTTCTAAGAGCGCCGAAGGATGAGGGATGATATGGAGGGTGAATAGATAGGGTGAATGCACAGGGTCTTTTTCCCAGGGTAGGGGAATCAAGAACCAGAAGACATAAATGTAATCCTTTGGGGGGGAAAGATTTAATAGGAACCGAAGGGGCAACAGAGTGTGGTGGGTGCATGGAAAGAGCTGCCAGAGGAGGTAGTTGAGGCAGGTACAATAACATCATTTAAAAGACAGCATTTACAAAAAAAGAGACAAAAGTGAGTAACTCAGCGAGTCAGGTAGTGTCCCTGAAGAACATGGATATATGATGTTTTCCAATCTAAAACATCACATATCCATTGTTGATGATATGTATGTACACCTTTAATAGTAGTGACGAAGCCCTTGCTAACCACTCCCCCACCAGCCAGTACAATTGTGACCTTCCCACCCTTAGCTCCCGCTCTCTAGTGTCCGTGACAGACCACGTACAGCTAGGGCAGTGATGTGTGTGTACGTTTAATAAAGTAGTAGTAAAGATTCATCTGTGTATGCCTGCACTCTTTACATGGTGTCAGAAGTTTGTTCTCCTGCGTCTCCTGTCTATCGGGTTTTATTTCTTTAGTCCCAGTACCCCCTCCCTGCATCGCGTTGGCTTCTGCTTGTCGTAAACCTGACATCCTGATACCAACATAACTCACCGCTGGAACGTTTTCTGACACGACTTTGAGCGCTACATTACCATCGCCCACCCTGCCGTTGCCCCTGCGGTCAAAGCCTCCCTCTTGCTCAACTTGGCCGGTCCCAAAGCTCTGGAACGATCGGAATCGTTCGTCTATGGGCTCAACGAGAACGCTCAGGACCCGGTATGTCTACTTGCAAAGATTACACAGTTGTGTGACATTCCTACTAACTGTATCCTGGAGCGTTTCAAACTTTTTGGCCGCCGCCAAAACCCGGAGGAATCGGTTGACAATTTTGTCGCCGCACTGCGGCAACTGGCTCGCCACTGCGACCTGCATGTTTTAACCCCTGAGACTTTAACCCGGGACATTTTAGTCTATGGAGTCCGGGATGAGAAGCTGCGGTCTGAGCTCCTTCGGAAGCCTGATCTGACTTTTAACGAGGCGTTGCATGCCTCTCATCTGGCAGAGGCCGTCTTCTCCGTTGTGCTGCCACCTGATCAAGAGGTCCACGCAGCCAGTTTCGCCGGACGCCAATACTATGCTCACAGCGACAGAGGGTCAGCCCTGCGCCAGGGTCCAGACCGCGTCAACAATGCCCGAATTGCAACTTTGCCTCGCACCGCTCTAATGTTTGCCCTGCGCTGGGAAGAACGTGTAATTTCTGCCACAAGCCTAACCACTTCTCGGCAGCATGCCGTTCCCGTGGGAAGCCTCCACAGCCACAGCAGAAGCCCTCTCGCTACCTGACACGTGATGATACGGCGTCTGGTTCCCATCACCAGCATGAAGAACTCCCTCTGTCTGATTCGGGCTCTTCCCAGAGCGAGCTGAGTGTGTTTTCGCTGAAAAATGCACCTGCACTGATAACGGACCCGACCGTGCGAGTCACTGTGAATGGCATCGCCTTCTCTGCTAAAGTCGACACGGGAGCTGCTGCCAACGTTATTTCAACAAGCCTTTTCAGGAAGATAAGAAATAATGAGCTTGTTACCACTGACCGCTCTGTTTTGCGTGCCTATGGGGGAGGCGTGCTCGTTCCTGTGGGGAAGGCCACTCTCCACTGCAAGGTACTGAAGGCCTCTCGGCCCCTCTCTTTCTTTCTGCTGGACGGTAAATGTGACCCCCTGTTGGGAATTCGGGCCTGCCAAGACCTCGGATTGGTGAACTTCCACTGTGACATTCGCCTGGTGCAGTCGCCCCTGGACCCGCTGGCCGAATACCCGGACCGTTTCAACACCAAGCTGGGAAAGCTTCCCTGAAGCTACAAAATCGCCCTCAATCCTGACATCGAACCCGTTATCCATCCTCCGCACCGTGTGTCCTTCGCGATGAAAGACAAAGTCGAGTCTACACTTTGTGATATGGTGACCATGGGCATCCTGAAGGAGGTGAATGACCCCACCCAGTGGGTCTCTACCATGGTCATCGCGGCGAAGAAGGATAAGAGTGAATTACGAATCTGCATCAACCCAAAGGACCTGAACCTGGCCATCAAGCGCCCGCATTACCCCATGCGAACCATTGAAGATGTTGCTGCACAAGTCGGTCCTGCCACTGGGTTTTCGGTTCTCGATGCCAAGAGCTCGTTCTGGCAGATACCACTTGATGAACGGTCTTCATACCTGACAACATTCAGTACACCCTTCGGCAGGTTTCGTTTTCTCCGCATGCCGTTCGGGATCAACTCTGCCAGTGAGGTGTTCCAAAGGACAATGGAACAAATGTTTGCTGGGCTCCCGTGTGCCATCATTGTCGACGACATCCTAGTCTATGGGAAGGACGTCGATGAGCACGACCACAACCTCCGCCAGGTGCTGGAGCGAGCTCGGGAAGTCAACCTGAAGCTCAACCAAAAAAAATGCCGGTTTCGTGTCCCTGAGGTCACCTACGTGGGACACGTCTTCACAGCATCGGGGCTGAAGCCCGACCCGCAGAAGACGACCGCTATATCTGAGATGCCTGCACCTGCTGACGTGTCAGGCCTCCAGCGCTTCCTGGGCATGGTCAACTACCTGGGAAAGTTCATCCCCGACTTAAGCAAACTGAGAGCATGTCTGAGAGACCTGATAAAAAAGGACACTGCCTGGGCCTGGTTCCCGCACCACCAGAAAGCTTTTGACATTCTCAAATCTAAGTTGATCAGCAGGCCACCGTTGAAGTATTTTGACCTCCAGCACCCCATCGTTCTCACATGCGATGCGTCTAAGTTTGACCTCGGGGCCACCTGCTCGCAGCTCCATGACGGAGTACAACTGCCCGTATCTTACGCATCCCATACAATGACTCTCGCTGAACAGCGCTATGCCCAAATAGAAAAAGAATTGCTGGCTGGTGTCTTCGCCTGCTCAAAGTTCAAGGTCTATATTCTGGGCACCTGCTTCACTATTGAGACGGACCATCAGTCTCTGGTTACTATCCTCAACAAGCCGATACATGTGGCCTCCCCTCGGCTTCAGCGCATGATGCTCCAGCTACAACGGTTCACTTTTACCGTGGTTTATCGAAAAGGCAAGGACATGTTTGTTGCCGACAGGCTATTCGGGCGCCTCTCGCATCCACAACCCGTCACCCCTACGAGGCGTCTGATTTGATAGTCCTCAACGTTAATTTTGTGCCCTCGAGTCATATGAAGTCTCTGGCCCAGCACACGGCGGCTGACGCTTCGCTACAATAGCTGGCCACGATTATCAAGCAAGGCTGGCCAGACTGCCGTTCTTCCCTGCCGGCCGCAGCGGTACCCTATTTTCTGGTTTGTGACGAGCTGGTGCTGCGTGATGGTGTGATTGTGAAGGGGCACAAGGTGGTGGTGCCCGCAGCACTTCGAGAACAATACTATGAAACTGCCCATCGTGGCCATCCCGGGGCCGAAGCCACTCTTTCCATCGCTCAGAGCCAGTTCTACTGGCCTGATATGGCTCGTTATTTCCGGGACAGGGTTTCCTCGTGCCCTACTTGCAACAGCCTCGCCCCGCAACAGCAGCGGCAGCCCCTCTTGCAGCAGCCTGCTCCCGACCTCCCCTGGTCTGCGCTGGCAACTGACATTTTCGAGTGGCGCGGAAAGCACTTTCTCGTGCTTGTCGACTCTTACTCCGGCTGGTTCGAGGTTGACCAGCTTCACTCTTTGTCTTCATCTGCTGTCATCGAAAAGCTGCGCAGCCACTTCGCTACTTTTGGGTCCCCGACCAGCCTGCAGTCGGACAACGGCAGTCAATTCACCAGTACCGACTTCCGAGCTTTTGCTGATCGCTGGAATTTCCATCATTACACCAGCAGCCCGGAGTACCCGCAGAGCAATGGCCTGGCTGAACGCGCGGTCCGCAGTGCCAAAGGACTGCTGGAACGCTGTCGCTTGTCCCGCTCCGACATCTACCTGGCCCTCCTGAACCTCCGCAACATCTCTCGCGACCATACCCTGGGTTCCCGGTGTCACAGCAGTCGCTCGCTCCCTCCGCTTTTTAAACCTGCCACGGTCTGGAAATGAATCGACCACAAACACCGTATCCAGAAGCGTTCCCATGACAAGTCTTGCCGTGTCCTCTGTCCTCTCTTTCCTGGCCAGGTCATCCGCATGCAGTCCACCTTTGGCCACTCCAGGCTTGCCGTTGTTGTCGGTTCTGCTGGCTCCCCTCGTTTATACCTTGTCAACCACGATGGCACGATCTACTGTAGATCTCGTCAACATCTCCGGCTCGTGAACGAGCCTAGTCCCCCTCCAGCTGCTCCTTATGCCCCCCCTGTGCCGCATTCGCTGTCTCGCGCAATGCCCACCCTGCTTAGTCCTCCCTCTCGGCCCTCTACGGTGCATCCTCCCGCTATGTTCCCTGGTTCTCCGGCCTTCTCGCCTCCCCCCGCTCCCCTGCCTCCGTCACCCAGGAGTTCTCCTGTCCGTGGCTCCCCTCCTGCCCCGGCGCCAGTCCCTCTCGTTCCCGTCGGGGGGGGGGGGATGTGATGGCGAAGTCCGGACCCGGTCAAGCCGCCAGATCGTTATGGTGATTACGTGTGATTTTGAGTTCCTGTATTACTGCTGTTTACTTTCCCTTAGCGCATGAGACGTGGTCGCCCTGTCACTACTTGCTGTTTTGTTTTTATAGAGGAAGGATGTAGATGATATGTATGTACACCTTTAATACTAGTGACGAAGCCCTTGCTAACCACTCCCCACCAGCCAGTATAATTGTGACCTTCCCACCCTCAGCTCCTGCTCTCTAGTGTCCGTGACAGACCACGTCCAGCTAGGGCAGTGATGTGTGTGTATGTTTAATAAAGTAGTAGTAAAGATTCATCTGTGTTTGCCTGTACTCTTTACATCCATGTTCTCCAGGGATACTGCATAATCTGTTGAGTTACTCACTTGTGTCTCCTTTGTTTTACTCCAGCACCTAGTGTCTGTTTTTGGACAAGTAGAGGGATAAGAAAGGTTTATGGATATATGGGCCAGATGCAGGCCAGTGGACTAGTGCAGATGGGGCATTTTTTATCGGCATGGACGAGTTTCCGTGCTGTATGACATATTCTGAAAATCAGTCTGAAGAAGGGTCTCGACTTGAAACGTCACCCATTCCTTCTCGCCAGAGATGCTGCCTGTCCCGCTGAGTTACTCCAGCATTTTATGTCTACCTTCGATTTAAATAAGCATCTGCAGTTCTTTCCTACACTTTCTGGAAATGAATTATTGCTCCAGCAGTTTTTGACTGCTTTATAAACATGACAGGAAAAACTAGATAGAAAGCTTCAGAAAAATCAATGCAAGGAGGGGGGCGGGGGTGTTCAATTGTTTCCCAAGAGATTAACTACATTCCACAACTCTTGTCTGAAGCCACATCTATTTTGTGCATTTCTCATGAAGGGGAAACAGAACTAGATCTCTTTCAGTGGCTCAGAGTGTCTCAAAGGGCACATCTGACATAATCACTGCAGGAGACTTCTTCACAGCTATAATATCTTCATGAATATATTGAGGCTCAGCATATAGAGATGCATCTCCAAAGAGGAAGAGACTAATTGACAAGGCAGCTCATGTTTACATACTGACCCTCGAAGATCTCAGTACAAATGTGATATCTTTTGAGATACAGCATGGAAACAGACGCATCGGCCCACCAACTCCACACCAACCAACAATCACCCATACACTAGTTCTATCCTACATGCAATTTACTGAAGCCAATTAAACTGCAAGGAGGAAAACCAGAGCACCCGGAGAAAACCCACTCCCTGCTGTCACAGGGAGAATGTATAAACTTCCTACAGACAACACCCGTAGTCAGGATCAAACACAGGTCTCTGGCACTATGAGACCGCAACTCTACTGCTACGCCACTGTACTGCCCCAAAGCATTATTGAGAAGCAAGCACCCACATGACTATTCACAATCTAAATACACATTGGTACAGAGGAAACAGCATATTCCATGGTTAAATACACTGCAACAGTCATAAATACTAGTAAGGTAATACCCTGCATCAGATTTCCCCTTATTGAAATAGAAGCCAAAATGTCACTCTGAACAGAGTTTCATATTCATGTGATGCCAGACCTAAATAGGAGCAGTACTGGGGATAAGTTTAGGAAGGAACTGCAGATGCTGGTTTACGCTGAAGACAGGCGTAAAACTCAGCAGGACAGGCAGCATCTCTGGAGAGAAGGAATGGGCGGCGTTTCGGGTTGAGACCCTTCTTCAGACTGAAGCATTTTGTGTCTGTCTGTGGATTAGTTTATGTGTTTATTGTCACTTGTACCAAGGTACAGTGAAAAGCTTTTGTTGCATGCTAACCAGTCAGCGGAAAGACTATACATGACTACAACCAAGTCATCCACAGTGTACAGATACAAGATAAAGGGAAAAATGTTGAGTGCAAGATAAAGTCCAGTAAAGATAGTTTGATGGTCTCCAATGAGGTAGATGGTAGCTCAAGACTGCCCTCTAGTTGGTGAGAGGACGGTTCAGTTGCCTGATAACAGCTGGGAGGAAACTGTCCCTGAATCTGGAGGTACAGTATGCGTTTTCACACTTCTGTACTTCTTGCCGAATGGGATAGGGGAGAAGAGGGAGCGAGTCATTATCCGTCATTGGATAAGGCGACACAGATGAGGCTCAAGAATCAAGAGTCAAGATGTTTAATTGTCATATGTACATTGAACAATGAAACAATTAAATTCCTATTTTCAGCATCAAAACAGGCCTGTAAACATAGTATTCAAGGATAATATAATACATAGCAAAATTCAATAAATTAACCAAACCACTCTTCCCTCTTTTATATGATAGAGATTCCTATCTCTATCATATAAATGGTTGTGTATAAATAAGTAAGCAGTGTGTTTAATTTATTAAAGAATCAGTGAATTGTAAAACTGGAGGGATAATTATGTATTTAAACATTCTAGATTTCAATTAATCTAAAAGAACAATGAGAGATAGGATATGGTTCTGAGAGGAAAATGGAATCTTCAAATGCTTTCTAAATTCCTTGATTCCATAATATAAAATTCAGGGATGTGACCCATAAATACAGTCCTTTGCCCCTTAAAGGATACTTTCAAGAGACAGAGCTCTTAAAGACAGCGGAGTCAGGGAATATGGGGAGAAGGCAGGGACGGGGTACTGATTGGGGATGATCAGCCATGATCACATTGAATGACAGTGCTGGCTCGAAGGGCCGAAAAGCCTACTCCTGCACCTATTGCCTATTGTCTATTGTAAACACAATACAAACAGGTCTTGCCAATGGAGATGATGATGTTTCCATTAAGCATTGAGCTAGTCTTTCAACTTGTCCTACACCGACACCATAGGATAGCCTGAGGAAGTGTCCCGACTTTGCCTTTAGTCTTTTCATCTAAAGAAGGATCCCGACCTGAAATATCACTTATCCATGTTCTCCAATGATGCTGTCTGACCAACTGAGTTAGTCCAGCGCGTTGTGCCTTTTTATGTAAACCATGTAAATCATTCAGTTCCTTCTTTCTACATCAGACGGGGTGGGCTTGATTTCCCTGGAGTGGAGGAGGCTGAAGGCTGAACTGATTATGAGAGGCATAGATAGGGTAGCTAGTCAAAATCTTTTTTGCAGGGTATCAATAAAAGAGGCAAGTAATAGACGATTTTAGGAATAATTTAAACGTCACCTAACCAGGTTCTCCAGAAATGCTGCCTGACCCATTGTGTTACTCCAGCACTTTGTGTCTTTTTTGTAACGCATTAACTGCAGTTCCTTGCATACGCACTGTATCTTTCATTCCCCCCCCCCCCCCCCCCCATTTCCTCCCTCCCCTGTGACCCATCTGGATTAATATCCATTCTGTCTCTGCCCCTCTCCTTCCATCTCCATTCATTCCTTTAGCTACTCAATTTGAAACACTTCAATCCTTTTGTCTCATACCTTCTGTCCTTTAATCTCTGGCCTTTTTCCAAACTTCTGCCTATACAACCCCCTCATCTGCATCCACCCATCACTTGCCAGGATTTTTGCTGCCCCTCCTAGCTTTCCTGCATCCCCCCCCCCCCCCCCCCCCCAGAGGAAAGATCCTGGCCTGAAACTTCACCTTTCCATGTACTCCATGAAAGAGGGGGACCTCAAAGGTAATTTTAAGTCAACATGCCTTACCTTCACCAAAATACTATCTTGGAAACTTTCCAATCAGGTTTCAGGGCCCACCACAGCACAGAGTCTGCCTTGTTGAAGGTACATAATGACTTACTGCTCACCGCTGACTCCGGCGACTGTGCAATCCTGCTCCTTCTCGACCTCAGCGCAGCATTTGATACTGTTGCCCACACCATCCTAATTGACCGTCTCCAGTACGGGGTTGGTATTGATGGCACTGTCCTGAGCTGGTTCATTTCCTACCTCAAAGGTAGGTGTTTCTCTACTAACATAGGAAATTCTTTCTCCTCCCTAGGTAGCCTCTGCTGTGGGATTCCACAAGGTTCCATCCTTGGCCCCATTCTCTTCTCTCTGTATATGCTCCCCTTAGGCCAAGTCATTCAAAGGCACGGCATTTCCTTCCATTGCTATGCAGACGATACACAACTCTATCTCCCCCTGAAGCCCAACAACCGATCAAATCTACTTAACCTTATCCACTGCCTCGAGGATATAAAGTGTTGGATGGTCCAGAACTTCCTCCAACTAAATGAGAGTAAGTCTGAGGTCATCCTTCTTGGCCCCTCGGACTCAATCAAAACAATAGCAGGCAGTCTTGGAAGCCTTACCCCATTACTCAAACCTCACGTCAAAAACCTATAGTGAAAACCCTATAATAGAAAGTGGAATACGTATCTGGAAACAAATAAAGAAAACATTAAAATTGGAATCTATACCACTAGCCCTTACCATTGTAAATAATGTTACATTTAAACCTTCAATGATGGATAAAGGCTTTTTACAATGGAAAAGTAAGGGAATTAATAAGACGGGAGATCTCTACAGGGAAAATTATTTCCTTTCATTTCAAGAATTACAACAAATTTATGGATTACATTCAAAAGATTATTTTAGATACAAATTAGAGACTATGTAAAAGCAAACACACAGGAAATTAGAAATAGAAATTTTAGATGAATGTCTAAATAAACATCCGAACACAGAAAAATTGACATCATACATTTATAATATCCTATTGAAAAATGATGTCCCATTGACAGAAATATATAGACAATCATGGGAAAATGAATTAGGTCAAATTATTAGACCAGAAGTATGGGATGAACGTTTACAACATATACACCACTGTTCGTTAAATGCTAGACACTCTCTTATACAATTTAAAATATTACATAGACAACATTACTCAAAATCCAAACTACATAACATTTTTTCAAATGTATCTGCCATATGTGATAAATGTCAGCACTTAGAAGCTAACTTGACACACTCCTTTACAAATTGTGTAAACATTACAAAATTTGGAATAGAAATATTTAGGATAATTTCGAATGTTGTTAATATGAATCTGACTCCTGACTCAAAGTTAATAATACTGGGAATACTGGAAACAGATCAATTAATAACAACGAATCAAATATTTTTTATTGATTATAGTTTAATAATTGGGAAAAAAATAAATATTAAAATTCTGGAAAGGTCCTACATCCCCCACAATCAAAATGTGGATTACAGGAATGTCGGAGACACTCCATCTGGAAAGATTGAGGCTCGTCCTACTGGACAGGTTGGATCTTTTCAGAGGAATATGGTTTCTATACATTGAATATTTAAAGGGTCAAAATGGCTCGGTGCGAGAGCCTGACTGAAACCTAAATAATGGAATAGATGAAGAAATACATATCACAAATCGTGGATATATCTCCAACGATGGATAACTTTTTAATACTCAATTCACTTCTTTATTTTTGATTTTTTATCTATGTTATTTTTCTCTATCTTTTCTTACTTATTAAAAAAAAATGTATAGAAATATAAATAAGTCCTAAATGTTAATATTAATAATATTACGAATGTATGTAAGAAGAATTTTCTATTAATATGAATTTACAACTAATAAAAAATATTCATCTAAAAACCTTGGCGTGATATTTGACTCTACTTTGAAATTTGACAAACAAGTCAATGCCGTGGTAAAAGCTAACTCTTCCAGCTTCGGACGATAGCTAAAGTAAAACAATTCCTCCAGTTTGACGACCTTGAAAAGATCATCCACACATTTATCTCCTCCCGCCTCAATTACTGAAACTCCCTTTACACTGGCATCAGCCGATGTTCCCTGTCCCGCCTGCAACTGGTCCAAATGCCGCAGCGAGACTCCTGACGGGCACCCGAAAAAAGGACCACATCACGCCGATTCTGGCCTCCCTCCATTGGCTCCCTGTGTGGTTCCGAATAAATTTCAAGATCCTTCTTTATGTCTACAAAGTCCTTAACGGGCTTCCCCCCACCTACATCAAAAGTCTGCTTACCCACCACACCACCTCCTGGTCCCTCAGATCGAACAACTTGGGGTTACTGAACATCCCGTGGTCTAGGCATAAGCTCAAGGGCAGCCGCGCCTTTGCGGTTGCAGCTCCTAGACTGTGGAACAGCATCCCTCTTCCCATCAGAACTGCCCCCTCCATCGACTCTTTTAAGTCGAGACTTAAAACTCATCTTTACTCTCAAGCCTTTCTTGAC
The DNA here is from genome assembly GCA_035221665.1 of Okamejei kenojei. Classification (NCBI taxonomy): domain Eukaryota; kingdom Metazoa; phylum Chordata; class Chondrichthyes; order Rajiformes; family Rajidae; genus Okamejei; species Okamejei kenojei. Next base: position 28,802,505 of record CM069147.1, on the reverse strand, counting down.
GTACTCTGAGGGAGGACTATATGTATGTATTTATGTATGTACTTAATCTATGAACCAATGTTGTATAACATTAGTACCTCCACCAATGTAAAGCACTTTGGTCAACGAGTGTTGTTTTTTAAATGTGCTATAGAAATAAAAGTGACTTGACTTGACTCATTGAAACTTACTGAATAGCGAAAGGCCTGAATAGGGTGGATGTGGAGACGATGTTTCCACTAATGGGAGAGTCTAGGACCAGACGGCACAGCCTCAGATAGAAAGACGTACCTTTAGAATGGAGGTAATGAGGAATTTCTTTAGTCAGAGGATGGTGAATCTGTCGAATTCATTGCCACAGACGACTGTGAAGGTCAAGTCATTGGGTATTTTTTAGGTGGAGATTGACAGATTCCTGATTAGTAAGGGTGTCAAGGATTATGGGGAGAAGGCAGGGGAATGGGGTTGAGAGGGAAAAGTTGATCAGTCACGATTCATTGGTTCGTAAATTATAGGAGCAGAATTAGGCCATTCTGCCCATCAAGTCTACTCCACCATTCAATCATGGCTGACCTATCTTTCCCTCTCCACCCAATTCTCATACTCTCTCCCCATAACCCTGACACCCATACTAATCAAGAATGATTGAATGGCAGGTAGACTCGATGGGCAAATGGCCTAATTCTGCTCCTATGACATAAACATATTGTGCTGACTGACCCACTGAGATACTCAAGCACATTGTGTCTTGTTGGAAACCAGCACCTGCAGTTCCTTGTTTCTCCATGAGATTGTTTCAACTTGTTATCATTCAATGTAATCTCCAACAGAGATCAAACACATCATTAGAAACATAGAAACATAGAAAAATAGGTGCAGGAGCAGGCCATTCGGCCCTTCGAGCCTGCACCGCCATTCAATATGATCATGGCTGATCATCCAACTCAGTATCCCGTACCTGCCTTCTCTCCATACCCCCTGATCTCTTTAGCCTCAAGAGCCACATCCAACTCCCTCTTGAATATAGCCAATGAACTGGCCTCAACGGCCTTCTGTGGCAGAGAATTCCAGAGATTAATGGGAAATTGTTTCAAATCATTAGTTCTACTGATTTAAGAATTATCACTTTTACTTTAATTGTTCTGAGACTTGACAAGCCTTAGTGGGAAAACAACACTTGCAAATCAAAGCTGCTGCAAACAGATCTCATTATTAAAATTACTGTTAATATGTTTGCAGCCCTAAGTATGATATTTGTGATTTCAGTCTAACTAGAGTCATCTTCCTTGAACTTCAGAATTTAGCTTAGTTTAGTTTAGAGATACAGCATGGAAACATGCCTTTTGGCCCACCTTGTGTAGGAGAGAACTGCAGATGCTGGTTTAAATCGAAGGTAGACACAAAATACTGGAGTAACTCAGCGGGACCGGCAGCATCTCTGGATACAAGGAATGAGTGACGTTTCGGGACGAAACCCTTCTTCAGACTTTCGGCCCACCAAGTCCACGCCGACCATTGATTACCCGATCACACTGGTTCATAAGTACATAAGTTCATAAGATCTAGGAACAGAATTAGGCCATTCGGGCCATCAAGTCTACTCTGCTATTCAATCATGGCTGATCTACCTTTCCCTCTCAACACAATCATCCTGCCTTCTCCCTATAACCCCTGACACCTTTAGTAATCACAAATCAGTCAATCTCCGCTTTAAAAGTTAAAAGTTCTATGTTATCCCACTTTCGCATCCACTCCCTATACACTTGTGGCAAATTATAGAGGCCAATTAAGCTACAAACCTGCACGTCTTTGCGATATGGGAGGAAATCGGAGCACCAGGAGGAAACCGACACGATCAGAGGTAGAACATGCAAACTCCACACAGACAGTAACAGCCAAAGTCAGGATCGAACCCAGATCTCAGGTGCTGGGAGGCAGCAGCACTACTAGCGGCGCCACCCTGTTCCGGAAAAACACTTTAAGACTTCTGCCATCAGGTCTTTTAAAGCCCCTTGTCCACAGTTATGGAATTGGAGGTTGAAATCACAACATGGCATAGAACTGTTCACTTAGAGCTATCTCAGCTAATCCTCTATCTGCTGCTTTTTATATTCTTCGAATCTCAAAAAAAAACTAGCTCCAAGTTAAGTGTTCATTTCCTCCTCAATAGGCAGTTGTTATTAAAGTGTCTTGTGCCTAATATTGCTCTCTGTGGATTTTTTTTTTTGTCAAAGTCATTTCTTCATTCATCTTGTAATCCTCTGTTGATGTGCCTCTCATTGCACCAACAGCAGAAAGCAATCTCTCACCATTCACCACTCTGAAGCCTTACAGAATTGTTAACCCCCTACAAATTGCCTCTTTAGTGAAACAGAATAAAAGCCCTTGATCCTGTTATTTTTCAGGTTAATGTTCGATTAAATCTTCTTGATAAGATGCTCATAAACCATTGTGGTCGTAACCAACAATGACCTCCTTCAATTCACCTTCCAACACAGGCTTGGGACAGGAAGGAACGGAAAAATTAGGCGGCACAGTGGCGCAGCGGTAGAGTTGCTGCCTTACAGTGCCGGAGACCTTGGTTCGATCCTGGCTACGGCTGCTGTCTGTGCGGAATTTGTACGTTCTCCCTGTGATCATGTGGGTTTACCCCGGGTGCTCCGTTTCCTCCCACACTACCAAATATGTACAGGTTTGTAGGTTAATTGTGTTCGGTAAGTTGTAAAATTGTCCCAAACGTGTGTGGGGTAGTGAACAGGAGGTGATCGCTGTAGAGTGTGGACTCGGTGGGCCCGTTTCCACACTGTATGTCTAAAGTCTAAAGTAAGCTTTTATTAGCCTAGAATGAAAGGAAGTGAGTAGCTAAATTAAATATTAGTCCTTTCAATAAACATACAAAGAAATTGCAGATTCAAAATAATTATTTGGGATTAGTCTTCACAGTAGAAGGCGCTAAAAACATCTTAATGATGAGAGAAAAAAAACATTAAAGGGCCCTAGGGAGAGAGAAACTAAAAACAATCATTCTCATTAGAGGAAAAATATTTTACCAACTAAAGCAGGAACAGAATATAAACACAGCAGCACAGGCAGCAAAATGAGTTCTAATGAAAAGTTGCCAAACTGTTTTGATATCGACAGATGTTGCCTGTTGATTGATTAAGTGAGCGATTGATTGATTGATTGAAAGATACAGCATGGAAACAGGCCCTTCGGCCCACCGCGTCCATGCTGACCATTGATTACCCACTCACACTAGTTCCAGTTTTTCCACTTTCGCATTCACTGCTTGCACACTAGGGACAATTTACAGACCTACAACCTACAACCCCATAATTCGTTTGGCATCTGTTGAGTGTTTTTCCAGCGTGTTTTTGCTTTGAATTCATATTTTCAGCATCTGCAGTTTTTTTTGATATTCAATTCCCTGGCAAACTAATGGAGCCAAGGGCATACAAACCTTCTGGATTTTCAGAGGCTGTTAATGCATTGCTTAGTTATCATCCTGGTGTTTGGAATGGAACAAAGGTTGAGAGAATTGCAAACGCAACATCACTATCCAAGAAAAAAGGAGGCAAGAACAAGGTAATGGATGGCTAATTTGCCTGATATCTGCCAATGGGAAAAAGACAAGGACCTGAGGACTTGGGTCACATAGAGAGACTGAATAGGCTAAGTGGTTATTCCTGGAGCAAAGGAGGCTGAGGGGTTACATTCGTTTTAGTTTTAGTTTTAGAGATACAGTGTGGAAATAGGCCCTGTGGCCCATCGAGTCCGTGCCGACCAGCGATCACCCCATGCATCAGTTCTATCCAAAACACAATAGAGGCAATTTACAGAGGCTAATTAATTGACAAACCCACATATCTTTGGGATGTCATGGGGAGAATATACAAATCTGTATAGACTGCACCCATAATCCGGATCAAACCAGGGTCTCTGGCCCCGTAAGGCAACAACTCTACTGCTGCTGCACTGTGCTGGCATTAATGAGGTTTATTAACTCATGATGGGCTTAAATAAGGTGCATGGCCAGAGTCATTTTCCCTCAACCAAGCCAATTACCAAAAGCCCATCCATACCAACCCCATATACTAGCACTTGGTCTATCCCACACTATGCCTTGACAATCATGACTCGTGCAAAGGCGATTTACAAGGATGTTGCCAGGACATCAGGACATGAGCTATAGGGAGACATTGGGGAGACTAGGACTTTATTCCTGGGAGTGCAGGAGGCTGAGGGGTGATCTTATAGAGGTGCATTTTACCCAGGGTAAGGTAATCAAGAACCAGAGGACATGGGTTCAAGGTGAGAGGGAAAGATTAAATAAGAATCTGAGGGGCTGTTTTAGTTAGAGATATAGCATGAAAACAGGCTCCTTGGCCCACCTAGTCCACACCGACCATCGATCTCCCATTCACACTAGTTCTATCTTACTCCACTTTCGTACCTACTTCCTACACACTAGGCGTAATTCACAGCAGCCAATTAACATACAAACCCGCACACCTTTGCGATGCGGGAGGAAACCGGAGGACCCAGAGGAAACCCACGCGGTCACATGGACAACGTGCAAATTCTATACAGGCAACACCCGAGGTCAGGATCAAACCTGGGTCTCTGGCACTGAGAGGCAGCGGCTTTACCAGCTGAGTGGGTGATCGATTGTAGGCGTGGACTCTGTGGGCTGTAGGACCTGTTTCCACGCTGTATCTCCATAAGAAAAAGACTCTTTGCGAAATCTCTCTCTCATTGAAAGCAGCCTGATTAATGCTTAAAATAAATTGTGTCGGAGCTGTGACAAAGCTATTGTTGACTGAATAAGCTGCAAGCAGCAGTGATTTTGTTAGATCATCCAACTTATCCATTGAAAATTGAGGCTCTCCAGGGCCACACCACGACAGATGTGTTCAGTCTTCTCTCCCAGTCACGAATTCTCATCAGGTAGGTTAAGTTAAAATTCCCATTGCAGGATTTCTGCCAAAGGCTCCAACCATGTTCCATGTTGTCTCACTCATATCGAATCAATTGGTATAATTAGCACTGTATCAGTCTGCAGCCTTAATATCTCATGCTTAACAGCTTCAAAAATAACAATCAGTATCTCTTATATCTCTAGGCACCACGTGAGAATAAAGGACTTCTGTCCAATGTTGGATTTAATTAAATAGCTTTTGTGAAATGGCAGATGGATTTATAGATTTATTTATATCAAATGTTAATCATTCAGGAGGCAAGGTGTTATTGAAAATTCTACTGTTCTCTGCATGAGAAATAAAGATTAACTATTTCAATATCAAAATGTTTCGATGATATCCAAAGAGATTTGGCAGAAGTTAGCAACCTATTGGAATCGATCTTTAGGTAAATGTTTCTAACGGTGACTTTGAGGGATATAGCTAGAAAGATGCAGCAGGGAAACAGGCCCTTCAACCCACTGATTCCACGCCAGCCATGGATCACCCATTTACACTAATCTTACACTAATTTAACCCAATTTTATTCTCTCCATTCCTATCAGATTCTACCACTCATCTATATATTAGAGGCAATTTATAGCGACCAATTTATCTGCCGACCTACACATTTTTGGGATGTGGAGGAAACCTAAGTGGTCACAGGGAGAATGTTCAAGGTGAGGATCGAACCCAGATCTCTGCCGCTGTGAAGCGGCAGCACCTAAAACTGCACCTAACATTTTTCCAGCCTTCCTTATGTCTGCTCAGCAGCAGTCAATATTTTTAAAGAAGGGTCCTGACTCGTATGTCATCTGTCCATTCCCTCCACAGAGGATACCTGACCTGCTGAGTTCCTCCAGAAGTCTGTGTTGTTCTCAAAGTCCCAGCATCTTCAGTCTTTAGAATTTAGACTTTAGAGATATAGTGCAGACACAGGCACTTTGGCCCACCGAGTCCTTGCCGACAAGCAATCACCCTGTACACTGGCGCTACCCTACACACAAGGGACAATTTACAATTTTACCAAGCCAATAAACCTATAAACCTAGGGTACACAAAAGGCTGGAGAAACTCAGCGGGTGCAGAAGCATCTAAGGAGCGAAGGAGATCTGAAGAAGGGTCTCGACCCGAAACGTCGCCCATCTCCTTCGCTCCTTAGATGCTGCTGCACCTGCTGAGTTTCTCCAGCCTTTTGTGTACCCTCGATTCTCCAGCATCTGCAGTTCCTTCTTTAACAAACCTATAAACCTATACGACTTTGGAGTGTGGGAGGAAACCAAGCACCTGGAGAAAACCCACGCTGTCACTGGGAGAACGTACAAACTCTGTACATGCAGCACCTGTAGTCAGGATCAAACCTGGTTCTCTGGCGCTCTAATGGGCCAGTCTCCGAAAAACCGGTGACTGGACTAATGGGCCTGGCCCACTTAGGCGATTTTTTAGGCGACTGCCGGCAAATAGGACAATGGAATTCAACAAAGTCAGCACCGGCAACAACCTACGTCACCTGGTGACAACCAACAACATCCTGGCAACAAACTACAACAGCACTTACGTCAAGCTCGGCTCATTGGCGTCAAACCCACGGTCGCCACTGTCGCCGAAGAGTTTTCAACATGTTGAAAATCAAGCGGCGACCAGATTGTCGCTACTACTCATTGGGCGATTGAGGAGACTACTCACGACCACACAGGCGACTCCTCGGTGACTACCAGCGACCATGTGGAGACAGCCTTGTCGCCTGTAGTTGCTTAAAACATTGCCTAAGTGGGACAGGCCCATAGGGCAGTGACTCTACTGCTGCGCCACCATGCCGCCCTGAATTGGCCACCATAAATTGCCTCTAATGTGTAGGCGAGTGGTAGAATCAGGAGGGGATGGAGAGAATAAAGTTGGGTTAGATTAGTGTGAGAATAGTGTGAATGGGTGATCGATGGTCGGCATAATCAGTGGGCCGAAGGGCCTGTTTCCATACTGCATCTTTCTATCTAAATGACCAGAGACAAGTTCACCTCTGAAAGCTGTGGGAGGGTCTGCCTGTGAAGGATAGGCCTAGCCAGCCGCAACAGGGAATGTATCCACAGATGAAACATTCCCCTCTCCAGTAGGACTATGTTAAAGCAGCACCATCATCTCTTGTCAATGGATGGATACTAACTAACTAACTAACTGGATATGCAGGGAATGGAGGCATATGGATCATGCAGAGGAAGAGGAGGTTAGTTTACGCAGGCATCATGTTCGGCATGGCCACTGTGGGCCGAAGGGCCTGTTTTTGTGTAGTACTGTTCTATGTTCTATGTTCTCTATGTTCCATGTTCTATAAATATACTTCCACCACATCACACATTATTCACACAAAACTTCCCAAACCACTTCACATGGACATTTACAAAAAACATCCGAGTATATTCACAATGTCAGACGGTATTTGTACAGCTGGAAAGAGAGCAATTATTTCAGGTCAGCGCAATTCCATCAGAAATCGTTCATCAATCTAAAATGTTTACGATTTCTCTCTGCGGCTCAATCTGAGGAGTCTTTGCACATGATTCTGTTATTATTTCAGAAGCAGAGAGACAATGGAGAGAATAGTTTTAGAGTTATAGAGTCATAGAGTCACACAGTGTGGAACCAACTGCTCAGACCCAGCCCCTTCTTGCTCATACCAACCAAGTGGGATTATTGTAGATTGTTCCATCTACAATAATCCCACTTGCTTGCATTTGGCCCATATCCCTCTAAATCTATCCTATCCATGTACCTGAATAAATGTTTTTTAAACATTGCAATAGTACCTGCCTCAACTACCTCCTCCAGCTGCCCATTCCATACACCCACCATGCTTTGTGTGAAAAAGTTACCCCTCAGCATCCTATTTTACTTCGGAGTCACGTGAGTGATTCCGTGAAGAAGACCCGCCAGGCCGCACGCGCACCAGTACATCAGCCACATTGTCGCACGGAGGCTGCGAGGAACAGAGCTCCTACAGCGGTAAGTATTCAGACTCCAGGTAAGTGACAAAACTTTCACTGGAGTTCGAGTCCGTGCTGGCCGGTACGTTATCTGCCTAGCATGGAAAAAACAGGGAAGGGAAAGCGGCGAGTCGCAACCAGCCGCGGCAGCTCAGGCATGGAAGCCTGCCTCATACCCCTGTACAGTCGCTAGCTACAGAGTTAGCGACTGCAGACTTAGTGCTACACAGCACAGAGCCAGCGCCATTAGGGCACAAGGCACCTGAAAAGTCTGCTAGGCCCACGGAGTCGGGGGATGATTCCTCACCGGGGCTGGATAGAGTGTGTTCACGCCTATCCCAAGTAGAGGAGCTGTTGCATACAGTCCTCCAGAGAACTTCACTCCAAGTGAAGGAGTGTCAGCGCCTCTCAGAGACAGAGGCGCCAGCAGCAACAGTGCTGCCAGATAACCATTTTACTTTTGAAGGGAGTGCAATGGGTCAGATCAGTCCTGAGCCTGAATCTAATGGCGAAGTTTAGCCGGGAGAAACAGTGGAGTTGCCAGATGTTCCACCACTGGCACAACCATTTGCTGCCCCATCAGGAGCAGGGGAGCTGCTAGGTGAAGAGCTGGCGACCACAATAAATGATATGGTTTCTCATCAGCTCCAGGAGCCTACTATGGATGAGACAGCCAAAATACATGAGCCTCCAAGCAACTGTGAGTTGTTAAAAGTACCAACTGTGAATCTGGTCATATGGGGTCAGATGGGACCCGGCATGTGAAGTCAAAAGATTAAAATGCAGAGGATCCTAAAATTATTGGCTTCTGGCTTTACGGCATTCACAAGAACAATGGATGGTGGTTATGTGACCAGAACACATCAAGAGGCTCTAGGGTTGCTATGTAACACCCATTTTGAGATCAATTGTCTCAGGAAAAGGGTTGTGTAAGCGATCGGCAGATAGCATGTAATTATGGCCTATCTGGATGATATTTTAATTATCGGACAAGCAAAAGAATTAGCTGAAATATCAGTGACAGTTGTCAAATTCACACTTGAAAAACAGGGGTGTGTCATTCATTTGGAAAAATCTAAATTGACACCAATTACCATAATTGGTTATTTGGAGTTCACAATTGACTCACTTAAAATGGTAATTACCTTGCCCAGGGAGAAAAGTGTAGAGCTAATTGAGGATTGTATAAAACTTTTAAACAAACATCAACCTTCAATTGGACAAGTGACAAGGCTGCTGGGGAAATTGGTAGCAGCCTTTCCAGCAGTCCAAATTGGGCCTTTGCATTATCAGCAATTACAAAGAGCAAAGGAACAGGCACTCAGGGTACAACTGGGTCATTATGATAGGACCATGCAATTATCAGCAGGAGCAATTACTGATCGTTTATGGTGGATCCAACATGTCTCCAGTAGTTTCAGCACAGTGGTGCTAGAACAACCTTCCATGGTCTTACAGACGGATGTCAGTGCACTTGGGTGGGGTGCCACGGATACAACTTCAGGTTGCGGAGGAAGATGGAGTATGGAAGAAGCTTTGCTTCTGCAGACATGGGGAATAAACCATTTAGAGCTTTTAGGAGCATTTTATGGGCTCAAGGCTTATTGTTCTAACAAAAGCAGTCTGCATGTTCAGCTCCAAATTGATAACACTACGGCAGGTCACGCAAGTTCCATGACAAGATAGAGTGAATGTTGAATCGGGGTGTGTTCAACGAAATCATTGTCAAATAAGGAACGCCAGATGTGGACTTGTTTGCATCTAGACTTAACCACCAGCTTCCCAAATATGTGTCATGTGAGCCAGATCCTGGGGCAGTAGCGATTGATGCTTTCTCACTGAATTGGGGTGGTATGTACATATATGCATTTCCACCGTTCTGTCTCATAAAACGTTGTCTACTTAAAATCAAGCAGGATGATGCTTCAGGGGTACTGGTGTTACCCGACTGGCCTACCAAGCCATGGTACCTTTTGATCCTGCAGCTGATGACACAACCCCTGATGGCTGTTCCCAAATGAAGGGATTTATTGGTGCATCTGGTAACTGGCGAATGCCATCCGTTGTATGACCGTATTGATTTGTTAATTTGCAGATTCTAAGAAGGCTATATCTGGGGCATGGGTTGTCAGCTCGAATTGTGGACATGCTTACTGCATCTTGGAGATCGAGTACTCAAAAGCAGTATATTTGTTATGTAAAAAAATGGGAAGTTTATGGTGTACAAAATATTATTGTCTATTGTACAGCATGTATTTCACATGTTCTGGAGTTTCTGTCAACCCTCTACTATGATGAAGGACTACTTTATAATGCAATCAATACAGCAAGAATTGCTTTATCATCATATTTAGTGATGAAATCAGACAAACATTTGATTGGATCTCACCCTCTTGTTGTTCAATTAATGAAAGGGATTTTCGATCCCAGACCTCCCAAACCTAGATATATTGCTATTTGGGATTTGAGTATGGCCATCGGAATACTGCGTGAGTGGTTTTCTGTCTCGTCTTTGTCTTTGACCAAAATCGCCATGAAAGTGGCCATGCTCATGGCATTGGTTTCAGCACAAAGGGTACAGACGTTACAAATATTACAGTTAGAATGGAAACAACTGCAGACAATGTTACTTTTTACATTTCTGACCTCCTCAAACAAAGCAGGCCAGGTGTCACAGGGTTCAAAATAGTATTTTCAGCATATCCCACGGATCCATCCTTATGAGTAAAAACACATCTGATGCAATACATTGCAGCTGCAGAGGGTTTACGTAACATGGAGACAGGGTTGTTTATCAGTTATAAAAAACCACATAAGAGAGTGTCAGTTAATACTATTTTGAGATGGCTGAAACAAGTCTTGATTGATGCAGGTATTAACACTGATGTGTTTACATCTCATTCCACTAGGGCAGCAGCTACGTCGGCGGCTAAAGCGAGGGACGTGCCCGTCGACAATATTATCAGCAAATGAGCTGATGTTTCAGAATTTCTATCATCGGCCAATTGTCGACCCAGGGCTGTTTGCCAATGCCATTTTAAGTTCTGTTTAAGTACCCTGGGATTAAGGGGTCCTGTTGTTTGTTTATATTTTAAATAAGCTTTATTACTACATTAAATGCAATGTTACTACTAATGCAATAATTTCTCATTCGAGTCAATCAATACAGTGGGATGCCGAGATTTGTAATCTGCGGCATGAAATCACAAAGCTTTGAACTCTTCACGGAATCACTCACGTGACTCCGAAGTAAATTAGTAAGATTAAATGAGAACTTACCAGTTTGAAGTTTGATCTTGATTTTATGAGGAGTTACGTTGGTGATTATGTGCCCGCCACGCCCAACCCTCTCTCATAAAGGATTATACGGTAGTCACGAGTCACGCATCTTACTATGTCACTTCGGTGTTGTTATTTGTGATTTCTTACCACTGCTTTGAAGATTGGTGTGCATGCGGCCTGGCAGGTCTTCTTCACGTAATCACCAACATAACTCCTCATAAAATCAAGATTAAACTTCAATCTGGTAAGTTCTCATTTACTCTTACTATTAAATCTTACACCCCTCAACTATGTTGTCTGGTTCTTCACTCCCCTATCCTGGGCAAGAGATTCTGTGTGTATTCTTCTCTGTGGTCATAAGCGGAGCTCTATGTTAGGACTCAGAACATAGAATTTACAACGTAGAACATAATGTGAGTTCCAAGCATAAAGGCAAGCCCACTCTCATCTGCCAATTCATATGATTCATATCCGGTTTCCTCCCACACCTCAAAGACGTACAGATTTGTAGGTTAATTGGCTTTGGTAAAATTGTAAATTTTCTCTAATGTGTGTAGGTTAATACTAGTGTATGGGGATCGCAGGTCAGCGTGGACTCAGTGGGCCGAAGTAGTCCGAAGAAGGGTCTTGAACCAAAACAATACCCATTCGTTCCCTCCAGAGATGCTGCCTATCCCGCTGAGTTACTCCAGCATTTTGTGTCTACCAGTGGGCCACAGGGCCAGTTTCCGCGCTGTATCGCTAAAATAAACAAAACTAGACAAGGGTAATGAAACAGATCCCAGTCTTGCTGACAACACCCACCTCCCAAGAATGAATTTAGGAATAAATCCATTCTTTAAAAACAAATGGCATTATAAAATTTCATGAATACAGATTGTACTAGGAGGTGTTCAATAACAAATCACTGAAGTTTTAGCGAATTTAATTAAGTAATAAAACCAAAGGATGAGGAGACTTAGAATAAATTTATAGATAGTTAGTGGTTTAATAAGTATGTTTTATAGAGATATGGATTTAAAAATACAAGTACTTGGCAGAGCTGACAGACAGAGCTTCAAGTCAAGAAAAATATTGCGCAATAAAATGGCAAAGTAAAAATGATATTTGTTCAGTCGAGGTGGGAGAATTTTAGATTTATGTGTTTATATCTGTAAATACATGTTGTGCATGAGAAGGCTGTTTCAGTCCAGTCTGTGATGTAATGTTAGTTGAAGAGGAGGCAGTTGTAGATACAGGATGAAGGCTGCAGAGTGGTGCAGCTGGTAGAGTCACTGTCTCGCCGCACCAGAGAGCCAGGTTTAATCCTGACCTCGGGCGTTCTCTGTATGGAGTTAGTACATCCTCCCTGTAGCCATGTGGGTTTCCTCTGGGTGCTCGGTTACCTCCCGTATCCCAAATGCGTGCAGGTCGGTATATTAATTGGTCAATGTAATTTGCCTCTCGTGTGTAGGTGAGTGATAGAATCTGGGGAGATTGGTGGGAATGGGTTAAGAGAAAATAAAAAAATTGGATTAGTGTAAAAGGTGGTTGATGTTTAGTGTGTAGTTGTTGGGAGGAATGGTCTGAGAGTTCTAGAGCTCAATAGTCTCATTATGTCTCTAGAACTCGAAGAATCTGTCGTACCTACTGCCACCATTTCCAGATTGCTATGGGAGCTGGTAGAAACACTTACAGTAGCAATGTTGCAGAGGCATTTAAACAGGTGCATGAAAATCCAGAGAATAGAGGAATATAAACCATGCACTGTTTAAATTGGCATCATGGTCGGCACAGACATTGTGGGCCGAAGGGCCTTTGCCTACACTGTACTGTTCTATGCTCTGACTCCAACCCAGTTTGTAGGGAATCGAGATGCATGTGGGTTGGTAAGTGGTTGGTGGGAATTGGCACAGTGTCTTTTGAGTCTAGGAGGAACATCGGAGGTTGAGGACACTTGGTAGAAAGTCTGAACCTTTCTCCCAGGTGGCAATGCCAAATACAAGAGGGCACAGCTTTAATGTGAGAGGGAAAAAGTTTATACAGAGGGTGGTGGGGTGCCTGCAACATGCTGGCAGGGGTGGTGGTGGAAGCAGATATGATAGTGGTGTTTAAGAAGCTTTTAAATAGACAAAAGGATGCACAGCGTTGGAGTAACTGGGCGGGTCAGGCAGCATCTCTGAAGAACATGGAAGGGCGACATTCCGGTTGAGACTCACATGGATATGCAGGGAATGGAGAGATATGGATCATGTGCAAGCAGCGGAGATTAGTTTAACTTTGCATCATGTTGGGAACCAACATTGTTAGCTGAAGGACCTGTTCCTGTATTGTACAGATCTACGTTCTACCAGTGGCCAGATACAGAAGTGAAAGGAGAAGGGAAGACACAAAGTGCTGGAGTAACTCAACCGGTCAGGCAGCATCTCTGGAGAGCATGGACAGGTGACCTTTCGGGTTGGGACCTTTCTTTAGAGTAGTAGCATCAGTGGTTCCTTGTTTCTCCAGTGAATGGCGAAGGTTCATGAAGCATTAACACCAGCATAGACAGATGGGCAGAATGGTCACTGATTCTGCCAGCGAGATAACATAGCCACAAGGTACCTTGCAATTTAACAACTCCACAGCAGTTATGTTCATAAGGCATAGAAGTGGAATTAGGCCATTTGGTCCATCGAGTCTACACCATTCAATCATGGCTGATCTATATATCCCTGTCAACCCCAATTTTCTGCCTTCTCCTCGTGACACTTGATGCCCTTACTAATCATGAATCTGTCAATCTCCACTAAATATATTCAAAGACTTAGCCTCTACAGCCTCTGTAGCACGTGGAATTTCATTGAATAAATGCTATTTATGAACTATTACAAGCAACATCATTCATTCTATGTAATTTACATCTACTTTCTGGTAATGTATTTCTTTATCAAAGATATTCGGCCATGAGTATCACTGGCCTTTAAAAAATAGTAATACCAAAAAGAATTTAAGTTTCATCTTTCCAATGGTGCATATTCATAAGGATAGGATTTGTAGCGCTGATGTCTGACATTTCTGGTTTTGAATGAATGAAAGCAAGTGATCGTGATCTTTTCAATAAGCCATTAGTAAATAGCAGAATCTAATTTGTTGTCTATATGCTACATGGCATGAATTAATGACTTCACTCCTGGCCAGAGACTGGGATATTGTATTAATCCAACAAGACAGTCACATTGCAAAATTGCTAATCTCTGCACATTTATTTCCTTGTCATTTACATGGACTATTGTTACTGAACATGAGATTTTAGTTTCATGAACATGAAATTATTTGTTTTGAATCCAACAAGCTCTCCTTCATCAGGAGTGTTGGAATAATGTCCAGAATCTAGTTATGAGTCACAGTGATGGATGTCTTGGAGTCAGAGTCATAGTCATGGGGGCGTAGAGACATAGTCATAGATATATAGAGTCATAGTCATACAGCATAGAAACAGGCCCTTCAGCCCAACTTGCCCACACCAACCAACATGTCCCATCTACTCGAGCCCCACCTGTCTACGTTTGCCTCATATCCTTCAAAACCTAACCTATCCATGTACCTGTCTCATTGTTTCTAAACCATTGCAAAAGTACCTGCCTCAACTACCTCCTCCGGAAGTTTGTTTCATATGTCCACTTCCCTTTGTGTGAAAAAGTTACCCCTCAGATTCGTATTAAATCTTTTCGCCTTCACCTTAGACTCGTCCTCCGGTTCTCGATTCCCCTACTCTGGGCAAGTGACTCTGTGCGTCTACCTGATCTATTCCTCTCATGATTTTATACACCTCTCTAAGATCACCCCGCATCCTCCTGCATTCCAAGCAATAGAGTCTCAGCCTGCTCAACCTCTCCCAGTCCTGGCACCATCCTTGTAAATCTTCTCTGTACCCTTACCAACTTGACAACATCTTTTCTATAAAATGGTGCCCTGTACTGAACACAACACTCTAAATGCGGCCTCACCAATGTTTTATACAACTGCAACATGACCTCCCAACTTCTATACTCATTACTCTGATTGATGAAGGGCATTGTGCCAAAATTCTTTTTGACTGCCCTATCTACCTGTGACACCACCTTCAAGGAACTATGTACCTACACTCCTAGATCCCTCTGTTCTATAACACTAGTTGTAGTTAAATCTCTTTACGAAAACATTGTTGGCAAGGTTTAAAAGACATTTAGACAGGCATGTAAACACACAGAAAATGGAGGGACATGGAGTCAGAGAGACATAGAGACATAGAGCACAGAAACAGGCCCCTCTCCTGTCAGGCAGAAGATGCAAAGGCTAGAAAGGAATAGAAATAGAAAAGGAATAGGTGACATTTTGGGGCGAGACCCTTCTCCAGTCTGCACAAAGTGTTGGAGTAACTCAGCAGGTCAGGCAGCATCTCTGGAGAAAAAGAATAGGTGACATTTCCGGTTGGAAACATCACCAATTCTGACCCGAAATGTTACCTAATCATTTTCTCCAAAATTGCTGCCTGACCTGCTGAGTTACTCCAGGATTTTAAGTCTATCTGTGGAGGGAATGGACAGATGATATGTACAGGGCTTTTCGCACCCTATCAACTGGGATACACTGGGCAACTGTCTGCATGTAGTTTGTACGTTCTCCCTGTGACTGCATGGGATTTCTCCGCGTGCTCCAGTTTCCTCCCACACTCCAAAGCCATACAGGCCTGTAGGTTGATTGGCTTGGGTAAATTGTCCCCAGTGATAGAAGGAGTGTATGGGTGATCGTTTTCAGCATTGACTCTGTGGGCCGAAGGGCATTTTTCCATGCTGTTTCTGAAAACAAAACGAAAGTACATAGGAGATGCATTTGATGAAATAAGGTGACCATCCTTTCTGACCACATCGGTTCCCAGCTGCTGAGAAGCAGAAACACTCCAGCTGTCTGGTGCCATTCAGATATGTACACCAGTTATTCCCAGCCCTGACTGTGTGAAATTGCCAATTTAATGTCAATTAATTCTGAATTCTCGGCTCAGCTTTGTTAGGGATTTGATACCTTGAACAGAAGTTTTCTCCCTTGTGCTCTGCGTGATGCTAATACATACCAAGATCTTTTAACAACTCAACAACGAGAATATAAAAACAGGGATGTAATGCTGAGGCTTTATAAGGTATTGGTCAGACCGCACCGATTAGACAGGCCCTTCTGTTCAACTTGTCCATGCTATCCAGAATGCCCATTTAAATTAGTTCAATTTGCCTGCATTTGATGCATATCCCTCCGAACCTTTCCTATCCAGATACCTGTCCAAATTATTTTAAATGTTATTGTACTTGCCACAACCACCTCTGGCAGCTCATTCCATACACTCACCACATTCTGCATGATTTCATTGGCCATCCTTCCACTGCAATTCCATAGAAACATAGAAAACAGAGAACAATAGGTGCAGAAGTAGGCCATTTGGCCCTTTGACCCAATCAATGTGATCATGGCTGATCATCTAAAATCTGTGCCTGAATAAAGAATCCATTTGTGCCTCTACATTGGTGACCCAACGTTCCTAAATGGATATTTTTGGATTTCAAATTACTTTTTCCCGATATCCCTTGATTCCTTTAGCTCTAAGAGCTAAATCTAAATCTCTCTTGAAAACATCCAGTTTGTCCTCCTCTGCCTGGCAGAGAATTCCACTTATTCATAATTCTCTGGGTGAATTAGTTTTTCCTCATCTCAGTGCTGTATGGCCTACCCCTTATTCTTAAACTCTGTCCCCTGGTTCTGGACTCCCTCAACATCGGGAACATTTTTCCTGCCTCTAGCCTGTCCAATACTTTAAGAATTTTATTTGTTTCTACTATAAGATACCCTCTCATCCTTCTAAATTCCAGTGAATACAAGCCCAGTCGACCCATTCTTTCATCATATGTCAGTCCTGCCATCCCGGGAATTAACCGAGTGAACCTACACTGCACTCCTTCAGTCGCAAGGATGTCCTTCCTCAAACTAGGAGACCAAAATTGCACACGATACTCCAGGCGCAGTCTCACCAGGGCCCTTTACAACTGCAGTAGGACCTCCTTGCTCCTAAACTCAAATCCTCTCACAATGAAGGCCAACATGCCATTAGCTTTCTTCATTGCCTGCTGTATCTGCATGCTTACTTTCAGTGACTGGTGTACAAGCATACCCAGGTGACTGGTGTACAAGCACACCCAGGTCTCGTTGCACCTCCCCTTTTCCTATTCCGACACTATTCACATAATAATCTGCCTTCCTGTTCGTGCCATCAAAGTGGATAACCTCACATTTATCCACATACTGCATCTGCCATGCATCTACTCACTCACCCAACCTATCCAAGTCAACCAGCAGCCTCATAACATCCTCCTCGCAGCTCACACTGCCACCCAGCTTTGTGTCATCCACAAACTTGGAGATGTTACATTTAATTCTCTCATCTAAATCATTAATATATATTGCAAATAACTGGGGTCCCAGCACTGAGCCTCGCGGCACCCCACTAGTCACTGCCTGCCATTCTGAAAAGGACCCATTAATTCCCACTCTTTGCTTCCTGTCTGCCAACGAGTTCTCTATCCATGTCAATGCTCTGCCCCCAATACCATGTGCTCTAATTCTGCACACTAATTCCCTTTAAATATTTCCCCTTTCACCTTAAAACTGACCACTACCTTAAACCTTAAACTTATTATTCCCCTACCCTGTACATTCACTCGTATCAATTCCCCCCATTATTTTAATGTACCCCTCTAAGACCTTCGCTCAGCCTCTTGCACTCCAAGGAATAAAGGGTGGTGAATCTGTGGAATTCATTGACAATTTTAAAGGTGGAGATTGTCCGATTCTTGATTAGTACGGGTGTCAGGTGTAATGGGGAGTAGACAGGAGAATAAGGTCGAAAGATATATCAGCCATGATTCAATGGCAGAGTAGACTTGATGGGCTGAATGGTCTAATTCTGCTCCTATAACTTATGAATTTATATAAGTCCTAGCCTGCCCAAGCTCTCCCTGTAGCTCAAGTACTTGAGTCCTGGCAACATCCTCGTAAATCCTCTCTGTAGTATTAAGTTCTCCAATATTTAAACATTATCCAGGGTTGCTGCGTGTGCTTCCAGCCAACATTTAAATTCCACCACGGATCATAAATAAAGAATTATCTGCTCTTTATTCCATTGGAATTTGAGAGTTGACGTTTGCCAATTGGCTGTTGCTGGTACCACATTATTTCAGAGACGATACTTCAAACGCACTTTCAATGGCTCAGGATCAAGGGGAACAAATTCAAAAGGAAAGAAGACAAATTGAGAAATGATTGGAGTCTGGCTTTGTTAGTGATGATCGTGTTGTTTATGGGATTGAATGAATCCACTTCCTTATGTTGGGAACGCAAAATATTAGTCCCGAAGTGCTTTATACCTGGTGGGTTGCTTTAGATGTTTAAGAGTAGTGTAGTGACATGGACACATTATCCACTTTACTGATGTTATTCGAGAAAGGAATGCAGGCCATCAGGAAGAATTTCAGATGAGACTTCCAATGTCCACTAGATAAGGTTGTTGTTTGCAAAACTGTTTCAGTGATGTAACATACCCTCACATGTTTAGTTTAGTATAGTATAGTATAGTTTAATTTAGTTTAGTATGGTATAGTTTAATTTAGTTGAGTTTAGAGCTACAGTGTCCTTCAGTCCACGCTGACTAGCGATCCCCATACACTAGCACTATCCTACACATTGGGGACAATTTAAAATTCTTACCGAAGCCGATTAAGCTACAAAACAGTACGTCTTTAGAGCGTGGGAAGAAACCGGAGCACCCTAAAAAAACGCACGTGGTCATCGGGAGAAAGTACAAACTCAGTACAGACAGCACCCGTGGTCTGGATCGAACCGGGTCTCTGGTACCGGAAGGCAGCAGCTCTACTGTTGTGCCACCCCTACATGTGCGCTAGGAGCACACAGAAGACTCTGAAACTTGGAGGCATACAACACGGAAACAACTCCTTCATCCCACCGTGTCCACACAAGTTCTCACCCAGACTAATGCCACTTACTAGCACTTGGTCCACATCTTCTATGACTAGGTGATTCACATTGTTGTCAGGATACTTAGGATTATAGGGTCATACAGCAAGGAAACAAACCCTTCAGCCCATCTTGCCCACGCCGACCAACATGCCCCATCTACCGGTACACTCGTCCCATCTACCTGCATTTGGCCCATATGCTTTTAAACCCTTCCCTATCCATGCACCTGTCCAAATGTCTTTTAAATGTTTCTATAGTACTTCCTCAACTACATCCTCTGCAGCTCGTTCCATATACCCACCACCTTCTATGTGAAAAAAGTGCCCCTCAGGTTCCTATTAAATCTTTCCTTTAAGGCCTTAAGAGTTAGTGAACCAATGCCTGAAAATGTGATTTTAAAAAAAGAAATCGGCTCTCATCTAATGGAAAGGGGAGATTATAATAGGGGGATGAATGACGATTATCACTCCCCAGTTTGTTTTTCTCATCAAACAGATCATGTCACAGTTAAAGTAATTTTATTTTCTCATACCAAATTCTCTTCATTTGAAATAGTGTTAATTTAAGTGATAATTGAGTCTTTGGAAAATTGTTGTAGTCACTCAGAGTTAGAAGGACCATTTAAGTGTGACATTGGGTGTGAAACAAAAGGCTTCCAATTCATTTCCATGAAAACATAACTAGTTCGATACAACTAATCCCAGTAATGTTTTTCAGAGAGGGACAATACCTTCAAACCATGGTATTTATTCTGTCAGTTTTGATGGACAATTTCTGAATACTTAAATAAAAACACATTCTTGAAACTATTGATCTGAAGTTATGTTGCTGTTTGCAGCAGTGTGTTGTAATCCTTTGGGTTCTTTGATTGCCTCTTGTCCCAACTGGCGATTGCTTGTACTAACATTAAGGGGAGCAAGGCGACACAGTGGCGCAGCAGTGGAGTTGCTGCATTGCAGCACCAGAGACCCATGTTCGATCCTGACTGCGGGTGCTGTCAGTATAGAGTTTGCAAGTTCTCCCCATGACCATGTGGGTTTTCAAAGGATGCTCCGGACTACTCTCACATTCCAGTGACGTCCAGGTTTGGAGGTTAATTGGCTTCTGTAATTTTGTCCCAGGTGTGCAGGATATAACTAGTGTACGAGTGATTGTGGTCGCACGGACTCGGTGGGTTGAATAGCCTGTTTTCATGCTGAATCTTATTTTAGAGATATGTCCTTTGCCCTACTGATATCACACCGATCAGCGATCCCCACACATTAACACTATCCTACAAAAACTAAATAGAAATTGCATTTATCCCAAGCCAATTAACCTACAAACCTTTCCGTCTTTAGAGTGTGGGAGGAAACCGAAGATCTCAGAGACAATTTACAGAATCCAATTAACCTACAACCCTGTACATCTTTGGGATGTGAGAGGAAACCGGAGCACCAGGAGAAAACCCACAAGGTCATGGGGAGAACATACAAACTCTGTATAGACAGCACCCATAGCCGGGATCAAACCCAGTCTCTGGCACTGTAAGTGCTGTGAGGCAGCAACTCTATTGCTGCGCTAAGCTAACTAAACTAGCCAGATGAGAGATATCTGCCCTCTATATGGATCTCATCTCAGATAGCCCTGATTTAGCCCATTCGACAAAGGACAATCATTTGTCCACACAAGGAACTGCAGGCGCCGGTTTACCAAAAAAAGACACAAAATGCTGGAGTAACTCAACGGGTCGGGGAGCATCTTTGAAGAACATAGACAGGTGATGTTTCAGGTCTGGATCCTTCTTCAGATTGATTGAAGTGGGGGGACTGGGTGGGTGGGAGAAAGCTGGAAGTGAGTGGGAGGAGGGACAAAGCCTGGCAAGTGATAGGTGGATAACAGTTTTCAGAGTCTTGTACCTTCTTCCCAATGGCAGGAGTGAAAATGAGCACGTGACCAGGATTCTGCGGGTCTTTAATGACACTGGCTGCCTTTTTGAGCTGAGCCTCCTGTAGATCCCTTTGATGGTGGGGAGGTCAGTACATGTGATGGACTGGGCAGTGTCCAGTCCATCACTTGACTCCATCCCCTATTCCCAATTCCTCCGTCCTACTCTTCCTCCCACCCTGCTTCCTGTAAGGACTCCATCCCCTATTCCCAATTCCTCCGTCTACGCCGCATCTGCTCCCAGGATGAGGTGTTCCACACCAGGTCATCACAAATGGCCTCATTCTTCAGAGAACGGGGATTCCCCTCCCCCACTATTGATGAGGCTCGCACCAGGGTCTCCTCCATACCCCGCAACACTGCCCTCGCTCCCCATTCCCCCACTCGCAAACAGGGCAGAGTCCCCCTGGTCCTCACCTTTCACCCCACCAGCCGGCAAATACAACATATAGTCCTCCGCCAGTTTCGCCACCTCCAACGTGACCCCTCCACCCGCCACATCTTCCCATCTCCCCCCCTGTCTGCCTTCCGCAAAGACCGCTCCCTCTGCAACTCCCTTGTCAATTCTTCCCTCCCCTCCCACTCTACCCCTTCCCCGGGCACTTTCCCTTGCAAACCGCAAGAAATGCAACACTTGTCCCTTCACCTCCCCCCTCCACTCCTTTCAGGGACCCAAGCAGTCCTTCCAGGTCCGACAGAGGTTCACCTGCACCTCCACCTCCTCCAACCTCATCTACTGCATCCGCTGCTCCAGATGCCAGATGATCTATATCGGTGAGACCAAGCGGAGGCTTGGCGATCGCTTCGCCGAACACCTCCGCTCGGTCCGCAATAACTAACCCGACCTCCCGGTGGCTCAGCACTTCAACTCCCCCTCCCATTCCACATCCGACCTCTCGGTCCTGGGCCTCCTCCACGGCCAGACTGAGCAACACCGCAAGCTGGAGGAACAGCACCTCATATTCCGCTTGGGAGTCTGCATCCTTTGGGCTTGAATATTGAATTTTCTCAATTCTGTTAACCCTTGCTGTCTCCTCCCCTTCCCACCTCTCCCTCAGCCCTCGGGCCCTGGCATTCCCTCTATCTCTATCTCCCTCCCCCACCCCAGTCGCACCAGCTTCTCATTTTCACACCACAAACAGCTTACAATGGCTTGTTCCCTTTATCACCGATACTTTTTGCATATCTTTCACTCATTGTTCCTTATCTCTCCACATCACCGTCTATATCTCTCGTTTCCCTGATCCCTGACCAGTCTGAAGAAGGGTCTCGACCCGAAACGTCGCCTATCTCCTTCGCTCCTTAGATGCTGCTGCACCCGCTGAGTTTCTCCAGCTTTTTGTGTACCCTCGATTCTCCAGCATCTGCAGTTCCTTCTTTAAAACATTATCCACTTGGTTTTGCATTTAAGTGGATAGCAGTTTGAGTTAGCACACACACATTATGCTGAATAGAGTCTGATGAAGGATTCCAATCCAAAACGTCACATATTCCCTTTCTCTGGAGATCCTGCCTGACCCATTGAGTTACATCACCATTTTGTGTCTATCTTCAATATAAACCAGCATCTGCTGTTCCTTGTTATACATATTGAATGGATCCTTTTGACTTAATAATTTATATGATACAGCGAGGGCATGTTTTCCATCTGAATATAGAATTGTGGGGGAATTCCCAAGATGTAAGACTCCAGAGAAGGTCTCAGTTAGCATTTCCAATTTTCAGTGTTGAAAATGCAAAGCGCTTTTCCTTCAGCTTATGAACTCCTAATTAGTTTTTGATCCATGCCTTTGCTTCAACAAGCCCAGAGAATACGAGGATATGGTGGAGGGAGTGAAACGGAGCTTTGAACTATTTCAGTAAAGCAAGCTGCCGGATTCTCACCGGAGATGAAATGATGGAGAATCTCAGTTGTGGTACTTCAATTCTGTCCTGGAGCCCAGAAGGATTAAACTAAGTAATCCAGTGTCAGCTCACCAGAATCCTTTCCACACCTATCTGTCAGCCGCTGATCTTACCTACAGCTTCAACTATGTTGATGTCCTGTCGTCTTTCGATGGCATTTAGGCTAAAGATATGAAATCCAAGCGGTCCCATACCGTACATCAATGGGGAGCAAGCGTGTCACAACCCCAGCTGCATTAATATGGTTCAGCATCTTAACCATCAGCCTGCAGGTAACGCTCATCACCAGCATCGCAAAGGAAGATGACTCCTGTTGCCATCCTGATGTCTGAAGAAGAGTCTCGACCTGAAATGTCACCTATTCCTTTTCTCCAGACATGCTGTCTGACCCTCAGAGTTACTCCAGCATTTTGGGCCATTCTACCATCCATGGACATTCTCTCCATCTTCACCAACAAGTTGGCTTTAGTCATCTTATAGTGGGATTTTGATTCTTGATGTCAAAGGTTATGGAAGAGAGCAGGAGAATGGGGTTGAGAGTGAAAGATAGATTTGCCATGATTGAATAGCGGAGTAGACTCAAAGGACCGAATGGCTTAATTCTGCTCCTACGAACTTATGGACATTGGGCTGTCCGATTCACCTCTATCCCACAAAGGACATTAGACTTTGTCTCTGGAACTGATGTGCTACAATATTGGAAACCATATTCTGCACTGTATTTTCCCCTTTTCTCCACCTATCGTACTTGAGTTTGAACTGTTTGTATCTATGTCTGGTATATCTGGACTGTTTGGATAGCACAGAAAACAAAGCTTTTCACTCTACCTCTATGCATGTGACAATAATAAACCTAAACCAAAACATTAAAACTATCTTCAGTATGGACCTAAGGCTGGCTGTTGGGACAGTAGAATCATGATTCTGATGATCATGGCCATCCCATCAAAGGAGTTGGTATATTTAAGTCATAGTAATGGTGTTCAATCCTTTATTAATGGTGTTCATTTAACCATTGGACTCAAGCCTGTTGTGCTGGCAGCTCACTCATGGCTGGTGGGCTGGCAGTTGACTCACGGCTATTCCTTGAAATTCCACTTCAAGCAGGGTGCAAGGCCATCAAATTCAAGTGCAGTTTCTTTCCATTTAAAGCAGGGTGCAAAGCCACTAAATTCAAGTGCAGTTTCATACCGTTTCAAGCAGGGTGCAAGGACAGCGAGTCGTTACCTCTCCCTCCTCCATCTTGCAGAGACTGAGCCACGCTCACACTTCTGGGTTTTATAGTCCCTCCCCCTCCCACCTGAAAGGGCGTGGCCTTCATGGCATGATTGACAGGAGAGAATCTCAACATTTTTTAAACACTAATACCTCTTTTATTTTTCATCGATGGGAAAATCGTCGGCACCTGATGAGCGGAGGGGGACTCTGAGAAAGATGGCCAAAAATCACAGCCATACGCGGTAGCGTTTTTTCTATAATCAATATAAAGCGCAAACAGGAAATGGTCAAGATTAGACTTTTAATTATATAGAAGGCAAGGCAACTTTAATTAGGCAAGGTAACTTTAATTAGGCAAGGCAACTTTAATTAGGCAACACAGCTTTAGCATTTCCAAGCCAAAGGCAACACAGCTTTAGCATTTCCAAACCAAAAGCAACACAGCTTTAGCATTTCCAAACCAAAGGCACACAGCTTTCGTATTTCCAAACTATGTTTTCAAACCACATTAAGGGCACTGGCAGGTCAGTAAAACCACTCACAGTTTAGTGGACATGTGTTCAGTGTTATTCACAGCTCAGACTGAGAGACGTGACCCTCTCGCTCCCCCATCTTGCAGAGACTGACTGAGGAACTCAACACTTCCGAGTTTTATAGTCCCTCTGGAAGGGGCATGGCCTTCAAGAGAGAGAATCTCAACATTTTTTAAACACTAATAACTCTTTTATTTTTCATTGATGGGAAAAATCCTCTTGTCCTGCACAGCGGAGGGGGACTGAGTAAGATGGCCAAAAATCACAGCTGTAAGTGGCAGCGTTTTTTCTAAAATCAATATACAGAATAACAGGAAGTGGTCAAGATCAGACTTTTAGTAATATCGATGGGCAAATCCATCCCAGCGAAAACAATCCTGAATATTTGGCTCTATGGAATTTGATATTTGCGGGTTCATCCAAAGACATTATGCGCTGGGATTGCTCCTATTCAGTAGTGGGATCAGTGCACAGTCTCCTTACAGCCCAGTGGTATGAATATTGATTTATCTTACTTCAGTTAGCCCTGGCATTCCCTCTCTCTCCATCCCTCCTCCACCCAAGTCGCACCAGCTTCTCATTATCACCCAACAAACAGCTTACAATGGCCTGTTGCCTTTATCGTTACTTTTTTGCATATCTTTCATTCATTGTTCTTTATCTCTCCACATCACTGTCTACACGTCTTGTTTATCCTATCCCTAACCAGTCTGCAGAAGGGTCTCGACTCGAAACGCCACACATTCATTCTCTGCAGAGATGCTGCCTCTTCATAGCTCTAGTTTCCCTCTCCCCTGAGTCGGAAGAAGGGTCTCGACACAAAACTTCACCTGCTTTTCTCTAGAGATGTTGCCCAACCAGCTGAGTTACTCCAGCATTTTGTTTTGATCTTTGGTGAAAAGCAGCATCTGCAGTTCCTTCCTACATTTATTGATTTATATAATTTCATTATTTATGATTTATGTTGAGTTATATAATTTCAAATTCATCTTTTTGATTTCAGAATACAAACTTTACTAAAACAATAGTTTAGGACCTTTTACATTTGTGTGTAAGCTCTGGAACTGTTGTACTTTCTCACTGTGATTGCGTGGGTTTTCTCCGGGTGCTCCGGTTTCCTCCCACGCTCCAAAGACGTACAGCTTTGTAGGTTAATTGGCTTCTGTAAACTGGTTCTAGTGTGTAGAATGCTAAACTGGTGTGATATAGAACTAGTGTGAATGGTTGATCGACATCAGTAAAAAATAAATTAAAATTTTCCTAGTTTGTAGGAAGTGCTGGTGTGTGGGGATCGCTGATTGGCGTGGACTCATTGGGCTGAAGGGCCTGTTTTCACGCTGTATCTCTAAAATCCAAAGGACAATAGTCCAACAGGCTTTGTTTATTTGCAGGATTCACAGAGACAGCGAAAAGGTGTTGAAACGTGTGTCTGAACCCACACTGGGACTGTGGTCTTTACAATCCCTAGGAAAATAGGTCACTCTGTTCCGTAGCTCAGTCCTATCTTCCCGTCTCGGTTCACCTCAGTGAAATTTCCGAGGAATCGGTTTCATGGTCAGTGCATCAGAATGGATTTAGTTTTTCACGGTGAAGTGGATTGATAGAAATGCAATCAGCAACTACGTTGTATCAGTGAGACATTTGTCACCTTCAGGGAATAACAGGCAATGTCAACGACTAACTTAACAAGGGAGCCATAACCTTGAAATTAGAGCCAAATCATTCATGGTTGATGTTCACAAATCTGGGACCTGCTGGTGAAGAAACACTCTTGAGGCATCAGATCAGTTGATATCTGAGACTGATGGTGTTTTGTAAGATCTGAGTAGTAACGATTACAGAACCAAGGTGGAGAGAAAGAGTTCAGATACAGATCAACCGCGATTGAACATATTGCTGCACAGGCTCAAGGGGCTGAATGGATTTTACCAGCAGTGCTTGTTTCTTTTGGTTTTATATTGTTTGTTTCTGTGATATTTGAGAAGCAGCTGACAAAATGTTCCGTCAGAGGAAGTTGTCCTGACCCAAAAACTTCACTTTGGTTTATTATTGTCATGTGTACTGAGGTACAATGAAAATCTTTTGTTTGTGTGCTATACAGTCAAAGAAAAGACTGTTCATGACTACAATAAAGCTGTTCACAGTGTGCAGGGAAAGGATAAAGAGGTACAACATTTAGTGCAAAGGTATAACATTGACATTGAATTCCAATTAAGATATTTCAAAGGTTTCCAGTGAGATATATGGGAGGTGAGAATCAGTCTCAAGCTGACGAGAGACCATTCAGTTGCCTGAAAACAGCAGGGAAGAAGCTGTTCCTGAATCAGAGATGTTACCTATCCATATTGAGTTCGTAGAAGGGTCCCGACCCGATACGTCACCTTTCCATTTTCTCCAGTGATGCTTCCAGACCCGCTGAGTTGCTCCACTGAGGTTGCATATGGCACGATGTCGGAATTAATCAATCCATTTACCTTGTGCACCCCTGAAGAGTCTTGCATGTCTCAAAGATAAATCGTCTCACTCTTCGAGCTGCAGAGTCCGATTCTCCCCGCGGAACCAGTTGGAACCAATGTTGAATCGCATTAACTGCAGTCACCGGTGCAAGTTCCTTTAGGTGCAGAAGAGCACATTGGAAGCAGTTGCTGAAGATGAGCTGCCAGCTCAGTGAAGCAGCAATAGAGTAAAACATCAGCAAACAGCAGAAGCAAATGCAGCGAAGCACTTTCTCCACTAGGGTGGCACAGTGGGGCAGTGGTAGAGTTCAGACTTTAGAGATACGGCGCAGAACCAGGCCCTTTAGCCCACCGAGTCCGCGTCGGCCAGCGATCACCCCAAGCAAAAGCACTATCCTACACGCACTCGGGACAGTTTACAATTGACAGAGGCCAATTAACCTACCAACCTGCACATTTTTGGAGTGTTGAAGGAAACTGGAGCACCCGGAGAAAACCCAAGCAGTCACAGGGAGAACATGCAGACTCGGTACAGACAGCACCCACAGTCAGGATCGAACCAGGGTCTCTGGCACTGTAAGGCAGCAACAAGTTGCGCCAGAGGCCCGGGTTCGACCATGACTACAGGCTCTGCCAGGTCCAGGCTTGGATGAAGGTCGGCAATTAAAGAGCACACAGAAGGACGGTCTATGAATGTCTCAATGCTGTAAGAAGTCCAAAAACACCAGGAGAACGTTCACAGCCATGTTCAGCAAGCATTGCCAAGCGGATGAAGGAGAACAGCTTCATCCTGAGATCCCACCATCATCTTCAGCCAATTGGATTCATTCCATGAGGCATCAGGAAATGGCTGAGCTTTGGATGCAGGAATGACTCAGTGGCCAGACAACATCCTAGTTGTCTCACTGCGGACCTGTGCTCCAGAACTGGCTATGCCTCCAAACAATCTGTTCCAGTACATTTAATCAAAGCTGTGGAAAATCACCCAGCCAGGTCTTGCTCACAAGAAGCAGGGAAAAAGCTAATCTGGTTCATTACTGCCCCAAAGAAAGACGCAAATGCTGGAGTAACTCAGCAGATCTGTCAGCATCTCTGGAGAAAATGGATAGGTAACCTTTCGGGTCGGGACCCTTCTTCAGTCCCAACCCAAAATATAATCTATCCATTTTGGGTGGCACAGTGGTGCAATGGGAGAGTTGCTGCTTTACAGCGCCAGAGACCCGGGTTTGATCCTGACTATGGGTGCTGTTTGTTCGTTCCCCATGTGATCATGTGGGTTTTCTCCGGGTGCTCTGGTTTCCTCCCAAAGGCATACAGATTTGTGGGTAATTGGCTACTGTAAATTGTCTCTAGTGTATAGGATAGAATTAATATACGGGGTGATTGCTGGTCGGAGTTTCCACACTGCATATCAAAAGTCTAAAAGTCCAGAGATGCAGCCTGACCCACTGAGTTACTCCAGCGTTTTGTGTCTATCTTTGGTATAAACCAGCAGCCGCAGTTCCGTGTTAATACTATCCCAGTCAGTCTCACCTCAACCGTCAACAAAGAAATGGATATTGCCCATCAAGATATTAGGATGATGGTGCAGGTGAATGGAGGAGGAGATTGGTGCTGGAGAGTGGGCTGTGAACGCACCTCTCATACCCTTATAGAAACATAGAAAATAGGTGCAGGGGTAGGCCATTCAGCCCTTCGAGGCAGCACCGCCATTCAATATGATCATCTAAAATCAATACCCCGTTAGCCCTAAGAGCTATATCTAACTCTCTCTTGAATACATCGGAAGTGCTCTATGGATTCTGAGGTCAGGCACGAGAAGCGCCTCGTCGCACAGAGTTGGAGCGGCAGCTGCAGGAGATGAGAGGTGGGTGCATGGAATGAGCTGCCAGAGGATGTAGCTGAGACAGAAACAATAACAATATTCAAAGTCATTTGGATCGTTGCACAGGTCTTAGTTTCAGTTTTTTGTGCCGTTTACTTAACCGGTTTTCTCCCACATCCCAAAGACGTGTAGTTTTGTAGGATAATTAGCCTATGTAAATTGGTCCTAATGGGTAGGGAGTGGATCAGAAAGTGGGATAACATGGAACTATTGTGTACGGGTTATTGTGTGGACTCTATGTTTCTATGACGTATCTCTAAACCGGAGAAAACCCATGTGGTCAAACTCCACACAGACAGCGACCGCAGTCAGGATCCTACGCTGTAAGGCACCAACTCTACCGCTGCGCCACTGTGCCACCTTACTCTCCAAAATGATAGCACAAGGAACCGTCACTTAGGTCAAGAGACCCAAAGGATTAAGAAACGGTCCTGCAACCTGCAGCATACCTTCCGATCAATAGTTTGATTAAATTACTCGGGTTTTTGACCAAGGGTTTTTTTTTTTCTCCCCTTTGGCACCCTCTTTCACATTCACAACTCTTTTCACCTACTTCACTCTCTTTCTTTCTATTCTTTTTCTTTAAAAGCCATAAAATTATGGGGTACAATGATTGTAACAATATACATGTGATGTACACTGATGTATTTACCTATAATAAATAAAAACATTTTTTTTTTTAAATAAAAAAATAAAAATTACTCGGGTTTTTACTTAAGTGTTCAGAAGCTGTCTAAAACTAAACTAAGTTGCCTAACTTGCTGAATATTTCCAGCTTCTACCTTTAATTCCGATTTCTCGCACCTGCAGTTTTCTTTTTGCTTTTCACAACTAATGAATTGGCTGTGTAGCACTTTGGGATTTTCTGAAGTTACAAGATGTTCTGTAGAAGTTGTTAAATTGTTTGATAATCTTACCTTCACACTCCTGGGATAGGTCCACAATGTTATAAGTGACACATGAAGGGGAAGTTTATTGTTTAACTGACAATGCATTTAGTATAAGAAAAATATAAGTGCACAATTACTGTTGTCAATTTTAGTTAAATTTATTCCTCAAGGTTTCTTTGTTTTGATCAATTGATTCAAACCCTGTCAAACAAACTCATTTTCCACCTCCCACTGTTTTTATAACTAATAATAAGCAGACTAGTTTTTTTTCCTCAAATAAACGTTTTTTTTCCTCAAATTGTTATGCGTTTTCTTTAGGTTTGCTGCCAGGTTGCTTAAATCCTGGAGATTTCACCGCATTCGTGGATTTTGATAAGTTTAGAGATACAGTGCGGAAACAGGCCCCTTGTTCCACTGAGTCCAGCGATCCCCTAACACTAAAATGATCCTACACGCTACCAACAATTCACAATTTTTACTGAAGCCAATTAACCTACAAACATGTACGTCTTTGGAGTGTGGGAGGAAATGGGAGCATCTGGAGAAAACCTATGAAGAAAACGTGCAAACTCCATGCAGACAGACCTGTAGTCAGGATCGATCCCGGGTCTCTGGCGCTGTAAGGCAGCAACACTATCGCTGCACCACCTTGTTACCCTGAATTAGGACACCCTAACGGGATTCACAGTGGTGCAGCTGGTAGACCTGTTATCACACAGCGTCAGAAATCTGGGTTCAATCCTGATTTTGAGTGCTGTCTGTGTGGTGTTTGCACGTTTTCACTGTGTCAACCTGGTTTTCACCAGGTGCTCCGATTTCCTCTCATATCCTCATCCCACATTTGAGGTCAGTTGGCTTCTGTAAATTGCCCCTAGTCAGCAGGGAATGGATATGAAAGTGGAATAGCATAGAACTAGAACTGGTCGTATCTATGTTTAGTGTATCTGAACTGTTTGGATAGCGCGTAATGCTGTTTGGTTAGAGCCCATGCCCACCAAGATGTCTTGTCTACACTCGCCCCACCTATCCGTATTTGCCCCATATCTTTCTAAACCTTTCCTATCCATGTACCCATGCTGTTATAGTACCTCCTCCAGCAGCTTATTCCATATACCCACCGCCCTCTGTGTGAAAAAGTTGTCCTTCAAGTTCCTATTAAATCATTCCCCTCTTACCTTAAACCTATGTCTTCTGCTTCTTGACTCCCCTACTCGGGGTAAAATACATTCACCCCATCTATTCCCTTCATGATCTTATACACATCCATAAACTCACCCCTCATACTCCTGCACTCCAAGAAGTAAAGTCTTAGCCTTCCCATCCTCTCCCTCGAGTCAGGCCCTCGAGTCCTGTCAACATCCTGATAAATCTTCTCTGCACTCTATATATAGTCTAGGTTTGTATTACTGGATCTGCCAGTCATTTTCTCCTCTCAGTTATTTCCTTCTCTCCCCTGATTTGAGCCGTACAGCATGGAAACAGGCCATTTGGCCCATTAAGTTCAGGCTGACCATCATGTACCCACATACAACTAAACCTGCACTAATCCCATTGTATTCTCCACACATTCCCATCAACTCCACCAAGATTCTTCCATCTGTGTCAGGAATGGTTAGATGACATTTTGGGGAAGGACCCTTCTTAAACCTTGTGACTCTGGCTCCACGATTCCAGTGCTTATGCAGAGTGATAAGTGTACTGAACTGTATACACAAATGAATTTCTCAGGTACCACTGAACCATTGAACAGTCTGAGGTCAATGGAATTGACAATAATTTCTATTAATACTTGTGCAATGATACCCTATTAAACAATATAACACACAGCCTTTAGTATTTTTAGCTTGCAGTAACTAAAATAAACCTCAAGCTATTAAAAAAGACTGAAATCCTTTGGTCTGAAGAAAGGTTCTGACCCCAAACGTCACCCATTGTTACTTTCCAGAGATGCTGCCAAGCCCACTGAGCGACTCCAAAATGTTAAAGATGGAACTGCAGATGCTGGAAAATCGAAGGTACACAAAAGGTTTTCCGTAGGGAGGAAAATGTTGTGAAAACTGTGTCCAAAATGTTGTCTCTTTATTTAAAAAAGACGGGGTCTTTTTTAAATAAAGAGGAAAAATGACTTGGTTATTGTACCAGTGACCATTGACCAATACTCTCCAGCATTGTGTTCACCGCTTTCTGGGTGAAAGAACACATGGAACTTGTGGAACACATGGCAAAAGTATTGAATCATTTGAAAGCAGACCAGATGGATTTAGATTGCAAAATACCCATTTTTTTGGGGGTTTAATATTTTTGTTAGAAGCATTGCATATTATCTAAGGTACAACAGCACTTCAAATACAAATCAGACTTATCACAAATGTTGTACAGATATTACGGGATAATTTATATATGCTCCTGTTTTTGATTTTTTTTTGGGAAGGTAAGAGTGAAAAAAAAGTAAAAGTATAAATCAATAATCAAGATGTTGTGATTGAATAATAATAGTTATATAATAAAAATTAAAAGAAATATATATAAT
The DNA here is from genome assembly GCA_035221665.1 of Okamejei kenojei. NCBI lineage: Eukaryota > Metazoa > Chordata > Chondrichthyes > Rajiformes > Rajidae > Okamejei > Okamejei kenojei. The sequence goes on along the minus strand of CM069147.1, from coordinate 28,769,946 downwards.
CAAGATGTGATTAAATAATAATGATTATATAATAAAAAAGTAAAAAGTAAAAAAGAAAAGATAAACAAGAAAAATTTAAAAAAAAATAAAAACAATTATTATATAATTAAAAATTAAAAATTAAATAAAAGAATCTTTACATTGAATGGAACAGTTTCATATAACAATATCTCTTGAGACATGTATACAGATCCCAATACCTTTTTCAACTAATCCGCAAAATACCCATTTTGTTGTCGAATCAGTGCCTGTACGTTTTGCCAAAAGAACACAAAGTGCTGGAGTAACTCAATGGGTCAGGCAGCACCTCTCGAGAATATGAATAGAAGACATTTCAAGTTGAGACCCATTTTCAGACTCTGTGCCCTTTCTTAGTTAATTAGTGTAGTTTATTGTCACGTGTTTCGAGGTAGAGTGAACAGCTTTTTTGTTGCCTGTCAGTGGGAAGACCATTCACGATTACAACCAAGTTATCCACAGTGTACAAATACAGGATACAGGGAGTAATGTTCAGAGCAAGTCCAGTAAGGCCCAATATCGTCCGGACCGCTCTCCAGATGGCGATGCATGGTTTAGTTGCCAGATAACAGCTGGGAAGAAACTGTCCCTCAAACTGGAGGTGTGCGTTTTCACACTTCTGTACCTCTTGCCTGATGAGAGGTGAGTAGCGGGAGTGGATAGGGTGAGACTCCTCCTTGATTATGCTGGTGGCCTTACCGAGGCAGCGTGAGGTGTATGTGTCGAGACCTTGCACCAATATCCAAAGAAGGGTTATCAACCCATTACAACACCCATCCTTCTTCTCCAAAGATGGTGTCTGAGCTGCTGAGTTATTCCAGCACTTTGTGCACTTGTATCCATTAACCAGCGCATGCAGTTCGTAGTTTCTATATCTTGTATGGCTGGCCTTCTGTATGACAAAAGGGTAACAGGGAGCATTCCAATGACATGCTCCCACTGACACAGCCCATTCCTGCTCTTTCCACAGTTTAGCAATCAGCTAAATTGGTAACGCAGCTGGTAGAGCCGCTCCCTCACAGTGCAGAGACCCAAGTTCGACCCTGACCTTGGATGCTGACTGTGTGGAGTTTGCAAATCCTCCCTGTGACCCCATGAGTTTCCTCCATGTGTTCCGGTTTCCTCCCACAGCTCAAAGACATGTGGGTTTGTAGGTTAATTGGCCTATGTAAATTGCCCTTGGTCTATAGGGAAGTGGAAGTGGGATAACATAGAACTAGTGTGAACGGGTTATCAATGGTTGGTGTGGACTCAATGGGCCAAAGGGCCTGATCCCATGCTGTATCTCTAAACTAAACTAAACTACTTCTGTGGCCCTGTTCAGTTTCTAAAGTGGCTGCTTCAGACGTTTTGGCTACATTTCTGCCCCGCACTGTTCTTTGGTGACCCATTATGGCGAGGGGGGGGGGTGGGGGGATCAGTTTGCTCCTGGGGACAAGTTGGCCTTTCAAGGGTCCAGGCAGCAGGCAGACGCGGGTTCTGCTCGAGTCGACTGCCTGCCCCTCTTCCGGCCGCTAGAGAGGTGACCATGGGTACTTTGGAGACCTTGAACACTGGTGGCCCTGAGCTCTCATGTGCATCATGGATATGGATGATAAGTTTGTAATTTGAGCAATGATGTATGCAGTTTTGATCTATGCAGTACTTTACACATTGTATCTGATTATGCAATAAAAGTTCATTTTAGTTTTAACAAGCCGATCAGCCTACAAACTTGGAGTCTTTGGTGTACGGGAGGAAACCGGAGTACCCAGAGAAAACCCTACATGGTCACGGGGAGAATGTACAAACTCCTTACAGACAACACCCATAGTCAGGATCGAACCTGGGTCTCTAGGAGCAGTAAAGCAGCAACTCTCCCACTACACTTGTTAAGGAAGGAAAACATTCTCACAAGACATTCCCCTTTAAGAGAATTCTGGACGGGCTACGGATTCGGGTTGGAGAGCCTGCTTTACATTCGAGGCACATCCTAAGGTGATGGCTTCTTCCCAAGCAGAGATTGGTGCAAGATGAGATTTTCACTGTAGCTCATTGAGAGTGAGTCCAGGGCTGATCACAGCTGACGGCTTGGCAATGTCAGGCCTTCTGCTAGTAAGTCAAATGCAGGCATTGGACTGGTGAACGATCGTGAAGAGAGAGCATGGACGTCTGTAGGATCAGGGGGGCTGCAGGCTTAAAGTGATAAACTAACAAAACAGCGGGGGTCGGTGCGGATGTGAGGGAACCCTTCCATATACAGGGTACAGTTCTGATCTGCAATTCACTGCCCGGAGGTTTGTATAAAACAGTCAATCCAGGCTCTCAAGAGGAGTAAGAGGCAGCTTGATGGAAAAATATTTGATGCTATAAGAAAGAGAAGGGGGATGGAGTGGAATGGGATTGCTGTACTCAAACCTGACATGGATCTGATGGGCCAAAAATGCCTCAACTTTTTTGTTACATAATTGTGTCATATTTCACTTGGGCAGCTTACAAGCCAGCGATATGAATATTGATTTATCTAACTTCAAGTAACCCTTGCTTTCCCTCTCTCTCTGTCCCTCTCCTACCCGTTCCATATTCTATTGTTCTATATACATTGACAACGTCATAATATAACATAAAAGGTACATACCTGTATAGGGACGGAGCTTGGGTCTGCGGAGCTCGCGTCTGGGGCCTGGGTCAGCGCCACGTAGGCCTCAGGTGGGGACCAGGCAGTGATAGTGGAGAGGTCGGTGTGGCGGTCGATGAGGGCGCCAACCGACCAACCGATGGACGAGGACGGACCATGCGGAGTGACACACTAGGGGTAAATTTATAGAGACCAATTAGAAACATAGAAAATAGGTGCAGGAGTAGGCCAGTCGGCCCTTTGAGCCCGCACCGCCGTTCAATATGATCATGGCTGATCATCCAAAATCAGTATCCCGTTTCTGCTTTCTCCCCATCTCCCTTGATTTCATAAGCCCTAAGAGCTATATCTAACTCTCTTTTGAATACATCCACTGCAATTAATCTACTAACCAGCACATCTTTGGGATGTGGAAAGACAATGGAGCACCCAGAGAAAACCCACATGGTCACAGGGAGAACATGCAGACTCCACACAGACAGCACCCAAGGTCAGGATCGAACCCAGGTCTCTGACACTGTGATGCAGCAACCCTACCAAGATACTACTACTCTTAATACATATGCATTGAGATGAGTGGTGGGTTGACAAATATATCAAGGCAATAGAGGATTGTTTATAAGACATTGTGCTCACACTCACACAAATGGACATGTAGATGTGTAGGAAAGAACTGCAGATACTAGCTTAAACTGAAGGTAGACATAAAATGCTGGAGTAACTCAGCAGGACAGGCAGCATCTCTGGAGAGAAGGAATGGGTGACAGGAAATGTGGCACAGTGGTGCAGTGGCAGAGTTGCTGTCTTACAGCACCAGACTGTAACCCTGTGACCACGTGGATTTCCTCCGGGTGCTCCGGTTTCCTCCCACATTCCAAAAACGTGTAGGTTTGTAGGTTAATTGGCTTCTGTAAATTGCCCCGAGTGTGTACGGTAGAACTAGTGAATGGGTGGGTGATTGCTGGTTGGCATGGACCCGGTGGATCAAAACGCCCGTTTCCACACTGTATCTCTAAACTAAAGTAAACTAAACTAAATATAGGCCAAATGCGGACAAATGGGACGAGCTTAGAAGGTGCATGTTGGACGGCATTGTGAGTTGGACCGAATGGCCTGTTTCCATGCTGTGTGTCTTTATGACTCTATGAGGAATAATCTGGCCTCGGTTGACTTGTAAAATGCTGAGAGATGGTTTCAACCAGCAAGCCATTTTGCATTTCAAGCTTCTGTGCTTAACAATTTTTTTTTTTACTTCAGGATTCACAGATTGATGGATTGCATTTAGATTAAATTGATTTGTTTGTCCGGCTCGTGGTTCCCTCAGATATAAGAGTCATACACTTGGTTTAATTTGAATGATGCAATTCATTTTAACATCATCATGAGTGGAGAACACTTTAATTCGGAGGGCGAGTTGGACAAGGATTAATGTGCATCAGAAATAGTCGCTCTGCCTGTACTGAACCCCATGGATCTATATTGTCTGCTGGTGCCAGGTTCGTGAAACAGCTGGCACAGGGTGTCACAGTGGCGCAGTGGTAGAGTTGTTGCCTCGCAGCGCCAGAGACCTGGGTTTGATCCTGACTGCGGCTGCTGTCTGCACGGAGTTTGCACATTCTCCCTGAGACCACATGAGTTTTCTCTGGGTGTTCCAGTTTCCTCCCATACTCCAAAGATGTGCAGGTCTTTAGGTTAATTAGCTTCTGTAAATAATTGTCTCTAGTGTCTCTGAAGTGAATGCAAAAGTTGTATAACATTGAATGGGTTATTGGTGTTCGGTGAGGATGGTGGGCCAAAGGGCCTGTTTGCATGCTGCATCTTTAAAATATGTCCTCTAATATTTGACAATTTCAAACCTGGGGAAAAGTCAGCTAATACGCTTCTGTAAAATTGTAAATAGTCCCTAGTGTGTAGGATAGTGCCAATATATGGGGATCGCTGGTTAGCGTGAACTCTTTGGGCCCAAGAGCCTGTTTCCATGCTGTATCTCTAAAGTCTAAAGCTATTTACCTCATCTTGGTGGTTTTCTAATTCTCGAACCCCAGGGAGGTTGGAGGAGCGGGGAGGTCATGCACGAAGGTGCATGGAGTGACAGAACAGAGGTGGAAGGTACCAAGCGCATTAGTTGGCATGCCAGGCATTGTCCTGCCCTCTCCACTCTTTATCTCCCCGCCATTCCTGCAATCAGTATGAAGAAGGGTCCCGATCCCGAACATCACCTATCCATATTCTCCAGAGATGTTGCCTGACCCGCTGAGTTACTCCAGCACTTTGGGTCTCACCAATAGTTTCGCTAGGCCAAGTCATTCCCACATCACCAATCCTGTGGTGCCACCAGGACAATGGGCTCTTAAGGCCAAGATTTCTCAGCATATTTGAAATAAATACTTAAAAACTACAAGATGGTGCCAGAAATGTGGTAACTCTTTGTGTCTCAGATGAAACCTACTATTGATTTTACTACAAACATTTCCCTTGTGTGCTTATGTTTAGTTTAGTTTAGTTTAGTTACTTTACTTTAGTTTAGAGATACTGCGTGGAAACAGGCCCTTCCGCCCACCGGGTCAGCGCCAACCAGCGATCCCCACATTTTAACATTAGCGACAATTTTTACATTTACCATTTAACCTACATACCTGAACGTCTTTCGAGTGTGGGAGGAAACCGAAGATCTGGGAGAAAACCCACGCAGGTCATGGGGTGAACTCACAAAGTCCGTTCAGACAGCACCCGTAGTCGGGTTGGAACCCGTACCTGTGGCATTGCATTCGCTGTAAGGCAGCACCTATACCGTTGCGCCACCATGCTGTCCTTTATTTTACTTTACTTTAGTTTAAAGATACAGCGTGGAAACCGGCCATTCGCCCCACCGAGTCTGCGCCGACCACAATCAGACTAGTTCTATCAAACACATGAGAGACAATTTACAGCTGCCAATTAACCTGCAAAATACTTTAAATTTTAGATCAGAGATACAGCACAGAAACAGGCCCTTCGGCCCACCGAGTCTTCACCACCCAACAATTCTATACACTGTCCTGCACACAATGGACAATTTACAATTTTACCAAAACCAATTAACCAACAAACCTGTGCGTCTTTGGAGTGTGGGAGGAAACCGGAGCATCTGGAGTAAACCCACACAGTCACAGAGAAAACGAACAAACTCCATACAGGCAGCTCCTGGCATGTCAACTAATACGCCTGGCATGTCAACTAATGCGCCTGGCATGTCAACTAATTCAGGATTGAACCTGGGACTCTGGTGCTGTGAGGCAGCAACTCTACTGCTGTGCCACTGTGTCTTTCCTGAGTCGTATGATTGTCCTTATGTATGGGACGATTTTACCGGATTGCATGCAAAGCAAAGCATTTCACAGTATCCCGGTACATGTGACAATGAAATGACTATTGAACTATTCAGTCAATTCTGGTTCCTTGCCTGGTGCTGTGCTTTTTAATCGACATTGTCCAATTGATGTTATCAAGCTGAATGTGTGAAATCTCCCTCGAAAGTCCGTGTGCAGAATATCAACTGCAAATCACATCCCTATTACTCATGCAGTTCTGGGGGAGTGCTGCACTGTTGGAGACACTCTCTTTAAGATGTGTCATTAAACTTAGCCCCTATCCAAGAGCATGGTCACAGAGTGGTTAGGTTATTGAATTTGTCTCCTACGGACCTGTAAGATTGATTCGAGGCACTGAATTTTGATCGCACCAGGCAATTTAAATTTGAGTAATTAGACCTAGAATTGTTTTGTTTTTTTCAAGCTTGCGTCGTTACTGATGACTAAGGGTGTCACCAGATTGTAGATAATAAAATAGAACATCAGATACTGGTTTGTACCAAAGATAGACACAAAACGCTGGAGTAACTCAGTGGGTCAGACAGCATCTCCGAAGAAAATGGACTGGCGACGTTTTGGGTCTGAAGAAGGATTGCTTGTCCATTTTCTCCAGAGATACTGCTGACCCGCTGAGTAACTCCAGCATTCTGCGTCTATCACAAAATCGTAGGGTCGATTGAATGATGTTCTTTAGGGGAGGATATCTGCCCTCCCTTACCAGTGCAGCGTGCAAGTGGCTTCAGATGCACCATGATAGTGGACTCCAAGTCTTTCCAAGTTCAGGAATGTTTAGGTGTGCACAATAAATATCAGCTTTGCTAATGATTTCCTGTGAATAAATAAACAACAATGAACTTTGGATTAAAGAGGGAGAAAGAAGTGCTGAAGAAATTAGTATAGAAGAACCAACCCAAAGTCCAACCCAAAATGTCACCTAGTTCTTTTATCCAGAGATGCTGCCCGACCCATTGAGTTACTCCATTTTATGTCTGAATGAGTATAGAAGTTGGCATGTTATATTACAGTTGACCAAGAGGCCACATTTGGAATATTGTGTTCAATCTTGGTCAACTTGCTATAGGGATATTGTTAACCTGGAACGAGTGCAGGCAAGATTTACGAGAAAGTTGCTAGGACTTGAGGGCCTGAGCTATAGGGAAAGGTTTGGCAGACATTATTTCTTGGAGCGCAGGGGACTGTGGGTTGATCTTATAGAGGTGTATAAGATCATGAAGGGAACAGATAGGGTGAATGCACAGCCTTTTTTCCCAGGATTGGGTAATCAAGAGCCAGAGGACATAGGTTTAAGATGAGAAGAGAAAGATTTAATAGGAACCTGAGGTGCAATATTTTCATAGGTGGTGGCTGTATGGAACGAGCTGCCAGAGGAGGTACATGGATAGGAAAAGTTTAGAAGGGCAAGGGTCAAATGTGGTCAAATGGGACTAGATGTTGCAGCATAGCTGGTATGGGCAAGTTGGGTCGAAGGGCCAGTTTCCATACTGTGTAACTTGATGACTCTAAATGTAAAATAGACAAAGACCAATATAGGAAACTTTCTCCAGAGCTGACGTTTAAAACTAAAATGCATAGACTTAAGGTAGGGGGTAAAAGTGTTAGAGGGGATCTGAGGAGGATTTTTTTCAAGAAGCAAGTGATTGCTATATTTAAGAGTGAGTTGGATGTGGCCCTTGTGGCTAAGGGGATCAGAGGGTATAGAGAGAAGGCAGGTACGGGATACTGAGTTGGATGATCAGCCATGATCATATTGAATGGCGGTGCAGGCTCGAAGGGCTGAATGGCCTACTCCTGCACCTAATTTCTATGTTTCTATGTTTCTATGAGACAAAGAAACTCCAGATGCTGGAATCTTGAGCAAAATACAAAGTGCAGGAGAAACTCAATAGGTCAGGCAGTATCATTGAAGGGAATGGACTGATGACTTTTCAGGTCGGGACCAGTCTCCAGGCTTCAGTGGGGGGTGTAGGGGAAGAATGCTCAAAAAGTGGGGCGGGGGGTTAGGCAAAGTTTGAGAAGTGATAGGTGGATACAGGTGAGGGAGTGCAGTGATTTACAGAAGGGTCTAGATAGTGACAGAGGTTAGAGGTGAAAAGGAGACAAATGGGTGTCAGATAAGGGGTGGCACAGTGACACAGTTGTAGAGTTGCTGCCTTACACCACCACAAAACTGGGTTCAATCCTGACCATGTGTGCTGTCTGTACGGAGTTTGTCCGCACTCCCTGTGACCGCATGGGTTTTCTCCGGGTGCTCCGTTTTCCTCCCTCATCCCGAAGACATAGAGGTGTGTAGATTAACTGGCTTCGGTAAAATTGTAAATTTTCCCTAGTGTGCAGGATAGTGCTAGTGTACTGGGTGATTGCTGGTCATGTGGACTCCGTGGGCCGAAGGGCCTGTTTCGGTGCTGTATTTCTATTCTAAAGGAGGCTATTACTGAAATGTGCAGCAATGTCAGTGAGCTATTGGGTAGGAGGAAGGTATAGAGATGGGTGAGGCAACAAATGGAACAGAACACAATTCTTAATTCAAAGCTTAATGCAACTGAATTGATAATGTGAATTGAGCAAGCATTCAAAGCTATCAATTGAACCCCAAATACCAACATGAAAGGAGCAATATATCAATGATTCTCCATGACCATCCAGACCGATGCAAGACCATGTCTACAAGGTGAGATTCCCCCAATGGATTAAACATGTTGCTGTACCGGACCATTGCACTGCAATCTGTCACTATTTAACCAGTAATTAACCTGTGGTTCCAATTTACCTCTATTTCCTCAAATAAATTCACTTCTAAGTCCATCGCTAATTCACCTTGAATTTATCCCTAATTCCACATCCAATTCCTCCTCTAATTTCACCTCCAATTTCACCTCTAATTCTCTCTAAATCCTCCTCCTTAATTCCACCTCAAATTCCACATCTAGTTCCATCTATAATTTCAACTCTAATTCCATTCTAATTGTTACCGCTAATTCCACCATTAGTTCCTCCTCTAATTTCACTGTTTATCCCATACCTCATTCCATCTCTCTTTCCACCTCTACTTCCACCGCTAATTCCACCTCCAATTTCACCTCTAATTTCACACTATTTCCTGGCTCACACTGAATTCTAAAAAAAACACAAGAAATCAGTACAAATAGGACATTTGGCCTCACAGTCTTCCCCTATCATGCAATATGATCAAGGCTGATCTCCACCAGACCACATCTTACCCTCTGCACTAGATCCCCAAAGCCCTCTATCTGCTGATCTTTTATTTATTCATCAAGCTCCTGTTTTAAAACTTGCAAAGAACCAAACTCCACAACTCCTGGGGCAAAACATTCCAGAAATACCTTCCCCTTTGGGAGTAAAAACCTCTAAGTATCTCAGTTGGAACAGGCCCCTTGTCTTGCAACTTTCAAACTACCCACAGAAAATTGGATTGGTGAAAGATAGGTCCATAATGGCTGGCCAAAGGGTATGTTTCTGTGCTGTATGATTCTATAACAACCAAAAGCAAGAGAAAATAGGTCAGAATCACATTGTTGACCATGAAGATTGATTTGAATTGATTTTTTTATTGGCAGTGCAAGCCCTCAAATTTGCTATAGAAATGTAATGCCTAGAAGCTCAATTTCATCATACTGATTTTTCTCAGAGTTATACAACTGGACGTTGATTTTTAAATGAACATAGAACATAAAACAAAGTACAGCACGGGATTAAGCTCCTTGCCCACCATATATGTGATGATCCTGAAGCCAATCTATCTAATCCCATCTGCCTACAGATATCCTTCCATTCCCTGCTTGTTCATAGCTTTGTCTAAATGCCTCTTAAATGTCACTAATATATCTTCCACCATCTCCACTGGCAGCATGTTTCTGGAACCCCCTATTTTCTGCCTCCTAAATCTCCTTTAACCTCTCCCCCTCTCACCTTAAAACTATGTTGGGTGGCACAGTTGTGCAACGGTAGAGTTGCTGCCTTACAGCTCCAGAGACCCGGGTTCAATCCTGACTACGGAGTTTGTACTGCATGGGTTTTGTGACTGCATGGGTTTTCTCCGGGTGCTCTGGTTTCCTCCTACGCTCCAAAGATGTGCTTGTTGATAGGTTAATTGACTTGATGTAAATTGTCCCTAGAGTGTAGGATGAAGCTAGTGTATGAGGTAATCACTGGTTGGTGTGGATTCAGTGAGCCGAAAGGCCTGTTTCCATGCTGTTTCTCTAAACTAAACTAAACTAATGTCTACGATGATCATGTTAGCAATCTATTTAATCCCATCTGCCTAGACGTGGTCTATATCCTTCCATTCCCTGTCTGTTCATGACACTGTCCAAATGTCTCTTAAACATCACCAACGTATCTTCCAGCATCTCCCTTGGCAGCACGTTTCTGCCACCTTGCACTCTCTGTCTCCTAAATCTCCTTTAATCTCTCCCCCTTTCATCTTAAAATTTAAAAGAGAAAGCTGTGCCCTTTAGTATTTGATAGTTCCAACCTGGGAAAAAAAGTCCTGACTGTCTACCCTATCTATGCCTCTTGTAATTTTACATACTTCTATCCTTTGAGTAGTATTCCTGCCAGCAAACCAACTCAAGCTGTCCACACTCCCACACAAAGAAGCGGTAATCAGTTCTTGATGATAACTCTTGAATACGCTCACATCCTAATTAAGAATGTCTTCATGAAATGCGTAAAAGCAAGCGGCTGTTAACTAGTTCAACATAGACATAATTGCTTCTCCAAGAGCTGCTTATTCTGAGTGGGTTTAAATTTATGAATGATCATAAATGTAGTAGTTCTTGCTTCAGGTTGTTCAACACGTTCGGGAAGGTGATCTCTGCTACGTTCAATGGTTCAATGGCACTTTATTGTCACATGTGTTTGGATTCAGTGAAATGCTTTGTTTTGGATACAATTCAGTAAAATCGTACTGTACATAAGCACAATCATAAGTAAGTACAATAGTACAACGATTGTAGTGGAAGAATAGTAGACTTCACCGAGGCTGAACACAGTCGCCACGTTTCTGGCACCATCTTGTATCCTCAAAGCTTCAGGTTCTTAAAATAGTCTTATCTTGACCTCAAAAGCTCGTTGTCATAGCCGACTTCCGTGGCCAACTTTGCGGGCTGGTATCTCGGCACCCCCCCAGGCCATGCCCTCTGTTGGTCCGGCAAAATGGTAATATGGCAAGGCTGTGGGACCAAGGGTGCCAGAAAATCGGTGGTGGACCTGTAGTTGTAGGAAAAGTAGCTCTGGGCCAATTGCTAATTTTTGACAGAAGTTATATAGCAGAAAAAGTGGATGAGATCAGAGATCAGCCAATATTGGACTGGGTTCAGGGGCTGATAGCCTTTTCCTTAAATTTATCTTGTGTGTTTAAGAAGCTATTAGTTAGATACATGGATATGCAGGGAATGGAGGGGTATTGTTCTTATGCAAGCTGGGGAGATTAGTTTAATTTGGCATCATGTACAGCATGGACATTGTGGGCCAAAGGGCCTGTTCCTGTGCTGTATTGTTCTATATTGAGTGTTCTTGGATTAGAAAACCCTTTTTAGAGTATGCTGTAAATATTCATTAGGACATGCAGCATCTGCGGAGAAGAAAAAGTCAATGATATTTCATCAGAATGACTTTACAAATGTCACTGTCACTGTCTTGACCAAATTCTCCACATTTCGGAGGGGTACGATGGCGCAGCGGTAGAGTGACTGCCTTATAGCACCAGACACCCAGGTTCAATCCTGATTATGGGTGTAGCCTGTACAGAGTTTGTACATTCCCCCTGTGACCACATAGGTTTTCTCCGGGTGCTCTGGTTTCCTCCTACACTCCAAAAGCATACAGGCTTGTAGATTAATTGGCTTCAGTAAAAAATGTAAGTTGTCCCGAGTGTGTAGGATAGTGTTAGTGTACGGGACGATCACTGGACGGCACAGACTCGGTGGGCCGAAGGGCCTGTTTTCACGCTGTATCTCTAAATAATAAAGTCCAAAGTCTAAATCCTAGTCTAGTTTAGTTTAGTTTAGTTTATTGTGGCATATACCGAGGTACAGTGAAGAGCTTTTTTGTTGTCTGCTATCCAGTCAGCGGAAAGACAATACATGATTACAATTGAGCCATTTACAGTTTGTGGATTCATGATAAGCGAATAACTTTTTGTGTGAGGTAAAGCCAGTAAAGTCCGATCAAATATAGTCCAAGTGCCACTAATGAGGTAGATAGTAATTCAGGACTGCTCCCTAGCCTGGTAGGATGGTTCAGTTGCCTGATATCAGCTGGGAATAAAATATCCCTGAATCTGGAGATGTGCGTTTTCACACTTCTATATCTTTTGCCCGATGGGATAGGGGAGAAGAGGGAATGGCCAGGCTGCGACGCATCCTTGATTATGCTGTTGGCCTTGCCGAGGCAGTGTGAGCTATAAATGGAGTCAATGGAAGGGAGGTTGGTTTGCGCGATGGTTTGGGCTGCGTCTACAATTCGCTGTAAATTCGTGCAGTCTTGGATGGTGCTGTTCCCAAACCATGCTGTGATGCATCCTGATAAAATGCTCTCTATGGTGTGTCTGTAAAAGTTGGTAAGAGTTGTAGGAGACATGCTGAACTTCCTAAGCTGCCTAAGTAGAGGTGTTGGTGTGCTTTCTTGGTTGTTGCTTCCATCCTAATGGAGACATAAGGAACTGCCGATGCTGGTTCAGCAAAAAATGATGCAATGTGTTTCTAGGATAGGACACAAAATGCTCGAATTAACTCAATGGATCAGGCAGCATCTCTGGAGATTTCACAGCATTTCCCCAGATAATCTGCCTGATCTGCTGAGTTACTCCAGCACTTTGTGGCCTTTATCTCCACATCCTAACCCAAGTTATTTTGTCTATCACCAGACTTTGTTCCTTCAGTCTTCAGTCTGAAGAAGGGTACTGACCCGTCACCCATCCTTGTTCTCCAGAGATGCTGCCTGACCCATTGAGTTACTCCAGCACTCTGTGGCTGTTATCTCCACGTCCTAACCTTAGTTCTTTTCTCCTTCGGTCTTCAGTCTGAAGAAGGGTCCCTAACTGAAACGTCACGTCCATTCCCTCCACAGATGCTGCCTACCCCTCTGAGTTCCTCCAGCACTTTTTTAAACTTTTTTTTCCATGCAACACTTCGCACCCTGGGTCACGGAGTTTCTCACTCTCTGCTCTATCGCCCTTCACATCTTTTAAACACTTTGATTAAATCTTGCCATTGCCTTCTTTGTTCAGCTTCTCCAATCACTTCACAGCACAGAAGCATCTTATCAATGTGGTACCATTCCAATAATTGCCTCTTGTGAACTCCAAACGGCCTTTGATATCGGTTCTGACGTGAAGTGGGTTGACTAAAGCACAATTTCATAGCTGAGATGTCAACAGACGAGACTTAATGAGTCTGTGTACTTCCTCCAGCCCGCCTGTCTTTACTTCATCTGAAATCACATCAAGCCTGATTTTTAATGAACTAATCCTTAACAAATGAAGGGATATGCTCATAAGCAACAGGACTACTTCCTGCAGGGAAAAGCTCACCAAATATGCGTAATGACAGAACGGGATTAAAAGAACACGTTAGAAATTCATTTATATTTAATTAGAAATGGATAGAATTTCTTGTGCACAGCTAACAGTATATCAGGTTGAAATGTTTCTCTGAGCATGAACATGGAGTTCTCCCCAGAGGGTCTTAGGTGAATAATATATTTTTAAAAATTAAAATCTAACGCTGCACTAGTTTGAGAAGCGTATTAGTACTTAGTAATTCATGTAGATCTCATTATAAATGGATGGGATTGCATGCATGGAGGTGACCAATATAATTGGCTTTGTGCAGTTAACCTGCTGTGGCTGCTTCCCTGGGTAGGAGTCAGGCAGTGTCTTCAGTGAGTGGCACAGTCCTGGGTAGATATCACCAGACACAAAGTACTGGAGTAACTCAAAAGGTTAAGCAGCATCCCTGGAAAACATGTATAGGTGATGTTTCAGGTCGAATGTTTCAGACTGATCCGAAATGTCGCCTGTCCATTCCCTCCACAGATGCTGTCTGATCTTCTGAGATAGTTTAGTTTAGTTCAGTTTAATTTAGTTGGAGTATCATATGTACCGAGGTACAGTGAAAAGCTTGTGTTGCATGTTAACCAGTCAGCGGAAAGACAATACATGATTACAATCGAGTCGTCCACATTGTACAGATACTAGATAAAGGGAATAGCAAGATAAAATCGGATTAAAGATAGTCTGAGGGTCTTCAATGAGGTAGATGGTAGTTCAAGACTCCTCTCTAGCTGTTGATCGGATGGATCAGTTGCCTGATGACATCTGAGAGGAAAAATAAACTGAATCTGGAGGTATACGTTTTCACACTTGCTTGCACAATTGTCCAGCAAGACAAGTCAACTATTGGCCTTGCTGATGTATAGGAGCCCACTTCGGGAACACCGGATGCAGTAGATGAGGTTAGAGGAGGTGCACGTGAACCCTCCATCCTTCCAGGTGAAATAGAAGTTCATGTGCACCTCCTCGAACCTCATTTACTGCATCCAGTGTTTCCAATGTCGAACCAGAATATAAACCTCACATTTAAAGGGCTTGCTTAATTTCTATACTTGCTAAATTCAGGTTGGTGATTATCGCTTGTAACAAATAGGCTAAATGGCTGTGTTTATATAATTCCACAATTTTTGTAAATCATTTTAATGGTTCCCATCACATTACTTTACATTAAAGGCAGGGCAGTCATTGCATGCAGTAATTTCCATTTCTCTGTAGCCCAAAGCTCTAGGGTGTGATATATGGAACCACACAGAGCAGATCAGTGCTTCCATAAATCAGGAAGATTACATAATTTACAAGGACTGAATTCACCAGCGAGTTTTCAAATTTTCAGCAAGTGGCGGGGGGGGGGAGGAGGAACTGTAATAAGGCGCGGGACAGATGGAATTTGATGGAATTCAATCCGGCGAAGCACGAGTGTTGCACTTTGGACAGTCCTGCAAGGGCAGGACCTGCACGGTGAATGGTAAAGCTCCAGGGAGTGTTGTAGAGCAGAGGGATCTAGGAATGCAGGTGCATAGTTCCTTGAAAGTGGCATCACAGGTAGAGAGGATGGTCAAGAAGGTTTTCAGCACATTGGCCTTCATCAGAGTATTCAGCATCGACGTTGGGAGGACATGTTACAGTTTTGTAAGACATTGGTGAGGCCGCATTTAGATTATTGTGAAGATAGGCACGAAGATAGAGCAACTCCGAGCCAGGCAACATCTCTGGAGAAAAAGGATGGATGGCGTTTTGGGTCAGAACCCTTCTTCAGACTAGATTATTGTGTTCAATTTTGGTCACCATGTTTTGGTCACCATCCCAACTCGAAACGTCACCTATCCATTTTCTCCAAAGATGCTGCCTGACCCATTGAGTTACTCCATCATTTTGTGTCTATCTCAGGTTTGTAGGTTAATTGGTCTCTGCTAGTTGTTCCCTAGTGTGTAAGGAGTGGATGAACAACTGGAATGACATGAAACTAGTGTGAATGGGGTGATCACTCAGCATGGAGTCGGTACGCTGAAGGGTCTGTTTCCACGCTGTATCCATCAATCTTTTGCCCATTATAGATAACTACCCCGGGTGGCTATGAAATGGGTCTATTGGGGGTATTTTTTTTACCAGAAGGCTAATTGCTTAATGCTGAAATGTTTCACAATTTACATCTGCAAACTGCCTGTGTAGACTGTCTAAACTATTGATTGGGTAATTGTTGGTGCATTAGAAAGATGATTAGGAATGCATTTTTTAAACCTTTATTCAAGGACATCTGGTTTCTTTCCAAGTTGCCGAATGGATGTTGAGAATCTGACACACCTTCCGATCTATTTTCTGCTAATTGCCATTGTTTAGGGGTTTGTGAGTATCCCACTACACTCCATCCCCATCTCTGTATCAATAATGTCAGCAAATAAAGTCCACATCTTCCAATTCAATCAACACAAATCAAGAGCACTGCGTGGTTTTTCCTCGTCATATTGGCAAAACAGTTGGGAAGAGCCAGGATTCAATGCAGAGATCTGAGAGAAGTCTGAGTAAAATAGCTGCAATAATCATGAATCAATCTCCAACCTGTCTCAACTAGATTATAAAATTAGGGGAGGTAGAGATAGGGTAGGCAGTCATAAGTTCATAAATCATAGCAGAGTTAGGCCATTCTGCCCATCGAGTATTCCACCATTCAATCGTGCCTGATCTATCTTTCCTTCTCAATCCCATTCTCCTGCCTTCTCCCCATAAACCTTGACACCCTTACCAATCAAGCACCTGTCAATCTCCGCCTTAAAAATACCCAAAAATAGTCAGAATCTTTTTTTTCACAGGGTGGAATTGTCAAAGACTAGAGGGCAAGAGCTTTAAGGTAAATTCAGCAAGAGCGGATAAATTTAGAAGAGATTTGCGGGATGAGGTTTTTTTTACACAGCGAACAGTTGGTGCCTGGAATGTGCTGCCCGGGATAGTAGCGGAGCCAGATACAATAGTGACGTTTAAGAGGTTTTTAGACAGACATGGAATGGAGGGACATGGATCACATACAGGCAGAATAAATTCACTTATCTTGGCATCATAGATAGACACAAAATGTTGGAGTAACTCAACGGGTGAGGCAGCATCTCTGGAGAAAAGGAATATGAAGCATTTCAGGTCGAGACCCTTCTTCAGTCTCGATCCAAAACATCATCTGTTCCTTTTCTCCGGAGACGCTGCCAGACTCGCTGAGTTACTCCAGCATTTTGTGTCTATTTTCGGTGTAAACCAGCATCTGCAGTTCCTTCCTACATATCTTGGCATCATGTTTGGCATTGATATTGTGGATCGGAGGGCCAGTTCCCATGCTGAGTTGTTCCATGATCTATTGTAACATGGTTCTAAAAATAACACGTTTCGGTTATTTCTGATTCCATGTCAGAGTCATACAGCACGGGAACATGACCTTTGGCCCAACTCTTCCATGCCCACCAAGATGTCCCATCTAAACTAGTTATGTGACAAAAATAAACAAATGCCCATAACAATAGTATTTTTCAATGTAAGTCAAAGAAACTGTAGTCAGGGATTGGTGATGGTGGATCAGGATCTAGAGGCCAAATGATGTACTTTTGGTCTGATATCATATGTTGCTGTGTTCTTACAACTCAGAAACAAGCACCAGGAGAAATCAATAAAAACATCAACTGATCAAGTGCCAAGTTTTATTTGGAAGCTTTCACATGAAGAGTCTTCAGATACATTACTATCCTAAAGACGTCATCTCCTTATTGTTGCTGTTAATATTTCTGCACAATGTATACAGAATGTTGACACAAGGAACTGCAGATGCAGGAAACTTTGAACAAAACACAAAGTGCTGGAGGAACTCAGCGGGTCAGGCAGCATCAATGGAGGGAATGGACTACCGATGTTTTGAGTCAGGACCCTTCTTCTGACTGATTAGAGCAGGGGAGAGAAAGCTGGGAAAGAGAGGTAAGGAAAGGACAGTGTCTGGCAAGTGATAGGTGGATACAGATGAAAAGGGGGTGATGGGCAGATGGGTAGAGTAAGTGACAAAGGGTCTCAGATTAGGAGAGAAGATGAGTGAAATGTTTTGTTTAGTTTAGTTTAGTTTATTCTCACATGGACCGAGGTACAGCGAAAATCGATTTTGTTGCATGCTAACCAGTCAGCGGAAAGACTATACATGGTTACAATTGAGCCAAACTGTAAGTGTAAAGCCAGAAGGAGGGGTATGGATGGAAGGGGACAGGGGGGGAGGGGAAGGAGGGGGTGATAGAGGGAAATGAGGGAAATATCATCCCTATGAAAGATAAGCGTGCGGAGGAGGGGAAAAGTAGCAAGGTGGGGTTAGGAGATGTGTGAGCTCTGAGGTGGGGCATGGGAAAGTTTGTAACAATGGTGTGATAGCATCCTTAACTATCTGAATGTGTTCTGTGCCCAAAACTATACAGACACAAATGCTTTTAATCTACAGTAATTATAATTCTGTGAAGATGGAGAACAGAGTGAGATGAACACGTCCTTACACTTGCCAATTAAATGATGCCACACAGTCAGTTCAAGCCTTAGGCTTTACTCAGTCTTCTATCTCTACATAAGATAAGGGAAAATGGCCATGGGAAACATCCCCGCATTAATCTCATTGAGTCACTGACAGTTAGTTTGGCCTCATTAATTTTTAGTATCTGAAGTGCACAATTAACCCAAAAAAAACTGTCATCACCAAAATGGTCAGAACTGTTTGAACAGGAAGAGACAGTGAACAATTTCATCTCTGGTTTTCTCCGAGGCAATTTCCTTCCCACTACCAGAGCTCTCTCTCTTTCATTCTCGTTCTCTCTATCTCTCTCTCTGTCTGTCTCTATCAATTTATCTATCAACCTCTCCACACATTATTTATTTCTCTCTCTCTCTCTCTCTCTCTCTCTCTCTCCTTTAGAGATACAGGAAAGAGGCCCACAGGCCTTCACCTGAAACAGTAACTCTGTTTTCTCCCCACGGATACTCCGTGACTTCTGTTTTTATTTCAGATCTTCAGCATCTGCAGTTTTTTTTAATTTTCAGATAAAAATGTAAAGTAGGTTCCAGGCTGAATTGTGTTTTCTTTCCATTCCTTTCTGCAGAATTAAATATCTCTGAAAATCACTGTGGTACCATCTCAATAATCGGTCTGGTGTACTCCTTTATGGTAAGGATAGTTCAAAGAGAAAGGAACGAACACTCCAGTCCTAGTCTCACCAGGGCCATGCACAGTCAGGCCACACAAAAACATTGTTGCAAACTGGCATCCGCAGGTCCTTGCGTGAGGCATTAATTGTTAGAGTTAAGTGCCTGTCCCACTTAAGCCCCTGTCCCACTTTCACGACCTAATTGGCGACCTCTGCCGAGTTTGCCCTTGACTCATACTCGCAGCATGGTCGCCACGAGGTTGTAGGAGGTCTTCGAAACTCTTCTTCATGCTCGTGAGTGGTCTCCACGTACTTGTGGCCTCAAGTACGTCGTGGCGTTTTTCAAGCCTGATAAAAAAATGTCAAAAAGTAAAAAAGGTCGGCATGGAAAAAGTTGATACTTTTTACTTGTAGGTAGGTCGTAATACATCGTGATGGTAGTTGTAGGTAGTCGTAGATAGTCGTAGGTAGTCGTAGGTCGGTAACAGGCCCGAGAAAAAAATGCAAACATGACATTATTTTATCGTGATCATTTCCACTCGCAGCTAGTCGTAGTTGGTCTTCGGTGTGGAAGACTGAGGTCGAGGGGGGTCGTAGGAGGTCGTAGACATAGTCGTAGGAGGTCTTTTACTTCGGCGAGTCAACATGACCGTGACATATTTTTCAACTCGTCTAGGGTCTTCTAAACTCATGGATTAGGTCGTCCAAGTGGGACAGGCCCTTACGCTACTTTTTTGGCCACTGCCAGCACCTGTCATAGGTCGTTGCAGGTCGCCAACATTTTTCAACATGTTGAAAATCCAATGGCGACCAGAAAGACGCTACGACTCTTTGGGCGACTGAGGCGACTACTCACGTCCATGCAGGCGACACCCTAGCGACATGTCGCAGGGTGAAGCCTGTATGGTCGTGAATAGTCGGCCAAAGAGTCGTACCTTGTTCTGGTGGCCGCTGGATTTTCAACATGTTGAACATTTTCGGCGACCTGCAACGACCTATGACGGGTGCTGGTAGTCGCCGAAAAAGTCGCGTCAGTGGGACAGGCAGATCAGGAAGTCATTTTGAAACTTTATAACACTTTGGATATGCTGCATTTGGAGGAATGGGTGCAATTTTGGGTCTTTTGATTTGGAGAGGAGGCAGAGGAGGTTCACCAGAATTCCCCTTGGATTAGAAGCTATTAGCTATAAGGAGAGACTGGACAGATTTGGATTGTTTTCTCTGGAGCATCAAAGGTTGGGGCGGGGACCTGGCAGAGGCACAGATAGGGTAGACAATCGCAGCTTTTCTTCCCAGGGTGAATATGTCAAAGATTAGAGGGCATTGCTTTGAGGTGAGAGGGGAAAAGTTAAATGGAGATGTTGGGGGCGCCATATGGTGGTTGACCACTTATAGTTCGAACCCTCGTCAGTAGAGCTGGGACGGTCACGTGACTGAGTTTGGCGGGGGTTTGCGAGTGAAGATTGGCATCAGTCAACGGGTGTGTCCTACAGCAGCAGCAGGGACCTTGCCTGAGCTCTCACTTAATGCACGTGCTTCTAACAGTTGTATGTGCCAATAAAGATCGTTTCATTCACAACACGTGAATTACTGCAATGTACGATAGAAGTTTTTTACACAGAGGGTGTGGCTGCCTAGAACGGCTACTGGGGCTGGTGGTGGAGGCCTATATGATAGTGGTGTGTAAGAGGCTTTTGGATAGGTATGGAACGGAGGAAATAGAAACATAGAAACATAAAAATTAGGTGCAGGAGCAGCCATTCGGCCCTTCGAGCCTGCACCGCCATTCAATATGATCATGGGTGATCATCCAACTCAGTATCCTGTACCTGCCTTCTCTCCATACCCCCTGATCCCTCCCTTCAGCCACAAGGGCCACATCCAACTCCCTCTTAAATATGGCCAACGAACTGGCCTCAACTACCTTCTGTGGCAGAGAATTCCACAGATTCACCACTCTCTGTGTGAAAAACGATTTTCTCATCTCGGTCCTAAAAGACTTCCCCCTTATCCTTAAACTGTGACCCCTTGTCCTGGACTTCCCCAACATCGGGAACAATCTTCCTGCATCTAGCCTGTCCAACCCCTTAATAATGTTGTAAGTCTCTATGAGATCACCCCTCAATCTTCTAAATTCCAGCGAGTACAAGCCAAGTCTATCCAGTCTTTCTTCATATGGAAGTCGTGCCATCCCAGGAATCAGTCTGGTGAACCTTCTCTGTACTCCCTCTATGGCAAGAATATCTTTCCTCAGATTAGGAGACCAAAACTGTACGCAATACTCCAGGTGTGGCCTCACCAAGACCCTGTACAACTGCAGTAGAACCTCCCTGCTCTTGTACTCAAATCCTTTTGCTATGAATGTCAACATACCATTCGCTTTCTTCACAGCCTGCTGCACCTGCATGCCTACTTTCAATGACTGGTGTACCATGACACCCAGGTCTCGCTGCATCTCCCCTTTTCCTAATTGGTCACCATTCAAATAATAGTCTACCTTCCTGTTTTGCCACCAAAGTGGATAACCTCACATTTATCCACATTATACTGCATCTGCCATGCATTTGCCCACTCACCCAGTCTATCCAAGTCATCCTGCAGCCTCCTAGCATCCTCCTCACAGCTAACACTGCCCCCCAGCTTCGTGTCATCCGCAAACTTCGAGATGTTGCATTTAATTCCCTCATCCAAATCATTAATGTATATTGTAAATAGCTGGGGTCCCAGCACTGAGCCTTGCGGCACCCCACTAGTCACTGTCTGCCATCCTGAAAGGACCCGTTCACTCCTACTCTTTGCTTCCTGTCTGCCAGCCAGTTCTCTATCCACATCAATACTGAACCACCAATACCGTGTGCTTTAAGTTTGAATACCAATCTCTTGTGTGGGACCTTGTCGAAAGCCTTCTGAAAGTCCAGATACAACACATCCACTTATCCACTCTACTAGTTACATCCTCAAAAAATTCAATAAGATTCGTCAGACATGATTTACCCTTCATAAATCCATGCTGACTTTGTCCAATGATTTCACCACTTTCCAAATGCGCTGCTATCCCATCTTTAATAATTGACTCTAGCGGTTTCCCCACTACCGATGTTAGACTAACTGGTCTGTAATTCCCCGTTTTCTCTCTCCCTCCCTTTTTAAAAAGTGTGGTTACATTAGCTACCCTCCAATCCTCAGGAACTACTCCAGAATCTAAAGAGTTTTGAAAAATTATCACTAAGGCATCTGCTATTTCTGGGGCTACTTCCTTAAGTACCCTGGGATGCAGCCTATCTGGCCCTGGGGATTTTTCGGCCTTTAATCCATTCAATTTAACCAACACCACTTTCCGGCTAACCTGGATTTCACTCATTTCCTCCATCTCATACGATCCCCTGCTATTTCCGGCAAATTATTTATGTCTTCCTTAGTGAAGACAGAGCCAAAGTAGTTATTCAATTGGTCTGCCATGTCCTTGTTCCCCATGATCAATTCTCCCGTTTCTGACTGCAATACTTATCTTGTGCAGGCAAAGAATATTACTTTAACTTGGCATTATGATTGGCATGGACATTATGGGCAAAAGGGCCTGTGATGTACTATTCTAATTCAATATTCTTACATTTATTTTTGGTAGGCCACATGCAAAGAAGATCTTTGCAAAAAAAGGGGCGGCACAGTGTCCCAGTAGTAGAGTCGCTGCCTCACAGCGCTAGAGACCCGGGTTCGATCCTGACTATGGGTGCTGTCCATACGCAGTCAGCACGTTTCCCCTGTAACCACATGGGTTTTCTCCTGGTGCTCTGGTTCCCTCCCACACTCTAAAAACTTGCAGGTTTGTAGGTTAATTGGCTTTGTTACAAATTGTAAATTGTCTCTACTGTGTTGGATCGTGTTAGTGCACGGAGTGATCACTGATCGGAGCGGACTCGGTGGCCAGAATGGACTGTTTCCGCGTTGTATCTCTAAAACTAAAAAGTAAAACTAAATCTGACTCGAAGATGGTGTTAGGCTCAAAGTCAGAGCGATCCCAGAGGTCTGACCATGGGAGTATCTAAAAACAGGGACAACCCTTCACTAACTTGTTCCACCATTTTATCAAGTTGCACTTATTCAGCTCCATCTAATCTGACTCCATTCCAGCTCTTTGAGACCTTTGAAAAGTGTCTTAAAAACACTCAGCAGTGCCGCCTGGTGGCCAAGGAGTTTCAGAATGTCACCACCCAACGAGGGAAAGGACTCTCAGTTTAGATAGACACAAAATGCTGGAGTAACTCAGCGGGTCAGGCAGCATCTCTGCGGGGAAGGAATAGGTGAGTTTTGGGTTGTATCCCTTAGTTTAGTTTAGTTTAGTTTAGAGCAACAGGCCCTTCGGCCCACCGAGTCGATACTGCCCGATCACCCCTTACACTACTTCTATCCTATGCACGAGGGACAATTTACAGAAGCCAGTTAACATGCAAACCCACACATCTTTGGGATATAAGAGGAAACCGGAGCCCCCAGAGAAATCCCACGTGGTCACAGGAAGAACGTACATACTCTATAGAGACAGCACTCGTAGTCAGGATCGAACCCGGGTCTCTGGCGCTGTAAGGCAGCAACTCTACCGCTGCACTATTGTGCTGCCCTCTGTCTTTCCCAGACTCCTAGTTAAGATGTTATTACTAACAGAACATTCAAGATACCTGTTCTGGGGCCTCCATCAGAGCCTGCCTGAGAGGCTTGCATTAGAGGAAATTAAATTTTGAAACACAACACTCTGGAAGGGGCTAAAGGTTGCTTTTTATATTTTTTTAATTAAAATAGGGCGATGGTTCTTATGAACCTAAGGGTAATTTTAGTGAAGCACTTCCAGTGATCTGGTTTAAATCTGAGACTGTTTAGTGTTATATTTCCCAGTAATTGATTTAAAGCTCTAGTTAAAAGTCGAGTCTTTCATGTGCAACCAATCCTGGCATGAAACATTCAACATTACGTTGAACTTCCCTTCATTTTAAACCATCAACCCTTCACCTCAGGTCAGGACATAGTGAGTTACAGTGAACATCAAAGGTGAATGACATAATTAAGAATTGTTTAAATGTTGAAGACTTTGTTGTTAGCATGGTTGTAGATCAGAAAAGTACCAGGGGTCACTGGCTCCAGTCTGTGAGGTTAGCTCTGGTGCAAGACTTGCTGAAGAGCGAGAGAAAACTAGAAATAAACGCAGAGAAAGGGAAAGGCGGAAACAAGGAGAGTGGCAATCAGAAAGACACAAAGGGCTGGAGTAATGCATCGGGTCAGGCAGCATCTCTGGGGATCGAGGATAAAGATGGAAGAAGGGTTCCAACCCGAAATGTCACTCATCCTTTTTCTTCAGGGAAGCTGCCTGACCCGTTGCGTTACTCCAACTTTGTGTCAATCTTTGATGTAAACCAACAACTGCAGTCCCTTCCTAAACAGAGTAGCAATAATGTGGCACAACTGGTAGAGCTGCTGCCTCACAGCACCAGAGAACCTGGGTTTAATCCAGCTCTCCCTGCAACCTCGAACATTACAGAGAAAACAATCCAAGTTTGAAGGAGCGGTTAATATGTGCCTTCCCAGGAGCAGGGTGGTGGGGAAAGGATTGGAAGGGATCAGGCGGTGGCAAAGATTAGCCTTGCTCAGGAACGGAATGAATCTATTTATTTATTATCCTCACGTGTACCGAGGTACAGCGAAAAGATTTATTGTTACATGCTATCCGGTCGGCGGAAAGACTGTACATTATTACAATCAAGCCACAGTGTGCAGATACAGGATAAAGGGAATAATGTTTACTGCACGATAAAGTCCAGTAAAGTCCGATTAAAGATAGTCTGTAGGTTTCCAATCTGGTTGATGAGAGGTCAGGGCCGCTTTCTAGTTAGCGATAAGATGGTTCAGTTGCCTGAAAACAGCCGGGAAGAAACTGTCCCTGAATCTGGAGCTGTGCGTCTTCACACTTCTATACCTTTGCCTGATGGAAGAGGGGAGAAGAGGGAGTGACCTTGGTGAGACTCATCCTTGATTATGCTGGTGGCCTTGCCGAGGCAGTGTGAAATGTGGATGGAGTCAATGGAAGGGAGGTAGGTTTGCGTGATGAACCTTTTATATTGTTGCACCAAATGCCTTCTAAACATTGCAGCCACCTCCACAGTTTCCTCTGGCAGCTCATTGCATATACCTACTACTCTCTGTGTGAAAAAGTCACACTTCAGCCCTTCTTTCCCGATGGGAGAGAGGAGAAGAGGGAGTGACTGGGGTGAGACTGGTCCTCGATTATGCTGATGGCCTTGCCGAGGCAACGTGTCAAAATGTTGCCTCACTGTCTGACTGTTTTCCAAAGCACGTCACCAGGAACAAAATAAATGGATGAAACAAATGATTTCTGGATGTGCCCCGTTCATTTGAAAGTGAATAGCAACAAACTCTTAGTCATCCGCTTCTGAGAAATCACTAAATGCAACGCATTGTTTCCCGATTAATGGGCTTATTGTCAGTGGTGTGGGGAGAGAATGTATCTATTGTTTTAATCACTGCTCTGTCAAGCACACACTATATAATGGCAGGGCTGGGATGAAGCAGCGCGTTCTGATTGGGAGAGAGGAATCATTACAGCTCCACACTGACTTGCAAAGGTGCTATTTATAAACAAACTAGGGATGGGTTGTGCAGTGGATGCACGACGAGAGAAGAGGGAAAGGTTAACACACAAACATTCGAATGTAGCCAGGAAGATCTAAAAGTCTGTCAGAAAAACATAAAGGATCTATTTAGGTCCAATACAAATGCAGGGGTTTAGCTCTTTGTACTGCAATATTTTTGCCTGGCTTTCGTAAAACACTGGTTAAGCCCCTGATCAGACATTTTATTTAGGGTGTAGCTGTTAAAGAAGAATTATTCCAACCGGTCGGGGATCAACAAAGAGAGGACACAGATTCAAGTTAATCAGTCAAAAAATCAGTGTGGGATTAAGTCTATTTCACTGTGATCTGGAACACGTTTCACGAGAGGGCAGTGGGAACAGATTGAGTGGAAATCTTCAACAGAAAATTGAATTTCATAGAGTAATAACACCGTCATGGCAGTCGCGTGGAATCCAGCTCAAATGTTCAGATTGTCAGATTCCTTGCTCTCACATTGACAGCCTCACAATTCGGCATAACAGGTAACACGGAGGAGGGGTGCCAAGTGCTGTGAATTCCCCTCTGTTCATGTTCATGTCATAGGAGCAGAATTAGACCATTTGGCCCATCAGGTCTACTCCGCCATTCAATCATAATTGAAGGCAGGTACAGGATACTGAGTTGGATGATCAGCCATGATCATATTGAATGGCGGTGCAGGCTCGAAGGGCCAAATGGCCTACTCCTGCACCTATTTTCTATGTTTCTATAGTTGATCTATCTTTTTCTCTCAAGCCCATTCTCCTGCCTTCTCCCCATGGTCCCTGACACCCTTACTAATGAAGAATCTGTCAATCACCACTTCAAATATACCCAATGACTTGACCTCCATCGCCGTCTGTGGCAATTAATTCCACAGATTCACCACCCTCTGACTAAAGCAAGTCCTCCTCATTTCCTTTCTAAAGGAATGACCTTTTATTCTGTGGCTGTGCCCTCTGGTCCTCGACTCTCCCTTTAGTGGAAACATCCTCTCCGTATCCACTCTATCCAGACCTTTCACTATTCGGTTAAATTCAATGAGGTCCCTTCTCAGCTTTGTACAGTCCAATTAAAGATAGTTCAAAGGTCTCCAATGAGGTAGATGGTAGGTCAGGACTGCTCTCTAGTTGTTGACAGGATAGTTCAGTTGCCTGATTGCAGCTGAGAAGAAACGTTTCCTGAGTCTGGAGGTATATGTTATCACACTTCTGTACCTCTTGCCTCATGGGAGAGGGGAGAAGAGGGAGTGACCGGGGGGAGACAGGTCCTTGATTATTCTGGTGACCTTGCCGAGGCAGTGTGGTGTAGATGGAGTCAATGGAAGGGAGGATTGTTTGCCCAATGGTCCGACAACCTACTATAATCACTAACACAATAGAACATAGAACAGTACAGCACAAGAATGGGCCCTTCGACCCACCATGTCTGTGACGAACATGATGCCAAGACCAACCCTTCTCTGCCGGCACATAATCCATACCCTTCCATTCCCCTGCATATCCATGTGTCTATCCGAAAGTTACAAATGCTCATGATGACCAAAGATGTTTCAAGGATATGGCGCAAAGTGCTGGAGTAGCCCAACTTCTGGACTGATATATCAAGAGTCGTATTCCAAATAAGCATTGTCTTTTTGTGATGGTGCCCAGCGTAATGGCACCTCTGAAAAGTTAAAGGTCCTTAATTAGTTTTCCAGCCATGTGGAATAGATGTTCATTAACGAGGCATACGGCATGTTTTTATATACAAATAAAACACTGTCAATAATAATGTACAACTTCTAAGATTGTACAGTTGCATCTTATACTCCAGAACTTTATCTTTTACCTCGCACTAAACTTTATTTTCGCGTTATTCCCTTTATCATGTATCTGTACACTATGGATGGCTCTATTGTAATCATGTGTTGTCTTTCCACTGACTGGTTAGCTCACAACAGAAGCTTTTCACTGTACCTGGATACACTTGACAATAAGCTATTATCGACATCACTGGAAACTCTTGGACTATTAGTGATTGGACTTTCCCGGACTTTATCTTGCACTAAATGTGATTCTCGTTATTCCCTTCATCATGTATCTATACATTGTAGATGACTTGATTGTAATTGTATAGTCTTTCCGCTGCCTGATTAGCACACAACAAAAGACACGTTTTTCACTGTACTTCAGTCGATACACATGACAATAAACTAAACTAAACTAAACTAAACTAGGACGGAGATGCTGTCGGTCCCGCTGAGTTACATCAGCATTTTGTGTCTATCTTCGCTGTAAACCAGCATCTGCAGCTCCTTCCTAAACTAAACTATTGTTCATTGGTGTTCAAAGGGTTAGGGTAGCGCTCAAACAGTGGAATGCTGTCTTGCATCATTTACTTAGACCGCAGGACTGCAATTATTTACAGCTTAAAAACACTTGTGCTTATCCCAGCCCCCCAAAAAATTTTCCTCTTCTTTGTTCCATTCCCTGTAATGTTGCTTTGGTAAACTGCTACCAGCAATCTGTTTGCAATTATATCTGGCATATTTCAATCAGAGGTTTTGAAAGAAGCACCGTTTAATGTAAACAGGGGGGGTGGATACACACTGCCACATGTTGGAGCTAAATTAGACACCGGTTTCTGGTTTGGCTTTATCTAATGTCAGCGCGAATGTGCCACCAGCCATGGAGAATGAATGTAGCTCAGTACAGCTCATTCCTTTGCGATGGGACACACACACAACGCTTAGCTGCCACGTTCTATGTGCGGCTATAAAATCCTCTCATTTATTTTTTTCCCTTTTAATTTTGCTTCTCTTCCTATCATTATGTATTTCAACCATAAAATTATGCAACATCTATAGCACATTTTCGAAGATGTTGCCAGGACATTGAGGGCCAGAGCGATAGGGAGAGGTTGGGCCGGCTGGAACTTAATTCCCAGGGTGAATGCACAATCCTTTACCCAGAGTAGGGGAATCCAGACCAGGGGATGTAGTTTAAGCTGAAATGGGAAAGATTTAATAGTAAACCCCAGGGTCAACTTTTTCACACAGAGTAGCAATGTTACAAAATTTTGAGATTTAAAAAATCAAGTCTGCAATTTATCCCATCAGATAAAGCATGAAAAGAAGTTTAATTTGACACCTAATTCACTTTCATATCTTCAGTATTAAAAAAAGTTATGGCCATTTTCATACTCTGAAATTAGCATCTTGTTCCCTATTGCTTTTCCATTGACTTAACTCAAAAGCTGTGATGTGATGACAGTCAAAAGCCCATAACTTTCTCAAAAATTAAGAGAACTGAATGAAATTTTCAGTTATTATAGATTGAAGCATTCTGAAACAAATATGAAACAATCTTACTTGGATTACCTGAAATTAAAGCATATAATTAGATAGTTACCTAATTGTAGCTAATTACAAAATTCAATTACAAGATCTAAACATCTGTCCATTTCTCAAGAAAAGGTTAACATTTGTAAATAGCCTAAGTGTCCAAATAACATTCACACAAGAACTCACAATATAACATGATTTTTAAATCTCATTGTTATGAATTTATAGGCCCGTAAATTAATGGGCATTTTAATCATCTTGCGAGTGTGGTTTTTGTGGAACGCGATCAATTGGAACGTTGCATTTGCGGTGAATTTGAACCCCATATCGGCTGGAAAAACACTGCCGGTTCGTATGGGGCCAAAATCACAGTTTCGCCAAAGAAATTTTGATTAAAGTCACCCTAAGAAGCAAGTTTATATGTAAAATAAACGACTTACATTTTGTTTTGTCCCCTATGTGAGATCCGTCCCATTGTAGGCGTTGACGGCATTAGAAGTAGCTTTTTATTTTACTTCAGCCATTAAATTGCCCCGCGATTTTTTTTTAAACTTCCGAGAACGGAAATCGGAACGATTTTACTGCAGCAGCTTAACAGCCTGAGGAAGTTCGCCTCCGACAGGCAGGAGAAAACAGCATTTTAATCCCGCCTTCCCCCCCCCCTCAAAGGCGCCAAAGTCGCGCACACGGCCAGTGGCAGAACCGCAGTGCTGCTGAAGGTAAGTATTGTAACATCGCTACACAGAGGGTGGTGGGTATATGCAACGAGCTGCCAGAAGAGATAGTTGAGGCCGTTACTATAATAACATTTAAAAGGCATGTTGACAGGAACATGGAAAGGAAGGGTTTACAGGGATATGGGCCAAATGCAGGTAAATGGGACTAGCTTAGATGGGACATGTTGGTGGGCATAGGTGAATTGGTCCGAAGGGCCTGTTTCTGTGTTGTATGTCTCTATGAGTATCTGACATTCCTCCTCCCGAGATCCATTCAGATAAATTTCCTCTACACCTTATCCAAAGCCTTGATATCCTCCCTCACATTTATTTACCTGAACTAGAGATAAAGGATTTAATGCAAGATCACTAACAGAGTTGATGTACGGAAGGATCTTGGGGTCCAAATCTATAGCTTCCTGAAAGTGCATAGAGTTGTGTGGTATACTTTGTTCCTTCATTGTTCACGGCATTCAGTGTAAGAGTCAGCACGTCATGTTGCATCTTTGTTTAGGGCAGATTTGGTGAATTGGTCACTCTATTAAAGGCATCATGGTCATCACCGACATTGTGGGCCAAAGGGCCTGCTCCAGTGCTGTACTCTTCAATGTGGAACGACACAGCGTTACTCAGCAAGTTAGCCAGCATCTCTGGAGAATATGGAAAGGCAACGATTTGGATCTGGACCTTACTTTAGACCCGAAACATTGCCGATCTACATTCTCCAGTGATGCTGCCTGACCCGCCGAGTTACTCCAGCACTTTATGTCTTTTTTTGTAAACCCGAATCTGTAGTTCCTTAATGTCTACACCACACTTTCTATGGTCTGTGAAACCAATGATTTGGAAAAGTTTATTTAAACTGGAAGTCGAAGATTAGCCCACACACCAATCTGTGATTTGAATTCACATGCTCTGCACAGATAAGATTCACAATGGGTTTGTTAATAAAGAATAGAGACACCCTTTTCATCATGCCATGTTTGCAGACTGTGTCTCTGGATTATATCGGTATTTAAGCTACACGCAATAACATGCTACACGATTGAAAAGAACTGTAGTGCTATTATCCAGCCTGGCAGCAGTAGTGAGATAGAAAGCTATGGAACTAAACTGTGCAAACAATTTTCCACACTGTTGGAGGAACTGCAATGATGTTGTATAATTAACCTTTTAAAAAATTTTGCCTTCGCTTAGTATAGCTGTTACACAAGAGAATATAAGACAAATAGAATCAATCATCTTCGGCACAGCCAATGTTATCCGCTATCAACTGAACAATGCTCATCGAAACTCCACCATATTCTCAAATTAAATTCCTAGTTACTCAATGACTGTCATTCATGCCGTGCCTTTGTGAATGAGCTGTTCATTGAAATAGAAAGCCTCCACAAGCATAGGACTCGTCAGGTGCGTGAAAGGTCAAGGTTGCGCTGTTCAGCTTCTTCAGTTTAGTTTTAGATTTAGAGATACAGCGCGGAAACAGGCCCTTCCGCCCACCGAGTGCACGCCGACCAGCGATCACCTATACACTAGTTCTATCCTATACACTCGGGGCAATTTACAAAGCCAATTAACCTACAAACCTGTACATATGTCAAAGGTCCCATAAACAGGCTCCTATTTATTCCTTGGAGTGTAAGAGGATGAGGGGTGATATTCCATCTTTCATGAGGGGAATAGATAGAATAATGCACAAAGTCTTTTATCCAGAGTAGGGGAATCAAGAACCAGAAAACATAGGTTTAAGGTGAGGGGGGAAAAGATTTAACAGGAACCTGAGGGGCATCTTTTTTACACAAAGAATGGTGGATATATGCAACGAGCTGCCAGAGGAGGTAGGTGTGGCAAGTACTATCGCAATGTTAAATACATGGTTTGGAAGGATATAAGCCAAACGTAGGCAGGTGGGACTAGTGTAGATGGGCTTGTTGCTTGGCATGGGCAAGTTAGGCCGAATGATCTGTTTCTGTGATGTCTGGCACGATGACTATTTCAGTACCTCAGCTAACTTTAGGTTTAGATTTCGTTTTATTATCGTTACACGTACCGAGAAACAGTGTAAAGTTTTGTTGTGTATGTTATCCAATCAAATGAGATAATACTATACATGAATGCAATCAAGTCCAGCACAGGTACAACAGGTAAAGCAAAGAGATAGTGATCAGAGTGCATTGCAGTGTTAAAGTTCCTGAGAAAGTCCAGTGAATCCAGTAGGCTGGAGAATCGGATCATACTGTTATTTTTGAAGGACAGTTCAGAAATCTAATAACCGAGGGGAAGAAGCTGTTCCTGAGTCTGGAGGGGTTGCTTTCAAGCTTCTATATCTTCTGCCAGATGGGAGCAGGGAGAAGAAGGAATGACCGGGAGGGACACGTCTTTGATTATGTTGGCTGTTTTTCCGATGCAGCGATGGAGTTGATTGTGGGGAGTCTGGTCTGTGTGATGGAACGAGCTGCATCTACAACTCTCTGCAATTTCTTGTTGTCTAAGGCCAGAGCTGTTCCCAAACCAAGCTGTGATGCAACCCGACAGTGTGCTTTCTACGGCACATCTGTAGAATTTGGTAAGAGTCATTAGAGACATGCTGAATTTCCTCAGAGAAACCAGTTTCTCTGAGGAACCAGAGTCCAGTAAATGTTAAAAAAGCACACGATTTCTGTTGTTTAAAAGTTGGTTGAAAGACAGATATAATAGATGGTATGATTACAAGAGCACTCCTATCTATTTTCAGATAACGACTTGGGAATCTTTTCCATCTGTGTGAGAGGGCAGACAAGGTTTCATCTGGGAGTCTCCAAGTCTGGCCGTGTAGAACTCCTTCAGTCTCACACTGAAATATCACCAGAGGTGTCATGTTCCCCATTCCCCAGGGAACCTCGAATTGTGACATTGTTAAAACTGACCTTTCCTCATCCCTGCCTCTGACACGTTGAAAACGCAGCTGACTGTTGCAACTGTTTTTTCCTCTATCCTACCCTGTGTTTACAAATTCTCTTAGGCAGTCCCAGAAATTTCCCAACTTAGATTTAGAGGGATATGGGTTATACGCAGGCAAGTGGAGCTGGTGTAGTTGGAGGCATGCTAGTCAGTGCAGGGCAAGTTGGGACGAAGGGCCTGTTTCCACTCTGTATGACTCTATGTCAGTGACCAGCAGTAGTGCCAAAGATAGTTGAGCGTGAGGGGCGAAAGGGCGAGAGGGGGACTATGGGGAAGGGACCAACTGCGAGTGGGCAGCGACCAAATGACTGCGAGTCAGGGGGGGTGGGGTGACGTAACTCGCAGCGGTTAGAAAACAGTGGGCAGCAGGACGTGTGTGGAAAACAGTGCCGTCATCAGCTTGTTATTTTCAAAGATATTTCAGATTTGCGAACATTTTCATAAATAATTCAAGAAATAAAGCTCGAAATTTTCAGCTAAGCCGATTTTTGACTTCATGGGATAAAACCGTATAGGAATATGTAAACATTTTACCGTCAGAGCGTCGTTTTTTCGAGTAGTATGGTCACACACACACACACACGCGCGCACGCACACGCGCACACACACACACACACGCACACACACATGCACACACACGCACACACACATGCACACACACACACACACGCACACGCGCACGCGCACACACACACACACACACGCGCACGCGCTCACAAACGCACACACACACACGCGCGCACACACACGCACACACACGCGCACACACACACACACACACACACACACACACACACACACACACACACACACACACACAACACACACACACACACACACACACACACACACACACACACACACACACACACATAACACACAGACATAACACACAGACAAATATTAGACAATTATGGCGCAAAAATAATGTCCTCAAGTCTATATAGTTCAGACCCTATTTGCTGGTAGTAGTGTTTAACAGCCTGATGGTTGTAGGGAAGAAGTTGCTCCTGAATGAACCTGGCGTTAGAGTTTTCAGGCTCCTCTACCTTCTTCTTGATGGCAGGAGAGTGTGCCAAGAGTGGTGTGGAGATCTGATGACGCTGGCTGACTTTTTGAATCAGCAACTCAGGTAGATCCCTTCGATAGTGGGGAGGGCACTACCCGTGATGGACTGAGCAGTGTTCACATTTTGTCCTGCCCCACCCCCACCTCCTAAGGCTGTGACTATGTATTAATATGCAAAAGGTGTGCTCAAGGATATCTTGATCCAAGTCCCTCCAGCATACGATCATGCAGACGTGAGATCATTCACCCTTTTAAACCCCAAACTATGGAGTTTAGGTGAATGAGGATTTATTCAAACATATAAGATGCTAAAAACTTATTTCACTCGTGGAAGAGTCACAAACAAGAGCATGTATGATGAGAGTTTGACGGCTCTGGGCCTGTACTCGCTGTAGTTTAGAAGGATGAGGGGGGACCCCTCATTGAAACTTACTGAATAATGAAAGGACTGGATAGACTGGATGTGGAGAGGATGTTTCCATTAGTGAGAGAGTCTAGGACCATAGAACACAGCAGAACAAAAGGATGTATCTTTAGAAAGGAGATGAGGAGGGATTGCTCTAGCTGGAGAATGGTGAATCTGTTGAATTCATTGCGACAGATGGCAGTGGAAACTGTCTTGGGTATTTTAAAAACAGAAATTGACAGGTTCTTGATTTGTAAGGTTGTCAGGGGTTATGGGGAGAAAGCAGGAGAATGGGGTTGAGAGAGAAAGAGTGATCGGCCATGATCGAATGGCAGGGTAAACTCAATGGGCCGAATGTCCTAATTCTGCTCCTGTGAATGAACTTATCAACTTATATCGCTGCAAAATAGGTGCTGGTCCTTAACATGGAGGTATGTCAAAACTTCTTCTCTGAGGGAGAGGTGGATTTTTAGAATTTTCAGCCCTAGAAAGTGGAGGAGGTCAGATCGATAGAAATGTTTAGGGTGGAGGATAGTTGGAAGATGAAGTAATTGTGGGCTATGGGGAACGGACACAAAAGGGGAGTTGGAGCCAGCATAGATATTGAATAATGGGATAGGCTTGAGGGGACGAATGGCCTACTGCTGTGGGGTAGTCAGTCAGAACCATTTCAAAGAAAGAGTATACAAGTGAAAAAAAAATCTTTCCAGTTAACAGGTCAAGCTGAGAGAGGCAACATTTAAAGGAGATGCGTGTGGCACTTCCTCTGGTAGTGCACTCCAGATATCAACCACTCTCTGTGTAAAAAAAAAAATTCCCCCTCAGTTCCCCTTTAAAACCCCTTCCTCTTACCTATTGGGTTTGGGTTTATTATTGTCATGTGTACCGAGGTAAAATGAAAAGCATGTTTTGTATGCTATCCAAACAGATCAGATGTACCATACATCAGTGCAGTCATGTCAAACTGAAGTACAATAAATAGAGTTAAGGGGAAGATACAGAGTGCAGAATACTGGTCCCACAGACAAAGTCCAATGACTATAGTGGGCTGGAGGTGTACTGGACAGCACCCTAGAATATGGAAGGACCCTAAATCTCTGCTCTCTTGTTTTTCTACCATGGGACACCTGCTGACAACCTGCTCTATCTATAAAAGGGCATAAAGTGCTGGAGTATCTCAGTGGGTCAGACAGCATCTCTGGAGAATAGGGATAGGTGTAATTTGGGGTTGGGACCCATCTATCTATTTCTCTTCTACTGCGTACCTCGATCAGGTTTCCCATCACTCCAGGGAAATTAAGCCCAGTCTATTCAATGTGAAGCAATACTTCTTAATGTACCTCCTGAACATCATTAGGCAGAGTGAATGTCTTAAACTCATCTGAAAATCAGTGGAAAACTGATAACTACCCCAGGTAGACTGACAATACAGCACTGATTGCACATTTAAATGTGAAATTACAGGAGTCACTTGATGAGGCAAATCAGGCAAATTTAAGAATATTGATTGAAATTAAGTTGCAGGAAGATGAAATCAATGATAATGAGAAACAGAGAGAAGTTCCTAAAATTGACCTTAAGAATGAGAAATAGGTGAAAATTGTTTATTCTCTTACTCCTGTAAAATGACAAAGTCACAAAGGGAAAAAGACACTGCATTAACTCTATTTATTTTCCTCATGAGTTTTTACACATCTGTAAGATCACCCCTCAGCCGCCTGTGCTCCAAGGAATAAAGCCCACCCAACTTCTCCCTGTTGTTCAGGTCCTCAAGTCCTAACATCATCGTAAACCTTCTCTACACTTCTTCTAATAACATATTTAATGATAATAACATCTTTCCTACAGCAAGGTGACCCACAACTGAACACGATACTCCAAATGCAGCCTCACCAACATTTGTACAACTGTAACATAACATCTTAACCTCCACATTCAATATCCT
This sequence comes from Okamejei kenojei, assembly GCA_035221665.1. Lineage (NCBI taxonomy): Eukaryota > Metazoa > Chordata > Chondrichthyes > Rajiformes > Rajidae > Okamejei > Okamejei kenojei. Next base: position 28,734,161 of record CM069147.1, on the reverse strand, counting down.
GATTGATGTTACAAATGTTTCAAGGAGGCTTTCAGAATCTTCTTGAATCATTGCGTCTGGCATCTTTCCTATAGAAGGGTGACCAAAACTGAATACAATACGCCAAGCACGACCTCACCAGCCTGTTGTATAAGCGCAGCATAACATCCCAACTTCTATATTCAGTTTCCTGACTGATGAAGCAGCAGGCTGGAGAATAGAATACAGACCTACCTAAAGTTGTAAGACTCACTCCATTCAAAATCGTGGGGAGGGTGGGAGTTGCAAAGTAAAGTACACTGCAAGTTCTGGAGAAAGCTGTTCTGAAAAGCTTCACAGGGCAAACCATAGATCTGGAAACATTCTCATGGCATCATGAGTTTAGGTGATAAGGCTCTGTGCATTCACCCTATCTATTCCCCTCATGATCTTATACACAAGATCACCCTGCAGCCTCCTGCACTGAGGACTAATGTGCTAGCTTGCCCAACCTCTCCCTAGAACTGAGCCCCTCAATTTCTGGCAAAATAATTGTAAATTTTCTCTGCACTCTTTCCAGCTTAACGACACTCTTCCGATAATAGACACAAAGTGCTAGAGTAACTCAATGGTTCAGGCAACAGCAGGCAGAAGGATGGGTGACGTTTCTGGTTGGAACCTTTCTTCATATTTTTTTCTCCAGAGATAATCTGCCAGACCCACTGAGTTTCTCAGTACTTTGTGCCTATCTTCGGTATAAACCAGCATCAGCAGTTCCTTCCTAGACACCCTTCCTATAGCAGGGTGGCCAAAACTAAACACAATATTCCAAATGCAGCTTCACCAACGTTTTTGTACTATTGTAACATAACGTCCCAACTTCTATACTCAATAGCCCCAGGGAATTATTTTTTCTGCTGAAGGTAAATATGCACTCCCATTTATTTCCCTTTATCATTTTATACGGTTCGATTAAATTTCTCCACAATCCCTCAGGTAGTTCCAACCCACAGCTGAAACATTTCCCTTAATCAACTCCTTCACTGCATCTGGACCACAGCATGAGAGAACGTAAACATTAAACAGGATAATGTAAGCACTCCTCAAGTACTCCTCCCATATTGAGTTCTGAAAATGTTAATTTCCTTCCGTTTCTCTCTTTTCCAGACAGTGTATACCTCGTGGGTCTGAAGAAGGACCTTTACTTTACTTTAGACTTTAGAGATACAGCATGGAACCAGGCCCTTCGGCCCACCGAGTCCATGCTGACGAGCGATCACTCCGTGCACTAATTATAGCCTATGCGCTAGGGACAATTTTTATAATTTTTACCAAAGTTAATTAACCTACAAGCCTGTACGTCTTCTGAATGTGGGAGGAAACTGTAGCATCCAGAGGAAATCCAAACTTTCTGTGTTAAAAACTTACCCTGCACTTCTCCTTTAAACTTTGACTCTCTCACCTTAAAGCTATGCCCTCTAGTATTTGCTTTTTCCATCCTGAGAAAAAGGTACTGACGGTCTTTCCGATCTATGCCTCTTATAATTCTATGCTCCACTCAACGTCCGGCGTACCAGAGAAAACAGTCGTACATTGATATACCAGGTAGTGCTGCTGTCTTGTAGCTCCATCGCCCTGGATTCAATCCTGAGCTGTCTGTATGGAGTCCGCATGTTTAGATAAAAACAAACAGAGTTTGTCCAACCTCTCCTTATAGCTAATCTAAGCTAAGCAACGTTCTAGTAAATCTCTTCTGCACCTTCTCCAAAACCTCCATATCCTTCCTGTAATAGGGCAAACAAAAACGCCCCCACACTCTGAATGCAGCCTAACCAAAGTTTTATAAAGCTGCAGCACGTTCCTACTCTTATACTCAAGTGTGTATGTCCTACCTCTAATTTGACTTTCCACCTCCAACTTGTCATGGTCAAGTTCCATCTGCCAAAGTTCCACCCAACTGGATGGGCAGTAAGTGTCAGGAATCATTTAAAGACATTTCAAAATAATGCTTCTGCTGTTTTGTTCCAGTTTTGTGTTGAGTTCAAAATAATAATAATGGTAGCCGCAAATCAAAATTGTTTGAAACAGAACATTTAAACTGTTGCATCTGTGCTGTTTCTATCTGAACCTTGTACATAAGCACAATAAAACAGAGGAACACTCAGATGTTACAACCGTTTATGAGAGGGGGGCACAGTGCTGCAGTAGAAGAGCTGCTGCTTTACAATGCGAGAGCCCTAGCTTCAATCCGAACTACGGGTGCTGTCTATGCAGAGTTTGTACGTTCTCCCCGTGACCGCGTGGGCTTTCTCCAGGTGCTCCAGTTTTCTCCCACACTCCCAAGACGTGTGAGTTGTAGGTTAATTGGCTTCTGTAAATTGTCTTGTGTGGGTAGGATAGAACTGGTGCACGTGTGATCCTTGGTGGGCTGAAGGGCCTGTTTCCACTCTGTATCTCAAAACCAAACTAAACTTAACTAAAGTAAAATCTTTGCTTATGAGAAATACCATGTAGGTGTTTGTGTCTATATTTTAGCATAAGCAAGTACACGTTTCCAGCTTATTTATTTTCATAGTCATGGGTAATTGAGCTCAGACAGAGATAATATCTCCTAAACTCAGAATTAAATAAATTATAGTTCATTTCATGGGCTTTTGCAAATGACAAGTAACGAGTCCCAGTCTGGTGGGTCGGGATTACTGAGATCCTGAAATAAACCAAATTGTTCAAGGAACTGATGATTATATAGAGACCCCACCCTATCTCAGCGTAGAATAATGGTTCACGTCTCCTTGTTCATATATTGAAGAAGGTTACCAACAATAAGATTGATCCTCATAACAAAGATGGCCAGAATTAGATCTTCAGTTGATTCACGTTCGGGTTTAGTTTAGTTTAGTTTAGAGATAAAGTGTGGAAATAGATCCTTTGGCCCACCAGGTCTGCGCTGACTAGCGACCACCTGTACACAAGCTCTATGTTATCCCACTTTCCCATCCACTCGCTGACTAGCGATCACCGTACATTAGCTCTATCCAACAAATTAGGGACAATTTACAGAAACCAATTAAGCTGCACATCCCCACGTCTTTGGAATCTGGGAGGAAACCGGAGCACCTGGAGAAAACCCATGCAGTCACAGGGAGAACATGCAAACTCCATATAGACAGCACCTGCAATCAGGATCGAACCCGGGTCTCTGGTGCTGAAAGGCAGCAACTCTACCACTGTGCCACTGTGCTGCCTACCAAGATAAGAGATTTTTATCTCTCTTAATTTTTAATCTAGTTGTTGGCACTGAAATAGTCTGAGTTATTGATAAAGGCTGATCTCATTACACATTTCATTACAGCATTGTAAGCTGGTCAGCCCAATATCATCAAAGACCCACATCTCCCTGGCCACATTCTCATTTCACTGATATCATCGGGATGAAGGTACAGGAGCCTGAAAACCATGACCACCAGGTCAAGAACAACTTCTCCCGACAATAACAAGGCTCTGAACACTGCACACTAACCACTGAGTTATCTCAGCAACTGTGAACTTGTATGGACTGTCTTTGGCTGCATTAAGGACATTGTTTTTTTGCTCTAGGATTACCGTTATTAATTTGTTGTATTTCTTTTTGATTACTATATACTACTAGACCAAGTGCAGACCCGTTGGGTCTGTCCCCCCACTGCATGTTAGCGGGGGGGGGGGGGGGAGCGGGGCAATATGCGGCGTCACACACACTAACCACCCCCACACACACACTAACCACCCACACAAACACACTAACTACCCCTGTTGATATTATATTAATATTATTAATTTGCTCCTTTTACCCCTCAATCCTATCCACTGACGCATAGCGCCCAACTCACAGGCACGTCTAGAGAGGGAGGGGGGGTAGAGAGGGGCAGAAAGAGAATGGGGAGAGATAGAGAGAGAGGCAGAGACAGAGGGCAAGAGACAGAGGGAGGGGAGGTGGAGGGGAGGAGGAGAGGGAGGGTGGGTGAGGTTGGGGGAGGAGGGGAGAGCGATTGGAGGAGAGAGAGGGGAGGAGAGAGAGGGTAGGAAGAGAGAGGGGAGGAGAGAGAGGGGGAGAGAGAGGGGGGCTGAGAGGGGGTAAGGGAGGGGGTGGGAATGGGAGGGGGAGAGGTGGGGGCGAAGGGAGGGAGGAGGGGGAGGGGGTGGAGGGTAGGGGGTAGGTGAGGGGTGGAGGGAAGGGTATGGGAAGGGGGTTTAGGGGAGGGGGAAGGGGGTTTAGGTGAGGGAGGGCAGAGGGGTGGGTGAGAGGAGGGGGGAGAGAGAGAGGGGAGAGAGAGAGGGAGGGGAGAGAGAGAGAAAGGGGGAGAGACAGGGGGAAGAGAGGGAGGAGAGAGAGAGAGAGAGGGGGAGAGGAGGGAGAGAGAGTGGGGGGGGGAGGGAGAGAGGGGGAGGGAGAGAATGAGGGGAGGGGAGAGAGAGGTGAGAGAGAGAGAGAGAGAGAGGGAGAGGGGGAGAGAGAGAGAGAGAAGGGGGTGGGGTGGTGGCCCGATCTGAGGACGGTGAAAAGCAGCGGGAGGACCAGCCGATTGTGGCTTCCGCTAAGGTAAGCACAACCACCAGCCTGACAGAGCCGGGCCGTGCCAGGGGGGGGGGGGGGGGGGGGGGGGGGACAGATGATTGCACTAGGGACTTTGAGCTTTTGTTTTGTTTTGCTTTGCACTAATATTATGTTTTATTCATATAATGAACTTGTTTTTGTTTGTTTTATTATTATGTTATCTATTGAATAATGTGTTTATAAGTCAGTCATCTTGCTGCATATAAAGATTTAATTGTACCATAGTTGGTACATATGAAAGTATGTACATCCTCTCACCAACTAGAGAGTGGTCCAGACCCCCCCCCACCATCTACCTCATTGGAGACCCTCGAACTATCTGTTATCAAACTTTACGGGACTTTATCTTGCACTAAATGTTTTACCCATTACCCTGTAACGCTACACTGTGTACAACTTGATTGTAATCGTGTATAGTCTTTCCACTGACTGGATAGCACGCACAAACAATACTTTCCTCTGTACCTCAGGGAGACAGAAATGCTGGAGAAGCTCAGCGGGTGAGGCAGCATCTATGGAGAGCCGAAACGCCGGCTATTCCTTCTCTCCATAGATGCTGCCTCACCCACTGAGTTTCGTCCACCTCCGATTTTTCCAGCATCTGCAGTTCTTTCTCAAACATTTCCTCTGTACCTCAGTGCACTTGACAATAATATTCTAAACTAAATGACAGTTAAACACTCTTGACTCTTTCTGATGAGCCTGTGCCCATTCACCTACATCTTTCCCAAAAAGCCATTCTCTCTCACATTGCCCACAAATCCCTCCCCCCTCCCCTCCCACCCAATTCTCTTGCAATCCACCTACACTTGGGGGTCATTTAGAGCAGCTAATCAACCTACCAGCAAAGTGTGTCTTTGGGACGTGGGAGGAAACCGGAGCCTGTAGGGAAAATGCACACACAGTTACAGGAAGAATATACAAGCTCCAAAATCCCAGCACTGGAGGTCGGGATTGAACTCAAATTACTGGAACATTGGCTGTAAGCAAGCGCCAGGGTAAACAAGCTTTAATTTCTGCAGACACACCATTGTACAGAATGCACCCTGTTTGGTTGCATCAAAACTTGGTTTAAGAATAGCTCTGCCCTAGACCACAGGAAATTGCAAAGAGTTGTGGGTGTAGGCCAGTCCATCAAACAGATTAGATTCCCCCACCATCTACACTTCACGTTGTCTCTGGAAACCATCCAACATAATCAAGGACCATTTTCACGCTGGTCAAACCCTCTTCTCCCCTCTCCCATTGAACAGAAGACACAAAAGTTTGAATGCACGTAACATCAGATTCAAGAACAACGTTTTCCCTGTCGATACCAGACTACTGAATGAATCTCTCATAAGATAAGGGTGCAGTGTATGGAGCAATCTGCCAGAGGAGGTAGTTGAAGCAGATATGATAACAACATTTAAAAGATACTTGGCCAGGAACATGGATAGGAAAGATTTAGAGGCATATGGGCCAAACACGGGCAAATGGGACAAGCTTAGATTGAGCATCTTGGTCAGTGAGATGACTGAACTCGAAGCCGTTTTTCATTTTATCTCTGCATCCCTGACAATGGTAAACCAATACAAATTCCAATAATTTAGTTGTTAATTTAAAAAATACACTCCACTTGCTCTCACAACCACCCATCCTTTAAACAACATCAGCACAAACTATCTGATCTGTTTACTCATTTCATTGCCAAATGTGGGATCTTGCTGTGTGCTTAATGCTGGGTGTACTGGTCTCATAGTCAATCTGATGCTTGCGAAGGACTTAAGTATATCCTAATGTTTTTACAGGTGACATATGAGCAGATGAGAGGTGCATTTAAAAGTCTGATCCGGAAGTGGCGGCGCTGCCCTAGCAGCAGCGGCTCGTCTGCAGTCCGTCTGTTTTTTCTTTTGTTTCTTTTGTCCTGTTTTAGTTAAGTTTAGTTTATTAGGCTGTGTCTGTGTGTATGTGGGGGGGGGGGGGGGAGGGCGTTGCGGCGGCGGCGACCCAACCTCGGGGCTGTGGCGGCGGCGGCCCGACTTCGGAGCCTCGGAGGCTCAGCCGCAGGCCCAGTGGACGACATCGCCGGGAGCTCGCAGGTCGCAGGTTGGTGACCTGTTTTTTCGGAGCTCCTGCAACAACAGCTTCGTCCGCTGGACTGGAGGGCGGCAGCTTCGGCAGCTTCGACCGCCCCGGGCCGCGGAGTTTCAACCGGCCCGTTCGCGGAGCTCGGATTCAGCTGCGGGACTTGCTTACCATCACCCGGCGGAGAACAAGGAGGGAAGAGACGAGGACTTAAAACTTTTGCGTTCCATCACAGTGAGGAGGCGCCTGGTGGACTCATTGTGGTAGATGTTAAATCTGTGTTGATTGTGTGTTTTGCTATTTTATTCTATGTTATGACTGCAAGGCATGAAATTTCATTCAGACTGAAAAATCTAAATGACAATAAAGGATACTTGATACTTGATACTTGAACAGCAGGGAAGAAGTGGGAGGTACGTGCTTTGAGCCTTTTGCATCTTCTGCCCGATGAGAGCAGGGGGAGAAATGGCTGGATTACATTGGCCGCTGATTCCAAACATACTCTGGAGAAGAGTCTCAACCCAAAATGCTACTTATCAATGTTCTCCAGAAATGATGCCTGAACCACTGAGTTACTCCAGAACATTGTGTCTTTTTGTGTATTAACCAGCATTCACAGTTCTTTGTTTCTACATTTTGACTGCTCCACTGCAAATTCTCCCTAAGGTAATGCCTACTTTGCAGAAGTTATCTCTCCGACGGTGGTTCTGAGAGACCCTCTCTCACTGCTACCACTGTGATTACTGCTGTTCTCCAGCTCCACAACTGTTTTAATCCCAACTCGCTACCACAGTCATGTGTGTTTCCTCATTCAGTCTGAAGAAGGGTCCCGACCCAAAACGTCAGCTATCTATGTTCTCAGAGATGCTGCCTGACCCGCTGAGTTACTCCAGAACTATGTCCTTTTGTCAACTATATACATGAACTGGTTTAGCTACATCCAATGAACAAATTAAGCTAACTAATTACCGAACTAACAATTGAACCATATGTCGAAACAAAGAACTGCTGAAGCTGGTTTATACCAAAGATCAACACAAAGTGCTGGAGTAACTCAGTGGGTCAGACAGCAACTCTGGAGAAAAGGGAGAGGTGATGTTTTGGTTCGGGACCCTTCTTCAGACTGAAAGTAGGATCCTGACCCAAAATGTCATCCATCCAATTTCTCCAGAGGTGCTGCCTGATATGCAGAGTTACTTCAGCGGTTTGTGCCTTAACAATTGATCCAAATAGTCATGTCTCATTTGGAAGTCAGCACCTCTGATGGAGCAGCGCTCCCTGACCGAAGTATCAGCCCAGAATGTTTCTGTTCTGTGGCTCGGCTCCTCTACCCTCTGACTCATAGGACGGCACAGTCGGTAGACTTGCTGCCTTACAGAGCCAGAAGCACAAGTACGATCCTGACTAATGGGTGCTGTTTGTATGGAGATTGTATGTTCTCCCCGTGACCACGTGGGTTTTCTCATGGTGCTCTGGTTTCCTCCCACACTCCATAGATGGGCAGGGTTGTAGGTTTCTGTAAATTGTAAATTGTGCCTAATGTGTAGTGGTGGGGGGGTTATTGCTGGTCAACGTGGACTCAGTGGGCCAGAGAGCCTGTTTCTGTGATGTATCTCTAAAGTCTAATGCCTGAAGACTGCTGCTCACTAAAGATCTGACAAGGAACAAAGCGGTAATATGCTGTCTTAACACAAAATGACCCAGAGATTTAAGGCTTACACATCAAAGAACCCGTTTGATAAAACCCTTTCACTGCCAAAGCATCCCTTTCATGACACAGACTCACCATCAAGTACTCCTTTTGAAAGTCTAATCCTGAAGCATGATCAACCACACGTCACATCCTATAATTTACTCTCAAGATTCTCAAGATGTATTCTCTTCGTCATCCTTTATCCTTTCATCTTGCGGAAGTGGAGCTGACGATCATGTCAGAGGCATGAAGTACCTTCAGCAGGGTTAGCCAACACAACCACCCAGATGGTAGCAAGGTGGCACAGGAATGGAGTTGCTGCCCCAGACCCTGGTTCGATCTTGCCTACAGGTGCTGTCTTGGACTGCTCTAGTTTTCCATTTGGTCGGTATGGACAAGGTGGGCTGAAGGACCTATTTCCGTGCTGTACTGCCCTGTGACTCCATCTATTAATACTCTCAATTCCCCGGCCTTTAACATTCCCTATTCCCAGCTTTTCCAGTCTTTTCCCAAAGGTAATTGCACCTCGCTGCAGGTTTTAGGTATGATACAAAACTTACCTTGAGCGGCGCTGCAGTTCTGTCACTGGCCGTGTGCGCGACTTTGGCGCCTTTGGGGGGGGCGGGGTTAAAATGCGGTTTTCCCCTGCCATCTGGAATTATATTTTCTCGGAGTACGAGCTTTTTCTGGAGATTCATTCCGACTGCCGGTAAGTGAAATTTTTGTTTTAATCACCCGACTATTTCAGCGCTACAGTAAAATAAAAATTTGCTCCTAATGCCGTGCACGCCGACAATGGAGACGGATGTTACGTAGGGGACAGGTAAATGAAAGCTGTTTATTTTTTCATATAAACTTGCTTGTTCAGATGACCTTAATCAACATTTCATGTTGCGAAACGGTGATTTATTCCCCATATGAACCCGCAGTATTTTTCCTGCCGATATTGGGTTTAAATTCACCGCAACCGCAACGTTCCAATCCATCGCGTTCCAGAAAATCCCACTCGCCAGCTGATTTAAATGGCCATTAATTTACAGGCATTGAACACTAAATTCCTTCAATTTGGCCTATAAATTAATGACAATTAGATTTAAAAATCATGTTATATTGCGAATTCTTGTGTGAATGTTATTTGGACACTTAGATTTTTAAAAGAATGTTAATATTTTCTTAAGAAATGGATAGATGTTTAGATCTAGTAATTGAATTTTGTAATTAACTACAATTGGGTAACTAACTAATTATACGCTTCAATTTCAGGTCATCCAAGTAAGATTGTTTCATATTTGTTTCAGAATGCTTCAATCTCTAATAACTGAAAAATTATTTCAGTTCTCTTAATTTTTAAGAAAGTTATGGGCTTTTGACTGTCCTCGATCACAACTTTTGTGTTAAGTCAATTGAAAAGCAATAGGAAACAAGATGCTAATTTCAGAATATGAAAATGGCCATAACTTTTTAATACTGAAGATATGAAAGTGAATTAGGTGTCAAATTAAACTTCTTTTTATGCTTTATCTGATGGGATAAATTGCAGACTTGATTTTTAAAATCTCAAAATGTTGTAACATTGCAGGCAGGTTCCCTGCACACTTTCTATGGGTAAATAGGGGAGGGGGAGATTTCAAGTGTACTCTAGTAATTTTGTCCAGATTAAAGTAGGTGTCGGACCATCAGTTGCCGGACAATGGTGGTGGACCTGTACTTCTCTTTTCTTACCAAGCAGTTCTCCATTGTGCTCTGATAAATATTTATTTCCTTAACCAAAGTTACTGGGCATGGTCTGGATGATGGGAATCTTTGATGATAGGTGCTCCCACCTTGATACAGTGCCAAGTGTAGATGCTTTTGATGGAGTGGAGGGCAGTGCTCGTGATGTGCCGAGTCCACCACTCTCGGCAGCCTCTTGCATTCCTGTGTGTTGGAACTTCCACCTCAACTCAAGATCAAACGTACAACCTTATTCTTGGTAAACACAAAGGTGGAAGATTGCCTGGGGTAAAGTTGCCAATTGAAAATATGAAAAGATTGCGTTAATTTTATAATTGCTTCATTAAATTAAATCTAATGATAAAATGAAAGGTAATAAAGCTACAGAAACGAATGACTCACAGCAGATCCTGCTATGTGTGAAAATGTGCAGAGAATATTGAATCTTAATGCCAATTTGACTTGAACTGCACATCCAAAGATGGATCAATATGCTGAAAATTCAAATAGAGTCACAGAGTCATATATCACAAAAACAGGGCCTTTGGCCCAATTTTCCCATGCCGACCAAAATACCCCATCTATGCTAGTCCCATCTGCCTGTGTTTGGGCCAAATGCTTCTACAATGTTCCTGCCCATGTATGTGTCCAAATGTCTTTTATAGTACCTGCCTTAACAATCTTCTCTGGTAGCTCGTTCCATATACCACAAACCACCTTCTGGGTAATCAACTTGCCCCTCGGGTTTCTATTAAATCTTTCCCCTCTCACCTTTAACCTATGTGCTCTGGTTCTTGATTCCCCTACAATGGGTAAAAGATTCAGTTTATTTCAACCTACCTATTTCCCTCATGATCTTTTCATCTCAATAAGATCACCGCTCAACCTCCTACGTTCCACGGGATAAAGTCTCAGCCTGCTCAACCTCAGGTCCTCAAGTCCTTGCAACATCCTTGTAAATCTTCTCCGCACTCTTTCCTGCTCAATGGCATTTTTCCTACAGCAGGGTGATCAAAATGACAACAACATTTATCATGTGTAGGAAGGAACTGCAGAAGCTGGTTTACACCAAAGAAAGGCACAAAATGCTGGGGTAACTCAGCGTGTCCGGCAGCTCTCTGGAGAAAAGGTCTTTGGAATTTTGTCCAATCTGAAGAACCCGAAAGGTCACCTATCATTTTATCCAGAGATGTTGCCTGTACCGCTGAGTTACTCCAGTATTTTGTGTCTATCTTTGGTGTAAACCAGCATCTGCACTTCCTTCCTCCAGCACCTAACTGTGGTTCTGCCTTATGGATGGGTGTTCAATCAAAGCTCTGACTGCCCTCTCTGGTTTACCTGAATGCTGCCTAGATTGCAGGGTTTCAGCTCCAGGGAGCTGTTGGCACATGTTAGATAGTTAAGTGTTCTTTTGCATTTCAAAATGACCATATAAATGTAGTGCCTAGGCTGGGTGAGGCGGCCGACCTCTACCTCATCAGAGACTTCTGCGGCTGGTCAAATCTGCTGCCTCTGGCCGGGGTTCTGGTGCCTGTGTCCCAGTCTGAGCCAGCAGATCCATTTCCATAGCCAACTTCCGAGGTTAACTTTGCGGGCCAGTATCTCACCCCCCCTGCAGCCTAGGAAGACCGTTCCGGTACTGTAGGACTCCTCACGGAAGCCTTGACCTCTGTTGGTCCAGCAAAATGGATAATCCAAAAAGGTTCTGGAACCAAGGGTGCCAGAAAATGGATGGTGGGCCTGTATATGTTTAGGTATTGTTGCATCTGGGATGCCGGCGGGTCGACACTGGCATATTTGTGGTAGGGTGATCTGACGTCATATTGTTTATTTATAGTGAAGGACGGTTGTGACAGGAGGTCCGGGTCCACGTAGGTAGCTGAAGGTCATCTTTTTCACACAGGGTGATGGGTGTATGGAACAAGCTGCCAGCAGGTGTAGTTGAAGCAGATATTATAACAACATTTAAAGACACTTGGACAGGTACATGCATAGAAATGGTTTAGAGGAATATAAGCCAAACACGGGTAAATGGCAGTTGTTAAATGGAGCATCTTGGCCGGCATAGTTGAGCCGGGCTGAAGGGCCTATTTCCACACTGTATGACTCCATGACTCCATGAAATACTTTCTTTCATTCTCCTATTATAAATAGTGCTTTGATTACCTCACAGTTCTAAAGTCTCAATGATGAACAGATAACCGCTTCCAACATGTTGTTCCAGCAAGTAAACATAGAAACATAGAAAATAGGTGCAGGAGTAGGCCATTCGGACCTTCGAGCCAGCACCGCCATTCAATACCATCATGGCTGATCATCCAAAATCAGTCCCCCGTTCCTGCTTTCTCCCCATATCCCTTGTTTCCATTAGCCCTAAGAGCTATATCTAACTCTCTCTTGAATACATCAAGTAGGTGTCACAGTGGCACAGCAGTACAGTTGCTGCCTCACAGCACCAGGGACCCAAAGTTCAATCCTGACTGTGAGTGCTGTCTCTACAGAGTTTTTACGTTCTCCCCATGATGTGCATGAGTTTTCTCCGGGTGCTCCGGTTTCCTCCCACAGACATACAAGTCTGCAGGCTAATTGGTGTGGTAAAATTGTAAATTATGCCACGTCAAGTGTGTAGGATAGTGTTAGTTCAAGGGGTGATCGCTGGTTGGCATGGACGCGGTGGGCTTAGGGGCTTGTCTTCACGCTGTATCTCTTAACTGAACCAGATGTCCTTTGCTCACCCATTGTGACTATCAACACATAGACTGTGTAAAACTACACGGTTCTGGGCCATACATAATGAACAGGCAGATCTGTAGCTAGAATCTGTCTCATTTTTTATGTCAGGAGAGAGAACAGAATTCAACACAATTGGTCACATTCTTCTCCCTGGGTTTTAATCAATTGATTTAATAGAATGCTTTCCTTTTTGTTCTCCTTCAGAATAATATTCTTCCAATCATTCCAAGCTGCTGGAGATGATGAAAGGCAACTTGATGTTCCATCAGAGGCTTTGTTCAATTTGCAAAATAATTTCTATAGCGATATGAAAAATAAAGTCTGGAGGGTTAGCAAACAGAGAGAGTCGCCTCATTTTTATTTTAGATGTTGATCTTTGATAGTATCCAGTTTACAACTGTAGTGTGATGAATAATGGCGACACAGTGGCTCAGCGGTAGAGTTGCTGCCTTACAGCGCCAGAGGCCTGGCTACGATCCTGACTCCCAAAGGAGTTTATACATTCTCCCTGTGACCACGTGAGTTTTCTACGGGTGCTCCAGTTTCCGCACACACAAAGACATACAGATTTGTAGGTCAACACAAAATGTTGGAGTAATGCAGCGGGTCAGGCAGCATCTCTGGAGAAATAAGTGAGATCCTTCTTCTCTACCTAAAAAGCTACCTATCCATTTTCTCCAGAGATGCTGCCTGACCCGCTGAGTTGCTCCAACACTTCATGTCTATCTTTATCTTATCATGTCGATCAGGTATGATCACAATGAATGGCGGTGCTGGCTCGAAGGGCCGAATGGCTTCCTCCTGCACCTACTTTCTATGTTTCTATGTTTCTATGTTCAGCATAAACCAGCATCTGCAGTTCCTTCCTACAGGTTTGGAAGTCAATTGGCTTCAGTAAGTTGTAAAATTGTCCCAAGGGTATAGGATAGTGTTATTGTATAGGGTGGTCAGCGTGGTCTCCGAGGGCTGAAGGGGGGGTTTCCAGGCTGTATCACTAAAATTTATATTCTAAATAAAGTCTAAATAAATTTTAAGAAACAAAAGGAAGGCTCATTTTTCTGTTCCATTGATCAAAAGAGGAAAAGGGGAAGAAGGGTTTCGGCCCGAAACGTTGCCTATTTCCTTCGCTCCTTAGATGCTACCTTCAATTTTCCAGCATCTGCAGTTCCTTCCTAAACAAAGGGGAAAAGACTCTTGGTGGCTTGACAAGATTGGGACAACTCCACTCTCATCCCTTGCGAATAGCACTTGTTAACTCTTGTTAAAGGTCTTCCAATCCAGTCAATCCATCAGGACAAAGTTTTCTCTGGAAAGCCGGAGGGTATGTGGAGACCTGATGTAAATTTATAAAATTATGAGAGATAGATAGGGTAGACCATTTATAGATAGGGTCAGAGCCTATTTCCTTGGATGTAAATATTGAATACAAGAGGGCATAGGTTTAATGTGAGAAGGGCAAAGTATAAAGGAGATGTAAAGCAAAGTACATGGGCAGGTGGATGCCTGGAATTTGCTGCGAGGGGTGGTAGTGGAGGCAGATGTGACAGTGGTGTTTAAGAGGCATTTGGATATGCAGGGAATGGAGGGATATGGATCATGTGTAGGCAGAGGAGATTAGTTTAACTTGCCCTCTGTTTTATAGTACCTGCCTTAACTACCTCCTCTAGCAGCTCATTCCGCATACCCACCACCCATTGTGTGAATGCAACCATACCCGCCACCCATTGTGTGAATGCAACCATACCCACCACCCATTGTGTGAAAATGGACCACTCAGTTTCTTATTAAATCTTTCCCCTCTCATCTTAAACCTGTGTTATAAAAGAACCTTTTTTTATTCAAAAGATGGTGATTGTATGGAACAAGTTGCCGCAGGAGGTAAGATGTGTAGGAAGGAACTGTAGATGCTGGTTTGCACCAAATATAGAAACACAATTCTGAAGTAACTGAGCATCTTTGCTGAAAAGGAATGGGTGACATTTCGGGTCGAAACCCCTCTTCAGACCCGAAACTTCACCTATTCCTTTTCTCCAGAGATGCTGCCTGACCCGCTGTGTTACTCCAGCATTTTGTGTCTATTTTGTTGCCTGTGGAGGTAGTTGAGGCATGTACTATTGCAACGATAAGAGCCACTTAGACAGGCACAAGGTTAGGATAGAGTTAGTGGGATATGGGCCAAACGCAGGCAGGTGGGACTAGAATAGATGGGGCATGCTGGTCTGCGTGGGCAAGTTGGGCCAAAGGGCCTGTTTCCACGCTGTATGCCTGTATGACTATGACTCTATGTCCTGTGGTTCTTGATTCCTCTACTAGTCAATAGTTACCCTTCAAGTAAAGGAGAAGACAAATAATCTGATCATCACAAATTTCTGCTGCTGTCGGTAGCTGTTGTGTTTTGCACATTATAACAATGGGAACCATTCAGAAAGTAAGTAATTATCACGCAATAAAGTGTTTTTTTACAAACTGGGAGGTATCTTGCGAATACATACTTCTATTCTAAATGAGTTTCAAATGGGAAATGTGCCCTCGCGGATTGCTGCAGTGGATGGCATCGTACACAATTTATCTCCATGCTCACGGTAATAAATGATAATGTTAGTGGACAACGTTGTCCTCTACAAAGTATGATGTTCATGAATTATTCAGGTGACATCCCCTGCCACAGAGAGCTAGTTCAGAAAAATGAAACACCACTGGAGACTTGTGCCAGGTTACAATGAAAGAATTTACATTTTCATGCAATTTCATTTCCGAAACTTCCTTTAGTTTGATTCACTTATCCCTGGGTGACATCTCGGTTTTCAATTCATGAAAGAGGGGGTGGAGGTGGAGAGGTGATGAGGAGAGGGGAGCTGGTGATTACAGAAAGGTTCGAATCTCCTTTATTCTGATTAGAATGAGCAGAGTCAATGTCATTTAGGACTAATATCTCTTTATGCAATCAGATGAAAGGGGTTGTTTTATTAGATGGAAATGAATTTGAAAATTGAAGTGTGGATGGTCCATTACAATATCATCGGTAAGAGATGTGGCGGGGACAGGATCTGATTAAAATAAATATCAGTGTCCAGAAAGTTCACAGATGTGTTCAGAAAGCACATCTATTATTTTTGCTTTCGCTGTTCTGTAAATTACTCTCTGCTGTAGTTAGATTAGCAGGTCCCATTACATGCCTTAAACACAGACTGTGCACAGATATTTTACAAGGCAAGGTTGTCTCCCCTTATATGGACAAAGGCCATGCACCCCCATCACCGGTCTCATCCAATCCTGGATTGAAGCCAGTCCTATTTTTAGCTGCTTCAATTTACATCCCTCTGTTGCATTATTTGGTCTTCCTATCTCTGGATAACCTCAGTGTTTCTCTCTCCCTTGCTCTTTCTTCTCTCTCTCTCTTCCTCTTTCTCCCCCTTTCTCTCTCCCACATTTCCTCCCTCTCTCTCCCATCTCTCTCTCACTCTCTCTCTCTCTCTCTCTCTCTCTCTCTCTCTCTCCCTCTCTCTCTCTCTCTTTCCCTCTTTCTCTCTCTCTCTCGCTCTCTCTCTCTCACTCTCTGACCCCTCTCGCTCTCTCTGTCTTTCTCCTTCTCTCCTCTCCTTTATCCTCTTCTACTCTCCCTCTCCATCCCTCACCTTCACCCCTTTCTTTCTTTCTTCCTCCTCTCTCTCCACTCTCTCTCTCTCCCTCTCTCTCTTTCTATCTTTTGCAATCCACCTTTCAACTCTCTGTCTCCCTTTCTCCCTCCCACCCACCCCTTCTCTCTCCCTCATTCTCTCTCTTTCTCTCTCTCTCACTCACTCCCTCTATCTCACTCACTCTCTCCCTCTGTCTCTCTCTCTATTTCTCATTTTGATTTATTTCTTGCTCCCTTTTTTCCTACTTCAATCTCCCTCTATTTCTTCCACCTCATCTCAGAATCATATAGAGACATACAACGTAGAAACAGGTCCTTCGGCTCAACTTGCCTATGCTGACCAAAGTGCCCATCTTCGCTAGTGCCACCTGTCCATGTTTGGCCCATATCCTTTCTAATATGTATCTCTGCAAAACTTTGAGCAAAAACTGGGCAGTGAGAAAAAAACTTGTATGTGTAGAAGGGGCGGCATGGTGGCGAAACGGTAGAGTTGTTCCCTTACAGCACTTGCAGCACCGGAGATCTGGGTTCGATCCCAACTATGGGTGTTGGCTGTACAGAATTTGTGCGTTCTCCCCATGTGGCTTTTCTCCGAGATCTTTGGTTGCCTCCCACACACCAAAGACATACAGGTTTGTAGGTTAATTAGCTTGGTATAAGTGTAAATTGTCCCTAGTGTGTGCAGGATCGTGTTAATGTGTGGGGATCGGAGGGCCGAAGGGTCAGTTTCCGTGCTGTATCTCTAAATGAAAACAAAGAAAGTAACAATGACCTGGAACTCACCGCCTTTAGGATGGTGGATTATTTTCATCCAATTCCCTCAAAAGAGGCCCCATTTCAATGCTGTGGTTCTGAAGTGAGAGAGTCTAGGACCAGAGGACATAGCCTCAGATTAAAAAGCTGCACCTTTAAAACAGAGATGAGGAGAAACGTATTTAGTCCATGGTATTGAATCTGGGAATTTATTGCCACAGACAGGCAGTGGAGGCCAAGTCAATGAGTATTTTTAAGGCAGAGATTGACAGGGTGACTTAGATTCTTGATTATGGTGTCAGGGGTCATGTGGAGAAAGCAAGATAGTGGGGCTCGGAGGGAAAGATAGATTAGCCACGTTGGAATGGTGGAGTAGAATCAATGGGCCGAATGGCCTCATTTTGCTCCTATGACTTATGAACTCATGTCATTATAAACTAGTCTCAAATCACCAAGACTTAGAAAGCAAAGTACCAAGAGCTTGTATTAGTTCAGAGGGCCAGCATACCGAGAGTGGGCTGAAGGGCCTGTTTCTCTGCTGTGTGACTCGATGATTCTATTGCAAGCATCTTTAAGAGTTCAGTCCCGTTTATACATTCTCGTAGTGAGGGATCCAACCTGAATTGTAACACAATCCACAGAGGTGAGAGTCAAGGGAATGAGCGCATGACAGAACAAATAATAAATGCCCAAGCCACTCGATTTCTGGCCAAGTAACCTATCTAAAGGAAGCAGAAAGAGGAAGAAAGCATTCACACGACATTTTGATCTGTCTATGGCAGTAGATAATAGATGTCACTGTATCTCAATGACTACAAAAAAAGAGAATTGAACCAACTATAAAACTCGCAAATGAGACCCTGGGGAATTCAGTAACTGCCTTAAATGCACACGGCAACCCAACTAGACGTGAACCTAACAGCTTCTTCCGTTCTTTACACACGATTAGAATTTAGACTTTTGACATACAGTATGGAATCAGGCCCTTCAGCCCATCGGGCCTGTGCTGACCAGTGATCACTCCGCACTCTAACACCATCCTACAATCTAGGGAAAAAAATTAATTTTTTTACCAAAGCCAATTAACCTACAAACCTGTACGTCTTTGTAGTGTGGGAGGAAGCTGGAGCACCCGGAGAAAACCCACGTGGGCACAGGGAGAATGTATAAGCTCAGCACCCGTAGTCAGGATCGAAACTGGGTCTCTGGCGCTGTAAGGCAGCAACTCTACCGTTACACCACTGTGCCACCATAAGTACAGTATTAGTTGATACTTGTCTGTGGGTATTTTACTGAGAAAAACAGTGAACATTGTTATTGCCGGGTGCTACCCAGGCAAATTGATACAAGTTACATCAGCTTAGTGAAATAAGAGAGAAAAAAGAGTCCAGAATATAGTGTTACAGCTTGCAAGGGAACGTGCACAATGAATTCCAACAGATTCACCATCCTCTGACTAAAGACATTTCCCCACTCTTCATCTCTTTTTCTAAGGGTAGTCCATTTATTCTGACGGGTCTATGGCCTCTGGTACTGGACTCTACACTAGTGTAAGCATTCTCTCCACATTCCGCTCCAACCCAAGCCTTTCACTTATTCGGTAAGTTTCAATAGAGTGATCCCCACTCTCATACGATGTGAGGGCGTATCGGTTTTGTGTGAAAGGACCTGGGCAGGTGTTCACAACTCTCTGTAATTTCTTGCGATATGTGCAGCATAGCAGTTACCTGATCAGGTTGCACTCAGTTAGTTTGCTGTTATCACTGAACCATTCGTATTACCATCTAGAGAGCGGTCCTGAGCCTCCACTACCTCATTGGAGGGCTCTCTGAACTATCTTTAATCAGACTTTAGACTGAACTTATCTTGTGACAAAACATTATTTTTTCTTCCGGTGTCACCGTGAGTGTACGTGAATAGAACCCGCATTACAGCCGTGGTTGCGTCATGACGTCAGACCATGGTGCAGTCGGGCCGGTTTGGCAGCAGCGATCCTAACCTCCTCGAGCGGGTAAGTTTAAACGGAGGTAAGTTTTTTTTTAAATTTTTTACACAGGTCATTTTCCTGCGACGGTTTGGTGTAGAGTTCTGGGTAATATGTTGCGAAAGAGAAGAAGGTGTCGGTTGAGGCGCTCACGGGGGTAGATAGAAAGAGGAGGACGTGGACCAGGAGAGTGTTGAGGATGGAGACCTCTGGTACAACCTGGTCCGGTGTGACTACACAGCCAGTGGTTGCGGACCCACTGCCCGTGGGGGCAGTGGAGGTTGCCCAGTAGTGCGAGAAGGCCACTGGCAAGTCTCTTGGGCCCGTATATGAGTCGGGCCTGGAGTGTTATACCACCATAGGAGGAGTCTGTTTTGTCACAGGCCTCTCCCACGTCGAGATTCCTATTACAAAAGACATGCTCGACAGGACCAGCACCGTGAGGAGGAGTGGGTGCACAAGCCAGGCTGATGGAGAGCTTTGTGCTGCAGCACCTTTTTCAGGGCTGCATAACTATCCTGCCTGTGAGGAGGATGTTCTATCAGTGACAGTTTGCTGACACTGATTCTATGCTGGGGGAGAGTATTAAAGGAGTTCGGTTGGAGGTAATTCCGACATTGCTATGAAGTTTTGCTGACGCGTGAGAGGCAGGAAAGGCATTGATTGTAGAATTGGCCGAATCAATTCAGTATATCTCACCCACCAGTTACAGGAGCCCTAGCTATGGATAAAGTAGTCAAAAAACATAAGGGGCTTGCACCTGTTAACAAAAAAAATTTTTTTGATCTCCTGAAGGTAACAGTGGTTATTCAACCAAATTTTGGTATAGATGGGTATGCCGCTAGGGCCCAGGAGATGAAGTTTGAAAAAAGTTGCTGTAAACTGTGTCAGCAGGTATTTAACAGCTGTGGTGTAAAGTTTATTGATACAAGCAATATGGTTTTGGATACACCACCAGGACGAACTGGGATTCCTTTGTAATGCATCTTTGAAATTAATTAATAATCGGGAGGGGCCGCTATTAGGCCAGTGCTAATCCGAATTTGGCGAGTTGTGCAAACCGACCAGTGTACACAATGAAATTGTTGTTTGGTGGTTAACCTTGCCAAAAAGGGTCAAGATTGTCATGAGGTTGTTTAAAACCATGGCCTCATTAGCAGCTGGCAAGCAGGCAAAAAGGGCGTTCTCTACACGAAGTCGAGGACAACAGGTCCGCATGAAAGATGCAGGTAAGGAAATACATTTGAACGACGATGAATTTTAAACTGAGTGTTCCTGTTCAAATTGGGGAAGGTTTAAAATTGTTTTTCTCAAAACTAATTGCAGCAGTTGACATCTGAATAGTGTTTCATACTTAGTAGTATGATGGGGATGAAAAATTTGATTTTACTTAGGACAGCTACGAGATCTGAGAATATGTACCATTTTCCTGAGAGTCTGTGTTAAACTTATTTTTTCAGATGTCGGAAAATGTGCTTATACAAGCAGAGATTCAGTTCAGTTACATAAAGGGAAAGGGGAATTGAGCCCTTCTGTCTAATCCAAATCAAAATTTCTGTCAAGTAGTTATTTCCCAGATCTAAAAAGACTTGGATAATGTTAGGAATTGTTCTGGATTTCATCGAGTTTGATGAACAAAGTTTGTTATAGTGCATTTCAAAATCGGAGACCTTTTACCAACGTGCAAAACTCTTAGTGTACAAAGGTTATATATATGGCAACCATTGATTTAAATGAAATTGCGCGTATTACTCAGTGTCTATCGTCGTGAGGCGGTATGATAGAAGATATCTTGAAATTTTTTTTTGGATGACTGAGCTTTGCAAATTCAGGGCATTGCGAAAGGATTAACTTCAGCTCCTAAGATTATTTTATTACTAAATTGTAAAACCTGTGTTAGCATTACTTGAGCTCAGGGGCAATGTGGTAATGCCTATTTATATGCCTATTCTGATTGTTGGAAGACTCCATGCTGAATCACAATCATCAGTTTCAGTTGTTAAAATCACTTTTTGAACAAATGGGATTTGTTTATTCCCAGAATACATCTAAATTATCACCAGCCAAATATTGATTATCTGGGATTTACCATTAATTCCAATCACATGTTGGAAACTTTGGCCCTGGGATAATAAAATTGAATGAAGTTAATTGAGGACTGTGTTTAATCTCGTTGGAAACAACGGAACTTTGATTAGACAAGTAGCCATTTAAATTTGGTGTTTTGTTGCAAGCATTTCCCAGCTGTGCAGTATGGTCCTTCTGCATTATCAACACTTAACACACGATCAAAGGAACAGGCACTGAGAATAACAAAGGGGACATTTTGATAGGCCTCTGCAGTTGTCAGCTGTGCGAATTGCTGACCAATACAATGGTGATAGTACATGTTTCAAAAGTTGAGGAAGGTTTTGGTGGAACACCCGTCACTGATATTACAGACCTGATGTAAATGCCTGGTTGGGTGCAACAGATATGTCTTCTGTGTGGAGGCAAGATGGAATGTGGAATGAGACATTGCTTCTTCAATTAAGAGGGATTTATTATTTGAGAGTTGTTGGGCACCTGGTATGGGCCTCAAGCTTATTGTTCTCAAATGAGGGATCTGCATTGTGAAGTTCAGTATTGACACACACCACAGCAGTGGGCCATATGTAAACCACATGGGTGGAGTATCACCGTCTGTGATAGACTGGCTAACCCAGATTTGGAGCTGGTTGTTATTGACCAAAATAATCCAGGCTTTCAGCCCTTTATCTTTTGCCAGAAGGTCAACACGGTAGCTGACAACCAGGTCACGTCAGGTTTAATGACAACATTGAATGGATGTAAAATCAGGATGTAATTTAAAACCAAATGATGGTTCGGTTGGATTGCCAGATATTGAACTTGTTTGCATCTCGATTAAATCTCAGTTTACCTAATATGTTTCATGGAACCAGTTCTTGTGGGGCAGTAACAGTGGATGCGTTTTCGCTGCATTGGGGGAGGAATGTTTGTGCATTGTATTTCCTCCATTCTGTCTCTCATCAGCAGTGTTTGCAAAAGAGTCAAGGAGAATTCCGCTTCAGGGGATATTGGAAGTGGGCCAGATTGGCCCTACAACAACATGGTTTCCCATTGAATTACAAAATGGCTAGGGTGCCTTAACATGATTATACCCAAGATATAAAAAATACTATTCTACGGTTTGGCCTGCAGTGTATAGTACACAGCAGCAATATATACACCTATAATAAGGGAAGTGGGGGAGCAATTCTGCCAACAGCAGAATATTGTATATCACACGCAGGATCTAGACGTATTGGAGTTTGTCTACCTCTTTATGTTGACCAAAAATTAAGTTACATGCGATTAATCAGCCAGAGTGCTCTTCTTCTATTTACCTATGAATGCAAAATTGCATACAGTAGGGACCATCATTAGTTTTCATCACGATTCATGAAGTAGTTTATCATTGCTAGCCTAAACCCAGTAATGCCGGTATTTGTAATTGAGTGAGGTTCTTAATGGTTTCTTCGCCAGTGCCTCCGTTACAAGCCTATCTATAGCCAAATTTAAACTATTTAAGGTGGTTGCTTATGGCGTTGGTTTCAGCTCAACGTTGTACAAAACTTGCAAAAGCTTGGCTAGATAGCAATGCATGTGTTGGCAGATGCCATTAATATTTTATGTCTAATGATTTGCTAAACATAATAGAATATGCCAATGACAGGATTAAGATTGTGTTTTCAGCATACGGCCGCAGATTATCGCTTGTGTGGTAGTCTCACATTTATCTCGTTCATTGAGAGTACTAAACCTCTGAAGGAACAGAGAAGTTTGCTTTGTTTTATTAGTCACATAAAAAACCCACACAGTATGGTGTCGGTGCAACGATACAAGGGTGGCTAAAGCAGTTCCTGGCAATGCAGGAATTGAACTGTTATATAAATTCAAAAATCTCATTCCACCAGGACGGCATCAACTTCCGCGTTGGCAATAGGGCGATGACTTGCCAATAATACCATTATCCTCAGCGGCCCGCAGCGATGTCCAGTGAGTCTAAACCTCTTTTCAGAGGTTTTATCAAAGCCGATTTCAAGGCTCGGGTGTTTGCTGTTCTGTTTCAGTGCTGTTACACTGTTCCCACTGAGTAAGAGAAGGTTTTGTTATGATTTTGTTTAGTAAATAAACTGTTCTATTCATTTAACCAAATGTATTACTGCTGCATGTTTGATTGTTAACAGCTTTTGAGTCAATCCAGGCAGTGTGAACGTCGATTTCGGTCCCTGCAGCGTGAATTCACAGGCTTTGAAGTGTTCACGTATCACTCACTCGTGACTTCGAAGTAAAAAATAGTAAGATAACGAGAAACATACGTTTGAAGTTTGATCTTTATTTATGAGGAGTAGTGTTGAGGGACTAACTGCCCTCCGCTCACACCTCTAGATCTCATCTGGAGTAGTTCTAGTTTTTATCATTATTTACCGTTATACTTCAGTCATTGTTATCTGTGAATTCATTCCGCTGCATTGAAGATTGACGCACCAACGCTGTACGGGCTGTCTATTCACGTAGTCCCTGACCACCATCTACCTCATTGGAGCTCTCTAACTATCTTAATCAGACTTTACTGGACTTTATCTTGTACAAAACATTATTCCCTTTATCCTGTGTAGGAAGGAACTGCAGATGCTGGTTTAAACTGAAGATAGACACAAAAAGCTGGAGTAACTCAGAGGGACATGCAGCATGTCTGCAGAGAAGGAATGGGTGACATTTCATGTCGAGACAACTTCTTCAAACTCTTTACCCTGTATCTTTACATTGTGGCCGGCTCGATTATAATCATGCATAATCTTTCTGCTGACTGGATAGCACACAGCAAAAGAGCTTTTCACTGTACTTCGGTACACGGGCAGCACAGTGGTGCTGCAGTAGAGTTGCTGCCTCACAGTGCCAGAGACCCAGGTTTGATCCTAACTGCGGGTACTGTCTGTGTGGAGTTTGCACGTTCTTCCAGTGACCGCATGCTCTGGTTTCCTCCCACATTCCGACGACGGAGATTGACAGATTCCTGACTAGTACAGGTATCAGGGGTTATGGCAGGAGAATGGGGTTGAGTGGAAAAGATAGATCAGCCATGATTGACTGGCCGAGTGGGCTTGATGGGCCGAATGCCTTAATTCTGTTCCTAGAACTTATGAATTACTCCTTGTCTCAAGGTAGAAGCATCTTCCTCCTGAGCCCGGAAGGAGTCTACTGCAGTCACTGAAACTCCTGGAGACTTTACCTTCTTGTCCTGAGCCAGACCTTAATGCAACCTGCCACTTCCCTTGCATGAATCGTGCATGAATCTTTACGTTATTGATCTGACTGCCACTTGGCATGATATCAAACACCCGGCAACAATCCACACAGCATGCAGATGTGAACCTCATCACCTCGCCTTGTTATCTTCTCAAAAGATTCACACAGATAAATCAAGAACAACTTTCCCCAAACAAATCCATAGCGACTGCCTTTGATTAACCTGAGCCTCTCGAAACAGTGAACGCATTTACAGCAAGGTGAGTCTGAGACAGATTATAATACAAAATCTGCAGAGTTGCAGAGTTGCAGAGCAGATCATTGAGGTTGTGTGGTAAGGAACTGCAGATGCTAGTTTAGGCACAAATAATTGGAGTAATTCAGTGGGTCAGGCAGCATCCCGGGAGAAAAGGAATAGGTAACATTTCGAGTAGAGACCCTTCCTCAGACAGATCATTGGGGTTGCTGCTTTGTTCTAGGGGCCCTCGGCTTTACAACTCATGATTACTTATCTGCTAACTATCTGCAAGGCAACAATGGATGGCAATGGAATGTTATATTTGGAGTCATAATGGCGACGGATCCAGGGGACCACTTACAAAGAAGTACCTGGCAGGCCGCAGCCTGCAGGAGGGAAGCTTGGAAGCTGCCGAGCTCAGCTCCGAAGAGCGGAGAGCCGAGGAGGAGGGAGCTGCTGACCACGACGGACGCAAGGAGTGGGCATGTAGGAGAGGGACCGGGGCATTGCCCCCAGAGCCTTCACGAACGGCTGCAGGAGGCGCCTCCGGGACACAAAGGTGGCCGGGCGAGGAGGGGGACGTGGCTTGGCGGGCGACGATCATGACGGAGGAGGCCCTGCAGCAATCTGGGGTTTATCTGGGCTTAGCTGGATCGGGGGCATTCCAGTACTTCCATCATGGACTTTGGACTCTTTCTTTTGAAAGTGGTGCCAAAATATAGTGACGTGCATGTGTGAGCTGTACAAAAAAAACAAAAAATTAACATTGCAGTACACACGTGACAATAATGAACAATTGAATTGACTTGATAGACATGCAACACAGAAACAGGCTATTTGGACCAATTGATCCATGCCGTCCATGTAATGAAATGCATCAAAGCAAAATACAAAGCTTAAATAAGACAGAACTTTTCACCCTACCGCATACTGTTGTATGAAGAATATTGATGATTTTGGGCACAGGAAAACTATTCATTAGTGAACCAATTGTAGTCAGTGCTGACCATGCACAGTGGCGCAGCAGTAGAGTTGCTGCCTCACAGCGCCAGAGACTCAGGTTCAATCCTGACCATGGGCGCTCTCTCTACGAGGTTTATACGTTCTCCCTTGTGACTACATGGATTTTCTCCGGGGATTCCGGTTTCAATCGATAATAGACAATAGGTGCAGGAGTAGGCTTTTCGGCCCGTCGAGCCAGCAACGCCATTCAATGTGATCATGGCTGATCATCCACAATCAGTACCCCGTTCCTGCCTTCTCCCCATATGCCCCGACTCAGCTGTCTTTAAGAGCCCTATCTAGCTCTCTCTAGAAAGTATCCAGAGAACCGGCCTCCACCGCCCTCTGAGGCCGAGAATTCCA
Organism: Okamejei kenojei; assembly: GCA_035221665.1. NCBI lineage: Eukaryota > Metazoa > Chordata > Chondrichthyes > Rajiformes > Rajidae > Okamejei > Okamejei kenojei. Next base: position 28,708,134 of record CM069147.1, on the reverse strand, counting down.
CAGACTCACAACTCTCTGTACGAAACTCTCTGTTTCCTCATCTCCATTCTAAAGTGCCATGTTTCCTCCTACATTGCAAAGACAGGTAGGTTTGTAGTTTAATTAGGCTTTGGCAAAGATTATAAATTGTCCCTAGTGTGTGGGATACTGCTTGTGTACGGCGATCGCTAGTCGACCCGGATTCAGTGGGCCCATGGGCCTTTTTCCATGCTGCATCTCTAAACTAAAGTACACTAGAGTTATACAGTCCAACAGGGAGATCCTATTACCTCTTCTTTCCCTATAATCTTGTATCTTATTCTCTCACACTCATCTCCTCTTCGAATCTTTTACACTAAGAGGGACTTTGCTGCAGCCAATTAACCTACTTGCACATCTTTAGGTTGCAGGAGGAAACTGGAGCACCCAAGCATTCGCAGAGAGAACGTGCAAACTCCACACCGACAGCCTTGGAGGTCAGGATTGAACCCGGGTCTCTGGGAATGTGAGATAGCAGCACGATAGACTCAGAGAGTTATATAGTCGTACAGCACGGAAACATGGCACTTTGGCCCAACTCGTCCATGCTGACCATGGTGACCCCACCTAAGCTAGTCCCATTTGCCTGCGTTTGTCCCAGATTCCTCTAAACTTTCCCCGTTGCTGTGTGACTGGAAGCAATGGTTGGTTCTTTCTTGAATCTGATTAAAATTAGGCTGCAAGCAAATTGATCTTGGATGGCTGAACAAAATGGGCATTGACGAGTTGCAGCCTATTTTACTCTTTGATATATTCTATTTCACATTGGCTGGCGTTTCATCTCTTTTTCTCTGCCAATGTAGCTGAGTTTTGCCCACAATCTGTTGCATTGTATCCCTGTGGAGTCTGTTGTGTTTGTCGCACATTTAGACACTTGAACACAAAATATAGGTTGTCCCTCCAGTAGAGTACTGATGTAGTATGTTTCCCATTGTTAGTCAGTTTATTGTTTGTGGATATAACCGGCAAAGCCAGCATTTAATGCCCATCGGACTTTACTGGACTTTACTGGACTTTATTTCCTTTATCCTTTATCTGTACACTGTGGATGGCTTGAATGTAATCATGCATAGTCGCTTCGCTGATTGAATAACAGGCAACAAAAAGACGAGGGGAGGAAGATTTAATATGAACACAAGGGGTAAAACCTTCTCACATAAAGGGTGGTGAGTGTATGGGACAAGCTGCCAGAGGAGGTAGTTGAGGCAGGTACTATTGCAATGATTAAGAAACGTTTAGACAGGTGCATGGATAGGACAGGTTTAGAGGGATATGCGCCAAACGTTGGCAGGTGGGACAAGTGTAGTTGGGACATATTGGCTGGTGTGCGCAAGTTGGGATGAAGGACTTGTTTCCACGCTGTAAGACTCTATGACTTTAAAAAGCTTTTCACTGTACCTTGGTACACGTTTGCTTACCGCCACAACAGATCAATGGTGAATGCGATCTCGCTGGCTCTCCACTCCGCTCTGGACCACTCGGACAACAAAAACCCATATGTCAGGCTGTTATTCGTTGATTACAGCTCGGCATTTAACACAATCATCCCCTCCAAGCTGGTTACCAAGCTCGCAGATCTGGGTCTCTGCGCATCCCTCTGCAATTGGATCCTCGATTTCCTCATTCACAGACCACAGACTGTTTGTATTGGTGAAAATGTGTCAGCCTTGATAACAATCAGCATGGGTGCACCTCAAGGCTGCGTGCTCAGCCCCCTGCTGTACTCAGTCTAAACTCATGACTGCGTAGCCGGTCACAGTGTGAACTCCATGATCAAGTTCGCTGACGACACCACTGTTGTGGGACGTATCACTGATGGGGACGAGTCAGAGTATAGAAGAGAGATCGACCGACTGACCAAATGGTGCCAGCACAATAACCTGGCCCTCAACACCAGCAAAACCAAGGAACTGGTTGAGGACTTTGGAAGAGGTAGGATGGGGACCCACAGTCCAGTTTATATCAATGGGTCAATGGTGGAGAAGGTCAAGAGCTTCAAATTCCTGGGCGTGCATATTTCTGAAGATCTCTCCTGGTCCGAGAACACTGATGCAATGATAAAGAAAGCACATCAGCACCTCTACTTCCTGAGAAGATTACGGAGAGTCGGTCTGTCAAGGAGGACTCTCTCTAACTTCTACAGGTGCACAGTAGAGCGCTTGCTGACCAGTTGCATCGTGGCTTGGTTCGGCAACATGAGTGCCCAGGAGCGGAAAAGACTACAAAAGTAGTAAACACTGCCCGGTCCATCATCGGCTCTGACGTCCCTTCCATCGAGGGGATCTATTGCAGTCGCTGCCTCAAAAAGGCTGGCAGCATCATCAAGGACCCACACCATCCAGGCCACACACTCATCTCCCCGCTCCCTTCAGGTAGAAGGTACAGGAGCCTGAAGACTGCAATGTCCAGATTCAGGAATAGCTCTTCCCCACAGCCATCAGGCTATTAATCTCAAATGAAACAAAACTCTGAACATTAATAGACCATTATCTGTTTATTTGCACTTTATCTGTTTATTTATTCATGTGTGTATATATTTGTATAATGGTATATGGACACACTGATCTGTTCTATATTCATGCCTACTATATTCTGTTGTGCTGAAGCAAAGTAAGAATTTAATTGTCCTATCTGGGACACATGACAATAAACTCTCTTGGACTCTTGACTTGACTAATAAACTAAACTAAGCTAAAATAATCTAATCTAAACTAAACTAAACAAAACTAGACTAATCTAGACTAAACAATCCGCAATCACCCTTCAGAAAGAGGTAACAAAATGCAACAAAGTTAACAGTGTAAGGCCATTGAGTGCCTGCTGGCCCATTTCAGAGGTGAATTGAAAGGCAAGCACTTTGCTTTAGGTCTAGCACCATGTATATGGAACACAGAATTTGTTCAAAGCTTTCAAAGGTCTTTTTTTGTCAAGTACAAATGAAGGTACAGTAATATGCGAATTACCATACAGCCATACGAAAAAGAATAAGCAACAAGACACACAACTACATAAAAGTTAACATAAACATCCACCACAGCAGATTCCCCAAATTTCTCACTGTGATGGAAGGCAAAAATGTCCAATCTTCTTCTTCTTTATTCTCCCGCGGTCGGGGCAATCGAACAAACCGTCGCGGCGATCCAAGCTCCCGCAGCCAGCGGTCGAAGCTCCTGCGTTGGGGCGATCGAAGCTCCTGCGTTGGGGCGATCGAAGCTACCGCGTCAGGGCGGTCGAAACGCCCGCATCAGGGCGGTCGAAGATCCCGCGTCAGGGCGTTCGAAACTCCCGCGGCTTGGAGTACCCGAAGTCGGTCTCTGACCAGAGACCGCGGGCTCCGTGATGTTAAGTCTGCAAGCACCCACGGTTGAGCTCCGAGGTCGATCCCTCGCAAAGGAATCGTGGGCTCCGCAATGTTAAAGTCCCGTAGGCTCCCCGTGGTGGAGCTCTCAAAAGTCGGTCTCCAGCAAAGGCCGCCAACCCCTCAATGTTAGGCCGCAGTGCGGACTGAGATATGATAAAAAATCGCATCTCCGTTGAGGTAAGAGATTAGAAAACGTTTACCCCAACTCCAACCCCCCCCCCCCCCCCACCCCACCAACCCCCCCCCCCCCCCATCCCCCCCCCCCCCCCCCCCACATAAAACAAGCTAAAGAACACTAAAAACATTCATTTACCACATACTATTAAAGCACAATTAAATAAAGGGACAGACAAGACCTTTGGCGAGGCAGCCATTGCTGCCACCCGGTAGTATTCCCTAAATGGTATTGAAGAACCCAATATGTTTTTACAACATTATATTTTCACGGTGGCAATTGCTGATATTAGTTTTCTAAAAATAATCCAGACGTTTAGTTTAGTTTAGAAACATAGAAACATAGAAATTAGGTGCAGGAGCAGGCCATTTGGCCCTTCGAGCCTGCACCGCTTTAGTTTAGTTTAGTATAGTATATTGTCACATGTACCAATGTTTTGTTGCGTGCTATCCAGTCAACGGAAAGACGACACATGATTACAATCAGACCGTCACAGTGCACCAATACAAGATAAAGGATAAAACATTAATGCAAGATAAAGTCCAGTAGAGACCAATTAAAGGTAGCACAAGGCCTCCAATGCAGCAGATGGTAGCTCAGAAACGCTCTCTAGTAGGTGATAGGACATGCAGGTTTGGAGGTTTGCCTGATAACAGCTGCGAAGAAACTGTCCCTGAAACTGGAGATATGCAATTCACACTTTTTAAACCATAAGACGTAGGAGCAGAATTAGGCCATTCAGCCTATCCTGTCTGCTCTGCCATTCAATCTTAGCTGATCTATTTTTCCCTCGCAATATCAACTCCATCGTCCCATCTTCTCTCCAAAATCCAACCCTCCCCCCGCACTAATCAAGAACTCTGAAGAAGAGTCTCGACCCGAATCGTCGCCCATTCCTTCTCTCCAGAGATGTTGCCTGTCCCGCTGAGTTACTCCAAAGATGTACAGGTTTGTAGGTTAATTGGTTTTGGAAATGCAAAAATTAGTGTGTGTGTAAGAAAGTGTTAATATGCGGGGATCGCTGGTCGGCACAAACCTTGTGGGCCTGTTTCCGCCCTCTATCTCTAAACTAAACTAAACTAATCCTATCAATCACTGCCTTAAAACTACCCAATACCTTGGCCTCCACAGCCGTCTGTGGCAATTAATTCCACAGATTCGCTACTCTCTTTGTGAAGAAATTCTTCCTCATCTCCTTTTTGAAGGTTCATCCAGACCAATTTAAATTTCACTGAATTAGTGATCGATCCATAGATTATAGTCATGCAGCACAGAATCAGGCCTGGTGCATCGGAGAAAACCCACGCTAACACAGGGAGAACGTACAAACTCCGTACAGGCAGCACCCGTAGTCAGGATCAAACCCGGGTCTCTGGTCCTGTGCGGCTGCAACTCTGCCGCTGCGCCACCGCGCCACCCCTAAAATGTGAATACATTCTTGCGAGAGGCAGAGCAGATTGAAAGATGCCGCCCTGTGGTGTGAGTGTGAGATGGTGAGGAGGGGAGGAAGTTCAATGGAACTTCAATTTAATGCTGGCATGGACCTCTTCCTGTGTCGAATGTTCTCTGTAATTTTATTTTGAGCTGCCCCCCTATTGATTCATTACTTCTTGGCATTGCACATTGGCTCTCTAGTGTATCATTACTGCGTGCCAACACCTTTCAACACTCAACCAGAATTGGATCATGTTTCCTATTACTATGCTCATTTCCAACAACGCGAACACATTCTGTTCAGTTTAAATGCTTGCAATCTTAGCCTTGCGTTGTCTAACTCCTTCAGCTGATTAAAAGTGGCCAGGTATAAAGGTTCCTCAATGAGTGCATGAACTTAAAGTATGTTTTTCAAATTTGTAATGAAATGGTTTCCAGGTTCACCTTAACCACTTGCAGATTGTGTAAATACTTCCTCCTCTCTGGAATGGCGTGAAACTAATCCATGTCAAACTCCATCTGTTATTGCTTAGCCCTGGTCTTTTTATGTTTTTTTCTGAATGTTATAATAGGTAGTGTTCTCCTAGAATGAAACGCGGCACTCAATGAGAATGGGCACCGGAAAATAATGGTGATCATGAGCAAAGTGCTGGAGTAACTCAGCGGGTCAGGCAGCATCTCTGGAGAAAAAGGTTAGGTCCTGAAGAAGGGCTGCGACCCCAAACGTCATTTGTTGAATTTAAAGAAGGGTCCCACCTGTCCATTCGTTAGACTTTAGATTTTAAACTTTAAACTTGCGACTTTAGGGATACAGCATGGAACCAGGCCTTTGGCCCCACCGATTCTGCGCCGAGCAGCGATCGCCCCGTACGCTAACACGATCCTTTTACAGAAGCCAATTAACCGAAAAAATCTGTAGGTTAATCTTTGGAGTGTGCAAGAAAACTGGAGCTCTCAGCGAAAACCCATGGGGGTCACAGGGAGAACGTACAAACTCTGCACAGACAGCACCCATTGTCAGGATCAAACCTGAGCCTCTGGCGCTGTGAGGCGGTTTGCTCCCACACTCAAAAGATGTGTAGGTTTGTAGGTCAATTGGCTTCTGGAAAATGTCCCTAATTTGCAGGATAATGCTAGTGCAAGGGGTGATCACTGGTCTCGATGGCCCGAAGGGCCTGTTTCCACACTGGAACTCGAAACTAAACTAACCTAAACTAGTAGGTCACCGTGGACTCGATGGGTTGAAGGGCTTGTGTCAATGCTCTATCTCTAAAGTATAAGTAAACATTCCCGTCATTGACTCCATTTGCACCTCACACTTTCTCGGGAAGGCCAGCAGCCTGATCATTCCCTCTTCTCCCCTCGCCCATTGGGCATAAGGTACAGAAGTGTGAAAATGCACACGTCCAGATTCCAAGACAGTTTCTTTCCAGCTGTTATCAGGCAACTGAACCATCCTACCAACAACTAGAGAGCAGTCCTGAACTACTGTCTAACTCTTTGGAGACCCTCAAACTATCTTTGATTGGACTTTACTGGCTTTATCTTGCACTAAACATTATTCCCTTGATCATGTATCTGCACTCTGCGGATGGCTTGATTGTAATCCATGTATTGTCTTTACACTGACTGGTTAGCACGCAACAAAAGCTTTTCACTGTACCTCGGTACACGTGATACTAAACTAAACACAACATCACAACATTCCCCTCTGCCCCAACCATGGTGTGTTCGAATGAGGGTTTACTGTCATCCTCCAGTTTGCAAAGCCACAGCCACCGCCATACTGAAGAGTGCAAGATACATTTCAATGAAGGGAATAAGATTTCAGTGTAATGCAGGCTAGGATACCTTAGTGTAATGTAAACAATTAGTAAGACTGACTGTAACACAGACACAGTGTCAGAGCAATGTGCTTCAAACTGGAATTGTGTGTGACACTTGAGTACACTCAAACTGCTCGCTGGGAATTGTCATGGTCTCATGTTGTTACTGGATATACTTGTTTCTACAACAGCCCGCATTGTGGCTTTCCCCAAATCACTATTACATTTGTCAGCAGCCTGCGGAATCCCCCTGTGCACAAAGTAGTTACGTCACAGCACTCGGATAAAGCACCTTCCCCCACAATCCCTCCTTTCACTTTCCCTGTTTTTATTAGAGTTATAGAGTCTTGCAGTGTGGAAACAGGCGGAACTCGTCCATGCCGACCAAGATGTCTCATTTAAACTAGTCCCATTTGCCCATATTTGGCCCATACACTTTGACACCTATCCATGTGTCTGTCTAAATGTTTCTTTTAAATGTATTTATTTAATTGATTATTTCATATTTTTCCCCCTTTAATGTATTGTGAGCCTATTAAATTTTCTTTATAAACTCATTCAGACTAAAGACCAGAGTTATGAAGGGCAAGTTGGCTTGCCAGGAGTGAAACCAGGAAATATTCGCGTACATTTAGGGGTAATCTGAAACTTTCACTCCCTTCATCATCTCCCAACCCGGAAGGCAACTCAACTGCTTCAGATATTCTTGAACAAAAAATAAAACAAACTGCTAGAGAAATTCAGCGGGACAGGCAGTATCTGTGTGGGGAAATGGATAGATGAAGTTCTGGGCCGGGATTCTTCTTCACATGAAAGCAACCACCAAGAAAGCACAGCAATGCCTTCTCTACTTCCTCAGAAGCCTATGGAGAATTGGCATGTCTCCCACACCAAGGCATCACCGTAGTGGGCCGCATATCAAATAGCGACGAGACGGAGTAGCGGAGGGAGATTGAGAGCATTGTAATTTGGCGTCAAAACAACAACCTTTCTCTCAATGTCAGCAAGACAAAGGAGATTGACTAAGGAGGGAAGCGATACACATACCCCAGCCTACATGGATGGTGCCAAAGTAGAGATGATTGAAAGTCCCTAGGTGTAAATATAATTGTGCCATTATGACGCAATGCCCAAGAAAGCACACCAACACCTCTACTTCCTTAGAAGACTTAGGAAGTTTGGCATATCTCTGAAAACTCCCACCACCTTCTACAGATGCGCCTTAGAAAGCATTTTATCGGGATGCATCACAGGGAACAGCTTCATCCAAAATGGCGAGAAATTGCAGAGATTTGTGGAGGCAGCCCAGAACATCCCACAAACCAACCCCCCTTCCATTGACTACATTCATACCTCACACTGCCTTGGCATAATCAACGACCAGTCTCACCCCGGGCACTCCCTCTTCTCCCCTCTCTCATCAGGCAACACGTCCAGATTCAAAGACAGTTTCTTCCCAGCTTTTATCAGGCAACTGAACCATCTTATCACCAACTAGAGAGTGGTCCTTGATTGGACATAGGAGCAGAATTAGACCTTTCAGCCCATTGAATCTACTCCACCGTTCAATCATGGCTGATCTATTTTTCTCTCTCAACCCCATTCTCCTGCCTTCTCCCCTTCACGTTTGACGTCCTTCCTAATTAAGATCCTACCAATCTCTGCTTTAAAAATACCCAATGGTGGCCTCCACAGCTGTCTGTAGCAATGAATTCCACAGATTCACCAGTCAATTAAGTTGGCATATTGGGCTAATCTCATTTATCGCCATTTGGCCCATATTCCTCGAAACCCTTCCCATCCGTACGCCTGTCCAAATGTATTTCAGAATCCGCTTGTATCTGCTTCTATAGCTTCCTCTGGCAGCTCATTCCAGATACGGATTAGTGTCTGTGTGAAAAAGTTACGTTTAGTGTAGAGATAAAGTGCATAAATAGGCCCTTCGGTCCCCATCAATCCCCATACACTAGTATTATCCTGCACACTAGGGACAATTTACAATCTTTTACCGAACCAAACAATCTTTTAACCTACAAACCCGTACGTCTTTGGAGTGTGGGAGGCAATCGGAGCACCCGGAGAAAACCCACGCGATCACACGGAAAATGTACCAGCTCCATACAGACAGCTCCCATGGACAGGATCAAACCTGGGTCTTTAGCGCTGTAATGCACATAGAAGTGTGAAACCTCCAGATTCTGGGGTAGTTTCTTCCCAACTGTTGTCGGGCAACTGAACCATCCTACCAACAACTACAGAGCAGTTGTGAGCAACTATCTACCTCATTGGAGACCCTCGGACTATCTTTGATCGGACTTTACTGGACTTTATCTGGCACAAAATGGTATTCACGTTATTCCCTTTATCATGTATCAGTTCACTGTGAGGTTTTTCTCTGTACCTCAGTACATGTGACAATAAACTAAACTAAACTTAACTGAACTCTATCACTGCGCCACCGTGCCGCCCAAACAGTTCTGCCCCTGAAGTCCCTCATAAATCCTTCCCTTCACACCTTAAGCCACTGCCCTTTAGTTGTGAAATTCTCTACCCTACAAAAAGGAAGTGGAATCTTTTCCTCTGCATTATTCCCATTTCACCAGAATCACTCTAACTCCCCCCTCTCTCCCAAGCCCACACATTTAGGCTAACAGAGCAGAACTGATGTGTTAGCCTACATTGCGAGTTCATGTCTCTGTAAGTCTGAGTCGAACCCACAACCTTCTGAAGGGTAGAACACTACATGCCCAAGAGAAATCTCTGTGTTAATGTTGCCGTATCTCATTAAGTACAAGTCTGGCAGTGCACAGTGTATCCAGCATTTTGTTAGTTCTTCCATGTGCTCCATGGAGTACAGAGATCAAACAGAAGGATCCAAGATATCTGATTTATTAACCTCAACAGCCGTGGTGATTGTAAATGAGCGGCATTATGTTGGGAGCTAAAGATTGTAATTCATCACACACCAGTCTAGTTCCACATCACTCTAAATTAATAAAATGGTTTAATAAGTCCCATTGTAAGAGAGGCTCCAAGCAGTGGAACAGATGTGATGGAGTAATCTGGTGACCTTGACTTTATCACTAGAAGCCTCCGATACAATGACTTCCCATTCCCCAAACCCTGACATCAAGTGCCTTAAAAAGAGATGAGATCAAACGCTTTGTACCGACAGGATTTGCCTACTACAGAGCAATAGAGGTGCTATTATTGGTAACAAACCTTCTGATCTAAAGGACCGGGGAATGCAAATTACCGCTTTAATCTGAGGAAGCAAACCATCAACACTCCTCTCTTCTCTATCTTGGCAGTGAAGATGTTAACCTTTCAGCATAAGCTGGTTAGCTCAACCTTAAAGGAAACAGCCTCGAGTCATTTATTGTCTTTGTGGATCACCAAGTTATGGGTTTAAGTCTTTCTGTAGATACTTGATTGCAAAAACCTTGCCCATGCCTAATTTAGAGATGTTGCACTGTTGAATGTCACCGTCCCTACAGATCCACAGTCCATATCAACATTCGGTCCAGTCTACCTTTAGATTGATGACCAGCCCATTTTCAAAGGTGGACATATATATGTGGGGGTATACAGTATATATATATGTGTGTGTGTGTGTGTGTGTGTGTGTGTGTGTGTGTGTGTGCGTGTGCGTGTGCGTGTGCGCGTGGTGCGCGTGCGCGTTGTGTGTGTGTGTGTGTGTGTGTGTGTGTGTGTGTGTGTGTGTGTGTGTGTGTGTGCATGTGTGTATACATGTGTGTGTGTTATGGATAGAGAGGGGGGGAGAGAGAGAGAGAGAGAGAGAGAGAGATATATATATGTATATATATATATATATATATATATATACTCTGGGTGCTGTGGGGCTGTTACGGGTTGTGACCCTCTTTCGGATTCCGTGGGTGCCTCTTGTTTTGCGCACCACGGGCCCTGGGGGTGCCTCTTGTTTTTTTTCTTCCCCAGGCCCAGACGTGGGGGGTGGTGGGAGAGTGCACGGGCCTGGCCTTTCACCGAGCAGCTCGTTGCTAACAGGGTTATCGGGACCCTCCCTCTGCATTGATCCTCGGGGTGGTGTCATGCTGGAGGAGGGGGAGTGTGATGGGGCTGGCTTGTGCAGTGGGGTGAGTGAGCTTTGAGCGAGCTGTAGTCCTTCGAACTCTGACAATGACCTTGATTGCAGTACAGGGCAGAGGATGCTGCTCCAGGTGTGAGTGGGTTGGCGGAGCCCCCGGACTCCAGGGCTGTGTCTTGAGCGCTCGTTATCTGTGAGATTCTGGACTTTCTGAAAATAAACAAGAGTGCTAGGACTAAAGTTGAAGCAGCGGGGAGGCGATGGACAGATCTGTTGGGATTTATTAAGATTCTTGATATTATCCTTGGCAGCAAAGACAGTGATCTTCCTGAGTCTGAGAAGCGTCAGTTTGGGGAATTTTTGAAGTTGCTTAGAGAGAAAGTATCAGAGTCCATGAGGAGTGTGAGTAACACATTCTAGTGTGTTTGCACATTCATAGTTGCTACTTAAATTTAAATGGTAGTAGAGGAGGCTTTCGTAGATTTCATCATCTATCAGTCCTCAGAGAGGGGAAATATGAGTTTTCTGCAAAGGACGCATACTGTTGTCAGTGATGAACTCACCTGGTGACTGAAGTGGGAAGGGGAGGGTCTATATCAGCCACCTCAATACGAATTTGATTGGGGTGGCTTTTCTGTTGGCCCCGACTTTTCAGCCAGAGATCCTGAAGGTGCAGGAAGTTGTGCCAGGTCGTTTGCTCTATCTGGCCGTGAGCCTGGATGGCATGCCGTTGCATTTCATTAACGTGTACGTGACCAGCACCAGCATGATACAGGCCTGCCTACTTCAGTAGCTGACTACTCTGTTGAGCACTATTGAGTGTGTCTTCCTAGGGGGGGATTTCAATTGCATACTTGAGGAGCGGGATCATTCTGGTACTCAGTGTGCCCCTGCTGTTGTGAAGAAGCTGAGAGGTTTGATTGATTCCTTTGAGCTGGTTGATGCATGGTGGAAACTCCACCCTGATTCCAATGCTTTTTCACGGAGGTCTGAGGGGGGTGGTTCCCGCATCGATCGCATGTACATCTCCGGTGCGCATGTTTCCCGTGTCTCAGCGGCCCCAATGCAGCTGGTGCCATGCTCAGACCACTGTCTGGTGCGTGTGGAGTTTAATCCAGCGTGCTCACGGGCTGGGTCCATGTACTGGCATTTTAATAACCGGCTGCTGGAGGATTGGTGTTTCCGGGAGTCTTTCAGTCAGTTTTGGGTGAAGTGGAGAGAGAAGCAGAGGAGCTTCTCTTCCCTTAGCGAGTGGTGGGATGTGGGGAAAGCTCACATCTGTCTCTTTTGTAAGGAATACACACAAATAAGGCAGGACTCAGCGGTCGAGAGGCTTGAGAGGGAGCTACTCGACGCAGAGTCTTGCCTGGGTCAGATTGGTGAGGACTCCTGTGAATGGGGAGAGTTTCAGGAGAAGAAAGAAGCTTTGAGGAACCTGCTGCTTGAGCGGTCTCGAGGCACTTGCGTGACGTCGTGGGTCCTCACGCAAAAGCCTCGATGTTACACGATCTGGACCGTGCTTCACCTTTCTTTTTCTCTCTGGAGAAAGGGTGGGGAGCCCGCAAGAGCTGCTCGAGGATGATGACTCCTCTGTCACAGATCCAGAGAGTATTAGTGCTTTAGTTCGCTCCTTTTATGGGTCCCTGCTCTCTGCAGGTGGATTCAGCGGGGAGGCTCAGCGGGACCTGTGGGAGGGTCTACCGACTGAAGATATGGAGGTGTCCGATCTTCTTGATGACCCCTTATCATTGGAGGCGTTGACTCGTGCCCTGCACCAGCTCAGATGGGGTAAGTCCCCCGGGCTGGATGGGTTGAAGGTAGAATTTGTTAGAGCCTTCTGGGATAACCTAGGGGGTGATTACATGAAGGTTCTGGGGGAGAGCCTGGCGACCGGAGAGATGTCCCTCTCGTGGCGTAGGGCAGTCGTTGTCTTGCTGCCCAAGAAGGGTGAACTCCGCCTGTTGAAGAACTGCCACCCGGTCTCTCTCCTCTGTACAGAGTACAACGTTTTTGCACGGGTGATGGCAAATCGCCTGGGCTCCGTGCTGTGTCAACTGATTCACCCTGACCAGTGATATACATTCAGGATAACATCCACCTGGTTAGGGACCTGATTTATCTATCTCAGGGTACTGGTCAGCTGCCTTTCTGTCTCTTGATCAGGAGACGGCTTTTGACAGGGTAGAGCATGACTACCTCTTCGGGACGTTGCAAGCGTTCAGATTTGGACCGCATTTTGTAGCCCGGTTCCGGCTTTTGTACACTGCAGTGGAGTGTCTTGTGAAGGTTAATGGTGTGTTGTTGACTCCCATTCATTTCATCAGGGGTGCCCCATGTCTGGTCAGTTGTACTCGGTCTGTGTGGAGCCGTTCCTGTGTCTTCTTCGGAGGCGGTTGACAGGCCTGGCCCTACCTGGCCCGGGGGTGGAGGTGGTTCTTTTGTCTTATGCCGATGATGTACTCCTTACGTTCACTGACCCTGGTGACCTGCGGATGATGAGCGATTGCCAGAAGGTTTTCTCGGCTGCATCATCTGCCAGGATAAAATGGAGTAAGTGTTCTGGACTTTTAGTGGGTCAGTGGCAGGTCGACTCCCTGCTGGAGGAGATGACATTGTATGCATGGAATACCACGCACCTCCTCTATCTGGGGGTATACCTGAGTCCCACTGAGGATGCTTGGCCGGCGAACTGGCTGGCGCTGGAGATGAAAGTCGTCGCCCGGATGGGACGCTGGTCAGGCCTGCTTGGGGTTCTTTCTGTTCAGGTTGGGGTGTTGGTCATAAACCAGCTGGTGGCCTCCATGTTATGGTACCGGCTGACTACTCTTGTCCCGCCCTCTATCTTTGCAACTGCTTTACAGAAGAAGCTGGTGGATTTCTTTTGGGAAAATAGGAAGCACTGGGTTTCCGCAGCGGTCCTCAGTCTCCCGTTAGAGGAGGGTGGCCGGTCCTTGGTACGCGTGCGTACCCAGGTGGCGGCACTCCATCTCAGGACTCTGCGGAGTTATATGTATGCGGAGAATCCCCCCAGATGGCACGTGCTGGCCACATATTCTTTCCATCGGGGTCGTTGCCTAAGGGGGGTTTCGCGGCTCCCGGTGCCGGGCATCAGTCGACCCGCCTTACGAGGTTTGCCTAGTTTCTATCATGATGTGCTAAGAGTGAGGAATTTGGTTGTTTTCAGCCAGCGTGTTGCTCCACAGGGGGAGGGGGGTGTTGTGGCTGCGGGAGAGGCGTGGCCGGTTCCTCACCCCCCTGGATTTGCTCATCGGGCCTAGGCTCTGGGATATTTCTTGGGCGCCGGCTCCACACAACTTGAGCCGCCTTTCCGAGATGCCCAGCTTGCCATTTCGTGATGCGAAGAGACGCGTACTGTACAGAATGCTCCTGCACATTCTGCACCTCCTTGCCTTCGTCTTCCGTCCTGACACACCATGGCGGACTGTGTTACCACCTGGAGGCGGGCGCAGTCCTCAGTGGGGGTCTTTCTACAAGGGAGTCACCCCCCTATACATTGGGGACCTGGGGTGGAGAGTGTTGCACAGAGCGGTGGCGTGTAATAAATTTTGAGTCATTTTATGGGCTCGTCGGCCGCCTGTATTTTCTGCGGTGAGGAAGAGACCATGTTCCACGCGTATATAGAGTGTGAGAGGTTACTGCCCCTGTACCAATATCTGAAGGGGATGTTCCTCAAGTTTTGGATGCATTTTAGTCCCACGATTCTAGTGTTTGGATACAAGGCAGGGAGTGGGGAGAGCCGATCGTGGGGGTGAGACCTCCCTGTCGGTTTGCTCCTGGGCCTGGCCAAGATGGCCATTCGTGGGTCCAGGCAGCGGGCGGTCGATGGTCATGCCAGAGTCGGCTGCCTGCCTCTCTTCCGGGCCTACGTCCGTGCGCGCGTGTCCATGTAGAGGGAACATGCGGACTTTGGAGGCCTTCCGTGGGCGCTGGTCATCGCGTGGGGTTGAGAGCATTGTGATGACTGCATCATTGTATTATAATGATTACTTGATGTATTGTAACCTCTGAATGTGTTTTTGATGCGAAGTATTATGCGTTTGTGCTGAATAAAGTATTTGAAAAGAGAAAATAAAAAGAGAGACAACATGCTAACAGGCCATTCAGCCCATCTTGTCCACGCCAACCAATCCTACCCAAACTTATTTATATACTTTAGACTTTGGAGATACAGTGCAGATAAACAGGCCTAAAACTAGCTATATCCTACTCACCAGGGACAATTTACAAATTTACCACAGCCAAATTCTAAAAGAACATTGGGATAAAAATTAGATTATTGTGTTGTACCTGACCTCAGGTTTCAAAAACCAGTAATGTACAAGGGGTGAAAGGACCTGAAGCACGTTTGACAGTAAAGTGCTTAACATTTAGTATTTTTATATTTGTATGAACAGCATCTCATTAAACTTTATTTATCAAGCTTCACTTAACACATGTGTATAATTACGGAGGAGAGAAAAGCTTTGTGAATGATATGAAATGTGACAGGTAGACGTAACTGGTGTTAGCATCAATGGGTTGAGCAAATTGGAACAAAACATAAACCTACTGATTAAATGTCACTCTAAGGAACCATGATCGAGGGTCTTGTCATCGGTTCTGTTACTGGGTACATTCCATAATTTCTCTCTACTTTTCTCTTCCCCCTCTTTCCTTCCCCCGTTTTCACTCTATTTGTGCATCAGTGTATTGGTTAATTGCTTTCACTCTTTCATTCTCTGCTCTGTCTCTCTCTTTAAATCTGTTAGTGAGTCATTCATAGAGTCATACAGCACAGAAATAGGCCTTTCAAGGGCAGTACGGTGGCATTGATGTAGAGTTGCAGTCTTACAGCGCCAGCGATCCGGGATTGATCCTGACTATGAGCGCCGTGTGTACGGAGTTTGTACGTTCTCCCCATGCCCGCGGGTGCTCCTGCTTCCTCCCACACCAATGACATACAGGTTTGTGGGTTAATTGACTTTGGTAAAAACTTGTAAATTGACCCAGGTGTGTCAGATAGTGCGAGTGTACGGGGTGATCGCTGGTCAGCGCGGAGTTAATAGGCCTGTTTCTGCTCTGTATCAATGCTGTATCTCTAAAGTTGGCATACTAGGTTAATCCCATTTACTTGCATACAGCTCATATCACTCCTGGCCCTTCCTATCCAATTATCTATCCAAATAATGAACAATTTCTAGCTGTGCAGTGATATAGCCCATTGACATTATGCCATCTCAGAAAACAATCCTATTCCCCCCCCCCCCCCCCCCCCCCCCCCCCCCCCCCCAGCACTCATCTACTCTCTTTGGCTACTTCCATCAACTCCCCCCAGATTCTACCACTTATCTACACCTCGACCAGTTAAGCTGCAAACCTCCACGTCTTTGTGATGTGGAAGGAAACCAGAACACCCAGACGAACCCCACACAGTCATAGGAAGAACGTGCATACTCCACACTGACTGCACCGGAGGTCAGAATTGAACCTGGGTCATCGGAGCTGCGTTTGGGGGAGATATGAAAGTGGCGGCTCTACCAGCAATGCCACATTGCAGCACGAATGGAATAAAAACAACTTTCATAATGGGACTCTGGGGTGCTAATTGTTTTTTCAGTCCTATCAGAGTTTGTTGGTTTATTTGTGGAGCCTCTGTGTTGGGAGGTATGGTACTAATGCCTTTTTTTTAATGAGGTAATGTTTTTTTTTTAATGGAGGTAATAATTTAATACGTTAATTATTTTTAGGTTTCTCTTGCTGTTCCAACCCACTCTGCAACCTTAAGGGGTTTCAGTTTTGTTCCAATAACCTCTTACTATTCTGAGGCCATGTTCAAATATAAATGACTCAATGTTTCACTGCAAAATCTCTTTGTGAGTTGGTCCTTGGTTGCTACAAAGGTGCAAATTGCCAGAGATGCTAAACCTCATCAGCCCCTTGCATGTAGTTTAGTTTAGTTTAGCTTAGTTTACTTTATTTTGACTCACACCATCCTGGCCGTGCTCTTATTTCACTCCTGCCATCAGGGAGAAGGTATTGAAGCCTGAAAACTGTAACGTCAAGAGCAGCTTCTTCCCTACAACCAGCAGGCTACAATTAAACGTTATTCACTTTATCCTGCATCTGTACACAGTGAACAGCTTGACTGTAATCATGTATAGTCTTTCTGCTGACTGGATAGCACGCAACAAAAAGCTTCTCACTGTACCTCAGTATACGTTACACTAAACTACTAAACACTACAACCTCCATATAATTTGTGAGTAATATACACGTGAGGGCATTATTTTTGACTTTGCATGATTATTGTTTATTTAATTGTCTGTTTTTTATAGCTATACATTATATTTTATATATTATTGATCCTGGGCCTCAGGAGCTGTGAGGCAACGGCTCCACCAGCTGTGCCATCGTGCTATGCGGTGGAAACATTATCTGCTTTATTTTATCATATCTCGTCATGATTTTGAACCCTATTGCAAACCACCTCTGCTTTAAGAACAGCAATCCTCATATCTCCTGCCTCTCCTTTGTCTTCTGCCCTCTCTTGGTTCAATTTTACAAGTCTCCTCTTCACCACAACGGTGCAGCGTTAAGGGGCTGTCCCACTGCGGCGACCTCATTCGCGAGTTCAGACGAGTTTGCCCTCAACTCATACTCGCAGCACGGTCGACACGAGGTCCCAGGAGGCCTTTGTAACTCTCCTTCATGCTCAAGAGTAGTCGAGCCCTCAGCTAGGTCACGGCGTATTTTTCAACATGTTGAAAAATGCCCGCGAGTTAAAAAAAGGTCACCATGGAAAATATTGATATTTTTTTACTCGTTGTCTGGCTTGTTTATTAAACGTTGTCGGGCTTCTTAAAAGTGTCTCCACTCCTTCTCCCACTCTTCGCCCCCGTTCTCTCCCCTTCTCCCCCCTCCCCCCCCTCGCGTTCTCTAAAGGACTTAGCGAACTGTGCCAGCCGTCTTTTACCTTCCTGTTCATCACGGGTGTGTGTGTGCAGACGGTCGATCCGACTCGCGGTTTCATCGCTGATGTTCGATCCAGCTCAAGGTTTTCCAGGCGAGTGCCCTCGAGCTTGAGGGTCAAAGACAGTCGCTGTAAAGTCGTGTTAGTGGGACAGGCCCTTTAGAGTTGTTGCTTCACAGCGCCAGAGACCCAGGTTCGATCCTGACCTTGAGTGCTGTCTGTACGGAGTTTGTACGTTCTCCCTGTGACTGCGTAGCTTTTCTCCGGGTACTCCGGTTCCCTAAAGCTCTATCTGAAAACCAACCAGGACATTTAAAAAAATCATCTTTGATTTTGTCCTCACCTAGAATTCTGAGTGAGTGTATGTTTTTAAAAGTGCTGTCATATTCAAATAGTTGTGTGCATTGAGTGGGCTGTGGATCTGTTTTACTGTCTTCTTCTTGCAGATGGAAAGATTCTTTTTCTCGGCAACAGTGTTCGACACAACCTCTCCATATCAACCATCGTTTGGATATTGCATCCAAATGACAGCTCTAAAGAGTATTCCTAAAAGCTTTGAACTCTCAGAGTAACCATGGTGATGACAATGGACTTATTTTTGGGAATGTTATTTGCTAATGGTATTGGCTTATTATTGTCACGTGTACCAAGATGAAGTGACAAACTTTGTTTTGCATGCGATCCAGGAGGATTATTGCAGTAAAGAGTACAACAGGTAGTGCAAAATTAAACAGAGTGCAGAATGTAATGTTACAGCTACAGAGAAAGTGCAAATAAAAAAAATATTCACATGCTGCAACAAGCTAGTTTGGGAGATCAGAAAATAATTGTAGAATATGGGAGATCCATTGATACGTCTGATAAAAGTGGGGAAAAAGCTTTACTTCACCAGAATTTAGAGTTAAGAGATGCAGCACAGAAACAAGTCCGTTAGCCCAGCGAGTTCACATCAACCAGTAATCACCCTGTACCCTATCACTATCCACACTAGGGATAATTTACAAGTTTTACAGAAGCCAATTAACCAACAAACCAGCACGTCTTTGGAATATGGGAGGAAACCAGAGCACCCGGAGAAAGCCCACATGGTCACGGGGAGAATGTCCAAACTCCACGCAGACAGCACCCGTAGTCATGATCTAACCCGGGTCTCTGACGCTGTGAGGCAGCAACTCTACCGCGGCACCAGCGTGTCACCCTAGCTGTTCCTGAAATTGGTGGTACATGATTTCAAGCTTTTATATCTTCTGCCTAACAGGAGAATGAAGAAGAAGGAATGATCAGAGTATGAGTGGACCTTGATTATGTTTGCTGCTTTTTGAGGTCGTGTGAAGTGGAGGTGGAGTCAATGGAGGGGAGTCTGGACTGGAGTGAAATGCGCTGGGCTACACCACCTGCTCTCTGCAATTTCTAGTGGTCTTAGATAGAGAAGTTGTTATACCAAGCTATGATTCATCAGGATAGGATGCTTTTTATGGTGTATATCTGTAGAAATTGGTTAAGGTCATTGGAGATGTACCACATGTCCTTGTCCTTCAGAGGAAGTAGAGGCAATGATGTGTTTTTTTGACCCTAGTGTCAATATTGTTAGATCATAATAAATTGTTAATGATATTTAATATACAGGTATATCTACATCACCTGTTAATGAATTATGGGCAATTGGTGCAAGAAAGTCACGCACACTAGCAGTACAGTGAAGCCTTGTTTTAATGTACCTCTTTATAATGGATTTTGGTTACAGTGGACAATAGACAATAGGTGCAGGAGTAGGCCATTCGGCCCTTCAAGCCTGCACTGCCATTCAATGTAATCATGGCCGATCATCCCCAATCAGTACCCTGTTCCTGCCTTCTCCCCATATCCTCTGACTCCGCTTTCTTTGAGAGCCCTATCTAGCTCTCTCATGAATATATACAGAGATAATGACCAGAGACGGACCAACCGACGGCTGAAAGAGCTTCCACCGGCTCACACTGCCTCCAGGCCGGTCCTTGTGCCACCACCAATGGCCTACACAGCTCCTTTGGCCACTCACCAGCCTGCCACTGCCACTGCCACAGCCACACCGACCCTTACCTGCAGACCGGCCGCAACCAATGACTCCGCCGGTCCGCACCTCTGTAGGCTGGGGCCCCCAACTCACTTAAAATCCAGTCCCAGTTCCAGAACAGAGTCTCAAGAAACATCACCTAAACATCACCTAAACCCAAAGATGCTTCCTGACCTGCTGAGTTACTCCAGCACTTTATGTCCTTTTGTGCGTTAACCAGCATCTGCAGTTGTTTGCTTCTTCCACTTATACAAAGATAATCTCTTCACTCGGTTACCCTGTTTCTGTGCTGTATCTCTAGAGTCTAAAATAAAGTCTCAGAACTAATGGAAAAGCATTAAATTCCCTTGACATGTTTTCCAATAACATGCAGATGAGCTTATTATTTAGGTTGTGGTCTGCACTGCCAGGAGTGGAGCATGAGTTATTCAGACAAAGCTAACTCAGACACAGTGAGTCAACGGGCCTGTTTCTGTGCCATTAAACTATTTGAGCCTTTGGTTTCGAGATACAGTGTGGATACAGGCCCTTCAGCTCACCAAGACTGCGCCGACAAGCGATTACCCCGTTCATTAAATCTATCCTACACACTAGGGACAATTTACAGAATCCAATTATCCTACAAACCTGTACGTCTTTGGGATATGGGAGGAAACGGAGCCCCTAAAGAAAATGTACACAATCATGGGGAGAACGTACAAACTCCATATAGACAGCACCGACAGTCGGGATCGAACCCAGGTCTCTAATGCTGTGAGGCATCAACCCCACCACTGTGTCAATGTGCCTTAAGGGCCTGTCCCACTTGGGCATCATTTGCGCGTTATTTACGCAACATCACATACGTGTCATGACACACATGGTGCATGGTGACGTAGGCAGTGAAGTGCAGTCGCGCGCAGTGCCTCGGGATTTTGGGGATTCACAAAATCTTTCGCGCGCCACCTGCGTGACGCGTAAATGACACCCAAGTGGGACAGGCCCTTTAAGCCAGAATTGAAGATAAAGAGTCAAAGAAAGGGAACAAGCATCTGGATGTGAAGAAACAAGAAGAGAAATAACACCAGTCAGCAGAATGTAATGTAAAGGTTAGGCATAAATAGTTACGCGATTTCAAAGGTTCTGTGAAGCACTGTATTTTGGTGCAAGAGAGTAAAATAATCCTTGATTTCAGCACAGCGTTATATAGTGCGCATCTGGAAAGATGAATGGATCAATGAAGACACGGATGACCAAATTTGAAATAGAATTGGGTTCTGGTTGAAGTTGGAGTATGGAAAATGGACAACAATTAATATCAGGCAGTTCGATATCTTGAGATTGTATTTGAATTATTCCTGGCTGAGGCAAAAATCTTACAATTCCCAATGCTGAAGGTTTGTCCGACATCCTTTTGTTCATTCATTTCATCTGAAGTAATGACTCCGACTTGTAAGAGACCCTGAAGGCAATAACTGCCCCCAAAGTACTTCAGAAGGAAATAGAAAGGGCTCAGTGGGAAGGCAATTAGAGGGAGATGGCTGTAAATAAATGTTTTGAAAGAGAAAAAAAGAAAATTGCAGAGTGTGGAGGTTAGAGAGAGAGTTCCAAAGGAGACCTCAGTTGCAAGGGTGATGGCACTGTGAAGATGTGTACTTTCTCTCTGTGGCCGCGTGGGTTTTCTCTGGGAGCTCCATAAGATGTGGTGAAGGCTTATATGTGCACTTGTGAAGTGGGTTAATCTCATGGTATTCCTACTTAATTAAATGGTGGAAAGTCTCTCGTTTCCAGGATCCTTTTTCCAGAGCACCATGGAATCATTAAGGGCGGCACGATGGCGCAGCAGGAGAGTTGTTGCCTTACTGCACCAGAGACCCGGGTTTGATCCTGACTACGGGCGCCTCCTGTAGGGAGTTTGTACGTTCTCCCCCTGACCTGCGTGAGTTTTCCCCGAGTGCTGCGGTTTCCTCCCACGCTCCAAAGATGTACAGGCTTGTAAGTTAATTGGCTTCGGTAAAAGTCATAAATTGTCCCTAGTGTGCAGGAGAAGAGCTTGTGTGCGGGGGGATCACTGGTCGGTGCGGACTCGATGGGCCGAAGGGCCTATTTCCATGCTGTAATTCTAAAGTCTACAATCTAAAATCTAAAGTCTAATATATCGGGTGATCGCTGGTTGGTGCAGTCTCGGTGGGCCTGTTTGCTGTATTTCCAAAGTCTAAAATCTAAATTACTTTTCTCAGGTGCCCATCCAATTCTCGATTCACCATCCTAAATGATTCTGTTCCCATTGCCAAAAGACACTGAATTCATGACTATCATTACTCTGTATGAAAAGGATTTTCCTCACACCCCACAAGCCTTACAAATTTTAACCTTGTGTTACAATCAACAAACAATAGTGAATCAGCTATTCTCCATCTGACCAAGCATTCAAGGACTTGCATCGAATCTCTTCTCAAACATTTCCAAGGTAAACAACCTTGCCAGGGCAGCACGTTGGCGCAGCGGTAGAGTTGCTGCCTTACAGCGCTTGCAGCACTGGAGACCCGGGTTCAATACCGACCACGGGCACTGTCTGTATGGAGTTCGTACGTCCTCCCCGTGACCATGTGGATTTTCTCCGAGATCTTCGGTTTCCTCCCACGCTCCAAAGGCGGATATGTTTGTAGGTTAATTGGCTTGGTACAAGTGTAAATTGTACCTAATGTTTGTCGCGGGGATCGCTCGTCGTTGAGGGATCGGTGGGTCGAAGGGCATGTTTCTGCGCTGTATCTCTGAACTAAACAAATTAAACTAAATTAAACCAGCTTCTGCAGGAATGCTGTTTACATATCTGTTGTGCTGCTGCAAGTAAGAATTTCATTGTTCCTTTTTGGCACATATGACAATAAAGCACTTTAGACCTTAAACATTAGAGAAACAGCGTGGAAACAGGCCCATCGGCTCCCCAAATCTGTGCCGACCAGCGATCACCCTATACACTAGCACAATCCTACACATTAGGGCCAATATACAATTTTTACCAAAGCCAAATAACCTTCAAACTTGTACGTCTTTGGAGTGAGGGAGGAAACCAGAGCACCCGGAGAAAACCCACGTGGTCACAAGGAGAACATACAATCTCCGTAGCACTCGTGGTCATGATTGATCCCAGGCCTCTGGTGCTATACCGCTGAGCCACGGTGCTGCCCTAACTCTTGACTTGACTCTTGACTGATGAGACTCTTACAACTGCCCCCCCTATGAACTCCTTCTCGTGTGCTAAACTACTCAAACCTCATAGAGTAACCCAACCAAGAACTCTTGTGAAAAGTTTAATAAAGCTGAGAGAATGCTGCAATTAACCTCATCTAACATTTGACTATTTACAATGTTTGGACATATACTATTCTACAACATAAACAAACTTCACAAATAATTGTGACATACGATGTTATAGGAATTTGGCAAAGATTAAGTAACATAAAAGACGAGCGCATTAATATAAGCTCTGTGCTTTAATTTACACAGCAGCGACAGCTTACTGTGACGCATAAGGAGGCAGCACTGCCATCGACTCCATTCCAACTACCAATGCACCAATTCCTTTGGTGTCATGCAACTGTGTAGCACAAAAGCAGACCCGTCAGCCCACCTTATCCTTGCTGACCAAGTTGCAGTTCTAAGCTAGTCCCATTTGCCTGCATTTGGGGATGATGCTGAGTGTGTGGATTCATTGCAAGCTCTTCCCAGAGAAGGATCTACTATCATCGCATGCATCGATGTTCTTTGTCATCATATTTTAACTGATGCGCTAGGTGGTACAGAGCTGCTGCCTCAAAGCACCAGTAACCCAGATTCGATCCTGACCACGGGTGCAGTCTGTACAGAATTTGCACATTCTCCTTGTGACCGTGTGGGTTTCCTCCAGGTGCTCCGGTTTCCTCCCATTCAAACAGGGACTTAAATTGTTGAAATTCTTTGTAGCCCAGATTTTGTTTTTCTTTTTCTTTAGTTTAGGGGGTTTCGTTTTTCTCTTTTTTTCTCTCTTTTTTTTCTTTTGATCTTTTTGTTTTCTTTTAAACATTTAACAATATTTACATAGACACCAGGAAGTCTATACCCAATGTGTATTTTGACACTGGACTCATACTTAGATTATACTTGTTATTAATGTAATCCTGATCCCGATGTATCAATATCACTGTTATGTTTATTATTATTGGGTTTTTTTGTGTTGTTTTGTTTTTGCTTTTGAAAAAACTTAATAAAAAAATTTTAAGAAGAAAATGCACGCGATCACGGGGAGAACATTCAAACTCCGTACAGACAGCACCCACAGAATGGTGCAAAAGTTGCAGTGCAACCTGAAATAATGCAAGAAAATTAAAAAAAACTAAAGTGCAATTATGAGATAACTGAATGAGGTAGTGTCCAAGGTAAGAATTTGTGGCAGCTCCTCTGGGAAGGGGTGATTGGATCAGGTCTAAACAAGGGTTATGAACCGAAACGTCACCTGTCCATTTTTTCCAAAGATGCTGCCTGACCCACTGAGTTATTCAAGCATATTGTGTCTACGAATGGTTCAGGTATCTTTAGACTTTAGAGATACAACATGGAAACAGGCCCAACAGCCCATTGTGTCCGCACCGACCAGCGATTCCCATACAATAACATTATCCTACGCACTAGGGACAATTTACAATTTTATCAAATCCAATTAACCAACAAACCTGTATGTCTTTGGACTGTGGGAATAAACCAGAACACCCAAAAAAACCCCACATGATCACAGGGTGAATGTACAAATTCCATACAGACAGCACCTGGATCAAACCCTGGTCTCGGGCTCGGTAAGGCAGGATCTCTACCGTTGCACCACTATGCCTTCCCAAATAGTCTGAGATCAGTAGGGAAGAAGCTGTTCTAAAGACTCGATGTCTGGGATTTCAAGCTCCTGTATCATCCCCCAGAAGGTAGACGAGATGGAAGGGAATGGTCAGCGTGGCAGGCATCCTTGACGATGCTTCCAGCCTTCCTGATGAAACTGAGGATGGATGGATGGATGGAGAGAAGTATGAATGAGCCTATGAAAGAATGGGCTATGTTCACCACTCTCTGCACGTTCAGGCAGTCAAGAGCAGAGCAGTGGCCACACCAAATTGAGATGCATCCTGTCAAATTACTTTCCATAGCATTTTTGCAGAGGTTCGAGAGAATCTTCTATGACCTTGAAAGTTCTTCATTATTGACACTGCCTCTGATCTTCCGTATGAGGTGATATTGATTTAGAACAGTCAGATTTTACTTACTGTTGAGTTTCTGGAGAACAGCCTTAATTAAACCTCTGGAGATTTATTAACCGCTGTCACAGAATTATAATGCTGCCTCCTGATGATTCAAGATAAAGTTTGGGGTAAATTAAAGAGATGAACGTGCAGCAGTTCCTGCAGGTGGAGATATCTCCTTTCAGCAGCCTTGGAAACACTTGAAATGAATTGCAAATAATAGTCAGCTTTGGTCTAGGGTAGTGAGTCGATGCTCATACAATGGATGGCACAGTGATGCAGCTGGTCGAGCTGCTGCCTCAGTGCCAGAGACCCGGGTTCGATCGTGATCTCGGATGCTGTCAATGTTGAGCTTGCACATTCTTGCACCCACAGACGTGCGGGTTTATAAGTTAATTGGCCTCTGTAAAATTGCCCCAAGTGTGTAGAGAGTGGATGAGAAAGGGGGTAACATAGAACTAGTGTGAACGGGTGATCGATGGTCGGTGTGGACTCGGTGGGATGAAGGGCCTGTTTCCATGCTGTATCTCTAAACTAAGCTAATGGATGTATGAGCCATGAGGTACGTTCCCAAGTTAAGGCCAGGGTCTCTGCAAACAAATCAAACGATCCCGAGCAGTACAGGAAAGCTTGCAAAGCCATCAAGTGTGCAACAAGTAAGCTTTTCATCGTACCTCGTATGGTATAAACTCAACTAAACTAACAAAACTAAACTATACTAATGGAAGAAGGTCTAACACACTCAGACTACGTGAGGGAATGATGGAGTAACAGAGTTGCACTGTGCAATTTTGAATGCGAGTGTAGTTTAGAGAAAGGGCATGGAAACAGGCCCTTCAGCCCACCAGGTTCACGCTGACCATCGATCACCCGTTCACACCAGGTCTAAGAATCAGGAAGGAAGAAGGGGCACAGGAAATGGAGTTGAGATCATGATCACATCAGTTATGATCTTATTAAATGGTGCTTAACATGCTAAATGTTCTATTCTTGCAGAAAACCTTTTATGTTCTAATTTATATTGAGCACAGGGTAAGACCTCACCAGGAGCACCATATCAATTTCTGGCCATTGAATTCCAGGAAGAATATGTTAACTTTGGATAATGTGCATCACTAGATGACCATAATGATATTGGGGAATAAAATGTTTCCAAGGTCCATTTACTCACAGAAGGTCAAGGATGTTCAAATGTAAAAGATAATTTATTTGATTATAAAA
The DNA here is from genome assembly GCA_035221665.1 of Okamejei kenojei. NCBI lineage: Eukaryota > Metazoa > Chordata > Chondrichthyes > Rajiformes > Rajidae > Okamejei > Okamejei kenojei. The sequence continues at coordinate 28,681,761 of CM069147.1, read as the reverse complement.
GGAGTGTAGAGAGGAGATGGGCCATGCATTTTCACACAAAGAGCAAATCTGAAAATCCCATAAAAGTATATATTTTTCAGGAAAGCAGTAAGTTGAAGATAATAAAATATACACAAGACCATGAGACATAAGAGCAGAGTTAGGCCATACGGCCCATTGAGTCTACATGGCTGATCCATTTTTCCCTCTCAACCTCATTCTCCTGTCTTTTCCCTGTAACCTTTGACAGCCATACTAATCAAGAACCAACCAACCGCTGCCTTAAACATACCCAATGACTTGGGCTCCACAGCCATGTGTGGCAATGGATTCCACAGATTCACCATTCTCTGGCTAGAAACATTCCTCCTCCTCTCCATTTTGTAGGTACCTCCTTCTATTCTGAAGCTGTGCCTCCGGTCCTAGACTCTCCCACTAGTGGAAACATAAATACCATTCTCTGTAGTGGGAGGAGAACATACATGTTTCTGGGTCAGGCAATCTCCCTACCAATTGAAGTGCAGCCAAACAATCAACAAGATTTTTTAAAAACACTTACATAATTCCTCATTTTCAAAGAACATAGAACAGTACAGTATAGGCACAGACCTTTTGGCCCACCATGCTTGTGCTGACCATGATGCCAATTGAAACTGCACATGAGTCTGCACACTGTCTCCATCACTCCATTCCCTATCAGTTTACATGTTTGCCTAAATGCTCTTTTATCCCATGCTGTAGCTCTAAACCAAACAAAACAAACAATTTGCTAGAGGAAGCCAATGGATCGAGCAGCATCGGTGGGGTGGGGGTGGAGTGGAAGGAATGGTCAACGTTTCCAGTCACAGTCCTGCATCAGGAGCGAGGAAGTCTGACCCGAAACTGTGTCTGCCCATTCCCCCCACAGTTGATGTCAGACCCGCTGGGTTCCTCCCTGCGATGTGTTTTAGTTTGCACCAGGAAGTCTGCTGTGACTGAAGAGCTCTTGGTGTTGACAGCTGGATGAATGAAACAAAACAGATAATGAAAGCAGAATGGGTGAAGCCATTTGAAGAACAATTGAATACTGAAATGGAGGAAGCTATATATTTGCACAGAAGGTGAAGATCAAGGCCTCTTTATCCCTGTGATACACACACCTTTGATCACCACCATCTGTTGATGAATATTAACGTAATATTAAATCAGGATCGCTCATTTGTTTTTTTTTTTGTGTTGTCACATTATTGTACAATCTCCACATCTGGAGATTCTCATTCCACGCCAACAGAATTACTGAGTGGTTTATGCACATAGATTGCTTTGCTTTGAACTTTCTGTACTGTTTGCTGAAAATAATAATTTAAAAAAATCAAAGTCAGCATGGATCAGCATTCATTTCATCTCATCAACTGATTTATCAACTCATCAAAATGGATTTATGTGAGTAATTAAGGCTGAGCCAAGACCTGTTTAACAATTCAACATTGCATTTAGAGATACAGCATGGAAACAGGCCCTTCGGCCCAATGGGTCCACACCGACCATCGATCACCCGTTCGGGCCAGTTCTATGTTGTCCCATTTTCTCATCCACTCCTGACACAATAAGGGCACTTTACAGAGGCAAACTAACCTACAAATCTGCACGTCTTTGGGATTTTGGAGGAAACCGGAACACCTGGAGGAAACCCACGTGGTTAGAGGTAGTAAGTGCGAACTCTGCACAGACAGCACCCGAGATCAGAAGGCAAGGCAAGGCAAGGCAAATTTATTTATATAGCACCATTCATACAAGCAGCAATTTATAGTGCTTTACAAAAGAAACAAAAGAATAACATAATAAAAAGACAGCAGAACAACTATACAACACAGGACAACAAAATAGCCAATAATCAAAAGTTACAAAACAAGCAATAAGACAAATGCATGAATAGTAAAATAAAGTCACTAAAACAATAAAACAATTTTAAAAGCACATAAAAGGGATAAGATTAGAAGGTTAAGATTACCTGCATGTTGGGTTATGGAGAAGCTACAGTAAACAACAGTGTTTTTAGACCTGATTTAAATGAGCTTACAGTCTGTACACACCTCAGGTGTTCAGGGAGCTTGTTCCACAGGTATGGAGCATAAAAACTGAACGCTGCTTCAGCATTTTTAGTTCTGATCCTGGGAACACAGAGTAAACCTGTCCCTGAAGACCTGAGGAGTCTAGGTGCCTCATATACAACAAGAAGGTCAGAGATGTATTTTGGACCCAGACCATTCAGTGCCTTGTAGGCCAGTAACAGAATTTTAAAATCTATCCTTTTACACACAGGAAGCCAGTGCAAAGATTTAAGGACAGGTGTAATGTGATCCATTTTCTTGGTGTTGGTCAAGACTCTGGCAGCGGCATTCTGGATAAGCTGCGGTTGTTTAATTGATTTTTTACTGAGACCTGTAAAGATACCATTACAATAATCTAACCTACTGAAGATATATGCATGAACAAGTTTTTCAGTATCTTCTTTGGACAGAAATCCCTTGATTCTTGCAATGTTTTTTGTTGGTAATAGGCAGATTTGGTAATGGTCTTTATATGGCTGTTACAATTCAAATCCAAGTCCATAACTACACCAAGGTTTCTGGCTTTGTCTGTGGTTTTCAGTGCGATTGAGTCAAGTTGAGCACTCACCTCTAGCCTTGTATTTTTGGGACCAAAGAAAATAAATTCTGTCTTATTTGCATTGAGCTGGAGGAAGTTCTGGTTCATCCACTCATTGATTTGTTTGACACACTCAGTGAGTGTAGGGGACTATGGTCATGTGCGATATAAAGTTGTGTGCCATCGACATAAGTATGGTAGGATAATGTTAAAATACTCTATGATCTGAGCTAGGGGGAGCATGTAAATATTAAACAAAATGGGTCCAAGAATGGAGCCCTGAGGAACCCCGCATGTGAGTTTAGTACGTTCTGATTCATAATTACCAAGGGAAACAAAATAATCCCGATCTTTCAAGTAGGATTTGAACCAGTCCAGCACAGAACCAGAGAGTCCTACCCACTTCTCCAGTCTATCAAGCAGTATGTTATGGTCCACCGTATCAAAAGCAGCACTGAGATCTAGAAGTACCAAAACTGAAGCTTTTGATGCATCACTGTTTAGATGTATGTCATTTAGGACCTTAGTAAGTGCAGTTTCAGAGCTGTGATGTGGCCGGAATCCCGACCGGAATCGAACTGGGTCTCTTGCACTTTGAGGCTGCAGCTCTACCAGTTCTATGCTGTCACTTTACAATAATATCTTCTGAATCAGAAATTATGATACCTGTACTTTCACTTGAACATTGTGTTTGATTTGCTGACTTTTTTTGAAGACTTTTTGCTTGAGAACAACATAATACAATACATTTGTAAAGCCACATTTATGCTCATTTTGAGCTACCCAGCTATAGGAAAGATGTTGGAAAGTGTGCAGAGAAAATTTACAATGATGTTGTCAGGAGTTGAGGGCTTCATCTATAGGGAGAGGTTGGGCAGGCAAAGACTTTATTCTTCAGAGCGTAGGAGGATGAGGGGTGATCTTATAGAGATGTATAAGATCAAGAGCTGAAATAGATAGGGTAGATGCATGGAGTATTTTACCTAGAGTTGGGGAAATCAAGAACCGGAGGACATCAGTTTAAGGTGTGAGGGGAAAGATTTAAGATGAATCTGAGGGGCAGCTTTTTCACATAGAGGGTTTATGGAACGAGCTGCCTGGGGCGGTAGATGAGGGTGGTACTATCACAACATTTAAAATACATTTGGACAAGTACGTGGATAGGAAAGGTTTAGATGGATATGGGCCAAAGGTGGGCAGCTGGTACAAACTCAGATGGGACATTTTAGTTAACATGAGCAAATTGGGTCAAAGGACCTGTTTCTGCACTGTATGACTCCATGACTGAATGCTGGAGGAACTCAGCGGGTCAGGCAGCATCTGTTGGGGGTAAAAGGGCAGACGATATTTCAAGTTGGGACAGAGAGTTGTTGAGTTACTCCAGCACTTCTCATTTTGCTCAAGATTCCAGCATCTGTGGTTTCTTGTGAATTCGAGAGATAGAGATGAGGGTTGGTGTTTGGGGTGTGCTGCTCCTCTTTGAAGGCAGAATACTGTGAAATTTATGACTCATCCCATCTGGAGCTGGTTGAGTTCAGACGTCTATTAATAGTGCCATCCTTTGATGATCAGACTGCTCTACATTAATTTCATCGATGGCATGTGGCAGGACGTACTGCAGTACAGTGACCACAACCACCTCCATCAGCAAAGCAGGCTGTTTCTGCCAGCGGATCCTCTTTATGCTCCTGATGAACATCTCCCCATGCTTTTATTGGCCATCAGTTTCCTTCCACACTCCGCAGATGTGCAGGTCGAAAGCTTCATTGGCCACGTAGGTTGCCATTGCTGTGTAGGTGTAGGGTCGAATCAGGGCATAGATGATGTCAAGAGTCAATAGTGCTGGAGTAACTCAGCAGATCAGCATGTGCAGAAAGGAACTGCAGATGCTGGTTTACACCGAAGAGAGACACAAAATGCTGGAGCAACTCAGCGGGTGGGGCAACATCTCTGGAGAAAAAGGATGGGTGACGATGCAGGAAAGATCCCGAGATGAAACGTCACCCTAACATTTTCTCCAGAGATGCTGCCAGTCCCGCTCAGTAACTCCAGCACTTTGTGTCGATCAACGGGTCAGGAGGCATCTCTGGAAAACATGGATAGGTGGCGTTTCGGGTCGGGACACATCTTCAGACCTGATTGACTCACAATGAGGTAGGCTGGAAGATCAGGGTTACACCCTATCATAAAGGAAGACTGTTAAAGGTGTGAGAAATAGTTGAAGATTTTCCAGGGCGACAGTGGAATGCTATGGCGTCTGGTACAACAGCACAAATACACTTCTCATTTTCCAGCCTTTAATTGGAGCATATAGCTGGTACTCGGGGAAACAAGAGGGGGTTTGATTGTAAGTGCTTCGAGATATCTATTTCTTGTTTGAGCGGGGAATGATATGAACATGAGTGATTTTAATGAGGGCAGGTTTGCAAAGGTTTGGGCTCAGACAAGATTACACATTTCAAATTATTTGATCAGACAGACAGGGGGATATGAGGGAGCCCAAGGGAAGCAGAGAAGGGCAGTGGAGATGTTTGGCATGAATGGAAATATTCATAATGTTCAAAGAACTTCATCCGACAGAGGTGGCTTCTTCTCAATAATTCTCATTAATTGTGTCTGATTTTAATTTCAGTGACTCACATGGGGGATTGTGAAGTCAAAACAGGGTTAAGAAGAATGAACTATGCATAATTATATTTTTTGCCTGCTCGCCTTTTAATTGAATCGTATAATGATTGAAAACAAGTCAAAGCATTCCTTTGTACCCAGTGAATATTACAACTATCCTTCAACAGATTAGACTTAGTTTTAGATTTGACTGGGCAAGAGAAATCTGAGGTATTGGGCTTTTAGTTGCATTTGCAGAATACTTAAATAACTTTGCAGTTATTTCCAAAACTAACTTAATTAGAGCCAAATTTCAGAAATACTGAAGCCCTCCATTCCAGGTAATATCTTGGTGAAAACCTTGTGAACTCTCTCTCTCTGTTGATACCCCTGCCTTCCTGTAAGATGGTGACCAGAACTGTACACAATACTCCAAGCATTGTGAAAGATAAATCAGCCATGATTTAAATGGCGGAGTAGACTCGATGGGCCGGATAGCCTACATCGGCTCCTATAACTAAAGAAGAAATGCAATGTTTTGTACAGCTGCAGCACAACCTCTCACCTCTTATATTCAGTTCCTTGACCTATGAAGGCATGTTTATCAAATGCTTTCTTCTATGTTTATCAAATGCTTTCCTGGCAATTCACTCTAGCAACCTACATGCAAACTTTCAACCTGCCAGACAAGCGTGTCCACCTGTGTCATTATTTTCAAGGAACAATGAACTTACACCTGAGGTCACTTTGTATATCAACGTTCCTAATTTACTTTCCAGTATTTGATGTCCCAGTACTTTTAGGCATTACCTCAATCTACTCTGGATTAAACATCATCTGCCACTGCTGTGCCCAACTTTCCAAATGGTCTATGTCCCTCTGAATCCTTTCACAGCCTTTTTCCCTATCTACAACTCCACCCATTTGTGCTGACAACAAACTCACTAATCAGACCGCTTCCATTCTCAACCTTGTAGACACAAGGAATTGCAGGTGCTGGTTTACAACATTTAACCAACATTTGGACAGGTACATGGATAGAAAAAGTTGAGTGGGATGGATATAGATCAAATGCAGGTAAATGGGACTAGCTTGGATAGGCAACTTGGTCAGCATGGACGAGTTGGGGCATAGTTCGCTTTGACTCTGGCACTATTATCAGCACAGTTAGCTGGTAGCTCTGTATAAAAGGTGGGCAGGCATGTCTGGCAGGGTGAAAGTTTGCATGTAGGTTGCTAGAGTGAATTGCCAGGCAGTTGGGCAGAAGGAAACTTGGATGCCAAGAGAAGTTAAGATAGGGTAGATGCACATAGTCTTTTACCCAGAGTAAGGAATTCAAGAACCAGAGAAAGTATGTTTAAGGTGAGAGAGGAAAGATTTATTAGGAACCTGAGGTACAACCTTCTCATACAGAGGGTGGTGAGCATGCGTTTGAGTTTAGAGAAGAAATAATATTTTCAATTTTTATGAGAATGTTGGCAGGGCCAGAGCTATAGGGAGAGGTTGAGCATGCTACCACTCTAATCCTTGGAGCGCAGGAGGATGAGGGGTAATCTTTTAGAGGTTTACAAAAGAGTGGGGGAACAGAGAACCAGAGAACATAGGTTTAAAGTCAGGGGGGAGAGATTTAATAGGAACCTGAGGGGTGACCTTTTTACACAAAGGGTGGTGGGTGTATGGAACGAGCTGCCAGAGGAGGTAGTTGAGGCAGATACTATCCCTATGTTTAAGAAACATTTAGACAGGTACGTGGATAGGATATGTTTAGAGGGATATGGGCCAAACGCAGGCAGGTGGATCTAGTGTAGATGGGACATGTTGATCGGTGTGGGCAAGTTGGACTGAAGGGATCTGTTTCCACGCTGCATGACTCTGTAACTCTAATATGGAATGTTCAACCTGAGGTGAGACCCATGTCAATTTCTGCATTGTGTAAATTAGGTTCAGCAATTCATCAGGGGGGGCTTTAGATTACAGGGTTTAATAGCCTAGCCAAGGGGAGCTCAATCAAAACTCTATGGAAAACCTTCAGAAAGCCTAAAAAAATCAGGGGCTGGTTTGCAAGCACCCCTGCTTGTAATTCATTGACTTGCCATGTTAAATGGTTGTTAAGGACGGGTAGGCCGACTGGATCTTTAACACAGCCAAAGACTACAAGGCTACAGCATACAACAAGCAAAGACTACAAAGACCTACAAGGTTAATTCCCGGGATGGCGGGACTGTCATATGCTGAGAGAATGGAGCAGCTGGGCTTGGACACTCTGGAGTTTAGAAGGATCAGAGGGGATCTCATTGAAACATATAAGATTGTTAAGGGCTTGGACACACTAGAGGCAGGAAACACGTTCCCGATGTCGGTGGGGGGGGGGGGGGGGGGAAGTCCTGAACCAGGGGCCACAGTTTAAGAATAAGGAGTAAGAGAACGGAGACTGAGGAGACAATTTTTCTCACAGTGAGTGGTGAGTCTGTCGAATTCTCTGCCTCAGAGGGCGGTGGAGGCAGGTTCTCTGGATGCTTTCAAGAGAGAGCGAGATAGGGCTCTTAAAAATAGCAGGGGATATGGGGAGGATGCGGGAACGGGGTACTGATTGGGGGTGATCAGCCATGATCACATTGAACGGCGGTGCTGGTTCGAAGGGCCAAATGGCCTACTCCTGCACCTATTGTCTATTGTCTATTGACTAGAGTTTGATCTGACTATGGGTGCTGTCCATGCAGAGTTTGTACCCTGTGACCATGTGGGTTTTCTCTGGATGCTCCAGTTTCCTCCCACATCGCAAAGACGTGCGGGTTTGTAGGTGAATTGGCTTCTGTAAATTCAACCAAGTGTGTCGGATGTGAATGTAGGATTACATTGATCTTGTGTATGGGTGATTGTTGGTCGGCGTGGACTCGGTGGGCCGAATGGCCTGTTTCCACACTGTATCTCTAAAACAAAATCAAGGGAAAATCAATAGCATTTTTTAATCTACAATTTCTCTGTACATGTAATGCTACATAACTGCAAAAGCGCTGGAGTAACTCAGGCATCATCTCTGGAGAGCAAGGGTAGGTGACATTTTAGGTCGAGACCCTTCTTTGTTGGAGAGAGGAGGAGAACTTCCACAAAGTAGGCATACCTTGAGGAGATGTCACAGTGGAGCAGCCAAAATGTAGAAACAAAGAACTGCAGATGCTGGTTAACACGCAACAGAACACATATCTCCTCTGCCTGCGTGTGGTCCATATCCCTCCATTCCCTGTGTATCCATGTACCATTCTAAAAGCCTCTCAAATGCCACTATCATATCTGCCTCCACCCCTATCCCATGCAGTGTGTTCCAGGCACCAGATTTGTTTAAAAGGCACCAGGCGAATTTTGGAGATGCAAAAAATAATTACAAGTGTATGGGAAAAAGCGCTTGGATTTGGAACTAATTGGGGAAATCTTTCAAAGGGCCAGTACAACTCCGATGGGTTGAATGGTCACCTGATCTGTGGGACTCTATTACCTTCAGTGGGACAAAATCCCATAAACAGACGCCTTCACATCACACAAGCTCCTTTCACCAAAACCAGTTATTTGTTGTTCAATTAATGCCTTTTTCTGAATTCACGTGGTTCAAAAGCTGAAAGGATTGCTTAAAGTAGGGATTAGATTTTATCATGGATTCCTTTTCCAACCACAGAACTTCAATATATTAAAAAAAGACCCTTTAAGCAAATGATTAACTTTTACTGGGAGTGCCATTAGTTCCAACCCTCAGTATGAGAGAGGCAGATGGCTTCATTTACAATTTTAATTAAATATCCATGGAAAACTCTCAGCTCAGGGACTGTGAAACTCTGCATTAGGGAAAGATCTCCACATTACTTATTAATGGAACAAGTGTAACTTGCTCTCCCTCTCTCTTTCACACACTTACTCTCTCACATTCTCTCTCTCTCGCTCTTTCAACTCTCTCTCTGCCCTCTCTCTTTCAACTCTCAATCCTTTCTATCTTTCTCTTTAACTTTCTCAACCTCTCTCTCTCTCCCTACCATCTCTCTCTCTCTCTCTCTCTCTCTCTCTCTCTCAATCCCCCTCTCTCTCAACAGTGGTTACTTGAAATTAGAGAAATCATTTTTCATACCACTGGGAAGTAAGCAACCCAAGCAAAGTATGAGGTGCGGTTCCTCCAATTTGCGTCTCACTCTGACCGTGGAGGAAGCCAAGGGTCTGAAGAAGGGTTTCGACCCAAAACGTTGCCTATTTCCTTCGCTCCATAGATGCTGCCTCACCCGCTGAGTTTTTCCAGCATTTTTGGCTAATGACAGAAAGGTCAGTGTGGGAATGGGAAGGAGAGTTAAAATACTACCATAATTTCAACTCTACAGCAGTGAATCGCAGTTTTAATTCCCTTTTAGATAATAATTATCTATATATTACTAAAACTCTCATCTTGTTTGTTTGCTTGTTTATTAATTTGTTTGTTTGCTTGTTTGTTTGTTTGTTGTTTTGTTTGTTTGTGTGTGAGCTCCCGAAACTCCACAAAAATGGTAAACTATAGCGCTACAATTTTTGGCCCACCTTACTCACCATTGTCCTGCGGTGTGCATTAGCCAGGTTTTGTTCCGATTGATGTTATATTTTAAAAGTTATTGACACTTAAAATTTAAATTACCTTGAAACAGCACCCGCGCTTGCCGGCCGTTCCTGCTAAGTTGGAGGTGGCCCGTCAGCAGCGTCACAATTGAAAATGACGCCGGTGACGCGGCAGTGATGCAAAATGACGCCGTTTTCCCGTGCTGCTGGGGAAGGCTTGCAGGGTCAGGATCGCCATTTTCACTGAACATCTCGTCGTGTATGGGTGAGTGGTGGAATATTACATTGGGGGTCTGGGACCCAACGTAAGTCTAGTCTTTTTCTTAGTCTAGTTTTTTATTAAAAATGGCTCCTGTCATTCTTTACTTTATTAAAAATGGCTCCTGTCATAACTTCACACATACCACAATTATTATTATTATTATTATTATTTTTTCAATTTTTTATTTTTTTGTTAGAAGTAAGTACAATAGTCTGGTACTTAAGTACCTAATACATAAATACATATTTTCATTCTTGTACAACTTCATACTTTTGGTTCAATAATAAAAGAACAGTGAGAGAAAAAAGAAATAAAGAGTGTCGGAATAGATAGACAAGCGAGTAGAAACAGAAAGCAAAAGAAATAAAGGACAGAGATGAGAAGTTAAAAGATTGAAAGAATAGGAAAAAGTAAGGAAAAGAGAGATTAGGAGAGATCTACCTATCTCATATTTTTGCCCATCCGTCACCCAGTTCTAAACCATTTAATTTCTAAGGTTATGTTTTGTTGCACCGTATGCTTGCAAAAAGTTGATAAAAGGAGACCAAATCTTTAAGAATTGGTCTACTTTGCCTAGTAGGAGGAATCTCATTTCTTCAAGATGTAGCGTTTCAGACATGTTTGAGATCCACATTTTGAATGTTGGCGTAGGTGCGTTTTTCCAAAATTTAAGTATACGTTTTTTTGCTGTTATTAGACCATAATTAAGAAAAGCTTCTTGGAATATAGTTAGTTTACTTCCCTCTTCCATTGATCCAAAGATAATCAATTCTGTATTGCGGTTCAATTTTGTGTTAAATAGGTTTGTAAAAATTCCAAAAATTTCATTCCAAAATTTATACAGTTTTGTACAAGAGACAAAGGAATGTACATTTTGAGTTAGACATTTGTCGCAGATGGGGGAAACATTTGAAAATATTTTATTCAGTCTTGTTTTCGAATAATATAATCTATGTAAAATTTTAAATTGAATTAGGTTATGTCTTACATTCATTGAACATTTGTTTACATATAATAAATTTTTATCCCATCTATCGTTTGGAATTTTTATCAATAACTCTTGTTCCCAGTCTCTTCTAATTGCCTCTGTCGTTGGTGTTTCTATATTTAGAATTATATTATATAAGTAAGATATTAAATTACTTGATTCTGCCTTTCTATTCATTCCTTCCTCTAATAGATCTGGGGTTAAAGTTTGATATCCTTGCAAATACTTTTTCAAATAATCTTGAATTTGAAGGTATTTGAAATATTGATTACTTTTCAAATTATATTTTAGTTGTAGTTGTTGGAATGATAAACATTTTTGCCATTTCATACATATCTTCCATCGTTTTAATTCCTATTCTTTCCCAATGGATAAACGTTTTATCAATAATGGATAGTTTGAATGAGGGATTATTAGCTATTGGAGAAGGAAGCGATAATTTTCTTAATTTTAAAGTTAATTTTATTTGTTTCCAAATTCGTATTATACTGTGAATAATTGGATTCTTCTTGTATATTATATTGTTCAGTTTTATCGGGGAAAGAAGGATCGCTCCTATATTATAAGGGGAACAATCCTCTTTCTCCATTCTTATCCAATCTACCTGTTGGGCAGAACTGTCCAACCAGTAGATTATATTTTTAATATTCACTGCCCAATAATAATACAATAAGTTACGGAGTGTCAGTCCCCTTATACCACAATTAAATGGGACTAAAACACATCATAAATATTCTGCGTTTTTTTATGACAAAACCCCTAATGATCCTTGAGAAGTTAGTGCTGAATCAGTTTCCGGAGTTGTCACAATCCAATGTGGTGAAGAAGCACCCAAATTAATGGTCAGCATGGGCAAGCTGGGCCAAAGGGCCTGTTTACATGCTCTATGAACCTTATGTTTTTGAAATGTGGGAGGAAACCGGAGCGGCCAGAGGAAGCCCACATGGTCACAGGGAGAAGGTGCAAAGACTAAGCAGACAGCACCCAAGGTCAGGATCGAACCCTGGTCTCTGGCGCCGTGAGGCAGCGTTTCTACCAGCTGCGCCACTGTGCTGTTAGATTGATATGGAAGGAGTCCATTGATGACTAGCCTCTGGCAGGGAGGCTGGAAGATGTGCAGAGCACAGCTGCTTGAAGGTTACAGCTTGCCTCTGTTGAAAATATCCACTTAATTTGGGCTACCGTTCTGTGCTGGCATTTCACATGTCCAACGCAGATCCAATTTCAGATGGTAACAAGGTTAGGGAATCTTGTGATACAGACATTCTGGAGAACTCTAGAGGTTTCTTAGTCTCAGGGGAGTGCCAGCCGGAGGATAATATAATCAAGCTCGCCATTACTTGCAAGGGTATAATTTGATTTGCTCTGGTGAATGTAAAAGCTTTACATTCACCCCGTGACATTTCCACGTGCTATGAGATTAGCATCAGCGATCTTGCCGAACATTGGAAGCACTTGACGAGAGAATCAAACTTGACATAAGCTGGTCTGACATCAATCATACCATCCCCTGGAGAGATAATGCCATCTGCACCTTCTTTCATCCAAATATTGTTAATTGTGGATGATTTGGAGACAAGAATGGGCTTTGAAGGGGGTGGGTGTAGGATTTAATGCATGGTTTTTGGTGTTATACGAATTAGATATCCAGTTCCAAAGGAATTTGGCAACGATCCAAATTATGCATTAACTGTATTCATCATACCTCTTGCTCCCAAATACAAATTAATGTTCTTCTGACACTCGTTATCCTGTTAGGATCAATGCATCTTCCCTAGATTATCACTGCAAAATGTTTCTGTAAAATATTCCTCTCCAAAAGGGGATATACTGTATATATATATATATATGTGTGTGTGTGTGTGTGTGTGGTGTGTGGCAGCGCCTAGCAGCAGCGGCTCGTCTACAGTCGTCCGTCTTTTTTTTTTTTTTTTATTGTTAAATGTATGTCTTGAGCTTAGTTTTTATTGTTTTTTAGCTGTGTATATGTGGGAGGTGGAGGGGGGGATGTGGGGGAAACCGTTAGTCTCTTCCCTGTACGGGGACCCGACTTTTTCCCTCTACAAGGACCCGACTTTTTCCTTGTCGGGTCTCCGGTGTCGTTGGGCCTAACATCGTGGAGCCTGCAGCATCCTCCGGCTGGGACCAACCTGAGGGCTCCAGTCGCGGAGCCTGCGGACCTGACATCAAGGAGCTGGCCGTCTTCAGAGCGGGAGGAGCTGTGGTGGCGCTCAGCTGCGACCCGACTTTAGAGCTTCGGAAGCTCCGGCTGCAGGCCCGGTGGACAGGAACATCGGGAGCTCCAGGTCCCAGGTGGGAGACGGCTTTTCGGAGCTCCCGCAACAGCAACTTCTCCCACTGGAATCGCGGGGTTTAAAGGACACGGAGCGGGGCCTAACATCGCTCGGCGCGGGTTAGCGGCCACGGGACTTACCATCGTCCGCCGGGGGCTCTAACATCGGAGCCCCAGTTCACCTAGATGCTGCATTTGGACCGCTGGAAGGCGGGTGAAGAACAAAGGGAAGGGATAAGACTTTGCCTTCCATCACAGTGATGAGGTGTTGGAGACTCACTGTGATGGATGTTTGTGTAAACTGTGTTAAGTGTGGGTCTTGGGTTCTTTTGTAATGTAAAAAAAAACTGTAGAAATGCAATTTTGTTCAAACCTGTTTGAATGACAATAAATAGCATTCTATTCTATATATACATAAATACTCTCTCTCTCTCTCTCTCTCTCTCTCTCTCTCTCTCTCTCTCTCTCTCTCTCTCTCTCTCTCTCTCTCTCTCTCTCTCTCTCTCTCTCTCTCTCAACCCTCTGAGTGTTTCCCCTAGCTGAGCTAAACCAGCTACACGTCTGTCAACGGCACTGCCTAACGACCTTCGTCTTTGTTTTCAGATTCTTCTCCAAATATGGTTTTCCAATGTAATATATCTTGCAGCTTTTATCACTTTCATCAGGCTGCATTTGGAGTGTTGTGTGCACTTCTGGTCACCCCAATACAGGAAGGATGTGGAGGCTTTGCGGAGGAAGCACAGGAGTAGTGATCTAGATAGGAGGCTATTAAACACTAAAACCTGCAAATAGGCTCTGAACTACATAGACTTGGGGGCTTTCCTCTTTGCACTACTGTTGTCTGATAGTGTGTATATATATATATATATATATATGTATATATCTGTACACATATCTAGTTCCAAATATATGCACACACATATATGGGTATTTCCATAAATAAGGTTACCAACCTGTGACAAGGGTGGCCAAATTTGAAAGTTATTAAATTATAACAAAATACCACAGCTCAAAAATAGTCATTCATTTTTCTCTCTCCATTGCACACGCTCCAGATGGGCTCGTAATATATTTCCAGGTATTATTTCCCCCAGATTTTTTTAAAGCATTACATTTAAAAGCATTAAAAGTAAATTTTGGTCACATTTTGGTCGATTTTAATCACATATTAGCTCAATTAGCACAAATATATTAGCTCATAAAGCACCAAGAGCTAATATGTGATTCAAATTGACCAAAATGTGACCAAAATTTACTTTTAATGCTTTTAAATGTAATGCTTGAAAGAAATCGGGGGGAAAATGTATTCATATATTTATTTATTTATTTTGATATACATAAATGAGAATGAATATAGTAACCTTTCATCGAATTTGATGTTAATTTGCCCGGAACCTAAAGCATCTGTGTAGAACAGGAGCATGGTTTCAACGAGACATGGCATTATCTGGGACCAGATCATGTTCGATTCCCTTCGCTATAGTGCACACACTTTACAACAACATAGCAACGAGCAATGAAAGTTTAACAGAATTTAAACATTAAAAAGTGAACAGAGTTAGTTGATTGCAAAATTAATGTAATCTTTCTGCTATAAATTAGGCTAAGGATTTGATGAAATTCTGCTTCAAAAATGTCACAAACAAAGGCAAGAAAACAGAGGGATATATCTGATATTTTTCATTGTAAAAACAGAGTTATTTAATTTTGCTTCATCTCATTATTTTGGCTATACACCATGATCTATACTACTTAAAATATTATGTAAAGGATATGAATGATATGAAACAGGAAATATTACAGAAAAAATAGGAAATTAACCTAGAAGTTTGCACTACAGTTGCAAGCAGCACTATGGAAACACCCATATATGAAATTATTTGTTGCTGTTAGTGATTATGGTGCTTACAGATTACTGTTTACATATCTGCCCAGCTGTTATCAGGCAACTGAATCATCCTACCACAACCAGAGTGCAGTGCTGAACTACTATCTACCTCATTGGTGACACTCGGACTATCCTTGACCAGACTTGGCTGGCTTTACCTTGCACTAAATGTTATACACTGTAAATGGCTCAATCATGATTTGTCTTTCTGCTGAATGGCTAGCACACAACAAAAGCTTTTCACTGTACCTCATACACGTGACAATAAACTAAACTGAACTGAACTATTGTACTGCTACAAATAAGAATTTAATTGTTCCATTTCAGGACATATGATAATAAAGCACTTCTGATGAGGTTTACCAGAATGGTGCCTGGTTTAAAGGATTATAGCTATAAGGTTGTCCAAACTTGGATGGTTTTCTCTGGAGCACGGAGGCTGAAGGGAGACCTAATAGAAGCATATAAGATTGTAAGAAGCATAAATATGGCAGACCAGGTGGAAATGCCAAAGACTAGAGGGCATAGCTTTAAGGTGAGGGAGGAGGGATTTTAAAGGAAATGTGAGGGGCAGGATGTTTACACAGAGATTGATAGCCGGCTGGAACACTCTGCCAGGGGTGGTGGGAGATGCAGATAGTGACGTTTCAGTAAACACCAGTAAATGCCTTATTATATGCATGAATTAATGAATGAATATCTTTTGTTTTAATCAAATCTCTTCTGTGATTTTCAGCTCCCATCGACTCTGCCACTTGACTGGATAATACCCTAAAATAGTAAGATTAAACGAGCTTACCAGTTTGAAGTTTGATCCTTATTTTATGAGGAGTTACGATGAGGGATTTCGTGAAGACCCTGCCAGCACGCATGCACAACATTCTTCAAAGCAACGGTGTGGAATCACAGATAGTAGCACTGACTGGTGATAGTAAGATAAAGAGACACTAATATACCAGTTGACCTTATGATAGAGGGTTGGGAGCAGAGGGCACAAAATCCCTCATCGTAACTCCTCATAAAATAAGGATCAAACTTCAAACTGGTAAGTTCTCATTTAATCTTACTATTTTACTTCGGAGTCACGTGAGTGACTTTGTGAAGATTTCAAAGCTCTGTGATTCCATGCCCTAGACCACGTCAGTGCTCACACACTGCCATAATTACTGATGGAGGAAGTATGTTAATGTATTTCAGACTTGAACAAGCTGAAAAATAATAATGTATTTATTAATACAAACAAAAAAAACCCTGAATTCGGGGAAAAACGTTTAGGGGACAGCACTTAAAACTGAATCCGCAAACGTTGCGGGAGCGGTCACAGGTTTGTTATAGAAACGTTGGAATGTTCCTTCACTGGCCCAGCCCGCTGTTGCGAGAACATGATCCATGGGTACCTCCATGGTCCTCGCTGCTGATGTGGATGCAGCCCTAGTAGAATGAGATATTTAAATGTCAGTGTCTACACCTGCTGTACCCAATACCACCCTGAGCCACCTGGAGATAGTCTGCACCGTCACCCTGTGATGTGGGTTTCTGAAAATGATGAACAGTCCTGTCTCCATTCTCCTGATGTTGTGGGTGACATTGACGTAATGTCGGAGATAGGTGGTTATGCAGAGTCGTACATCAATGGGGTATGCTTGGAATTCCAATTTCAGATCTGTTGTCCCAGGCCTGTGATGTTTGAGTAACTCGTCTATAAAGAAGGTTACTTTGGTGGGGGTCGAGACCATCCTGTCCAGTTTTAGTTTTTGGAGGGTCTGGACCAGTTGTGCTGTGGTCAGTGCCATTAACATCACCACTTTGAAGGTGAATTTGTCCAGTGGCAGATCTAAAATTGGTGACCAGATCCTGAGTAGGGACAACACAACCCCAATGTCCCAGGTCATTTATATCGTGGTCGGGGAGGGTTGGAATTGAATATACCCCTCATATGTTTAGATACCAGCTGGTGGGATCCTACTCCAATATTGAGATAGGATGACAGTGCACTTCTGGCACTGTTGATGGCACTGTAGCTAAGGCCCTCATCATAGTGAAGGCCCACGAGGAATTCCAACACATCAGTGATCGTTGCAGAGTTGTAGGTGGTCTTGGTCCGAGAACAGAAGGCCTCCCATTTTCTTATGTGGGTGAGGTACTGCTTTCTCGTGGACTCTCTGCATGATGCCGTGATGATATCCATAGTCCTCGTTGACAGCCCGAATCCCAGTAATGGCCTCGTCAGAACCTGCAAGCCAACAGGTTCAGATGACCATGGCATGGATGACTTTCCCCTGTTATGGGATGGGTCACTAGATTCAGGCATTTAGGAACCTGTACCATGGTCTTTCACTATGTCAAGGACCACCGGATACCATGGTTGTGTGGGCCAGTCGGGTATTATCAAAATCCCAGATGCAGAGTCTAGCTGGATCTTCTGCAATAACCTGACTGATGAGCCAGAAAGGGGGAAATGCATAGAAGAACAATTTCCCCCAATGTAGCGAGAACGCGTCCATCGCCACTGCCCCAGGGTCTGGTTCCCAAGAGATATATGTTGGTATCTGATGGTTCAACCTGGACGCAAAGAGGTCGATATCTGGTGTTCCATATTTGGCTATAATATTAGCAAATATTTGGGGGTTCAACATCCACTCGGTGTTGTCATTAAATACTCGTGACCTGGTGTCCGCCACTGTATTGAGCTTACCCGGAAGGTATGTAGCTGATATCCAAATATTTCTTTCAATAGACCAGAGCCAAATTAAGTTTGCCAATTCATCACAAGATATTGACTTGATACCACCCATATGGTTTAAATATGCCACCACTTAAATATGCCACCAAATATGCCATATATTAAATATTTACAGGGTCATAATGGTTCGGCACGAGGGCTTGACTGAGACCTGAATATTTGAATGGATGAAGAAATATATATAATAAATCATGAATATATCTCCAAGGACGGATTAATGATTAATACTCCATTCTCCATCAAACTTTTCACACTCTTTTTCTCTATTTTTTCATACTTTTATAAAAAATTAGAAAAATGTATAGAAACACATAATCTTAAATTTTTAATATCAATACGAATATAAATATTACTAATATCATGAAAGTATTATTAATATCATGTATTCTCAATTATATAAAATATATAATTTTAAATTTTAAAAACAATGATAATACAAATATTATTAACAGTATGAAAATATAATGAATATCATGAAGGTGTTACTAGTATTATGTATTTTCAATTATATAAAATATGGTCCTACATTTCAAAATCAATGACAATACAAATATTATCAACAGTATGAATATATCACTAATATTATGAATGCATTACTAGCAAAAATAAAAAAAAAATTAAAAAAAATAAAAAAATAAAAATAATAATAATAAAATAAATAAATAAATAAATATGCCACCACTGTGGTATTATCTATCTGAAGACGGACATGCGTATGATGCATATTTGTGCAGTAAGCCCGCAGCCCGTGAAATGCTTCCAGCATTTCCAAATAGATTGTACCCTGTGATTGGAGAAGAGTAGATTCGTGCAAATCTCATCTGCTGCCACAACTGGAAGTGGTGTCGGTAGCTCCCCAACCCTGGGCGCTTGCATCGGTTTGTAACACGACTGGTGGGTTTGAAATTATGATGGGATGAAAACAATTACGAATGTTGCTAATCCACTGTCGTAGCTCAATTTGTGCCTTGTTTGGCAGCTGCATAGGTATGTCAAAATGTCCAGCATTTGTGTTTAATGCTGAGATCTTTGCTCTTTGCAAATTTTGATAATGTAACAGCCCAAATTGTGCAGCTGGAAATGTAGCTACAAGTTTACCAATCACCTTGGCAGCATGTCTAATAGTCGGTTTCCTGGTGCAAGCAAGGCTATTACATGCCTTTATTATGTCTGTTGCTTTGTTCTCTGGGACAGTGATAATCATATGATTGGTGTTAATCGTGAATCCCAGATAGTCCATAATCACAGAGAGGGTTGAACTTAGATTTGTCTGGATGGATGACGAACCCCAGTTTTTCGAACAGTGATTTGGTAGCTGTCACTGCTGATTTAGCTAATTCCAAAGTTTTTCCCACAATTAAAATGTCATCAAGATATGCCATGACGATGTGGTTTTGTCTTCTTAGAGACGCCAAAGCTGGTTTTAGTATTTTGGTAAACCACCTGGGGGCTGTTGTAAGTCCATTAGGTAGGGCTTTATATTGCCATAACTTCCCCATCCAGACAAATTTTAAGTATTTACGGTGATGTTTCCGTATAGGTACTGAATAGTATGCATCTTTTAGGTGGACGCAGGCCACGAAGCACCCTCTGGAAATCAGTTTCTTAGCTGTTTCAAATGTTTCCATCTTGAAATGGGTATATTGTGCAAAGGTATTCAAGTGGGTTAAATCAATTATGATACGACATCCACCATCTTTTTTGGTTTTAATAAAGATGTTAGATACAAACTCAAGAGGATCGTGTATCGTTTTCTCTATAACCCCCTGGGTGTATAACCTAAATAGTTCTGCATGTCCTTCCCCTTTCTCTTTGTGAGAAAGTACAAATTTCTGGCTAGGCACATGTTGAGCTGGGGGAAGATGTCCGTTTATGAATTCAATTTCGTAACCATGAATACTTTGTAATATAAAAGTGTCAGATGCATCCCAGAATAGATGCAATCTCCCTCCTACTGGTGAGGTTATGCATGCAGCACTCCCAAGAGAACCAGACCCCCTTACCTCCATGGTTATCGGTGGGGCTTGATCTTCTGACCTTTCTTGGGTTGTTGTGTTGCTGGGATGTGGGGTTGGCATATCATCCAGGCTGGTCGCTGTGGGCCCTGGCCTAAAAAAGGCCTCTGTTGGTAGGGCGCAACCTTAGGGTTAGTTCTTGTTGCCCTGTTGGGTTGAACCCGAAGCTTGTTTGCTGTTGCATATGGATGCTGCCTATGGTACGCCGGTGGTCTGCGCGATGAAGGTGGTTTAATCAATCCGACTGTTTTGGCTTCCTCGTCCTCGTTTAGGCAGGTCATCACCAAACAATTGTCTTGGTGACGGCGTAACATTGGCCTTACACAAACCCGCAAACTTGGGGTTTAATGTAGGACAGATAGAGCTCTTCCAAAAGCAGTTTATTTCGTACTGAGTGTTGCATAGCAGAGCTAATGCATCCTGCTGCTCTTCTGTCATGTCCGTACCATCTATTGACCTGGCAAATGCAGTGATGCCTGAGGTCAGTAATTTCAGTATCTTTTGGATTTTTAACTCCTGAGCCCTGATCCCAGGGCTGATGTTACCCCAAATGGGTGTATTGACAGTAGGGACATTCAGCGACACGCAATTCTCTGGAGCCATGTATTTGTTGGTTGTCTCCGAGATTACCTGTTCTTGTAGCTGGTGGGTTGTCAGGTAATTAATGCTAGCCACTAGCCTCGGCTGTAGAGGCTGCCATTTCTGGGATGGTTGGGTGAATTTCGATACCATTCCCAGAAATTCCTCTTCCAGCATCTCTTGCAACACTGGATCTTCCACCAACCCCTCTTCGAAGTCAGCTAGTGCCTGACTTCTAGCACTCCCTATTGAGGAGGGAGAGATGTTGGACAGCCCTGCCATGGGCCCTGCCGTGTATCTCCGGGATCCTAGGGACACACGCTCCTGATGGAGTAGGTCCCTTTCGAGCAGCTGCTCAAACATGCGCTCCATTCGAGCTATGCGACCGCTGCCGCTATCTGCAGACGGCAAGTCGACTTCCCCAAGTTCTGATGAACAAATGGGGCCTCTACTGACAGTCCGCACCTCGTCAAGGTGATATCTATGGGACTGAGGTAGATAGTCGGTGCCAGCCGCTCCTACGGGGCAACACGACTCCCGCGCGGATTTGCCGCTTGTCCGCGGTCTTCCTGACTGAAGCGATGGAGAGTTGGTGCCAGCCGCTCCTGCGGGGCTACACAACCTCCTGTTAGTTTTTCCGCCTGTCTGTTGCGACTGCGACAGTGAGGAGTTTGGAGTTTTTGTTTGGAAGTGGAAAGAAATAATATAAATTGCATTCATTACCATGTGTAAAAAGTTGAGATACTGTATTATAATTTTGCTACATGTCATTGTGGTATATATCATGTCTTGATTGGTGAATATGTTTAGTTTGTGACTTTATTTGAAGCAGAAATAATATGTGAATGCTTCATTGAGCATAATTCCGACTGCTAACTACGCACTTCGTCCGAACACATTATCGCACGTGTCACGCAAGCCGTCTTAAATGACCACCTAAACTGCCATTTGGCAAATTAAAAGCTGCCAAGGTTGCCCGACTGACAACAGAAAAAAAAAATTAAGCGAGAGCCCTGCAAGATGGATAATATTTTTAACACTGTCATGGGCCTTTCTTAAATATGCTGTCACAACGCACTGTAGTCTCTAAACAACCCTTCAATAATTTTCCTTGCCCTCCATTTCGGAATATAGTGTTTTGAGCCGATAACTCGACACTAGCACTGGCAATAAATAAATAAATAAATAAGCGCAGCTTTCCAGCCCCTTATCTCATTGGCCACGCTCGGCTGCAAATCGGTGTCAATCTGGTGGACCATCTTCCTCTAGTCGTGGGGGTGGGGGATTGGGAGGGGCCTCACAAGTGGAACGGCTTAGGGCCTCTCTTCATCTAAATCCGGCCCTGCTGGTTGGGCCACTGTCTCACAACACTAGGGACCCAAGTTCGATCCTGACCTCAGATGTTGTCTGTGGGGAGTTTGCACGTTCTCCACGTGACCGCATGGGTTTCCCCCGGGTGCTCCGGTTTCCTCCCACATCCCAAAGACATGCAGGTTTGAAGCTAAATTGGTCTCTGTAAATGCAGATCGAAAGTGGGATAACATAGAACTAGTGTGAACAGGTGATTGATGGTCGGCATGGGCTTGCAATGGTCGGTGGCGATGTAGGGATTTGTGTTTGCAGAACAGACTATCCCACAAACCAACCTCCCTTCCATTGAGGCCATTTACAACTCATGTAGCCTCTGCAAGGCCAGCAACATAATCAAGGACGAGTCTCACCCCGGTCACTCCCTCTTCTCCCCTCTCCCATCAAACAAGAGGTACAGAAATGTGAAAACACAAACCTCAGAGACAGTTTCTTCCCAGCTGTTATCAGTCAACTGAACCATCCTACCAACAACTAGAGAGCAAACCCGGGCTACTATCTACCTCGTTGAAGACCCTCGGACTATCTTTGATCCGCCTTTGCTAGACTTTATCTTGCACTAACTGTTATTCCCTTTATAAAGTATCTGTACACAGTGGACGGCCCAACTGTAATCATTTATCTTTCTGCTGACCAATTAGCACGCAACAAAAGCATTTTGCTGTACCTCGATACACGTGAAACTAAACTGAAACCGACTATAACCCCACTGCGCCGAAGGGCCTGTTTGCATACTCGATCCCTAAAGTTAAAACATCCCACCTCCCTACTCCCTGCGGCAGTGTGAGTGTTCCCTCTTCCCATCTTGATCCCAGCGACACGAACAACTTCCCACAAATGAACAATTTTCCAGAGCACTATTCCTCTCGGCCACACTGGAGGAAAGACAACAAAAAGTCTAGCTCAGCAGGTTACTAAATCGACTAAATCTGTTTAACAGTTACAAGCAGTAACATGAAAAGGATGGGGAGAGAGCTCGGAGTGTAACACTTGTGTTCACAAACAGATGGAGCTTTTTAATAGTTTTCACAACAGCCTGGCTGGTAACTTTGATCTATGCCTTTGGAAAGAAAATGTGTTTAACAGAAACTGCACATTTCTGTTAGAGAACCTGAGTGTTGTCAAAAGGGGTGTCAGCTTGTCATAAATGACAGTTATATTAGTGCAAGACCAGGCAGATGATTGTTGCCTTCAGGAGAGGGAAGGCAAGGATCCACAAACCTCACTTCATTGATGGGACAATGATGATATTTCGACAAGAGAACAAGATATTTCGCTTGGGCAGCTTACAACCCAGCAGTATGAACGTTGATTTCTCTAATTTCAAGTAACCCGTGCATTCCTTCTCTCTGCCATCTCCTACACCCTAGTCTTCCTACTTGTTCCACTGTTTTCATCCCTTGATTATCACCTCTTCCCCAGTCAACAATGGGGCATTATAAGCTCCAAACTGGTTTGATCATCTGTTGTCAAACGTGTTTGATCATCTGAAGACTTTTCATACCTCCCTTTCACTCCCCTCTACTTTCAGTCTGAAGAAGGGTCCTGACCCAAAACATCACCTACCTTTTTTCTCCAGAGTTGCTGCCTGACCCGCTGTGTTACTCCAGAACTTTGTGTTTATCTTCAGTCTAAACCAGCATTTGCACTTCCTTTCTACGCAACAACTTCAAGTTCGTGAGCGTGCGTATCTCTGAAGATCTGGAGTAACTCAGTGGTTAGGCAGCATCTCTGGAGAAACGGAGCAGGTGACATGTCAGGTCGAAACACCACTTCAGAGTGAAAGATAGAGGTGAGGGGGTTGGGGGGGGGGGGGGGGGGGGGAGCTGGGGAGTGGAGCCAAGAAAAGGCCAGAAGAAAGCAGAGCCAGCAACTCATGAGCTCAGGAAGGATGGAGCCCATAATGGCCCATTGTTGGCTGGAGAAGAAGCTTTAACGAGAGAGATACATGGGTGCGAACAGTGGAATTACTAGGATGACCTTTTAATTCATATTTCCTTATTCCGGCTCAGCTGCAATCAATACACTTTATTAAACTTTGGTTCTGCCATATAATTCAAAGACAGCTTCTTCCCTGCTGCTATCAGGCAACTGAATCTTCCTCTCACCAACTGCACAGTGGTCCTGACCTCCCATCTACTTCATTGGAGGCCCAGGGATTGTCTTTAATCAGACTTTCCTGGACTTTATCTAAACCTTATTCCCTTTATCCTGTATCTGTACACTGTGGACAGTTTGATTATAATCATGTTTAGCATTTTCACTGACTGGATAGCATGCAACAAAAAAGCTTTTCACTGTACATTCAATAAACTGAACTAACCTAAAAATGGTATTTAAAGTTTGTCATAATAATCCCTTCATTTCCCACACCGTTTCCTTCTGATTTCCTGGCCGTGGTTTCAATGTACTTAGTGATTGTTTGTGATATTTACACCAAGTAGCTTGGCATAGGACCAAGGACTAGAAGCCTAGGTTTGGGCTATTGTTCACTGAGACAGATCAGGAGTTTAAATTCAAATATCAAATAAATTGTTAGTGTGAGTAACATTGACTGGGTTGTCATAGAAACCCATCTGGTGCACTAATGTCCAGATAAGATAGTGGCACTTAAGAGGCTTTTAGATAGGCACATTGATATGCAGTGGATGGAGGGTTATGGATCGCGTACAGGCAGAGATTAGTTTAACTTGGCATTATGCTCGGCACTGACATTGTAGGCCAAAGACCCTGTTCCTGTGCTGTACTTTTTTTTTCCTGTGTTCAAAGAAGTGAATTTGCTGTCATTACCCAGCCTGACCAATACAATCAAGAGTCAAGTGTGAAGAGTGTTAAAGAAGGAACTGCAGATGCTGGAGAATCGAGGGTACACAAAAGGCTGGAGAAACTCAACGGGTGCAGCAGCATCTAAGGAGCGAAGGAGATAGGCGACGTTTCGGGTCGAGACCCTTCTTCAGACTGGTCAGGGATCAGGGAAACGAGAGATATAGACGGTGATGTGGAGAGATAAAGAACAATGAATGAAAGTTATGCAAAAAAGTATCGATGATAAAGGGAACAAGCCATTGTAAGCTGTTTGTAGTGTGAAAATGAGAAGCTAGTGCGACTAGGGAGGGGGAGAGAGAGAGAGGGAATGCCAGGGCCCGAGGGCTGAGGGAGAGGTGGGAAGGGGAGGTGACAGCAAGGGTTAACAGAATTGAGAAAATTCAATGTTCAAGCCCAGAGGATGCAGGCTTCCCAAGCGGAATATGAGGTGCTGTTCCTCCAACTTGCGGTGTTGCTCATTCTGGCCGTGGAGGAGGCCCAGGACGGAGAGATCGGATGCGGAATGGGAGGGGGAGTTGAAGTGCTGAGCCACCGGGAGGTCGGGTTGGTTAATGCGGACCGAGCGGAGGTGTTCGGCGAAACGATCGCCAAGCCTCCGCTTGGCCTCACCAATATAGATCATCTGGCATCTGGAGCAACGGATGCAGTAGATGAGGTTGGAGGAGGTGCAGGTGAACCTCTGTCGGAAGGACTGCTTGGGTCCCTGAAAGGAGTTGTGGGGGGAGGTGAAGGGACAAATGTAGCATTTCTTGCGGTTGCAAGGGAAAGTGCCCGGGGAAGGGGTAGAGCGGGAGGGGAGGGAAGAATTGACAAGGGAGTTGCGGAGGGAGCGGTCTTTGCGGAAGGCAGACTTGGGGGAGATGGGAAGATGTGGCGAGTGGAGGGGTCACGTTGGAGGTGGCAAAACTGGAGGAGGACTATGTGTTGTATTTGCTGGCTGGTGGGGTGAAAGGTGAGGACCAGGGGGACTCTGCCCTTGTTGCGAGTGGGGGAATGGGGAGAGAGGGCAGTGTTGCGGGGTATGGAGGAGACCCTGGTGCGAGCCTCATCTATAGTGGGGGAGGGGAATCCCCGTTCTCTGAAGAATGAGGCCATTTGTGATGACCTGGTGTGGAACACCTCATCCTGGGAGCAGATGCAGCGTAGACGGAGGAATTGGGAATAGGGGTTGGAGTCATTACAGGAAGCAGGATGGGAGGAAGAGTAGTCCAGGTAGCTGTGGGAGTCAGTTGGTTTGTAGTGGATGTCAGTCAGGAGTGTATCACCTGCAATAGAGATGGTGAGGTCAAGGAATGGTAGGGAAATGTCGGAAGTGTATTTGAGTGCCGGATGGAAGTTGGTGGTGAAATGGATGAGGTCAGTCAGTTGTGTGTGGGTGCAGGAGGTGACACCAAAGCAGTCGTCGATGTAACGGAGGTAGAGGTCGGGGATGGGGCCCTGGTACGCCGAGAACAAGGATTGTTCGACGTACCCGACAAACAAGCAAGCGTAGCTGGGGCCCATGCGTTTGCCCATAGCTACGCCTTGTGTTTGGAGGAAATGGGAGGAGTCAAAAGAGAAGTTATTGAGGGTAAGGACCAACTCCGCCAGGTGGAGGAGGGTGTCAGTGGATGGGTATGGATTGCTCCTCTGGTCGAGGAAGAACCGGAGGGCTTTGAGACCGTCCTGGTGGGGGATGGAGGTGTAGAGTGACTGGACGTCCATGGTAAAGATGAGAGGATGGGGGCCTGGAGAATGGAATGCGCGGAGCCGACGGAGAGTGTCTGAGGTGTCTTGAACATAGGTGGGGAGGGATTTAACAAAGGGGGATAGGATGGAGTCAAGGTATGTGGAAATGTGTTCGGTGGGGCACGAACAGGCAGAGACAATGGGTCTGCCAGGGCAGTCTGGTTTGTGGATTTTGGGGAGAAGGTAAAATCGGGCCGTGCGGGGCTGGGAAACGATGAGGTTGGAGGCTCATTGAGGTGGGGACGGAGGGGGACAAAGGTGAGACCTCTGCTGAGGACCGACCTTTCAGTGTCGGAGAGGGGGAGGTCCGGGGGGATGGTGAACACGCGGCAAGGATGGGGGTTGTGGCCGGAGGAAGGCAGGTGAGTGCACTGAGGATGGAGCATTGTGTGATGGGGGGTGTGGAGGGTGGTGGGGGGGGGGGGGGGGGGTGGGGGATATGGGGGCTGTGGTGTGCATGGGGAAGAGCAGGGATTACATGGGAGGGGGGGGATGGGGAAGACCCAGTGGAATAGCCACTAAGGTTACTGGGGCTGGGGAGACGGGCACTAGGACCCAGTGCCATTAAAAACAGAGTGATGGGAGGAATTAGCAACGTGGAGGCTTCAGGCCCACTGCAGACTCCAGTCTGCAGGTGAGGCGACGGCTGCAGGCTGCTGGAGGGCGGTGGAGTGTCGTGGGTCGGCGGACCCGAAGGTAGGAGTCCGCGGGCAGTGGAGTCGGGGTCGGCGGGCAATGCGTTGGAGGTCCCGGTGGGCGGGCAAGTGTAAAGAGTGTTTTATTGTCATATGTACTGAAACGGAACAATTACTTTCACACTTGCAGCAGAATAACAGGTTGAGTTTAGTTTAGCGATACAGTGAGTAAACAAGTCCTGCAGCCCACCAAGTCCGCGCTGACCAGCAATCACCCTCTATACTAGTTCTATATTACACATTAGGGACAATTTACAGAAGCCAGTTAACCTGCAAACCTGCATGTCTTTTCAGTGTGGGAGGAAACCAGAGCACTAGGAGGAACCCCACAGGGTCACAGGGAGAATGGACAAATTCCATATAGACAACATTGTGATCAGGATCGAACCCTGGCCTCTAGCAAATTAAGGCAACAACTCTACCACTGCAGCACTGTGCCGCACAGGTCTTTAGACAAGTACTTAATAGCTAATATAATAAAAACAAATAAAGAAAAGTTCAATTAAAAAATATATAAGTGCAAAATAAAATAAAAGCCCAAAGTCCACTGTGCAACAAAGACAGTTCATAGATCGAAGTTTAGTTGGTGTTTGTAATGTTCAATAGCCTGATGGTTGCTGGGAAGGAGCTATTCCTGAACCTAGAGGTCATGGTTTTCAGACCTTCTTCCCGATTGCACGTGTGAAATGAGAGCATAGCCAGGGTGGGGTGGATCCTTGATGATGTTGGCTGCTTTTTTGAGGCAGTGCCTCCTATAGTCCCCTTCGATTGATAGAGCTCTTAAAGATAGCGGAGTCAGGAGATATGTGAGAAGGCAAGAATGGGGTACTAAATGTGGATGATCAGCCATGATCACAGTGAATGGCATTGCTGGCTCGTAGGGCTGAATGGCCTACTCCTGAACCTATTGTCTATTGTCTATTGATTGTTGAGGAGGTCAGTGCCTGTGATGGACTGGACAGTGTTCATCACTTTTTGCAATCTTCTTCGATCCTTGGCTTTCAGTTTGCCAATCCAGGCCGCGATGAAACCAGACATTATGTTCTCTAAGGTACACAAAAAGCTGGAGAAACTCAGCGGGTACAGCAGCATCTAAGGAGCGAAGGAGATAGGCGACGTTTCGGATCTAGACCCTTCTTCAGACATCTCCAGCATCTGCAGTTCCTTCTTTAAAAATTATGTTCTCTAATGTGCTCCTGTTGAAGTTCAAGAGAGTTTTCGTTGAGGTGCCGAATCTCCTCAATTCTCCAAGGAAGTAGAGGCATTGATGGGCTTTCTAACTTGGTGGTTTTGGTCCTTGATGATTCTGGCTGCCTTTGTGAGGCAGCGCCTCCTATTGACCCTTTCAAAGATGGGGAGATCAGTACCTGTGATGGACCAGGCAGTGTCTACCACTTCTTGTAATCTGTTTAGTCCTTGGTTCAATCAACAGTTAACTATCCTCTGAAGCCTACCCAGGGTAATGGACAATTAGAAAAGGACAATTAACACAAGCCTTTCCATTGATGCCCACTCCCTAACAAGAAATATAGGAGATGGGATGGGAGGATGTTCATATGGACCATATGCTTCATAAGTTCAAAAGACCATGAGATTTAGGAGCAGAATTAGGCCATTCTGCCCATTAGGGCAGCACAGTGGTGCAGTGGTAGAGTTGCTGTCTTTCCGTGCCAGCAACCCGAATTTGATCCTGAGCACAGGTGTCATCTGTACAGTAAGTTTCAACCTAGAAGGTAAGTGTTTTTACTTACCAGCATTGTGTGTTCGAGCAGGAGCCTCTCTTTACAGAGGTTTCCTGCCGGATTTATCAGAGGTCCGATGCCTAAGCCGGCTATGGGCTGCGGGGGAACCCCGGTCCGACCGCTGAAGCGGATAGCCGGCAAAAGATCGGGTTTCCCGATAACAGCCACTGACAAAGCAGTCAGTGGCTTCCAGCCTGCGGGGATGCCGTTTAAATAATGCTAGAGTCGCTGACAGTCAGTCAGCGACTCACAGACATGTTGCCCCAGACATGGAGTAAAATTGGAGGGAGAGAGAACTTGTGCAGCCCTATTAGAACTCGGGTGAGTCGGGCTGCAAGGGTTCCTCTTCGATAATAAGGGTATTTTCACCCTTTACAAATTCACACTGCCAAATTAGTGAGACTCCACTATAATAGCGCGGGCCTATGGGACAGGCTGTGCCAGCAGCGCCTGGAACAGGGCTGCTTCCTGTGTCAAAGCGCCGGCCAACAGGAGAGCCGCGCCAGCAGCGCCTGGGACAGGGCTGCTTCATGCGTAAAAGCGCCGGCCTCTACGAGAGGCGGCACCGGCAACGCCTGGGACAGGGTTGCTCAAGGTCTCCCTGCTGGAGGGGGAGACCAGGACGGGTCAGTGTTCTACTGACGCCATATCTGTCACAGCGCTGGCCTACGGAGAGCCGCGCTAGCAGCACCTGGGATAGGGCTGCTTCATGTGTGAAAATGCCGGCCTATGGGAGAGCCGTGCCAGCAGCGCCTAAGAGAGGGCTGCTCAAGGTCTCCCTGTGGCAAGGGGCAGACAAGTTCATGTCAATGGATTGCTGACACCGAACTTTTCACAGCGCAGGCCTACGGGAGAGCCGCGCCACAAGCACCTGTTGACAGGGCTGTGTGTATGACCTCCCGTGAGCATCAGCCGGGAGAGCCAGGGCAGTAGGATGCTGACCCTGAAGTTTGGTGACCCATCACACCAGCACCTCGTTTAGGGCTGTGTGTGACCTCCCGTGCGCATCAGCCAGGAGAGCCAGGGCAGTAGGATGATGACCCTGAAGTTGGTGTCACTGCTTATGTGCATACACCAAAGCACAAGAGCCATGCTCCAGGTGTGCCGGATGTGGTTAGCAATTTACCATATAGGTGAAGTGAGGGATGACAATTTGGCCAGCAAATTAATGGTCCTTACCAGATCCAGGACTTCATAACTGGAAAAAAAAATAAATTCACATATCAAACACCTGTGTACTGTGCATCGCTCTAAAGGAGCGCTTCATGAGGGCGCATGAATTAAGGCTGCAAAAGTCCTAAAAATAAATAAATGAATACATAAATAGAATGGATAAATAAATAAATAGATAAATAGTAAAAAAAAAAAATGTTTTAAAACCCTGGTTGAAGCAGGAACTATGGCGTTTGGACAAATGGCAAGGCCACTATCTAAACACAGCAGGATAAGGACCCTGCTGCATTATGCCCATTTGTTAGTTTAATATTTACGAATAAATATCCAGCCTACGCTCAACCCACGGTTCACAGCCTTGCGCAGATCCTCTAGTACCCAGGGGAAGACCTGGACGATGAGACTAAAACTGAGGCCAGGATGTCACCTCAAAAACCATATCCTTTCAGATTAAGAAACAGTAAGTGAATATTCAACTGTATCCGGGGATCTCTAATAGGTATCTCGGAAGTACATCCACCCGTACAAAGTACACATAGTTGGGTATTGGGGTTCAATACCACTAACTCTACAGGTGGATGATGCATATCAGACTTAACAATTGTGTCCAATTCCCCAGCCAAAAGGACGATGGTGGGTGTCGAGTCTTTCTGGGCCGGAACATACTTAACCCTTAAGGTCCAGTATAAAAGGTTTAAATAAAAATGTCAGTATTGTAACTGGGATAAAAAAGGGCGTTGTATGGCAGCCATCGATCGGAAAGATAAATATTCAGCTACCACACACCTGTTGAGAGGTTAGGTCCTCACCCATCTAATTAAACTTCGATTAGTACCATTTAGAATGATTGGCTATTTGAGGTCATCATTGGTTAATTAACATGACAGTACTTTGGCTACGGCCAAAATTGTAACTAATGTCTCGCGATGTACTAGCGACATTCTGACTCAATAACCTTTAGTTTACAAACTGATGTGAGCTTCAGGATGAGGAGCCACTGATATCAAGTCTGGCTGGGGCGGCAGATAAAATGTGAAAGAAGCATTAACCCTGCAGAGGCTGGGGTAAACTGCATAGAATTGCTGGGTGCATTCTATGGCCTAAAGAATTCTGCTCAACAATGCATGATTGCATGTGCAGCTTCAGATTGATAATACCACAGCTGGTATCCATATCTATTTGTTTATTTGTTTATTTGTTTATTTGTTCCGAACAAGTAAAGACATAAATAGGAATAAATAACAACAACAAAATCGAAATAGTCAAACAATTGAACATTCCAGGCAATATTTGCAAAGCAATGAAAAGTATAAAGCAAAATTTAAATCTCCAACACATTTTCTTTACAAGCTCGAAAAGGAGTGAGAAGAAGAATAACTTTTTTAATCTCACCCCTTCTCCCTAAACCCTTCTTCCATATTTAATAATTAATTAATTAATAATTATTATTATCACCATTATTAATAACATTGCTTATAATAATAATAACAATAATGATAATGTATCAATAGTAATGTAATATGTAACACAATACACAATATATAATCTACAATAGCTAATTATTCATTTGAGATACAATTTAACCCAATCACATGGGTAGAATGAGGTCATTATTCTGTAACAGTCTGCCTAGCCTCATCTGGCACTGGTGCATTACAAGGAACATCTGGGTCTCAGATATCTACCTATCAGGTAGAGATAATGTGAAAGTTGCATGTAAATTCCATGACAGACAAAACAAAACAAAAAAAAACACCAAAAAATAGAATTAAGAATCCAAAAGTTTCAAAATCATTGTTAGCGTATGAATTGCCAGAAATAGATCTGTTGCATCTGGGTTAAATTACCAGTACCTGTATTCGGCATGGGAACCAAATCTAGGGGCAGTAGCGGAGGATACATTCTCGCTACATTGGGGATGTACGTTCTTACGCTTTCCCCAATTCTTCCTCATTCAATCAATGTCTCACCAAAATAGAGTATGACTACAGTTAGGTGTTTAGTGAGTTCTAAACTGGTCCACACAGCATGGTCCCATTGGTTTGAGACGGATGACACAGCATTCGTGATCATCCTAATTACAGTAACTTGTTGGTTCACACTGGGACAGGAGGAAAGTTCCCCTTTACATGAGCATATTAATTTATTGACTTGTATCTTCTGACCAGACTGTTCCAGGGACACAGACTATTGAGTAGAACCGTCGATGTGATTACGATGGTCTGGAGAGATAGTACTAAAAAACAATATGTATCTCATATTAAGAAATGGGAGATGTCCTGTTTACAGTTAAATATATCTTATCATAAGTTGCAGGCATACCGGATGTATTGGAGTTCCTGGCTACATTGCATTTTGACGAGCAGTTAAGCTATAGTGCCATTTATAGTGCTAGAAGTACTTTGTCCTCCTACTTAGGGCAAGGGTCCGGACAACACTCTGTCGGATCTCATCTATTGGTGGCCCGATTCATAGGAGGTATTTTAACAAAACCCTCCCAGACGTACATATTCAGAAATCTGGGATGTGAGCATAGTTCTCACACTGCTTTGGCAATGGGCTCCAATTACTTCTCTGCCTTTCCGGAAGTTAATGCTCAAAATGATCATGTTCATGGTGCTAGTTGCAGCTTGCTTTTCACAGAGGCCCGGGGAGCCGTTGGTGCGAGAGGGTGGAGCTACCTGCGCTGTGAGTATAAATCTAGCACGGGGGCTTTTGCTTTTCACAGAGGCCCGGGGAGCCGTTGGTGCGAGAGGGTGGAGTTACCTGCGCTGTGAGTATATATCTAGCGCGGGGGCTTTTGCTTTTCACAGAGGCCCGGGAGCCGTTTGTTGTTACCTGCGCTGTGAGGCACGGGGCTTTTGCTTTTCACAGAGGCCCGGGGAGCCGTTGGTGCGAGAGGGTGGAGTTACCTGCGCTGTGAGTATATATCTAGCGCGGGGCTTTTGCTTTTCACAGAGGCCCGGGGAGCCGTTGGTGCGAGAGGGTGGAGTTACCTGCGCTGTGAGTATATATCTAGCGCGGGGGCTTTTGCTTTTCGCTGTGAGACCGAAATCTGCAACGTTCCATCTTCCAGAGAAGGAATCTGGTGGAAGCCTCTGATTGGTTGAAGAGGACCAGAGGAAGCAGCTGATTGGGTGCAACCCGGGGTTTACATTTTTACATTTCTGCCTTCAGGTTTAAGGATTCTGGGAGTTAAGGATTCAGTATTTATTAGTATTTATTAGTAAAGTTTAAAGGATAAAGTTTTGTGTGTTTTAAAAAATATATTTAATACAGAGTAATCCGGGAGTAAGATATGGCAGTAGAGATTGGCCCCGTGGTTTGTTCAGCCTGTAACATGTGGGAAATCAGGGATATGGTGACTACATTTGCAGGAAGTGTGTCCAGCTGCAGCTCCTGGCAGACCGCATTGAACGATTGGAACCACGGCTGGATTCATACTGGAGCATCCACGATGCGGAGAAAGTCGTGGATAGCACGTACAGTGAGTTGGTCACACCGCAGGTAAAAGGTAAGAGGACAGAAAGGGAACGGGTGGCCAATAGCCAACAAAGTAGTAGGCAGGTAGCGCAGGGGTCCCCTGCGGTCATCTCCCTCCTAAACAGGTGTACCATTTTGGATACTGTTGAGGGAGATGGCTCATCAGGGGAATGCAGCAGCAACCAAGTTCATGGCACCATGGGTGGCTCTGCAGCACATGAGGGGGGGAAAAAGAGGGGAAGGGCAATAGTAATAGGGGATTCAATTGTCAGGGGAATAGATAGTCGTTTCTGTGGCCGCAAACGAGACTCCAGGATGGTATGTTGCCTCCCTGGTGCAAGGGTCAGGGATGTCACTGAACGGCTGCAGAACATTCTGGAGAGGGAGGGTGAACAGCCAGTTGTCGTGGTGCATATTGGCACCAACGATATAGGTAAAAAAAGGGATGAGGTCCTACAAGGTGAATTTAGGGAGCTAGGAGATAAACTTAAAAGTAGGACTTCAAAGTTAATAATCTCTGGATTACTACCAGTACCACGGGCCAGTCAGAGTAGAAATAGGAGGATATTGCAGATTAATACGTGGCTTGAAAAATGGTGCAAGGGAAAGGGATTCCAATTTTTAGGGCACTGGAACCATTTCTGGGGTAGGTGGGACCAGCACAAACAGGACGGTCTGCACCTGGGCTGGAATGGAACCAATGTCCTTGGAGGAGTGTTTGCCTGCTCTGTCTGGAAGGATTTAAGCTAATGTGGCAGGGGGATAGGTACAAGAGCAGAGAGGCAGGTGGGTGTAAAATGAGGGTAGAAGCAATAGGGAGCAAGGTGAAAAATAAAAGTGGCAGGCAGACAAAACCAGGGCAAAAATCAGAAAGGGCCACTTTTCAACATAATTGTATAAGGGGTAAGAGCGTTGTAGATCACGGAGACATGGCTCCAGGGTGACCAAGGCTGGGAGCTGAACATCCAAGGATATTCAATATTCAGGAGGGATAGAGAGAAAGGAAAAGAAGGTGGGGTAGCGTTGCTGGTTAGAGAGGAGATTAACGCAATGGAAAGGAAGGACATTAGCTTGGAGGATGTGGAATCGGTATGGGTAGAGCTGCGAAACACTAAGGGGCAGAAAACTCTGGTGGGTGTTGTGTACAGGCCACCTAACAGTAGTAGTGAAGTTGGGGACGGTATCAAACAGGAAATAAGAAATGCGTGCGACAAAGGCAAAACAGTTATAATGGGTGACTTCAATCTACATATAGATTGGGTGAATCAAATTGGCAGGGGTGCTGAGGAAGAGGATTTTTTGGAATGTATGCGGGATAGTTATCTAAATCAACATGTGGAGGAACCAACGAGAGAGCAGGCTATTCAAGACTGGGTATTGAGTAATGAGGAAGGGTTAGTTAGCAGTCTTGTTGTACATGCCCCCTTGGGCAAGAGTGACCATAATATGGTCGAGTTCTTCATTAGGATGGAGAGTGACATTGTTAATTCAGAAACAATGGTTCTGAACTTAAAGAAAGATAACTTTGAGGGTATGAGACGTGAATTGGCCAAGATTGACTGGCAATTAATTGGCTATATTTAAAGGGTTGATGGTGGATATGCTGAGTTGGATGATCAATGATCATATTGAAACCTGCACTAATTTCTATGTTTCTATGTTTCTATGTTTCTATGTAACTACAAAAATTGTTCATCCCAGTTTGGCAAAAGAATAAATCAGGTAAAGTAGTGCATCCGTGGATAACAAGGGGAATCAGGGATAGTATCAAAGCAAAGGATGATACGTACAAAGTAGCCAGAAAAAGCAGCATACCAGAGGACTGAGAGAAATTCAGAGACCAGCAGAGGAGGACAAAGGGCTTAATTAGGAAAGGAAAAATAGATTATGAAAGAAAACTAAAAAAAGATACGTTTTTATAGATATGTGAAGAGAAAGAGATTAGTTAAAACAAATTAAGGTCCCTTGCAGTCAGAAACAGGTGAGTTGATCATGGGGAACAAGGATATGGCGGACCAATAACTACTTTGGTTCCGTCTTCACTAAGGAAGACATAAATAATCTGCCGGAAATAGCAGGGGACCGCGGGTTAAAGGAGGAATTGAGTGAAATCCAGGTTAGTCGGGAAGTGGTGTTGGGTAAATTGAATGGATTAAAGGGCGATAAATCCCCAGGGCCAGATAGGCTGCATCCCAGAGTACTTAAGGAAGTAGCTCCGGAAATAGTGGATGCATTATTGATAATCTTTCAAAACTCCTTAGATTCTGGAGTAGTTCCTGAGGATTGGCGGGTAGCAAACGTAACCCCTCTTTTTAAGAAGGGAGGGAGAGAGAAAATGGGGAATTACAGACCAGTTAGTCTAACATCAGTAGTGGGGTAACTGCTAGAGTCAGTTATTAAAGATGGGATAGTAGCACATTTGGAAAGTGGTGAAATCATTGGACAAAGTCAGCATGGATTTACGAATCTTGTGGAGTTTTTCGGGGATGTAACTAGTAGCGTGGATAGGGGAGAACCAGTGGATGTGGTGTAGCTGGATTTCCAGAAGGCTTTCGACAAGGTCCCACATAAGAGATTAGTATACAAACTTAAAGCATACGGCATTAGGGGTTCAGTATTGATGTGGATAGAGAACTGGCTGGCAAACAGGAAGCAAAGAGTATGAGTAAACGGGTCCTTTTCACAATGGCAGGCAGTGACTAGTGGGGTACCGCAAGGCTCAGTGCTGGGACCCCAGCTACTTACAATATATATTAATGATCTGGATGAGGGAATTGAAGGCAATATCTCCAAGTTTGCTGACGACACTAAGCTGGGGGGCAGTGTTAGCTGTGAGGAGGATGCTAGGAGACTGCAAGGTGACTTGGATAGGCTTGGGTGAGTGGGCAAATGTTTGGCAGATGCAGCATAATGTGGATAAATGTGAGGTTATCCACTTTGGTGGCAAAAACAGGAAAGCAGACTATTATCTAAATGGTGGCCGATTAGGAAAAGGGGAGATGCAGCGCGACCTGGGTGTCATAGTACACCGGTCATTGAAAGTAGGCATGCAGGTGCAGCAGGTAGTGAAGAAAGCGAATGGTATGTTAGCTTTCATAGCAAAAGGATTTGAGTATAGGAGCAGGGATGTTCTACTTCAGTTGTATAGGGTCTTGGTGAGACCACACCTGGAGTATTGCTTACAGTTCTGGTCTCCAAATCTGAGGAAGGACATTATTGCCATAGAGGGAGTACAGAGAAGGTTCACCAGACTGATTCCTGGGATGTCAGGACTGTCTTATGAAGAAAGACTGGATAGACTTGGTTTATACTCTCTAGAATATAGGAGATTGAGAGGGGATCTTATAGAAACTTACAAAATTCTTAAAGGGTTGGACAGGTTAGATGCAGGAAGATTGTTCCCGATGTTGGGGAAGTCCAGGAGAAGGGGTCACAGCTTAAGGATAAGGGGGAAATCCTCTAAGACCGAGATGAGAAAGACTTTTTTCACACAGAGAGTGGTGAGTCTCTGGAACTCTCTGCCACAGAGGGTAGTTGAGGCCAGTTCATTGGCTATATTTAAGA
This sequence comes from Okamejei kenojei, assembly GCA_035221665.1. Lineage (NCBI taxonomy): Eukaryota > Metazoa > Chordata > Chondrichthyes > Rajiformes > Rajidae > Okamejei > Okamejei kenojei. The sequence continues at coordinate 28,644,634 of CM069147.1, read as the reverse complement.
GGGAGTTAGATGTGGCCCTTGTGGCTAAGGGGATCAGGGGGTATGGAGAGAAGGCAGGTACGGGAAACTGAGTTGGATGATCAGCCATGATCATATTGAATGGCGGTGCAGGCTCGAAGGGCCGAATGACCTACGCCTGCACCTAATTTCAATGTTTATATGTTTCTATTATGGGTCCAAATATTGCAAAAGTTATGACTGGACAGCATGCATTCTTCTGTAGATGATATTGTGTTTTATGCATATGATCTAATCAAACAGAGCAGGCCAGGGATGGCTGGAACCAAAATAAGCTTAAAATATACTCATTGATCTAAGACTATATGTAATTACGTATCTGAGCTAATCATATCAAAGTCATCAAGAGTCTCAGAGGCTCTGAAACAACGATGGTCATCAGCCACATAAAACCTCATACAAAGGTGTCAGTACAAGCTATTGCTAGATGACTGAAACAGGTTGGCATTTTGCTGGAGTAGACACTGATGTGTTTAAATCACTACACCAGGGCGGCATCAACATACGCAGCAAAGGCGCAGGACGTGCCATTAGACTAAATCCTCACCGCAGGATAGTCCAGTTAAGGAACCTTTTAGGGTTTATGACAAACCTGTCCTCGCAATGCAAAGATTGGGCAAGCTGTTTTGGGTTCTGTTGAGTTCTCCTTTGTAATTTCCCCTGCGAAAGAGGGGTTATTACTGTTGTGAAAGTTTATATTGTATAAGACATTTATTGTATAAATTAAACAATGTTTGATACATTATTTGGTTATCCTGTGTCAACCAAGGCAGTGTGTCGTATGGAACTGTATCTACGGCATGAAATCACAGAGCTTTGAAATCTTCACGTAGTCACTCACGTGACTCCGAAGTAAAATAGTAAGATTAAACGAGAACTTACCAGTTTGAGGTTTGATCCTTATTTTATGAGTTACGATGAGGGATTACGTGCCCTCCGCTCCCACCCTCATAATCTAAAGGATCATCTGGTAGTTCTAGTCTTCTAAAAGCCTTACTATGTTACTTCAGCTATTGGGTTTCTGTGTTTTCACGCCACTGCTTTGAAGTATGACAAGCAAGCGCTCTGGCGGGGCTTCACGTAATCCCTCATCGTAACTCCTCATAAAATAAGGATCAAACTTCAAACTGGTAAGTTCTCATTTAATCTTACTATTCTATGCAGTTTGTATAGTTCTGCAGATATAAAATGGTTTTGGCATTATTCCATTATTCTAACACTAACCTTTGGATGTTATTGAGAGTTTAAAAGAAGATATCAAAAGGAATATATTTTCCCTGGCCCTTATCATTCTTGGTGAAAAACACATACAGGATTTATCATCAGTGATGTTTCTCTCAAGCCCAGCTCTGCATCCTGACTGACCCTGTTTTCTAAGCCCCGAGTAGTCAAACGAATTAAGGAAACAAATCTACTTAATTTTGGGTCTGAATCCATCCTTTGAACTGGAGTTAAATGCAGCACGCAAAACGAGCAAAATCTAATAAAGAAAATTCCGAATTAGCGTGCCATGGATAATATCATTTGCAGGCTGATGTATGCCTGGTTAGAAATGCAGAATAACATGGGACTCAGGGCTAGCTAAGTCTAGAATGAAGGATAGAGTCATTGGTTTTCATCAGACCAAGGCATAATTTGCTTTCGGCCTTGAAGATTGAATTACTACCTTAAAATCAATGCTAGCTATTTGTTTATGCAATTTCTAATCTTATTCTGATGTTTTGTAAACTGTCCTCCAAAACACACAGGCCTGTGAACAGGCAACTCTACAATGAGAGATAGACACAAAGTGCTGGAGTAACTCATCGGGTCAGGCAGCATCATTGGAGATATAGGATAGGTGACATTTCAGGTCAGGACCCTGTCTGAAGGAGGAATGTCTGTCTCGCTGAGATACTCCAGCACTTTGGTATAAACCAGAATCTGCAGTTCTTTGTTTCTACATTTTGAAATGAAGTCTGAAAGAGACCACCTAGTTCCCAAGAAACAAACTAGTTCCTAACTAGTTCCTATTTGACAGACTCTGTCCTTAATTTAGTTTGGTTTAGTTCAAAAGATACAGTGACTGTGCTCTCAAAATATTTGATCGGGTATAAAGTACCACAGGAGTGATGTACGAGTGACAATATTGCAAAGGAAAAAATAACAAATGTGTTGGAGTAACTCAGCGGATCAGGCAACATGGATAGGTGACGTTTCGGGTCCAGACCGTTCTTCATACTGATTGTTGGTAGGGACGCTGTGATCCCAAGAGGGATACACCGTGCGAACTGTGGAACTGATTCAGACTGCTGCCTGACCTGCTGAGTTACTGCAGCATTTCGTGTCTATCTAAGTGATAGATGGATACAGGTGAGGGTGGGATTGATTGACAAATGGTTGAAGTAAGTGACAAAGGTTAGGGGTGTCCTTCCCCCTTCCTCCTTCCACCCATTTCCCACCCTCCAGCTTTACATCTCACTTCTCCTCATCTCTCCCCATGCTCTCCCGCACTTTGTGTTTTAGGTAGAAATCTTCTCCACATGGGGGTATATTGAAGAGTTGTTACATCTAGGGCCTCTGCCCTTGTGCTAGAAGGTAGGATCATGCAGGGTCTTTCTTGACTGACCAACACAGACGTGAATGAATTGAACGGTCACCTTTGGTTTAGTTTAGTTTATTATTATCATGTGTACCAAGGTACAGTGAATAGCTTTTGATTGTGTGCTATCAAGTTAGAGAAAAGACGATACACCAAGCCATCCACAGTGTACTGATAAAGGATAAAGGGCTCGGCATTTTTTTTTTAAAAGTTATTTTTGATTTTTTTATTTTAAAATAGATAGAAAAAATAAAGAAAAAGGAAAAAAAAACTTAGAAACATAAAATAAACTATCCATAATACAACTGAGGATATACGTCTGTAGGTAAGAAAACAAAACTATTCGTCTAGTCCTGGGTTCAAGCTTCCGTCATGCCTCAGCGCTGGCCCATTCTACCCCTTCAAATACTCTATGAACGGCGACCATATTCTAATAAATAATTCTGGATTGTCAATTAAGACAAATCTAATTTTTTCCAGATTTAAGGTCTCCGACATCTCCATAATCCACATTTTAATTGTAGGGGATGCAGGATTTTTCCAATATTTTAATATTAGTTTTTTCCAAGTTATTATACTATAATCCAGGAAATTTCTTTGGTTTATTGTCAGTTTTAGGTATTGTTCAGATATGCCCAATATTATTAATTTAGGATTGGGATCCAGTTGAATATTAACCACTATGGAAATAATTTTAAAAATATCCACCCAAAATGTTTTGATTTTTTTGCAATTTACAAAGGTCTGGGTTAAATTAGCCTCAGAGTATTTACATTTATCGCAGATAGGAGAGATAATAGGAAAAATTCTATTTAATTTTGTTTTAGAATAATGCAATCTGTGTAATATTTTAAATTGTATTAAAGAATGTCTGGCGTTTAACGAACATTGATGTATATGTTGTAGACTTTCATCCCAAATATCTTTCGTTATGGGTTGAACTAATTTATTTTCCCATGCTTGTCTATGCGATTCCGTCGACGGATTCTCGCTATCTAACAGAATATTATAAATATATGATATTAATTTGACTGTGTTGGGATGTTTATTCAAACATTCATCTAGAATCTCTGGCTCTCTAATTCTGTATTCTTGTGTATGTGATTTAACATAATCTTTCAATTGTAAATATCTAAAAAAATTATTTGAATGTAATCCATAATTCTGTTGTACCTCCAGAAACGAGAGGAACACACCTTTTCTATAAAGATGTCCCATCTTTTTAATTCCATAGTTTTTCCATTGTGTAATACCGAAGGCTTAAATGAAGGGTTATTTGCAATAGGGAGCGAAAGTGATAAATTATCCAATTTTAATGTCTTTTTTATTTGTTTCCAAATTCGAATACCGCTATGTATTATTGGATTTTCACTATAGATCTTTTTATTCAACTTTGTAGGGGTTAGGAAAATCGGGCCAATTTCAAATAGCAGACAATCCTCCTTTTCCATCTTTAACCAGTCTGGTTGTTGATCCATATCTTCCAAACAGAAATTTAAGTTAAGAAATTTTGACATTGACTGCCCAGAAATAAAATAAGAAATTTGGTAAGACTAATCCTCCATTCGTCTTAGATTTACATAAGTGTTTTTTACTTATTCTGTGATTCTTATAATTCCAAATAAAACTTGAATAAGCTCAGCATTTAGTGTAAGATAAAGTCTGATCAAAGATAGTTCAAAGGTCTCCAATTAGGTAGATGGGAGGTCAGGCCAACTCTCTATCTGGTGAGACTTTGATCTAGTAAAAGTTCTATGGTTTTACAACCATTCGGGAATTTTGCATTGTATCGCAAAACTTCAGAATTCTTCACATGACTGAAGGACTGAATTTGGGTGGCACAGTGGTAGAGATGCTGCCTGACAGCGCCAGATACCTGGGTTTGATCCAGACTACGGGTGCTGTCTGCACGGAGTTTTTAACTTCTCTCTGTGACCAGGTGGGTTTCCTCCCGGTGCTCCAATTTCCTCCCACGTTCCAGAGACGTGCAGGTTTGCAGGTTAATTGGCTTCTATAAATTGTCCGCTAGTGTGTAGGATAGAACTAGTGTGTGAGTGATCAATGGTCAGCACGGACTTGGTGGGTGAAAGGGCCTGTTACCACGCTGTAACAGGGAAATATGCCTAAATATGTGAGTGTAATTGTGCCCCAGAGTATAATTTTTAGTAAAAAAAATCACTTTGCAATGGTAACTGTATAACAAAAGAGCTTAGTTCCAGGTTCCCCCAAGCACTTTCAGGTAGGAGATATTCTTTTGGCACATGACTGCATGAAATACCATATACTACTAGCCCCTTCCCTCGAAACCTCACTGCTCATGCCTCACTGTACAATGCACTGCATGTGACTGATTACTTTAGGGAATCTTCAATCCCCCAACGGCTCTTACTCTCTGTTGCCCACCTCATCGCAGAGTGTGGCTTAGCCAAGAGAGTCAGGAGAATGATGCAAGAGTCCTTGTCCTGGTTTATCCTGAGCAGCTCCAAATCAGAGGCCTCTCTGATTTACAGGCTGCTCCCAGGTACACATTCGGAGATGGACATCAAGTGCTGCTGAGAGACCATCATCAATTCGGTGAAATACGCTCTTTGGTCTGCCTGAAATGTATTAATTCACCAGCCGAGTGAGATGTCCGTCGGGGAATGTTGCCGACACTCCCGTTTCAGACTGCAGGAGTATGTGCTGAGGGACGCACTGCAGCTTGGTGCAGCTAACGCCAAGGCTCTGTGGCTCTGTTATTGAGTCAATTGCCTCTTTGAAATGTGAATATAACCAAGGAAGAGTTTATGAATGCTGCCTTCAATCCTTCTGAGAAAACAGGGCCTGAGAGAATCTATCAACTCCACATTAGCACTCGATACTGAGTCATCTGAAGAATTGTCGTAAAAAGATTGAGAAGCAAATTCAGATTAAAGGCCTCCAGAGAAAATAGCTACACACATTGAGATATGAAATCAATTTACATTCCATTAATGCTCTTTCAATCCTGTGTTAGATGGAGGATGGATTGAGATTTCAGTTATTCCTGAGAGGTTGTTGAATGCAAGGCGGACTTGCTCAATTCATTGAGTAACCCATGTCACCCATTGCTGTAAACATTAGTGTGATGGATGGATCTGGCATTTGAACTCAGATGCCAGTCAGTGAAGATAGAAGTCCACAAGCTGCTTGTGCTTTATCAGCTGTTTTATTTAGCTTAGTTTAATTTAGTTTAATTTAATTTAGTTCAGTTTGGTTGAGTTTAGTTTAATTTAATTTAGTTTAGTTTAGTTTAGTTTATTGTCACGTGTACCGAGGTACAGTGAAAAGCTTTTGTTGCGTGCTAATAAGTCAGCGGAAAGACAATACGTGATTACAATCAAGCCCTTCACAATGTACAGTTTCAAAATTAGGAAATAACATTCAATGCAAGATAAAGTCCAGTGACTTCTGATTAAAGATCATTCGAGAGTCTCTAATGAGGTAGATAGCAGCTCAGGACTATGTTCTAGTTGGTGATAAAATGGTTCAGGGAGAAACACAGGCAGGTGGGACTAGTGGGGCATGTTGTTCGGTGTGGGTATGTTGGGCCTGTTTCCACGCTGTATGACTCAATGAGTCTATGACACATTAGAGTCATAGATTCATAGAGTCAATCAGCAGGGAAGCAGGCCCTTCGGCCCAACTTCTGCAGGCTGACCAAGATGCCCCATCTACACTGGTTCCATCTACCAAAGATTGGCTCATGTCGCTATAAACCTTTCCTACCTATGTACCTGTCCAAATAACTTTAAAAACATTGTCGTGATCCCAAATACAAATGCACAGAACCAAAATGCCAGCCCCTTTTGACTTACAGAACTTAAGACTTTCAGCTTTAGAGAAACAGCGTGGAAACAGACCCTTCGGCCTACAGCGCTGTGCCGACAAGCAATCACCGCGTATACTAGCACTATCCTACACACTAGGGACAATTTATAATTTACATAAGCCAATTAACCTACAATCTTTGGAGTGAGGGAGGAAACCGGAGCCAGAGAAAACCCACGCGGTCACAGGGAGAACGAACAAACTGCGTGGACAGCACCCGTGGTCAGAATCGAACCCTGGTCTCTGGCGATGTAAGGCGGCAACTTTACCGCTGTGTCACCGTGCCACCCCTGTATTTAAGTTTATTTATTTTAAGTTTGGATTTAACAAAATAATTTTTAGGAAAGCATTGGACATCTATCTTCTTTCTGAACCAACCCTCCAAACACTCCACTGAATGTGAAGAAAGGTTCATAGTGCTGGAGTAACTCAATGGGCCAGGCAGGATCTCTGAAGATCATGGATTGGCCATGTTTCTAATCGAGACACTGATTGTGGAGGGGGGAGGGGGGGAGAGGCAGAAAGCTGGAAGAGAGGCGAGAGCAGCACAAAGCCTGGCAAGTGATAGCTAAATACAGGTGAGAGGTTTTTTTGTTAGGTAGATGGTTGGGCAAAGGCCAGAGAGGAAGAGACATTTAAATGTGAGATAAAGATAGAAGAGGTAACGATTGTGAAGCTAGGGGAAGGAGAACGCAGAGAAAAGAGGTGGAAGGGGATGGGATGAGGAGGAAGGAGAGAAATGGTTGGTATTCCAGGTAGGCCCCAGGGAAGAGGGGGCGTTATTAGTAGGATATTTACCTGAAATACGAAAATTAAATGTTCATGCCGATAACTATCTGAAGAATTCCTGAGATGTAAGACCTGGTTCTCAGTCCACCCCCTGTGCATATGGATATTCTGCTAGTTTCTTGCTAGAGTTCTGAAGCAATAAAACTCTACATTAGAGAGGAAACTTATTTTTTAAATAGCCTTGGGCACATTCTGTGAATGCACAGGAGTTTGTGTTTTGTCTCAGAGCAGGAACAGGCTCCCTTGCATTTTATAACCAACAGTGATTTATTTGAACAGAACACATTTCTTCGAAGACTGGCACTTGGTATTCCAGGTGTGATTCACTTCCTGCTTCAATCATCGACAAGCAAAACATTCACATGAGCCATCGGGGAGGTCAAGGGAGGATGAAGAATGATAAAACTCAGAGTAACGTTTTGCTGTTCCTCACTGATAGCAAAGGGCACAATTTTCTCAAAAGCTGAGGTGCCAAAGTGGCACAATGGCAGAGTTGCTGCCTTACAGTGCCAGAGACCCAGGTTCGATCCTGTCTGTGGGTGCTGCCTATATGGTGCTTGTACATTCTCTCTGTGACTGCGTGGGTTTTCTCCGGGTTCTCCAGTTTTCTCCAACATTCCAAAGACATACGGGTTTTCCGTTTAATTGGCTTCGGTAAGTTTTAAAATTGTCCCCAGTGTGTAGGATAGTGTTAGTGTACAGTGTGATTGCTGGTTGGCATGGACTCGGTGAGTTTGCACGTTGTATCTCTAAAGTCTAAAAGTCTATGTCTAAAGTATTTTCGTCTAAGAACGATGGAAGTCGAATCTAAATTTTCATCACCAACAAAATTGAATAAACAAAATCATCTGCACTTCATTGAGAGATGATAATTGCATCGAGGTTTGAACTCCAGGGACGTACACCAAACAGAAAATGGATTTCATTGAAAACATTTGAATTTGAGAGAAAACAAGCTCTCTTTTCAGTAGCAAAGCATGTTGTGATTGAACTCAACACAACTTCACTCACAGAGACAGATGAACAGATTGGGGAAAAGTGGAAAGGGAAGGAGATGGGTGACGGCACAGTTGCTCATCGGTGGAATTGCTGCCTTACATTGCCAGAAACCCGAGTTCAATCCTGACTATGGGTGCTGTCTGTAGGGAGTTTGTGCATTCTCTCTATGACTACGTGGGTTTCCTCCAGGTGCTCCAATTTTTTCCCACATTCCAAAGACGTGCAGGTTTGTAGGTTAATAGGCTTCTGTAAATCGTGGCCTAGTGTGTAGGATAGAACCAGTGTACAGGCGATTGATGGTCAGTGTGGACGGTGGGCGAAAGGGCCCGTTTCCCAGCTGTAACGTACAGAATTTGTATGTTCTCCCTGTGACCACGTGGGTGTCTTCTGGTGCTTCTGTAAATCGTCCCATGTGTAGGATAAAACATGTGTGCATGTGTCCACTGTGTGTTGGCATGGACCTGGTGGGCCAAAGGGTCTGTTTCCACACTGTATCTCGAAACTAAACTGAAGATGGACGGGATAAAGAAAGGTAGAGATGAGTGGTGAGGCCACAGTTATAGTATTGTGTTCAGTTCTGGTCACCCTGCAATAGGATTCCAAAGACGTACATTCCAAAGGTGTACAGGTATATAGGGTAAATGGCTTTGGTAAAATTGTAAATTATCCCTTGTGTGTATGATAACGTTAGTGTACAGGATGTTCGTTGGTCAGCACAGACTTGGTGGGCCAAAGGGCCTGTTCCACACTATCTCTGAAGTCTTAAGTAAAAAGGAGGATGTCATTAAGCTGGAAAGAATACAGAGAAGCTTTACGAGAATGGTTGCCAAGAGTGCCTCAGCTTTCGGGAGAGAGTGGCAGGCCTTGTCTTTATTCCTTGGAGCATAGAAGGAAGAGAGATCTTACAGAAGTGTATAATATCATGGTGGGATTAGATGGGGTAGTTGCACATAGCATTTTACCCAGTGCAGTCAATAATCAGAGGACATAGGTTTAAGGTAAGAGGGGAAAGATTAAATATGAATCTGAGGGCATATTTATCACACAGAGGGTGATGGGTATACGGAACGAGCTGCCAGAGGAGGTAGTTGAGGCAGATACTCTGATAGTTGAGAAAAATTGGCAATATTACCCCGCTGTACAAAAAGGGAGCAAAGCAGAATGGTGGGAACTATAAGCCGGTTAGTCAACTTCAATAGTTGGTGACATTTTAGAGTCCATTATTTAGGATGAGGTTACAAAGTATTTAGACGTTCATGATAAAATAGGCTTAAGTCAGCATGGTTTTGGGAAGGGAAGATCTTGCCTGATGATTCTGCTGGAATTCTTTGGAGAAGTAAGTAGCAGGACAGGCAAGGAGAGTCAGTAGATGGTGTTTACCTAGATTTTCAGACAGTCTTTGATAAGGTGCCACGCATGAGGCTGCTAAGGAAGGTGAGAACCCATGGTATCAAAGGGCAGATACTAGCATGGATATCAGGTTGGCTGGATGGCAGAATACAGAGTAGCAATAAAGTGGCCTTTTTCTGGTTGGCTGCCATTAATGAGCTGAGTTCCGCAAAGGTCGGTGCTGGGGCCGCTACACTTCACTTTGTATATTAATGATTTGGACGAGGGGATTGAAGGCTATATGGCCAAGTTTGCAGATGATATGAAAATAGGTGGTGGAGCAGGTAGTGTAGAGAAAGCAGGGGCTCAGAAGAAGGACTTGGACAGGTCGAGAGAGTGGGCAGAGAAATGGTAGATGAGATATAGTGTAGCAAAGTGTGAAGTCATGCATTTGGCAGTAGGAATTAAAGGCGTAGACTATTTTCTAAATGAGGAGGGAATCCAGAATCATAGGTGCAAAGGGACTTGGAAGTGCTGGTGCAGGATTCCCCAAAAGTTAATCTGCAAGTCGAATCTGCAAGTAGAGAAAGCAAACTCAATCCAAGCATTTATTTCAAGATGGCTTGTGTACTAAAATGCAATGCTCAGGGATGTAATGTTGAGGCTCTATAAGGCGCTGGTCAGGCTGCATTTGGAGAGGGTCCAGAGGAGGTTTACAAGAATGATCCCAGGAATGAGTGGGTTAATATATGATGAGCATTTGATGGCACTGGGACTGTACTAATTGTCGTTTAGAAGTTGAGGGAACCTCATTGAATTGTACCGAATAGTGAAAAGCTTGGATATAGTGGATGTGGAGAGGTTGTTTCCACTAGTGGGAGTGCCTAGGACTTGAAATCATAGCCTTCCCAAGGACGTTCCTTTAGGAAAGAGATGAGGAAGCATTTCTTTAGTCAGAGGGTAGTGAATCTGTGGAATTCTTTGCCACAGAAGGCTGTGTCACACAAGGCCAAGTGAATGTATATTTTTAAGGCAAAGATAGATAGATTCTTGATTAGTACCTGTGTCAGGGGTTATGGGGAGAAGGCAGGAGAATGGGGTTAGGAGAGAGAGATAGAGCAGCCATGATTGATTGGCAGAGTAGATTTGATGGGCCTAATAGCCTAATTATTCTCCTATCCCTTATGGCCTTATGACACTGTAAGAACGTTTAAAATACATACTAAACATGCCTTCCACATTCTCATCCAAATTGTTGTGTAAACCACAGATAGCAATGGGACCAGCACCAATCCCTGAGGCACACCACTAGTCACAGGTCTCCAATCTGAAAAGCAACCTTCCATCATCACCCTCTACTTCCGGCCATGAAGCCAATACTCTATCCAGTTGGCCAGCTCTCCCTGGATCCTATGCATTCTCATTAATGATGCAAATCTTAATTAATGATACAGAAGAGTAATAACATTAAAAAATAATGGAGGCAAATAATTATTTAAAAGCTAAACTAAAAGCGAAACGATTAAAATAAATTTGCAAGAAATTTTGTTACTGGAATGATCATTTTATTAAAGGGATTTTTCTGCCACATTCAAGATTCACACATGCGGTAATATTTCTGCCTATTAAATCTGCATTTGTGTAAACCTTTCTGTGAAACGCCTAGGCACTTGTCAAAACAGGACTAAAAAGAGAAAAGTTCTGACCAAAAATCAACTTAATTATCAAGACTTTTCCTGCAGTTTGTTTAAATCTTTGTGTCTGCTTACTCTCTGAGCTGTCATTTGCACAACAACAGAGGCCCACACAGAGCATATCATCTGTTCCCACGGCAACAAACCAACACCCCTAGAAAAATGAGCAGGAGTGTGTCGGTCATAACGAAACTCGAGAGAAAGTTTGAGGATGGTGCGGTTAAGTGTCATAAACTCATACGCATTCTCAGATTAGCTTCATGTTGGAAAGAGCTCAGAGACGATGTACGAGGATGTTTACATAGAAAACATAGAAAATACGTGCAGGAGTATGCCATTCGGCCCTTCGAGTCAGCACTGCCATTCCATATGATCATGGCTGATCCAAAATCAGTACCTCGTTCCTGCTTATTCCACATATCCCTTGATTCCATTAGCCCAAAGAGCTAAATCTAACTCTCTCTTGAAAACTTGTCAGGACCTGAGGACCTGAACAGTAGGATGAGGTTGGGCAGGCTAGGGTATTTTTTTTTTTCCTGGAGCCCAGGAGACTTAGGGGGGGGAATCTTATGGCGGTGTATACATTCATGAGGGGAATAGATAGGGTGAATGCACACTTTCCCCCAGGGTAGGGGAAACAAGAACTAGAGGACTCAGGTTTAAGGTGAGAGGGGAAAGATTTAACAGGAACCCGAGGGGCTACTTTTGCACTCAGAGAGTATGGGTATATGGAACAAGCTGCCAGAGTAGGTAGTTGAGGCAGATAAAATAACCACATTTAAAAGACACTTGGACAGGTACATGAATAGGAAAGATTTAGAGATATATGGGCCAAACTCGGGCAGGTGCAACTAGTGTAGATGAGGCATTTTGGTTGGCATGGACATGTTGTTCTGAAGGGCCCGTTTCTGTGCTGTATGTCTCTACGGCTCTTATGTAAAAAAAGAAAGAACATTCATTGGAAAGTACATGGATCACTTTAGAGATAATTAAAAGACATTTGGACATGGATAGGATAGGTTTTGAGGCATACGGTGCAGGTGCAGGCAAATGGAACCAACTTAGATGGAGCAAGTTGGTCGATGGATGAGTTGGGCCAAAGGGCATGTTTCTGTGCTGTATGACTATGTCTTTTTGATTCTATGACTTGCATATCGCACACAGTTTTCACAATGCTAATGTCAGAGACTCGGGTTCCATCCTCACATCAAGCTCTGTCTGGATGGAGTTTGTACATTCTCACTGTGACCGCGTGGGTCTTCTCCAGTGGCTCCGGTTTCCTCCCACACTCCAAAGATGTTCAGGTCTGTAGGTTAATAGATTTCTGTAAATTGCCCCTAGTGTGTAGGATAGAACCAGCGTATGGGTGATCACTGGCCGGCATGGACCCGGTGGGCCAAAGGGCTTCTTTTCATGTTGTATTTATAAACTAAACTAAACGAGCACTTACAGATAGCGAATGAAGGGATAGAGACAATGTGCAAACTAATGTGCAATTTCAATTGGCATCATGGTCGGCAAAGGCATGGTGGGCCAAAAGGTCTGTTTAAACATTTAGGCAACATATATTTACAGATATTCAGGGAATTGAGAGATTTAGGAGTATTGACTGGGAGGACGTGACCCCTATAATATGCGCTCAGATTATCCATCCCTGTATCAAGTTCCAAGCTGAGGAAGAATTTGTTCATACAGAAACCTTCAAGTAGGAACTGCAGATGCATATGAACATCACCTATCCATGTTCTCCGGAGGTGCTGCCTGACTCGCTGAGTTACCCCAGCATTTTGTGGGGTTTTTTTTTTGCACCTGCAGTTCTTCTTTCTATATTTATAAATACTTGGGTAAGATGACAAAAGATGTTGATTAGCTAACGTTGTAATTAACAGAAATTAGATGAATGAGGGGGAACGTGACGGAAACTTATACAAGAACATGCAAACCCCACACGGATAACACCAGAGGTCAGGATCAAACCCAGGCCTCCGGGGTAGTTAGGCAGTGCTGCACCACAGTGGCACATCGCAATATGGCACAGTGGCACAGCGGTAGAATTGCTGCCTTGGAGCGACAGAAACCCAGGTTCGATCCAGATTATGGGTGCTGCCTGTATGGAGTTTGTATGTTCCCCCCGTGACTGCATGAATTTTCTCCGGGTGTTCCGGTTTCCTTCCAAAATCAAAAGATGTGCGGGCTTGTAGGCAAATTGGCTTCCTAAAATAGTAAATTGTCCCTAGTTCATAAGTTGTAGGAGCAGAATTAGACCATTTGGCCCATCAAGTCTACTCTGCCATTCATTCATGGCTGATCTATCTTTCCTCTCAACCCTATTCTCTTGCCTTCTCCCCATAACCCTTGACACCCTTAGTAATCAAGAACCTATGAATCTCCACCTTAAATATATCCATTGACTTGGCCTCCGCAGCCTTCTGTGGCAAGTGTGTGTAGGATAGTGTTAATATGTGGCGATTGCTGGTTGGCTTGGACTTGGTGGGCCAATGGGCCTGTATTCGCGCTGTATCTCTGAACCAATCTAAATTAAAAGCTGTTCAAAGCATGAGGGCACCTTCAGAAGAAAGGCCCGGAGCGTTCATTCAAAGTTAGTTAAGAACTCCTTCATGTCTCACAGGGGAACTAAAATAATGCAGGCCAATTCTTCAGATCCACAATAGCATTTTCATTTAAGGATGTGAACACAATTGAATGTGGGCTATGAACTTCAAGAAAAGGAAAATATCATAAAAGTGACATCCTTTTAAAATTCCATGCGCACAAAAGGCAAAGTGCACCTGGGAATGAGACCTTCTTGTGGTTTAATAGCATCAGTTCATATTAATACATTTCCATCACTTCATTAATTGCATTACCAGCAAGAATTGCAAATAAGTCAACCAAAAGATAAAAATGTTTAAAAGAAAGAGCAGTCTATTTCCATGTGTTTCATTTCCATTATTCATCACTCATCTGAATCCAATAGGTCAAGGGTGGCTCATATAGTTTTTTTTTATTTTCCTTGTGCATATTACATTTTTAATGCTTTTAAGTCTCCAAGTGCTTCAGGTCTTTTCAACATTACATGTGAAGCATCCAATGGCTTAAAGTCATAGAGTCATCGAATCATACAGGCCCTTCGGCCCAACTCGCCCATGTTGCTCTACCTGTTGATGGAGACAAAATGTTGGAGTAACTCAGCATTGACTCGCTGAGTAACTCCAGAATTTTGTGTCTATCTTCAGTGTCAACCAACGTCCGCAGTTCCTCACTACACATGTTGTTCTACCTGTTGTACTTGAGTTGGGCTTCATTGTTATTATTTGATTTGAAAAAAGATCCAAAGTGCTGGAGTAACTCAGCAGGTCGGGCAGCACTCCTGGAGTACAGGGATGGGTGATGGTCAGGTTTGGACCCTTCTTCGGACCCATCACACAGTCTGAAGAAGGGTCTCGAACCAAAACCCCACCTATCCATGTTCTGCAGAAATGCTGCTTGATCTTTGTGTCTCCATGCTAAACAAGGCTTTCCACTCTACCTCAATGCATGTGACAATAATAAGCCAAAACCTAAACCTAAACCATCTAAACTAGTTATTTTTGCTCATGTTTGTCTCATATCCCTCTAATCGTTTCCTATCCATTCTAAACATAGAATCTAGGGGGTGGGAGATTGCAACCTTCACGTGGTCTGCTCTGTTTCGACTAATGCAATCAACCCAACGAGCACAAACAAGATAAAATAGAACAAGTTGACCTATAACTTTAGGCCGTGCATGCCATGCGCAAGAAGAAGAAGATAGAACCTAGAATGGTACTTCGGCTCACAATGTCGGTTCTGGACATAGTGCAAAGACCATACACCTTTCCTATCAATTTAAAATTAAAAAAACACAGTGGGGAATGTTAAATCGAGGGCTTGCTGCCCTTACAGTTTTTAATGAAAAGTTGGTCCCCATATTAGATTGCTACCTTAGGCTCCACAAGCAGGTTGCAAAATACATTGAAGTCAACTTGCTGAAAAGTTGTCAGAGTGCCTTTAAAGCTCAGTAGTCTTTAGTTTAATTTGCAGATGCAGCATTGAAACAGACCCTTCGGCCCACCGAGTATGCCCTAATCAATAGTCATCCATACACTAGTTCTATCCTACACACTAGGGATAATTTACAGACACCAATTTGGAATGTGGAAGGAAACCGGAGCACCCGGAGAAAATCCATGCGTTCACAGGGAGAATGCACAAACTCCTTACAGACAGCACTCGAGGTCAGGATCGAACCCAGGTCTCTCGTGCTGGAAGGGAGCAACTGTACTGCTGTGTCACCTTATGCACTATTGAAGGGATTCACGGAAGTTTGAGTTGTCGAACCAAGCCATGATGGTACCGGTCAACAGGTTCAAGAGAGTATAATAAGGTCATAAGGTCATGTGATAGGGGCAGAATTTGGCCATCGTCTACTCGGCCATTCAACCATGGCTGATACTCTCTCCCTCCTAACCCCATTCTCCTGCCTTCACACCATAACCCCTGACACCTGTACTAATCAAGAATCTATCTATCTCTGCCTTAAAAATATCAATTAACTTGGCCTCCACCAACTTCTGTGCAAAGAATTCCACAGATTCACCACCCTATGACAAAATAAATTCCTCCTCATCTCCTTCCTAAAGGAACGTCGTTAAATTCTGAGGCTATGACCACATGTCCTAGAGTCTACCACTAGAGGATACATCCTCTCCACAACCACTCTATCCAAGCCTTTCACTATTCGTCAACATATCGAATCGCCTGAATCTTCTCAGTAGAAGCGTTAATGAGCTTTATTTAGCATAATTAGTACTGAAGGACTACAAATGCTCCTCGACTTACGATATTTTGACTTTACGAAGGTGCAAAAGCGATACACATTCAGTAGAAACCATACTTCAAAATTTGAATTTTGATCTTTTCCCAGACTAGCGATACGCGGTACGATACTCTCTCGTGATGCTGGGCAACGGGAGCTCCCAGTCAGCCATGCGATCACGATACGTCTCACTGCTGTCGCCCAGCTTCACGAGAGAGTAGTGTATCACACATCGCTAGCCCGGTATAAAGATCAAATTTCAGAATTCGAAATACAAAAACACGAGAATGTTTGGTAGGTTAGATGTATTAAATGCATTTTCGACTTACGATATTTTCGATTTACGGTGGGTTTATCGGAACATAACCCCATCGCAAGTTGAGGAGCAACTGTAGTTAGGCAGATACTAAACCTATGTTAGATGTTTCCCTGTGAGCTCTCTGTCACCTTGATTGAGAGGAGGAAACAGTTTTATAAGAGAATCATTGCAGCCAAGTCACGTCAAGCCAGGTTTATTGACAAAGGCACAATTACGGTGAGATAAGGCCACAATGAAAATCTTGCTTGCAGCACAATCACAAATACATGGACTCAGAAAAACACACAAAAAAATTAGAGGGAAATCATACATAAATTACGCATACAATTTCTAAAAGAAAGATTGCGTAAAAATGAGACATTAGTGCATAAACAATTAGAAAGATAAACAAGCAGGGGACACAGTGGTGCAGCAGTAGAGTTACTGCCTCACAGTGCCAGAGACCTGGCTTCCATCCTGACTATGGGTGATGTTTGTACGAAGTTTGCACGTTCCCCCTGGGACCCTGTGAATTTGCTCTGGGTGCTCCGGTATCCACTCACATGCCAAAGAGGTGCAGGTTGTAGGTTGATTGGCTTCTGTAAAAATTGTCCGAAGTTTGTATAACAGAACTAGTGTATCGGTGATCGTTGGTTGGCCTGGGCTTGGTGGGCAGAAGGACCTGTTTCCATGCTATATCTCTAAACTAAACTAAACTAAACAAGTCCATGGTAGTACAAGAGGTTGTCCGTGGTGTTCTGTTGTCAAGATAGGATTAGGGTTGTGCAGGTCATAAGGTCATAGAAACATAGTAACATAGAAGATAGGTGCAGGAGTAGGCCATTTGGCCCTTCGAGCCTGCACTGCCATTCAATATGATCATGGCTGATCATCCAACTCAGTATCCTGTACCTGCCTTCTCTCCATAGCCCCTGTTCCCTTTAGCCACAAGGGCCACATCTAACTCCCTCTTAAATATAGTCATAAGGAATAGGAATGGAATTAGGCCATTTCGCCCATCAAGTCTACTCCGCCTTTCAATCATGGCTGATCTATCTCTCCCTCCTCACCCCATTCCGCCGATTTCTCCCCATAACCTCTGACACCTGTAGAGGTTCAATAACCTGATAGATACAGGAATGTAGTTGTATCTGAACCTAGCGGTTCGGGAAGCGAAGTGGTACACATACCTCAGTTTACATGGATGCCACCGAAGTACAGATGGATGAAAGCTTCAGATTCCTAGGAGTAAATATCACCAGCAACTTGCCCTCGACCAACCATACCATAGCAATGGCCAAGAAAGTACACCAACACCTCTTCTTATTTAGAAGTTGTAGGAAGTTTGGCATGTCCCCAACAACTCTCACCAACTTCTACAGATGTGTTGTAGAAAGCATTTTATTGGGATGCATCACAACATGGTGTGGGAACAGCTCCGTCCAGAACACAAGAAATTGCAGAGAATTGTGGACGCAGCCTAGACCATCACACAAACCATCGTCCCTTTCATTGACTACACTATACTTTACACTACCTCGGCAAGGCCACCAGTATAATTGACCAGTTTAACATAATGCCGTTAAGCTGATCCCATCTACCTGGACATGATCTATATCCCTCTATCCCTGCACTGCCATGTGCCTATGTAAAAGCCTCATAAATGCCACCATCGTATCTGCCTCCATCACCACCCCGAGCAATGCGTTCTGGGTCCCCACCACTCTCTGTGTAAAAGATTTGTGCCACACATCTATACTATTACTAAAAGTCTCATCTTGACCACTTCCTGTCTACGTTGTAAATACATTTTAGAAGAAACGCTACCCTATATCTCTATGATTTATTCGCCATCTTCCTCACCGTCCTTCTCTCCTCCAACCGTCCCGAGGTTTTTTCCGATTGGTGAAATAATAAAAAAGTTATGAATGTTTAAAATATTTTGAGATCAGCAGATTGGTGTTCTTGCCTGTCAGTCACCATGATGAAGGTACTACCCCTTCTGCAGGGCCAGGAGAATACAGCCCCAGAGGCCGGATGTGAGTCAGTCACCCCGGAAGACTGTCAGTGAGAGTTGAGTCCAGAACTGTGAGTCTACGCTGTGAGTGAACTGAACTGTGAGTCTTCACTGTGCATGAAGTGAATGGTTAGTCTGCACTGTGATGCTTGAACTGAATTGGTGTTGGTCTGCACTGTGCTGCTTGAACTGAATTGAAGGGTTGGTGTGTATGTGAGTGTGTGTGAGATGGAGGGTGTGTGTGTGTGAGATGGAGTGTGTGTGTGTGTGTGTGTGTGTGTGATGGAGGGTGTGTGTGTGCCAGCCCGCCAGCCGTGAGTCACTGAGCTGCCAGCCCACCAAGCCTGTGACTGAGCTGCCAACTCACCAGGCCTGAGTGACTGAGCTGCCAGCCCACCAGGCCTGAATGACTGAGCTGCCAGCCCACCAGGCCTGAGCTGCCAGCCCACCAGGCCTGAGCTGCCAGCCCACCAGGCCCAAGTGACTCTGCCAGCCCACCAGGCCTGAGTGACTCAGCTGCCAGCCCAATAATCCATTCGGCCCACAATGTCCATACTAGCCCTCTGGAAACCGGTCCCTTCAGCCCACACCCATACCAGCGCTCCAGAAAGCCCTCCCCACTGGCCACCAATATTGGAATTGGTGGAGAGGTGGAATATGGCATTGAGGGAGCAGCCCTCCCGTGTGAACATGCAACCCAACAGGTCCCACTTAGTCTAGTCTCCATTAAACTTGTCCTTGCTCACCTTATAGCTATGCCCTCTGGTGTTGGACATTTCCATCCTGGAACAAGGTTCTGATTGTTTACCCTATCAATTCCTCTCATAAATTTATATATTGTACTTCCATCAAATCTCCCCTCAACCACCGATATTCCAGTCTGTCCAAGGCAGCCCAACCTCTCCCAGAAGCTGAAAGCCTACAATCTAAGCAGCATACAGGTAAACCTCCTCTCCTCAGAGACTCAGAGTCAGAGCTTTGATCGAAAATCCATCCAAAGGGCAGAACCACGGATAATGCTATAGGAAGGAACTGCAGATGCTGATTTACACCGAAGATAGACACAAAATGCTGGCGTAAATCAGCAGGTCAGACAGCATCTCTGGAGAAAATGATCCGCGATGTTTTGGGTCAGAACCCTTCTTCTGCAGTCTGAAGAAGTGTTCCGACCTGAAACGTCACCCATCATTATCTCCAGGGATGCTGCCTGACCCGTTGATTTACTCCAACATTTTGTGTCTATCCTCCTTACTAACCCTGACTGCAAACAAAAGCAAACCCAGATTCATCTTTTGTGTCGGATCTTCTCTCTGTATCTCCCACAGGAGACTGTGTTCTCATCTTAGTTAAAATAGCGAGAAAATCAAAAGCCAAATGATATCAGGCAAGAGGCACAGAAATGTGAAAATGCACACCTCCAGATTCAGGGACAGTTTCTTACCAGCTGCTATCGAGCAACTGAACCATCCTATCAGCAACTAGAGAGTGGTCCTGACCTACCATCTACCTCATTGGAGATCCTCAGACTATCTTTAATCGGACATTACTGGACTTTATGTTGCACAAAACGTTATTCCCTTTATCCTGCATCTGCACACTGTTGATTGTCTTTCCGCTGACTGAATAGCACACGACAAAAATGCTTTGCACTGTACCTCGCTGGACATGACAATAAACTAAACTAAAGGGTGGCACCGTGGTGCAGCAGTAGACAAGAGAAGAACTTCTTCAAAGTCAGCATACCTTGAGGAGATTTCGCAGTGGAGCACTTAAATGGAGACACAAGAGACAGCAGCTGCTAAAATCGGGAAACAGTCATCAGAAAAAGTGGAGAGAATGAATAAATCTCAATGGACACTTTGATGGGTTCCAAACTAGAGAGGGGATTGGCAAGAATTTGGACTTGAATTCATCAGAGTATTGAGTATAGACGTTGGGAGGTCATACTATAGTTGTAAGTAAGTAAGTAAGTAAGTTTATTGGCCAAGTATTCACATACAAGGAATTTGCCTTGGTGCTCCGTCCACAAGTAACAACATGACATACGGTGACATTTACGAATGACTCAGAAAACACTAAACATTAATAATAATAAAACATTAATGATAAAACAGCATTGATTAAGCATGTGAACCAACAAAATACCAGATCAAAGGGAGGCTACAGATTTTTGGCTGTTGAGTAGAGCAACTACTCGTGGGTAAAAACTGTTTTTAAGTTGCGCAAGATATTGGAGAGTCCACATTCAGAGCATTGTGTTCAGCTTTGGTCATCCTGCTACTGGAAATTCACCAGTCAGAGTATTCAGTATAGAGGTTGGGAGGTCATGTTACATTCATACAAGACATTGGTGAGGCCACATTTAAAGTATTGTGTTTACTTTTTGTGACCCTGATATAGGAAAGACATTGTATACTGGAGATGGTGCAGAAAAGAATAACGAGGATGTTGCCCGTACTCGAGGGCCTGAGCTTTAGAGAAAGGTTGAGCAGGCCAGGACTTTATTCTTTGGAATGCAGGACAATACAGGGTGATCTTATAGAGGTGTACAAGATCATGAGAGGAATAAATTGGATAGACACACAAAGTATTTTGCCCGGAGTAGGGAAATCGAGAACCAAAAATCATAGGTTTAAGGTGAGGTGAAATAATGAATGGGAAGCTGAGGGTCAACTTTTTTACACAAAGTGTGGTGGGTGAATGGAACAAGCTGCCGGTTGAGGTACTTGAGGCAGATACTATCACAATGTTTGAGAAAAATTTAGACCGGTACATGGATAGGATAGGTTAGGAGGTATAGGTTGGGCATGTTGATCGGTGTGGGCAAGGTAAGCCAAAGGTCCTGTTTCCACGCTGTATGACTCTGTATTCAAAAGTAGCATTTTCCAGGTCTTAAATATCCTTTAAAATTATGACAAACAGGGTGTTCATGTTATACAATGTTGATCCAGGTATCACGTCCCTTCCAGCTTGCGTCAGTCCGTCTGCAGGTTTAATTTATGAGTGGCTGCTTTGAGAAGCCACATCTCACAGCCCGATCGAATCCAAAGAAAGAGCACAGATCGAGGGTCCGATTAGAGGCGATAAGGTGCGAAGAGAGAAATTGAGGAAATTAAATTGCGCGGACCCAGGGCCTGCCAGTTGCAGCAGAAGAATAAATCATGCAGAGGCCTGGACATTCGCAGATTTAGTCTCTGATGTGCAGAGAAACACACTGTTACACTGGAGACTGGATTAATAAAGATGCAGAAATTGTGTTTTGTAGATGGGCAGTCGTGGCTTCATAGTGCTCTACAGTACAATAACAGGCCTTTACGCCCATCATACCCATGCCAACCTTTATACCCATCTATACTAATCCCATTTGACTGCATATGGACTGTTTGAGTTTAGTTTATTGTCACGTGTACTGAGGAACAGTGAAAGCCATGAAAAGATTATACATGATTACAGTCGAGCCAACCACAGTGTACAGATGCAGGACAAAGGGAATAGCGTGAATAACGTTTAGTGCAAAATAAATACCACTAAAGTCCGATGAAAAATAGTCCGAGGATCTCCAATGAGGTAGTTAGTAGCTCAGGACTCTCTCTAGTTGTTGATAGGATGGTTCAGTTGCCTGATAACAGCTGAGAAGAAATGTCCCTGAATCTGGCGTTATGCATTTTCACACTTCCATACTTTTTGCCTGATGAGAGAGGGGAGAAGAGGGATAATTTCATGTATCTTTTCATGTCTTTATTAGACTTACTTTAGACTTTAGAGATACAGTGTGGTAAAAGGACCTTCAGCCCATCGAATCCACACAGACCAGTGATCACCCCGTACACTAGCACTATCCTACACACTAAGGACAATTTTACAATTTTATCAAAGCCAATTAACTTACAAACCTGTACGTCTTTGGAGTGTGGGAGGAAACAGGGGCACCCGGCAGTCACAGGGAGAACATACAAATTCCATGGAGACAGCACCCATAGTCAGGATCCAATCCGGGTCTCTTGCATTGTAAGGCAGCAACTCTACCATTGCGCCACCGTGCCATCCCTTCTGTGATATTGAAGTTACTTCTTTTAGTATTGGGTGGAGACAAGTAATGCCCCTGTCCCACTTAGGCAATTTTTTAGGCGACTACAGGCATCTAGGTTGTCGCCACATGGTCGCTGGGGTGTCGCTTGTACAGTCGCCCAAAGAATAGTAGCTTTTTCTGGTCGCCGCTGGATTTTGAAATGTTCAGAACTGTTTGACTACAGTCAGCGACCATGGGCTTATCATAGCTTGTCTTCTCCTGACGTAGGTGCTGTCGTAGGTTGTGGTAGGTTGTCGCCAGGATAATGTAGGTTGTTGCCAGGGTAACGTATGTTAGATAACGTATGTTATCGCCAGGTGACATAGGTTGTCGCCGGTGCTGACTTTAGTGAATTCCATTGTCGTAGGCACAGGCAGTCGCCTAAAAAATCGCCTAAGTGGGTCAGGCCCATTAGTCCATTCGCCGGTTTTTCGGTGACATGCTACGACTATGACAGTCGCTGGCAGTCGCCTAAAACAATCGCCCAGTGGAACAGGCCCTTAACTGAAGATTTTAGCTTACAAAAAGAGACACAAAATTCTGGAATGACAGCAAGTCAGGCAGGCAGCATCCCTGGAAAACATTGATGGGTGATGTTGAAGAAGGGTCGTGACCCGAAACATAGCCTTTCCTTTTTCACCAGAGATGCTGACAGACCCGCTGAGTTACTCCAGCACTGTGTGTCCTTTGATATTGGTATTGGTATTAAAGAAAGCAGAACAGTACAGCTCAGAAACAGGCCCTTCTGGTACACAATTTCCATGCCGAACATGATGCCAATTCAAACTGGTCTCCTCAGTCTGCACATTGTCCATGTCCATCCATTCTCTGCATATCCCTGAGTCCATCAAATAACCTCTTAAACACCAGTATCGTAACTGCCTCCATCAACATCCCAACCATCACGTTCCAGGCACCCACCACTCTCTGTGTAAAAAACTGTGATAAAGATTCAGACTGTTTAACCTATCTATGCCTCTCATAATTTTATATCCTTCTATCAGTTCTCCCTTTAGCCTCTGACATTACTGAGAAAACAATCCAACTTTGTGCAACCTATCCTAATAGCTAAACCCTCTACTGCAGGCAGCATTCTGGTAAACCTCTTCTGCACCCTCTCCAAAGCGTCCACATCTTCCCTGAAAGGAAGTGCACACATAGGAGGTATGTTACAAAACTTACCTTCAGCGGCGCTGCAGTTCTGCCACTGGCCTTGTGCGCGACTGGCGCCTTTGGGGGGGGGGGGGGGGGGGGGGTTAAAATGAAGTTTTCTACCGCCTGTCCTGGATATATTTTCTCGGGGAGCTAGCAAATGCTATTGTTCCGACGGCCGTTCTGTGAATTTTTTTTTTTAAATCGCTGGACAATTTCAGCGCTGGAGTAAAATAAAAAGCCGCTTCTAATGCTGTCAACGCTGATGACCGGGACGGATTTCAGGTACGGGACAGCTAAAGGACAGCCGTTTATTTTACATATAAACATGCTTGTTAGGATTACCTTAATCCACATTTTACGTTGCAAAAAGGTGATTTAGGCCCCACATGCATCGGCAGTTTTTTTCTGCCGATATGGGGTTTAAATTCACTGCAACTGCAACGTTCCAAACGATCGCATTCCACAAAATTCCACTCGCAAGATGATTTAAATGGCCATTCATTTACAGGAATTAAACACTAAATTCCTTCCATTTGGCCCATAAATTCATGACAATGAGAATTAAAAATCATTTTATATTGTGAATTCTTGTGTGAATGTTATTTGGACACAGGCTATTTAAAAATGTTAATCTTTTCTTAAGAAATGGATAGATGTTTAGATCTAGTAATTGAATTTTGTAATTAGCTACAATTGGGTAAGTAACTAATTATATGTTTTAATTTCAGGTCATCCAAGTAAGATTGTTTCATATTTGTTTCAGAATGCTTCAATCTATAATAACTGAAAATTTATTTCAGTTCTCTTAATTTTTAAGAATGTTATGGGCTTTTGACTGTCCTCGATCACAGCTTTTGAGTTAAGTCATTGCAAAAGCAATGGGGAACAAGATGCTAATTTCCGAGTATGAAAATGGCCATAACTTTTTTAATACTGAAGATATGAAAGTGAATTAGGTATCAAATTAAACTTCCTTTTATGCTTTATCTGATGGGATAACTTGCAGATTTGATTTTTTAAATCTCAAAATGTTGTAACATTGCTAATTATAGTAGTTAGAAAAGGAAACAGCACAGAAAAACCTCCACTGAGTCCACGCTGAACAGCCATAGAAACATAGAAACATAGAAAATAGGTGCAGGATTAGCCCATTCGGCCCTTCAATATGATCATGGCTGATCATCCAACTCAGTATCCTGTACCTGCCTTCTCCCCATACCCCCTGATCCCTTTAGCCACAAGGGCCACATCTAACTCCCTCTTAAATATAGCCAATGAACTCGCCTCAACTATCTTCTGTGGCAGAAAATTCCAGAGACTCACCCCTCTCTGTGTGAAAAATGTTTTCCTCATCTCGGTCCTAAAGGAATTCCCCCTTATCCTTAGACTGTGACCCCTTGTTCTGGACCTCCCCAACATCGGGAACAATCTTCCTGCATCTAGCCTGTCCAACTCCTTAAGAATTTTGTAAGTTTCTATAAGATCCCCCCTCAATCTTCTAAATTCTAGCGAGTACAAGCCGAGCCTATCCAGTCTTTCCTCATATGAAAGTCGTGACATCCCAGGAATCAGTCTGGTGAACCTTCTCTGTACCTCATGGCACGAATTATGGGCAATTGGTGCAAGAAAATCACGCACACTAGCAGTACAGTGAAGCCTTGTTTTAATGTACCTCTTTATATTGGATTTTGGTTACAGAGGACAATAGACAATTTGCAATAGGTGCAGGGGTAGGCCATTCGGCCCTTCCATTCAGCACTGCCATTCAATGTTATCATGGCTGATCATCCCCAACCAGTACCCTGTTCCTGCCTTCTCCTCATATCCTCTGACTCCGCTATCTTTAAGAGCCCTATCTAGCTCTCTCTTGAAAGTATCCAGAGATACTGACCAGAGACGGACCAACCGATGGCTGAACGAGCTTCCACCGGCTCACGCTGCCTCCAGGCCGGTCCTTGTGCCACCAACGGCCTACACAGCTCCTTCGGCCACTCACCGGCCTGCCACTGCCACAGCCACAACGGCCTACACAGCTCCTTCACCCAAGTCACCTTGCAGCCTCCTAGCATCCTCCTCACACCTAACACTACCCCCTAGCTTAGTATCATCCGCAAACTTGGAGATGTTGCATTCAATTCCCTCGTCCAAATCATTAATATATATTGTAAATAGCTGGGGTCCCAGGACTGAGCCTTGCGGTACCCCACTAGTCACTGCCTGCCATTCTGAAAAGGACCCTTTTACTCCTACCCTTTGCTTCCTGTCTGCCAGCCAGTTCTCTATCCACATCAATACTGAACCCCCAATACCATGTGCTTTAAGGTTGTATACTAATCTCTTATGTGGGACCTTGTCGAAAGCCTTCTGAAAGTCTAGATATAACACATCCACTGGTTCTCCCTTATCCACTCTACTAGTTACATCCCCGAAAAATTCTATATGATTTGTCAGACATGATTTACCTTTCGTAAATCCATGCTGACTTTGTCCAATGATTTCACTACTTTCCAAATGTACTGCTATCCGATCTTTAATAACTGACTCTAGCAGTTTCCCCACTACCAATGTTAGACTAACTGGCCTGTAATTCCCCGTTTTCTCTCTCCCTCCTTTTTTTTAAAGTGGGGTTACATTAGCTACCCTCCAATCCTCAGGAACTACCCCAGAATCTAAGGAGTTTTTTAAAATTATCACTGATGCATCCACTATCTCTGTGGCTACTTCCTTGAGTACTCTGGGATGCAGACTATCTGGCCCTGGGGATTTATCGGCCTTTAATCCATTCAATTTACCCAACACCACTTCCCGGCTAACCTGGATTTCACTCAGTTCCTCCACCTTATTTGAACCCTGGTCCCCTGCTATTTCCGGCAGATTATTTATGTCTTCCTTAGTGAAGACAGAACCAAAGTAGTTATTCAATTGGTCTGCCATGTCCTTGTTCCCCATGATCAATTCACCTGTTTCTGACTGCAAGGGACCTACATTTGTTTTAACTAATCTCTTTCTCTTCACATATCTATAAAAACTTTTGCAGTCAGTTTTTATGTTCCCTGCCAGTTTTCTTTCATAATCCATTTTCCCTTTCCTAATTAAGCCCTTTGTCCTCCTCTGCTGGACTTTCGCATCTCTACCCATATCGATTCCATATCCTCCACGCTAATTTCCTTCCTTTCTATTGCATTAATCTCCTCTCTCACCAGCACCGCTACCCCACCTCCTTTTCCTTTCTTTTTTTTTTTGTTAAGTATTTTTATTATAGAAACATATTAATAAAAAATACATTATTTTACATAATTGAAAATACATGATATTAATAATACTTTCAGGATATTAATAATATAAATATTATTATTATTATTAAAATTTAAGACTATATGTTTCTATACATTTTTCTAATTTTTTTTTTAAAGTAAGAAAAGATAGTGAGAGAAAGTATTAAAAAAAAAGAAAGCGAATGGAGTGTTAATCATTAATCCGTCATTGGAGATATAGGCATGATTTATTATATATATTTCTTCATCCACTCTAATATTCAGGCCTCAGTCAAGCCCTCGTACCGAGCCATTATGACGCTGTAAATATTCAATATATGGAGACCATATCTCTCTGAAGAGATCTAACCTGTCCATTAGGACAAGCCTCAATCTCTCCAGATGAAGTGTCTCGGACATTTCTGTGTTCCACATTTTGATTGTTGGGGATGTAGGGCCTTTCCAAAATGTTAATATTAATTTTTTCCCAATTCTTAAACCATAATCAATAAAGATTCTTTGATTTGTTGTTATTAATTGTTCTGTTTCCAGTATTCCTAGTATTATTAACTTTGAATCAGGAGTCAAAATTATATTGACAACATTCGAAATTATCCTAAATATTTCTATCCAGAATTTTGTAATTTTTATACAATTTGTAAATGAATGTGACAAATTAGCTTCTAAATGTTGACATTTATCACATATGGGGGATACTTTTGGAAAGATATTATGTAATTTAGATTTTGAATAATGTAGTCTTTGTAGTATTTTAAACTGTATAAGAGAGTGTTTAGCATTTAACGAACAATGATGTGTGTGTTGTAAACTTTCTTCCCATACTTCTGGTCATAATTTGGCCTAGTTCATTTTCCCAAGACTGTCTATATATTTCTGTTGATGGAATAGCACTTTCCAATAGGATGTTGTATATATATGAAATCATTTTTTCTGTATTCGGATGTTTATTTAAGCATTCATCTAAAATTTCTATCTTTCTATTTCTAAGTTCCTGTGTATTTGCTTTAACATAGTCTCTGATTTGTAAATATCTAAAATAATCTTTAGTGTGTAGTCCATAAATTTGTTGTAACTCTTGAAATGAAAGGAAAGAGTTTTCCTTATAGAGATCACCCATCTTAGTAATTCCCTTATTTTTCCATTGTAAAAAAGCTTTATCCATCATTGAAGGTTTAAACGTAACATTATTTACAATGGTAAGAGATAGTGGTATAGATTTTAGTTTTAATGTTTTCTTTATTTGTTTCCAAATACGTATTCCATTTGCTATTATCGGGTTTTCACTATAAATTTTCTTAGCTAAATTAATATTAGCGAACATTATAGAGCTAATTTCAAAGGGAGAACAATCTTCTTTTTCCATATTTAACCAAGTTGGTTGGTTATCTGTTTCTTCTAACCAAAAATTCATATTTTTAATGTTGACTGCCCAGTAATAAAACATAAAATTTGGTAATGCTAAACCTCCATTTATTTTGGATTTACATAAATGTGTTTTATTTATTCTATGACTCTTATAATGCCAAATGAAGTTAGTGATTAGGGAATCTACCTTTTTAAAGAAATTTTTAGGGAGATATATCGGAATTAATTGGAAAAGATATAATAATTGTGGAAGAAAGATCATTTTTATTGTATTAATTTTACCTAACATTGAAATAGGTAAGGTTTTCCAATATAAAATATTCTTATTTAATTTATTCAATAATGGTGGGAAGTTAGATTTAAATAAAGAATCAAATCTTTTTGTTACGAAAATTCCAAGATATTTAATTTTTTCATTTGTTATCTTAAAAGGGAATTGTTGTAATATGTGTAAGTTATTCACCGTTATTGGCATAAGTTCACTTTTATTCCAATTGATACTATATCCTGAGAGGGATCCAAATTCAGTTATTAATTTTAACAAATTTCGGATACTAGTTTCTGGTTTTGTGATGTAAAGTAATACATCATCCGCATATAAGGAGATTTTATTTTTAGTGTCTCTAGTATCATATCCATATATTTCCGGATGTAATCTCACCCTCTGGGCTAGGGGTTCTATTGCAAGTGCAAACAATAGGGGGGATAAAGGGCAACCTTGTCTACAACCTCGAGATAAATTGAATTTAGTTGATAACATTCGGTTTGTTGTTATTCTAGCTGTCGGATTTGTATATAACAATTTGATCCAAGTAATAAACTTCTCTCCCAATTTGAAAGCTTCCATAACCGAAAATAAATAAGGCCATTCCACTTGATCGAAGGCTTTCTCTGCATCTAGCGAAATGACTACTAGATCTTTTTTAATACTTCTTTTCAAATATATAATATTGAATAACCGTCTTAGATTATATGAGGAATATCGTTTTGGTATAAATCCTGTTTGATCGGGGTGAATTAATTCATTAACAACTGTACTTAGCCTTTGTGCTAATTCATTCAACGTTTCTGGTAGTTTCTGCTGTGTATATATCTGTTCATATAATGATTTCAGACGTGGAACCATCTGATCATAAAATATTTTATAAAATTCCGAGCCAATGCCATCTGGTCCCGGTGTTTTACCATTTTTTAATGATCTAATAGATTCTTGGATTTCTTTTATTGAGATATCAGCATTTAGTAATTCTCTATTTTGTAACTCCAACCCTTTCAGGTTACATTTTTTTAGAAATGCTTCTATTTCTGTTTTATTTTCTGTTGTTTTAGCAGTGTATAAGTTTTTATAATATTGCATAAATCTTTCATTAATATCTTTAGGTTGTATTAGCAATTCGCCGTTATGTGATTTAATCCTATGGATTATTTTTTCGGCTTCCATTTTCCTTAATTGGCGAGCCAATAATTTTTTAGGTTTATCTCTGAATTCAAACTGTAATTGTTTAGTATGTTGATAAAGTTTTACAACTTGATCTGTATATATTTTATTTAATTTATATTTCAATGCTGCAATTTTATTATGTAATATTATAGCTGGATTCGTTGCATTCTGTATATCTAATTGTTTAATCTCCCTTTCCAAATCTTGTTGTTCCTTACGATTCTTTTTATTATAAAATGCTTGGGAGGAGATCATGATTCCCCGGAGATATGCTTTAAATGTTTCCCATAATAAGGAGCGAGATATTTCCGGTTTATCAATTATTTCAAAAAAAATCTTAATTTGTGCTGTGATATATTCCTGAGTAGTTTTATTTTTTACGATTTGTGGGTTAAATCTCCACTGTCCTGATTTTTCTATTTTACCATTTATTTTGATCTTGAATGTTAATGGTGCATGATCTGAAATTATAATATTATGATATTTGGATTCATAAGTAAGTGAGATAAGTTTTGCATCCACCAAAAAATAGTCTATTCTTGAGTAGGTTTTGTGTACTGGCGAATAAAAGGAGTATTCTCGTCCAGTAGGGTTTTCTATTCTCCAAACATATTTAATATTAGTGGTTTCCATGTATGCGTTTAATAAGTCACTGGAATGTGATTTAGTTTTCCTTTGCCTTGTAGATCTGTCGAAGTAGGGGTCTAATGTACAATTAAAATCTCCTCCAATTATTAAATTGTATTGTGTTAGTTCCGGGATATTGTTAAATACTTTCTTGAAAAACAATGGGCTATCAAAATTTGGTCCATATATATTAACAAAAATTCTTTTTTGTGTATTTAATTCTCCTATCACAATAATGTATCTGCCATCTTTATCCGTTATAGTTGATGTATGCCTAAATAAAGTACCTTTACGAAATAATATTGCTACGCCTCTTGATTTATGCGTAAAAGAAGAGTGATACATTTTATCTATCCATTTAGCTTTCAACTTGTTCAGCATCTTTTTTTAAGTGGGTTTCTTGAATGAAAATTACGTCAGCTTTAATTGCCTTTAAATGTGCAAATACTTTTCCTCTCTTAATCGGTTCATTAATACCTTTAACATTCCAACTACAGAACGTTATTCCCTCATTCCCCTTATTCATTTTTGAGTCTTGCATCTTTTGTTTATGGAGGTCTACAATAGAGTCTATGGTACAGCCCGACAGACCCGACCTTACACCCGAACATCGAATAGATGAATTTTAAGTCTCGTGTATGTCTCTCACGTATATATCTCCTTTGGTCCAATGTGTAACTCCATTCAAACTGAAAAATACAATAGTAGATTATATAAAAGAAAAGCAAAGGATAGGTTGAGAGGTTAGTGTTGTGCATAAAGAAAGAAAAAACTACATCTAGAGTTGTTGCAGTTAGTGCTAGCCATACTAGCATGGCTAACCATCTACCGACTTCCGTCATTGATGTTAGTAACTTAACCAGCTCCCAGGTTTTTGGAATTATTATTCCATAATAATATTTTACCGGGGGTATAACATTAAGAAAAAAAAAGGGGGGAAAAAAAGGAGAAAAAAAAAAGGGCCAAAAAGAAAAAAATATTCAAATTATAATAATTAAAGATATAGAAATACATGTATTTAAAACTAATTTAAAAACCTAAGTAATATAAAAAAAAAGGCAACAAAAAAAGAAAAAAAAACAAGAAACCCCATGAAACAAAAAATAAAACAAAAAGTCGAAATGAAAATTGCTGGTATAAAAGAAAGATCTCCAAATGAAATCCATCCCTATATTTGATTCTATTCATTCCAACATAAATGAACATTAGTTATTAGTAGTAGTGATTAATCTTAATTAGTAAGAATAATACTGATAAAAATACCGCGGTGTGGCTTTAATATATGTTAGTTATTTATATTAGTAGTGTGATTATACTAATTGTTAGTATCCACGTGAGGTTTTCCAATCCACTTCTTTCTCCAGCTTCCATCCGACGCTGTCCAATTCCGTCCAGTCCTGCGTTATCTTGTGAAGTCTTGCAGAGTCTTGAGGATTCTTGTAAAGTCCGTAAAAGTTCGTGAAAGTCAGTATATTCAATAGTAGATGCTTCTCAGGTCTTGATCTGCCGGGCGAACTCCAATGCTGCTGTTGGGCTGGTAAAAAATTGTTCCTTGTCGTTGAAAGTAACTCTTAAAGTAGCTGGATAATTCAAGCCGTATCTCAAATTTTCCACTCCCCTCATAAGACTTTTAGCTTCGTTAAATGCTTTCCGTTTCCTGGAAACTTCTGCTGGATAATCTCGGTAGATACTGATCCTTTGTCCTTCGAATTCCAGGTTTCTGTTTCTCGAGGCTTTTCGCATAATCTCGGCCAGGACATAGTCGTATTGTAGCTTTATAATTATTTGTCTTGGAGGGGCGTTTATTCTTGTCTGACGTCTCCTGACTCTGTGAGCACGGGCTAATAAAGGCTTTTGTTCCAGAGATAGAACACGTTGCAGTAAGTTCGCAGTACATTCTCGAGGATCTTCATCTTTCTCTCGTCCTTCGGGAATACCTGCAATTCTTAGGTTTTGTCTTCTCTGGCGACCTTCTAGCTCAGTACATTTC
Organism: Okamejei kenojei; assembly: GCA_035221665.1. Lineage (NCBI taxonomy): Eukaryota > Metazoa > Chordata > Chondrichthyes > Rajiformes > Rajidae > Okamejei > Okamejei kenojei. Next base: position 28,612,301 of record CM069147.1, on the reverse strand, counting down.
TCAGTTATTTTAGTCAGTAAGTCCGTTAGACGTTCATTTTCTGTAACCAGCTTTGCTGTAGTCAGAGCACTTGTATCAGCTAATTCTTCAAGGCTTTTTATACCAGCCGTCTGTTGTTCCAGTACCTTCTCCATAGGGTTCAGCCTTTTTTCAAAGTCTTTTTTGACCTTTTCAATTTTATTGTCCATCTCCTTTATCATTTCATTAATCATATCTGTAATTTCTTTCTTCAGCTCATCCGATATTTTCTTGGTCTTGATATTAATATTTGAATTTGTTTCCTGTTGAAATTCTTTCATTTGATTGTTCATCTGGTTTATTTCTTCCCTTAAACCAGCAATCTCACGTGAAATAAAGGTTTTCACTTCTTCACTTTCGGTTTATTTCCCAGTTCTTTTCGATACATCTTCTTGGGATTAGGCCCTACTTGAGTCCGAGGCTTCAGTTAGGCCTTCTGCCGGTCTCTGCCTGGTTGGTCGACTTTTTGCTTTTTCGGTAGGGCTGCGTGTTGTAGACATAACTAGTCGAGCGCCTGATGACGTCACTCACAACAATCGGTGCAGAAACGGCAGGCAGCAAGCAGCAGGCAGCAGGTAGGTCCGTTAATCCCCCGTTTTTTCCCGTTTTTTTTCGTGGAGCTGGCTGGCGTTATCCTCTAGCCCTCCTTTCTGTCTATCCCTCCTGAATATTGAATATCCCTGGATGTTCAGCTCCCAGCCTTGGTCCCCCTGGAGCCATGTCTCCGTGATCCCAACTATAGCATAGTCATTAATAGCTATCTGCACATTCAACTCGTCCACCTTATTACGAATGCTCCTTGCATTGAGACACAAAGTCTTCAGGCCTGTTTTTACAACACTCTTACTCCTTATACAATTATGTTGACAAGTGGCCCCTTTTGATTTTTGCCCTGGAAACCCACCACCTCTTATTCTCTGTTTATTATTTTTTTCTTCTTTCCCCCCTACATGTTGGGTCTGAGTGCTTCCCTTCTCTGCCTCCTGCATCAGACCCTACCTACTAGCTTTCTCTATTTGAGTCCCTCCCCCCAACCGTTCTAGTTTAAAGTCCCCCCGGTAGCCTTTGCAAATCTCCCTGCCAGGATACTGGTCCCCCTCGGGTTCAAGTGCAACCCGTCCTTTTTATACAGGTCACTCCTTCCCCAAAAGAGGTTCCACTGATCCAGAAACTTGAATCCCTGCCCTCTGCACCAGTCCTTCAGCCACGCATTTATCCTAAACCTTGCTCCATTCCTACTCTCACTGTCGCGTAGCATAGGAAGTAATCCTGAGATTGTTATCTTTCCTTAACTCTCTTCCTAACTCCCTAAATTCTCCTTTCAGGATTTCTTCTCTTTTTTTACCTATGTCATTGGTACCAATATGTACCACAACCTCAGATTCCCCTCCGTCCCTTTTCAGGATATCTTGGACACGTTCAGACACATCCCGGACCCTGGCACCAGGGAGGCAAACTACCATCCGGGTCTTCGGACTGCGTCCACAGAATCGCCAATCTGACCCCCTAACTATAGAGTCCCCTATTACTAATGCCCTCCTCTTCTTTTCCTTACCCTTCTGAACAACAGGGCTGGTGTCTGTACCGCAGGCCAGGTCGCTGTTGCTACCCCCAGGTAGGCTGTCCCCCCCCAACAGCACTCAAACAGGAGTACTTATTTTCAAGGTGTACAGCCACTGGTGTACTCTCTAGTGCCCGCCTCTGCCCCTTGCCTCTCCTAACCGTGACCCACGTGTCTGCCTCCTGTGGTTTTGGAGAGACTACCTCCCTGTAACTCCTCTCAATGACCTCCTCACTCTCCCTGACCAGACGGAGGTCATCGAGCTGCTGCTCCAGGTTCCTAACACACTCCTTTAGGAGCCCCATCGCGACGCACCTGGCGCAGATGTGGACGTCTGGAGGGCTACCCGACTCCAGACCTCCCACATCTGACATCCAGAACAGTAAGCTGCCCTGGCACTCATACTTCCCTTACACTAGATACAACACAAAATACATACAAACTGCTGGAATCTGACTGCCAATCAGCTGCGTACTCAAGTCCACCAATCAGCGGCTTCCTCAAGCCCAGTTAATTGAATGGAACGTTACGGATTTAGAACGTTACGGATTTTGGTTCCTCCCCCCTCACCAATGGCTCCTGGGCCTCTATAAAAACAAAGCCCCGCGCTCGGGTTTTAAGCTTACCGCTCGGACGTCGCTCCTCCCTCACCAACGGCTCCTGGGCCATCTTGAAAAATCTTACATAAATCCCATTTTTTTAAAATATATAAACTCCCCACATTGTAATTAATTCACCCCAGATTCAACCACTCATCCACACACCATTGTGGTCCCTGCACATTTTCTGTAACTGAGACATCACCATGCTATATTCAGCACTGGTATGTTTCTCTTTGCACTACCTGTTGTCCTTGATTGTCCTCTAGTATAGCATGATTTGACTGGATAGCATGCAAACAAAGCTTTTCACTGTATCTCGGTACACATGACAATAATAAAGCAATACCAATATCAATTTACAGCGGCCAATTAACCTACCAACCCACTGCCCTTGAGAGAAATGAGAAACTGCAGGTGCTGGTTTATTAAAAAAAAAGGCACAAAGTGCTAGAATAACGCAATGTATCAGACAGCATCCCTGGAGAACATGGATAGGTGATCTCGCGGTTCGGGACTATTCTTCAGGCTGCCGATCCATGTTCTCCAGGGAAGCAGCCTGGCCCGCTGAATTACTCCAACTTCTATTCAATCAAATCAGATGATACAATACAATACATAAATACAATCAAATTAAGATCAAGTACAAAAGGTAGAGCAAAGGGGAAGATACGGATTGCAGAATATAATTCACAGTATTGTGGTGCTGCAGTTCCAGAGACAAGGAATAATGTCCGCAATGGGATAGAGGTCCATTGGATATCATCCTAGCTTATAGAAAGGTCAGAATGCTCAGAAGCCTGATAACAGAGATGAAGAAGCTGTTCCAGACCCCAAATAGCTTCGCCAGATCTTATCTGGTCCATAAGTATCTTTCAGAAGTCTGATAACAGAGGAGATTAAGTTATTCCTGAAATTAGTGGTATGTGCTTTCAAGCTCCTGAACCTTCTGTTCCGGGGGAGCGGGGAGAAGAAGTAATGACCGGGAAAGGTCTTTGAAGCTGTGAGGCAGCAGCTCTATCAGCCGTACCACGATGGTTCAAAGGTTCCATGGTTTCTTTATTATCAGATGTACCATGATACAGTGAAACACCTTTTTTGCATGCAAGACTCACCTCATGCATAAGGACAAACCCCCGGTTAGTACAGAAGGCGCAGACAGCCCACTGACTCTATTCGCAAGAATTGCCATTTTGACGCCATTTTACAGTCCTAGCTGCAGCTGGCCACAAAGGCCCGTTGCAGGTGTCGTCTTCATTCCATTGTCCTGCGAAATGTCGTCTCTCTCCTTCACCCCTTGTTCCCCGATGGGCACCTGCCACATCCGACCCTGAAGGTGCAGAAGGTAAGACCCCACCTGGTGCTTCTTACCCCTGGGCCTTTTGTCCAGCGTCCGCCGCCATCTCCCTCCATCCTCCTCTCCGTGGCTTCCCTCTCCGGGCGTGTTCCCTGTTCCGCGGCGGGCGAGCCAGCCAGTTGGGATATGGCCACGGTGCGCCCTGGGAGGCTGGCCCAAGTCCCGTGAACTTGCTCGTAGCATTCACTTCTGATGATCCCTGCGGTCCCTTCACACGGTGCTGTCCCATGCCTTCACGGTGCTTTCCCAAGGTGTTGCGGCCGCCGCGCCCGCCTGGAAGACCCAACATCACGTCATAAGGTTATAAGGTCATAGGTGATAGGAGTAGAAATAGGCCATTCACCCCATCAAGTCTACTCCTCCATTTGATCATGGCAGATCTATCTCTCCCTCCTAAACCCATTCTCCTGCCTGAATCCGCACCCGCCTGAAGGCTCGTCGGTCGGCGTGACCAGAAGGAAGCTGGAGATGTCGAAAACGAGGAGCAAAGGCCTGTAGGAGGGTGAACCAGGGTAATGCAGCCAACGGCATCAAGGTCGGCTGCAGGAGGCGTCCCTGGGAAACAAAGTTGGCCGGTTGAGGAGAGAAGAGGAACATCGGTTCACGGGAACCACTCCAGCACTTCGAGCACATGGGCTGACTAGACCTTGGACTGTGGAAATGGCGCTAAAACATGACGGCGCCCACTTGCATAACATATGCAAAAAAAAATTCACTGTGCAGTTGCACATGTGACAGATAGTGCACCATTGAACCATCTGGTGCTCATGTTAAACAGACAAGGCCTGTTACACCCTTTCTTTGGGAAGATCTGTTTCCACCTCTAGTGGAATCAATGCATCACGTGCGCTGTCCATGAATATATTCATGAAACCTTGCCAGAAAAAAATCCCATTGTCAAGCAGATCTCTGAATCTCTAAATCCCATCTCTCTGGATTGTGTGGAAATTGAAAGGATTTATTGACTTTGGAATTTATTTTATTTTACGGTCTCAGCGGGTGATGCTCCTGCCTCGGCTGCTTGCTGCATGCCAGCTCAAGTCTTGCATTTGATCTTTAGCAATAGGCTGACTCACCGTCCTATTAACGCCAGGCTGCTAAACTTCAGTCCTGTCATCTGTTTATTTAACATAACCCCGTGGCAGCCTGCCTCTCAATGGATTAGAACAAGAGCTACGCTGACAAGGTCTGTCGATGGCGCTCATTCGGGTGAAAGGCACTATATGTAAGTGAAAATCGAAAGGCTGCAGATGCTGGAATTCCGCAATAAAAACAGACAGTGCCGGAAACACTCAGCGGGTCAGGCAGCATCTGTGGAGAGAGATACTCAAAGAAGACTGATAGATTGTTCATAGTTTCTCATTCCTAATTGTATAAAACTTTGCTAAACTTCCTGTCAAGGCCACCAGCATAATCAAGGACAGTCCCGCCCCGGTCACTCCCTCCTCTCCCCTCTTGCCTCAGGCAAAAGGTACAGAAGTGTGACAATGCACACCTCCAGATTCAGGGAGAGTATCTTTCCATCTGTTATCAGGCAACTGAACTACCCTATCAACAACTAGAGAGTGATATTGACCTCCCATCTACCTCATTGTTGACCATTGGACTATCTTTAATCAAACTTAATTAGGCTTTATCTTGCACTAAATATTATTCTCTTTATTCTGTAACTGTACACTGTGAACGGCTTGATGTGGGATACCATAGAACTAGTGTGAACGGAACATTGATTGTCAGTGTGGAATCGGTGGGCTGAAGGGCCTGTTTTCATCCTGTATCTCTCAACAAAACTGAACTAAACTGCACTCTAGCGGCAAAATTTACAGTGGCCAGTTCGCCTACTGACTGGCATATCTTTGCATCGTGGGAGAAAACTGCAAGGATTTTAGAAGGATCAGGGGGGACCTCACTGAAACTTACCGAATAGTGAAAGGCCTGGGTAGAGTGGATATGAAGAGGACTTTCCACTAATGGTGGAGTCCAGGACCAGAGGCCATAGCCTCAGAATAAAAGGAAGTACCTTTAAAAAGTAGACGAGGAGGAATTTCTTTAGTCGGAGAGTGTGAATCTGTGGGATTCATTGCCAAAAGCAGCTGTGGAGGCAATGTCAGTGGATATGTTTAAGGCGAAGATTGACAGATTCTTGATTAGTACGGGTGTCAGCGGTTATGGTGAGAAGGCAGGAAAATGGGGTTGAGAGAGAAAGATGGATCGGCCATGATTGAATGGCGGAGTAGACTTGATGCGCCGAATGGCCTAATTCTGCTACTATAACTTATGAACTTATGAAAACTGAGGCAGCCAGAGGAAAATGACGCGGTCACAGGGAGAACATGCAAACTCCACATCGCCAGTACCAGAGATCAGGATCGAACCAGGGCCTCTGGCATTGTGAGAGACCGTGCCAGCACAGGCAATTTGGGATGGACAATAAAATGCTGACTCTATTGCCAATACCCATCCGCGTAATTTAGTAAGTTAACTAGGTTTGGCATCTTGTCATTTGTCACACTTTAAGACAAACATGGCTGAACACAGTTTAGGCATGGTTTGACCTTTATTGCACAAAACTCATATTTCTTCAACAAAAGTCAACGACAGGCGTAAACACATCTTGCTTTCTTATTCTCCCAAGCTGATGTAAATACCAATGATCCACGGTATGGTTTTTTTCCTCCTCTCCATCCTGCATCAATCATTCAGTTAAGAATGTCGTCCAGGCACACAATAGCCCCTTTCACTCCTAAATCCCATTGCCTTCCTTTCCTGGATCAATCTGGCTGAATTGCTCAATGTTTTTGTCTCCCTCTTAATTGTAATTCTAAAGGTTACTGACATGTTTCAGAATATTTAATTTCTGTTTGCCTTTGGGTGAAAGGAATTAGGCGTTGAGATATGATCAAGTGTTGTCATTCAGAAACAAAGAGAAATGTGCACAGATTTTCTGCAAGGATCTCTCAGGTTCCATGTATGGCTCACTCTATATTAAATCCATATGAGGTGCAATAAATGACTTGGTAAGTTATGCAAGGAAAATAGGAAAGTTACAATGGAACATCAGTACAGGGGAAAAGTAATATCATGAATTATATTACTGGCTTGGTATGTAGAGGCTTGGATTATTGCTTTGAAAAGATTAAATTGGATCCTAACAAATTTAAATCCAAATAGATCTGGAATAAAATAGTATCAGTGACAGAGATATAAAAAACGCATCTGGCCCCTTCATAGAGAGTGCCTACATCATTGCACAAAGAACAGTACAGCACAAGAACAGGCCCTTCAGCCCACAATTTCCCCACCAACATGATGGCAAGTTAAACAAATCTCCTCTGCCTGCATGTGATCCATATCCCTCCATTCCCTGCACATTCTTATCCAGACTGCTTGTGTCATGTGGTAATTTCAACAGGCGATTTGAGCCTGGGTTAACTATTAATCAATTAGGCGGCACCATGGCGCAGAGGGTAGAGGCTCTGCCTCACACCGCCAGTAACCCGGGTTTGATCCTGGCCTCGGGTGCTGTCTGTGTGGAGTTTGCATGTTCCTCCTGTGGCTGTGTGGGTTTTCTCCGGGTGCTACAGTTTCCTCCCATGTCCCAAAGACGAGTGGGTTTGTAGGTCAATTGCCCCTCCATAAACTGCCCCTAGTTAGTGCTGGAGAGGATGAGAAAGTAGGATAACATAGAACTAGTGTGAACGGGTGATCAATGGTCAGTGTGGACTCGGTGAGCCGGCGGGCTTTTTTCAATGCCGTGTCTCTAAACGACACTAACATTCACAATTACACAGTGCTACTCTATCAGTCCCTCACTTAATCTGATGGGGCAGACCTTCTTCCATTAATTTAGTTTAGAGATATAGCATGGAAACAGTCCCTACGGCCCACCGATTCCACACCGACTATCGATACCCATTCACACGAGTCCTATATTATCCTACTTTCTTAACCACTCCGTACACACCAGGGGCAATTTTCAGAGGCTGATTAACCTAAAAAACCTGCACTTCCTTAGGATGTGGTGGAAACCAAAGCACCGGAGGAAACCCATGCGGTCACCAGGCGAAAGTGCAAACTCCACTAAGATAGCAGCTGAGGTCAGGATCTAACCCGGCGCTTTGGTGCTGTGAGGAAGCAGCTCTACTACTGCGCCACTGTGCCACCTCAGACTGCAATTGCTCTCTGATGAATATATTTCCTGTGCCCCAAATCATCATCAATATTCTTAGAAACCTTAAATGTCAACTCAGGAAGTTTTGTTTCTCTGTTGGTGAACTGTTTGCCAAATAATTGGATTGCATGTGTAAATTTAATTACAGCTAGTGTACTCTGCTGCGGTTTTTAATTAGATAATTTATTTAAATAATTTAATTCATTATCTTTCACCGCGCAAGCCGTTATCTTCCTTGGATTAATAATTTCATATTGACACTCTTCTACATTTAACTATGAAATGTCACAGTCATTTGCTGCATATTCAGAGTCGTAATTTGCTGTTGATGTGTTACGAATGAGGTGCTAGCGGGGGCATGCGGTCCTTAAGGTCTGATCCACCTCATTGTTGGTTTAAAAGTGGCTTCAAATGCCTTGCTTGCATGTTCCTTTATCTCCATGCAGCATGGTGGTGCAGCAGTAGAGTTGCTGCCTTACCGTGCTTGCAGCGGCAGAGACCCGTTTTCGATCCCGACTACGGGTGCTGTCTGTACGGTGTTTGTCCCATGTGTCTCCCATGACCGCGCGGGTTTTCTCCGAGATCTTCGGTTTCCTCCCACATTCCAAAGACTATTTACAGGTTAACCTAATTGTAGGTTAATTGGCTTGGTGTAAGTGTAAATTGGCCCTAGTGTGTGTAGGATAGTGTTAATGTGATGGGATTGCTGATCAATGTGAACTCGGTGGGCTGAAGGGCCAGTTTCCGCGCTGTATCTCTGAATTAAACTAAATCTACGTCTACATCTGCACTTTACACTTCCTAGGAAAAGCAGCAAATGTTTTCAAAGTCTTGTCCCAACCCGGTCATGTCTTCTTCCCCCCATTCCTGTTGCGCAGATGATACCCAAGCTTGATAGCACACACCACCAAATTCAAGAAGATACTGTGAAGATACTTTTTGAGTCTCATTGTCTACAACTCGTTTTCACCTAGCCCACAGCTAACAATGGCCAGTTTCCTTCCGGGGATTAATAAAGTTTTACTGTATTGTATCGTTACGTTTTTGCATATCTTTCGTTCATTTGTTCTATATCTATCTTTCATTTCCCTTTCCCCTGACACTCCATCTGAAGAAGGGTTCTGACCCGAAACACCACCTATTCCTTTTCTCCAGAGATGCGAAACGATCCGCTGAGTTACTCCAGCTTTTTGTGTCTCTCTTCTGTGAAAAACTTGGTTTTGCATGCTATCTAGGCAGATCCTACCATACATGACTACATCTGCTAGTGTAAGAGAGAAGATAATCAGAGTCCGGAATATTGTGTTGCAGCTACACAGAAAGTGCAGGAAAAAACAAGTGCAAGGGTTGCAAGAAGGCGGTGTCATCTATCATCAAGGATCTCCATCATCTGGGCCATGCTCTCTTCTCATTGCTACTGTCGGGCGGGAGGTACAAAAGCCTGATGGCCCACGCCACCAGGTTCAGGAACAGCTACTTTCCTACAACCATCTGGTTCTTGAACCAACCTGCACAACCCTATTTCTACTTCAAAAATGGAACACTAGACCTTTTCCTACTCGATTACATGCCATGTAGTAGCGCAAGTGTTCATTTGGTCTGTGGTGTATCATTTATTTTAGGTAGGATCTAAAGTTCATAGACAATCGTCTACTATGGACTTTTTCCTCTAATTGTGTTTTTCGCTAGTGTCTTTTTTTTGCATAGTTTTGTTTCCTTTATTGTCTTACAAAATTTTAGGTTTAAACGGTATAATTAATTTTTTTATGTGTTGTGTGAGTCTGCTCAAGAACGATTTTCATTGTAGCTGTATCCCGCCATACTTGTGCGTATGACAACGAACTCAACTTGATTTGACTTGATACTTCAGATGTGTAGGAAAGAACTGCAGATGCTGGTTTAAACCAAAGTTAGACACAAAAATCTGGAGTAACTCAGCGGGAAAGGCAGCATCTCTGGAGAGAAGGAATGGGTTGACTTTTTGGGTTGAGAGCCTTCTTCAGACTGAAAGTCACAAGAAAGAGAAACAAGAGATATAGACGATGATGTAGGGAGATAGACGTAGAACGATGAATAAAAGATATGCAAAAAAGTAACAATGATAAAGGAAACAGGCCATTGTTAGCTGTTTCATAATCCAGCATTCTCTGTGTGAAAAAATTGCCTCTCAGATCCCATCGATAACCCTACCCTTTCTCCTTAAACCTATAGCCTCTCATCTTAGACATACATAATACGGGAAAAGGATCCTCACTTTCTAACCTACTGCAATAAGGTGGTGGGTGGTGAGTACATGGAATGAGTAATCAGGAGGAGGTATGAAGGACAATTAGTTTAGTTCTTGTTTGAGTTTTTAGAGATACAGTGTGAAAACAGGCTCTTTGTCCCACTGAGTCTGCACCGACCAACAATCACACATCCACTAGTTCCATTCTACACAATTTACAGAAGCCAGTTAACCTACAAACCTGCACTTCTTTGGAATGTGGGAGGAAACCGGAGCCCGGAGAAAGCCCACGCAGTCACAGGGAGAACGTGCAAACTCCGTACAGACAGCACCCGTTGTCAGGATCGAACCCAGTTCTCTGGCGCTGGAAGGCAGCAACTCCAGTGCTGCACCACTGAGCCGCCCTAAACATAATACATTGAATGATTTATCAGAAGTAAGTCTGAAGAACAATTTGTCAGAAGCGTGGTGGGTATCTGGAACGAGCTGCCAGAGGAGGTAGATGAGGCAGGTACTATAACAGCATTTAAAAGACATTTGGACAGGCACATGGATAGGTCAGGGATCCCTAGGGTAGGGCCCAAACACAGCAGGTGGAACTAGCTTAGAAGGGGTATGGACGAGTTGGCTGAAGGGCGTGTTTCCATGCTTTGTGACTATGAATCAGAGAACAAGCCCATAGAACCACAGATTGCACAAAACGGGTAACTATTGAGATTCCTCCTATTTGTGTGATTGTAAATTTTAATAAAAATTCCGAGACCACTTGTTTCTCAATGTGTTCTGTAAAATAGCTGGGAGCTCTTTATATCAGTGCATCTAAAACGGTACGCTGTAAATAACACCACTCATCCGCCAACATGTTGATTGTCAGACAATTAGAAGCGCTCTTTAGAAGCCACAGCTTGACAGGGAATCCGCATTTATCTCTGATGCTGCAATGTGCAGAGTGTAATGTCCTGCTGACATATCCTCAGGTAATGGTTAGATCTACCGGTACTTTCCACTGACTGAAATCGATCAAGCCCAGCACAAAGGAAGGCGGAACTCTGAACGTGATTTGCATGCAGTGCTAAAAAAAGGAGACAAAGTGCTGGAGTAACTCAGCGGGTCAGGCAGCATCTGTGGAGAACATGGACAGCTTTGGGGCTCTTATTCAAACATGGTATGGAGATGGGAGTGGGGGAAGAAAGGAGGGAAGGAAGGTGGAAGAGAGGACAAAGCCTGCCTGGTAATACCTGGAGTTGCTCAGCAAAACAAGCGGGGAAGGAGGTGAGGTGGAATCTCTTGATACAGAGGGTGGTGAATCTGTGGAATTCATTGGCACAGACAGCTGAGGAGACCATATCACTGGGTATTTTTAAGGCAAAGATTGATAGGTTCTTGATTACTGAGGGTGTCAGGCGATATGGGGAGAAGGCAGGAGAAAGGTTGAGAGGGAAAGATAGATCAGCCATGACTGAATGGTGGAGTAGTCTTGATGGGCCGAATGGGCTAATTTTGCTCCTATGACTTATGAAGCAGCAGATGTGGGGAGAAAAACAATTAGCATTTCAAATCAATGTCCCCCCTTCACTTCTCCCTCACCCCCCATCCATTTCCACCTATATTTCCTTTACATTTCACTCCTCCCCTTATCTAATACACGTTTGCTTCCTTGCCTCCTTTTAGACACCCTGTTGTCCCCTTTTCATCTCTTGCCCTTATCCACCCATCTGTCAATCAACTCTTCCCCCCCTCCCCCCTCCTGTATCCATCTATCATTCAGCCTCAAAAGCCTCTTAAATGTCACTCTCATATCTGTTTCCAACTTCACGCTGCCTCAGCAAGGCCACCAGCATAATCCAGGATGAGTCTCACCCCGGCCACTCCCTTTTCCTTCCCCTCCCAGCAGGCAAGAGGTATGAAGTGTGACAACGCACACCTCCTGATTCAGGGACAGTGTCCTCCCAGCTTCCACCAGCCAATGGAACCATCCAATCAACAACTTGAGAGTGGTTAGAACATAGACATAGAAAATAGGTGCAGGAGGAGGCCATTCGGCCCTTCGAGCCAGCACCGTCATTCATTGTGATCATGGCTGATCGATTGTGATCATGGCTGTTCTCAGCTACCATCCACCTCATTGGAAACCCTTGGACTATCTTTAATCGGACTTTATTAGTCTTTATCTTGCACCAAAAATTATTCCCTTTATCCTGTTTCTATACACTGTGAACACCTCTATTGTAATCAAGTATGTGTAGAAAGGAACTGCAGATGCTGATCTATACTGAAAGTGGGCCCAAAGTGCTGGGGTAACTCAGCTAGTCAGGCAGCATCGCTGGAGAAAACAGATGGGTGATGTTTTGGGTCGGAACCCTTCTTCAGACTGGATAATCATGTGCAATCACAACAAAAAGCTTTTCATTGTGCCTCAGTACACGTGACAATAAACTAAACTAAAATAAACAAAATAAACTGTTTGAAAAAAAAACCTGTCCTGTACATTTCCTCCAAAGATGCCTTCTCTATGATTCGGTGTCATTGTATTTGTCTAGTGGCACTTCCGTTTCATTGCATTTTTTTAAATGGAAGCACAAATAATAAAACATGATGAAATCTGCCCCTTGAAGTAAACATATCGTTCTGATATTTGGTCTAGCCTTAAGCTAGCCCAGTCTGAACAAATGCTATTTTATCATTCAATCACAGATTAAGTAGCTGCTTAAATTAAATTCCACAGATGCTCATCAGCATTTAAAAATTCCAAAATGAAGTCATGTGTGGTGCAAAATATAACTTATTAAAAAATATTTTCCTCGTGATTCATTTCATATGCAACTGGATCGTTGTTTAAGTTTAGTCTCCTTCATCCTGCCTTTAATCCCATCTGTCTCTCTGTACACCCCTCTGCATCCATGGGGGATAACAGCAGGAACCAAGCCTTTCAGGCACAGTCTATTATTTCATCAGATTGAGACCGCTCAGCCCATTTTGGCAATGCTAGCTCAACAAAAATGAAGCTTTAGCCAGAGGGTGGTGAATCTGTGGAATTCATTTCCACACACAGCGGTGGAGGCCAAAGGGTCTTGGATCGGAAACATCAACCGTTTCTCCTTCCGCAGATGCGGTCTGACCTGTCGAGAGATTTCATTGCCTTCGGTTTTTATTCTCAGAGCTGCAGTTTGGTTGGGTTTCCACTCCGCCTCCATCCGGTCATCCCGCCTTCCATTGTTTCTCTTCTTGCCTGTCTGCCTTCAATGTTTGTGCCCCGGGCAGCCCCCCCCCCCTCCCCCCCCCCCCCCCCCCCCCCCCGCCCACAGTCAACCCTGAGGGCATGGAAGGTAAGACCCCCTGGTTCTTCTTACCGACCCTTTGACCAGCATCCTGCCGCTGCCGCCAACTCCCGCCACCTACTCTCCGGTTCCTGGTCATTGGGGGCGAGCAGGGGCCGGGCTTGGCGGCTTCACTCCACAAGTTCCACGGCGGGCAAGACCAGGCCAACTGCCAGGGTATGACCACGGCTCATAAGGACCTTCTTGAGCTTCCAATTACGGTGTTGAGAGGACCTGCAGATCTCTTGCAGATGTCGACTGTGGAGAATTTACCCTCGAACATGAGAGGAACAGATCAGGTTGACGCACAGAGTCCCTTGCACAATGTAGAGGAATCGAGAACCAGAGGACACAGGTTTAGGCTGAGGAGAAAAAGATTTAAAGGGGTAACACTTTCACACTGTGTGTGGTGGGTGTATGGAGCGAGCTGCCAGAGGAGGTAGTTGAGGCAGGTACTATCGTAACGTTTAAGAAACATTTAGACAGGCACATGGATACGTTAGGTTTAGAGGGATATAGGTCAAACGCGGTTAGGTAGGACGAGTGTAGATGGGACAACTGCAGAGCATCTCGGACAATACAGCTCACCCCCTCCATGACACAAAGGGTCAACCTGAGGAGTACCTTCAGCAACAGACTGGTTCCACCAAGATACAGGACGGAACTCTGCAGGAGATTATTCTTCCCTATGGCTATCAAACTTTACAACTCCTCCCCGTTCTGTCATGGGGTAGACTGAGACTGACTCCCTTCGCTCCCCACCTCCTCAATATTTGCACATCCCCCAATCCTTTTCACTCGTCACTTTAATTTCATGTTTCATGTATTTTGTGTTTTTAGGACTGTTGGCAGATCAATTTCCTTCCTGAGATAAATAAAGTTTTATCGTATCGTATATTGGTCGGCGGGGGGAAGTTGGGCGGAAGGTCCCACGCTCCATGACTCTATCACATGTGCGACCCACTTACATGAGAGGAAATGGCCGTAGCTTTCGAGCGTGGCGGCACAGAGACTGGAATGTTGTTTTGTACATTCCTATGTGGTCTCTTGTCTTCCAGCACAGATAGGGAAAGCAAAGTTGGCCCCAGTTGTGAGTTGATGCACATCTGCAGCTGAAATCCATTAAGATTCCGGCAGAGAGCATTGCTGAAGCAAATATGAAATGACCGTTTGAGTGCAGTTGCTATTAATCTGAGGCGAAGCTGTCACTCACGCCTGCTTCCACTCCAAACAAAGGAGAACATTTGTTCTTGCGGGATGTAGCTGGAGGTGGATTCTGCCCCTCCACTGCCTTCTACGAGAGGCTACCAGAAAAACAGCTGCTGGCAAACATTTGCAAAGGGATTAGCTAGTGGGTGATATACAGTATATCAAGTTTGCTTTTGTTTAGTTTGGAGATAGAGCGTGGAAACAGGCTCTTCAGCTGGCAGCATGTTGGTGCAGCGGTAGAGTTGCTGCCTTACAGCGCCAGAGATGTGGGTTCAATCCTGACATCGGTGGCTGTCTGTACGGAGTTTGTGTGAATTACCAGTGACCGTGTGGGTTTCCTCCGGGTGCTCTGGTTTCCTCCCAAACTCCAAAGACATACAATTGGCTTTGATAAAGACTGTAAATTGTTGCTGGTGTGTAATGTCAGTGTACGGGAATTACTGTTCAATGTGGACTCGATGGGCCCAAGAGCCTGTTTCCACGCTGTATCTCGAAACAAAACAAATCTAAGCACGCTGATTCCACGCCGACTGTCCCACTTAATCATCCACCTCCTACACACAAAGGGCAATTTACAGAGGCCAGTTAACCTTCCAACCCCCATGTCTTTGGAGTGTGGGAGACAACTGGAGCACCCGGAGGAAACTCAGGTGGTTGCAGAGAGAACGTGCAAACTCCATACAGACAGCACCGGTAGTCAGGATCGAACCCGGGTCTCTGGCGCTGTGAGGCAGCAGCTCTACCCGCTGCGCCACTGTGAGAGACACAAGGTTTTGCAGGATCTGGAGACTTGTGTGGAATGTTAATGTTCTCCAGGGATGCTGGCTGGGCTGCCAAGTTTACCCCAGGTCTTTGTGCTCTAGGAGAGGAGATAAAGAGTGGACAAAATTGTGTCTGGTTCAGATGGGATGAAGAAAAGGAAGCTGGCCCTATTGGTAGATGGTTCAGGGACTGAGGCATAGAGTAAAGAGGAATATCAATGGGACATGTAGGAGTACAATGTTTTACACAAACCTTATCCTCCAGTATGTAGAGACGAGAGACTGCAGATCTAGTTTAGGTTTAGGCCTATAAATTGTCACGTGCCAGGAGGAACAGTTAAAAGCTTTATTTTGCACTCTATCCAATCAATTCATATAATTCCATATATAAATACAATGTTCAAACTCAAGTACATTAGAGAAACAAGGAACTGCAGATACAGATTCATTTTGGTTTCCGGCACAAAACCTCACCTCCAGAGATGTGTGGAAAGGAACTGCAGATGCTGGTATATACCAAAGAGAGACACAACATTCTGGAGTAACTCAGCGGGTCAGGCAGCATCTCTGGACAAAAAGGATGGGTGACGTTTCAGGTCGGGACCCTTCTTCAAACAGAAACGTCACCCATTCTATTTGGCAAGAGATGCTGCCTGATCCGTTGAGTTACACCAGCACTATCTGTCTTTTTTTTAAGTGCAACAGATAGAGCAAAGGGGAAGATACAGAGGGCAGAAGGTAGTTCTTAACATTGTAATGCATCAGTTTCAGAGACAAAGTCCAATGTCCACAATGGGATTGAGGTGAATTCATAATCATAATCGTAATTTATTTGCCAAGTATGTTTTGTACCATGTTTGCCAAGTATGTTTTGTACCATGCGAGGAATATGGTTTGTAATACAGTCATATCAAAACAGCAACAAGACACACAACTACATAAAAAAATGACATAAACATCCACCACAGCAGCTCCTCCCCATTTCCCACTGTGACAGAAGGTAATAAAGTCTTATCTACTTTCCTCCTTTTCTCTCGCAGTCGGGGGAGTTGAACCATCTGCAGTCGGGGTGATTGAAGCTCCCGCAGCCGGTGATCGAAGCTCTCGCGTCGGGGCGATTGAAGCTCCAGCGTCAGGGTGGTCGAAGCTCCCACGGCTTGGAGCTCCCAAAGTCGGTCTCTAGCCAGGGACCGCGAGCTTCAGGATGTTAAAGTCCGCAGGCTCCCGCGGTTGGAGCTTCCGAGGTCCCAGCGAGAGGCGCCAGCTCCACGATGTTAAGCCGCAATGCAGACGGAGATATGACACGGAGAAAGTTTCTCCGTCGAGATTAAAGAAAGAGATTTTAAAAGTTTCACCCACCACCCCCCACATAATACAAAACTAAAGATAAACTAAAACATACATTTTACTACAAACTAAAAACACAAAGAAGGAGAAAGACAAAGCAGACCGTTGGCGAGGCAGCCATTGTACGGCACCCCCTGGACAGAATTGGACAGACTTATGGAGGACTGTTTGGAACCCTGATAGCAGAGAGGAAGAAGCTGTTCCTGAGCAAGGATGAAAGCAAACGAGGGGAATCGACAGCTGACACGAATCCACAGCTCTCTGGCTGAGAGAGGAGAGAGCGACTGTCGAATTATTGCCCAATTATTTTGTCGGATAACAGCACATCATCGTCTAATGCATTTTTCTAAAATTTCTCTAACATTATCTTAATGGAGGCTTTGAGCACTTAAAATTAACGGATCAACAATTCTCTTAACGTGGCAAATGGGGCGAATTGATAAAAGACCTTGAGGCTCTAATCAGAGCCTTTTAAGAGTGATATTAGAAAGCTTTTGACATATAGAGGATGGAGCTACTCTCTACAGATGGCAATTGATGCCGGGTTAATGGTTAAATCTAAACCTGAACTCGATAAGATTAGTTTAGTTTTAGTTTAGTGATACTGCACAGAAACAGGCTTGTAAGTCCTGATGAGGTTGAGATCAGCTGCCAAAATTCAGCGTAGGCGCCACGTTTTGGGGGGAACGTCCGGGGGGGATTTCAAGTGCGCTCTCATCATTTTGTCTGATTTGAAGGAGGTGTCGGACCACCGGTTTAATTTAGTTTAGTTTAGAGATACAGCATGGAGACGGGCCCTTTGGCCCATCATGTACGCACCAACCAGCCATTACCCCATACACGAGCATTATCCTGCACACTAAGGACAATTTACAATCTTTACCTGAGCCAATTAACCTACAAACCTTTACATCTTTGGAGTGTGAAAGGAAACCCAGGGAACCCGGGGAAAACACACACGGTCACAGGGAGAACATACAAACTCCGTACAAACAGCATAGTCAGGATCAAATCCATGTCTCTGTCACTGTAAGGCAGCAACTCTACTGCTGCGCCACTGTACCGCCCCAAGAGGTTTGTTAAATAGAAGCAGTTGGTAGTATGGGAGAAGGACATCTATGTGAAGATAGCAGGTCTATCATTGAATGGAATAGCAGGCTTTATGGGCTGAACATTGTCCTTCTCTTCCCCATTATGTTTTATTTCTAGGCTGCAAGCCCTCAAGCTTGTCAAGAGTGTTTTATTGTCATATGCATCGACAATGGAACAATAAACATTCTTCGTGTAGAAACAAATAACTGCATAAAACAACACATTGTGCTGGAGTAATTCAGCGGGTCAGGCAGCATCTCTGGAGAACGTAGATAGGTGATATTTCGAGTCAGAACCCTTCCTACTTGCAGCAGCTTATGAATAAACAAAATAAATTTCAATAAATTAATAACCGTAATGCTAGTCCAAAATCCATAGTGCAGTCAAATACAGAGTCCAGGGAAGATCATAGTTGCTGACGTTGGCCCCTGACCTCAAACGTCATCTCTCCGTGTTCTCCAGGGATGCTGCAAGACCCGTTGAGTTACTCCGGCACTTTGTGTCTTTCCTTGCTGAGGTTAGTGTTCTGCAGTGTTCAGGAACCTGATGGTTGCCGGGAAGAAGCTGTTCTTGAACCAGTGGTCGTGACTTTCAGACTCCTGTACCTTCTTCCCGATGGCAGGAGTGAAATGAGAACATGGCCTGGGTGCTGTGGGTCTTTGATGATGCTGGCAGCCTTTTTGAGGCAACGCCTCCTGTAGATCCCTTCAATGGTGGAGAAGTCAGTATCCGCGATAGACCAGGCCATGTCCACTACTCTCTGTAATCTCACACGACCGCAGGTCATAATGTATTACTTCGATAAGTTGAGTACAAATTTTCACAAGTTAAGAAAATATTCCATACATTGCTCAACACAACACAAGTATAAATATGACAGATTTTATCCCAGAAGGCAATCATACATTGCACATACAACAAAACACGATTTATTATGGCGAAAAAGCATTCATTTATCACATTATGTTTTTCCTTCCATTATTTTATTTTTTATTAATGATAAATTGGAATTACACCACTGATTATACATATTTATCTTAGTCATCTATCATAACTTAAATTAAAGTACTACATCGAACATGTTTTATTACATCTAGCTAAAAGGTTCGAAGAAAAATGGCTTGTTTAGAAAAGTGATGAATTAAAATGTGTTTTTACAAAATTGAGGCAAGCAAACATTAACCCATAATACACATGGCAAAAAACAACTCAATTTCATGGAGCTGACCTGTTTCATAAACATTTTTACTTACATCAACATATAATTTGAAGATTCGGGCTGAATTTGTACAATTAATTGTGTTCAGTTATAGATGCATTGCTTAAGGAATTGATAGAGAGAACAAAAATCAAAATAACTTCAGATGCAGGAAATCTGAAACAAAATCAGAAAACAATGGAAACACTCAGCAGATCAGGCAGCATCTGTGGAAGGAGGTTCCTTTTGAAAGCCTTGATTGAAGAATTTTAGGTTTATAGTTTTAGTTTCAGAGGAACAGCATGAAAACAGGTCCTTCGCCTCCAAGTTGACACCAGCCACCGTTCACACTCGATCTATGTAATTCCACTTTCACATCCGCTCCCAACACACTAGGGACAATTTACAGAGAACAATTGATCAACAAATCTGCAGGTCTTTGGAGTGTGGGAGGAATCCAGGGCACCCAGGGAAAATGTACAGGGTCACAGGGAGAACGTACCAACTCCGTACAGACAGCACCCCTGGTCAGGATCGAACCTGGGTCTCTGGTGCTGTTTGGCAGCAACTCAACTGCTCCGCCACTGGCACTCTTTTTATTTTTGTTTTTTAGGACATCGTCTGGACAGATTTAAAGGTCAGTATCTAACAACACAATTATGGATAGACCGGAGCTAAATTAATTGAAAACCTGCTGCAACTCTCGTTCTTTTTTTGTCTTCTTTGTTAATGAATATTTAATTAAAAAATAAAACCTAATTTTTGCCTAACTGTCCAATTGATATTAAATATTCTGCTCAATTACACCAGACCAAATATAATGAATAATAATTATTACGGTGAAACGCATTTGAAACATTGTTTTGGTCACACTGTTATAGGAAAGCTGTTGTCTTTAGACTTTAGAGATACAGCGTGGAAACAAGCCCTTCGGCCTACTGAGTCCGTGGCCACCAGCGATCACCCCGTACATTAACACTATCCTACACACCAGGGACAATTTACAATTTTACAGAAGCCAATTAACCTACAAACTTGTACATCTTTGGAGCGTGTGAGGAAACTGGAGCACCTGGAGAAAACCCCCACAGTCAAAGGGAGAACGTACAAACTCTGCACAGACAGCACAAATAGTCAGAATCGAACCCGGGTCTCTTCATCTATAAGGCAGCAGCTCTACTGCTGCACCACTGTGTTGTCCCATGTTGTTAAGCTGGAAAAGTGTGCAGAAAAAAATTACAAGTATATTGCCAAAACTCAAGGGCCTGGGCTATAGGGAGAAGTAGGGCAGGCTTGGACTTTATTCTTTGGAATGCAATAGGATGAGGGGGTGATCTTATAGAGGTGTATAAGATCATGAGGGTAATAGATAGAGTGAATGCAGTGTCTTTTACTCAGAGTAGAGGAATTAAGAACCAGAGGATATGGGTTTAAGGTGAGGGGGAAAATGTATTAGCAACCTGAACGGTAACTTTTTTTACACATAAGGGGGTAGGTATATGGAACAAGCTGCTGGAGGAGGTAGTTGAGGCAGGCACCATCACAACATTTAAGAAACATTTAGACAGGTACATGGAAAGAATAGGTTTAGAGTGATCTGGACCAAACGCAGGCAGTTGTGACTGGTGTAGATGGGGCATGCTGGTTGGCGGGGAGGTAGAGAGATGGCCATCGTCTCTCTGACTGCTTCAGGGCTGGAAGTGCGGAGGGGAGATATGGTCCAAAGAGGTGAGGGGGGAGAGGCTGAGGCAGGAGCGGGCAATTGAAAGGTTGATCCAGGTGAGGAGGGGTTGATGTGTGGATGGGGGAGGGAGGGGGAGAGTTAGCGACAGAGGCACGGAGGTGATAACTGGGGAAACAAAGGACACCAGGCTATGCAGAGATCTTCCAGCTGCTTGTTGTTTATTTACACACGCCGGAGTCCAACGTTGGCAGTTCTGCTGCGCCTCCATAAGAAATACAGCGTGTGGCACGTCCTCAGACCCACCAACTACTAATGCCTGATTAATTGTTTCTGCACTGCAGTTATCTAGGAAAACACTGCATTAAAACAGAGCCAGGCATTGCACCATGTTTAACTGTAGTTCAAATGCCAGGCAAGCTTGGTATAAATATGACGGGTATATTAGCACACCTGATTACTTTGCATTTCTGGAGATTTAATTGCATGATTCTCCATAGACATGAAGACAAATAGGACCAGCAGCCAATGTTACTGCAGTGAAAAAACATTTAATCAAACATTAGAATCATAGCATGAAAACAGGCGTTTCAGCCTAATATAGACACAAAATGCTGGAGTAACGCAGCAGATCAGGCAACATCTCTGGAGAAAAGGAAAAGGTGTAATTTTGGGTTGAGACCCTTCATCAGACTGGGAGTCTGGGGAGAGGGAAACTAGAAGAACAACTCAGATCCTGCACCGATAAACAAGGTAAGATTGAGCCCACGATGTTCCATTGTTGGCTATGGAAGAGCTGTTAACGAAGGGTTATATGGATGCGAGCAGTAGAACCAGCAGGATGACTAGGGTGGGGGAGGGGCGCTGAGAGAGAGAATGCAGGGACTACCTGAAATGCCCAACTTGTCCATGCAGACCAAGGTGTCCCATCTAAACAAATCCAATTGGCCTGGAGTTGGCTCATATCTGTATAAAACTTTCCTATCCATATAATTGTCCAAACCTCTTTTAAATGATGTTATAGTACCAGCCTCAACTGCCTCCTCTGGAGGCTCGTTCCACATACTCACCACCCTCTGTGTGAAAAGGTTGCCCTTCTTGCACCTCTCATCTTAAACCTTTGCTCCCTCGTTTTTGATTTCACTAACTGGGTACAAGAAAAAGGGTCCTGACCCGAAACATCACCTGTCTTTTTTTTTTATCACTCCAAAGACATACAGGTTTGTAGGTTAATTGGCTTCGGTAAAATTTGGTAAATTATCCCAATTGTCCCTAGTGTACAGGATAGTGCTCGTGTCTGGTCAGTTGTCAGCGCAGACTCAGTGGGCCAAAGGGCCAGTTTCCACACTGTATCTCTAAACTAAGATGCCACCTAAACCGCTGAGTTACTCCATCACTTTGTCCCTAACCTGAGTTAAATAGTTTGTGCATTAGTAGTTGGTTCTCTCCCATGGTAGAGGATACAAAACAGACTCACCACATGTTCTGAAGCTCCTGGAGTCTTCAAACATTGTTCCAATTGCAGCTCTACGATAGAAGGGCACTGACTTTGTCGCAAGTTACGGCACTTAACATCTCATAACCTTCAGTCAAGTCAAGCGTTTCTGACTTTAGGTTGGTAGAAAATATCTTCCTAACTTAACCCTTCGAGCACCACCGTTCTTCTGATCAAATTCTCCTTCATAAAATTCTCCTTCTCCTTGTTTCGGCACAGTGGCGCAGTGGTAGAGTTGTTGCCTTACAGCACCAGAAGCCTGGGTTCAATCCTAACTACGGACGCTGTCTACGTGGAGTTTGTGCGCTCTCCCCGGGACTGCGTGGGTTTTCTCTGGGTGCTCCAGTTTCCTTCCACACTCCAGAGACGTACAGGTTTGTAAGTTAATTGGCTTTGATAAAAAATGTAAATTGTCCCCAGTGTGTAGGAAAGTGCTAGTATATGGGAATCGCTGGTCGGTGCGTACTCAGTGGGCTGAAGGACCTGTTTCCGCCTTTATCTCTAAACGAAACTAAACTGAACTAAATTTGGAACCAGAAGCTTTCTCATGTTGCCATTGCTCTCTATCCACAGCGTTTTGTGTGGCTGTAATCTATGTTCTACCTATTTGTTCTCCATCCTCCCAATAGAAAGATGGAATTACAGGTTGAAAATCAAAAGAACTGCAGGTGCTGGAAATCTGAAACAAAAAGAGGAAAAGAGGCAAAGTATATGAGTAACTCAGCGGGTCAAGCAGTATCACTGGAGAACATGGATAGGTGATGTTTCGGGTTGGGACCCTTCTTTGGACTGATTGAGGTGGAGGGGAGAAAGCTAGAAGAGAGGAGGGCCAGGACAAAGCCCGGTAAGTGATAGATAGATATGGGTGAGAGGGGTTTTGATAGGCAGATGGTCGAACAAAGACTAGAGATTAAAAGACAATAAGTGAGTGATAAGAACAGAAGAAGCATAAATTGTGAAGCTAGAGGAAGGAATGGAGAAGGAGGGAATAGATGCGGATCTGAGTCGGGCACAGCAAAGAGAGGGGGATGGAAAATACATAAATAAAAAGGGGGGTGTTTGTTGATTAGTTACCTAAAATTGGAGAATCCAAAATGTTGGAAGTGACTGGCAGGCCTGGCAATTTCTGTGAAAAACAGAACAGTCAATATTTCAGATCATAGAATTGGGATAAAATGGCATAGATACAGGCACTTTGGCCCATTGCATCTCTGCTGGCCATCATGCCCATCCTTGCTAATCCCACTTACCTGGATTATTCCAGTAACGTTCTTGTTAATCTTTTACACAGCCTTCCCATTTTAGTTCCATAGGGGAACAGAGCTGTGCACAATATTCATAGTGTGTAGGAAAGAACTGCAGATGCCGCTTTACACTGCAGATAAAGAAAAACACAAACTGCTGAAGAAGGATATCAAACGTCACCCATTCCTTCTCTCCAGAGATGTGGCCTGTCTCGCTGAGTTACTCCAGCATTTTGTGTCTATCTTCTCTATATACTGTACCTAGTGTGGTCTCACCAATGTCTTGTAGCTGTTCCTTGGTGCTTGTCCATTGCCCCAGGTCTTGGTCTCTGGCTGTTCAGTCAACATCCTTGGACTAGAAGCACAGATAGACTTTGAAACTAAAACAATTGTGATGGGCGACAGGAAATAAACTCTTCCTCATCGCATCACTCCTCTTAGCTGATCATTTAATCATCAGTATCTGGTCTATCCTTGACTGTTGGCCATTTCTAATCATCACTAAAGCAGTAATTAGCCATAGTGGTATTTGATAGATGTGAATAACTGTGATCCTTACCAATTGGAAGGTTTTTTTTTGTCCTGCTGTTTTAATTACTTTTTAATTGAAAGTCTCATTTAAAAAGCACTAAAGAATGCTTAATCGCCTTTCTTTGAGTGAACACCACAGGCCTTTCTTCTGAATGCGTCATGCGTCCAAAGGCTTTTTGTTCTGCATATTGCGGGTTGGCAGAGTGGTACAGCATGGCCTCATTATCTCAGTGGCCTGGGTTCGACCCTCACATCCAGTGCTGTCCATGTGGAGTTTGTAAGTTCTTGTATGAGCTTCAATAAAGTCCCGTCTCATTCATCTCATTTCTGATAGTTACAACCCTAGCCAGCCGACGTCTCCTTATAAGTCAACTCATCTGAGCATTTATAAATATAGCAACAAGGAACTGTAGATGCTGGTTTACACAAAAAGACACAAAGTGCTGGAGTAACTGGAGAAGATGGATAGGTGACGTTTCAGGTATAGATTAGTTTTGTTTAGAGACACAGCATAATGGCGTAATGGTAAGTAATGGGTGAACATAGGAGAGGGAGTTGCTAAGCAGCAGTCTATAGTCATGTTTACAGTTTTAGTTTAGTTGAGAGATACAGCGTGGAAACAGCCCCTTCAGCCCACTGTGTCCACACCAACCAACAATCCCTCATTAGTTCTATCCTACACAGTATCCTACACACTAGGGACAATTTGCAGAAGCCAATTAACCTACAAACACACGTATTTGAAGTGTGGGAGGAAAGCGGAGCACCCGGAGAAATCCCACACGGTCACGAAGAATGTACAAACTCCATACAGACAGCACCCATACTTAAGATCAAACCCGGGTTTCTGGTGCTGTAAGGCAGCATCTCTTCCACTGCACCACTGTGCCATCCACTATGTCAAGACACTTTGTGCTGCCTCTTCTCTCTTCTACCTTTCTTCCCTCCCTACTATCAGTCTTAAGAGGGTCCTGACCCAAAACGTCACATATCCATATTCTCCAGAGATGCTGCCTGAGTTCCTCCAGTGCTTTGTGTCCTTTTTCAGGTATTTATAAACCTTCTCCAAAAAGCTTCCCATGCAATAACATTATTTTATATGAATGCTTCCCTATCCCTCACTCACTGCATTTGATTGATTGAATTGATTGAAAGATATGGCGTGGAAACAGGCCCTTCGGCCCACTACGTCCGTAACGATCATCGATTGCCCAATCACACTATTTCTTTGTTATCCCACACCGGGAACAATTTACCGAGGCCAATTAACCTACAAACCTGCATGTCTTTTGGATGTGGGATTATGGAAGCACAGCGGTGCAGTGATAGAGTTGCAACCTTACAGCGCCAGAGACCCGGGTTCGATCCTGACTACGGGTGCTCTCTGTATGGAGTTTGTAGGTTCTCCCTGTGCTCCGGTTTCCTCCTACACTTGAAAGATATACAGGTTTGTAGGTTAATTGGCTTCGGTAATTTGTAAATTGTCCCTAGTGTTGAGGATTGTGCTGGCGTAAAGGGTGATCGCTGGTCAGTGCGGACTCGGTGGGCAAAAGTGCCTGTTTCCGTGCTGTATCTCTAAAGTCTAAAGTCTATAGTAAAGTAAAAGCTGGTCTTGGTGTCATGTTCGGCACAACTATTGTGGGCCGAAGGGTTGTTCCTATGCCATACCATCATTATTATGTTCTAATAATGGGATCAAGCTGGTTGGCACAAACTTGGTAGGTTGCACGGCCTGTTTCTACGCTGTATTACCAAACATCTAAAACAAATAGCTGCAGAGTAGGAAATCTCAGCAAGGTGGTATGAGAAATGGATAATCTCCCTACTTTTTATATAACCAGTGGAATCATAATAAGTTCGATTTCTCTCAATTACAGTATATTGTTGGACTTCACAGCCGGCTTTAATTAAGTAAACCAAATTTATCGTAACCACTACATCACCATAATTAAACTTAAGCATCTGAAATCACATTTCTTCAAGACAATTTCATTTGTTGCTGGTGATAGGTTATGATTAACACTCAGTGCATCAAAAGCTTCAATGAAGCATGTTCATCATGACAGTGCGTGTGTGACTCGTCTCTCCATTCCCAAATCTCCGGACTTAATGAGATACTTACTGCTTAGATTAAATAATATTAAGTCTAATTTACAGCACGGTAATTGGACATATGACCCAGTTGCTCTGTGTTGGCTGTTAGACTGCATGGAATGTCTATATAATCTCTCTCTCATCTATTTACTAACTTCCTTTAGACTTGAGAGATTACAGCACAGAAACAGCATCATAGACATAATGGTACATGCCGCCCACCGAGCCCGCACCTGTGTGTGGAGTTTTCACATTCTCCATGTGACCGCTCTCGTTTCTTTGGACTATAAAATTTAGAGGTACAGCACGGAAACAGGCCCGCAAACCGCCGTCCTTCTCCTTGTCCAACCACCTTTGTGTCCTGGGGTTGCCTCCTGCAGCTGATCTTGAATGCGCTAGAGGCAACACCCTCTCCCCGTCCACTCTTCACGTCCGTGGTCGCCAGCTGCTCCCTCCTCCTTGACTCTCCAGTCTTCGTGGCTGAGCTCAGCAGCTCCGAGCTTGCCCTGCAGGCAGCGGCCCGCCAGCTCCTTCTTCGTGGCGGCGAATCAGCCCTGCCACCACGTGTTGCCACTGGGTCCCTCCTTGCTCCCGCCGACCGCCGGGTCCGTCTTCACAGCGAGTCGGGAATGTGCTTTAAAATACTTTTACCAGCAGCAGATCAGAGATTCCTTATTGTTTTGACCCCTTGCGGTGCAAATCAAAGAAAATTTGGTTTCATTTCTGCTGACAAAAGTGATAATTATACTGGGCAAAGCTTCCAGATCAGCTGCTGTAGTGTATTAGCAGAGTCAATGTCCTTTCATTCCGTTGAGATTACCTTAGCTCATAGCGAAAAACAAGTAGCTTTTAATTTACTTTCTCTCAAGGGAGGATTTTTATTTAAAGTTTGGTTTTTTGTTCAGGAGGTGTGGCAGCACAAAGAACAACACCAATTTCTGTTTTAAAGTTGCCCATTGATTATGGCGTTGATTTGTGGTGGGTGGAGTGATGAAGGCGATATTAATAATCACTATATTTATTGCCCACACTGCCAATGACTTGGAGATGAGTGGAGGGTATAACTCACTGAAAACACCCATCCCATCGAAGGAACCTTGCCTCAGAAATGCAGCCAGCATCATCAATGGAGACCCGCACCAGCCTGGCCATGCTCTCATTTCACTCCTGCCATCGGGAAGAAGGTACAGGGGGCCTGAAAACTGTCAAGTCCAGGCTCAGGAGCAACTTCTCCCCTAAAACCATCAGGCTATTAAACCCTACAACCTCCATATAGGCTCCGAACTATATTGACATAGGGGCATTATTTTTGACTTTGCACTTTTATGGTCTATTTATTTGTCTGCTTTTTATTATATATTGAACTTATTTTTTCTTGTGTATTAATGGTTTTACAGGGTGCTATATTTGCATGTGGGTTGTGCTGCTGCAAGTACGAATTTCATTGTTCCGTTTCGGGACATACGACGATGAAATACTCTTGACTTTTAACTCAAATGTGCAACATTGTCAATTTGGTCTGTAAACTAAAAATGCAAATTGCCAGAGTAACTCAGCGGGTCAGGCAGCATCTCTGGAGATCATAGACAGGTGACCATTCAGTTCGGGATCCTTCTTCAGATTGTTTTCTAGGGGGGGGGGGGAGAATGCGGGAGGAGAGGAGAGGCAGAAGAAAGCACTCCTCTCACCTATTGTGGCAGGTAATAGGTGACCACAGGAGAGGGGGGGGTTTAGATAAGCAGATGTCTGTAGGCATGTTTCTGATTTTAGTTTAGTTTAGGAAACAGGCCGTTCCGCCCAATAAGTCCAAGCTGATCAGCAATACACTAGTCCTATCCCACAATCCGGGGACAATTTACAGAAGCAAATTAATGTACAAACCTGCATGTCTTTGGAATGTGGGAGGAAACCGGAGCACCCAGGGAAAATCCACATGGTCACAGGGAGAACGTTCAAACTCCATACAGACAGTATCTGAGGTCAGAATAGAACCTGGATCTCTGGCACTGTAAGGCAGCAACTCTACCGCTGCGCCACTGTGCCACCCATAGTTGATATGCAGAAAATTCTCCTCACCTCTATCAACCTGCATGCCTGTCACACTTTGACCTGCCCCTCCTCTCTACCAAATTTCTCTCCCCCCCCCCCCCCCCCCCCCAAATTTCTCTCCCCCCCCCTCCCCACATTCAATCTCTGGAAGGGTCCCATCTCGAAACGTCATCAAACATGTTCTCCAGAGATGCTGCCTGCCCCGTTGAGTTATTCCAGTATTTTGTGTCACCACATGAACAGACAGAGTAGGGAG
Source organism: Okamejei kenojei (assembly GCA_035221665.1). Taxonomy (NCBI): domain Eukaryota; kingdom Metazoa; phylum Chordata; class Chondrichthyes; order Rajiformes; family Rajidae; genus Okamejei; species Okamejei kenojei. The sequence continues at coordinate 28,584,094 of CM069147.1, read as the reverse complement.
GGATGTAGACGGTGTGCAGACAGATGGAGTTTGGTAACATGTTGGGCACAGATGTGGTGAGCTGAAGGACCTGCTCCTGTTCTGTATTGTTCCATGTTCTATATTGTATGTTTGGCAACAGAGAAAGATCAAGGGACAAAAGGCTTACTCCTACTTATTTTGTTGTCAGGTTAGTCTAATGAAAATTCATCGACCTGAAAAGGTAATTCCATTTTCCCCTCTCACTGAAGTAAGTATTTTCAACATTCTCTCTCAATGCTGATTTCGAGCACCGCAGTGATTCGTAGCTCAGTTTCAGCAATGCTTTTCACTCCCTCCCCCATTCTCATACTCGTCTCCCTTTATTCATATCTCCTTATTCCGGCTCAGCTGCAATGAATAAACTTTATTAAACTTTGGTTCCGCTGCATAATTCAGGGACCGTTTCAGCCCAGCTGTTATCAGGCAACTGAACCATCCATTCAACAACGAAAGAGAGGTCCTGACCTCCCGTCTACCTCATTGGAGACCCGCGGGCTAGTTACTCCTGACAGCTCCAACCAAGACCAAAACCAAAACAAAATGCAGGCAATTGTGGGTGTAGCTCAGACTATCACGCAAACAAACGCCCTTCCATTGACTCCGTCTACGCTTCACGCTGCCTCGGCAAGACCACCAGCATAATCAAGGACAAGTCTCACCCCTGCCACTCCCTCTTCTCCCCTCTCCCATCAGGCAAGAGGTGCAGAATTGTGAAAACGGACACCTCCAGATTCAGGGACAGTTTCTTCCCAGCTATCATCAGTCAACTGAACCATCCTATCACCAACTAGAGAGCAGTCTCGACCTACCATCTATTTATCGTTGCAGACCCTTAGACTATCTTTAATCAGACTTTACTGGACTTTATCTTCCACTAAATGTTTTCCCTTTATCTGTACACTGTGGACGGCTCGATTGTAATCATGTTTAGTCTTTTCGCTGACTATAGAACGCAACAAAAATCCTTTCACTGTTTTTGGTACACATGACAATAAACTAGACAAAACTAAAATGTGGAATATTGCATGCAGTTCTGGTTGCCTCATTGCAGGACTGATATGCAGGCTTTGAAGAGGGTGCAGAGGAGTTTTGTAGAAGCCAATAACACAGTCTGCACCCGCAGTCAGTATCAAACCCAGGTCTGTAAGGCAGCAACTCTACCGCTTCGCCACTGTGCCGCCCTAAGTGAGTAGCGAGTCATAGATGAAGCGGATTTGCTTTAAATCGAAGGGCATTATGCACTGGTACAGCAGATTGTGCTGTTCGTGGGTTTAGTTTGGTATGGACATTGTGGGCCAAAGGGCCTGTTCATCCTGGAGTATAGAACTGTTGATTTTTACAGTGGTTACAAAATCACTTCACTCTGGCTTTAGGATGCTGTTTTGCTGTTCAGGATACATATAATCTTGTGTTGCAGTCTCAGCAGTTTGGAACCTCTTTCTCAGCTTGCCTGTTGAGCAGGATTGAACCACATAATTGAAGCATGTACCCGAGACCTGTACCCGTCACATAACAGAGTCGTTCAGACCTTTCCAGTACCACAACTGTTCAAAGACAAGAAAATAATAAGCCTTACTAGTCACGCAATACAAAGCCAACACAATGTCATATGTTACTGGTTCTATACTTGGAGAAATGTCTAACCTGAATTATAACCATCTGAAAGAAATTGCAAACGTTCTTTCGATTTTAGAGATACAGCACGGAAACCGGCCCTTTGGCCCAGCAAGTCCACGCCGACCAGCGATTCCCATACACTAGGAGTATCCTACACACTAGGGAAAAGTGCATTTTTACAGAAGCCAATCAACCTACAAACCTGTACATCTTTGGAGTGTGGTAGGACACCGGACACCTGGGGAAAACCTGCACGGTCACAGGGAGAACGTACAAACTCTGTACAGACAGCACCTGTAGTCAGGATCGAACCCAGGTCTCTGGAGCTATGAGGTGGAACCTCTACCCGCAGCGCCAATAATAACAGAAGCAGGTTCAATATTACAGAGCGATTGGAATAGAAAAGTAAAAACTGCAGGGGCCGGAGATCTGAAATTATATTAAGGAGATGTATGGGACAGGTTTTTACACATTAAGGTGGTGGGTGCCTGGAACATGCTGTTAGAATGATGGTGGAGTCAGATATTATAGGGGTATTTGTAAGGCTTTAGCAGCAAATAGAGGGATATGTATCAAGAGCAGGCTGCGGAGATTCATTTAACTTGGCATCATGTTCAGCACGAACATTGTGGGTCAAAGGGCCGGCTCCTGTGCTGCACTGATCTGTGTTCTATTTAATTAGACACATTAACATCTTTCAGAGTTAATAATATATTCAACCACCTTAGATGATCAGTTAGTCTGAAGAAGGGCCTCGACCCAAAACGTCGCCCATTCCTTCTCTCCAGAGATGCTGCCTCTCCCGCTGAGTTACTCCAGCTTTTTGTGTCTATCTTTATTCTATCTTACATTTCCGGCAGGGGGTCTCTTTGTGTCTTCTGGTTCTTGATTCCCCTACCCTGAGAAAAAGGCCGTGTATTTATCCTATCTAATCACCTCATGATCGTATACACCTCTATAAGGTCACCCTTTATCCTCCTGCGCTCCAGAGAATAAAGTGCTAGCCTACACAACCTCTCCCTATAGTTCAAGCCCTCAAGTCCTGAGCGGTACACATATGTGTTGATCCATATGTATATGCATGAACATTAACAAAGTCCTGGAGGAACTCAGCTCAAGCAGCATCTGTGAAGTGAATGGACAGATGACATTTCAGGTCGGGACCCTTCTTCAGACACTCAAATGTGAGAAGGTATGAGTATGCATGTATGTGTATGTGTGTTTACGTGCATGCATGAATGCGTGTCCGTGTAAGTGTGGGTGTGCATCCCCACATCTGTGCAAATGTGTGTATACGAGGATGTGTCTGTGTGTGTGTGCGTTTGTGGCTGTGTGTGTGTGTGTGTGTGTGTGTGTGTGCGTGTGTGCGTGTGTGCGTGTGTGTGTGCATGTGTGTAGCCACCTGTACACATGTACAGGCCCAACATCAATTTTCCTGTACCTTGGTTCTAGAGCCTTGCCAATTATCCGTTTTACCGGATCAACAGAGGTCACATAATGATAATTCAACAATACACCCCTGACCCACTAATTATATTCCTTGTGGCTCTAAAGCAGTTGACGCCATATGCATCTCACAGTTTCCGCGTAGAAACACCACGGCCAGGTTGGTCCTTATCTAGTATCGATATAGACGTGTGTTTAGGCTTTGCACCATGACTGTCACTTGGACCTTGCGTGGACGCCATAGCTAGGGGGGTTAAATGTAAGTTAAATAAGCTAAGAATAGCCAAAACCGAGGGATCGCCACCAACAACTGCAGATGAAAACAATTAACTTGGCGGTGGACCTGTTCTTGTGCGCACGTGTGTTTTGGCAGCTACAATCTGAGAGGGAAAGCAAAGAGAGAATTGTTGCTTCAAAAGCTCTAGTTTGCTGCTGTAATAGGATTTAAGGACTTTTCTCAAAGACATGTTCTCTTAAATTGAGCAAGCTGCTGTTATTTTCCTTTCCCTTGATATTCCTCTTCATTGAATGATTTTGAGTTTCATTATTGTGCCTGGGGACAAGGCCAGACTCACAAAGGGGGCAGAGTTTGACCTCGGCAGACACCATGATTAACTGATGGACATGAATATAGTTATTACCGTGCACAACGCCAACGTTGATTGTGTCGTGCCCCGTAGGTTCATCACGTGACCACCTATTGATTATGACCCTCCCCTCGCATTCCCGCCCTTGGCCAATGCTCAGGGTATGTCACCTTCTCTCCACCAATCACACAGAGAACAAACCCTCCATTGCCCATTTGACTGTTAATAAGAAAGCTTGTCTCCCCTCTGCCTCTTATTTTTTTTAAACTCAATAAATAAAGTGTTCAGACAAAATGGAAATAGGAGAAATACAATTTGGTTTTAAGGTTCTGTGATTTCTCTCTTGGGTTTTTGCAACGATCTGGTAATTAATCTTCATTTCTCGGAGAATCCATATTAGTCCTGGTGGGTTGTCAACATCGGCGGGAAGATCCGCTGCCTTACACACCAGAAACACGGGTTCGATCCTGACCTCAGGTGCTGTCTGTGTGCAGTTTGCACGTTCACGCACCGTGACTGCGTGGGTATTCTCCTGGTGCTCTGGTTTCCTCACACATCCGAAATGTGTGCGTGCTTGTAGGTTAATTGGCTTCTGTAAATTCCCCCTAGTGTGTAGGGAGTGGATGAGAAAGTAGAATAACTTCGGCCCAACTTGCCCAGGCCAACCAACATGCTCCATGTCCCGAGCCAAAACATCACTTATCCATGTCCTCCAGAGATGCTGCCTAACCCACTGCATTATTCCAGCACTTTGCGTCTATCTTTGGTATAAACCAGCATCTGCAGTTCCTTTTTATTGCACACAGACTTGTTCTGAGGCTCTGTTCTCATCAGCACTGACTGCAATGAACTGGGCTCCATCTCTGCTTGGATGGACTTATTGTTCGACATTGAAATCATCTGGGCAGAACCAGTCAATTGGGAAGGATTTTAATCCCGTAGGAACAGCCTGTGAGACGGGGGTGGTGATAACTCACTCAAGTGAAGAATTAAAAAGCGTAATACGTTATCCAGGACATTGTGAATAATGTTCCAAACTCGAACAAAAGTAATAAAAAATGTGCAACCATTAAACCAACCTTCCACTCATGGGACAATGGAGTAACACTTCGTTGACTGTGTGGCAAGGTGCACGTGTGATACTAGTCTGCACCTCCATGATCAACATTAACCCAGGCTGCACAGTGGCGCAGCGGTAGATCTGCTGCCTCACAGCAACAGGGACCCAGGTTCGATCCCAACCTTGGGTGCTGTCTGTATAGAGTTTGTACGTTTTCCCTGTCGCTGCGTAGATTTTCTCCAGGTGCACCAGTTTCCTCCCACATCCCAAAGATGGGGGGGGGGGGTTGGTTGTAGGTTAATCGGCTTCTGTAAATTGCCCCTAGTGTGTGGGGAGTGCATGCAAAAGTGGGATAACATAGAACTTTTAGAGATACAAGGTGGATACAAAATGCTAGAGTAATTCAGCGGGACAGGTAGCATCTCTGTAGAGAAGGAATGGGTGATGTTGTGGGTGGGACAGAGATAGAATGTAGTCGGAGACAGTAAGACTGGTGGGAGAACTAGGAAGGTGGAGGAGATAGACAGAGAGGGAAAGCAAGGGCTATTTGAAGTTGGAGAAGTCAATGTTCATACCGCTGGGGTGTAAGCTACTCAAGCGAAATATGAGGTGCTGTTCCTCCAATTTGTGCTGGGACTCACTCTGACAATGGAGGAGCCCCAGGCCAGAAAGCTCAGATTGGGAATGGGAGGAGTTAAAGTGCTGAGCAACGAGGAAATCAGGGAGAGTAAGCGGAGGTGTTCAGCAAAATGATCGCTGAGCCTGCGCTCGGTCTCGATGTTCAGGAGTTGACACCTGGAACAGCAGATACAGTAGATGAGGTTGGAGGAGGTGCAAGTGAATACAGTAGATGAGGTTGGAGGTTTAGAGATACAACGTGGAAACATCCACCGAGTCCAACACACCTGTACGTCTTTGGAGTGTGGAAGGAAACCAGAGCACCCAGAAAAACCCCACTTGGTCTCAGGGAGAACCTGCAAACTCTGCACAGACAGCCCCCGTCGTCAAGTTTGAAGCAGGGTCTCTGGCACTGTAAGGCAGCAACTCTACTGCTGCGTCACTGTGCCGCCCTATAACTAGGATTAAGGGGGATCAAAGGTCAGCATAGACTCGGTGGGCCGAAGGGCCTGTTTCCGTGCTGTATTTCTCCACTTGCTGGGCAAGGGAGACAGGCAGCTCGTGGTCCTCAAGCAGAAAGATAGGGCTGGAAGGAATGAAGGGGAAGGAAAGAAACGAGGAATGAAGAGGGTAAACAAGGATTGGATAGAATGAATGAGTGAAGGAATGGAGAGAGAGAAGGAGAAATTAATGAATGGTGAGTAGTTTTTATTTTTGTTTACAGATTCAGACCAAGTCCGCACTGACCATTGGTCACCCATTTACATTAGTTCTACGTAATACCACAACCTACAAACCAGGGGAAATTTACTGAGGCCAATTAACCTCCAACCCCATATGTCTTTGTAATGTGGAAAGAAAGTGTTGGTCTTGACATTATATTCATCATGTTCATTGTGGGCTGAAGAACCTGTTCCTGTACTGTACTGTTCTATGTTCCATCTTCTACAAAACCAGATCTGCCAGAGGAAACCCACGCGGTCACAGGGAGAACGTACCAACTCCACACAGACAGCACCCAGAGTCAGGATCGAACCCTTGTCTCTGGCACTGCGAGGCAGCGGCTCTACCAGCCGCGCCACTGTGCCGCTTGTCGTTGAGTTCTGGCGGCGAGGTATTCTGTTGTTAAGAGTAGACCGATTGTCGGCAGCTCTGGAGAAGTTGGAGTTGAGGTGCGGGGTTGTTCAGAGCAGAGCCAGCGTATTGCAGGGGCAGCCAGGAAGGCACATCAACGCCTCTCTACCCTCCCGAGACTGAGGAAATTCAGCACGCCCCCAATCTTGCTTCAGGCTGAGGATGTTAAGGAGATAAATACCTGCCAATGGGCTGACATTTTGTACAATGGATCTGTACAAAATGCTGTCTTTCCGAGCACAACTTAAACAGCAGAAGGTGTAAAGATTGCTTGCCAGAAAGGAAGGATATATTTGGCTCTAAGGAAATGCAGGAAAGGTACATTCGATTTATTCTTGGAGCGAAGCCAAAATGAGTAAGATGTGTCTGCATTCTCCATTTTAATCGACTGACAGGCAATCGCATTGAAATGGAGAAAATTCTAGGAATGATTGAAAGGATGGATGGGCAGTTTCACACATTCCCGAGGGACCCTATCTACAAAGTCCAGAAATGGGCTGCACAGTCTCAGTGCAAGAGATCAGTAGCTCCAAAATGAGATAAGGAATATTCTTCAGCCTGTGAGTTATAAATCTTTGCAATTCTCCCCACCAGATTTCCTGAATGCTCAGTTACTGAGCTTTGCTCAAGACAGAGCTCAATAAATATTTGAACATAAAGCTAATTGGAGGATTTAGGGATGGAGTGAGAATGGTTCAATGGTTCTTTTATTGTGCCGTGTACCAAAGGTACAGTGAAATACATTTTTTTGCATACAGATTAATGAGATTATGGCCATACATAAAGACAACCCCCGATTGAGTACTCCATGCATGGAAACAGCCCACTGTCCATACACAAGAGTCGCCAGGTTTTGATGGCATTTTTATACAGTCCAGACTGTAGCTGGCCATAAAGGCCCATTGCAACCATCACCTCATTCAGATCACCAGTGAGCCGTCCTTCTCTCCTCTCCGGGCCTTCAGACTTCGCGCCCCGTGGGAGTGCCTCCCGCAGCCGACCTTGAAGGTGCGGGAGGTTAGACCACCCCCCTCCCCCCGGTTCTCCCACCAGCCCATTGACCAGCGTCTGCTGGTATCGCCGACTCTCTCCTCCTTCCGCTTCCCGGCCTTTGGGGGCGAGCGGGAGACAAAACTCGGACATACTCCAGGCAGGCTCCCCCAGTTCTGCGGACTGCTGCCCAAAGATTATAGAGGAGATTATAATCCTAAGGGGCGGTATGGTGGAGCAGCAGTAGAGTTGCTGCCTTACTGCGCCAGAGACCTGGGATCGATCCTGACTACAGGTGCTGTCTGTACGGAGTTTTTAAGTTCTCCCTGTGACCACGTGGGTTTTCTCCGGGGAGCTCCAGTTTCCTCCCACACTCCAAATACGTACAGGTTTGTAGGTTAAAAAGTTTTGGTAAAAATTGTAAAAATTGTCCCTAATATGTAATATAGTGCTAGTGTATGGGGATCGCTGGACGGCGCGGACTAAGTGGGGCGAAGGGCCTGTTTCCACAATATATCTCTTAACTAAACTAAACTAAACTAAACTAAATTAATTGTAGAGCAGGTGTGTGGAACCATAAGATCTCTTGTACTTGGCTATTGATTTGGCTTCCTGACCAGTGTTTCCCACACAATCATCCTGATTAAAAAAACGGCTGTCATCTTGTTGGTTAATTCTTTATTTCCCTGTGAGTAGGCCAATGCTTATCACAAAATGGCTTCTGCAGTTGATGTCACACCAACACTTTAAAAATCAAACGACTGTAGGAACTCAGCGAGTCAGGCAGCAATTGTTGATGTTAATGTTGCCGACATTCTGTCATGGACATTGAAGTGAGAACTAAGAAGGCACACTGAGGGACTGAGGAAATTCGGCATGTATCCAATGCCTCGCACCAACTTCTACAGATGCACCAGAGAATGCACATGGTCAGGTTGCGTCACAGCTTGGGTTGGGAACAGCTCCGCCCAAGACTGCAACAAATTGCAGAGTTGTGGATGTAGCCCAGTCCATCACACAGACCAGACTCCCAACCATCGACTCCTTCTACACTTCATGCTGCCTCGGAAAAACAGCCAACACATTCAAAGATTTGCCATTTCTTCTTCTCCCTACTCTCGTCCGACTAAAGATACAGAAGCTTAAAAGTATGCACCACCAGACTCAGGAACAGCTTCATCCTCTTTATTATCAGGCTTCTGAACAGTCATTCTATACGCTAGGGTACTGTCCGATTCACCTTTACCCTACTGCGGACATTGGACTTTGTCACTGGAACTGGTGCACTGCAATGCTGAGAACTATATCCTGCACTCGATTTCTTCTACTTTGCTCTATCTTTTGTACTCGAGTTAATTGTGTTTATGCTTGGTATTATCTGATCTGTTTGGATAGCATGCAAAACAAAGCCTTTCACTGTACCTCGGTACACGTGGCAATATTAAACCTAAAACTAAACATAAAACTAGCATCTGTGGAGAGGATGGGAGAGATGTTTCAAGTCAGAATTACCCGAAACATCATCTGACCATTCCCTCCCCAAATGCTGCCTGACCCACTGAGATACTCCAGCACTTTAGTCTTATTTTGTATTAACCAGCATCTGCAGTTCTATAAAATGACAACACCTGGCTCAAGATTCCAGCATCTGCAATTGCTTCAATCAACACTTTAAAAGCAGTCAACCAGATGTGAGTCCCTGGGACCACAGGCCATATATAAATAACAATAAAAGACACAAAGTGCTGGAGCAACCCAGCGGATCAGGCAGTATCTCTGGAGAACATGGACAAGGACATTGTGGAAATAAAACTCCAGAGATCCTGCCTGAGCCGCTGAGACAGTCCAGCGCTTTAGTCTTATTTTGTATTAACCAGCATCTGCAGTTCTTTGTTTCTATAAATGACAAAGCCTGGCTCTGACACAGGGAACAACCAATAAAATTATTTCCATGTGTCCAAAAGACTTCACTTGGGAAAGATTATTTTGTTAATCAGTGTAACAAGATACACTCCGATCAACAGCTTGAAATAAAATAATGAAGAATGGATGAATGTACACAAGTCAGAAATCGTATTTAGTCTGGAGTTAAATCCTTTAGGAAAGATCGATTGTCACTGATATATATATATATATATATATATATAATATATATATATATATATATATAAACCTCTCAAACAATTAAATCCACTTGTCTTAGATCAAGCAGTATAAGGAGGGTGTCAGAATCATTGAGAGAGTGTTTCACAGCAGGGAACTCGCTTCACACCTATTCCATTGTCAGCCAAGAGTTTTGAGAACTCGAGAACTAGGGGGATGGGAAGGTGCTGGATAGTACAGTACTGACCATCACAGCGACTGACAGCACGGTGGTGCAGTGGTAGAGTAGCTGCCTTACAGCGCTGGAGACCCGAGTTCGATCCTGACTAAGGATGCTGTCTGTTTGTAGGTTTGAAGGTTCTCCCCGTGACCTGGTGGACCTCTGGGAGCTCCGGTTTCCTCCCACACCTCAAAGACGTACAGGTTTGCAGGTTAATTGGCTTGGTAACATGGTAAATTTTCCCTAATGTGCAGAGATCGCTGGCTGGCATGGACTCGGTGGGCCGAAGGGCCTGTTTCTGCGCTGTAACTCTAAACTAAACTAAACTACTGACCTCTCGACACATGGAATTATATATCTACATTCTGGCTTCAATAAGTACACTTCAAGTAATTCTTGAAGTTCAATTTTCATTACTTCATGGTATATATAAGCTGATATTTTATTTTGGATATCAGATAAATTATCTCTCTCTTGAACCTTTCTAATATCTCAATTGGCATATGTGTCAATTCCATCATGGTTTTGTGCTATCTAATCTCTCCCTTTTCCTATCCATGTACCAAACCAAATGTATTTTAAACATTGTAGTTTTAGCGATATTGCAAGGAAACACACCCTTAAGCCCACTGAGTCAGCGCCGACCATCGATCACCTGTACACCTGTACTATCCTGCACCCTCGAGGCAAATTACAGCAGCCCATTAACCTACAAACCTGCACGTCTTTGGAACGTGGGTGGAAACCGGAGCACCCGGAGAAAACCCACGCTGTCACAGGGAGAACATACAAACTCCGTACAGAGAGCACCCATAGTCAGGATCAAACCTGGGTCTCTGGTGCTGTGAGGCAGCAGTTCTACTGTTGTGTCACTGTACTGCTCCAAATGTAATTAGAACCACCCTGAAAGCTTCCTCTAGTAGCTTATTCCATTTCCCCATTACCCTTTGTGTGAAAAAGTGACCCTCAGGTCCCTTTTAAATCTTTCCACTCTCACGTTCAACCTAAACCCTCATGTTTTAGTCTCCTGTATCACGGAATAAAGACTGTAAGCATCCACCTTATCCACATCATTCATGACTTTATAAAATCATCCCTCAGCTTTCTAACCTCCAGACAAAAAAGACTCCATCCAGAAGAACAAAAAGTGCTGGACTAACACAGAGGGTCAGGCAGCATCTCTGGAGAACACGGATAGGTGACGTTTCTGGTCAAGAGCCTTCTTCAGACCCTATCCAGCCTTTCGTTATACCTCAAACACTCCATTCCCTCTAGCATCCTCATAACCCTTTTCTGGATACTCTCCAGTTTAATGACAATCCCAGGGTGACCTGAACAGCGCACAATTCTCCAAGAAACAGTTCCATCCAAGGCCTCAAGAAATTGCAGAGACTTGTGAATGCAGCTCAGACCATCGCACAAAGCCAACTCCCTTCCATTGACTCCCTCTACATTTCACACGGCCTCAGCAAGGCCACCAGCATAATCAGTCTCACCCCGGTCACTCCCTCTTCTCCCCTCTCCAATCAGAAGTGGTACATTTGGCCAGATCTCTGTGTGATCTTCCTTTAAGCAATAAGGTGGAATTGTTTTAATATCTGCAGAATCTAACGTTTCATCAGTCAACCTGGCTTGGAGGAAATTAAAGCGGATGGACTGAGAAAAAGGAATAAGGAACGACAGTGCATCTAGAGAAATACTAAAGATTCACTTTGTTTATTTCCATAACCTAATAGTCGTCTATTGGAATGTGCCATTACTTAATTTTTGACAGAAGTATTTGTACAGCTAAATTCTGGATTGTTTACATTTAAACACAAGAAGAAAGGACTAAACTCAAAACACATGTTTGGACCAAATAAGGAAATAAGAAACTCTCACAGCGAGAGTTCACTCCTTATTAGGAGAGGTGAAAGCAGCTATGGTACTTGGGTGTCTGAGGACGGTGTGTGGCATAGACGTTTGGCCGTAGAGACAGAGACAGCTGTGTGTCCTCTACTTACTCTTTAGGATCAGCTCCCGACGCTCCTGACCATGGGTCTCTGCATTATCTCAAACTGTTCTTCTGGGAAGAGATGGGAAGCAGGCGAGGTTTAGCAGCAGACACTGACACAAAGTACTGCAGTAAATCAGCAGATCAGGCAGCATCTCTGGAGAACATGGATAGGCAATATTTCAAGTCATGTCTAAGGAGGGGGCCCGACCCAAAACGTTACCTCTCCATGTTCACCAGAGATGCTGTCTGACCTGCTGAATGACTCCAGCACTTTGTGTCTGTTTTGTAAACCAGCATCTTCATAAATTTGCAACTTCACAAGATATAGGTGCAGAATTAAACCATTTGACCCATGAAGACTGCTCCGCCATTCAAAAATGAGTGATCCATCTTTCCCTCTCAACCCCTTTCTCTTGCTTTCTTCCCGTAACCCCATCTGCAGTTCCTTGTGTCTACTTTCAACAGCTTACATAGAGAGGTACAATCAGCCCAACAAGAACGTGCCAACCATCAAGGGCTCAATTAATCTTACACAAATCCCATTCTTTACTCTCTCCAAAGTCCCATCAACCCCCCCCCCCCCCCCCCCCCCCCCCCCGCCCCAGATTCTCATACTTCCTCCATACTAGGAGCAATTTACAGAAGCCAATTAACCTACAAACTTGCACGTCTTTGGTATGTGGGCGGAAACAGGAGCACCCGGCCAAAACCCATGCAGTCACAGGGAGAACGTGCAAACTCCATACAGACAGTACCTGAGGTCAGGATCGAACCTGAGTCTCCGGCACTGTAAGGCAGCAGCTCTACCTGCTGCTCCACTGTTCCGCTTCATGAACTTGACCTGATACTCTAGTTTAAACAGAATCATCAACATTTATTTTCAGGCATCTACCATGATTATTATTGACTTGTGGAAGATGTGGATTGTGCTGGTCATAGTACGCAGAACATGACAGCAAATGAACAGGCTCTTCATCCCAAAATGGTCATGCTAATCATGATGCAGAGTTAAACTAATTGCTTCTGCCTTACTGGATCCACATCCCTCCATTTGCTGCATATCCATGTGCCTGTCTGAAACTCCCTTAAACACCACTATCATATCTGCCTACACCTCCATCCTTGGTATCACATTCCAGGCACCCACCTGTGTAGAAAAAATGGCCTCGCGCATCTCCTTCAAACTTCTCCCCCTCACCTTAAAGCTATGTCTTCTCGTCCTTGACATTTCCAACCTGAGGAAACGATTCTGACTGTCTACCCTATTAATTTTATGTACTTCTATCAGGTGTCCCCTCAGCCTCTAATGGTTGACAATTTATCAATACTAGTTTACTATTAAAAGCTTTTCATATTCACCTCTCGAAATATAACATCTAAGTAGGTATACACCACTAGATACACAATAAGTGCTGGAGTAACTCAGCAGGTCAGACAGCATCTCTGGAGGAAAAGGATGGGTGAAGTTTTGGGTCTGGACACTTCTTCAGACGCCAATAATATATATCCCACTAAATCACTATTCAATATTAATTTTCCATACGCTTGTAAGAGAAAGTATGGAAATATACATAGAAATAAGCGTTCTCAAATGAACAGCTTCTCTCAAAAAGGTTTGACATGCAGTCAATACATTAATGAATTCCAATTATTATCAACGGAAATATTTCCCTGCCGCTCTGTGATTGTGAGATAATATTGACATTTTAAATTAACTTGAGACACAAGGAACTGCAGATGCTGGGATCCTGCACAAAACACGAAGAGCTGGAGTAATTCAACGGGTCAAGCAGCATCGCTGGAGAACACAGATAAGAGACGTTTTGGGTCAGGACCTACCCCTGCAGTCAGTTCAGTTCAGTTCAAATTGACTGTAGCAGGGAGGAGAAAACTGGAAGGCGATTTGGAGTTGAACAAAGCCTGGCAAGTGACAGGTGAGGGGGGGAGGAATGGGGTACGATGGGCAGATGGGAGGACAAAGACTACAGATGGAAAGGAGACAAAAGGGGGACAAGAGTGGACAGAAGGTGGCAAAAACGAGACTAGGAGACAAAAGAGTGTCAGTTAGGGAGAGAAGAGGAGTGAAATGTTAAAGCAGAGGGAGGATTATGGGTGGTAGGGTAGACAATGTTAGGGGGTGCACAGTGGCGCAGCAGTAGAGTTGCTACCTTACAGATCCAGAGACCCAGATTCAGTTCTGACTATGGGTGTTGTCTGTATGTTCTCCCAGTGATCTTCTCCAGGTGCTCTGGTTTCCTGCCACACTCCAAAGACGTACAGGTTTGTAGGTTAATTGGCTTCTGTAAAAATTGTTAACTTTCCCTAGTGTGTAGGATAGTGTAAGTGCACAGGTTGCTTTGGTTGCACAAGTGCTGGTTGGTGTGGACTAGTTGGGCCGAAGGGCCTTTTTCCACGCTGTATCTCCAAAGTCTAACGTCTAAAGAAAAATATTAATAAGGCTTCTCCAGGTAAAAGTACACAATGTTAGAGAGTTTCCTCTTTGCTGCGAGCTAGGCGGTGTATCTAGTAATCCATGGCTTTTGAATATGGTGTATAAAACATAAAACAGTGCAGCCTCGGAACAGTCCTGTCTCCCCAACCTGCACGTACTCCATATCTTCTGAACTTCAGTGTGTACTGTGGAGTTTTCTTGCAGTCTAATCCCACAATAATCCCACAGCAGGAATCAATCTGATTATCAATATGTAGATGCAGAGGGTGTGAGCTAGATTCTTAATGAATGCATATTGAGGTATTAAGAAAGATAACATATTTGCTAGTGGATAAATCCCCAAACACAGATGAAGCACGACCAGCCTCTTAATAGAATTGACGGAGGGAGGAAGGTTTGGACGATCTGACCATTGTTTTTTAATCATCTCTGGCTGCAGGATTGATGCCCAAGGATGGTATTGGTATTTTTTATTGGTGTTTCTGTTGGTTTATTATTGACATTGCACAGATGTACAGCAAAAAATGTTATTTAGTGTGCTACATGGAGTATACAGGCAGTGTGTAAAATGGAAAATAAACAGTGCAGAATGTACAGTATGTTTAATGCAGTTCAAACCGAAGATAGACACAGAGTGCTGGAGTAACTCAGCGGGTCAGGCAGCATCTCTGGAGAAAAAGAATGGATGACATTTCGGGCTGGGACCATTCTTCAGACTGACAGAATACAGAATATAGTTTAGTTTAGTTTAGTGTTACAGCACAAAAAGCAACCCTTCGGCCCACACTGACCATTGATCACTCGTTCACACTAGTTCTGTGTTATCCCATTCTCCCATTCGCTCCCCACACACCAGGGGGAAATGTGCAGAGGCCAATTAACCAGCAAACTCACACATCTTTGGGATGTGGGCGGAAACCGGAGCACCTTGAGGAAACCTACGTGGCCACAGGGAGGACGTGCAAACTCCACACAGAGAGCGCTTGAGGTCAGGCTCGAACTCGGGTTCCTGCCAGCTGCACCACTGTGCCATCCTAAGTGTTACAGCCACAGAGAAATTGCAGGTAAAAAAGCCCAAGGGCTGCACCGTATTAGATTGGAATAATCTGATTAGAGGATCAAGAATACATCAATACATCCAATGAATTTCCGAATTAAGTGGAAAGAAAATTTGGAAGATTGGATAAACGTCCATAACTGGTGATATTATTGGCATTTTTTTAATAGGGTTAGGTAATTATGGACCAATTAGTTTCAGTTCTCTCTTTTCTCTTCTCTTCACTTGTCTCTTTTTTAACCTCCAGCCTGTCTCTTACTCCACCCATCTACCAGTCATCCCTCTCACGGTATCCACCTATCACTTGCCAACCCTTATCCCATCCCCACCTCTTTTCCAGCTTTCGCCCTTCATGCTCCAATCAGTTTGAAGAAAGGTCCCGACCCTAAACATCATCTATCCATGTTCTCCAGAGATGCTGCCTGGCCCCAACAGTCCTTTCATGTTTGGCAGATGTTAATTTGCACCTCCTCCATCCTCATCTACTGTATCCCTGGTTCAAGACTGCTATACATGGGTGAGACCAAACGTAGGCTGGGTGATCATTTTGCTGACCACCTTCGCTCAGTCCGCTTGAACCTACCTGATCTACATTCCCATACTGACCTTTCTGTCCTAGGCCTCCTCCATTGTCAGAGTAGGACGAAATGCAAATTGGAGGAACAGCATCTCATATTTCGCTTAGGCAGCTTACAGCCTGGTATAGGTATTGATATCTCTAACTTCAAGTAAGCCTCGGCACTCCCTCTCTCTCTATCCCTCCCTCACCCAAGTCACACCTGCTTCTCATTCACACCCAACAAACAGCTAACAATGGCCTGTTTCCTTTATCATTCTTACATTTTTGCATATCTTTCATTTATTGTTCTTTATCATTCTGTATCATCGTCTATATCTCTCGTTTCCCTTTTCCCTAACTAGTCTGAAGAAGGGTCACGACCTGAAACGCCACCCATTCCTTCTCTCCGGAAAATGCTGCCTGTCCCGCTGAGTAACACCAGCTTTTTAGGTCTATGCTGCCTGACCTGCTGAATTACCGACCATCAACTCGAGCTGGCTACTGTCATGGACACTATCAGAATGGGAAATTAAATTACTTTCAATGTACCGATGAGAAATGAAGGGTGAAAATTAAGGCAGAGTGAGTCAACGCAGCCGAGCAGGAAATAAAAGACTTGCATAGGAAACAGAAGAAAATAATGAATGTAATCAGAAACCCAAGAATAAAATGCAATGAGAGGATGAAGCGTGGGAGGTGATGAAGCCATACAAAAGCCAAGTTTTTGTCATAAGGTGATGTGAACATAAAATAAAAAGAAAGCTAAGAATGAACAGGTCCAAATAATAAAGAAGACAAAAGTGAGAAAGAAGAAACTTGAGAAACGGAGAAAAAAAAGATACAAGCACTTGCCTTGGAAAATGTGTGCTGACAATGAAAAATGGTTGATCTTGTCTACACTGGCCAAGTTGGTAATTGGACTAGTCCCATTAGTCTGCATTTTCACCCGTATCCCTTTAAACCCTTCCTAATAATATATCTGTCCAAATATCTTCCAAAGGTTGTAATTTTTGTCCACTTATACAGCTTCGTCTGGCAACTCATTCCAGACACAGATTACCGTCCGTGTGGAAAATAGGTCCCTGAGGTTTCCTTAAATCTCTCCCCTCTCACCTTAAGCCTATACCCTCTAGTTGTAGAATCCTCTATCCTAGGGATTAAGTCTGTTAGCATTCACTTCATCCATGCCCCCCATGATCTTGTACACCTCAATAAGGTCACTCCACAGCCTCTTGCACAGAAAAGAAAAAAAGTCCCAGCCTATCCAACCTCTCCCCATAACTCGAGAGCAGGTAACGTCCTGGTCAATCCGTTCTGCATTCTTTCCAACTTAATGATCTCCTTGTCATTTGTCCAGAGGATCACCAAATACTAGCATGTTGGATTTATGGAGTATTACTCTTATTGTATTAAGGGCTTTTGGAAATAATAGATTTGATTTTATTAAAGCCAAAGCCTTATTAGGAAGCTCAGAAGAAACCCACAAGTTTTTTTCTCAATAGGATTATGGGTCTGAAAATTATGCAGAGCACATTTGTAATTTATGATGGATTCTGCGGAGTGTAAATATTAATCAAATGTTGCTGCTGCTCCTAATTTTATGATGGGGCAAAGATGGTAGTTGAAGGAGAAAATGATTTGTGTGGTTAATAAAAGCAAGAGTAATCCTGGAATAGAGAATGTATTTTTGTTACACAATGGTGTGAGACCAAGTAGCACTTACAATTGTTGTAAATCTTTGTTATTCAGAGCAACTATGTTGAGAGTTCCACGTCCAAGACTGCCCACGTGGAACGTCTTGGGAGATTTCCTAAAAATATACAACACGTTCACAGTTCCAGACGAAGGAGATACTTGCCCTTCAATCCTTCCAAATTTGTCTTCCTCCATCACCTACTTATCTTTCATGATAGAAAATTGGCTTGTAACTTCATTTAGAGGGATTGTACAGTCTAGATACAGGAAAAATGTTTCCGATATTGTGGAGGTCCTGAACTAGGAGAATTGGGGCGAAAGCAGGAACAGGGTACTGATTTTGGATGAGCAGCCATGATCATATCGAACGGCGGTGCAGGCTTGAAGGGCTGAATGTTTCTATGTGATTATTTCAGATTCAAAGGATTTCTCTTCACTGAGCCCTCTCTCAGTGTGCTCTGCCTGTACAGCACCAATGATACAGTAGCTCTTAGTACTAAAAGTTAATTGTATTAAGTCACATTTATGTTTAGGTTTAGCTGTATCAGTTATAGAGTTATACAGCAGGGAAACCAGCCTTGCGCTCAACTTGCCCAGGCCAACCAAGATGTCCCATCTACACTAGTCGTTGCTCCACCCCCCCCCCCCCCCCCCCCACCCCCCCCCCCCCCCCCCCCCCCCCCCCCCCCCCCCCCCCCCCCCCTCTAAAACCAAACCCCATATCTCTCTAAACCTTTCCCATTCATGTACTTGTTCAAATGCCTTATCAATGTTGTTTATAAGTTCTAGGTGCAGGATTCAGCCACTCGCCACATCAGGTCTACTCCACCATTCAATCATGGCTGATCTATCTTTACCTCTCAGCCCCATTTTCTTGCCTTCATCCTATAAACACTGGCACCCTTACTAATCGAGATTCTGTCAATCTCTGCCTTAAATATACCCAATGATGGCCTCCACAGCTGTCTGTGGTAATTCGAAAATCACTGTACCTTAATTGGTACATGTGACAATAAAAGACCTTTGAAACCTTTGAATTCCACAGATTCATAGTCTTTCTAAAGAAATTCCTCGCATGTCCTTTCTGAAGATGTGTCCTTTTATTCTGAGGCTGTGCCCTCTGGTCCTAGACTCTCCCACTAGTGGAATCATCCTCTCCACATCCATTCTATCCAGGCCTTAACTGCTTGGTAAGCTTCAATGAGGTCCCACCTCATCCTTCTAAACTTCAGTGAGTACAGGGCCAGCGCCGTCAAACACTCATCATACTTTAAGCCAATCATGTTCGGGATCATTCTCGTAAACCTTCCCTGAATCCCCTCCAACGCTATCACATCCCTCCTCAGCATGAAGTGCACCAGTTCCAGAGATAAAGTCCAATGTCCTCAATGGGGTAGAGGTGAATTGGACAGTACCCTAGCTTATGGAGTAGATCCTTCTGGGAAGAGCACACAAAAAATGACCGCGCTCCGGTGCCAACCTAACTTATTAAAATACTTTCTTTGTACAATACTCCACCTCACCTCTCCAACGTCCGAGTCTTCCATGTCCATTTTATTTCTCCTTCCCCACCCCACCCCCGTCCTCTTCCACTCGTATCCCTCCCTCCTTGACATTTCACATCTCTTCGTCTTTCCTGTTGCACTGTTTTACTTATGTATACAGTGTGATTTTACAGAATTGTACGCAAGACAAAGAATTTCTCCCAGACAACAGCTAATCTAGTCAGAATTTCTTTGTTCTGTTGGACGGCACGGTGGCGCTTACAGCGCCAGAGACCTGGGTTCGATCCTGACTACAAGTAATGTCTGTTTGTATGTTCTCCCCATGACATGCGTGGGTTTTCTCCGGGATCTCCGGTTTCCTCCCACACTCCAAAGACATACAGATTTGTAGGCTAATTGGCTTGGTATAATTGTAAGTTGTCCCTAGTGTGTGTAGGATAGTGTTGGTTTGCAGGGATCGGCGGTCGGTGTGAACTCGGTGGGCCGAAGGGCATGTTTCTGCGCCGTATCTTTAAACTAAACTAAATATGACCAATAAAACAGTCTTGATCTCATTGAATTTCGTCTTTGGGGAATATTGCAAAGGGATAACGTGTGCAGAAAAAAACGCACTGTGCATCTTCTTAAACGCCAAATTTAGTTTTGTTAGAGATGCAGCATGGAAACAGCCCCTTCAGCCCACTGTGTCCTTGCCGATCTACAATTACCCATGCACTAGTTCTATCCTACGCTCTACGGACAATTTACAGAGGCCAATTAACCTACAAACCTGTATGCCTTTGGAGATGTGGGAGGAAACCGGAGCACCCGGGGAAGACCCACGCTGTCACGGGGAGAACGTCCAATCTCTGTACACACAGCGCCCGTAGACTGGATCGAACCCGGGTCCCTGGCACTGTGAGGCAGCAACTCCATCATTGCGCCACATGACGATATGGGCCCATGACCCGAGGACAAGCACACCTTCCCCAGAGAGTCCTTGGAATTCTCCCAGTAGAGGCTCAATCACTGATTGCAATCAAGACATCAATCAAAAGCTGTAAAGAACTCATGTTGGGATAGTGAAAAAAAAACAGCACTGACATAAAAGACCAGCCCGTGATCTTGTTGGCTGCAGAAGTAGGTGGACTAAATGACTAAGGGGGCTGTCTGTATGGAGCTTGTACATTCTCCCCGTGAGCTCCTGGGTTTTTTCCGGCTGCTCTGGTTTCCTCCAAAGATGTACAGTTTTGGAGGTTTGATTAGCTTCTGTGAAAATTGTAAATTGTCCGTAGTGAGTAGGATAGTGTTAGTGCACTGGGTGATCTCTGGTTGGGGCGGACTCGGTGGGCTGAAGGGTCTGTTTCTGTTGTGTATCTCTAAAGTCTCAAGTCTAAATATCTTCCTTCTTCTTCCAGTCTGAAGAAGGGTCTTGACCTGAAACGTCGCCTATCAACGTTCCCCAGAGATGCTGCCTGACCCGCTGAGTCGCTTCTAATGATTCCAGCATGGGCAGGTTCACCTGTCTCTCATCCTTCTTCTATTTCCCAGATCATTATGAAACACAGGTAACCTGGTAGGGTGGCAAGCGGTAGAGTTGTTGCCTTACAGCGCCAGAGCCCTGGGTTCGATCCTGACTCCGGGTGCTGCCTGTGTACATTCTCCCTGTGACCACGTGGGTTTTCTCCGGGAGCTCCAGTTTCATCTCACGTTCCAAAGAAGTAAAGGTTTTGTAGGTTCATTGGCGTCGGTAAGAATTGAAAATTGTCCCTGGTTTGTAGCATAGTGCTTGTGTGTGGGGATCGCTGGTCGGAGCGGACTCGGTGTGTCGAAGGGCCTCTTTCCGCGCTCTATCTCTAAAGCCGAAAGTCTGAAGAAATCCCAGCAAGGAGCAGATGGGCAGAAGGAGCTTGGCCCGTGCTGTGTAGAATTGTGCGTAACTGGAAGCTGGTCACAAAAACGAGATTGATACACATTGCCCTTAACTAAACTAAATAAAATTTATGAACAATGCAGAGTATACACCAGAAATTCTGGTAGTTCCCTCTGGCTAGTACAACTCGTACACCATGAAATATGATAGCTTCCTCTGGATGCAGACTCCCAAAGCTATGCCGCTCCTAAATCCCAGGCTATAAAATAGAAATGCAGGAAAGATTGTGGTAGATAATTGAACCGTTAACTCTGGTCATTCCGTTTAATCGTGGAGAGCTTGCAGGAGCTTGAAGGAACGACTCACATCATCTTGTTTTGAACTGACAGGCTGTTCTGTCTGCCAACACAATCTAGCAGGAGTCTGGCACCGGGAGAGGGACACAGCTCATCTGGATTGAATGTTTACTTTCGGAAGATATTGCAAATTTAGGAATTCAAATGCGACTGATGGAATCCAGACCACAATATATAGGGGATGCTTGCTGGGATTGTGTGAAGCTCTCATTTCACTTGGTGGTTTAATGAAACAGCTCACTCAGCGCTATTGAAGCAGGCAGGAGTCCAGACTAGCGAGAGGCTGTGTTCTTTCTTAAAGCAACAGAGTCCCTAACGCATCCCGGGGATGTAAAGATACAACACTACGGACATGCTTCAAAGAAGTCGGGAGAATAGCCCTGTGCTCCCTCTGAGAGAGAGGTGCACAGGAGAACAATATCTGGTCTGGCTCTCGGGAGAAGCACAGTGAGAGCATATCTGGGTTTAGTTCAGTTCAGTTTAGTTCAGTTTAGACAATAGACAATAAACAATAGGTGCAGGAGTAGGCCATTCGGCCCTTCGAGCCAGCACCGCCATTCAATGTGATCATGGCTGATCATCCTCAATCAGTACCCCGTTCCTGCCTTCTCCCCATATCCCCTGACTCCGCTATTTTTAAAAGCCCTATCTAGCTCTCTCTTGAAAGCATCCAGAGAACCTGCCTCCACCGCCCTCTGAGGCAGAAAATTCCACAGACTCACCACTCTCTGTGAGAAAAAGAGTTTCCTCGTCTCCGTTCTAAATGGCTTACTCCTTATTCTTAAACTGTGACCCCTGGTTCTGGACTCCTCCAACATCGGGAACATAGTTCCTGCCTCTGGCGTGTCCAAATCCTTAACAATCATATGTTTCAATGAGATCCCCTCTCACCCATCTAAACTCCAGCGTGCACAAGCGCAGCTGCTCCATTCTCTCAGCATATGACAGTCCTGCCATCCCGGGAATTAACCTTGTAAACCTACGCTGCACTCCCTCAATAGCAAGAATGTCCTTCCTCAAATTAGGGGACCAAAACTGCACACAATACTCCAGGTGTGATCCCACTAGGGCTCTGTACAACTGCAGAAGGATTATTTGCTCCTATATTTGATTCCTCTTGTTATGAAGGCCAACATGCCATTCGCTTTCCTTCACTGCCTGCTGTACCTGCATGCTTACTTTTATAGACTGATGAACAAGGACCCCCAGATCCCGTTGTACTTCCCCTTTTCCCAACTTGACGCCATTTAGATCATAGAATCATAGAAAATAGGTGCAGGAGTAGGCCATTCGGCCCTTCGAGCCTGCACCGCCATTCAATATGATCATGGCTGATCATCCAACTCAGTATCCTGTACCTGCCTTCTCTCCATACCCCCTGATCCCTTTAGCCACAAGGGCCACATCTAGCTCCCTCTTAAATATAGCCAATGAACTGGTCTCAACTACCTTCTGTGGCAGAGAATTCCACAGATTCACCACTCTCTGTGTGAAAAAAGATCTTCTCATCTCGGTCCTAAAAGACTTCCCCCTTATCCTTAAACTGTGACCCCTTGTTCTGGAGTTCCCCAACATCGGGAACAATCTTCCTGCATCTAGCCTGTCCAACCCCTTAAGAATTTTGTAAGCCTCTATAAGATTCCCCCTCAATCTCCTAAATTCCAGCAAGTACAAGCCGAGTCTATCCAGTCTTTCTTCATATGGAAGTCCTGCCATCCCAGGAATCAGTCTGGTGAACCTTCTCTGTACTCCCTCTATGGCAAGAATGTCTTTCCTCAGATTAGGGGACCAAAACTGTACGCAATACTCCAGGCGTGGTCTCACCAAGATAGTAATCTGCCTTTCTGTTTTTGCTACCAAACTGGAAAACCTCACGTTTATCCACATTAAACTTAATCTGCCATGCATCTGCCCACTCCCCTAACCTGTCCAAGTCACCCTGCATTCTCATAGCATCCTCCTCACAGTTCACACTGCCACCCAGCTTTGTGTCATCTGCAAATTTGCTAATATTTAGTTTAGCTCAGTTTACTTTAGGTTAGTTCAGTTCAGTTCAATTTAGTTTAGTTTAGTGATGCAGCGTGGAAACAGGCCCTTTGGCCCACCGTGTCCATGCCGACATTCGATCACCTGTTCCCACTAATTTAATGATATCTCAATTTATCATCCATCTCTACACACTACCGGCAATTTACAGAGGCCATTTAACCAACAAACCTGCACATCTTTGGGATGTTGGAGGAAACCGGAGCACCCAGAGGAAACCCACATGGTCACTGAGAGAACGTGCAAACTCCACACACAGACAGCACCCGAGGTCGGGATTGAACCCAGGTCTCTGTGCCATATAGTCAATGAGATAATTACGGAGATGGAAAGGAATAACTTCCAGGAACTGTTGATGAGCAGTGAACTTCTTCCCGATCTTCTGGCCAACATTCGTAACTTAACAACATCAGAAAAAACAGATTATTTCTGCTGTTTGGTGGATGCACTGATACATTACTGACACAGCAACAAGATCTACACTTCCGAATGGCCAAAGGCAAAATACTTGCCTTCAGAAAGTCTGAAGAAGGGTCACAACCTGAAACGTCACCTATCCATCTCCGTCTCCAGAGATCCATGCCAGCCTTGTAATTAAACTGAACTGCAGGTGCTGGTTTATTCCAAAGCCAGACATAAAGTGCTAGAGTATCTTAGCAGGTCAGGCAGAATCTCTGGAGAAAGGGTATAGGTGACGTTTCGGGTCAGGACCCTTCAGACTAGTCCCGAAAAGTCACCTATCCATGTTCTCCAGAGATGCTACCTGGCCCACTGAGGTACTCTTAAACCTACACCTGGCATCCAATATAAGTTGAACTTATTTTTTTCAATCCACACTCATGATCTGGGATCTGAAGTTTTATGTTTAGATTTAGGTTTAATGTTGCCACACATAGCAAGGTACAGTGAACAGCTTCATTCTGCATGCTATCCAATCAGATCAGATAACACTGTACATAGATATAATCAAGTCACACCCAAGGTAGACAAAAATTCAATTTCAATTCAATTCAATTCAACTTCAATGTCATTGCACAGATACAAGTATGGGTACAACGAAATGCAGTTTAGCGTCAGTTCGTAGTAATAGCAATATATAAATAGATACAGAATGCAGACAATGTGGACGGAGAGACTGGAGAAATGCTGGAGAAATTCAGCGGGTGAGGCAGCATCTATGGAGCGAAGGAAATAGGCGACGTTTCGGGTCGAGGCCCTTCTTCAGGCTGATGTGATGGTGGGGAGGGCGGGAAGAAGAAAGGAAGAGGCGGAGACAGTGGGCTGAGGGAGAGCTGGGAAGGGGAGGAGAAAGCAGGGACTACCTGAAATTGGAGAAGTCAATGTTCAACCTGAAATTGGAGAAGTCAATGTTCATACCCAGGTACAATAGAGCAAAGGTACAGAATGCAGAATATAGCGCATCAGTTCCAGAGACAAATACCTACACCCGCAATGGGGTAGAGCTGAATCGGTCAGTACCCTAGCTTATGGTAGGACCATTTAGAAGCCCGATAACCAAAGGGGAGAAGTCTGATGTTTTATTCCTGAATCTGGCAATGTACACTTTAAAGCTTCTGTCTTTAATCAGACTACAGTGAGATATCCCTCTCCTTCTTAGACTCAGCAGGTCTGTCAACATCTCTGGAGAAACCAGAGACGTGAGTTTTCAGGTAAGGACTCTTCTTCAGACTCATCCCAAAACGTCACCTATCCATGTTCTCCAGAGATGCTGCCTGACCCTCAGTGTTACTCCAGCACTTTGTGTGTATCTTTGGTATAAACCAGCATCTGCAGTTCCCCTATGTACCCTTGTGTCCCTTTTATTACTATGTGGACCTCATGTTTGACACCTTAAAGACTTTCCATCCTTTACAAAATACAATGTGTGATGGAATACCCTCCACAAGCCTTGATAAATGTTGATCACACCCAAAAAGCTCGAAACTATCTTGAACAAAACAGTCTGTTCAATTGGCATCTCAACCACTAACCTAAATATTCATTCACTTCACCACCAACACACAGTGACTTAGCTTGAAGTGTTTACAAAAGACACTGGAGTTGCTACTGTGATAGCACGTCCCAAAACCCTGCGCCTTTATCGCCTAAGATAGAAACAACAGGCATATGGGGACACCACCACCCACAGGTTCCCATTCAAGCTGCACTCCATGTTGACTCCAAAATATATAGTCATTAGAAACATAGAAACATAGAAATTAGGTGCAGGAGCAGGCCATTCGGCCCTTCGAGCCTGCACCGCCATTCAATATGATCATGGCTGATCATCCAACTCAGTATCCTGTACCTGCCTTCTCTCCATACCCCCTGATCCCTTCAGCCACAAGGGCCACATCCAACTCCCTCTTAAATATGGCCAACGAACTGGCCTCAACTACCTTCTGTGGCTGAGAATTCCACAGATTCACCACTCTCTGTGTGAAAAACGATTTTCTCATCTCGGTCCTAAAAGACTTCCCCCTTATCCTTAAACTGTGACCCCTTGTCCTGGACTTCCCCAACATCGGGAACAATCTTCCTGCATCTAGCCTGTCCAACCCTTAAGAATTTTGTAAGTCTCTATGAGATCACCCCTCAATCTTCTAAATTCCAGCGAATACAAGCCAAGTCTATCCAGTCTTTCTTCATATGGAAGTCGTGCCATCCCAGGAATCAGTCTGGTGAACCTTCTCTATACTCCCTCTATGGCAAGAATGTCTTTCCTCAGATTAGGAGACCAAAACTGTACGCAATACTCCAGGTGTGGCCTTACCAAGACCCTGTACAACTGCAGTAGAACTTCCCTGCTCTTGTACTCAAATCCTTTTGCTATGAATGCCAACATACCATTCGCTTTCTTCACAGCCTGCTGCACCTGCATGCCTACTTTCAATGACTGGTGTACCATGACACCCAAGTCTCGCTGCATCTCCCCTTTTCCTAATCGGTCACCATTCAAATAATAGTCTACCTTCCTGTTTTTGCCACCAAAGTGGATAACATCACATTTATCCACATTATACTGCATCTGCCATGCATTTGCCCACTCACCCAGTCTATCCAAGTCATCCTGCAGCCTCCTAGCATCCTCCTCACAGCTAACACTGCCCCCCAGCTTCGTGTCATCCGCAAACTTCGAGATGTTGCATTTAATTCCCTCGTCCAAATCATTAATGTACAGTGGCTTGCAAAAGTATTCATACCCCTTGAACTTTTCCACATTTTGTCATGTTACAACCACAAGCGTAAATGTATTTTATTGGGATTTTATGTGATAGACCAACACAAAGTGGTGCATAATTGTGAAGTGGAAGGAAAATGATACATGGCTTTCAAATTTTTTTACAAGTATAAAACTGAAAAGTGTGGTGTGCAAAAGTATTCAGCCCCCTTTACTCTGGTACCCCTAAATAAAATCCAGTGCAACCAATTGCCTTCAGAAGTCACTTAATTAGTAAATAGAGTCCACTTGTGTGTAATCTGATCTCAGTATAAATACAGCTGTTCTGTGAAGGCCTCAGAGGTTTGTTAGAGAACATTAGTGAACAAACAGCATCATGAAGCCCAAGGAACACACCAGACAGGTCAGGGATAAAGTTGTGGAGAAGTTTAAAGCAGGGTAAGGTTATAAAAAAATATCCCAAGCTTTGAACATCTCACGGAGCACTGTTCAATCCATCATCCGAAAATGGAAAGAGTATGGCACAACTGCAAACCTACCAAGACATGGCCGTCCACCTAAACTGACAGGCCGGGCAAGGAGAGCATTGATCTGAGAAGCAGCCAAGAGGCCCACGGTAACTCTGGAGGAGATGCAGAGATCCACACCTCAGGTGGGAGAATCTGTCCACAGGACAACTATTAGTTGTGCACTCCACAAATCGGGCAATTATGGAAGAGTGGCAAGAAGAAAGCCATTGTTGAGACAAAGCCATAAGAAGTCCTGTTTGCAGTTTGCCACAAGTCATGTGGGGGACACAGCAAACATGTGGAGGAACGTGCTCTGGTCTGATGAGACAAAAATTGAATTTTTTGGCCTAAATGCAAAACACAATGCGTGGTGGAAAACTAACACTGCACATCACCCTGAACACACCATCCCCATTGTGAAACATGGTGGTCAGCGTCCCATACAGGGCAATTTGGAAGAAAACCAGTTAGAGTCTGCAAAAGACCTGAGAACACCTTGACAATAACCCTAAATATACAGCCAGAGTTACAATGGAATGGTTTACATCAAAGCAGTCAAGTCCAGACCTAATTGAGAATCTCTGGCAAGACTTGAAAATTGCTGTTCACAGATGCTCTCCATCCAATCTGACTGAGCTTGAGCTATTTTGCAAAGAAGAATGGTCAAAAATGTCAGTCTCTAGATGTGCAAAGCTGGTAGAGACATACCCTAAAAGACTTGCAGCTGTAATTGCAGCGAAAGGTGGTTCTACAAAGTATTGACTTTGTAGAAATCAATAGGGAGGCTGAATACTTTTGCATGCTATACATTTCAGTTTTTTATTTGTAATAGAATTTGGAAACCATGTGCACCACTTTGTGTTGGTCTATCACATAAAATCCCAATAAAATACATTTACGTTTGTGGTTGTAACGTGACAAAATGTGGAAAAGTTCAAGGGGTATGAATACTTTTGCAAGCCACTGTATATTGTAAATAGCTGGGGTCCCAGCACTGAGCCTTGCGGTACCCCACTAGTCACTGTCTGCCATCCTGAAAAGGACCCGTTCACTCCTACTCTTTGCTTCCTGTCTGCCAGCCAGTTCTCTATCCACATCAATAACTGAACCACCAATACCGTGTGCTTTAAGTTTGTATACCAATCTCTTGTGTGGGACCTTGTCGAAAGCCTTCTGAAAGTCCAGATACAACACATCCACTGCTTCTCCCTTATCCACTCTACTAGTTACATCCTCAAAAAATTCAATAAGATTCGTCAGACATGATTTACCCTTCGTAAATCCATGCTGACTTTGTCCAATGATTTCACCACTTTCCAAATGCGCTGCTATCCCACCTTTAATAATTGACTCTAGCAGTTTCCCCACTACCGATGATAGATCAAGGATTACTTCCTCATCCTTGAAACGCACACCTCCAGATTCAGGGACAATTTCTTCCCAGCTGTTATCAGGCAACTGAACCATGCTTTCACCAACTAGAGAGTGGTCCTTATACATCATTGGAGAGTACACAAAATGCTGGAGAAACTCAGCGGGTGCAGCAGCATCTAAGGAGCGAAGGAGATAGGCGACGTTTCGGGTCAAGACCTCCTACTCCACTGCGATACATCATTGGAGACCCTAGAATTATATTTAATCAGTCTTTACTGGACTTTATCTTGCACTAAACATTATTCCCTTTATCCTGTAATTGTAATCACAGTCTTTCTGCTGATTGGATAGCACGCAACAAAAAAGTTTTTCACTGTACCTAGGTAGACATGACAATAAACTAAACTAAACTAATGTAAACTCAACTAAACTAAACTAAGCTAAATTAAATTAAACTGAACTAAATTAAACAAAACAGAATGAAACTGAACTGATTTAAACTAAGCTAAACTAAACTGAATTAAACTAAATGAAATGAAACTAAACGAAAGGAAACAAAATGCAACTAAACTAATCTAGACTAAACTAAATTAAACTAAACTGAACCCCTAGCTTAAGGAGCAGATTAAAAAAAACTAAAACAGCACCAGATGGACTACAATGGTTTAAAAAGGCAGCTCACCCCCACCCTCTCACGGTGGTATGGGATGGAGGGAGGTGACAACATGGATTGGGAACTAAAGTTCAATGAGCAGCTATCATCACTGGCCTTTATGATTGTTCCTCAGGTTTTTGCTTGCAGCTGTTGTTTATTTCTGAACTCATGCGGAATCTGCTCTACCAGCCAGCGAGGGGGAGGTTCATGCAGCAGTCAGCGAACCTTGCCCCTGGCCCCAACACAAGCACAGTACCAGTGGGTCGTGTGGCAGGTTGTGAGGGAGGAGGAGAGAGAGAGAGTGATAGGGACAGACACAGACACACAGACAGACGGACAGACAGACAGACAGACAGACAGACAGACAGACAGACAGACAGACAGACAGACAGACAGACAGACAAAGGTACAAGGAAAGAGCGAGAGGGGGAAATGAGAGAGGGAGAGACAGAAGGTACAAGGAAGAGAGAAGATAGACATGCGAGAGAATGAGAGAGAGATGTGCAAGGGGGAGACTGAAGGTGAAAGGTGCAAGGAAGAGAGAGATGGAGAGAGATAGAGAGAGAGAAAGATAGATAGAGAGAGAGAAAAAGAGAGAGAGAGAGAGAGAGAGTCAAGGGATAGAATGAAAGAGAAAGTTGTCAAGGGAAAGAGAGAAAGAGAGAGATAGAGATACAAGAAAGAGAGAGAATTGACAGTGGTGAGGGAAATATGCGAGGGAGCTTGAAAAAGAGAAAGAGAAATAGGGAGAGGTCTTTAGGAGGGAAAGAGAGAGTGGCAGAGACAGAAAGAGAGAGACACACATGCAAGGAAGAGAGAAATGTGCAGAGGAGAGAGGAGAGGGGGAGATGTGCAATGGGGAGAGAGACAGACAGACAAAGAAAGTGAGAGAGACGGAGAGAGAGAAAGGCATCTGGCACACATGAGGCAGAGTTAGCAAACACGATGAAGCAGAGCAGAGGGGGAGTGAGTGTTCACATTCTGGAACCACAAAGCTGTATAAGCAAAGAGAATGCCAGGGGTCACAAAAGAGTATTTCCTGCCTTTCCTCTAATGCACTGAATTCAGGAAAAGGAAAAATGTTAATATAAACACGGAGAGACCATCTGCAACCAACTCGTGAATCAGATGTTAATTTCAAATAGAATCCCCAGTGTGAGTGCACCAATGTGCTGTGTTGCTGCAGTGGAGTCTACTGACTATCAATTGGCTAGAACACGAGCAAATAGCAGCTAATTATATCGGCACACTAGTGCAGGAGGTGGGGAAGCAAAACGAGAAGATCTTGTAATAAACTTTGAGATGTGGAAAATGTGTGGTGGTGTCCTGTTCCATTGTGTGTCTGGCCTCAGCCTTAATCAAACCCCAACGACTCCTGTAGTAGCAGACAGAGAACTTTACAAATGGAGAAAAGATCTGTGTGTGTGTGTGTGTGACTGTGTACTGTACATGAATGTGTGTGTGTGGCTGTGCATATGTCCATGTACATGGAGGTGCATTTGCATACATGCTTGCTGTGTGTGTCTGTGTGTGTGTGTGTGTGTGTGTGTGTGTGTGTGTGTGTGTGTGGCTGTGCATATGTCCATGTACATGGAGGTGCATTTGCATACATGCTTGCTGTGTGTGTGTGTGCATGTACATGTGAGTGTGTCTCTGCACATCAGTCTGAGTGTGCTGAAAGAGCTTTCAAATTAGAGCACATGTTCTTTCTCTCTCTATCTCTCTTTTTCTCCCCCCCCCTCTCTCTCTCTCTCTCTTCACAAAGATATTGGCAGAACTTGAGGAGTCTGTGTTTAATTTAGAGTTTCACAGAATAGCGATCCCCGCACACCAACACAATCCTACACATACCAGGAACAATGTTTACATTTATACCAAGCCAATTAGCCTACAAACCTGTATGTCTTTGGAATGTGAAAGGAAACCAGAGCATCCTGAAGAAAACCCACGTGGTCACCGGGAGAACGTAAAAACCCTGTACAGACAGCACCTATCGTCTGGATCGAAGCTGGGTCTCTGGTGCTGTGAGGTAACAAGTCTACCTCTGCGCGACTGTGCTGCCCCACAAACCGTTAATTTGTGTTAATGTCGCAAACTATCTAAAGACGCTTTGCAGAAGGATTATCTAAAATAATTTATGGTACTTTTTGATTTTAAGATCTGGCATCTTTAATTAGCCCTTGTCTGAGCGGCTTCCTCTGGCATAACAGAGTCGCTTCTATTCGTGGGATGGACCATCGCAGTTAAGGATGGCAGATTTTTTAAAGAGACTGGTGAACCAGGTGGGGATTTTATGACAAGCTTTAAATAGTTTTTAAATCATCATTAAAAGTTCCTATTTTTTAAAATCCCAGTTTAGTAATTACACTTAAATTGCACAGCTGCTGTGCTGAGATTTGAACTCTACATTCCTAACGACTGCATCACTATCTTGTGTCTTTGAGTATGTAGTAAAGGATGAAGGGAAGAGAGGTTTAAGGTGAGGAAATTGCAATGATGACACAAGGAACTACCAATAAAGACACAAAGTGCTGGAGTAACTCAGCGGGTCAGGCAGCATCACTGGAGAACATGGATAGGTGGTGTATCGGGTCGAGACCCTTCTTCAGACTGTGTAGGAAGGAACTGCAGTTGCTGGGTTGTTTCGGGTCAGACACCTCTTCAGACCGATTGTGGTGGTAGAGGAGGTGGGGGTAGGGAGAAGAAAGCTGGATGAGAGGTGGGGGCAGGACAAAGTCTGGTGAGTGATAGGTGGATGTAAATGAGGGGTGGTTTGATTGGCAGATGGTTGGACAAAGGGCAACCAATCCTTCTATAAAAAGACACAAAGTGCAAGAGTAACTCAGCTGGTCAGGCAGCATCTCTATCCCTCTATGACAGGTGCATGGATAGGATAGGTTTAGAGCGATACGGGCCAAACACAGACAGGTGGTACTAATGTGGATGAGGCATGTTGGTCTGCATTGGCAAGTTGGGCCGAAGGGCCTGTTTCTATGCTTTAGTTTAGTTTAGTTTAGTTTAGTTTAGAGATACAATGCAGAAACAGGCCCTTTGGCCCACCGAGTCCGCACCGACCAGTGATCCTCGAACACTAACACTATCCTACACGCACTAAGGACAATTTTTTTAAACATTTATACCAAACCTATTAAACTACAAACCTGTACGTCTTTGGAGTGTGGGAGGAAATTGAAGATCTAAAAAATTCCACGCAAGTCACGGGGGGAACATACAAACTCCTTGCAGTCAAGCACCTGTAGTCAGGATCGAACCCGGTTCTCTGGCGCTGTAAGACAGGAGCTCTACCACTGCACCATCGTGTTGCCATGCTGTATAACTCTTTGAGTCTATTAGTCTACGACAGCGTCCATTGTCTGCAATGGGGTAGAGGTGAATCGAGCAGTACCCAAGCATATGGAAGGACCATTCAGAAGCCTGATAATGGCGGTGAAGAAGCTGTTTCTGAGTTTAAGCATCATCGCTAGAGCCTAACTGATCGATAAATATTCAGGAGCATCACAAAAAAACAAGGGAGGATGGAAAAGCTTTGGGAGCTTTGCATCCTCACAGCTTAAGGATTTAGCAGATGATGAAGATGGGAAATATGCATGGAGACAGAACTAGGGGGGTGCAGGGCTGGAGGGGGGTTTCAGGGTGCAGTTTGGTGCAGAGAGAATATTGACCGGTTGCCTCATTCGCTGGTCTATATGAATGTTCTTTGTCCTAGTCTAATGACTTCTGAAGCTGAGACTTGGGCATGCTAACTGTAATACGGACAGGAGCTCATGCATTTAAATAAGATTGGAAAAACCTTGGCCAAATCAACAAACTTGACAATATAACTCAGTCCCGTACAATTTGGCACGTTAATTGATATTCGACTGTCCTTTTCCTACACTGTGCTTTAAGTTGCTTTTCAGCACGTTTTAATGCATTCATTAAGAGAGAGGTTCGAGATAAAATGAATGTACCTGCCAATAATATCTTAATCAGAGGCACTTAGAACACACCACTGGAGACACAAAGAACTACAGGTGCCGGTTTACAAAAAAACACACAAAGTGCTGGAGTTACTCAGCCGTTCAGGCAGCATCACCGGAGAACATGGATCGGGACCCTTCTTCAAGCTGAAGAATTGTCTGGAACAAAAATGTCATCCATCCATGTTCTCCAGGGATGCCTCCTGACCTGCTGAGTTACTCCAGCACTTTATGTCTATTCTGGCCTTGTTTAACTGTTGGTTAAAAGTTTTCATCAAACTAGCTGGAAAAAACGTATATTTTCCGCAAGGTTTCAATATCTGCGGATCGAATGATAAGGGGAAGTGTTTAGAAGAATGACCGGCGATCTCACTGAAATGTATCGGATTCTTACAGGCCAGACAGGTTGGAAGCAGAGAGGCTGTTTCTGCAGACTGATGAGACAAGTGTTGTGGGACATTTTCCTAAGATAAGGAGTTGGCCACGAGGGATTCAGTGGAAGAGAGATGTCTTCATTCAGATCACTGTGAATCCCTAGTGTGGAGGAAGGGCAGAGTTGGTAGAGTGACAACTATATCTCAAGACAGGTCAATGGATTTTAGTTTAGTTCATTGTTGTCACGTGTACCGAGGAGCAGTGATAAGCTATTGTTTGTATGCTACCCAGTCAGAGTAAAAACGATATGTGAATACAAACAAGCTGTGCACAGTGTACAGATAAAGGTCACAGACTACGACTATTAATGCAAAATATAACATTGAAGTTCGATAAAGTCCAATTTAAAGATATTTCAAAGGTATCCAAAAAGGTAGATGTGAAGTCAGGATTGCACTCTAATCGATGAAAAAACCATTCAATTGCCTGATAACAGCTGGGAAGAAACTCTCTGAATATGGAGGTGTGCGTTTTCATACTTCTGCACCTCTTGCCTGATGGGAGAGGGGAGAAGAGAGAGTGGACGGGGTGAGACTTTTGAATTATGCTGGCAGCCTTGCTGAGGCAGCGTGAGATGTCAATGGAGTCAATGGGAGGGAGGTTGGTTTGCGCAATGGTCTGGACTGCATCCACAATTTCTTGCCGTCCTGGATGGAGCTGTTCCCAAACCATGCTGTAATGCATCCCGAGGGAGAAGGCAAACACGGAGAGGTATAAACACAGATATTAGACCTGCAAGCAGGTCATTCGCTTCCTCAAGCCTGCTCCCTCATTCAATGAGATCATGGATGATCTGATGTCCAAGAAGGAACTGCAGATACTGGTTTAAACTGTAGATAGACACAAAAAACTGGAGTATCTCGGCGGTACAGGCAGTGCCTCTGGAGAGAAGGAATGGATGACGTTTCCCATTCCCATTCGTCAGCAATTCCTTCTCTCCAGAGATGCTACCTGTCCCGCTGACTTACTCCAGCTTTTTATGGTTGATCTGATTATAGCCTCAACCCCCACATTCCTTCTTCACCCTTCAGTAACAAGGTGATCTCCTTTGTCAGCTTCCTCCCCCCAGAAAATATCACTTCTAATGAAGGAAGAGAGCTCCAATAATTTATAGCATTGAGGGAAATCTTTGATGGCATTTGATGGCAATTTATTGCATTGTCTCGCCCTTCGTCAGCAGAGGCTCCCTCTTCCTCGACTCGCTGGTCTTCGGGGCCAAGCTCGATGGCTTCTAAACTTCCGCCATCTGCAGGCAGTGGCCAACCTCGTCCTTCCCCGCAGCCCGCCGGTTCTTTGTTCTCGCCGGTCGCTGGGTCAACATGGATGTTGGGCTGGAGGGACTTTTTCAGTGCTGTATGACTCTATGACTCTAATGACATCCATGAATAATAGGGATGTAATATATAGTCATGGATGTCATAGTTGTACAGGATGGAAACAGGCCACTCGGCCCAATGTGCCAAAACAGACCAGGATGCTCCATCAACACTAGTCCCACCTGCCTGCAATTTAGCCCATGTCCCTCTAAGCCCTCCCTGTCCATGTCTCTGTACCAATGACTTATACATCTTCATCATAATACCTGCCTCAACTACTTCCTCTGGCAGCTCGTTCCATACACCCACAACCCTCGCTGTGAAAAGGTTTCCCCATGAGTTCCTATTAAATCTTCCCCCTCTCACCTTAAACCAATGTTCACTGGTTCTAAGATTCCCCTCCATTGGGCAAGAGACTCTGCGCATTCACCCTATCTATTCCATTCAGCCTCCTGCGCTCCAAGGAATAAAATAGCAAGTGGGAGAATTCAGGGACCGTACGTTCCCGTTAGAGTGCAGGGCAAAGCTGGCAAGTTTGGAGAAAAACATATCGATCAGGCTCTGAAAAGTCTGAAAAAAATGAGGCACATGTCTGAGGTTTCGGAAAATGATTAAAAGTCATCGCAGACTCACAGTCTAAAGAATGCAGGGGGAAAACATCAGGATGAAGTTTGCTCCTTTTTAAAATGATTCAAATTAGTCCCACCTTCGTCCTCCAGAGCCGAGAACATTTTCTTAATATTTATCAAATTCTTTGCAAAAGTATCAATTGAGTCTGTGTAGAAAGGAACTGCAGAAAGAAACTGGTTTATACCGAAGACAGGCATAGCATCTATAAAGAAAAACAATAGGTGATGTTTTGGGGGTACACAAAAAGCTGGAGAAACTCAGCGGGTGTAGCAGCATCTAAGGAGCGAAGGAGATAGGCGACGTTTCGGGTCGAGACCCTTCTTGGTGATGTTTTGGGTCAGGACGCTTCTGCAGACACTAACATTTGAGACTGCTGGATCGTTCTTTCCTGCAGTGAATTCCTGTGGTAGGGTTAACCCCTGGCATTATCGCTGGTTCTTCTTTGAACTTTCTCCTGACGGGGAGTTTGGGCGTCCTGGGTTTGTCATCTGAAGACCTGGCCACCAATGGTGGAGAAATGAATCCAGAGATGTGAGAGGAGCTGGAATTCGAGCGGAGATCTCAGCATTCAGCCCACCTTGAATGAAAGAGATTGAAGCGGCATTGCAAGGGAACTGAATTAACATCACCATCAGTAATGATATCTGCAGCATTTCAGCCTTCATTGTATGAGTTAACTCATCCCCATCACACTGTCACATAGTGTGTGATTTCCATTACCGCTCTCAGAGTGGGAGATGAAGGCACACAAAGCAACAGACTTCTAACATGTGCTACTGTCTGTGGATAGAGTATCACTGCTGATTGCCATCAGCAACCTCACAGGGAAACAGTTGTCTGTTGAATTTCAATGTCTTGTAGAGCTGCACACTTATCTCGGGTAATGTGTATCAATCTCCTTTTTGCGCATCAGCTTCCAGTTACACACAGTTCTACACAGTACGGGCCAAGCTCCTTCTGCCCATCTGCTGCTTACTGGGATTTCTTAGACTTCAGCGACACAGCACGTAAACAGGCCCATCGGCCCACCAAGCCCTCGATTGCCCCATACTACACAGTAGGGACAATCTTTACAACTTATGGAAGACAATTAACCTACAAACCTTCACGTCTTTGGAGTGTGGGAGGAAACCGTAGCACACGGAGAAAGCCGATGCATTCACAGGAGGAATGCACAAACACCGTACTGACCACACCCGTAGTCAGGATCGAATCCGAGCACCCTCCCTGTCCATTACCATTAATCCCACTGTCCCAGCCCTCTCCCTTCTTCCTCCCACCCACCCAACTTTTCCTTACCCTCCCCCTGTGCCCTATATGCATTTGCACCTATTTCACCCCTCCCCCTCCACCTACATTCCTTCCTCTAGCTTCACAATTTGAATCCTTTTGACTCACACCTTCTGTCTTTTCATCTCTTGTCTTTGTCCAAGTATGGAGTCTCAGACTAATAGTCATACAGCGTGGAAACAGGCCGTTCAGCCCAACTTTCCCATACCTACCAACATGTCCCATCTACACCTGCCTGTGATAGGCCCATATCCCTCTAAACCTATCCTATCCATGTACCTGTCTAACCAGTGTGATAGTACCTGCCTCCAATTACACCTCTGGCAACTCGTTCCATACATCCACCACCCTTTGTGCAAAAAAGTTACCCCTCATGTTCCTATTAAATCTTTCCCCCCACCCCCCCTCCACCCACCCTCACCTTAATCCTATGTTCTTTGGTTCTTGATTCCATCTGCCTACAATAATAACTCGTACCTGTATTACTTTAGTTTAGTTTAGTTTAGAGATAAAGAGTGGAAACAGGCCCTTTGGCCCGTCGAGTCTGCACCGACCAGCTATCCCCGCACATTGACACTGTCCTACACGTACACTAGGGACAATTTACTATTTACACTTATACCAGCCAATTAATCTACAAACCTGTACCTTTGGAGTGTGGGAGGAAACTGAAGATCTCGGAGAAAACCCACGCGGCCATGTGGAGAGCGTACAAACTCCGTATAGACAGCAGTAGTCGGGATCGAACCCGGGTGTCGGGCGCTGCAAGGCAGCAACTCTACCGCTGCTCCACCATGACCGCCCTACTTGCCAGGCTTTGTCCTGTGCATCCTCTCTTCCAGCTTTCTCCCCCCCTTCCCCCGCACCCCCACCCCCTCTCTATGAGTCTGTGGAAGGGTCCCGACCCATGTTCTCCAGAGATGCTGCCTGACTCACTGAGTTACTCCAGCACTTTGGCGCAGATGTCTCTTGCCACCTATCAGCTGTGGCCTGGGTTTAGTTCAGAGGTCTTACCACATTTGGTTACGGACTTCTTCATTTTCCGTAGATTCATGAATGCTGCTAACATCCAAACTCCTAGTAACTGCATTCCTCTCCAAAACAAGATTTAAACATGGATTTGATCAATGTACTCTCCCAGCTATCAGATCGATGTAGTAGTTTGGATCAATGCACTACATTGAGTGGTGGAGAGAAATGGTGGAACTGACTGGTACTTTGCATTGTTTTATTATGTTCATATTGGAATCGATCAATAAAATGTGTCAGAGACAAAATCAATATTGTATGCATCAGCCAGGCATAAGGTAAAATGTTAAATCCCAGAGTGATCCATTTGTATTGTGAATGAAGGGTCGTTGTTTTCAGTTTTACTCTGTAAGTGTTGAAGCAATATCAGTGATGAATGATATAAAGGCAGAGAACAGAATTAAATGTATTTATTTGGAACGAACATGCATATCCTGTGAGCATGCTTGTAAGTGGGTGTGTGTGATTGTGTGCGTGTGCGTGTGTTTGTGTATGTGTTTGTGTATGTGTGTTTATGCATGCGTGTTTATGTGTCTGGGTGTGTACAATGGGAGTGTGTATGTCTATGTTTGTGTGTGTGAGTTGGTGTGTGCATGTGTCTGTCTGGCTGTGTGCACTTGTGTGTGTGTGTGTGTGTGTGTGTGTGTGTGTGTGTGTGTGTGTGTGTGTGTGTGTGTGTGTGTGTGTGTGTGTGTGTGTGTGTGTGTGTGTGTGTGTGTGTGTGTGCGTGTGTGTGTGTGTGTACACATGTGTGCAATGGGAGCAATCAGCCAGGCATAAGTTAAAATGTAAAATCCCAGAGTGTGTGTATGTTTGTGTGTGCACATGTGTATGTATCTGTAAGATAGTGTGTGCGGAAATGTGCATGTGTGTCAGTAAGTTGTTGTATGTGTGTGTGTGCGTGTATGTGTGTATGCGTCTATGTGTGCGGACCCGCCTCAGTGGGTCTGCATGTGTGTCTGTCTGTATGTGTGGGTCTGTCTGTCTGTGTGTGTGCACTTGTGTGTGTGTGTGTCTGTGTGCATGCGTGAGTGTGTGTGCACGTGTGTACAATGGGAGTGTATATATTTGCAAGTTTGTGGATGTGTTTGTGTGAGTTGGTGTGTGCATGTGCCTGGCTCTGTGTATGCATATGCGTGCAAGCGTATGTATCTGTAGGTTGGTGTGCATGCAAATGTGCATGTGTGTCAGTAGGTTGGTGTGTGTGCATGTGTCAGCAAGTTGGTGTGCAGGTGTGTGTCACTATATGGTGTGTGTGTGTGTGTGTGTGTGCGCCTGTAAGTTGATGTATGTGATGTAAACCAATGGGTGAGATGCAGAAGGTAACTGTGGTGAATGTAATGTAAATCCTACAGTCCCCCTGGGTTAGACTACATTTTGAATTCTACTGTCAGCTCCCACTCTTGGGGAGTTGAGAATTCACAGCAGCACCAGGTGAAATGTGCCTCCTCAATGCAGTAACTTTGCTTATGATAAGTGTAATTGGTGTTAAGTGGTCAGATTGTCAAGGATATGTAGCCTGACAAGAATTTTGGTACATATTCTTCAAAAATGTTGCTACATATTCTTTACATTTTTGTAAAGGCAAAAGATCCTTCAAGATGGTCTTAACTCAAAGCTTTCCAACAACAATTATTGAACTCATCACACTCCACAATAGTACTGTGGAGCTCAATTTAAGTGGACACATATCTGCTGATAGCTTCTTAAATGTTCCTGAGTTCAAGACTTCAGACTTTTAGACTTAAGAATTTAGAGATACAACATGGAAACAGGCCCTTCGACCCACCGCGTCTGCGCAGACCAGCGATCACCCCGTACACTAGCGCTATACTACCCACTGGGAATAATTTACAGTTTTACTGAAGCCAATTAACCTACAAACCTGTACGTCTTTGTTGTGTAGGAGGCAACTGGAGCATCCGGAGAAAACCCACGTAGTCACAGGGACAACATACAAACTCCCTACAGACAGCAGCCGTAGTCAGGATCGAACACGGGTCTTTGGCGCTGTAAAGTAACAGCTCTACCGTGCCACCCTTGTGTGGAGGAGATGTGTGTAAAGAATCTGGGTGGATATTATTGGGCACATACAAGGATTAGCACTCCCGGAGACTGCAGGAAGACATGTCTGTTAATCCTGGCCAAATTGGAGCAGCCAGGACATTAAAATTTAGTAAAGGCTTGCGTGCGACTAGGCCATTTTGGTCAAGTTAAATGTGTCTTTTGCAGAACAGGGACAAGCTGCTGAATGGTGCCAGTTTGTCTGTGGCCTAGATAAGAGCTGCAGGGAAAGAATGGGACATCTGCAGTTTCTTACAATAAGGTGTAAATTGCATGGAACTGATTGGGTCACTGCAAACCAGATATACATAGTGTAAATAATATTGCAAAGCTTATTTGGACAGTTGTTTATTAGTTAAGATGTTGAGCTTTGTCTGGGTTGTCTGAATCCCTGGATACATGTTGCATAATTCATCTCTGTTAACTTCGTCAGATACATTGTCAGATACATTGTATTAGTTACTGTATTATTGGGTTAGTACCATGTTAATCGATATGTGATATTGGACTGTATAGAGACCACCCCCATGTGGTTCGACCCCTCAAGGTTCGGGGATCTATAAAAGGTAGCTCCCACGAGATCCGATGTCGATCTTCTGGAAGAACGCTTGGAACGGTGTGCCCTTTTGGAGTGTCTCTGCTTGCACGAGGCTAGAAGGGCTTGGCCAAGCAGATACAAGGATCGAACCTGCGGTGGTCAGGTATTGTATAGGGGAATTTGTGTTGAGTTATCCAAAATAAAGTTTAGTTGCTCAAGTGCATGATTCAGTATTTTATTAACTGAAACTAGATGGGGGCGAAGCTTGGAACATGAGGGGCTCGTCTGGGATCTCAACGGACCCCCAAACACAAGTTTGCGATTAAAGGTGTTGAGCTGTCTCGATTGCGAGTCCAGAAATCGGCGCCACGGTGCAATTTTCGGCAATTCGCTAGTCGGAGCAGATCGCTCACTCGCGGCTTGCGAAAGGGTCCCAACGAGATCGTAGAACAGAGTCTATCAAGCAAGGGGGCGGGGGGGGTGATAGCACTCCTTTGGGTTAGGGGCCCATAAGGGGTTAGAGGCCCTTTCCTGGGTTAGAGGCCCAAAAAACCTGGTCATAGTTGTCAGACTGCAGCTGCTGGCGAAAGCCATAAATTCAGACTTGGGTTAAAAACCCTACCCAGATTTGGTATCCAATTGGCGGGGTATTGAAAACAAGTCTGGTGGACGTGCTAAGCGGTGAAGCATTTAACCTGTCGTTGCTGGGAGCGCTGATTGGAAAGGTGCGAGCAGAAAATCTGCATGGACTGCCAGCGCGAAGAGGCTAGGCGCTGACACCCGGTGCCAAGCAGGTGAGAAGGAAATCCTTTTGAGCAGGTAATGGTTGGTTAGAGGCCACGCCTGTGTGAAGATATCCGAATCCCTCCCTGGAGTGACAGACGAGGACTCTTGTAAAGGCACTGGGCTTAGTGGCTAGAGTATAGATTGGCTGGGAATAATCTAGTCCATTCGAGATTTCATTGTTCGAGCAAATTGAATTCGAAACCCGCGTACATTGAGTGGTACACATGAAAACTGATTGAACAGAGTGTCCTTGACTTTGAAAAATCAAAGACCTAAATACAGGACTTCATGTTGAGGTTATGCCCGTACAGTAGAATTCGAATTCTGTGTATATAGAACTTCGGAGTTTGTGTGTGTTTGAAATCGATTCTGAATAGCAGCTGTTCAACAGTGAATAGTAACCTTCTGATCGATTGTTGATTAGTACCTGATAGCAAAGTGTAACTGAGAGACGGGAACCTGGTTTACTTGGTGAAAAGTACCCGGATGTGAGAGGTACCCCTAATTCTGAGAACTTAGAATTAAGGGATAGAGGTCCCCCAATAGAACTTCAGTCTTAGCAGGAGAAACGTGACATTTAGGAGGAAAAGTAGTCACTTAAGAAGTAGTACCCCTCAGCAAAGAGTACCCTAGGAAGGGGAAAATCGTCTGTATTGGAGGGAGAGGTTCACTGATTGATAACAGCGTGACGCGGAATTGAAATCGAGTGTTTGTGATTTGTGCGCTAGCGTATTAAATTATTGTTGTTAATTTCCAGCATGGTCTATTTTAGTATCTTTATCCGATCCGAACTGTATAAATATTTTGTAACGTATAAAAGATATTTAGAGTGTGATAAGATCGCGGACCGCTACTTGTATTATCTGCGTGTGCTTAAGGATTTTGGGTGTTAGATAATTTGGGTAAATGTGTGTTTGAATTGAATATATGGTATTTGTTTAAATCGGGATTGTTAGTATTGTTAGAATCCGATTTGTGGTGAATCCGATCAGGATTCATATTCTTTCGATCGCTGTGTCGGGGAAGGAAACGTTTTGTTGTCCGAGTACGCCACAAGGAGGATTTATTAGAGTGTGTGATTCATCGTCATAATAAGTGGATGCTTGTAGTCTATATTGGGGTGTGCCTTGGTTTACTTGTAATTGGAGGAATTGTTTCTTGTTTGATTATAGTTTTACTTGCGTGGTTCGGGTTTATTTGTCTTTGTGAACTTAAAGCGTTCTGAGTGGGAGAGATTGCTGCTAAGATTTAAATATTAAGAGCCTTAGTTTGGGAGACCAGAGATTCTTTGTTTACAGGCTGAAAGTCGAATAAGGTGATTGTGATCGAGCTGCTAAGAAAGTTGAGAGCGCGATTGAAGAGTGATTGAGTCGAACAATTGAATAGAGCGATTGAGTAGAGTGAGTGACTTGTGGTTGGGAAAGATTGAATGAACAATTGTGTTAGAAAGGTATGAATCTGCTTGACGTTAGTCATTGTGTGAGAGCGATTTCAGTGGCCTTTGAGTCTGAAAGGAAGGAGCGAGTATTGAGGAGACACGAGTGCTTTGAATCGTACCTGTATTGTGTCTATTGTGTAGGAGGATAGGAAATATACTAGAGAAGGACCTATCAAGCATTCCTGAAAGTCCGTTGAGAATAATTTGTGAGAAAATTCCTCAGGAAGCAGAGACATTACGGAAATTGTCGGGGAAATTAATTAAAGTTTTAGGGAACGTACTTTGGCCAATAGGTGGGTTAATGTCTGTTATAGGAATAACCTACATAGAGACAATTATTAGGCAATATGGGAACAGTGAAGAAGGGAACGAGCTTATTGAAATATGGAACATTTTCTTCACTGAAAGGAAAGGAAATAAAGAAGTAGTTCTGATTTCTGCTTTGAGAATGGCAGCATCAAAGTTAGGGATAAGAGTGGAAGAAGAGAGAACTGGTCCTTCTCTAGGTATTTCGGAGCATGGAGAGAAAGATAGTGGAAGTCAGCAGCAGGAGCAGGAGAGAGCGTCGACTTTCAAAGGGGAAAGGTTTTTAAAGGAGAGATGCTGACTAAAATTAAACTCATCAAATTTATTAAGAGTGCAGTGGTTAGCGTGGATCTCGAAGGGAGAGAAGCCCAATATATAAAAGGATGAGCAGACTTTTTTGGAACAGAGTCACAGCATTCCTCTCAGCCCTCTCATGTTCTTAGTTCGAAAACACTTTGCGCAGCTTGCGAACAGGGCGCTAGGGTGGAGTCAGTGCTATCTTCGACTCCACCCACTAAATTCAAATTAATTATAAAGGCATAGGCAGCTTCCTACTAGGGAATTGCCTACGGGGAATCCGGAAGTGGCGGCGCTGCCCTAGCAGCTGCCGTTCGCCTGCAGTCCGTCTGTTTTTTCTTTTTTTTTGTTGTCCTTGTCCTGTTTTAGTTAGTTAATTTGAGTTATTAGGGTGTGTATGTGTGTGGGTGGGGGGAGAAACATGTCTTAGTCCTTTCCTTCGGGGGGGGGGGGGATGCGACTTTTTTTAATGTCGTGTCCCCCGTCTCCGTCTGCTCTGAGGCCTAATGGCGGAGCTGGTGGTCTCCAACTGCAGAGCCAGCCAGGACTTACCAGCATGAGGCTGGCCGACTTCGGGGCTGTGGTGGGCTCTGATGGCGGTGACGGCCTGACTCGGGGCTGAGGAGGTGTCCCGGCGGTACGGCGGCCCGACCTCGGAGGTTCGGCCGCGGTCCCAGCAGACGACATCGTCGGGAGCTCGCAGGTCACAGGTTGGTGACCTGTTTTTCCGGAGCTCCCACGGCAACAGCTGTGTCCGCTGGACTGGAGGGCGGCAGCTTCGGCAGCTTCAACCACCCCGGGC
Organism: Okamejei kenojei; assembly: GCA_035221665.1. NCBI lineage: Eukaryota > Metazoa > Chordata > Chondrichthyes > Rajiformes > Rajidae > Okamejei > Okamejei kenojei. The sequence continues at coordinate 28,540,150 of CM069147.1, read as the reverse complement.
TGCGGAGTTTGAACCGGCCTGTTCACGGAGCTCGGATTCAGCCGCGGGACTGACTTACTTACCAACACCCAGCGGGGTCACAACATCGGAGGCCTGGATCGCCTCAGCACAGAGGGAGAGCAAGGAGGGAAGAGACAAAGACTTAAGACTGTTGCCTTCCACCACAGTGAGGAGGTGCCTGGTGAACTCACTGTGGTGGATGTTAATTTGTGTTTATTGTGTTTTGTTAATTTATTAAATGTATGACTGCCAGGAACGAAATTTCGTTCAGACCGAAAGGTCTGAATGACAATAATGAATACTTTACTTTACTTTAAAGTAAAGAATTCGGGAGACGATTCTCTAGTTCCGACGATTGCTTCACCAGCAGGGGATAGTATGGGGGATCAGGGAGCTAGAAGGAAGGTTCCTCAGAAGTGGGTGCCAAAATTAATTGGGAAACCAAGTGGGGAAGTAAAGGAATCCTTCCTATAGAATAGAGATTCCGTGAGCAGAAAGAGCAGTTTCTCTGAGGGTGAGACAGTAGGGGGCTATGAAATAGCTGATCCTGATATCGCTAAAATTTTAAGATCAGAACAAATCCCCGATATTATGGATATGGAACGGATTCCCCGTAGGCAATTCCCTAGTAGGAAGCTGCCTACGGCTTCATAATTAAATCCTGCAGTAGGTGCAGATTATCCCCGGGCTACAGATGTCCCCGTTACAATGTAACCTGGTTCAACGGCAGCTAAATCCTTCCAGAGACCAGTACTAAGAATCCAGAAGCGGGAAGTAACATTGAAGGAGGAGGAAGAATTTAAAGCATGGCTTCCTCCTCCTGGTTACCTTGGAGACATGCCAATCCGAGAGCCGACTTTCCCTCAATTTAGTGGGAGAGGCTATAGAGCTGTTAGACCTGACTAATGCTATGTTCGTGGAGAAAAGGGACATTGGAGCAGATCTTACCCTGTGAGGAAACACAGAGGAGGAAGGGGCCAAAGTAGAGGGCCTCGGGGTCTAAGACGTCAGTGGATCCCTAGAGGTTATAGGGACACTTGGACCCCGGAGATAGATGAAACGGACATTGGCCAGAGGATCAGGGGCCAGGGACATTCTGGCAGCAAAATCCATTCCGATAGCCCTGATCTGCCAGCTAGTACAAAGTAAAAAGATGAAATCTGAGGGTATCTTCATATGGCCCAAAAATAATAATAAATTATAAGAACAAGAAAGAACACCACCCCTTCCGAATCCCAGGAAGAGAGTTACAAAGAAGATGAGTGGGATTGAGAAACCCTACTAAAAGGAAGGAATATGAAAAGGGAAACATAGTAGCTGGTGTCAAAGAGAATAAGAAGTGAAGGGAAATAGTAAGATTAAATGAGAACTTACCAGTTCGAAGTTTGATCTTTATTTTATGAGGAGTAACGATGAGGGATTACGTGAAGAAGCCCCGCCTGGCGCCAGAACGGCATACTTCAAAGCAGCGGCATGAAAAACACAGAACACAATAGCCGGAGTAAGATAGTAAGGCTCATCATAGATTTAGAACTACCAGATGATCATTTATTTTATGAGGGTGTGGAGTGGAGGGCACGTAATCCCTCATCGTTACTCCTCATAAAATAAAGATCAAACTTCGAACTGGTAAGTTTTTGTTTAATCTTACTATTTTACTTCGGAGTCACGTGAGTGACTACGTGAAGATTTTGAAGCTTCTGTGTTTTCCATGTCGTGGAATTCTTCCATACAACAGTCCGGCTAGGTCAACACATACATGAGTAAAAACCTTTTACCAGACCAGTTTCAGTTCTTTCCAGAAATCTTTTAATGATAAAAGAACATATAACCCTCTTTTTACATCTGAGGGAACCATTACAAAGTGATAAAAGATATAAGTTATAACATAATTGATAATATCAATCAATAGTGAAACAAAGCAGGTGATTATAGTGAACCCAACACCGCGTGTCCAAAGCCTGTCATTGTGTGAACAGGTTTATTGTAGAACTTTGAAAAAGTTTCTTCTTTACACCACCCTGCGGTTTCTAAAATATGTTTGAGTGGTACGTCCTGTAACTTCGCCGCGGATGTAGCTGCTGCCCTGGTGGAGTGAGATTTGAACACATCAGTGTCTACTCCTGCTAAAAGTAACACCTGTTTTAACCACCTTGAGATTGTTTGCACTGAAGCTTTTGTGTGTGGTTTCTTATGGGTAATCATTAATGTTTTTTCATCACCTCGAAGAGTTTTGGTAACTTTTACATAATGATTCAAATGTTTAACTACACACAACGTTGGATCAATGGGGTAAGCTTGAAACATTACCTTTGCTCCAGTTCTTCCTGGTCTGCTTTGTTTGATCAGATCGTAAACATAGAACACAATGTTATCTGCAGTCACATGCATACAGTCCTAAACGTAACATTTGGTAATGTTTGCACCCTTTGAGCTGAAACCAATGCCATTAACATTACTAATTTAAATGTTAACTTTTTTCCAATGACAAAACTTCGATTGGAGTCCATTGCCTAAGTAAAGTAAGTACAATGCTAACATCCCAAATTTCTGTATATCTTGGTTTGGGTGGATTTTTGTTAAAGATTCCTTTCATAAATCTGGATATTAATGGATGTGATCCAATTGATTTCTGGTCAGAAATTTGTCCTAAATAAGATGATAAGGCACTACATGCACTATTAATGGCACTATAACTTAAGTGTTGTTCAAAATGCAACTCGGCAAGGAACTCCAATATGTTTGCAATGTTCACAGTATGATAGGATATATTTGACTGTCTACAAAAATTCCCATTTCTTTATATGTGTCATATATTGTCTCTGAGTGCTATCTCGCCATGATGAGACTATAATATCCATAGTTCTATCCGACAATCCAAGCTCTTGTAGTGGTCTGGTCAAAACCTGCAGATTAACAAATTCATATAAGCATGTAATGGATGAATTTATTTGGTAACTGGTTTTATCAATAAATCACTGCTGCTAGGAATTGACATATATGGTTCTTTAACATCAATGGGGACCATGGTTGTGTCGGCCAATTTGGAATCACCAATAATCCTGTGGCAGAATCTTGTTCTATTTTCTTCAGACATTGCTGAACCAGAGCAAATGGCGGAAAAGCATAAAAGAACATATTCCCCCAGTGTAGTGAAAAAGCATCTGCTGCTACTGCATCTGGATCTGGTTCCCAAGACACATATTTAGGCAATTGATGATTTAGTCTTGATGCAAACAGATCAATGTCTGGTAACCCATATTGAGTCACAATTTTACTGAAAATTACTGGGTTCAACATCCATTCTGTGTTGTCTTTAAACATCCTTGATGTATTGTCTGCCACCACATTGTCTTTACCTGGGATGTAATTTGCCGAAATCCAAATTTGGTGCTTAATACACCATTGCCATATCTGATTGACCAAACAATCACATGATACCGATCTGACTCCACCCATGTGATTAATATATGCAACAGCTGTTTTATTGTCTAATTGTATCAGTACATGCAGATTCTTTTTTGTAGAACAATAGGCTTTCAACCCATAAAATGCACCCAATAATTCTAAATAGTTAATACCATATGTTTGGAGAAACATTTCCTCTTGGACAGTCAATCTGCCCCCACAGCTGGCGAATGAATCTGTCGCCCCCATCCGAGAGCACTAGCATTTGTTTGTAAAATTACTTCAGGCTGCTGTATCAGAATGTTTTTAGCAGCTTGTGGGACATTTTCAATCCACCATTGTAATTCCAATAAAGCTTCTTTTGTTAATTGCATAGGCCTATCAAAATGGCCTGCTCTCTTTTTTAGAGCTCTTATTTTGTCCCTTTGAAGGTTTTGGTAATGTAATGGACCAAATTCTACTGCAGGAAATGCTGCCACTAATTTACCAATAACCTTTGCTACTTCTCGGATGGAGGGATAAGGTTTGTGAATGAGACCCCTACAGGTCACTAAAATATCATCAATCTTATCTGTTGGCAAAGTTACTAACATAGTAACTGAATTAATCACAAACCCCAAATAGTTAATTGACTGTGCTGGCTGCAGCTGGGACTTAATTGGATGAATCAAGAAACCTAACTTCTCAAATAAAGTTTTAGTTGCTGAAACTGATTTTTCAGCTGATTCCGATTACTATTGATGATTAAAATGTCATCCAGATAAGTCATAATGATGTGTTTTTGTGCTCTTAAATTGTGCTAAAGCTGGTTTCAACAGCTTTGTAAAGAGCTGGGAGCTGAACTTAACCATTTGGTAAAGCTTTGAATTGCCACAGCTGTCCCAGCCAATTAAATTTTAAATACCTTCGAAAGAACTGATGTATTGGTACTGATAGTACGCATCCTTTAAATCAATTGTAGCCATATAACAACCTGCTGATATCAAATGTCTTGCAGTGTTGAATGTTTCCATCTTAAAATGTTTATATTCGGACAAATTTATTAAAGCTTGTAAGTCCAGAATAATTCTGCAACACCATCTTTTTTACTTCTTGGAAATATATTTGACACAAATTGATGCTCATGTTCAACAGTTTTTTCAATAACACCTTTTTTTAAACAATTTGTCAATTTCCACATTAAGTTCTGCCTCTTCAATTGCAGAAAACATAAAACCATAAGCAGGTTTATTTTGTACCTGGAGAATTAACACCTTCTTTGAATGTAATAGTAGCTCCTGAAACTGTTTGTAAAATAAACCGATCAGATGTGATGGCAAGCCATTCATCATAAAACATTTGTAATCTCCCTCCAACTGGAGATTTGTCCACAGTTTCTTTAAGAATAGAATAAATTTTTTGTACCTCTCCATATGAACGTGGTGGCCTCCTTCTCCCCGTATACGGGTGAACATTAGGCTGTGTCGGATGATAATATTTTCTTATCATATTCCTGCCTCTGTTTCCAAAATCAAATCCCCTTCTTGACGAAAAATACCTTTTTTTGTCCAAAGACGAAAGGTCTCATGTGGCTAATAGATTTAGCCTCTTCATCCATTTCTCTTATTTGCTTAGGCAGGTTCTCTGCAAATAGATAACCAGGAGCTTGAACACTTGATCGACACAGACCTGCAAACCTTGGATGAAATATGGGCCGAATCGCAATTTTCCTCCTACAATTAATTTCATAGAAGGAATTGCATAATAAGCCCAAAGTATCTTTTGGATTTTATCCATCTCCAACCCCTCCATTTGCCTTCCAAAAGCAGTAATGGCAGCTGAAATCAATTTGAGGATTCTTTGAAATCTTATTTCTTGTCCTCTCATGCCTGGAGTCATAGGCGTCCATTTAGACGGATTAAACGTAGGTACCTTCAATGAGGTGCAATTTTCCGGTGTTTTATATAATTCTGCTGTTTCAATCATCACAGAATCTTGAAGTTGGTGAGATACCATATAATTAATACTTGCAGCTAGGTTTTCTTCCATAGCCTCACCACTTCCTTCAGGTATAGCAAAATCTTTTGCCATATCAGGCACATCTGGCCTCCTCTTTTTTATTCGTGGTGTGCACTCATAACTCCACATCACCACTTGCAGGGTCTGTCTTTTGCAGCCCTGATACACTTGGAATTATATCCAATGAGACTTCCTCCGCCCTTAATCCTGGGTCTGGAGTTTCAAATTCCCAATTTGGCACATAGCCATATTCTGTATATTCAAACCCCTCAGGGTCATTTTGGGAAACTTCTGGGTACTGTGACCCTTGTCTCATTATATTTTGGAGCACTTTCTCCATATGTTCCATTTTTAGCCATATAGCTTTATTATCTGGAGGACTTTCATTATCAGAGTCATTATCAGAAACCACGGGCCTCACGGATTTCTTTTTACTTTTTCAAGGAACTAGAAATTTTCCTCCGTGGTATGCATTTCTGGAGAAATTATAGTCTCACTAACGGGTGAATCAGCGGCCACTGGTATCGGAACCGGATCCGCACTAAACTCTTGTCCCGACTCTTTAGCTTCACCCCGGGACGATCTTTTTACCCACAAAATTTTCCTTTGAGACTTCTCCATTTTTCTTTTTCATTATCTGGCTAAATCAGTACGCTAGCGTGACTCTGATTTTAAATTTTTACTTTCTCTTTTGCTGGTTTTACCAGCGTAACGTATTTTTTAGAACGTCCCCTCTTTTCCTTGCACCTACCTGCGGGTCCGTTCCGGCCGCTGCGAGGAGCTGCGCTCTGCAGCTCTTGCTTCTGCCGTCAGCGTCGAAGTAATGCCGTTCTGGCGCCAGGCGGGGCTTCTTCACGTAGTCACTCACGTGACTCCGAAGTAAAATAAACTGGCACCAGGGAGAGAAGAAATGAACTTATTGCGCAGTAGATACGGGAGTAGGGAAAAGAGCTATTGTACTAACTTGTTGCAAAGTTGTGGCTGCAGGACAGAATAACCTACAACCTACTACTATCTGGGGAGTGAGGTAAAGAGTATGTGGATCCTTATGGACGGGCAGAAGACCCAGCTCAGGTAGGATGTGTAGTTATTATCTCCATCCAGGTAACTCCCCAGAGACAAAGATCAACAACAAAGAAGACATGATACTATCCTGTCCTTTAAGATACATCTGGGAGAGGCCAACAAATAGAGAAGGCTGCTCCTCAGTATCCTTTGAAACTAACATCGAGGAAGAAGAAAAAGATACCTACCCTAGTGCCCAACTTTAACATCATACATTTGACACCAGTGATGGGAAAAGAAAATAACAACATTCAACATTTTCAAAAAAATAATAATACAGACAACCTCTGACGACTAATGGGGCAAGCTCCAATTTGAAGAATTGAATTTAGAAATTTGAAAATGAAATACTCCACTGTGGTTCGGGGGCAAGACACCTACTTTGCGCCTAAATTTTAGTCATTAGAAATAAATTGACAACATTTTGAATTCGATCTCTAAATTGTATGGTGATGAATTGGAAGGACTTTAAAGTTTGAGATTTGGAACTTACTTACGAGATCTGGCTTAGGAGTATTTAAAATCTGATTATTAACTTGGTATTTTTATTGTCTCATCCCTGGACAGGCAGCCAAAGAGGGGAAGGATTATTCAAAGAACATCAGGGAAGGATGGAACTTGGGAAGATCTGGTAAAATGGAACAGTTATTCAGGGAACATGAGAGTTGGCATTGGAAATAGTAAGAAAGAGGAAATGGGAATAGCAGAACTCCCCTTTGAGAGACCAAAGTTAACATACTAAGAGAGTTACTCAGTGGTAAGAGGAAACTAGTTTTGAGAAAGAACCCCTATTGACTGAGAGCCTATTCAAAAAACTAAGGACAAAGTACTGGAGGAGAAGTCTATTGAATTAGAATTACTAAGAGAGTGGGTGTTTGTATCAGTCGATGTATTGGATCTAAATTGATCTAAATTTGTCTAACCCTTGATAGTAAAGCAGCTTCTATTATCAAGGTGATAGAAATTGTCCCTAGATTCGGCATTCTTAAATGGCTTTATAATAAAATTGACAACATATGGAAATTAATTGATTAAATTTGAACAGGTGGGAATTCCACAGGAATTGGATGGAATTGTGTTATCAACTACAAGCTGAGGAATGAGAAGGGTGAGACGGATCCTGAAACTCAAAATATTAAATTGAAGGCTGAGACTGAATTTGGTTGAATTGAAACATTCTTCATGGTTTGCTTTAAATAAGTCACGCCTGTAGGGAAATCTGGACTGAACCCAGTTGAAATGTGTATGAGAAACCATCATCAGATATGCATTAAAGAACATCATGTGAATATGGAGAGGGCTGATTAGTGTTGATCCTAGGATAATAACGAGTATATTATAAAATAGTGATATTGAAATAGAAAAGGGCTTGTGACTGACAGAATAGTAATACAGTGGAATGTATAGGAAAGCATTAGTGTATGAATGTTACCTTGCTTTGTCCCAAGTTTTTCGGGAATTATCGGTTATAGGTTCGACTATGGAAAGGGATGGAAGAATGGGCAGCAACACGGATGGAGGGAATTCGCGCCCACAAAAACTCGGGAGGTGAAGACTCATCAGACGGAAATTGTGAAGCTACGCCCACGAAAACTTGGGAAGCTTGATAAGATTTTGGGAAGAAACATCATCATCTTGTTGTTGTCAATAGATGGAGAATGTAATAGTCACACATATGTATACTTGATTTTCTGCTTATCTGATTATTTGGTTATCATAAATGATGGTATATCATATATGATAAAAGGAAGGAATATTAATCCTGGCCAAATTGGAGCAGCCAGGACATTAAAATTGAGTAAAGGCTTGTGAGCTGCTAGGCCATTTTGGTCACGTTAAATGTGCCTTTTGCAGAACTGGGACAAGCTGTTGAATGGTGCCAGTTTGTCTGTGGCCCTAGATAGCAGCTGCAGGGAAAGAATGGAACATCTACAGTTTCTTAAAATAAGGTGTAAATTGCAATGAACTGATTGGGTCACTGCAAACCAGATATACATAGTGTAAATAATGTTGTGAAGCCTTATTTTTTTACAGTTGTTGATTTGTTAAGATGTTGAGCTTTGTCTGGGTTGTCTGAATCCCCGGGCACATGTTGCATAATTCATCTCTGTTAACTTCCATCGAAAAATATTAAATTGAAGGCTGAGACTGAATTTGGTTGAATTGAAACATTCTTCATGGTTTGCTTTAAATAAGTCACGCCTGTAGGGAAATCTGGACTGAACCCAGCTGAAATGTGTATGAGAAACCCTGTATCTATCTTTGCCCCAGATCCTCAGTTGGAATATTCCTTCACATAAGTGATGGATACATATCCAAATGACATGGAACCAGATACCATGGTCAATGATGCCGAAGATAATGAATTATAATCAGAAGATGAAGTGGGATTACATTTGTACTTTGTTATTTTTAATAGATTAAGCCTAATAGTGCAGAATTATACTGTTTAACTGCACTGGCATGAGTTGTAGAGGTCTAGCAACGTTCCCTTCGAATCCAGTGGCGGTAATCTCCCAAACCAGCTCAATTCCGGAGGCATGGATGAGAAACCAATTTAATAAACAGCTGCTGCTGATTCATTATTGACCTAACATTCCTCTCTCCACAGAAGCTGCCTGACCTGCTGTGCATTCCTGCTGTTCTTTCCGCATTCCAGCATTCCTGCTATTTCCCTTTCACTGTCTGTCTGACTCTTAACAACTTGCAAAACACACCACTGACTCTAAAAGTGGTAAAACATGATGTTTAACCTAAAGTGACAGTGTTTTTAACAAACTAACCCGTGCAACGTGAGAGATGAGTGTGCACTGTTGTTCATCTCCAGCCCCAACACTGGTTCAGTTTCTTCAGCGATTAGAGTCATAGAACATAGAACATAGAACAGGCCTTTCGGCCCACAATGTCTGTGACGAACATGATGCCAAGACAAACTCTTATCTGCCTGCAAACCGTAACGCAAATGTGACCCCATTGTTTCTTCAAAGATTAGGAATAAAGAGTGGGTAGGGTCCCAACCTGAAACAATGTCGATCCATGTTCTCTAGTGAAGCTGCCTGACCCATTGATTTACTCCTAAACATTGTTGGGTTTGTAGGGGGAATAAACTGCCCCCCTTATGCTCTGACTCATAATATTCTACAGAGAGCAAAGTTGGGGCTGCAGGTATTGATGATCAAAATCACTAGTTTAGTTGAGATGACCAAGAGTCAAGAATCACGAGTGTTTAATTTTAGTTTAGAGATACAGCGTGGAAACAAGCCCGTTGGCCCACCGGGTCCATGCCGACCAGCGATCCCTGCATATTACCACTACCCTACAAACACTAGGGACAGTTTTTACATTTGCCAAGCCATTTAACCTACATACCTGTATGTCTTTGGAATATGGGAGGAAACCGAAGATCTCTGAGAAAACACCTTGCAGGTCACGGGGACAATAGTTGCAGGACAATACGTACAAACTCGCACAGACAGCACCTGTAGTGGGAATCGAACCCGGGTCTCCGGCGCTGCATTCTCTGTAAGGCAGCAACTCTACTGCTGCGCCACCGTGCCGACCATAAATGTACCAGCACTAAATAGATGCAGCATTACAGGCGCGTTAACACAATAACACACAAATAAATGATCAATAATACAATAATTTAATAATCAGTAATCCTAGTTATAGTATACTATATGTACAGTATAGTTTACATGGCAACCTGACGGAAGGAGGAAAAGAGGCCGACCAAAACTCACATGGAGGCGAACATCCCAGAAGGATTTGGAAGCCCGAGACGCTAACCTCTTGAGGGTCACACATGACCGAACTGAATGGCAAAAGCTTGCTGCCCAATGCACTCAACAGTGTGGGAGGAACTAAGTCCAAGTAAGTAATGCTGGTTAACTGAACCAAAGTGCAAAACCAAAGTCTGCAAGAAATTGTAGAGAAATGTGGATGCAGCCTAGACCATCACATAAGCCACCCTCCCTTCCATTAACTCCATTTACACTTCACACTGCCTTGGCAAGGCCAGCAGCATAATCAAGGACGAGCCCCACCCTGAACATTCCCTCTTCTCCCCTCTCCCATCAGGCAAGAGGTATAGAAGTGTGAAAACGCACATCTCCAGATTCAGGGACAGTTATGAGGCAACTGAACCATCTACCTCATTGGAAACCCTTGGACTATCTTTAATCGGACTTTACTAGATTTTATCTTTCACTAAACATTATCACCTTGATCCTCTATCTGTAGACTGTGGATGGCTCGATTGTAATAATGTAGTCTTTCCACTGACTGGTTAGTCGTTTTTCATTTATACCTCGGTACACGTGACAATAAACTAAACTAAACTAAACTAAACCAGTAGATCATAGTTGCTGAGTTAGGTTTGTTGTGAGTGTGTAATGGGTGCATGTGTACCAAGAGTGGCATTTCCTGATTTGCTAATGATACAAACCTATGTGGGATTGTGAGTGAGAAGGAGGGTAACGGGTCTTCAAAGGAAATAGAGTGAGTGGGCGAGAGTGTGCCAGATGCAATATACTGTGAAACAATGTGAAATTATTCACAGCAGAAAACATGTCTTACTCACGTTTTAGAGGCTGCAGGGATATACTGCAGAGATTTTATAAGGCACTGGTCAGACTGCATTTGGAGTATTGCGAGCAGTTTTGGGCTCCATAAGTGAGGAAGGATTCACTGGCATTGGAGAAGGTACAGAGCAGGTTTACGAGAATGGTAAACAAAAGAGAATGCAAAAAAAGAAACAAAGTGCTGGGACCCCTCTTGCCCCCCCCACCTAAAATTAATCTGAAGAAGGGTCCCAAGCCAAGACATCTCCTATCCCTGTTCTCCATGGATACTGCCTGACCCGCTGAATTACTCCAGCACTCAGTGCTTTTTTCCCTCAAAACGTTCCTATCCAAGCACCTTTCTACCCATCTTTTAACAGTCATAACAATCCCTTCAGCTCATACATTTATTATGGGAAACCCTAAGGAAATGGCAGATGAGTTGAACAGGTACTTTGGATCTGTCTTCACAAAGGAAGAATAAAATAATCTTCCTGATATAGTAGTGGCCAGAAGATCTGGGGTGACGGAGGAACTTAAGGAAATCCACATTATGCTGGAAATGGTGTTGGATAGACTGATGGGATTGAAGGCTGCTAAATCCCCGGGGCCTGATGATCTGAATCCCAGGGTGCTTAAGGAAGTGGCTTTAGAAATCGTGGATGCATTGGTGATAATTTTCCAATGTTCTATAGACTCAGGATCAGTTCCTGTGGATTGGAGGGTAGCTAATATTATCCCACTTTTTAAGAAAGGCGGGAGAGAGAAAACAGGGAATTATAGACCAGTTAGCCTGACATTGGTGGTGGGGAAGATGCTGGAGTCAATTATAAAAGATGAGATAGCCGAACATTTTGATAGCAGTAACAGGATCGGTCCGAGTCCGCATGAATTTACGAAGGGTAAATCATGCTTGACTAATATTCTGAAATTTTTTGAAGATGTAACTATGAAAATAGACAAGGGAGAGCCAGTGGATGTAGTGTACCTGGACTTTCAGAAAGCATTTGATAAGGTCCCCCATAGGAGATTTGTGGGCAAAATTAGGGCACATGGTATTGGGGGTAGAGTGCTGACATGGATAGAGAAGTGGCTGGCAGACATGAAACAAAGAGTAGGGATTAACAGGTCCCTTTCAGAATGGCAGGCAGTGACTAGTGGGGTACCGCAAGGCTCGGTGCTGGGACCGTAGCTATTTACAATATACATCAATGATTTGGATGAAGGGATTCAAAGTAACATTAGCAAATTTGCAGATGACACAAAGCTGGGTGGCAGTGTGAACTATGAGGAGGATGCTATGAGAATGCAGGGTGACTTGGACAGGTTGGGGGAGTGGGCAGATGCATGGCAGATTAAGTTTAATGCAGATAAATGTGAGGTTATCCACTTTGGTAGCAAAAACAGGAAGGCAGATGACTATCTAAATGGCGTCAAGTTGGGAAAAGGGGAAATACAACGGGATCTGGGGGTCCTTGTACATCAGTCTATGAAAGTAAGCATGCAGGTACAACAGGCAGTGAAGAAAGCGAATGGCATGTTGACCTTTATAACAAGAGGAATCGAATATAGGAGCAAAGAGGTCCTTCTCAGTTATACAGAGCCCTCGTGAGACTCTGGAGTTTAGAAGGATGAGAGGGAATCTCATTGAAACATATAAGATTGTTAAGGGTTTGGACATGCTAGAGGCAGGAAACATGTTCCTGATGTTGGGGGAGTCCAGAACCAGGGGCCACAGTTTAAGAATAAGGTGTAAGCCATTTAGAACGGAGACGAGGAAACACTTTTTCTCACAGAGAGTGGTGAGTCTGTGGGATTCTCTGCCTCTGAGGGTTCTCTGGATGCATTCAAGAGAGAGCTAGATATGGCTCTTAAAAATAGCGGAGTCAGGGGATATGGGGTGAAGGCAGGAACGGGGTACTGATTGGGGATGATCAGCCATGATCACATTGAATGGCAGTGCTGGCTTGAAGGACCGAATGGCCTACTCCTGCACCTATTGTCTATTGTCTATTGTCTATTGTCTGTGCCTAACTGTGCTAAGACAAAGCCTTATCTTGCATTAAACATTATTCCTTTTATCTTGTATCTGTACACTGTGGATGGCTCGATTGTAATCAAGTATAGTCTGTCCGCTGACTTCGGTACACATGACAATCAGAGTGGACATACAGGAAACTGCAGATGCTGGAATTTTGAGCAAAGCACAAAGTGCTCGAGGTACTCAGCAGGTCAGGCAGCATCTATGAAGGAAATGGACTGGCGACTTTTTGTGTCAAGTCCTTTCTTCGGACCGCAATTCAGAGTCTTCTTCCAGAGTCTTCAAATCTCAATGATTAGAGAGCAAAGCTTTTAGGCGAGAGGGGGAGAATTTAAAGTAGATATGCGGGGCAAGTTTTCTACGCAGGGAGTGCTGGGGGCCAGGAACGCGTTACCAAGGAGGGCCGCAGCAAAATGATGTTTAAGAAGTTTAAGAAGTTCATCAACAGTTTCACAAACAGCCAGAGAATGGAGAGACACAGGAACTGCAGATGCTGAAATCTTGTGTAGAACACAAAGTGCTGGAGTAACTCAGCGGGTCAGGCAGCATCTCTGGGGAACATGGTTGGTGATGTTCAGCTCGGGACCCTTAGTCAGATTGGAAATGTAGAGGTGTGGATCACATCGATGGAAGGGATTAATTTGATTTAGCATCATTTTTGGCACAGACATGGTGGGCTGAAGGGCCTGTTCCTGTACTATACTGTTCTATTCTATGTTCCATGTTCTATCCTCCATGTTCTATCTTCTATGAATAGCCTCCTCATTTTTTGCAGTGCGTTTCTACGCTCCTGTCACACAACAATATATAACATAGTTGTATGAGCGTGACAGGGAGAAAGATGTTGCCATTTGACTTTAGTTGCATCATTTCTCATTAACTCTCACAAAAGGTGTTGTGCTGAGCAATTAACTATTGTTTAATGATATGAGGAGCAGGAGCATATTGCAGTAAGAATACCATGATTTTGTTTTGAAAGATTACTGACAGTGAAGATCGCTGTGTTGCCGAGAGTCATGGATAATTGGTTGCATGAGAAACAACTGATTGCTTCAATCCTCCACAAGTTTCTGTCTGTTCATTTAAAGGCTCTCAGCATGCTTTCCGTTCACCTACATTCAATCCCCCCCCCCCCCCCTCCTCATTCGTATCCACCTATCACTCAGTCCGTCTTAACCAACCTGATCTCCCGGTGGCTCAGCACTTCAACTCCCCCTCCCATTCCCAATCTGACCTTTCTGTCCTGGGCCTCCTCCATTGTCAGAGTGAGGCCCAGTGCAAATTGGAGGAACAGCACCTCGTATTTTGCTTGGGTAGTTCACACCCCACAGTATGAACATTGACTTTTCCAGCTTCAGATAGCCCTTGCCATTCCCTTCCTCTTCCCAGTTCTCCCACTAGCCTTACTGTCTCCGACTACATTCTATCTTTGTCCCACCCCGTCCCCTGACATCAGTCTGAAGAAGGGTCTCGACCCGAAACGTCACCCATTCCTTCTCACCTGCTGAGTTACTCCAACATTTTGTGTCCACCTATTATTTGCCAGGATAGACACAAAATGCTGGAGTAACTCAGCGGGTCAGGTAGCATCTCTGGAGAAAAGGACCTCTTCATCAGACTGAAAGATGGAGAAGGCCTGTACAAAACAGGGCCGGCAACAGATTGCAGGAGTTAGGTGAAATTAGAAAATTATTCATATCGCTGGGTTGCAAGCTGGGTTCCTCCACTGTCAGAGTGAGGCCACTCGCAACAGTCTGCCTTGGACCCACGCAATCTCGGTTGCCAAACACTTTAACTCTCCTTCCCACTCCCATACTTGCCTTTCATACCGCTGGGTTGTAAGCTGCCCAAGCAAAAGATGAGGTGCCGTTTATCTACTTTGCGTTGGGTCGCACTCTGACAGCAGAGGAGGCCCAGGATAGAAAGATCTGTGTGGAAATGGGAAGGGGAGTTATAATGTTTGGCAACGAAGAGATCACGTAGTCCAAGGCGGACTGGACGTAGGTGTGCAACCAGGCTTTGTTCCTGCCCCCATCTTAAGTCAAAAGGTCTTTTAAATGTAGTTATTGCACCTGGCAGATCATTCCATACACCCATCACCCACTGTGTAAAAAAGTTGGCCCTTAGGTTCTTATTAAATCTTTCACCCCTCACCTTTAACCTATGTCCTCTGGTTCTTGGTTCCCCTAACTTGGGGAAAATACTGAGTATTATGCTTCTCTATATTATGCTTCTCTTATGCTTCTGTACTCCACGGAATAAAGTCCCAAACCGAACACAATACACCAAGTGCAGCCTCATTAACATCTTGTACAACTGTAGCACAACGTTACCAACCTCTATACTCAATTCCCTGACTGATGAATGCCAGTGTGCCTTAAGTGGAGTAAACTGCGTGGAGTTTTCACGATCGCCCTGTGACCGCGTGGGTTTCCTCCAGGTGCTCCGGTTTCCTCCCACATCACAAAGACCTTCGGGTTTGTAGGTGAATTGTCTCTCTGTAAATTGTCCCTAGGGTGCATGAGAAAGTGGTTAAGAAGGAACTGCCGATGCTGGAAAATCGAAGGTAGACAAAAATGCTGGAGAAACTCAGCGGGTGAGGAGGCATCTATGGAGCGAAGGAAATAGGCAATGTTTCGGGCCGAAACCCTTCTTCAGCATGAGAAAGTGGGATTGATTAGTACGGGTCTCAGGGGTTATGGGGAGAAACATAGAAACATAGAAACATGGAAAATAGGTGCAGGAGTAGGCCATTCGGCCCTTCGAGCCTGCACCGCCATTCAATATGATCATGGCTGATCATCCAACTCAGTATCCCGTACCTGCCTTCTCTCCATACCCCCTGGTCCCTATAGCCACAAGGGCCACAACTAACTCCCTCTTAAATATAGCCAATGAACTGGCCTCAACTACCTTCTGTGGCAGAGAATTCCACAGATTCACCACTCTCCGTCTGAAAAATGTTTTTCTCATCTCAGTCCTAAAGGATTTCCCCCTTATCCTTAAACTGTGCCCCTTGTCCTGGACTTCCCCAACATCGGGAACAATCTTTCTGCATCTAGCCTGTCCAACCCCTTAAGAATTTTGTACATTTCTATAAGAATCCCTCCTCAATCTTCTAAATTAAAGTGAGTACAAGCCGAGTCTATCCAGTCTTTCTTCATATGAAAGTCCTGACATCCCAGGAATCAGTCTGGTGAACCTTCTCTGTACTCCCTCTATGGCAAGAATGTCTTTGCTCAGATTTGGAGACCAAAACTGTACGCAATACTCCAGGTGTGGTCTCACCAATACCCTGTACAACTGCAGTAGAACCTCCCTGCTCCTATACTCAAATCCTTTTGCTATGAATGCTAACATACCATTCGCTTTCTTCACAGCCTGCTGCACCTGCATGCGTACTTTCAATGACTGGTGTACCATGACACCCAGGTCTCATTGCATATCCCCTTTTCCTAATCGGCCACCATTCAGATAAGAGTCTACTTTCCTGTTTTTGCCACCAAAGTGGATAACCTCACATTTATCCACATTATACTGCATCTGCCATGCATTTGCCCACTCCCCCAGCCTATCCAAGTCACCTTGCAGCCTCCTAGCATCCTCCTAACAGCTAACACTGCCCCCCAGCTTCGTGTCATCCGCAAACTTGGAGATGTTGGATTCAATTCCCTCATCCAAATCATTAATATATATTGTAAATAGCTGGGGTCCCAGCACTGAGCCTTGCGGTACCCCACTAGCCTGCCATTCTGAAAAGGACCCGTTTACTCCTACTCTTTGCTTCCTGTTTGCCAGCCAGTTCTCTATCCACATCAATACTGAACCCCCAATACCGATTGCCGAGAAGACAGGAGAATGAGGATGAGAGGGAAAGATTTAATTCTGCTCTAACAACTTATGAACATGAAAACATCTTTAAGAAGCTTACTGGGACAGTCGCACCATTAGATCCATGATCTGCCACCCTCCCTTATTTCACTGTATCCTTGTCCTGATTCAATATCTATCTCATTAATTATTTCAACCATCCAACCAGCTTGTACCAGGTGTCTGCAATGCTGGAACACAGTCCCCTTCTGGTTTCTCACTCCAGTCCTCAAGGGCTTACTTCCACAACTGTACAAAGCGTTGATTACATCTAACACCAGACTAGGCGCTGCTTATCGCCTGCTGGTTTAAGGGATTAAACAGAAGCTCCCGATTGTAAGCAAACAACGAGAGAATGATCATATCTCAGCCAAAAGTGGGGGACGCTCTTGACAGACGGAAGCAGAGCTGATACAGTCGAGAGAGACGAGTCATGAGTGTTTTATTGTCATATATCCTGAAACGGAACAATAAAATTCTTATTTGCAGCGTCACAACAGATATGTAAACATAGTACTCCATAAATCCCTTTTTTTTTAAAGTTCTGTATATATGCGCAGACAATGAATAGACAATAATAGTGCAAATTCAAAAATAATATCCCCAAGTCATGTAGTTCGGAACCTATTTGGACCGCCACAGCTTTGATTTGACACCACATCCACTCCCCCCCACCCCACCCCATTTTTCTTCCCTCTCTTCCCCATCTCCTACCTGGACAGACATTTAGACTTTAGACTTTAAAGATACAGCACGGAAACAAGCCCTTCGGCCCAACGAGACCAGCGATCACCCCAAACACTGGCACTATCCTACAGACGACTTACAAATTTTAGCAAAGCCAATTAACCTGCAGACCTGTACACTAGCACGGGTCTCTGGTGCTGTAAGTCAGCAGCTCTACCACTGCACCACTGTGCCACACTGAATATGCACCTATTTCTCCCTTTACCATTCAACGCATCCTCTGCCACCCATATTCCTTCCTCAGGCTTCACATTTCACGCCTCTTCAATCCCTTTTCTCTTTATCTCACACTTTTTGTCGTTTTATCTCCGGCTTTTGTTATGGAGAGAAGGCAAGTGGCAATAAAGTCAAATTATAATGGAATAGTAACATAGAATCATAGAAACATAGAAAAAAGGAGGAGGCCATTCGCCCTTCGAGCCAGCACCGCCACTCATTGTGATCATGGCTGATCGTCCCCAATCAATAACCCCAAACGTTAGGAGCATTTACAAATGTGCGTCATTATGTTCCTTACAGTAAGATAATATAGATGCAGTCGGTCTCGTTCTTTGGTAGATCCCAAACATATTTTAGGTGAAAACCGTGACCTCCAGGTTCAAGAACAGCTTCCTCCCAGCAACTGCCAGACAGGCTTTTGAGCACTGCACAACACTGACTTCAGTTAACTTCTCTGGACTGGGTCTTTGGTTGTACTCTGGACATCATTTTCTGCACTATAATGGCTACTTTGCATTGGTTATACATTTATGTATATTTATCTGTGTGTTATTGTGTTTACAGACCTGTTAAGTTGACCAGCAGGTATTAATTTAATTGTTCCATTGTCGGTACATATATGAATTAAAACTATTGACTCACTGGGCTCCTGGCACTTTCTCCCATCTCAATCCCATCTCCTGGATGCCAAGCACAACTGCAAATTGCATCCCAATGCATCTGCAGGCACTGCAATTTGCAGAGCACAGATAATTAATTGTTTCTATCAATAAGTCGATAAGGATTCTCTGAGCAATCACACTGAGGTGTAAATTTGTAAAATGTACCGTGCGATTCCTTTCCTCCTCTGTTATATATTCCGTGGACACCCTTGCCCAAATGTTGCAGCACACATATTTTTTTTTTGTACTTTCACTGATTGAAGCTGCAGCAGATGCCTCAAACTTAAAATTAGAATTCATGTGCTAGGAATTGTAATGTATTTTGCAAGGAACTGCGAGTCAGTTAATTCTCATGGAAATTTGCCTCCAGCTTCTCTCTCTCTTTTTCTCTCTCATTTTGTTCTTCCTCCATTGTAATATTTCTATCTGTAGATACATCTCTAGGTACCCTCCTTCTATCCATCTTCAAATCTCTAGCTTTCTCCATGTCTATCTCAAGAGCCAAGATATTTTATTGTTTTGTTGCCGAATGCATCAACAACAGAACAATGAAATTCTTACTTGCAGCAGCTTAGCAGGCCTGTAAACACAATAACACGGATGGTTTCTCCTCTGTTTGTACCGTGGAGAAAAACATGGTGGCGCAGTGGTGCAGTAGTAGAGCTGCTGCCTTACAGTGTCAGAGACCCGGGTTCGATTCCAAATATGGGTGCTGTCTGTATGGAGTTGGTACGTTCTCCACGTGACCCCGTAGGTTTTCCCCAGGTGCTCCGGTTTCTTCCCATACTCCAAAGACGTACAGGTTTGTAGGTTAATTGGCTTTGGTAAAAATTGTAAATTGTCCCGAGTGAGTGGGATAGTGCTGGTGTATGGGGGTCGCTGATCGGCGCGGACCTGGTGGGCTGGAGGCCCTGTTTCCGCACTGTATCACTAAACTAAACTAAACTGATCGATTGATTGGTTCATTTATTCATTCATTCATTCATTCATTCATTCATTCATTAAAAGAAAGGCACAGCATGGAAATAGGCCGTTCGGCCCACCGAGTCCACACTGACCATCGTTTACCCTTTCCCACTAGTTCTATGTTGTCCAACTTTCTCTTTCACTCACTACACACTTTGGGCAATTTTTACAGAAGCCAGTTAACCTATAAACCTGCAAGTGTCTGGGATGTGGGAGGAAACCGGACCACACGGATATTTGCCTGGAGTATGTTGGGAAGGTGGGGCCTTGAAGCCACGCTCCTTCACTCTCACCTACTGTCCACCCCCACCCAGTTTCTCTATCACTTACATCTCTCCCTCCCTTTCCTTTTTCAACTCACTCTTCATTCCTCATCATCAATCACTGAAGATAGAGCCATAGAATCATACAGCGGGGACCATTCAGCCCAACCCGCCCGCACTGACAAACATAGTCCCACCTGTCTGTATTTTGCCCATATCCCTCGAAACCTACAGTATCATATCCATATCCCTGTCTAAATGTTTCTTAAACGTTGCAATTGTACCTGCCTCAACTACTTCCTCCGGTAGCCCATTCCATTCACCAATCCACCCTTTGTGTAAAAAAGCTACCCCTCAGATTCCTATTAAATCTTTCCCTCCCCTCCCCCTCACCTTAAAACTATGGTTTTTGATTCCTCTACTCTGGGCAAGACTGCGCATTTACTTGATTATTTCCTCTGATGATTTTTGTACACCTCGACAAGATCACCACTTATCCTCCTGTGCTCCAAAGATTAAAGTTCTGTCCGGCTCAACCTCTCCATATAGCTCAAACCCTCGAGTCCTGGCAACATCCCTGTAAATCTTTTCTGCACGCTTTGCATCTGCAGACGATGTGACCTATCTTGAACCCGAGATGGGTCCTTCAATAATATTTTTGCCCCAGCTTTCTCCTGGAGTCGCCAAGTTTACTGTCCATATCATTGAGAGCACAGAGTTGATAGCTGGGCCTTTCTGTTACTGGCTCACAGAGTTTATTCACCGCATTAATAGTTTTGCGATTGCCCACAGTCTGTTGGATCCACCCACGAACAAACAGGCCTTTGAAAGTGAGGTCAACAACTCTGAAGTAATCAATTTCAGTTTGTCAAGAGTGCATGAAAAACTAACCCCGAGGCTGAATTGGAAGCGAATGCCGTATGAATAAAAAACAAAGAATGTGTGTTTCACAATCTACAATGGTTCAATGGTGTTTTGTTTGTCACATGTGCAACTGCGCAGATAAATTATTATGTTTTGGCACTATTTCCAATCTCCAAAGTCCATTCTGTCCACTTGCTCAATCTACTGGAACCATTCCCGATCCAGCAAGCCCTAGGATCCTGCAGGGCCTTCCTCCGTCGCCCTCGACTTGATCGGCCCACAAACAGTGATGTCCCTCTCCTTGCCCGGCTATCTTTGTGTCCCGGGGCCGGGAGTGCCTCTTGCAGCCAACCTTGAACCTGCTGGATGCGTTACCTCAGTTACCCGCCTACCAGCCCTTGCTCCTTGGGACCACCGTCTCCAGCAGCTCCCTCCCAGTACCACAGTCCGCTGAGACTTCCCGGTACCCAGCAAAGATCCTATAGCAGAGCAAGATAGACCACTCCTGCTAAATGCAATGGGCTGATGTGCAGTACGCAACGGAAAGGAACGTGGGATTTTTCTTCATCCATTTCCGTAACCGGACCGGACCCAACCCGAATCGCAGTGTAATCAACGTTGTGGGAGAACAGTTTGTGTTAATAAATTTAAATTCTGAAAATGAGGAGAAGATTTTTACCAAATAACTTTTATTTTTGCGACGATGTTTCCGTAACGGGCTTCCGTCTCCACACTAGTATCCTATGGGATCTTTGGTGCCGAGACGGAAGCCGGTTACGGAAATGGGGCCTTAAATTACCCATGAATTTCCCCATGACTTTACTACATCTATTTGTTTCGAGTGGACTATCTTGATTTAAAAAATCAAGCCTGCAATTTATCCCATCAGATAAAGCATAAGAAGAAGTTTAATTTGACACCTAATTCACTTTCATATCTTCAGTATTAAAACAGTTATGGCCATTTTCATACTCGGAAATTAGCATCTTGTTCCCTATTGCTTTTCCATTGACTTAACACAAAAGCTGTGATTGAGGACAGTCAAAAGCCGATAACTTTCTTAAAAATTAAAAGTAAATACATTTTCAATTATTATAGATTGAAGCATTCTGACACAAATATGAAACAATCTTACTTGGATGACCTGAAATTAAAGCATATAATTAGTTAGTTACCCAATTGTAGCTAATTACAAAATTCAATTACTAGATCTAAACATCTATCCATTTCTTAAGAAAATATTAACATTTTTAAATAGCCTAAGCGTCCAAATAACATTCACGCAAGAATTCACAATATAACATGATTTTTAAATCTCATTGTCATGAATTTATAGGAAGGAATGGAAGGAATTTAGTGTTTAATTCCCGTAAATTAATGGCCATTTAAATCATCTTGCGAGTGGGTTTTGTGGAACGCGATTGTTTGGAACGTTGCGGTTGCGGTGAATTTAAACCCCATATCGGCAGGGAAAATACTGCCAGTTCATGTGGGGCCTAAATCACTTTTTCGCAACGTAAAATGTGGATTAAGGTAATCCTAAGAAGCACGTTTATATGTAAAATAAATGGCTTTCCTTTACCTGTCCCGTACGTGAAATCCGTCCCCGTTGTCGGCGTTCACGGCATTAGAAGTTAATTTTTATTTTACTCCAGCGCTGAAATTGTCGGGTGATTTAAAAAAAAAATTCACAGACCGGCAGTCGGAACAAATCTTCAGCAAAAGCTGCACCCCGAGAAAATAAAACTCCGGCAGGCAGGGGAAAACCGCATTTTAACCCCACCCCCCCCCCCTCAAAGGCACCAAAGATGTGCACACGGCCAGTGACAGAACTGCAGCGCCGCTGAAGGTAAGTTTTGTAACATACCTACTATAGGATCTTTGGTTCCCAGTTCAGCGCCCGCGGCAACTCGGGAGGACCTCTGCTGCATGGCCCTGGGATGTCCCAAATACTGCCTGTCCAACAACCAACTAAATATTCCATTCATGTTCTGCTTTCATGTCCTCACAATGCAAAGTTGTCATGACATGTGAATTATTTTTGCAGTATCGTTGCATTGGCAAACACAAAGCAACACTTTGTACCAAACTCCCTGGCCTGAGACCAATGGCCAGATTAATCATTGAAAGTTCAAGGGAAAAGAGTGTTTATTGGTAAGAGAGTTTAATTGTCAATAATATGTACTGTCAATGAAACAATGAGATTCTTACTTGCTGATGCTTAACAGCGTTAATGCACCAACACACACAGATAAATATATGATCAGTAATGCAATAAATTAATGACCATAATACACAGTAGCCATGATGGTGCAAAAACCAGTAGTGCAAATAAAGACAGTCCATAGATCATAAACTAACACAAAGTGCTGGAGTAACTCTGCGGGTCAGGCAGAAGCTCTGGAGATCATGGATAGGTGACGTTTTATGTCAGGACCCTGTCTCAACTTCCCTGACTCATAGAGTCATAGAGTTGAAGAGTCAGATGGCACGGAAACAGGATGCCCCATCTACACTGGTCCCATCTGCCTGCATTTGGACCATAGCCCTCTAAACCTCTCCTAGCCATGTACCTGTCCAACATGTAGATGTACCT
Organism: Okamejei kenojei; assembly: GCA_035221665.1. NCBI lineage: Eukaryota > Metazoa > Chordata > Chondrichthyes > Rajiformes > Rajidae > Okamejei > Okamejei kenojei. The sequence goes on along the minus strand of CM069147.1, from coordinate 28,516,889 downwards.
GATGATGGACAGTGTGCCACAAGCCTTCTTCACCACCCGGTCTACCTGTAGGATCCTCCAGTAGTTTGGCATTGGCTTTATCTGTGCACTGGGAGAGCCAGTTTGGATCGGAGACTCAGGTCTCTGGTCTGGCATTTGATCTGCAGTTGAATCTTTGTCACAGCTGGCCTCTCCAATCCTGCAGAGCTGCAGAGAGAGCGAGGGAGAGCGAGATGGAGTCTTTGTTTCCCAAAGGACTCTAGCCATGACTTTGGCACATGCTCATGGATACACTTCAGCGAGCAGACCTGTGATCAGTGCGGGTTTGATGCCTGGTGTCACACTCTCTGCTCCTCTCCCCAGGGATTGCATTGCAGTTGCCAGCGATCAAGGTTTATGTAATTAATTTTTGACGAGACTAGCT